>CM065297.1:48056756-49396677 GCA_032871835.1 Dipteronia dyeriana
CGATTATACCAGTGGGATCAAAATTTCTTTCGGTCGTTGTTGGTATTGTGCCTCTATAATAGAACAGCATGCAAACTTCATTGTGGTCGATACCCTGTCGGCCTACAATGTCATTTTAGGTAGGCCTTTCTTATCAGCACTCAAGAGGGTGCTATCCATCTACCATATTGTCCTGAAGTTCTCAATTGGGAACAAGGTAGGCAAGGTACGTGAAGATCAACATGCCGCCCATAAGTGTTATGCAGTCTCCACCAATTGAGCATTAGCAAAGCACTATGCGCAGGTAGCTGTGGTATGGGGACAAGAATCACTATAAATGGGTTCTGAGGTCCCAGAAGATGCAAAAGAGCTTACAGAATATCTGGAGAATGACGTCCAAGTTGAGGACGAAGTAGAAGAAGATAGAGGGTGGGCCAGTAGCCACCCCATTGATGAGCTAAAAGAAATTCCAACCAGAGAAGATGACCGGTCCAAGGTAGTCAAGATTGGGTCAAAATTGGAACCAGGAGTAAAAGAAGGCCTGATCAAGCTCACCCGAGAATACAGTGACATTTTTACTTGGAGCCATGACGAAATACTAGGAATCCCTATCTCTATGCCGCTTATAGGTTAGTAGTCGACCCAACTTTCAAACCGGTCAAGCAGAAAGGGCAACACTTCAACATTGAAAGAAATACTGCCATACAGGAAGAGGTCGACAAGTTGATAAAGGTTGGATTCATCAGGGAGTCTCAATACCCTGATTGGATAGTGAATGTGGTCATGGTCACCAAAGCAAATGGGAAATGCCGCATGTACGTTGACTACACAGATATCAACCGCACATGCCCAAAGGATAGCTTCTCCCTGCCCAAAATGGATCAACTAGTTGGATCCACTGCTAGAAACAAGCTCATGAGCTTTATAGATGCATTTACGGGGTACAATAAGATCCTGAAGCACCATGCTGATCAGGATAAGACCAATTTCATCACCGGGCAAGGTCTCTATTGTTATAAGGTGATGTCGTTAGGCCTAAAAAATGCAAGTGCTATATACCAACATCTAGTGAATTGGTTTTTCATGCCAGAGATAGGAAAGATGATGAAGGTGTACATCGATGACATGATCACTAAATCCCAGGTAACGGAGGAGCACCGAGACCATCTTCGCCAAACTTTTTAGATTGTAAGAGAGAACCAAATGCGGTTGAACCTTGCCAAACGTTCATTTGGGGTAAAAACGGAAAAGTTTCTTGGTTTTATTATTCATGAGAGAGGTATAGAAGCCAACCTAGAGAAGATTCGAGCTATCTTAGACCTGAAATCTCCTACCTAGCTTAAACAAGTACATGCGCTAATCGGTAGAGTGGCATCGCTTAACCGTTTCATTTCAGTATCGACTAACAAGTGCCTTCCCTTCTTCAAGGTGATTAAATAGGGAAGGAATATGAAGTGGGACAAGGAAAGTGAATAGGCTTTCCAAGCTCTAAAGAAATTTTAAGCTAGCCCGCCGCTACTAGTCAAGCCAGTTCTCGAAGAGGAACTATAGATTTACCTAGATGTGTCCAAAACAGTGGTTAATGGGGCTTTGGTCAAAGAGTACGGAGACGAGGTTCAGCCACCTGTGTTACTATGTGAACCATGCATTATCCAAGCCCAAAAACAATTACATCCTCTTAGAAAAGCTCACCTTTGCCTTGGTGACCTCGACAAGAAAACTCCACCTTTACTTCTAAGCGCATGTGGTCGCTGTTGAAACGGACCAGCCACTCCGTCAGTTTTTCCAGAGACTAGATGTGTAAAGAAGGTTAATTCTTGGGGCCCTCAAACTCACCCAGTTTGACATTAATTATACGAAAAGGACGGTTGTCAAAGCCTAGGCACTAACAGAGTTTGTGGCTGAATTTTCAGCTCTCCCAAGTCTTGATACTTCACTAGAGCTGGAACCGATTCCCTAGAAAAGTCTAAAAATTGTAGAGTGGCCAATCAACAGTAATCGTTGCGTCCTCTACACTGACGGAGTATCTGGAAAAGCATAGGGAGGTGCTGGCATTGTCGTGACAGGCCTCGAAATAGCCGAATGCTACCATAGCTTCAGGTTTGAGTTCAAGACTACAAACAATGAAGCAGAGTATGAAGCTTTTCAATCAGGAATAAGGATAGCCATCGAGCTCGGGGCCGACTACCTATATGTCAAGAGCGGCTCTCAACTCGTCGTTAGCTAGGTTACCAGGTTGTACCAAGTAAAAGGTGACAATATGATAGCTTACCTCGACTTGGTTCAACCGCTTAAAACCATATTTAGAGGATTCCAAATTGAATAGATCCCTCGTTAGCTGAATAATCGAGCAGATAGCCTCGCTGGAATATCTTCCAATAAGGGGCAAACCATACCCAAAGGAGTACCACTCTAGGTGAATTCTCAATCCAGCATAACACCAGGCAAAGAGGTCAGCTCTGTAGATCGCCTTCCTTGTTGGATATACCTAATAACTGCCTATCTCCAGGAAGGAAAGCTTTAAGATGATCCAGAGCATGCTCGAAAGCTCAAAAGGACGTAGTTCGATATTGCTTGATTGACGGGTACCTATGCCATAGGGGAAAGTCCTTTCCTCTACTTTGATGCTTGCATCAAGACGATACTGGCTGGGCACAGAAAGAAGTCCACTATGGTGAGTGCATGAACCATACCGGAGGGGAAGCATTGGCTTACCAAGTGCTCCAGATGGGTTACTATTGGCCGACTATACACCACGATGCAAGAACCTTTGTACAGTCATATGAGCCCTGCCAAAGGACCTCAAACCTAAACCATCTACCTCCGGAACGCCTGTCTACAATCAGTTCACCATACCTCTTTGCTATTTGGGGGTTAATTTGATAGGGTCCTTCCCTACCGCTTCATGTCAAGCTAAGCACGCTATTGTCATGATTGACTACTTCACCTGGTGGGTGGAAGTAGGACCACTATCCCACATCATAGAGGAAAACATCACTAATGCTTGATTCAGGGATTTCTATGAGGACTTGGGAATCGACCTCCGTTTTTCAGTAGCCCACCCCAAAACCAATGACCCGATGAAGGCTACCAATAAGACAATTAAAAAGCTATTGAAGAAAAAACTCATACGGAAAAAGGGCAAGCGGGAATAAGTGTTGCTTGAGGTACTTTGGGCCAACCGGACCACTAAAAGAACCGCGACAGAAGAAATACCGTACCACATAGCATTCGGAGTGGAGGCGGTCATGCCTATCGAGCATAATCTGACCTAATTCCGGGTCCAGGGCTATACTAGACCTCCTGGAGGAAAAGCAAGACAGAGCGACTGAAAAGGTAGTTGTCTACCAAAGTCAGATTGCGAGGTGCTTTAAACAAAAGGAAAGGACCTGGAATTTTAAAGAGGGGGGCTTAGTTCTCCGGATGGTGACTCAAAACACCAAGATCAGATCAGATAGGGTCCTAGGACCAAACTGAAAAGGCCCTTCCCTGATAAAGGTAGTGGTCTAGAGCAGGTTTACAAGCTCGAAGACATGGATGGATGGCCAAACGACCATACATGAAACCCTAATCATTTGATGATGTTTTACCTGATATGAACCTCACCAAGAGCAGTGAGACCCGAAACCAATATATGGTAGCAAGGATCGTTTTCTAATTCAAGTTTATAAACAAAGAAAATAAAAAGGACCGCGACCCATTATCTCTTCCCCATCCCAGTTCATGGTGGCCAAGTCAATAGGAAAAGGTAGAGCCTGGTACGCTTGGAATGCAACATAGAGGTTGCCACAGAAAGAGGAGTCAACTGTAGCCTCCAAGCTAGCCACTTGAACATGCAGACCTTGAATTTCCTCTACTTGTTCCCTAGCTTTCTTCCTCTAGACGTTTCTCTCTATAGCTCAACACTCTGACCTGAGGGTCTCCTGATCAAGAGCACATTTCAGCCTCTCCAGGTCATAGCGAGTGTCCACCAATGCCCTATCGATCGTATTTAGGTTAAGATTTAGTGCTTGCACGGCACTCTGAGTTTGAGCAAGCTCCTCTTTGGCTACCTCAATATCAAATTCAGCCTTTCCATTATGATTCTTCATCAAATCCATTTGATGGCTTACAGTTACGTTGTACTTGAAAGTCTACAAATCACAATAATCAAGTTAGATACAACCAATGTGTTAGATATGAATGTAAGGGGATGATGATGATTCGTGGTGTGATTCCTGCTTACCTCAGCAATAAGAGCAGAATCCTTGGTGAGCAGAACCTTAGAAGGTAGTGAGGACATCAAAGCTAAATCCCTACCAGGGCAAGAGAGGATGTACCAGCCAAAGACCGTTTTGACAAGCAATCCTTAGCCCGGGTCTAGTATTAACTCAGAAAGCTGTGAGGGTGGTGGCATCCGAGGTTTCAAGGTCACCCAATACTTAAGGAGGTACTGAAGCAGATAGAGAAGGTGGAATGGTAGCAACCACAGAAGAAGTAGAGGCGACAATAGTGGAGTTAGGAGCAGCGGTTGAAGTAGTCGGAGGAGCATTAGAGCCCTGACCTCTCACTCTGGATAGCCGAAATGTAAAGACATACATCTAAAACGTTGGTCTAAAAGTTAAATGTGCCATGGGGATCCCAATGGATATCCCCATCGCCACGACAGAAGGAGGAGGAGACCTAGCAGTTTGAGTGGCTGGGGAACCAGATGGAGTAGGAGATCTTAGAAGGGTTTGGCAATCGAGCAAGCCAGGATCCGGTTAGGCCGGTAGTGGAATAACTGAAACTGTACAAATTAATAAAGAATTAAAATACATCATTGACAAGTAAGAAACATTCATCAATTGAAACTGAGAGGTTCACCGTACCTAGAGAAGCAGTTGAGATGCGTAGATACCGGTTCACCTTGCTTGGACCATAAGCATCCGAGGTAGGAAACTCTTGGTGGACATACTTACGATTAATAATCACTTTCAAGATTACCCTAGATTCAACTGGTACAGACATCTTCCCCCTGCCCAAATTGTCATTAAGCTGGGAAGGGACTTAATACTCTATCCCCTCTATGAAAACAAAACTCCTTCAATCTTCATCGACCACCACCCATTCTTCTCTCCAAGAGGCAACCTTCTCGGTAACATATTGTATGATGAATTTTTTATTATTCTTCGCCCGAAGATATAACTACCCATTTGGACCGTATCTAAGGCAGTAATTTGGATAAGTAACCGCAACTCATCAAATCCAATCCCGGTTCCCTATCGATATTGTCCTTCTTGCACTTCTCATTCCACAGAACCCTGGAGTCAACTGAAGGGGAGCAAGATGAAGGGCATGAAGCATCCTACGGAGTGATAGGTGGAAAGGCAACCTCACGTCGCTTTCGAGAGAAGCGGTAAGGATAGGGAGCACGCTAAGGGCAGGATTGTACATGTCGTACCACCTATGGGAACAGTGATAGTAATGCTATCATGGACATCAAATCTCTCCCTCAAATGGTAAGTAGACTCCACAGTGGCGGTGGAGTCAGGAATAATTATGAAATCCTATGGGAGGGAAAGTACCCCCCGTTGTACAACATATGCAACCTTGACCCGTTCCCCACCGATTTTGACGTCGCTAGATTCTTTACTCGAATTCCCCTCAACTATCTCCAATGGGGTTTTGGGGTTGTTTGAGAAACCAATCTCAATGGCACTATTTCCACTGGAACGACGGCGTGGTTGTAGATAAGGAACATCGCTTTCTCCACTGTCTTATTCCCGAGTTCTTTTCCTACCAGCGATACTTAGGGAATCGCCTTCCATAAATCTTTCAATACTGTCACAATCAGGTTTAACATAGTAACGATGGATTCGAGGTTTGAATGTCGAGAGGAGAAATCTAGAGAAAAGTGATGAGTACAAAAAGGCTTAAAACTTGAGAGAATTGAAGAGGAGTCCGGGTTTAATTAGACGTAATGGATTAGTAACTGGTGACAGAAGCGTGATCGGTGAGGCTTTTTTAAAACGGGAAGCTTTCCCCCACTTGACACGTGGCCAGGGCTTTTAACGGAAAGATCTCCGTCTAGATCCTGGTACCTGGCCAAAAACTAAAAATTTCCTTAACAAAATAAGAAATCTAACTCCAACCCCAAATCAATCACCGTTGTTCAAGTCAAAGGAGACTTCTATTAACACATTTTTTTTGCAAGAGGTCGAAGGGAAAATTTTCACCTAGGCAGTACCGGCCATAAGGCATCTCCACACACTGAATATGTACCAGACATAATGGTTTACCTTAAGGTACTTGGCCGAGCACAACCTAGGTACCTCGATATCAACGAAGTAGCAAGATGAAGCTCCTACACTCTTACGAACCAACTCGTACCTAAGTACCTTGACATTGTTCTGTTATCCTGTCTAAGTACCTATCTTGTCATTCTAGTACGAGGGAAGATGCCCGTAAAACTCCTAAGAGATCGACCAAACACCTCACTACTAGAATGGTACCTCGAGGTACCTCACCAGAGAGACCAATGAAGTGCCACATCACAAGAATGATACCACAGTATACCTCGCTAGTAGGCTGGTACCTCACCATTAGAATTATCAAATACCATGTCTAAGATCGATAATTTGAGGTGTCTCGTAGTAGATAAACAGAATCAGAAATATTCTCCAAACCATAATAGACTCCACGTAAGCACTTCTATAATGACGAAGTTTGAAAAGGAAACAAACACGTTTCTCGCCTAGATATCCTCCGCCAGCTGATTCTCTAGGGTCAATCGTATTAAACTAAAAATCTCACCAAATGGGAAACGAAGATCAATCCATTGATCATCGGGTTGTACGCTAAGGAAAAACCCTAGCCATATTGTGTATAAGTATAAGGATGATATCGACTGGAGAGGAGTGAGAAAAGAAAGTGAGGTCTAGAAACCTTAAGAGCTATCGCTTAACTCTGTAATAGGAAAAAAAGCCTGTCAAATCCCTATTGTGAGAAGTGTCCACTTATCGACAGATACGAGTTTGCCACCTCCAAATAGTCAATAAAGTGAGATAGAAACCGAGAGTTTCAAGAGAAAAAGGGGTAAAATGTATAGGCTGTAAGTGGATCTGTAAGAGAAAGAGAGGAGTAGACGAGAAGGTAGAGACCTTTAAAGCAAGGCTAGTGACCAAAGGTTATACCCAAAAATAGAGGGTTGATTATGAAGAGACCTTCTCGCCAGTAGCCGTATTTAGGTTTATTCGGATACACTTATCCATTACTGTCTATTTTTATTATGAAATTTGGTTAGTTGAAGTCAAGACTGCATTCTTGAAAGGGGATCTTGACCAGAGCATCTATATGATGCAACCAGAGGGATTCGTGTCTCTAGATCAAGAGTAAAAGGTTTGCAAGATGTAAAGGTCCATCTATGTACTTAAGAAAGCATCTAGATCTTTGAGCATTAGGTTTGATGATATGATCAAAACCTATGGCTTCGAGCAGAATATCGATGAGCCTTATGTCTATAAGCGCATTATTGATAAGAAAGTAGTTTTCTTGGTCCTATACGTAGATGACATCCTACTTATTGGGAATGATGTGGGAGTGGTGTCTAATGAAAATGGATGGCTGGCTAGCCAATTCCAAATGAAATATTTATGAGAGGTGAGTTTTTTTCTAGGGATCCAACTTATAAGGGATCACAAGAACAAACTCATAACATTGTCTCAGACATTGTATATTGATAATATTCTTGTACGATTTTTTATGCAGAACTCTAAGAAAGGTAATTTACCTTTCAGTCATGGAGTTTAGTTATCTAAGGAATAGTGACCTAAGACGCCTAAAGAAGTTGAGGATACGAGACATGTACCTTATGCATCGGCAGTAGGTAGTCTCATGTATGCTATTTTATGCATGAGATCAGAAATTTGCTATGCAGTAGTTGTAGTCAGCAGTTACCAGTACAACCCAAGATTGGATCAATGGGTTGCTTTCATGACTATTCTCAAGTATCTTTGGAGAATGAGAAACTATATGTTAGTGCATTCCAGACAGGATTTGATCTCGTTAGGATACGCAGACTCTGTTTTTTAGTCAGATAAGGATTCTAAGAAATCCACATCTGGATCAGTATTCACCCTAGGTTGTGGAGCATTGTGCGGAGAAATATTAAGGATTCTTGCATTGCTGACTCCACCATGGAAGCCTAATATGTAGCTGCTTGTGAAGCTGCAAAAGAGGTTGTTTGGCTCCATAAGTTCTTGAGTGATCTGGAAGTTGTTCCAAATCTGGATAAGCCCATCACACTTTATTATGGTAACAGTGGTGATGTGGCTAATTCCAAAGAACCCAGAAGCCATAAGAGAGGAAAACATATAGAGATAAAGTATCATCTCATTAGAGAGATAGTGTAGAGAAGAGATGTGATCGTCATAAAAATAGCCTCACAAGATAATTTTGCTGATCCATTTATAAAGACCTTACCGGCTAAAGTGTTTTCGGCTAAAGTGTTTTCGAGTCACCTAGATGGTCTAGGGTTGCGAAACATGCCTCACATGCTTTAGTGCAACTGGAAGATGTTGGAACCCCGTTCACCAGTTACTCAGCGGAACTAGGTTTTAATTTTTTTAATATAGATCATAATCTGTATCTGAGACTGGTGAACTTGGGATCATAATTTCTTTTCGAAACAAATACATACAATATTTAAATAAAGGAAATTGAAATCGATATAAATAAGTAGAAGATTATTGAACCATACCAACGTTTGGAGGCTCCTTCACTTTACGATATGCTCCTCTCTGAACCACTCGATCTTCCTCGCTATCTCCCGGAACTGGTAAATGTGTGTGGCGCATCACGGTCTAAGAAACTTGAATGGAGGATGTAGAGAAATACTTGAAAAAACTCTTTTTTCTCAATTTGGTGTATTGATTTCATGCACACATGAATTGCATCTCATGCAAAAAATATATTGCTTATGATATATATATCTAATTTTTATTTTTCACTGCACACAAAGCATAATATAACAATCACGCCTGCTTTATATATATATATATATATATATATATATATATCACACACACGCCTCTTTTCTTTTTGATATATCACGCACACCTAGTGGGTTCTTTTTGTTTTTTTATGTTTTTTTTTTCTTTTCAACTAATCCTCACACCACCACCTGCGCTTATATATATATATATATTTGTTTGTATCCTATACAAACACTTATATATATGCACACACCAATTTGCATCCAATGCAATCTCTTGTGTTTTAATTGATATATATCTTTTAATTATCCTTTTCAAATATATCTAATATATTAAAAGTGATAATAAGTATTTTAAATTTAAACTTAAGTTCAAATTCTTAGATAAATGAGTTAGTAAAATAAAACAATCCTATTTTTTTATCTTCAACTAAATCCATATATCAACTAACATCATCCAATTAATAGTTAATTAATAATTCATAATTATCAATATAATTAAATAATCTAGTTATTTAATTAATTTAACTATTACATTCATTAAGTAAATAATCTCATTATTCAATTAATTCCCGATTATATACGTGTCACTTTTGTAACACAATTAATTGGACAATCCAATTAATTTACCATGACCCTTGTTACCTAAATCGATCGGGCTAGCAAAGGGACCTAATGGACCCACAGTATTTTGAGCTCTAACAATCATCAAAATCATTAATTAAACTCTATAGTTAATATTCCTTAATTATTAACTCCGGTGTTATTCCACTAAAAACCCGAAGCTGCACTCTCTCAACTGCAGACGCTTTTACACAGACAATTACAACTGGGTTTCCATCGATATAGCTATTACACATGGTGTAATCCTCCACAGTAGTTCATAATTAGAGCTGGGTCATAATGTCCGTTATACCCCTCTAATTACATATATCCTTTAAGTACCATTGATTCTCTAATGGATAATAAACCCTATTTCCTCACAGAATTAACTACCGTCTACTTCTCACAAGAAGGAGTGGATTCCACTATTGTGTACAAACCTTCCCAGCCACAAGCCAAACCGCAATCCTAACATACGGAGCATATTGATCGGGAACAGCATCCGATCACACCAATGGTATATCAAAGACCACGATCTAACATGAAGGAGTCGATAAGACACTCAGGATTAAGATCACCCACATATAGCCATTATTAGTTTATATATATGAATCTCATCGGTAAACGAATCTTGGTGAGAGATTCATATAGATCATGGCCCAGTCCTATATGATCACATCATACAAGGTGCCTCTATTCCTATATCTCATATGAATGATTCAGGATAGAATCATTGTACATTACAGAATGGACCGCAGCTATAGATTAACCACAAATAAAGTACACAGCTTTATTTGTTATATATGGACTCTTAAGATTGCACGTCTCTTACTGTATCCATCCGTATATGACACTCATATATACAATTCGAGATTACATCTGACAATCTTCGATGTTAAATATATTCACAAGTTATAAAATAAACAACACAACAAGAATGAATTGAACTTTTCCTTTTATTTATTTCATAAATCCGTTTACAAATTACATCTTTAGGGCATAAACCCCAATAACCTCCCACTTGCAATGAAGCATGTGAGGCATGTCTCATAACCCTAGACCATCTAGGTGACCCGAAAACACTTTAGTCGGTAAAGTCTTTGTCAATGGATCATCATAATTGTCTTGTGAGGCTATCTTTGTGACGATCACATCTCCTCTATGCATTATCCTCTAGTGAGATGATACTTTCTCTCTATATGCTTCCCTCTTTTGTGGCTTCTTGGTTCTTTGGAATTAGCCACAACACCACTGTTTTCACAATAAAGTGTGATTGGCCTATCCAGATCCGGAACAACTTCCAGATCACTCAAGAACTTACGAAGCCAAACAACCTCTTTAACAGCTTCACGAGTAGCTACATATTTAGCTTCTATAGTGGAGTCAACAATGCAAGATTGCTTGATACTTCTCCACACAATGGCTCCAGCACCTAGGGTGAATACTGATTTAGACGTAGATTTTCTGGAATCCTTGTCTGACTGAAAATCGAAATCCGTTTATCCTAACGAGATCAAATCCTGCCCGGAATACACTATCATATAGTCTCTTGTTCTCTGAAGATACTTGAGAATTGTCTTGACAGCAACCCATTGATCCAATTCTGGGTTGGACTGGTATCTGCTGACTACTCCCACTGTATAGCAGATGTCCGGTCTCGTGCATAACATAGCATACATGAGACTACCTACTGCCGATGCATAGGGTACACGTCTCATATCCTTAACTTCATGAAGTATCTTAGGACACTATTCCTTAGATAAGTGAACTCCATGCCTAGAAGGTAAATTACCTTTCTTGAAGTTGTGCATCGAAAATCGCAAAAGAATACTATCGATATTTGATGCATGAGACAGTGCTATGAGTTTGTTCTTACGATCTCTTATAAGTTGGATCCCTCGAATATAACTCGCTTCTCCCAAATCATTCATTTGGAATTGGCTAGCCAGCCAGATCTTTACATCAGACAACACTCCCACATCATTCCCAATGAGTAGGATATCATCTACGTATAGGACCAAGAAAACTACTTTATTATCAATGATGCGCTTGTAGACACAAGGCTCAGACGTTCTGCTCGAAGCCATAGGATTTGATCAAATCATCAAACCTAATGTTCCAAGATCTAGATGTTTGCTTAAGTCCATAAATGGACCTTTGCAGCTTGTAAACCTTTTGCTCTTGATCTGGAGACACGAATCCCTCTGGTGTGCATCATATAGATGCTCTCATCAAGATTGTCATTTAAGAATGCAGTATTGACATCCATTTACCGAATTTCGTAATCGAAATAGGCAGCAATGGATAAAAGAATCCTAATAGACTTAAACGTGGCTACTGGCGAGAAGGTCTCTTCATAATCGACCCCCTCTTTCTAGGTATAACCATTGGCCACTAGCCTTGCTTTAAAGGTCTCTACCTTCCCGTTTACTCCTCTCTTTCTCTTATAGATCCACTTACACCTATGGGTTTTAGCCCATCCGGTAAGTCTACAAGATCCCAGACTGTGTTAGAGTATATGGACTTCAACTCAAGATTCATAGCTTTAAGCCATTCCTCTTTATCAGGATCATCCATTGCATTCTTAAATGTCAATGGATTATCCACACTATTAGCAGAGACAACACTTTATCCCTCACCTATACCTAAATAGTGTTCAGGTTGTCTCACAACCCTCATACTATGTCTAGGTGGTAGTGTATCCTGATCATGAACTATCTGACTCTCAGATGTTTGTGGATCAACAACTCTTGTTGATGAAGCACTAGTCTCACTAGGCTCTAACTCATTCAATACAATCTTAGAACGAGGTTTACGGTCACTAATATAATTGTCCTCAAGAAATGTTGCATTTGGCGATACAAATACTTTGTTATCTTCGAAACTATAGAAGTGTCCACCTCTGGTTTCCTTGGAGTATCCTACAAATAGGCAGACCACAGACTTAGAGTCTAGCTTTCCAGTTCTGTTCTTCAGCACATGTGCTGGACACCCCATATGCAATAATGTCGCGAACTAGCTTTACGACCATTCCACAACTCTAGGGGAGTCTTAGGAACAGATTTGGATGGCACCACATTCAAAATGTATGCCGCTGTTTGTAATGCATATTCCCAGAAGGAATTTGGTAATGATGAGAAACTAATCATATATCTCTGCATTTCCACTAGGATTCTATTTCTCCACTCTGCTACACCATTTTGTTAAGGTGTATCGGGAAATGTGAGTTGGAAAACTATCCCATGCTCGACCATGAAGTGTTTAAACTTTGGGTCAAGGTACTCACCTCTACGATCCAATTGTAGTTACTTGATAGTCCTACCTAATTGATTCTCAACTTCAGCTCATAATTCTTTGAACTTTTGAAATTTTTCCGACTTTCGTTGCATTAGGTAGACGTATCTGTATCTTGAGTATTCATTTATAAAGGTGACATAGTACTCATAACCACCCCTAGCTTTAACATTTATCGGTTCGTAGACGTGTGTATGTATAAGCTCTAGCGGTTCTTTAGCTCTAAGCCCTTTTCCAGTAAAAGGTCTCTTAGTCATCTTAACTTCCATACAAGATTCGTAGATAGGTAAGGAGTCAACCTTTAACTTACTTAAAGGTCCGATTTTAACTAATCTGTATATCCGATCAAGGTTGATATGACCAAGCCTTAAATGCCAGAAATATGTGTCATTATCTAAAGAAATCTTATGCTGTTTAGTTTTTTTTTTTTGTTTTTCGACCCTAAACATTTTGGTTTTGAGTAGTGTAGTATGTATTAACGGTCTTAACACATACAAATTGTTTTGATTGATTCCTGAACAAATATTCAGACAATTCTTTCCAATAATAATAGACTTATTATTACATGAAACAGAATATTTTTGTTCTAACAACTTAGAAACGGAAATCAAGTTCTGTGTAAATCCAAAAATATAAAATACATTGTCCAACAATATATAATTATTACAAAAATGTAATCTAATTACGCTCACTTCTCATGCCGACACGAAATCCCCTGACCCCACACACATTGAGAAGGCTTGCTCCTCTAGTTGTGTCCAAGAATCAGTCCATTGCAAAGAAGAACAAACATGGTTAGTGGCCACCGAATCAACTATCCAGGGTGAAGAATCATCTTCCAATAAACATGACTCAAGAACAAGTAAATCATATTTACTTTTCTTGGAATTCTTCTTGCTTTGGGTTTTCTTGGGTTCGGGCTTACCCTTCGGTTTCCCAGTAGACCTCTTTCTCTTGTTTTTATTAGAGTAAGATGGTTCGATAACATTTACCTCACTGGTCTTGCCCTTGTTGTCCTTAGTTAAAGACTCAAAAGTAGTGACCCAATTGAGCAACTGTGTGAGATTGAACCTTAACTTGTTCATCCTGTAGTTGCTTTTAAACTGATCGAAACTTTTCGAAAGAGTCATCAGTATGATGTTCACTTGACTGGGTTTGACAATGGCCCCACCATTGACTTTTGCCGTGTTGAAGTAGGACATCATGCTCAGGACATGTTCCCGAACTGACGTACCTTCCTTCATACGAGCAAGCATAGCGGAATGAATAGCTTCGTGTCGCTTTTGCTCGAAGGGCTGCCCGAACATAGCTTGTAATGATTCCTTGATTTCGAATGCTGGAGTCATTGCTTCACGCTTTATGATAAGCACGTATGTTATAGAAGCCAACATGTATGTTTGGGAATTCTCATCAGATGAGACCCGTCACTCGTATGCCTCACGAACAGTTCGTGTGGCATTGACTGCAGGCACTGGAGGACATTCCTCCATAAGTACAAACTTGAAGTCTTTAGTGACCAATATTGCATTAATGTTAAGTTCCCACTTAGTATATGTAGGAAAAAAAAGGGTTCAAAATGCAAGGGAAGCGTGAGAAAACGAAAATTATGGTTTGCGTATACATAAAAAGTTTCCCTTTTAATAACAAGAACCTTAACCCTAGACTAATTGATGTATACAAAAAGTATTGTACCTTTTTTTCTTGATGATTGAACTAGCATAGAATTGAATCCGCAAGGTCTTCCAATCCAATCATGAACGTGAATCACCTAAGTGTGTGGGCTTTCTTTCTTTAAATTGTATACCTGAGGATGGAAACAAACAAAATCTTTTTCTGTGTTAGTCACAATAATCCTCCATGAGAGAAACCAAGAACATCCTGTCACTTTTGAATTATCAATCAATTTAATTGAAACTCACGTGAACCTTGAGTCGATGTTGTACACAAAACCCTTTTGATCCAAAGCATACTAGTGTATTATCAAAAAACAAAAACGTTCACCTTTTTCTATTCTTGGCCGAATTCACATTATCTGTATGAGTTGGTCGAATTTTGTCCAGAGTAAAAAACAAAATTTTCTCTCTCAAAATTCTCTCTTGCTAGGACAAATTCTCTTCTTGAAAATTGCTTAGCATGGCCAAAATTCCTCTCATAGAAAAACTTAGGCTGGCCGAAATTAACATACGTATATATATAGGATCATAAATCCTCTCCTAAGAAGGATTTACTTGGTTAGCAAGAATCCTTTCCTTAGGTGGATTTATTTGGTAGTTAAGAATCCTTATCTAAAAGGAATTCTATCCTATTATATATATATATATGGGCTGGCTGAAATTTCATTGGATATATATTACGATCACAAATCCTTTCCTAAAAAGGATTTACTTGGTAGTTAAGAATCCTTTCCTTAGGTAGATTTACTTGGTGGTTAAGAATCCATATCTAAATGAATTCTATCCTACACCGAGACTCCTAATTCAACTCAATAGTGTATTTATAACCATATTAAAGACTTCCTAATTTGATTACATAAATAATTCCTTTTATTTATCTACTTATCAAATATTGTCTTTAATATTAATTATACTACCAACAATAGTAAAATTTTAGGAGACCGACTCCTATTATGAAAAAAAAATTGACTTTTAATTAAATAATTGACTAATCAACAAATTAATTAATTTCCATTTAATTAATTAATATAATTTATGCTATTCTTAATAGCCTTGCAGCCCAACACATGTATATAGGCCATATATTATTTTTCTTATTTTATAAAATCCATTGGACCTTAATAAAAAGTCCATATGTGAACTAGACTCATTCTTACAAAAAGAAACAAGTCCACATGCCATAATACAATTCTAGATGGACCCCTAAATTGGTCTGGTAGAATATATTAAGTGATCCATGCAAGTTCGTGTGGATTGGGGATCTTGGCAGGCTATCTAAATTTAAGCTCCAATAGACACAACCCAATCACAACCAACAAATGATTCACTTAGGTCCGATCTATTTAATTTTAGTTCATTCCACTAAAGAACTGAAATTGAACTATTAAATAAAGATAGAATAAGTTGATGTTACTCATTCATACCCTAGACAACCTTATTGGAGAAAGTGTATCCTCGTGAAGAATACTAGTAATCGCCAAGAGCTCATAGACCGCCTACACCTCTCCAAGTTACCATATTTACTCATATTACCACATTTTGAACTTGGATATTTTGACTTGTCCAGAAGCCATGTTTGAATACACACTATTAAAAACTTAACGTTAAGATTTAGTATCCAATACCTCAAAACATCCATATAATGGTATTCTACTCTCATTCAATAAATGGATCCATGACGTCCTTATCAATAAATGAAGTCCTCTATTGATTAACAAATGAACACCACCAAACTATCGAGGATAGACTATGCTATATAATCATGCTCATTGATAGGTCAAATAATAACACTTGCCACCATAGGTCCATCATCTATCTCAGGATTGAGATAGACTCTCTGATTGTCTTCAAATAAAAACTTTTATCCACTGACGGTTCTAGATAAAGTAATTCATTTTGATCATATTCAATGCACCCAGTGCATTAGATTCTTTTGCCCAAAAACACCAAACTTTGATTATTTTAGACTCATCATAACACATTTGATTCCACTCAAATGCTAGCAAAAGAATCTACAACTTTGATAAGATAAAGGCGCCCAACCTTTTATCGTAAGTTGTGAATGTTATTCAAGACTAACTAAAAAATTGTGTCTACATCATACATATCTAGATGTATGAACAATTCTTCTTTTCTCATAGTCTTTTGACCTTATGTTTATTTACTTTTGACAATTATAATAATTAAACTATAAATGCTATAAGATTTGTTAAACTAGAAATCACTTTATTAATATGAAAAAATTGTCAAATACAATATTATACACTTGCTATCGAACATAATCCTAACAATCTCCCACTTCCTCTATAGCAAATGTGTCATATCTCTCATCCCCATGTTCATTAGATGCCCATCTAAACTCTTTGTGGAAGAGCCTTTGTAAAGGGATCCGCTAGATTTTCTGCTGACGAGATCTTGGAAATCGTCATGTCACCTCTATGCAGAATTTCCTTTAGAAAGTGATACTTTCTTTCAATGTGTTTCCCTCTCTTATGACTTCTTGGTTCTCTTGAATTAGCCACTGCTCCACTATTGTCACAATAGATAGTAATCTGTATATTTACATCAGAAACCATTTCCAAGTCAGTCAAAAGTTGGCGGAGCCATACAACCTCTTTAGCAGCCTTGCATGCGGTAACATACTCGGCTTCCACGGTGGAATCGGTAATACAACATTGCCTGATACTCTTCCATATGACTGCCCATTCTCTAATAGTAAACATAGATCCTGATGCTGATCTCTTGGAGTCAGAATCTGACTGAAAATCAAAATTTACATACCCAACAGGAATTAAATCCCCTCCAGAGTATACAAACATATAATATATCGTTCTCCTAAGATACTTAAAAATATGCTTGACTGTTGTCCAGTGATCAGAACAAGGTTTCGATTGAAACCTGCTAACTATGCCCACATCAAATCAAATATCTGGTCTAGTGTAGAGCATTGCATACATGAGACTTCCAACTATCGATGCGTATGAAACCCTACTCATGAATTGCTCTTCATGCTTATTCTTAGGAACTTGTTCCTTATAAAGTTTGATTCCATGTCTGAAAGGTAACATACCTTTCTTGGAATCTTGCATGGAAAACCTAGACAAGATTTTATCTATCTATGAAGCTTGGGATAATGCAATTGTTCTATTCTTTCTATCCTTTATGACATGGATACCAAATATATAACTTGCTTCTCTTAAGTCATACATATCAAATTGTTTTGCTAACCATTCTTTTATTGATGTCAATACACCTACATCGTTTCCGATGAGTAGTATATCATCAACGTAAAGAACTAGGAAAACCAACTTGTCGCCTTTAATCCTTTTGTATACACAAGGTTCATCAAGGTTTTGAATAAATCCAAAACTTTTCACGGTTTGATCAAACCTTATGTTACAGGATCTGGATGCTTGCTTTAATCCAGATATGGATCTTTGCAACTTGCATACCCTTTCCTCTTGGCCCTTTTTAATGAATCCTTCTGGTTGCATCATGTAGATGCCTTCTTCAAGACTTCTATTAAGGAAAGTTGTCTTGACGTCCATTTGCCAAATCTTTTGGTCTAGAGATGCCGCAATGGAGAAGAGTATCCTAATGGATTTAAGCATGGCCACAAGAGAAAAGTTTTATTCATAATCGATACCTTCCTTTTGTGTATAACCTTTAGCTTCCAATCTAGCTTTAAAGGTTTCCACCTTTCCATCCATTCCTCTTTTCCTCTTGTATACCCACTTACACCCGATGTGTTTTATCCCTTTAGGCAAGTCTAAAAAAGATCAGACTTTTTTTTTAACATAGATTCAATTTCGGATTGCATTGCCTTTTGTTAATGGTGACAATCAACATCTTCCATTGCTTCCTTGTATGTATAGCAATCATCGTCATCTGAAAGATTCTCTACAGATTCTCCTAGACCGATGTATCTCTCAGGTTGTCTAACAACCCTCCCACTACGACAAGGTATGGTAGATTGTTGATCTTGTATTTGTACAGAACTTACAATTGGGCTTGGTTGCAAAACCTCTTATGGAATTGTATCTCCTAAAAGTTCATCCAGGACAATTCTACTTTTAGGCACAAAATTATTCATATAGTCCTTTTCCATAAATTTAGCATTTGTCGAAACAAATACTTTAAGATCTGAAGGACTATAAAAATAATATCCTTTTGTTTTTTTTGGATACACTACAAATATGCATGTTTCTGAATAGGACTCCATCTTTTCTGTCTTTCTTTTTAACATGTGCGAGGACATCCAAATATACTTAAGTGTTGTAAACTAGGCTTTCGCCCGGTCCATAACTCATGCGGTGTTTTAGGAACCGACTTAGATGGTACATCGTTTAGAATGTACATTGCAGTTTGTAAAGCATATCCATAAAAAAGAATTAGGGAGCGTTGAATAACTCAACATAGACCTAACCATATCCAAAAGAGTTCTATTTCTCATTTCTGCCACCTCATTTTGTTGAGGTGTGCCTGGTACAGAAAACTGAGAAATTATTCCATTATTAATAAGATATTAAAGAAACTCACAATATGTATATTCTATACCATGATCGGACCTCATGATTTTTATGCGTTTCTCAAGCTGATTTTTTACTTCAGCTTTAAATGCTTTGAACATACCAAAAGCATCCGACTTATGTCTCATGAGATACACCCAAATCTTGAGTGATTATCTATGAAAGTGATGAAGTACTCATATCCACCTCTAGCTTGAATGCTCATAGGTCCATACACATAAGTGTGTATCAATCCTAAACATTTGATGTCTCTTGCACCTTTGGTCGTAAACGACCTTTTGGTCGTTTTACCTTACAAACAAGATTCACAAGTTGGTAGATCATCAACCTTTAAGTCACTAAGAGGTCTGTCACTTGCCAATCTTTTAATCCTATTAAGGTTAATATGACCTAAGCACAAATGTCATAGGTAGGTTTCTTCTTTTGATAATTTTACTCTTTTATGATTAGGTTCCGTTGATTCCGTGTCTAACAAGTAATAGATATTTCAATGCAAATAGAATAAACCATTTTCCAATGTACCTATGGAAATAAATTTGTTATTCTTACTTTATTAAAAGTAACCGAATATCCAAATTTATTTAGACAAGAGACCGAAATTAAATTCCTCTTGAATTGTGGTACATAATAAACATTTATTAAAACTAAATGCCTATAAGAATCTAAATTGATTCTAATATTTCCACTACACTAGTAGACACCAACGCTCCATTGCCTAAATGCAAGTTGAATTCATTTTCATTCAGTTTTTTCCTTTCCTGAAACCCCTTCTAGTTAGGCCTTACTTTTCCTTCTGTTGTTACTTAACCTTCTGACAGGTCTGAAGAGTAGCAATTTTAACAACCATATGAGTCTCTTGACCCTTGCCTTTAACAAGAATTGTTTTGGTGCTTTGAACATCTTGCATCAGGCCTTGCAAGGTGTATTCCTAATTGTTCAAGGTGTAGTCCAGCTTTGAACAAACCAAAGAAATCCGATAATGAGTTGACAATCATGTCAAGTTTTTGACTCACCATCTATCTTAGCACCATTCAGTTCAACAATGTTGAGATGTGATATGACTTTGATCATGTGATCTTTCACAGCCTGTCCAGGTTTCATCCTAAGATTCATGAAATCAGACACTACCTCTCCTCTTAGTCGTCCTAGACCTTATAGCTAATATCTCTTATAGAGACATCATTTATATTGGTAGCAGTCTCCATTCCTTCATGTTGTTGTTGCAACAAGTTGGAGATGATGGCCATAATGTAACGTACATTTAGCCATCTCATCTGAAGACATCCACTACTGATACTCATCTCTTTGCTCCTGAGTAGATTCATTAGTTTAATGGTTTATGAATAGACAGAATGATCTTATGGTTTTTCAACTTACAACAACCCAATTTTCCCTTTTACATGTGACATAATTATTATCGGTTAAAGTATTATCTTTTAGGAGTTTGATTAGGGATGGGGTCATGATTTCTTTATATTAACAAAAGTTATATAAGTAAATAGTCATGATATAGCACTTTTGAATATTTATCTTGAATTAAATGAAATAATTCAATTGTAAAAATTCAACGGTGATCCAACACCCATAAATATCACGCCTCCTTTGGGAGTTAGCAACATTTACTAGTTGGACTAGGTCCCACCTAATTGTTAACATAACAACCAACGTTTTCAATTTTAGCCTTGTAATTTTTATTTACAAGAACTCTTGGAAGGATATTAATAAAATTACATCGAGTGTAATACCAAGTTAACGACCTTCAATATAATCCCTCACGAATATCCCTCATTTGGGAGTAGATATCGTTTGGGCTAATTGTCTAGTCTATCTTGCTAAATTCCATTCATGAATACCCCATGGGGGGTTATTCACGAAACATAAAGCTCAACTAAACTTGGAGGCCGTAGGTGTTTCAAAACACCTTATCCCACTCAATTGTTTAAGCCATGTGATCGAATTCCAAAGAATGATTTACCAAGTTATCTAGATGCCAATTTAGATACCTAAATAATTCTATGCATGTTCATACCAAAAGAGATATATGTCCTATTATGTATGACATGTTATCAAGATAAACATTTCAATATTTACAAAAAACATAAATAGCTACAATTTTGGTCCATCCTAGAAAAACAAGTAAATTACATATATCTTGGAATACAAGAACTCTTTTCTTGGCGAACAAGTCTTCACGCGACATTCATCGTTCGGACTCCCTCGGCTACCTCCCATGGGCGTGCGCACCCTTCGCCCTTACCCATGGGCCCACAAACCCTTAAAGGGCTGTCATGCGCATCCCATGGCTACCAAAGAGCTGCCGTGAGCAGCCCATGCCACAACAAACGTGGTTGCGCGCTCTATGCATGCACGTTCGTTGTTACGGCTCGTACGGTCCCAAACTTGTTCCGGTTACTCCTAATTCTTCAAACCTTCGAGTCTGCGAAACTTGAATGTATTACAGAAGAATTTAAATAATAAAATACTGCAGTTTTTTATTATTATTAAAACAACAAAAATAAATAAAAACTTAGCAACTACCAAGAAGGAAATTATAGCGATGATAGACCACCCTTCTTGTTACTATCCCAAAACAAAATTACATTGAAATTCTAGGACCAAAATTGAGCAATAACAACCACATATAAAACATAGATATATATATATCCATACATTCCAATGTAAATATATATATATACGAATACCTAGAGTGCCATCTCTTTCTAAAACATGCATATATATAATAACAAGAAAAAGATTCCCGAACACATACATCAATTCACCTAGGAGTGTGAGCTCCCTTTCTTTAAATTGTATACTTGTGGATGGAAACAAACAAAATCTACTTCTTCGTTAGTCACAATAATCCTCTAAGAGAAAAACCAATAACGTCCGGTCACTTTTGAATTATCATTCAATTTAATTGAAACTCGCGTGAACCTTGATTCGATGTTGTACACAAAACCCTTTTGATGCAAAGGATACTAGTGTACTATCGAAAACAAAAACATTCCTCTTTTTCTCTTCTAGGCCGAATTCACACTATCTCTATGAGTTGGTCGAATTTTGTCCAAAGTTAAAAACAATTTTTTCTCCCTCAAAATTCTCTATTGCTAGGCCAAATTCTCTTCTTGAAAATTGCTTAGCATGGCCGAAATTCCTCTCATAGAAAAACTTAGACTGGCCGAAATTAACATACGTATATATATATAGGATCATAAATCCTCTCCTAAGAAGAATTTACTCGGTTGGCAAGAATCCTTTCCTTATGTGGATTTATTTGGTAGTTAAGAAGCATTATCTAAAAGGAATTCTATCCTATTATATATATATATATATATGGGATGGCCGAAATTTCATTGGATAAATATTAGGAATTAATTCTTTTCCTAAGAAGGATTTACTTTGTAGTTAAGAATCCTTTCCTTTGGTAGATTTAC
The DNA here is from genome assembly GCA_032871835.1 of Dipteronia dyeriana. NCBI lineage: Eukaryota > Viridiplantae > Streptophyta > Magnoliopsida > Sapindales > Sapindaceae > Dipteronia > Dipteronia dyeriana. Next base: position 48,079,225 of record CM065297.1, read on the forward strand.
TTGGTGGTTAAGAATCCTTTTATAAATGAATTCTATCCTACACCAAGACTATTAATGCAACTCAATAGTGTATTTGTAACCATATTAAAGACTTCCTAATTTGATTAGATAAATAATTTCTTTTATTTATCTACTTATCAAATATAGTCTTTAATATTAATTATACTAACAATAATAGTAAAAATTTTAGAGACCAACTCCTATTAGAAAAAAAGATTTTGAATTTGAATTAAATAATTAATTAATAAACAAATTAATTAATTTCCATTTAATTAAATAAAAAAATAAAAAAATATATAATTTAAGCTATTCTTAATAGCCTTGCCGCCCAACACATGTATTGTTGGAACCCCGTTCACCGGTCACGCAGCGGAACTAGGTTTTAAAATTTTTATATTCAGATCATAATCTGTATCTGGGACCAGTGAACTTTGGATCGTAATTATTTTTTGGAACCAATACATACAATATGTATACACAGGAAATTGTAAACAACAAAAATAAGAAGAATAAATACTTACCAACGTTTGAAGGCTCCTTCACTTTTCGATATGCTTCTGCCTGAACCAATCTTACCAACGTTTGGAAGCTCCTTCACTCTACGATCTTCCTCGCTATCTCTACGATCTTCCTCGCTATCTCCCGATCTTCCTCGCTATCTCTCGGTACTGGTAATTGTGTGTGGACGGGTCACGGTCTCAGGAATTTGAATGGAGGATGTAGAGAAAATTGAAGAAACTCTTTTTTTTATTTTTTTCTATTTTTTCTATGTGTTTCAAAAAACACACAAAACATGAAACAATATATATATATATATATGAACCTATATCACGCCAGATATATCTTTTCCTTTTAATCACACAAAAATATTTTATATCACGCCTCTACAGCTCTGCTCACAAATATATATCACCCTTTGCTTTTTATCACAAAAAAATATTTTTCTCACGCCTCAGCAGCTCTGCTCACTTTTTTCTTTCACAAGTATCTGTCTTTTTGCTACTTGCTTCTTAATCAATAATATTCACGCCTCGCTTCGTGAATCTATATTATCGCACTGTTCACAAATATATATTATATATGTATTAAGTATTTACATTATATGTAAATTCTTCTTTTGACTATTGTTTCATATACACACCGATTTACAATACAATTTCTTATTTTATTAATTGATATATATCTTTTAATTATCCTTTTTAAATATATATAATATATTAAAAGTGATAATAAGTATTTTAAATTTAAACTTAAAATCAAATACTTAGATAAATAATTTAGTAAAATAAAATAATCCTATTATTTTATCTTCACCTAAATCCATATATCAACTAACACCCCCCATTTAATAGTTAATTTAATAATTCATAATTATCAATATAATTAAACGATCTAATTATTTAATTAATTTAACTATTAACATTCATTAATTAAATAATCTCATTATTCAATAAATTCCCGAATATATACGTGTCACTTTTGTAACACAATTATTTGGACAATCTAATTAATTTACCGTGACCCTTGTTACCTAAATCGATCGGGCTAGCAAAGGGACCGAATGGACCCACAGTATTTTGAGCTACAATAATCATCAGAATGATTAATTAAACTCTTTAATTAATATTCCTTGATTATTAACTCCGGTGTTATTCCGCTAAAAACCTGAAGCTGCACTCTCTCAACTGTAGACGCTTTTACACAGACCTATACAACTCAGTGTCCATCGATATAGCTATTACACATGGTGTGATCCTCCACAATAGTTCATAATTAGAGCTGGGTCATAATATCCGTTATACCCCTCTTAATATATATATCCTTTAAGTACCATTGATTCTGTAATGGACAATAAATCCTATTTCCTCACGTAATTAGGAGAGCACTCATATTGTCCAAGGCCCGAATCAACCCTTAAGGGAACTGTCATCTACTTCTCACAAGATGGAGTGGATTCCACTATTGTGTGCACTCTCTTAACTGTAGACGCTGTTACACACACCGATGCAACTCAGTGTCCATCGATATAGCTATTATACATGGTGTGATCCTCCACAATAGTTCATAATTAGAGCTGGGTCATAATGTCCGTTAAACCCCTCTTAATACATATATCCTTTAAGTACCATTGATTCTCTAATGGACAATAAATCCTATTTCCTCACGTAATTAGGAGAGCGCTCATAATGTCCAAGGCCCGAATAAACCCTTAAGGGAACTACCATCTACTTCACACATTATGGAGTAGATTCCACTATTGTGTGCACTCTCTCAACTGTAGACGCTTTTACACAGACCGATACAACTCAGTGTCCATCGATATAGCTATTACACATGGTGTGATCCTCCACAATAGTTCATAATTAGAGCTGGGTCATAATATCCGTTATACCCCTCTTAATACATATATCCTTTAAGTACCATTGATTCTCTAATAGACAATAAATCCTATTTCCTCACGTAATTAGAAGAGCCCTCATATTGTCCAGGGCCTGAATCAACCTTAAGGGAACTACCATTTACTTCTCACAAGATGGAGTGGATTCCACTATTGTGTACAAACCTTCCCAAATACAAGCCAAACCGTAATCCCAACATACGGAGTATATTGATCAGGAACTGCATCCGACCTCATCCATGGTATATCAAAGACAACGATCTAACCTGAAGGAGTCGATAAGACACTCAGGATTAAAATCATGCACATATAGCCATCATTAGTTGATATATATGAATCTCATCTGTAAACGGATCTTGGTGACAGATTCGCATAGATCATGGCCTAGTCCTATATGATCTCATCATACAAGGTGTCTCCATTCTCATATCTGCATATAAATGATTCAGGATAGAATCATCGTACATTACAGAATGGACCGCAGCTATAGATTAACCACAAATAAAGTACTCAGCTTTATTTGCTATCTATGGACTTTTTAGATTGCACGTCTCTTAATGTATTCATCTGTATATGAAACTCATATACACAGTTTGAGATTACATCCGGCAATCTTGGATGTTAAATATATGCACAAGTTATAAAATAAAAAGCACAACAAGAATGAATTGAACTTTTCTTTTTATATATTTTATAAATCCATTTACAAATCACATCTTTAGGGCATAAACCCCAATAATCTCCCACTTGCACTAAAGCATGTGAGGCATATCTCGTAACCCTAGACCATCTAGGTGACCCAAAAACACTTTAGCCGGTAAGGTCTTCACAAATGGATCAGCATGATTGTCTTGTGAGGCTATCTTGGTGACGTTTACACCTCCTCTCTGCACTATCTCTCTAATGAGATGATACTTTCTCTCTATATGCCTCCCTCTTTTATTGCTTCTTGGTTCTTTAGAATTATCCACAACACCAATGTTATCGCAATAAAGAGTGATGGGCCTATCCAGATCTGGAACAACTTTCAGATCAATCAATAACTTACGGAGCCAAACAACCTCTTTAGCAGCTTCACAAGTGGCTACATATTCAGCGTCCATGGTGGAGTCAGCAATGTAAGATTGCTTGATACTTCTCCAAATAATGGCTCCACCACCTTGGGTGAATACTGATCCAGACGTGGATTTCGTATAATCCCTGTCTGACTGAAAATCAGAATCTGTGTATCCTAACGGGATCAAATCCTTCCCAATATAGACTAGCATATAGTCTCTTGTTTTTCAAAGATACTTGAGAATTGTCTTGACAGTAACCCAATGATCCAGTCATGGGTTAGACTGGTATCTACTGACTACTCCCATTGCATAGCAGATGTCCGATCTCGTGCATAACATATCATACATGAGACTACCTGCTGCCGATACATAGGGTACACGTCTCATATCCCAAACTTCTTGAGGTGTCTTAGAACATTGTTCCTCAGACAAGTTAACTCCATGCTTAGAAGGTAAATTACCTTTGCTGGAGTTTTGCTTCAAAAATCCCACAAGAATCTTATCGATATATGATACCTGAGATAATGCTATGAGTTTGTTCTTACGATCCTTTATAAGCTGGATCCCAAGAACATAACTCCCCTCTCCCAAATCTTTCAATTATAATTGGCTTGCCAGCCAACCCTTTACATCAGGCAACACTCCCACAACATTACCAATGAGTAGGATATCATCTACGTATAGGACCAAGAAAACTACTTTCTTGTCAATGATGCGCTTGTAGACACAAGGCTCATCGACATTTTGCTCGAAGCCATAGGTTTTGATCACATCATCAAACCAGATGTTCCAAGATTTAGATGCTTGCTTAAGTCAATAGATGGACCTTTGCAACTTGCAAACATTTTGCTCTTGATCTGGAGACACGAATCCCTATGGTTGCATCATATAGATGCTCTCATCAAGATTGCCATTCAAGAATGCAGTTTGACGTCCATTTGCCAAATTTCATAATCGAAATAGGCAGCAATGGATAAGAGAATCCTAATAGACTTAAACATGGCTACTGGCGAGAAGGTCTCTTCATAATCGACCCCTTCTTTCTGGGTATAACCCTTGGCCATTAGCCTTGCCTTAAGGGTTTCTACCTTCCCATCTACTCCTCTCTTACACCTTATGGATTTTACCCCATCTGGTAAGTCTGCAAGATCCTAGACTGAGTTATAGTACATGGACTCCATCTCGAGATTCATGGCTTTAAGCCATTCCTCTTTATCAGGATCTTCCATTGCATTCTAAAATGTCAATGGATTATCCACACTATCAGCAGAGACAACACATTGTCCATAACCTATACCTAAATAGCGTTCAGGTTGTCTCACAACCCTCTCACTACGTCTAGGTGGTAGTGTATCCTGATCAGGAACCATCTGACTCTCAGATGTTTATGGATCAACAACTCTTGTTGATGAAGCACTAGTCTCATCAGGCTCCAACTTATTCAATACAATCTTAGAACGAGGTTTATGGTCACTAATATAAATGTCCTCAAGAAACGTTGCATTTGTCGATACAAATACATTGTTATCTTCGGTACTATAGAAGTGTCCAGCTCTGGTCAACTTGGAGAATCCTACAAATAGGCAGACCACAGACTTGGAGTCTAGCTTTCCATTTCAATTCTTCAGCACGTGTGCTCGACACCCCCATATGCGGAAATATCAAAAACTAGCTTTACGACCATTTCACAACTCTAGGGGAGTCTTAGGAACAGATTTGGATGGCACCATATTCAAAATGTATACCATTGTTTGTAACGCATATCCCTAGAAGGAATTTGGTAATTATGAGAAACTAATCATAGATCTCACCATTTCCATTAGGGTTCTATTTTTCCTCTCCGCTACACCATTTTACTGAGGGGTACCGGGAGTTGTGAGTTGGGAAACTATCCCATGCTAGACCATAAAGTCTTCAAACTCTTGGTCAAGGTACTCACCTCTATGATCCGATAGTAGTGACTTGATAGTCCTACCTAATTGATTCTCAACTTTAGCTCAAAATTATTTGAAAATTTCAAATGTTTCCGACTTCCATTGCATTAGGTAGACGTATCCGTATCTTGAGTAGTCATCTATAAATGTGACATAATACTTATAACCCCTAGCTTTAACATGCATCGGTCCGTAGACGTCTGTATGTATAAGCTCTAGCGGTTCTTTAGCTCTAAGCCCTTTTTCAGTAAAAGGTCTCTTAGTCATCTTACCTTCCGGAAAAGATTCACCGACAGGTAAGGTGCCAACCTTTAACTCACTTAAAGGTCCGTTTTTTTCTAGTCTGTCTATCTGGTCAAGATTGATATGACCAAGCCTTAGATGCCAGAGATACGTGTCATTATCTGGAGAAATCTTATGTCGTTTAGTTTTTGGTTTTTTAACCTTAAACATTTCGGTGTTTAATAGTGTAGTATTTATTAATGATCTTAACACATACAAATTGTTTTCATTAATTTCTGAACAAATATTCAGACCATTCTTTCCAATAAAAACAAACTTATTATTAAAAGAAACAGAATATTTTTGTTCTAAAAACTTAGAAACGGAAATCAAATTCTATGTAAATCCAGGATTATAAAATACATTGTCCAACAATATATAATTATTACAAAAATGTAATCTAATTACTCCCACAGCTCGTGCCGACACGACATCCCCTGACCCCACACGTATTGAGAAGGCTTGCTCCTCTAGCTGTTTCCAGGAATCAGTCCATTGTAAAGAAGAACAAACATGGTTAGTGGCCCCCGAATCAACTATCAAGGGTGAAGAATCATCTTCCACTAAACACGACTCAAGAACAAGTAAATCATATTTACTTTTCTTGGACTTCTTCTTGCTTTGGGATTTCTTGGGTTTGGGCTTACCTTTCGGTTTCCCAGTAGACCTCTTTCTCTTCTTATTATTAGAGTAGGAAGATGGTTTGGCAACATTACCCTCTTTGGTCTTACCCTTGTTGTCCTTAGTCAAGGACTCAAAAGTAGTGAGCTTATTGAGCAACTGTGTGAGATTGAGCCTTAACTTGTTCATCCCGTAGTTGCTCTTAAACTGATTGAAACACTTCGAAAGAGTCGTCAATATGATGCTCACTTGACTGGGTTCGTCAATGGCCCCGCCATTGACTTCTGCCTCTTTGAAGTAGTACATCATGCTCAGGACATGTTCCCGAACTGACGTGCCTTCCTTCATATGAGCGAGCATAGCGGAACGAACAACTTCATGTCGCTTTTGCTCGAAGGGCTGCCCGAACATAGCTTGCAATGACTCCATGATTTCGAATGCTGAAGTCATTGCTTCATGCTTTGTGACAAGCACGTCTGTTATAGAAGCGAACATATATGTTTGGGTATTCTCATCATGAGACCCAACACTCGTATACCTCACGAAAAGTTCATGTGGCATTGGCAGCAGGCGCTGGAGGACATTCCTCCGTTAGCACAAACTTGAGGTCTTTGGTGACCAATATTGCATTAAGGTTAAGTTTCCACTTAGTGTAGTTATCTCCAGTTAATTTGTAGTTTGCGAGAATTTGAAGTAATACTGAAGACATAATTGCTGAATTAAAATAAAACATTCATTCAGTCATTTATTTAAAACAAGTGCGAGTGCTTTGGCATAAATTTAAACATGATTCATGCACACGTTTAACGAACTAGAACTACCCTAAAACTAGTTACTATATCACGACAATCCAACATACCACAAAGAAGTGTCGTCTTAGGGTCGGTCAAGTATTTGTATGTTGGACCGAGACATTCTCAATCAAATCATATTTTCGAATAACTTTTATTCCATATCATTCAACCATCGTTCATTCAGTCAGATTTTTAATTAACAAAACTTAATCAAAACCTTTGTGAGTGCAACCCACCATTTCAGATCTCACGTGCTTAACTCGAGAATTGCCGCCTTAGGGTCGGTCAATCCTGAAATACCCTCGGAAATCCTATCCGTTAGGAAGTCAACCTTGGTATTGACCTTTGTGGAAACCCTCCTTAGGGATGACGAAAGCAAAGTTGTCACGATGCCTTACTCGGATCTCACGATGTTGAACTAATGATGGAGACCGCAAGATATATATGTCATATATCCCTCTCCCACTCACTATTTTAAAATTAGGGTTTTCTATTAACCGTTAATGCTAGACTCTACAGGATTAAACGACTAACTTTAATCAAGTTATCTAGCACATTAACTAATTATAACCAAATTTTAATTAACTAATAAATTATTAATGATTTTTAACAATTAAAAATTTAATCTATTAGTGAATAATCTAAGCCTTTGTAAACTATTTACTAGGGTTAGATTATTATGTTAGTGTTTATAAAGTTTTATCAATTAAAACCCTAACACTTTATTTGGATCATTTATTATTAGGTAATTAATAATATTAATCCTAATTACAATAAATGACCCTATTAATCTAACTTATTAAACTCTTTAATAACTAGATTAATATTAATAAGAATTACCAATTTTTCTAATCATTAAAAACTAATCTCATTATTCATAGCCAATTATGTATATTACCCATTTTAATCACATTAAAAAAAATACATAAAGTATCAGGCTATGATGCATGTATGACATGTCAAATATATTTGTGTAGGCACATCTAATCTAAATGACATACATATGCATGGAAATGCTTTTGTCATTACATAATATAAGGCATACAAGAATTGACCGAGTATTGTGGATTATTTAACCTAAAAAAATTGGAATCTAAAATTACAAAAAATTTCCCAAGGCATTCCTTGGTCTTCTAGTAACTTCAGATATCTTCCGGTCTCTTCAGGTCACTCCGATTCATCTCATGAATCCTTTTTCGCGATTTTTCCAAGTCTTCAATATAGGTTACATTTTTTCTTAAAATATAACAAAAAAAAAATACAACCCATAAACCCTAAATCCATAGTACCATATAATTAACGATCAATCATGTTTTTGTAAATAATAATAATAATAACAATATACATACAAAAACATAATACAGTCAATTTAAATTGTGCCTACACAATTCATACATACAAAAGCATCGAAAAAAATTTCCTGTTCCGAAAAATAACCTGGCTCTGATACCAATGTTTGAACCCCGTTTACCGGTCACGTAACAGAACTAGGTTTTAAAATTTTTATATACAGATCATAATCTGTATCTGGGACCAGTGAACTTTGGATCGTAATTATTTTTCGGAACAAATACATACAATATGTATACACAAGAAATTGTAATCAATAAAAATCAGAAGAAGAAATACTTACCAATGTTTGGAGGCTTCTTCACTTTTCGATATGCTCCTGTCTGAACCAATCTTACCAACATTTGGAAGCTCCTTCACTCTACGATGTGCTACTGTCTGAATCACTCGATCTTCTTCGCTATCTCCCGGGACTGGTAATTGCTTGTGGGCGCATCACGGTCTCAGGAATTTGAATGGAGGATGTAGAGAGAATTGAAGAAATTTTTTCTTTATGTGTTTCAAAAAACACACAAAACATGAAATAATATATATATATATATATATATATATATATACACCTATATCACGCCATATATATCTTTTCCTTTTAATCACACAGAAATATTTTATATCACGCCTCTACAGCTTTGCTCACAAATATATATCACCCTTTGCTTTTTATCACAAAAAAATATTTTTCTCACGCCTCCGCAGCTCTGCTCACTTTTTTCTTTCCCAAATATCTATGTCTTTTTGCTACTTGCTTCTTTATCAATAATATTCACGCCTTGCTTCATGAATCTATATTATCGCACTGCTTCACAAGTACATATTATATATGTATTAAGTATTTGCATTATATGTAAATTCTTTTTTTTGACTATTGTTTCATATACACACCAATTTACATTGCAATCTCTTGTGTTATTAATTGATATATATCTTTTAATTATCCTTTTAAAATATATCTAATATATTAAAAGTGATAATAAGTATTTTAAATTTAAACTTAAAATCAAATACTTAGATAAATGATTTAGTAAAATAAATAATCCTATTATTTTATCTTAACCTAAATCCATATATCAACTAACTCCCTCCATTTAATAGTTAATTTAATAATTCATAATTATCAATAAAATTAAATAATATAATTATTTAATTAATTTAACTATTAACATTCATTAATTAAATAATCTCATTATTCAATTAATTCCAGAATATATACGTGTCACTTTTGTAATTAATTAATTGGACAATTCAATTAATTTACCGTGACTTTTGTTACCTAAATCGATCGGGCTAGCAAGGGGACCTAATGGACCCACAGTATTTTGAGCTTCAATAATCATCGGAATCATTAATTATCGGAATCATTAATTAAACTCTTTAATTAATATTCCTTGATTATTAACTCTGGTGCTATTCCACTAAAAACCCCGAAGCTGCACTCTCTCAACTGTAGACGCTTTTACACATACCGATACAACTCAGTGTCCATCGATATAGCTATTACACATGATGTGATCCTCTACAATAGTTCATAATCAGAGCTAGGTCATAATGTCCATTATACCCCTCTAATTATATATATCCTTTAAGTACCGTTGATTCTCTAATGAACAATAAATCCTATTTCCTTACGGAATTAGGAAAGCGCTCATATTATCCAAGTCCCGAATCAACCCATAAGGGAACTACTATCTACTTCTCACAAGAAGGAATGGATTCAACTATTGTTTACAAACCTTTCTAGCCACAAGCCGAACCGCAATCCCAACATACGGAGCATATTGTTCGGGAATTGCATCCGACCTCACTCATGGTATATCAAAGACCACGATCTAACCTGATGGAGTCGATAAGACTCTCAGGATTAAGATCACCCATATATAGCCATCGTTAGTTGATATATATATATGAATCTCATCTGTAAACGGATCTTGGTGAGAGATTCATATAGATCATGGCCCAGTCCTATATGATCTCATCATACAAGGTGCCTCCATTCTCATATCTCCACATGAATGATTCAGGAAAGAATCACCGTACATTACAGAATGGACCGCAACTATAGATTAACCACAAGTAAAGTACCCAGCTTTATTTGCTATGGACTTTTTAGATTGCACGTATCTTTCTGTATTCATCTGTATATGACACTCATATACACAGATCGAGATTACATCAGGTAATCTTGTATGTTAAATATATGCACAAGTTATAAAATAAACAACACAACAAGAATGAATTGAAATTTTCCTTTTATATATTTCATAAATCCATTTACAAGTTACATCTTTAGGACAAAAACCCCAACATGTATATAGGCAATATATTATTTTTCTTATTTTATTAAATCCATTGGACCTTAATAAAAATTCCACATGTGAACTAGACCCATTCTTACAAAAAGAAACAAGTTCACATGCCTTAATACAATTCTAGATGGACCCCTAAATTGGTCCGGTAGAATATATCAAGTGATCCATTCAAGTTCGTATGGAATGGGGATTTAGGCGGGCTATCTAAATTTAAACTCCAATAGACACAACCCAATCACAATCAACAAATGATTCACTTAGGTCCGATCTATTTAATTTTAGTTCATTCTTCTAAAGAACTAAAATTGAACTCTTAAATAAAGATAGAATAAGTTGATGTTACTCATTCATACCCTAGACAACCTTATTTGTGAAAGTGTATCCTCGTGAAGAATACCAGTAATCGCCAAGAGCTCATAGACCGCCTTTAGCTCTCCAAGTTACCATATTTACTCATATGACCACATTTTGAACTTGGATATTTTGACTTGTCTTGAAGCCATGTTTCAATAGACACTATTAAAAACTTAACGTTAAGATTTAATATCCAATATCTCAAAAAATCCATATGATGGTATTCTACTCTCATTCAATAAATAGAGCCACGATGTCCATATCTATAAATGAAGTCCTCTATCGTTTAACAAATGAACACCACCAAACTATCGAGGATAGACTGTGCTATATAATCGTACTCATTGATAGCTCAAATGATAACACTTGCAACCATAAGTCCATCATTTATCTCAGGATTGAGATAGACTCTCCAATTATCTTCAAATGAAAACTTTTATTCATTGACGGTTCTAGATAAAGTATTTCATTTTGATCCTATTCAATGCACCAGTGCACTAGATTCTTTTACCCAAAGACACCACACTTTGATTATTTTAGACTCATCATAACACATTTGATCCCACTCAAATGCTAGCAAAAGAATCTACAACTTTGACAAGATAAATGCGCCAAACCTTTTATCTTAAGTTGTTATTGTTATTCAAGACTAACTAAAGAATTGTGTCTACCTCACACATATCTAGATGTATGAACAATTCTTCTTTTATCATAGTCTTTTAACCTTATGATTATTTACTTTTGACAGTTTTAAAAATTAAACTATAAATGCTATAAGATTTATTAAACTAGAAATCACTTTTTTAATATGAAAAGATTGTCAAATACAATATTATACTCTTGCTATCGAGCATAATCCCAACATTATAGTTATCACCAGTTAATTTGTCGTTTGCGAGAATTTGAAGTAATGCAGAAGACATTATTACTGAAATAAATAAAACATTCATTCAGTCATTTATTTAAAACAAGTACGAGTGCTTTGACATAAATTTAAACTTGATGCATGAACATGTTTAACGAACTAGAACTATCCTAAAACTAGTTACTATACCACGACAATCTAACATACCCCAAAGAGATGCTGCCTTAGGGTCGGTCAAGTCTTTGCATGTTGGACCGAGACATTCTCAATCAAATGATATTCTAGAATAACTCTTATTCCATATCATTCAACCATCGTTTATTAAGTCTGGATTTTAATTAACAAACTTAATCAAAACCTTCATGTGTGTAACCCACCATTTCAGATCTCACGAGCTTAACTCGAGAATTACCGCCTTAGGGTCGGTCAATCCCGAAATACCCTCAGAAATCCTATCTGTTAGGAAGTCAACCTTGGTATTGACCTTTATGGAAACCCTCTTTACGGAGGATGAAAACAAAGCCGTCACGAGGCCCCACTCGCATCTCATGGTGTTGAACTAATAATGGTGACCGCGAGATATATATGTCATATATCTCTCTTCCACTCACTATTTTAAAATTTGGGTTTTCTGTTAACCATTAATGCACCTACACTCTACAGGGTTAAACAACTAACTTTAATCAAGTTATCTAGCGCATTAACTAATTAGAAACAAATTCTAATTAACTAATAAATTATTAATGATTTGTAACAATTAAAAATCTAATCTATTAGTGAATAATCTACGCCTTTGTAAACTATTTACTTAGGTCAGATTATTATGTTAGTGTTTACCAAGTTTTAACTATTAAAACCCTAACACTTTATTTGGATCATTTATTATTAGGTTATTAATCAAATTAATCATAATAAATGACCTTATTAATCTAATTTTTAAACACTTTAATAACTAGATTAATATTAATGAGAATTACCAAGTTTTCTAACAATTAAAAAACTAATCTCATTATTCATTGCCATTTATGTATTTACCCATTTTAATCACATTAAAAAAATACATAAAGTATCAGGTTATGATGCATGTATGACATATCAAATATATTTGTGTCGGCACATCTAATCTAAATGACATAGATATGCATGACAATACTTTTATCATCACATAATATAAAGTATACATGAATTGACCGAGTACTGTGGATTATTTAACCTAAAAAAACTGGAATCTAAAATTAGAAAAATACTCCCAAGGCATTCATTGGTCTTCTTGTAATTTTTGAGTTCTTCCAGTCTCTTCAGGTCACTCCGATTCATCTCATGAATCTTTCTTCGCGATTTTTCCAGGTTTTCAATATAGGTTACATTTTTTTTTACAATACAATAACAGAAAAAAAAATACAACCCATAAACCCTAAATCCACAGTACCTTATAATTAACGATCAAACATGTTTTTATAAATTTTAAAAAATAAATATACATACAAAAACAATCTACAGTCAATTAACATCGTGCCTACATAATCATACATACAGGAGCATCGAAAACAATTTCCTGTTCCGAAAATAAAACTGGCTCAGATACCAAATGTTGGATCCCCGTTCAACGATTACACAGCGGAACTTGGTTCTAAATTTTTTAATACAGATCATAATCTGTAACTGGGACCAGTGAATTTGGGATCGTAATTTCTTTTCGAAATAAATACATACAATATGTAAATACAGGAAATTGAAATCGATATAAATAAGTAGAAAATTATTGAACCATACCAACGTTTGGAGGCTCCTTCACTTTACGATATGCTCTTGTCTGAACCACTCGATCTTCCTCGCTTTCTTCCAAAACTGGTAACTGCATGTGGGCGCGTCACGGTCTCAGAAACTTGAATGGGGGATGTAGAGAAATACTTGAAGAAACTCTTTCTTCTCAATTTGGTATATTGATTTCATGCACATATGAATTGCATCTCATGAAAATAATATATTGCTTTTGATATATATATCTATTTTTTATTTTTCATTGCACACAAAGCATAATATGGCAATCACGCCTGCTTCTTTTATATACATACATATATATATATATATATATATATATATATATATATATATAATATGTATAAAACATATATATCACACACACACAAACACAAACACACACACACACACACACACACACACACATATATATATATATATATATATATATATATATATATATATATATATATATATATATATATATCCTTGTTTGTATCCAATTCAAACACTTATATATGTGCACACACCAATTTGCATCCAATGCAATCTCTTGTGTTATAATTGATATATATCTTTTAATTATCTTTTTTAAATATATCTAATATATTAAAAGTGATAATAAGTATTTTAAACTTAAATTTAAATTTAAAATACTTAGATTAATAATTTAGTAAAATAAAATAATCATATTATTTTATCTTCACCTAAATCCATATATCAACAAACACCCTCCAATTAATAGTTAATTAATAATTCTTAATTATCAATATTATTAAATAATCTAATTATTTAATTAATTTAACTATTAACATTCATTAATTAAATATTCTCATTATTCAATTAATTCCCGAATATATACTTGTCACTTTTGTAACACAATTAATTGGACAATCCAATTAATTTACCGTAACCCTTGTTACCTAAATCGATCGAGCTAGCAAAGGGACCTAATAGACCCACAGTATTTTGAGCTCCAACAATCCTCGGAATCATTAATTAAACTCTTTAATTAATATTCTTGATTATTAACTCCGGTGTTATTCAACAAAAAACCCGAAGCTACACTCTCTCAACTGCAGACGCTTTTACACAGACCGATACAACTCGATGTCCATCGATATAGCTATTACACATGGTGTGATCCTCCACAATAGTTCATAATTATAGTTGAGTCATAATATCCATTATGCCCCTCTAATTACATATATCCTTTAAGTACCATTGATTCTCTAATGGACAATAAATCCTATTTTCTCACGGAATTAGGAGAGCGCTCATATTGTCCAAGCCCCGAATCAACCCTTAAGGGAACTATCGTCTACTTCTCACAAGAAGGAGTGGATTCCACTATTGTGTACAATCCTTCCCAACCACAAGCCAAACCGTATTCCAGCATACGGAGCATATTGATCGGGAACAGCATCCGACCTCACCCATGGTATATCAAAGACCACGATCTAACCTGAAGGAGTCGATAAGACACTCAGGATTAAGATCACCCACATATAACCATCATTAGTTGATATATATGAATCTCATCGGTAAACGGATCTTGGTGAGAGATTCATATAGATCATGACCCATTCCTATATGATCACATCATACAAGGTGCCTCGATTCCCATATCTTATATGAATGATTCAGGATAGAATCATCGTACATTACGAAATGGACCGTAGCTATAGATTAACCACAAATAAAGTACCCAGCTTTATTTGCTAACTCATTATATTGCACATCTCTTACCATACCCATCCTTATATGACAATCATATACACAGTTCAAGATTACATCCGACAATCTTGGATGTTAAACATATGCACAAGTTATAAAATAAACAACATAACAAGAATTAATTAAACTTTTCGTTTTATTTATTTCATAAATCAATTTACAAGATACATCTTTAGGGCATAAACCCCAACAGAAGATTGTTGGGGTTTATGCCCTAAAGATGCAATTTGTTAATGGATTTATGAAATAAATAAATGTGAAGTTCAATTCATTCTTGTTTTGTTGTGTTCTTTTATAGCTTGTGCATATATTTAACATCCAAGATTGTCTTATGTAATCTAAAATTGTATATATGAATGTCGTATACAGATGGATACAGTAAGAGACGTGCAATCTAAAGAGTCCATAGATAGAAAATAAAGTTGGGTACTTTATTTGCGGTTGCTCTATAGTTGCTGTCAAATCCTTAGTGTACGATGATCCTATCCTGGAGCATTCATATGGAGATATGAGAATTGAGGCACTTTGTTTGATGTGAACATATAGGACTAGGCCTTGATCTATATGAATCCTGCACCAATATCCGTTTACCGATGAGATTCATATATATCAACTAATGATGGCTGTATGTGGGTGATCTTAATCCTGTTAGAATTATGCTCAATAGCAATAGTGCAATAATGTTTTTTACAATCTTTTCATATTAATAAAGTGATTTATATTTCAACAAATCTTATAGCATTTATAGTTTAATTATTATAATTTTCAAAAGCAAATAATCATAAGGTCAAAAGACTACGAGAAAAGAAGAATTGTTCATACATCTAGATATGTATGAGGTAGACACGATTCTTTAGTTAGTCTTGAATAATATTCACAACTTAAGATAAAAGGTTGGCCGCCTTTATCTCGTCAAAGTTGTAGATTCTTTTGCAACCATTTGAGTGGAATCAAATGTGTTATGATGAGTCTAAAATCATCAAAGTGTGGTGTCTTTAGGCAAAAGAATCTAGTGCACTTGGTGCATTGAATTGATCACAATGAAATACTTTATCTAGAACCGTCAATAGATAAAAGTTTTTCATTTGAAGACAATCGGAGAGTCTATCTCAATCCTGGGATAAATGATGGACTTATGGTTGCAAGTGTTATCATTTAAGCTATCAATGAGTACGATTATATAGCATAGTTTATTCTTGATAGTTTGGTGGCATTCATTTGTTAATCGATAGAGGACTTCATTTATAGATATGGACATCGTGGCTCCATTTATTAAATGAGAGTAGACTATCATCATATTGATGTTTTTAGGTATTGGATATTAAATCTTAACGTTAAGTTTTCAATAGTGTCTATTGAAACATGGCGTTTGGAAAAGTCAAAATATCCAAGTTCAAAATGTGGTCATACGAGTAAATATGGTAACTTGGAGAGCTATAGGCGGTTTATGAGCTCTTGGCGATTACTAGTATTCTTCACGAGGACACACTTTCTTCAATATAGTTGTCTAGGTTATGAATGAGTAACATCAACTTATTCTATCTTTATTAAGTGTTCAATTTTAGTTCTTTAGTGGAATGAACTAAAATTAAATAGATCGGACCTAAGTGAATTAATTGTTGATTGTGATTGGGTTGTGTCTATTGGTGCTTAAATTTAGATAGCCCGGCAAAATCCCCAATCCACACGAACTTGTATGGATCACTTGATATATTCTACCAAACCAATTTAGGGGTCCATCTAGAATTGTATTAAGACATGTGAACTTGTTTCTTTTTGTAAGAATAGCTCTAGTTCACATGTGGACTTTTTATTAAAGCCCAATGGATTTAATAAATTAAGAAAAATAATATATGGCCCATATACATGTGTTGGGAGGCAAGACTAATTAAGAATAGATTAATTATATTATTTTTATTTTATTATTTAATTAAATGGAAATTAATTAATTTGTTGATTAATTAATTATTTAATTGAAAGTCAAAATCTTTTTCATAGTAGGAGTTGGTCTCCAAAAATTATACTATTGTTAGTAGTATAATTAATATTAAAGACTATATTTGATAGCTAGATAAATAAAAGGAAATATTTATCTAATCAGATTAGAAATTCTTTAATATGGTTACAAATACACTATTGAATTGGATTTGGAGTCTTGGTTGAGGATAGAATTCCTTTTTGAAAAGGATTCTTAACCACAAAGTAAATCTACCTAAGGAAATGATTCTTAACTACCAAGTAAATCCTTCTTAGGAAAGGACTTGTGATCCTAATCTTTATCCTATGAATTTCGGCCAGCCCATGTATATATACAAAAGGATAAAATTCCTTTTAGATAAGGATTCTTAACTATCAAATAAATCCACCTAAGGAAAGGATTTTTGCCAACCAAGTAAATCCTTATTAGGAAAGAATTTATGATCCTATATATATATATATATATATATATATATATATATATATATATGTATATATATATATATGTGTGTGTGTGTGTGTGTGTGATTTTCGGCTAGCCCTAAGATTCTTAGAATAAAAATTTTGGCCAACCTAAGTTTTTTCTAAGAGAGAATTTTGAGAGAGAAAAATTTAGTATTTAACTCTAGATAAAATTCAATCAACTCTAAGATATAGGGTTTGGAATTCGGCCAAGGAGAAAAGAGAAAAAGAGAACATTTTTGTTTTTGATAGTATACTAGTATCCTTTACATCAAAAAGGTTTTGTGTACAAAATCAATGAGGGTCCACTCGAGTTTCAATCAAATAGATTGATATTTCACAAGTGACCGGACATTCTTAGATTTTTCTCTTGGAGGATATTTGTAACTAACAAAGAAAAGTTTTTTTTCCTTCATCCTCAGGCATACAATTTAAAAAAAGGAGCCCACACTCCTAGGTGATTCAGGTTCCTGATTGGATTGGAAGATCTTACGAAATTAGTTCGGCGCTTGCTCAATCGTCACGAGAAAAAGGTATGACACTTTTTATATACATCAATTAATCTAGGGTTAAGGTTCTTGTTATTATAAAGGGAAGATTTTTTTTATACGCAAACCCTAATTTTATAAATTTTTCTCTCACGCTTCCGTTGCGCGGGGGTTTTACCCAAAAAATTGTATCAGAGCCTGGTTGTACCCCTGATTAATTGATGTATGTGTTCATGAATCTTTTTCTTTTTATTGTGTATTTGCATGTTTTAGAAAGAGATAGCACTCTAGGTATTCGCATATATATATTTACATTGGAATGTGTGGATATATATATGTGTGTGTGTGTGTGTGTGTGTTTTGGAATGTATGGCACTCTAGGACCTACTAAGATGGAGACAAAGAAAGTAACCAAGATCAAAGGGAGGTGTTTCCTTTGTGGTGAAAAGGGACATTGGAAAAGAATTTTCCCAAAGTCTGAAGACAAAAAGGAAGAAGGTAATATTAATTATCTTGAAACATGTTTTTTGGTGGATTCTATGGATTCTTGGATCATAGACTCCGGAGCCACTAATCATGTTTGTTTTTCCTTACAGGGGTTCAAGGAAAGGAGAAGGCTTAATGAGAACGAATTCAACTTGCGTTTAGGCAATGGAGCGTGTATGTCTTCTAGTTCAGTGGGAGATATTAGAATTAGTTTAGATTCTTAGAGGCATTTAGATTTAATAGACTCTTATTATGTACCTCAATTCAAGAGGAATTTAATTTCAGTTTCTTGTTTAAATAAATTTGGTTATTCGGTTACTTTTAATAAAACTTTTATTATTAGTAAGAATGACAAAATTATTTGCAAAGGTATATTGGAAAACAGTTTATTCTATTTGCATTAAAATATCTATCACTTGTTAGACACGGAATCAACGGAAGTTAATCATAAAAGAGTTAAATTATCAAAAGATGAAACCTACATATGGCATTTGCGCCTAGGTCATATTAACCTTAATAGGATTAAAAGATTGGTATGTGACGGACCTCTAAGTGACTAAAAGATTGATGATCTACCAACTTGTGAATCTTGTTTGGAAGGTAAAAGAACCAAAAGATCATTTACGACCAAAGGCACAAGAGCCATCGAATGTTTAGGATTGATACACACTAATGTGTGTGGACCTATGAACGTTCAAGCTAGAGGTGGATATGAGTACTTCATCACTTTCACAGATGATCACTCAAGATTTGGCTATGTGTATCTCATCAGACATAAGTCGGATGCGTTTGACATGTTCAAAGCATTTAAAGCTGAAGTTGAAAATCAGCTTGAGAAACGCATAAAAATCTTGAGGTCTGATTGTGATGGAGAATATCTATCTCGTGAGTTTAAGCAATATCTTATTGATAATGAGACAATTTCTGAGTTTTCTGCACCAGGCACACCTCAACAAAATGGGGTGGCGAAAGAGAGAAATAGAACTCTTTTGGATATGGTTAGGTCTATGTTGAGTTATTCAATGCTCCTTAATTCTTTTTAGGGATATGCTTTACAAACCGCAATGTACATTCTAAACGATGTACAATCTAAGTCAGTTCCTAAAACACCGCATGAGTTATGGACCTGGCGAAAGCCTAGTTTACAACACTTAAGGATATATGGATATCTGGATATCTGGATATCTTACGCACGTGTTAAAAGGAAAAACAAAAAAGATGGAGTCCCAATCAGAAACATGCATATTTGTAAGGTATCCAAAATGAACAAAAGGATATTATTTCTATAGTCCTTCAGATCTTAAGGTATTTGTTTCGACAAATGCTAAATTTATGGAAAAGAACTATATGAATAATTTTATGAATAAAAGTAGAATTGTCCTAAATGAGCTTTTAGGAGATACAATTCCACAAGAGATTTCGCAACCAAGCCCAATTGTAAGTTCCGTACCAACACAGGATCAACAATCTACCATACCTCATCGTAGTGGGAGGGTTAGCAAACAACCCGAGAGATACATCGGTCTAGGAGAATCTGTAGAGAATCTCTCGGACGACGATGATCCCTATACGTACAAGGAATCAATTGAAGATGTTGATTGTCGCCATTGGCAAAAGGCAATGCAATCCGAAATTAAATCTATGTTTAAAAATAAAGTCTGGTCTCTTGTAGACTTGTCTAAAGGGATAAAACCCATTGGGTGCAAGTGGGTATACAAGAGGAAAAGATGAATGGATGGAAAGGTGGAAACCTTTAAAGCTAGATTGGTAGCGAAAGGTTATACACATAAGGAAGGCATCGATTATGAAGAAACCTTCTCTCCTGTGGCCATGCTTAAATCTATTAGGATACTCTTATCCATTACGGCATATTTAGACCTAGAGATTTGGTAAATGGATGTCAAGAAAGCTTTCTTTAATGGAAGTGATGGAAATCATTAACTTATCAACCATACACCCCAATAGCTAAAGAGCTATGATACATATGGAATGCAATTTAACACCCTCCAACTAATTGAAACAAACTCGATCGTTCAAGATTGAAGTAAGAGAAACTATTATAATCACTTTATCAATGGAATGATGATAAAAGCTAATTAGAACATCACTTTGATTTCCCCATAACGCCACAAACTATGAAGTTTGATAAGTTTAAAGGCAAAACAAAGATTTTGAGGTTGTTGAACGCCACAAGCTGAATAAGCTTGATAAGTTCCAAAGTTCATGCAAGAACTTAAAAACAAAACACTCACTAAGTGCTCAAATAAGTTTATATTACTCAAATCTCTGCCCTTACAAAGAAAAAGCAGCCTTGTTTATATAGAACAAAGGCCAAGGACAATACAACACAAATATAACTGCCCATTAAATGTGTAACCTCCCACTAAATGACATTTAGACCATGAATAATGGCCATAAAGTATTCAGCCTTTGTAACTCCTTATTCCTAATCAAAGAACACATGAACTCACACTTAACAAAATAAAGCCCAACACAAAAACCCAAACTATTCATAAAATAAGCCAACAAGACCCAACACAATTAAAACCCAAAATAATCAGAAAATAAGCGCACAAAACCCAACATAATTAAACCCAAACTAATTATAATAGGCTCACAAAACCCAACATGGCTGAATGGCCTTTTATCCTTCAAGATAGGCTAGAATACTTCATTCTAACAAGGCTGGACTTTTATCTTCGGGATTTGGACTTGTCTGAAACATGTAAACCATTTTATACTCTTCTTGCATCCTTAGAACCTTGACCAAATCTTAACTAGCTTGCTCCTTCCAAATGCTTTCCATTAAACAAGTTAAGGCTTCTTTCATCCTTTTAACTTTAGCTCTTGTCATTGGTCCTCCATGAATGGTTAAAGGATCTGGATCTTTCCAACCTTAGCCGAATTGTGATCAACTGGCTAGTCCTCATCAGGAAGCCTTGACGAAAGCATCTACATGATGCAAGTAGAAGGATTCATTGAAAAAGGCCAAGAGGAAAGGGTATGCATGTTGCAAAGATCTATATATGGATTGAAGCAAGCATCCAAATCCTGGAACATAAGGTTCAATCAAGCCGTGAAATTTTTTGGATTTATTCAAAACCTTGATGAACCTTGTGTATACAAAAGTATTAAAGGCGATAAGTTGGTTTTCCTAGTTCTTTACATTGATGATATACTACTCATCGGAAACGATATAGATGTATTGACATCAATAAAAGAATGGTTAGCAAAACAGTTTGATATGAAGGACTTATGAGAAGCAAGTTATATTCTTGGTATCCAAGTCATAAGAGATAGAAAGAATAGAACGATTGCATTATCCCAAACTTCATACATAGATAAAATCTTGTCTAGGTTTCCCCTACAAGATTCCAAGAAAGGTATGTTACCTTTCAGACATGGAATCAAACTTTCTAAGGAACAAGTTCCTAAGAATGAGTATGAAGAGCAATTCATGAGTAGGGTTCCATATGCATCGGCGATTGGAAGTCTCATGTATGCAATGCTCTATACTTGACCAGATATTTGTTTTTCTATGAGCCTTGTAAGCAGGTTTCAATCGAAACCTGGTCCTAATCACTGGACGACTGTCAAGCATATTTTCAAGTATCTTAGGAGAATGAGAGATTATATGCTTGTATACTCTAGAGGGGATTTAATTCCCGTTGGGTATACATATTCTGATTTTCAGTCAGATTCTAACTCCAGGAGATCAACATCAGGATTTGTGTTTACTATTGGAGGAGGGGCAGTCATATAGAGAAATATTAAGCAATCTTGTACTGCTGATTCTACCATGGAAGCCGAGTATGTTGCCGCATGAGAGGCTGCTAAAGAGCCTGTCTGGCTCCCCTAATTCTTGATTGACGTAGAAGTGGCTCCTGATGCGAATAAGCAGATCACTATCTATTATGACAATAGTGGAGCGGTGGCAAATTCGAGAGAACCAAGAAGTCATAAGAGAGGGAAACCCATTGAAAGAAAGCATCACCTTCAGAGGGAAATTGTGAATAGGGGTGACGTGACGATTACCAAGATCGCGTCAGTAGAAAATCTAACGGATCCCTTTACAAAGGCTCTTCCACAAAAGAGTTTGGATGGACATCTAGAGAACATGGGGATGAGAGATATGGCACATTTACTATAGAGCAAGTGGGAGATTGTTAGGATTTTGCTCGATAGCAAGAGTGTAATAATGTATTTGACAATCTTTTCATATTAATAAAGTGATTTTTAGTTCAACAAATCTTATAGCATTTACAGTTTAATTATTACAATTGTTAAAAGTAAATAATCATTAGGTCAAAAGACTACGAGAAAAGAATAATTGTTCATACATCTAGATATGTATGAGGTAGACACAATTCTTTAGTTAGTCTTGAATAATATTCACAACTTAAGATAAAAGGTTGAGCGCCTTTATCTTGTCAATGTTGTAGATTCTTTTGCAACCATTTGAGTGGGATCAAATGTGTTATGATGAGTCTAAAATCATCAAAGTGTTGTGTCTTTGGGCAGAAGAATCTAGTGCACTTGGTGCATTGAATTGAATCACAATGAAATAATTTATCTAGAACCGTCAATAGATAAATGTTTTTCTTTTGAAGACAACCGGAGAGTCTATCTCAATCCTAAGATAAATGATGGACTTATGGTTACAAATGTTATCATTTGAGCTATCAATGAGTACGATTATAAAGCATAGTTTATCCTCGATAGTTTGGTGGTATTCATTTGTTAATCGATAGAGGACTTCATTTATAGATATGGACATCGTGGCTCCATTTATTAAATGAGAGTAGAATATCATCATATGGATGTTTTTAGGTATTGGATATTAAATCTTAACGTTATGTTTTCAATAGTGTCTATTGGAACATGACTTCTGGACAATTCAAAATATCCAAGTTCAAAATGTGGTCATCTAAGTAAATATGGTAACTTGGAGAGCTATAGGCGGTTTATGAGCTCTTGGCGGTTTATGAGCTCTTGGCGATTACTGGTATTCTTCATGAGGATACACTTTCTCCAATAAGGTTGTCTAGGGTATGAATGAGAAACATCAACTTAGTCTATCTTTATTTAAGAGTTCAATCTTAGTTCTTTAGTGGAATGAACTAAATTTAAATAGATTGGACCTAAGTGAATCATTTGCTGATTGTGATTGGGTTGCGTCTATTGAAGCTTAAATTTAGATAGCCCACCAAGATCCCCTATCCACACGAACTTGTATGGATCACTTGATATATTCTACCAAACCAACTTAGGGGTCCATCTAGAATTGTATTAAGGCATGTGAACTTGTTTCTTTTTGTAAGAATAGGTCTAGTTCACATGTGGACTTTTTATTAAGGTCCAATGGATTTAATAAAATGAGAAAAATAATATATGGCTCATATACATGTGTTTAGTGGCAAGGATAATTTAGAAAAGCATAATTATATTATTTTTATTTTATTATTTAATTAAATGGAAGTTAATTAATTGTTTGATTAATTAATTATTTAATTAAAAGTCAAAATCTTTTTCCTAGTAGGAGTTGGTCTCCTAAAATTATACTATTGTTAGTAGTATAATTAATATTAAAGACTATATTTGATAAGTAGATAAATAAAAGGAATTATTTTTCTAATCAAATTAGAAAGTCTTTAATATGGTTACAAATACACTATTGTGTTGGATTAGGAGTCTTGGTTGAGGATAGAATTTCTTTTTGAAAAGGATTCTTAACCACCAAGTAAATCTACCTAAGGAAATGATTTTTAACTACCAAGTAAATCCTTATTTGGAAAGGATTTGTGATCCTAATCTTTATCCTATGAAATTCGGCCAGCCCATGTATAAATACAAAAGGATAGAATTCCTTTTAGATAAGGATTATTAACTATCAAATAAATCCACCTAAAGAAAGGATTCTTGCCAACCAAGTAAATCCTTCTTAGGATAGAATTTATGATCATATTCATATATGTGCGTGATTTTCGGCAAACCCTAAGATTCTTAGAATAAAAATTTCGGCCAACCTAAGTGTTTTCTAAGAGAGAATTTCGTGAGAGAAAAATTTTGTATTTTACTCTAGACAAAATGCAATCAACTCTAAGATATAGGGTGTGGACTCCGGCCAAGGAGAAAAGAGAAAAAGAGAACGTTTTTGTTTTTGATAGTATACTAGTATCTTTTACAATAAAAGGGTTTTGTGTACAAAATCAAATCGGGTTCACGCGAGTTTCAATCAAGTAGATTGATAATTCACAAGTGACCGGACGTTCTTGGATTTTTCTTTCTCTTGGAGGATATTTGTAACTAACAAAGAAAAGATTTTGTTTGTCTCCATCCTCAAGTATACAATTTAAAGAAAGGGATCCCACACTCCAAGTGATTCACGTTCGTGATTGGATTGAAAGATCTTACAGAATTATTTCGATGTTTGTTCATTCGTCACGAGAAAAAGGTACGACACTTTTTATATACATCAATTAATCTAGGGTTAAGGTTCCAGTTATTATAAAGGGAAATTTTTTTATTTATATGCAAACCCTAATTTTATATTTTTTTCTCACGCTTTCGTTGCGCGGGGGTATTTCCTAACAAATCCTAGGTGATATATCGACTCCTTCAGGTTAGATCATGGTCTTTGATACACCATGGGTGAGGTCGGATGCACTTTCTGACAAATATGATCCATATGTTGGGATTACGGTTTGGCTTATGGCTAAGAAGGTTTGTACACAACAGTGGAATCCACTACTTCTTATGAGAAGTAGATGGTAGTTCCCTTAAGGATTGATTCGGGGCTTGGACAATTTGAGTACTCTCCAAATTCAGTGAGGAAATTGGATATTTCGTCAATTAGAGAATCAATGGTACTTAAAGGTTATATGTAACTAGAGTGGTATAACAAACATTATGACCCAGCTCTAATTATGAACTGTTGTGGAGGATCACACCATGTGTAATAGATATATTCATGGACACCAAGTTGTATCGGTCTGTGCAAAAGCGTCTACAGTTAAGAGAGTGCAACTTCGGGTTTTTAGTTGAATAACGCCAGAGTTAATAATCAAGGAATGTTAACTAAAGAGTTTAATTAATGATTCTGAGTATTATTGGAGCTCAAAATACTGTGGGTCCATTAGGTCCCCTTGCTAGCACGAACGATTTAGGTAACAAGGGTTACAAATAATTAATTGGAGTTTCCGATTAATTGTGCTATGAAAGTGACATGTATTTATTCAAAAATTAATTGAAAAATGAGTTTATTTAGTTAATGAATAATGATGATTAAATAAATTAAATAATAAGATTATTGAATTGTGATATTAATCACTAAATGGAGGATGTTAGTTGATATTTGATTTTGAATAGAATAAGATAATAATATTATTTTATTTTAATAAATTAAATATTTGAAATTGAATTTAAATTTTTTAAATTCTAAATAAATATTTAATTATCTTTTAAAGATATGAGATTTTTTTTTACAAGTTTTTAAAATCAAAGAAAATATATCATTTAGTTTTTAATAAATAAAATATATATTTGATGTATATTTAATTCTTTGAAAACTCAATGTATAACTGATATCAAACTTAAAATACACATTAATGCATACAAGAAATTGTTCAGGTCTTTGTTTTATAAACAAGAAAAGTGTGTGTGTATTAACACAAAAGAAAGAGGAAAAAAACTGATTAGGTCACTTTAATTTGCATTTGATTCAATTGATTTGTGTTAAATTACACACATTTGAAATGTATGCGTTGAACCAAAAGGCCACACGCATAAGGTATTGTGCAAATGTTGGTATGTGCATAAAAAGAAAAGAATAACAAAACTTGTTTTTTGGAAGTGTGTGTTCGTGCACATTAAAGAAAAGAAAATATAAGATATTTTTAACATATAGAATTGTTCAAAATTGTTTTATCTTCGAAGAAATAGTTTCTTCTTCTTTTCTATACACCCTCCTATGTTCCTGAGTATGTGATGCACCCACACACAGTTACCATTTCCAGGAATAGTTAGGAAGATCAGTGGTATAGATCATGAGCATTGCAAGAAGTGAAGGAGCTTCCAAACGTTGGTAAGGTTCAAATGTCTTCTGCTAATTATATTGATTTTGATTTTGTGTATACACATACTAAACTATTGTAATAATTTTAGATGTATAAGTTCTGAAAAATTACGATCCCAAGTTCACTAGTCCCAGATCGTTTATGAGCTTTATACAAAATTTTAAAACCTATTTCCGTTGAGTTATCAGTGAACCGGGTTCTAAAAAAGGATTCAGTGTGGTAGAGGTTAAGGAACTGATTATACAACACTTTGTTGGGTAGGCCTTTCTTGAACCAAACTAAAGTAATAACAATCACCTACGCCTTGATGATCAAATTTCCATTGGAATTTGGTACAGGTGCAGTAAAAGGTTCTCAAGAAACAACCCAGAGAGGGAACCTCAGTGTGTACCAAGACAGGACTGAAAACGATAAGCACCAAGTGTGCGCAGTTGAAGGTGAGCCTCTAGAGAGAAATGCGAGAGAATGCCCCGGTCAAGACAAGCTTTAAGTTGGAAGTTACCTCAGCCTCTTGAAGGCTCGGATTTTCTTTTGCTCATGAGAAATAATATCTAGGTTTTAGAATTAGGTTTTCTTTTCTTTTAGAAATTTTTTGTTTTCTTATGACTGTTTCCTTCTGTCATCATCATTAGATCAATCAATAAAATTCTTGAGAGGATGCAAGATTACTAAGCCAATAATAGTGTTCAAAGTAAATTTTTGTTATTAAAAAAATGCATAGCGCCGACACCTACTATGGTGGGACAAGGTGCCCAAGAGGATGAGAGGCAAATTCCTTAAACCTAGTGTGCCTACTGAACTGAATGAGTGCACATAAAACACTGCCAGAAATCTAACCACTCTGAAGATGCCGGTTACACCGGAAAGAACTCGGGTACACAATCGTAGAACATGGGAATCCAACCACTCTAAAGATGCGTTCGACTGTGTTAGCACAACACTAACGATTCGACAAACCCTTGTAACAGACAATTACACGGGAAACCAAGTTAAGAAGGGACCATAATTCTAGAACACTAATTGGCAAAAGATAAAAGGTGATCAAGAATTACCCTAAGTAAAAAGCCAGGACACTAGCCTGAAACGACTAGAAAAGATGCACAAAAGCGCTTCAAGAGTCAAAGGCAAGCCCAAGTAAAGCAATAAATTAGGTTGGTCACAACTAAACAAGCCAAGGGTCTGATAGGCACGAGGAAAGACCTGAGCCAAAATATATTCCGAGTGTTGGCTAAAGTCAACCAGGGATAAATTTGAACAAGCTACTTAAATCCAATAAAAAGCGACGAAATCACAAACAGTTAATTCAGCAGGTAAATAAGCAGAGGAAGGAAAAAGTATATATGTTCTCAAATAACCCACGCAGTGTCAAAACTTATACAATAATAAATAATTAAATAAACTGGGCTTCATGAGAACCAAAAACGAAACAAGAATCAAAGAGCTGAAGGTTGGTCTTTATTGGTAGGCTTTTAGGGATGACTTTAGCTACACTCGCCCCAGCCGGATGACACACCATAATCCTCTAACAAGCTTTCGTCTAAAGGCCATGCTATTATATCTATTTCATCTTTCATTAAAGGAGAGTAATCTTGCCCAGACGCTAGTCCAACGTCAGGCTTCTCACTACTGAGGTTGCATCCCTCACCCACATAAAAGATTGAGAAAATGTTATCAAAGTGCATTTTAAGATGCATGGAGTATGGCTCTATCCCTACAATCTGGCAATAAGCACACCACTCTCTTGTCTGGGTGTGAAGAATCGTCTGAGACCATTTTATATGTTTATCAACAGACAATCTTCACTTGTTTTTGGCTTTTCGAGTTGCCTGGTTCCTCACCTTAAAGAACACATTCATAGAAACTAAACCCCATTGAAATTCACCAAGAAGAAGATGTTAATCGAAAAGTTATAGAGGGGCGAAATTCAAATGAGCACTCTTAAACTGTGACCTGATAGGTCACAATTGGAGAGGTACCACTTGGTACATGTAGATTCTTCGAGAAAGGTATTTTTTACACAATAGGCGATTGTGAACTCGTGCTAGTTGAAAAGTAGAACGGTGAAGATGTCTGTATTTTTCTGGTCAAAAAGTGGATGAAATTTGGATCACTCTCTAGAGAGAGTCCTGAAGTATTTATAAGTCCCAATACTTGATGTCCACTCATGACAATTTGGTCAATCAAAGTCAATCATTTAGGAATCGAAAGGACACTTATTTGGCATTGGCGTAGGCTATATTTAACTACGGGAATTATCCCTTCGATCAAGTAAATAGCTTCCATTTTGATAGGATTTGATGAAGTTGACTGTTTCCGTTAATGATGCTTGTGAATGGTGGGAGATGTCAACTTTCTCTTCTTTTAATTAAGGGGTACCGTAGGCTTAGTCTTTTTGGACATGGTCTTACTCTAGGTTGACTCCTTGGTGTACCGATTTTTCTTCCTGTTCGGTTTTTTTCTTAGATGTGTTGATGCCTTTCTATTGTCAATCAGACTTCTGGTGTTTTATAGAGAGCAATATGAGATGGACCATTCTACTAAGAAACCAGGCCTTGACAAGCTTTGATATGTGTTTCAGATAGTAGCAATGGCACCTGGTCCCAAGTATTAATTCTAAGTGAGGTCTAAAAACACTTTAAATATCACGATCATTGGAGCCAAGAAGAAAGATGGTTCGTGGCGCAGTGAATGGACCATCGTAGGAGGCGATTGGGGCAGCTTGCTCCATATCATGGATCATAATTTTGTTTCCCCATTCAATTCAGTGGGAGGACCTTCTATGAGTGAGGGAATACCTTCACTAAAGCATAAGGTATTTTGAAGAACATAATCACCTGGTCTTACATGAACATGAAATTCCTTACCTTTGATCTAATCGAGCCAAATAGTGTAGACTGCTACCTTCAAATCTCTTTTGCTTACCGAGGTATGTAGCACTTAATCCCATTTCCTTGCTTCTTATCTTTTGGTGAAATCATCTCGATGCTAATTCATCTTCCACCATTTTTTATAGTGCCTCTACCGGCCCCGGACTCAGATCCCCTTTCTAGAGGTCTGTGTCATTCTCTATCCTAGAAAACTTCTCCTACTGCCCCTCGTTCTCGCCCTGACCCAATTATAGGGGATAGTTGTTGGGGTTTATGCCCTAAAGATGTAATTTGTAAATGGATTTATGAAATAAATAAAAGGAAAAGTTCAATTCATTTTTTTTTGTTTATTTAATAACTTGTGCATATATTTAACATCCTAGATTGCCTGATGTAATCTCAAATTGTGTATGTGAGTGTCATACACGATTGGATATAGTAAGAGACGTGCAATCTAAAGAGTCTATAAATAGCAAGTAAAGCTGGGTACTTTATTTGTGGCTAATCTATAGCTGCGGTCCATTATGTAATGTACGGTGATTCTATCCTTAATCATTCGTATGAGACATGGGAATGGAGGCACCTTGTATGATATGATCATATAGGACTGGACCATGATCTATACGAATCTCTCACCAAGATCCTTTTACCGATGAGATTCTTATATATCAACTAATGATTACTATATATGGGTGATCTTAATCCTGAGTGTCTTATCAACTCCTTCAGGTTAGATTGTGGTCTTTGATATACCATGGGTGAGGTCTGATGTAGTTCCCGATCAATATGCTCCGTATGTTGGGATTACGGTTTGGCTTGTGACTGGGAAGGTTTGTACACAATAGTGGAATCCACTCATTCTTGTCAGAAGTAGAAGGTAGTTCCCTTAAGGGTTGATTCGGGGCTTGGAAAATATGAGCGCTCTCCTAATTCCGTGAGGAAATATGATTTATTGTCCATTAGAGAATCAATGGTACTTAAAGGATATATGTAATTAGAGGGGTATAATGGATATTATGTCCCATCTCTAATTATGAACTATTGTGGAGGATCAAACCATGTGTATTAGCTATATCGATGGACACCGAGTTGTATCGGCCTGCGTAAAAGCATTTGCAATTGAGAGAGTGCAGCTTCAGGTTTTTAGTGGAATAACACCGAAGTTAATAATCAATGAATATTAATTAAAGAGTTTAGTTTATGATTCTGAGGATTATTGGAGTTCAAAATACTGTGGGTCCGTTAGGTCCCCTTGCTAGCCCGATCGATTTAGGTAATAAGGTTCACGATAAATTAATTTGATTGTCCAACCAATTGTGTTACAAAAGTGGCACGTATATATTCGGAAATTAATTGAGTAATGAGATTATTTAATTAACGAATTTTAATTGTTAAATTAATTAAATAATAAGATTATTTAATTATATTGATAATTATGAATTATTAATTAACTATTAATTGGAGGGTATTAGTTGATATATGGATTTAGGTGAAGATAAAATAATAGGATTATTTTATTTTACTAAATCATTTATCTAAGTATTTGAATTTAAGTTTAAATTTAAAATACTTATTATCACTTTTAATATATTAGATATATTTAAAAAGGATAATTTATATATATATATATATATATATATATATATATATATATATATCAATTAAGAACACAATAGATTGCATTGGATGTAAATTGGTGTGTGCACAAGAAACATTAGTCAAAAGAAGAATTTGCATATGATGCAAATACTTGATACAAACATATTATAATATATATATATATAACATAACTGGCGGCGTAAGAAGAAAAAGCAGGCATGATTTTGTTTTTTGTTTTTTTTTTAGAAAAAGTTGATTTTTTTTTGGTGTGTACCTGATACAAACAAAAAAAGCATTAGTTTTGCATGAGATGCAATTTATGTGTGCGTAAAATCAATACAACAAATTGAGAAGAAAAAGTTTCTTCAAGTATTTCTCTACATCCTCCGTTCATGTTCCTGAGATCGTGGCGAGCCCAAACCTAGTTACCAGTCCCAGAAGATAGTGAGAAAGATTGAGTGGTTCAGACAAGAGCACATCGTAAAGTGGAGGAGTTTCCAAACGTTGCTAAGATTGGTTCATACAGGAGCATATTACAAAGTGAAGGAGCCTCCAAACGTTGGTAAGATTTTTTTTTTTCTGATTATATCGATTTCAATTTCCTGTGTTTACATATTGCATGTAGTTCCGAAAAATCATAACGATTCCAAGTTCACTGGTCCCACATACAGATTATGATCTATATTAAAAAATTTAAAACCTTATTTCCGCTGCCTGACCGGTGAACGGGGTTCCAACACCAATACCTCATCTGGACCGTTTTGACTGGTAGCAAACCCAGAAGAGGTTCCATTGAGGCCTCTTGTTCATCCTACATCTCGACCATCGGATCGCTCCAGTTTGGCTGGAATGGTAACCAAGCTTACAAGGATCAAGAGCTCTCTTGGTCAGGTTTAGAAAGAAGCCCTTGCTTCAACTAGCAGATCTTCCCAACTAGCTTCCTCCCCTCATCTTGTTGTGTTTACTGATCATCTAGGTCATGTGGAGGAGGAAAGATGCTCTAGTCCTGTTACTATTCCTCCTACTGTTCTTCAAATTCGACCTAGTTCACAGTCAAATAGTGAGGCTAGGAGGACGTCCTATCTCGGTTCAAGGCAGTGTGCCACAATGGTTGCCTGCGTGTAATTTCTTTAATGCCTATTGAAGTCTGGATCACCAAGGGATCCACTCTCATGGCCGAGGTATGATATTTGATAGTCTACCCTTGGATAGTTTAGTTATAAGAAGTTACTCACCTTCTTTCTTTTACTTTGTACTTTGTAGGATCTCAAATTCGCAGTGGTGTTGGGCTAGCGGGCAATAACTTTCCATGAGGTGACCAAAGCTGCCAAGTTTTTGCTGAATAAGGCCAAGGCAGAAGGGAGTGTGGCTTTCAAGAACAGGGTTATGGCCGAGGCTGAGGAGACCACAACAAGGGCGCATGTGGACATGGAGCGGTTTAAGCATGCTTACAATGTAATGCAGCTAGGGGCTAAATGTCGTGCAACATAAAAGAACGTTTTGATAAACGAAGAAAGAAATGTTAGAGATGGAGAACCAAGCCTTACACAACAGCGTGTCTGCTCTCCAAGCCAAGGTATATGTCTTCTTTGGATAGAGGTACTTTGTTGCTGCTTTTCAGGTCACTCAAGCACTTCCCCCTCTCTTCAACCTAGGCTCGATCAGCGGGTGGGACAGGGATGAGATCATGACCAAAGCTGTTTAACTTTATGATTCTGCTCCGGTTGAGGTAAGTCCCTCCCATGTTACAAATGTCCTTGCTAATAAAGATGACATGGTGCTTATTTCCTCTTTCATAGAGAGTTAAACCAGATAGCAGCCTAGCCCGCTAATCCCAACCGCTACAGAAAAACCAGTTGAAGGAGTGGTCCCTGACCTCCATACCCCGCAAGATGAATCGGTGAAGAAAGTGGAGGTTCAAACAGAAACAATGGTATCAAAGACTAAGGATCCCTATCGATCTACTAGTAGGTGGGACTGGGGAAGTTGAGGTTGATGCTGCTGAGGATGCAAACCATGAGGGTGGATTATAGGCAAAAGGAGAGATAGCCATTGATCCCTTAGCATGATGTATTTTATCCTTTCTTTTTTCCATGTAGCCCACAAACATGGTTTAGGGCCCATTGATTTGTTGATATATATTTTCTCTCCCCTTATATAAATATATATATACATATATTGTCTCCTGTGCTCATGTTAGATTCCATATAGGATTTAGTTTTGGTACGTTGATGATATCCTATACCATGTTAGGATCATTCAACATATGAATTCTAGTAAACACACAGTCTTCGCTTCATTCTAGATTGGTCTGAGAGTTAATCCCCTGAGTGCATCCAACTCAAGGTATTTGGCAATCCCCGTAACTTGTTATGGAACCGTGATCAAATGGCCCTTGTTTGGTACCAGATCCACCCTTAGAGGATTCTCGTATTTGGCCTTTTTTGGAAATGATCATTAGTACCAGGCATTCCAATACCAGGAATCCCGACCTTTGGTCAAACAAATCCTAGAGGGCAAACTAAGGCCATTCAAATACCAAGTCTTCCTACATAGGTGAATTAGGGTACCAGGCATTCTTGCTTTAGGAATCTTGGTCCTTAGGTAAAAGGATCCTAGTAGGTAATCATGACCAGTTTCGCATTAGGTCTTCCTACATATATGTGAATCAAGCTACCGGGCATCCCTGCTCTAAGAATCCTGGTCCTTAGGCAAATAGATCCCAATCAGCAAGTAAGGCCACTTATGCACCAGGTCCTTCCTTGAGAGATTGGGTTCTATCTAGGGCATCAGGAATGCCATATGGCTTTCCTGGTCTTGAGGAAGTAGCGGGAAACCAGGGCCACGAATCTAGATCCTTGCTCTAGTAGGCAACTAAGGCAGCCATACCCTTCTTGGGGAGGTTGGATCCTATCCAATGCATCAGTAGTGCTACACGACTTTTCTGGTATTAGAAAGATCATAGGCGAAAATATATTACGAAGGCGATAATAAGCAGAATTTTTAGGAGAAGAAAAAACTTCTTTTTTCATTATGTTTAGGCGATACAAGCAAGCATAAGATGGTTAAAACTTTAGGTGATAATGGTTAATGCTCATCCCTACTTCTATAGACATTATGGGTAGAACCTTTTAAGGTGATCCGTATTCCAAGTACGTTCAATAGGGCGACTTTTCATGTCCTCCAGCTTGTAAGCCCCACTACGGACTGCCATATTTAACAAGTATGGTCCTTCTTAATTCAGGGCCATCACCCCATTACACTCTTCCAGATATTCTCAATTATCTTTCTAAGGAACAGGTCCCCCTCTTTGAAGTTTCAAACTCTGACCCACATATTAAGTATCATGCAATTCTGCTTTGGTAGACCACTTCTCTTTCTGTGATTGTCCTGCTTCTATTCCAATAAGTCAATGTTGGCTCTCAGTTTTACTTCATTGTTTTCTATATCAATGTGTTGAACTCTGAAAGAAGTCAACTTGTGTTCAATCATAGGACTGCCTGTACTCTAAAAGTTAGCAAGTAATGGGTTTCTCCAGTAGCTGTCCTCTTCGTGTTTCGGTAAAACCATAATACATCGGGGAGCTCTTCAGCCCACTTTCTCTTCTTCTATTGGAGCTTTCTAATGGTCTTGTTGGTAGCTTTTACAAGCCCATTTTTCTGAGGTTGCGTTACTAACACAAAGTGGAGCTAAATGCAAAGGCACTCACAAAAGTCTCTGAACTGGGTGTTATCAAATTGCTTCCCTAGATCGGTGATTATGGCCATAGGAGTACCGAACCAAAAGATAAAGTTTTTCTTGATAAAGATTGTGGTTTTTTCCTCGATTATTTGGGTGAGGGAACCTGCCTCTTCCGACCAAGTAAAGTAGACTACGGCTACTGTCACATGTTTAGCTTGACCGAGTGGGGTCGAGAGCGATCCAATGTGATCTACTCCCCAAATGGTGAAATGATTAGTCTTACTAATGGAGGAAAGTCATTCTACGGGTAGTGGCCGAGGTTCACTATCTTTTAGCAAGGTTCATAGGATCGTGCAAATTGCCTTGTATCTTGGTGTAAAGTGGGCCAATCGTAATCCATACCAAAAACCTGGTATGCTAGGATTTCACACCCTATGTGATTCCCACAGTCTCTTAAGTGCATCTTCTAAAATACCCATCTAACGTCATCTGGGTGCAGGCATCTGATTTGTTGAAGTGATTTTCCCTTCTAGTAGAGGTACCCATCGACCTAGCAGTATCGGGCAACGGCCCTTTTGGGAGCTTTTTATTCTGAAGGTAATCAACAATGGGATCCATCCAACAAGGGAGTTGGTCGACCAGGCTTACCTTTTCTCCTCTGGTTATGCTAAACTAGGGAATTAGTTGGAGTGGTACCCACTTTTATAGCATCCATTTTCCGATTCCGGTGATTTTTGACAAGACATCAGCCAAGTGGTTTTGCTCCCTAGGGACTTGTTGTATCTTCACTCCATTAAACCTTGTCAAGTCTTTATGGACCTTCGTGAGGTACGAAGCTGATACCTGAAAAATCTAGTTGGGACTTTATGTATGGCAATTAGATTGGTTAGAGCGGTTCTTCACGATCAGAGCAGGAGGGGTACGGGAACCCCGCTCGTCAAGGCTTCGAGGATAAGGAGAATATATTGTGTTAGAGGTTCCTTTGTTGGTATAAAGGTCCGGTCCTGATCCCGATCCTGGTCCTTGATCCTGGTTTCAGATCCTAGTGCCTGATCTCATCTTTAGGTCTCTTCTGTAGTTTCTAGACTCAAAAAGCATGCAAGGAGGAGGGATTGGTGCTCCTTAATGATATAGATTTGGTCAAGAAGAATGCGACCACTCGGTTGTGATTCGTTACCTCTGAGTTCTTTTGCTCTGGACAAAACCCAACCCGAGTCTTTTAACTGGTTCAATGGTTCGTTTAGGGTGTGCTTGTACAAGCTCCTCTAGCCCTGGTGTCAAAACCTCATGAAGGCTGCTCATACCCATAGTGAAGGTATGAGGGGCTTTTTTCCCAATTCCCCGACTCCTTTTCTATGGATTCAGAAGGTTTTCCCCATCTTTATATGAGAATTGTCATGCAGATAGGTGGAGAAGAGAGATATGACCAGTGAGGTCGGAGTCTAACTCATATACATGCGTAATAGCGGAGATAGATGGGAGAATGACCATTCTTTTGGTAGAATTGGACTGACTTATGGGAAAAAAGCATCACAAGTGATCATATGCTGAAACCCCCCTAGGCATTATCCAAGTGATAGAGTGACCATTCTTTATATATATCACTAGAAGTGCTCTAGGGATTTTACACAAATACCATAGTACAACACAGATGCTCAGGAGAACTTACAATTGTTCTCGAGTGTTAACTAGTACCTGTATGTTCTTGGTAAAGGTGAACACATGTAGCAGAGATGATATTACAACTGTTGTGTGGAGAGAATTCAGGAAGTGTGCCTTTGACACAATAAACGATGGTAGACCCTTGCTCTTTGATTAGTAGAACTTTCTCAATAGGCAATTATGGTTGTATTTTCGTAGATCGGCTGAATCCCCTTTCTTCCACTGGCCCCTATAATATTTATACTCTTTCATTATAGGATCCAATCCCGCCATCCATTATGTTAATTGGGTCAACTGTTTAGCAATTCAGGGAATTGACGTTGATGGTGACCACGTTTAAGCGTAGGAATTATCCCTTGAATCAAGTAAATAGCCTCCATTTTGGTAGTATTGGTGGGATTGACTACCTTTATTTATAGGGTTGATTATCTCTATTAATAAGGTTGACAATCTTGACTAAAGTGGTTGACTATCTTCATTTATAGGGTTGACTATCTTAAATAATGACGTTGTGAAGCTCTATTAATAAGGTTGACTATATCCGTTAAGGGAGTTGTGAATAGTTTAAATATTTAAACTTTCCCCATTTTCCTACTAGATGTGTCATGATACCACAAGCTTCTTTCCTTAAAACATGGTCTTGCTTTAGTTTTGAGTGTCTAGTACTCCAACTTCTTCTTCCTTGATAGTCTGACAAACAGTGTATTGGGACCTCCCTTATTGA
Organism: Dipteronia dyeriana; assembly: GCA_032871835.1. NCBI lineage: Eukaryota > Viridiplantae > Streptophyta > Magnoliopsida > Sapindales > Sapindaceae > Dipteronia > Dipteronia dyeriana. Next base: position 48,116,706 of record CM065297.1, read on the forward strand.
CATCGTCTATGTGTAGGGAAAAAACGGGTTCAAAACACAACTGAAACGTGATAAAAAATGAAAATTAGGGTGTGCGTATATTTTTTTTCCCTTTATGCAACAAGAACCTTAACCCTAGATTAATTGACATATATAAAAGTATCATACCTTTTACTCATGATGATTGAACAAGTGCCGAATTGATTGCGCAAGATCTTCCAATCCAATCACAAACGTTAATCACCTTGGAGTGTGGGCTCTCTTTCTTTAAATTGTATTCCTGAGGATGGAGATAAAGCAAAAATCTTTTATTTGTTAGTTACAAATATACTCCAAGAGAAAAATCCAAGAACGTCCGGTCACTTATGAATTATCAATCAATTTGATTGAAATCCATTGGACATTAATAAAAAAGTCCACATGTGAACTAGACCTATTCTTACAAAAATAAATAAGTTCACATGCCTTAATACAATTCTAGAGGACCCCTAAATTATTCCCGTAGAATATATCAAGTGATCCATATCTATAAATGAAGTCCTCTATCGATTAACAGTAGTCTTAAGATTCTAACTGGTCTTAACCATAACAACTTTACCAATCATATGAATCCCTGTCTAGAGACATCATAATATCGGCAGCAGTCTTCATTCCTTCATGTTGTTGTTGCAACACGTTGGAGATGATGACCATAATGTAATGTACATTTAGCCATCTCATCTAAAGACTTCCACTACTGATACTCATCTCTTTGCTTCTGAGTAGATTCATTAGTTTTGTGGTGAAGGAATATACAGAATGAACTTATACTTTTCAGCTTGCAACAACAACCCAATATTCCTTTTCCATGTGACATTATCATCAGTTAAAGTATTATCTTTTAGGATATTGATTAAGGATGGGGTTATGATTTCTTTTTAATAACAAAAATTAAATAAGTAAACAATCATGATATAGCACTTTCGAATATTTGTCTTGAATTAAATAAAATAATTTAATCGTAAAAATTCAACGGTGATCAAACACCCATAAATGTCATGCCTCATTTACTAGTTGGACTAAGTCCCACCTAATTGTTAACATAACAACCAACGTTTTCTATTTTAGTCTTGCTATTTTATTGTCAAGAACTCTTAGGAGGATATTAATAAAATTACATTAAATGTGTTACCAAGTTATCGACATTCAATTTAATCCCTCACGAATATCCCTCTTTTGGGAGTAGATATTGTTTTGGCTAATTGTTTAGTCTATCCTTGTAAGGAAGTATCTTGCTAAATTCCATTCATGAATACCTCTTGGGAGGTTATTCACAAAACATAAAGCTCAACCAAACTTGGAGGTCGTAGGTGTTCCAAAACACCTTCTCCTACTCAATTGTTTAAGGCGTGTGATCGAATTCCAAAGAATGATTTACCAAGTTATCTAGATGCCAATTTAGATACTTAAACCATTCAATGCATGTTCATACCAAAAGAGATATATGAGTGGCACTCCTATTCTATATGACATGTTATCAAACAATGACAAACATTGCAATATTTACAAAAATATAAATAGTTACAATTTTGGTCCATCCTAGAAAAACAAGTAAATTACATATATCTTGGAATACAAGAACTCCTTTCTTAGCGAACAAGTCCTCACGCGACCTTCGTTGTTCGGACTCCCTCGGCTACCTCCCATGGGCGTGCGCTCCCCTCGCCCTTACCTATGGGCATGCGCATGCCACAAACCCATAAAGGGCTGCCATGCGAAGCCCATGGCTACCAAAAGGGCAGCCGTGCGCAGCCCATGGATACCAAAAGGGCAGCCGTGCGCAGCCCATGCCACAACAAACGTGGCTGTGCGCTCTTCGCACGCACATTTATTGTTACGGCTCGTACGGTCCCAAACTTGTTCCGGCTTCTCCTAATTCTTCAAACCTTCGAGTCTTCGAAACTTGAATGTATTACAGAAGAATTTACCTAATAAAATACTGCAGTTTTTTTTTATTACAACAACAAAATAAAAAAAAAAACTCAGCAACTACTAAGAAGGAAATTATGGCGATAATAGACCACCCTTCTTGTTACAATCCCAAAACAAAATTACATTGAAATTCTAGGACAAAAATTGAGCAATAACAAACCACATATAAAACATATATATATATATATCCATACATTCCAATTAAATATATATGCGAATACCTAGAGTGCCATCTCTTTCTAAAACATGCATATATACAATAAAAGAAAGATTCACGAACACATACATCAATTAATCAAGGGTACAACCAGGCTCTGATACCAATTGTAGGGAAAAACGGGTTCAAAACGCAACGGAAGCATGATAAAAAACGAAAATTAGGGTTTGCATATATAATTTTTTTTCCCTTTATGCAACGAGAACCTTAACCCTATATTAATTTACATATATAAAAGTATCGTACCTTTTACTCGTGACGATTGAACAAGTGCCGAATTGATTCCGCAAGATCTTCCAATCAAATCACGAACATGAATCACCTTAGAGTGTGGGCTCCCTTTCTTTAAATTGTATTCCTGAGGATGGAGATAAAGCAAAAATCTTTTCTTTGTTAGTTACAAATATCCTCTAAGAGAAAAATCCAAGAACGTCCGGTCACTTGTGAATTATTAATCAATTTGATTGAAACTCACGTGAACCTTGATTCAATGTTGTACACAAAACCCTTTTGATGTAAAGGATACTAGTGTACTATTGAAAACAAAAACGTTCTCTTTTTCTCTTTTCTCCTTGGCCGAATTCCACACCCTTTTTCAATGAGTTGGTTGAATTTTGACTAGAGCAAAAACTAATTTTTCTCCCTCAAAATTCTCTCTTGCTATGCCAAATTCTCTCTTGAAAATTACCTAGGCATGGCCAAAATTTTCATCGTAGGATTCTTAGGGCTGGCCGAATATCACACACACACACACACACACACACACACACACACACACACACACACATATATATATATATATATATATATATATATATATATATATAGGATCATAAATCCTTTCATAAGAAGGATTACTTGGTTAGCAAGAATCCTTTCCTTAGGTGGATTTGTTTGGTATTTAAGAATCCTTTTCATAAAGGAATTCTATCCTTTTGTATATATATATGGGTTGGCCTAATTTTTTATGATATAGATTAGTATCACAATCCTAAGAAGGAGTTACTTGGTAGTTAAGAATCCTTTCCTTAGGTAGATTTACTTGGTGGTTAAGAATCCTTTTCAAAAAGGAATTCTATCCTCAACCAAGACTCCTAATCCAACTGAATAATGTATTTGTAACCATATTAAAGACTTCCTAATTTGATTAGATAAATAATTTCTTTTTTTTTGTCTTTAACATTAACTATACTGCCAACAATAGTATAGTTTTAGGAGACCATCTCCTACTAAGAAAAAAGATTTTGACTTTTAATTAAATAATTAATTAATCAAAAAATTAATTAAATTCCATTTTATTAAATAATAAAATAAAAAAATATATTCAAGCTATTCTCAATAGCCTTGCCGCCCATACCATATATATATTATTTTTCTTGTTTTATTAAATCCATTGGACATTAATAAAAAAGTCCACATGTGAAATAGACCTATTCTTACAAAAAGAAATAAGTTCACATGCCTTAAAACAATTCAAGATGGACCCCTAAATTGGTCCGGTAGAATATATCAAGTGATCCATGCAAGTTCGTGTGGATTGGGGATTTGGCGGCCTATCTAAATTTAAGCTTCAATAGACACAACCCAATCATAATCAACAAATGATTCACTTAGGTCCGATCTATTTAATTTTAGTTCATTCCACTAAAGAACTAAAATTGAACTCTTATATAAAGATAGAATAAGTTGATGTTACTCATCCATACCCTAGATAACCTTATTGGAGAAAGTGTATCCTCATAAAGAATACCAGTAATCGCCAAGAGCTCATAGACCGTCTATAGCTCTCCAAGTTACCATATTTACTCATATGACCACATTTTGAACTTGGATATTTTGACTTGTCCAGAAGCCATGTTTCAATAGACACTATTGAAAACTTAACGTTAAGATTTAATATCAAATACCTCAAAACATCCATATGATGATATTCTACTCTCATTTAATAATTGGAGCCACGATGTCCATATCTATAAATGAAGTCCTCTATCGATTAACAAATGAATACCACCAAACTATCGAGGATAGACTATGCTATATAATCGTACTCATTGATAGCTCAAATGATAACACTTGCAACCATAAGTCCATCATTTATCTCAGGATTGAGATAGACTCACTGATTGTCTTCAAATGAAAAACTTTTTTCTATTAACGATTCTAGATAAAGTATTTCATTGTGATCCTATTCAATGCACCCAGTGCACTAGATTCTTTTGCCCAAAGACACCACACTTTGATGATTTTAGACTCATCATAACACATTTTATCCCACTCAAATGCTGGCAAAAGAATCTACAACTTTGACAAGATAAAGGTGCCCAACCTTTTATCTTAAGTTGTGAATATTATTCAAGACTAACTAAAGAATTCTGTCTACCTCATACATATATAGATGTATGAACAATTCTTCTTTTCTCATAGTCTTTTGACCTTATGATTATTTACTTTTGACAATTATAATAATTAAACTATAAATGCTATAAGATTTGTTAAATCACTTTATTCATATGAAATGATTGTTAATTACAATATATTACACTCTTGCTATCGAGCATAATCCTAACACTATGCTAGGTAGTCGGAAGGTGCTTGAAGGACCGATTCAGGACAGGAATCGTGGTATTGTGGTATCGAGAACCATGAACCGTGGTACTAGTGCTCTTAGGTATCAAGGAATCGTTGTGATGTGACATCAGGGTCCTCTGGACAGTGGTATCGATGTTTCTTGGTATCAGAGAACCAGGATGACCCCGATCCCGGTCCTAGTCCATAAAATATTTTTGTTGGTATACCGGTCCCGGTTCTTTCAATATGTTTCATGTAGCTTTCCTATAATTCAGGTAACCTTAGAAGGGAGAGAAAAAAATCTCTCTTTGGACCCCTACCGAAAAAGGCTGTTAACAACTGCCATCTTTATTCCTGCCAGTAAGGCTTCATGCCCTGCTTAATTATTGGTGGCACTGAATTCAAACCTAAAATACTGGCAACACTCAATTCCTTCAGGATCGATCAAGATAATCCCTACCAAGCTGCCAGTCTGGCTTGACGCTCAATGTATATAAAATATCCTGACTTCACGATCGTTGAGCCACTCTGGGGATTTTTTTCTGGATGAGAGACCAGGTCCGAACCTGCGTTAGCATTCAGATTTGATGTCGTGTTGAATTCTGCCATAAAATAAGTTAAGGCTTGACCTTTGATGGCATTTCTTGCTTTGTACTTGATGTCATATTTGGTGAGCTTTGTGGCCCATAGAACAAATCAGACCGATACATCCAACCTTTGAAGGAACTGTCTCAAAGGTCGAACGTGTGCCTGGAAGTAGGGTCAGAGCTTCCTAACTGTGGTCACAAGTACATAATAGTTCTTTTTGAACTTGGCCAAGGCGTGGCTCACAAAGTAAATAAGTCTCTGGACTCCATCCTTACATTCCTTTACCAAGGCTCCGCTATTGGCTGTTTTTGATATGGCGAGATACTATTACAATTCTTCCTCTAGCGCAGGCTTCACTAGTAATGGCGAGCTAGCTAGATAATTTTTCAATGACTAGAATGCGTGCTAACTTTCTTGGTCCCCTTTCATCTTCTTCCCCTGCTTAATAATTTTAAAGAAAGGAATACACTTATCTGTGGACCATGATATGAGGCGGTTCAGAGCTGTTATCCTACCAGTTAACCCATATACCTGTTTGTTAAGGGTAGTTGATTCATGGTCCATGATGGCGTTGATCTTCTCAAGGTTGGCATCAATTCTTCTCTCGTACACCCTAAACCCAAAGAATTTCCCTATTGCTAAACTTAAGGTGCACTTATTGAGGTTTAACCGTATTTGGTTCTCCCTTACTACTTGAAAGATCTGGCATAGGTAATCACGGTGTTTACCCTTTACTTGGGACTTTGCGATCATGTCGTTTACGTACACTTCCGTGGTTATTCCTATCTGCTCCTTGAATAACTTGTTCACCGAATGCTAGTAGGTGTTACCCATAATTTTAAGACCAAACGGTATTACTTTGTAGCAGTAAAGGCCTTGTCCGGTGATAAAACTAGTATTGTCTTAGTCAGTGGGATTCATCATGATTTTGTTCTAGCCCAAAAGGTATCCATAAAAATCAAGAGCTTGTTCTTAATGGTGGAATCAACTAGCTGGTCGATCTTGGATAAGGTGAAGCTATATTTTGGGCATGCCTGGTTGAGGTATGTATAATTCACGTACATGCACTACTTTTCAATAGCTTTTGTTACCACGATAACATTGGCTATCTGCTCAGGATATCGAGAATCCCTATTGAACCCAACCTTTAGAAGCTTGTCCACATTCTTTTGTACAATGATATTTCGTTTAGGGTTGAAATGTCTTCGTTTCTGCTTGACTGGTTTGAAAGTAGCATCCATTGCCAACCTGTGAGTAGCCAAAGAAGGGGGAATACCGGGCATCTTGTCATGAATCCAAATGTATATGTCATTGAATTCTTGAAGGAACTTAATTAAACCCTTCTTGACTTCATTCTCCAATGTGATCCCCTAATGGGTACATCTTCTAGCTCTTCTACAGGGTGCCCACTAGCCTACCCTTTATCTTCGACTTCTGGTTTCTCTTCAATCATACTTGCCACCTCTGCTTCTCTTAGGCTATATCGGTCTTCCTCTGATACCTCATTATCAGGTACAATAGTTACACATGCTCACTGAGAACATCATGACATGTAATGAGCCGGGGTAACTTTATTTGTGGTTCTTTCTGGAGTTGTGAGAGGTTCTTGCTAATGTGGGACCTCCGCTGATATGGATGATCTAAATCTGCTACATTAGATCATTCCCTTTGTCCCTTCTTCTTTCTTCCTCTTACTAAAGCTCAACTTGACCTCATTCCCTATTTTGATGATGTCCTACACCTGCTATAAATTTTTTATTAAAAGACCACCTCTTATCAATCCTTTGATCAGGATCCAAAGATTATAACATTCTGATGTGTTATGGCCTACATCCTTATGGAAGTCACAACATTTGTAATTGTTCTAAGCTTTATTGGACTTAGCTTTCTGAGAAGTGCCTTATCATAGATGACGAGGTATATGGTTTCCTGGGATGCATTGAGAGGGGTATAATAGTCGTATTCTTCCTCCTCTCTTGATATCTGCGCTACATCCCTTGGCTGGATTCTGGGTCTTCTTGACCGGTCCTAGCTTTGGGAATTCCTTCTTTAAACATTTGACATGCCTTGCTTCATCATGTTCAATCTTGATCCTGAGTTGTTCGTCTATCTCCACTTGTTCCAAGGCCCTGGTGTAGGCCTCTAGGTATTTCTTAGGCGAGTGTTTTGCAAATGACTAGAACAATCTACTAGCCCTTAAGTTTCTTCACAAATTAGCCAAGGTCTCTTTCTCAACGAACACTCCCATATGGATTACTTTTTTATGGAATTTCTCTACGTAAGATTTCAGTGACTCTTCCCACTCTTGGACCACATATTGAAGCATAACGGGGTCATTAGGATGAGGTTTGATCTCTTAGAACTAAGCATAAAAATCCTTGGTGAGCTGTGTGAATGAGTCTATGCTAACTTGGGGTGGTATCCTAAACCAACTCTTGGCATAATCAATCTGGGTTGAAAAGAACATTCTACACATCGTCGATCGGGTAGTGTTCTAAATCTCCATCTATTGTACGATTTATGAAAAAATACGCGGCGAAAACGGAAAAGATGATTGGTATATTTCAAAATAAAATTCCTTTAAAAGAAAGAGCCTTAATCCTTGGTTAATTAACGTATAATAAAAGTATCGTAATTTTTTCTCATGACGATGAATATGCATCAAATTGAATCGACAAGATCTTCCAATCCAATCACAAACTTGAATCACCTAGGAGTGTGGGCTCCCTTTTTTTGAATTGTATAACTGAGGATGGGAAAACAATAACCTTTTTCTTTTGTTAGTCACAATAATCTTCCTATAGAAAACAAGGAACGTTTGGTCACTTGTGAATTCACAATCTTTTGATCCACACTCGCGTGAACCAAATTCGATGATGTGAAAAAAGCCTTATGAAGTAAAAGCTACAAATGCACTATCGAAAATAAAACGTTCTTTCTCTCTTTTCTATTGGCTGAATTTTTACACACCATTCTTAGAGTTGGATTAATTTTTTAAGCAAAATAAAAAAAAACTCTCTCTCTCGACTAGAGTCTTGGCCAAATTCTCTCTCTAGAATTTTATCTTGGTCGAGTTCTCTCTCTGGAATTTTATCATGGCCGAATTCTCTCTATAATCTGCCAGAGTTGGCCGAATTGCATGATAGGTGTATATATAGGTGACCGAAATCCTCACACATGGAGGATTCTTGTGTAGTGGACAAAAATCCTCCCATAAGGACGATTTGTGTGTTGGCCAAGAATCCTCCCACAAGGAGGATTTGTTTTCCACCGCAACTCCAATAAACTTTCAGAATTCGAACCTATTCCAACTCATTAGTGTATTATCCAATAATAAATTGTTGAATAAAGATTAATTGTGACTTTATAAAAAACACACTAAGTTTACCAATTGTCAATTAGAGTTTTGATAGATATCAAATACTCCCTAATTTGACTAGATAAATAAATTTCTTTTGTTTTTCTACCTATCTTACAATGTATTGATACTTATCATACTACCAACAATAGTGTGACACTAAAAGACATTTTTCTACTTATAAAAAGATTTTGACATTTAATTAATTAATAAATTAAGTAATTTCCATCTAATTAAATAATAATAATAAAAATATTTTAGGCCAATAATTTAAGCCTTGCTGCCCAAGCCTGTACCTTCAGCTTAATACTGTTTTTCCATTTTATTAAATCCATTGGACTTTAATAAAAAGCCAACATGTGAACTATACTCATTCTTACTAAAAAAGAAACAAGTCCTTATGCCTGAAATTAGTACATTAATATAATTAGACAACCCAATTAATTAAAATGTGCAAGTTATATTATTAATGTATTAATGGAATGCTTATTGCACCCCATTAGGGCTGCCCAAGGATTCCTACATCCTTCGGTCCCATTCAAGGTATTTGAAGAGTTCCCGCGTGTCTTGATCACACATGACCGCACGTCTCCAAAAATTTTGGATTTTGAAATCCAAAAAAAATTCTAGATGGACCGAGCAATTGGTCCGATAGAATATATAAAGTGATCCATGTAAGTTCGTGTGGATTGGGGATCTTGGCACGCTATCTAAATTTAAGTTCTAACAGACATAACCTAATCACAATCAACAAATAATTCAATTAGGTCCGATCTATTAATTTTAGTTCATTCCACTAAAGAACTAAAATTGAACTGTTAAATAAAGATAGAATAAGTTAATGTTCCTCATTCGAACGCTAGACAATCTTAATGAAGATAGTGTATCCTCGTGAAAAATACCAAGAAACACCAAGAGCTCATAGACAGTCTATAACTCTCCGAGTTACAATATTTACTCATATGACCAGATTTTGAACTTGGATATTTTGACTTGTACAGAAGCCATATTTCAATAGATACTATTGAAAACATATCATTAAGATTTAATAGCCAATACCTCAAAATATCCATATGATGATATTCTACTCACATTTAGTAAATAGAACCACGATATCCATATCTATAAACGAAGTCTTCTATCAATTAACAAATGAATACCACCAAAATATCGAGGATAGACTATGCTATATAATCGTACTCATTGATAGTTCAAATGATAACACTTGTAACCATAAGTCCATTATTTATCTCAGGATTGAGATAGAGTCTCCCATTGTCTTCAAGTGAAACTTTTTATCCATTGACGGCTCTGGATAAAGTATCTCACTGTGATCCTATTCAATGCACCTAGTGCACTAGATTCTTTTTCCCAAAGACACCACACTTTGATGATTTTAGACTCATCATAACACATTTGCTCCCACTCAAATGCCAGTAGAATAATCAACAACTTTAACAAGGTAAATATGGCCAACCTTTATCTTAAGTTGTATATATTGTTCAAGACTAATTAAAGAATTGTGTCTACCTTATACATATCCAAATGTATGAACAATTCTTCATTTCTCAAAGTCTTTTGACCTTATGATTATTTGCTTTTGACAACTATAATATTTAAACTATAAATGCTATAAGATTTGTTAAACTAGAAATTGCTTTATTATTATGAAAAGATTATCCAATACATTTATACACTCTTGCTATTAAGCATAATCCCAACAATCTCCCACTTGCTCTATAACAAATGTGTCATATTTATTATCCCTATATTCTTTGGGTGCCCATCAAAATAGTTTATGGTAGAGCCTTTGTGAAGGGATCTGCTAGATTTTCTACTGACGCGATCTTGGTAATCGTCACGTCTCTCCTATCCATAATTTCCCTAAAAAGATGACACTTTCTTCAATGTGTCACCTCTATTATGACTTCTTGGTTCTCTCTAATTAGCCATTGCTCTACTATTGTCACGGTAGATAGTGATTTGCTTATTCACATCAGGAACCATTTCCAACTCAATCAAGAATTGGTGGAGCCAGACAACCTCTTTAAAAGCTTCACATGCAGTAACATAGTCAGTTTCCATGGTGGAGTCAACAATACAAGATTGCATGATACTTCTCCATATGACTGCGCCTCCTCCAAGGGTAAACACAAATCTTGATGTTGATCTCCTTGAGTTAGAATCCATTTAGAAATCAGAATCTGTATACCCAAAGGAAATTAAATCCTCTCTAGAGTATACAAGCATATAATCTCTCGTCCTCCAGAGATGCTTGAAAAAATGCTTGATTATTGTCCAATGATCAGGACCAGGTTTCGATTGAATCTTGCTAACTATGCCAACTGCAAAACAAATATCTGGTCTAGTGTAGAGCATTGCATACATGAGACATCCATTTACTGATGCATATGGAACCCTACTCATGATTTGTTCTTCATGCTTATTCTTAGGAGCTTGTTCCCTAGAAAGTTTGATTCGATATCTGGAAGGTAACATACCTTTCTTGGAATCTTACATGGAGAACTTAGACAAGATTTTATCTATGTATGAAGCTTCGGATAAAGCAACCATTCTATTCTTTATATCCCTTATTACTTGGATACCAAGAATGTAACTTGTTTCGCCTAAGTCTTTCATATCAAATTGTTTTGCTAACCATTCTTTTATTGATGTCAATACACCTATATCGTTTCCGATAAGTAGTATATCATCAATGTAAAGAACTAGGAAAACCAACTTGTCTTAATCCGTTTGTATACAAAAGGTTCATCAAGGTTTTGAAAAAATCCAAAACATTTCATTGCTTAATCGAACTTTATGTTCTAGGTTCTAGATGTTTGCTTCAGTCTATATATGGATATTTACAACTTGGATAACTTTTCTTCTTGGTCATTTTCAATGAATCCTTCTGGTTGCATCATATAGGCTTTCGTCAAGACTTCCGTTAAGGAAAGCTGTCTTGACGTCCATTTGCCAAATCACTAGGTCTAGATATGCCGTAATAGATAAGATTTTCCTAATGAGTTTAAGCATGGCCACAGGAGAGAAGGTTTCCTTGTAATCGGATTGTCAAGCAAGGAAGTCTTAACGAGGGTCGTGAGGATCTGGAAGGGTGAACTAGGAATTCTTGACTAGAGTCGGGAGGACTCAGATAGTTGAGCAAGAAGTCTTGCCTAGGGTCGTGAGGATTCGAAAGGGTGAGCGAGGAAGTCATGACAAGAGGTGTGAGGCCTCAGATTGTTGAGCAAGAGGGCAACATCTTCATGAGTATGATAAGAGGGTAGTACTTGTCTTATCTACACGTGGATTTTGTTTACCGGTGGTTGCTAACCCGTGGATGTTTCCTCTTTGGAGGTTTACCACGTTATATCTTGTGTCAACTTTTCTCTATCCCTATCTCTCTTATATTTGTATTTGTTATTTGAATACTATGGATAGGACTTTATATGTAAGTTGACTTCCTTTCTATAATATAAATTGTGTATGTGTTATGATTACTTGTTTGTATCACACTTTGCTTGTTTTATATATTGATTAAGTGTCTTTAATTGATATATATATATATATATATATATATATATATATATATATATATATATTGTGATACAAGCAATCTAGAGGGAAAAACTTTTGTTTATTTATAAGGGAGTCGAAAAAGGTGCCTAACCTATTCACCCCCCCTTTAGGTTAGCCTTGATCATTTAATCGTGTTTGTATTTTTAATTAGTATCAAAGCAGGACACTAGATTGTACTTAGTGGGAGTCCAGGTGATACATTCACAGTTTCTGCAAAGCTTTTGAAGTCATGGGATTACAAGATGATGTAATGGTGGAAGAAGCGTCAAATACTAGGCCACCGTTACTTTGAGGCACTAACTATGGATATTGGAAGTTGAGGATAAAAGCCTACATCCGCTCTATTGATGAAAGGGCCTGGATGGTAGTGAAAAAAGGTTATAGTTCTCCTATCAAGGTTCAAGAGGATGGAACCATGATACTCAAGCCAATGAGTGAATGGACAATGAATGAGTTTGAGGTTGCTAAATGGCAGCATCGTGCTATGAATGCCATCTTTGGAGGAGTTCATGGGCATCAATTCTCCTACATTAAAAATCTTGAATCTATAAAGGAGGCTTGGGATACTGTCCAACGTACTAATGAAGGAACCTTAGCGGTGAAGAAATCAAGGCTTCAAATGTTGGCATCACAATTTGAAGGTTTAAGTATGGGTGAAGAAGAAAAGTTTGAAGACTTCCAATTCCAGCTTCTTAACATTGCTAACCAATGTCAAGCACTTGGCGTACTTATCACAAAAGAGCGTTTAAATTGGAAGATCCTTAGGTCTCTTTCTAAGAGATTTAAATCAAAGGTGTCGCTATTGAGGAAAGCAAGGATGTGGATAGCATGAACATTGATGAGTTGCTTGGGTCTCTCCAAACTTATGAGATATGCTTGAAGCCAAAGATTAGGAGTAAGAGAATTGCTCTCAATGCTATTGAGGAGGAGAGTGATGATGAAAATGAAGAGATGGCTCTTTTGGTTAGAAAATTCAATAAGTTTCTAAAGAATAATGCCAAGCCTAGAAGCAAGTCTTCTAAGGAAAAAGTAATTAAGAAAACATCAGAATAATAGTCAAGCCATGAACAAGAAAGATGTTCAATGCTACAATTGTCATGGTTTCGATCACTTTGCTATTGAGTGCACCAAGAAGCCATCTAAGAAAGACAAGAAAGGCAAAATGTTGGTGGCTTCTTGGAGTGATGATAACTCTAGTGATAATGAGAGCTCTAGTAGTGAGTCTTCAAGTGATGAAGAATTGGTGAGCAACTTTGTAGCTCTAATGGCTTCTCATTCTCCACTAGATGTTGATGGTACAATATCTTTGAACAAGAACTTTGATACAAATCATCATGGAAGCTCTAGTTCCATTCCTACTAATCTTGAGTTGTTGGCCAAGATAGAGAAGCTTAAAGAAGATAGACATAATGCTCTAAGAGAGGTAGTTGAGAAGGATGATTTGATCAAGAAACAACTAGATGGGTTTGTGATTGTCACTCGTAGACTTCTTGGTGAGAAAGGTGATATTATGAAGAAGTTTAGAGAACTTGAAAAAATAAACCTTGAGATTGATAATGTGATATATTCTTTGAAGAAGAGAGAACAAGAACTAATGGAAGAGATAGACATGGCTAAGGATGCCATCAAAGACTTAGTGAATGATTCGGTAAGTGTGTTTAGTGTTAGGAATCTTGCTAACTCTCATAGTGGTGAAGACGACTTTGTTGTTGAAGAAGAGCTCTTGGAAGTACCACTACCTACTCACTTGGATGAAGTCATGATTGATAAGAAACCAAACAAGAAGAGAAGATCAAAAGCCAAGAAGAAGTTGGCGAACAAGGTATTTTTGCAAACTCCTAGTGAAGCTAGTTCAACTCCAAAAGGTACAATCTCATCTTTTATTCCAATTTGCCACTATTGCAACATAATAGGTCATATTAAGCCTAGGTGTTATAAATATATTGAAAAATGCAAATTAGGAAATGAATCTAGAGATAAGGAGATTAAACTTCAACTTGAACATGCTAAGGTTTTGAAAGTTGAGAAACATGATATTATCTAAGTATGAGAAGAAGTTATGGAGTAGAAAGAAGACTAATCTTGTTTAACTTGACAAAGCTTGTGTTGAAAATGTTAAGGAAGGGTGTATCAATGATATTCTTGTTAATCAAGTCATTGAAGGACTTTATTCTAAATTTAACATTGTTTTTTTTGGGTAAATAAATAGTATCATAGAAAGAAAGAAGGAATGTACAAATACAAGGGGCATACCCCAGGAAGAAAGGGACACAAAGCCCAGAAACAACTTTCAAACAACAAACTCTCTAAAAAGAGCTAAAACAAAGGCTTTACAAAGAGCACTGAGCACAACACAAGCCCACACCACCTAGGGAAAACTAGAGATGACAGACTAATTCTTCAACTTGAGAGAAGAGAGCCGGTAACGAATAGTATCTGTAATGATCTGGGCAACCTCTTGACTAGACTTTCGAGAGCTTTTAAAAATACGACAATTTCGCTCTCTCCAAATAAAATAGACGGCAACAGCAAGACAAAGTTTTTTTTCACCACGGAGGGGGAGCTCCCCTTCCAATGAAGGGACACTCAATCAATAAGATCATTCCAGCTAAGATGAATCCCAAGACAACCACATTTATTCAAAAGTTGTGTCCATATGGCTTTGCTATAAAAACACTCAAATAAAAGGTGAGCATGAGTCTCGGCTTGAGAGTTACAAAGGACACACGTAGTAACCACTTGAGGGTCGTAGCGCTGAACATGATCCAAGGTAAAAAGCCTACCTTTAATAGCCAACCAAAGGATGAAACTCATCCTCGGGATATTCTACGTGAACCACACAATTTTATACCAAGAAACCAAAGGATAAGGGGTTCTAAGAGACTCCATAGCAGATGCAGCTGAATAAATGCCATTAGATGAAGGAAGCCACAGAATTCTATCATCCAAAGTTGAGTTTGGGTTGTAAGAAGGCATACGACTTCGAATTTCAGCAAGGTCAATGGACATAGTAGCAGGCCATCTCCAATTATCATCAAGAACAATGGCATTAACCTTAGCATGCTCCTCATATCTATTTAACATTGTTGTCAAGCATTATATTGGAAATGTTTGTGTAGGTACACCCAAGAACAAATAGTTCAAGGGTGAGTGCTCTTATCACTAATATAAGAAGCACATGTGAGGTAGCTTTAAGGCAATTTATCAATTTTGTTGAGAATTCTTGCTTGCTAGCTTTGAATATTCCATGTATTGATATGAACTTGGTTATCTCACATCATGTTTGTTATGATGGTCGAAATTTGTTGGTTAACTTTAGAAACTTTATTTTGATATATGTGTTGATTGAGTTGAGATATTATGCTTTGCATACTCTTGTTGTGAAACATCGTCAACTTGTTGTCATGAGGACATTCCAGGCAAGAGTGCTCATAAAAAGTGCTGAAGTATGATATTTGGTGAATATAATGTGCAAAAGGTATCTATATACTCTAATGCATGTTCTCTTAGATATTCATCTTTTGACTCAATTTTTGATATACATCTCATAGCATGTCATATTAGAGAATTTTATATAGCATACATATGGTTCTCATTGACATTAGCTATTTTAGGATCTAATAGTGATATTGTTCACATTGATCTTAACTTTGATGATTCTTTGTGTATAGTATATTGAGTGGCATAATTTTGAAAATATGAGCTTCATATTCTTTGAAAGCTACTCATTAGAGAAGTAATGATCTTGAATAAGTCTCTACTTATTGCTTTTAGATCATGTGCTTATAAGCCATAAAATCTTGGTTTTCTAAAATTGCACCTTGCTTCTCTTATATGTTTTGCTAGTAGATTGAGTTTACTAATATGTAAACTTTGGATACACATTGACATTTTTATGCTTAAGTACATTTAAAATGACCTATGGTTAGTATCCATTTTGCTTCGGCAAATACATAGAACTCAACGAGCACCTTCATGGAAAGGGCTACACACTTTGGTTGTGAAAGCTACCCAATGTTGGAAAGAGCTACACTATTGTGAGGAGTGAAAGCCTCCATGAAATGAATTTTGTTTATGTTTAAAAAGAAAAAGAAACAAATTAAAGAAGTGTCGAAATGGAATCATGAAAAGAAAAATTCTTTGATTCAAAGCCTAAAAAGAAAAGGAGGAAGGCTTAAAAAGGAGTATAGTTGAAAATCAAATGAGCTTGAGTTGAAAAACAGAAATGGGATGACGAGCCACATGCACACACACGCTCATATCTTGAAATCTATTCTCTTAAAAAGTAAGAAAATTCGGATGATCATCGGTTTGACTTTTTTATGGAAAAAGCTTAAGATGAATAGTTGTTAGAAATTGTTTGTATGTTGATTATCAAACTACTTCTTGATATATATTTGAAGCATATTTCTCACACAAACACTTTGTTTATGAGTATGATGATATTTTAGCAATTGTTGAATAATTATGAGAGAACTTGAAAAATCTTTGTGTATCTCTCTTAGCATACGAAGCTTATTTTGTTGATATTTCCTCAAATTTCTTGAATGTATGATTGTGTGAACATCTTTGTGAACTTTATGCTATCATTGATTTTAGTTATAGTATTTATCAAGGGGGAGCATTGTATGCTAGACATTGTTCTCTTTTATGATATGTTCACATGCTTCATTTTGTTACATGTTGGCATATTTTGACTTAATGATACTTGTAAGATATTACTCACTATCTTTGTCTTGCATGATGACTCATTCTTAAGTCATATGTCTTTGTTCTATATCTTTGTGACTAATATGCTTGTTTTGTCTTTCACTCACTTTTGTTGTATGTATATAGCATCTTATAACACAAGAAAAAATGGGAAGAACTAAGATTACCGAAAGTGGAAATCAATTGAATCCCATTGTGAAAGCCAAGTCTACCTCAAAAGGATCTAATGCTTCAAGGACAAAAGATTTAGGGATCTTTGGAACAAAGAAGATATTTCAAGAGAGAGGCATTGGCTTTGGTAAGTGTAAAGATTCTTATGTTCTTATGTGCTTAAAGGATAGAAAATGGGAATCTTGGGTAAGCATGTTAGGAGTTGTAAATGATACTCTTGTTAGAGATTTTTATCTTGAATAAAGGGAAATTGCCACCTTGTTAGATTCTTTGATGGAAATTAGGGGTGTTGTGTTTAGAGTTAACCCGGAAAACATTAACAAGTTTCTTGGGCTATCTAATGATATAGATTCTAATTTTCTTGACGTGGATGTCATTGAGAATCTAAATATCATGGGTAGAACTCTTTGTGACAATTCTTTTTTTGAGTGGAAAAGTAGAGCATATATTAGTCAACATGAATTAACTAAGGCTAGTGCATTTTGGCATCTATTCATTTTCACTAACATTATTGGATATTTGAGTTCAACCGAGGTGAATAAGGACAAGATCAAAATACTGTATGCCTTGGTAACTAATCAACCTATAAACCTTGGAGTTCTTCTCATGTATTACATTAATAGTGCAGCTTTCTCTACTAGAGGTGATAAAAGCTTGCATTACCGAGGTTAATTACTTCATTATGTTTAACTCATGGGATTAAGAGTAGAGAAGATGATGTGTTAGTTCTGTAAGGAAAAACGGGTTAAAAACGCAACGGAAGCGTGATAAAAACGAAATTAGGGTTTGTGTATAAATAATTTTTTTTCCCTTTTATTAACAAGAACCTAAACCCTATATTAATTGATGTATATAAAAGTATCATCCCATTTTCACGTGATGATTGAACAAGCGCTGAATTGATTCCGTAAGATCTTCCAATCCAATCACGAACGTGAATCACCTAGGAGTGTGGGCTCCCTTTCTTTAAATTGTATTCCTGAGGATGGAGACAAAGCAAAAATCTTTTCTTTGTTTGTTACAAATATCCTCCAAGAGAAAAATCCAAGAACGTCCGGTCACTTGTGAATTATCAATCAATTTGATTGAAACTCGTGTGAACCTTGATTCGATATTGTACACAAAACCCTTTTAATGTAAAGGATATTAGTATACTATCGAATACAAAAACGTTCCTCTTTTTTCTCTACTTGGCCGAATTCCCACACAAATGCTTAGAGATGATCGAATTTTGTCTAGAGTAAAATCAGATTTTTCTCCCTCAAAATTCCTATGATGACCAAATTCTTCTCTTAGAAAAATTAGCTTGGCCGAAATTCACCTCTAGTGTTGTAAACTAGGCTTTCGCCCAGTCCACAACTCATGCGGTGTTTTAGGAACCGACTTAGATGATACATCGTTTAGAATATACATGGCAGTTTGTAAAGCATATCCCCAAAAAGAACTATGGAGCGTTGAATAACTCAGTATAGACTTAACCATATCCAAAAGAGTTCTATTTCTCCTTTCTGCCACCCCATTTTTTTGAGGTGTGCCTGGTGCAAAAAAATGAGAAATTATTTAATTATCAATAAGATATTGCTGAAACTCACCAGATAGATATTCTCCACCACGATCAGACCTCAAGATTTTTATGCGTTTCTCAAGCTGATTTTCTACTTCAGCTGTAAATGCTTTGAACATATCAAAAGCATCCGACTTATGTCTCATGAGACACACATAGCCAAATCTTGAGTGCGTAGGGAAAAACGGTTTAGAAATGCAATGGAAGTGTGAGAAAAAACGAGATTAGGGTTTGCGTATATTTTTTTTTTCCCTTTTATGCAACGAGAACCTTAACCCCAGATTAATTGATGTATATAAAAGTATCGTACCTTTTCGCGTGAAGATTGAACAAGCGCCGAATTGATTCCGTAAGATCTTCCAATCCAATCACGAACGTGAATCACCTAGGAGTGTGGGCTCCCTTTCTTTTAATTGTATTCTTGAGGATGGAGACAAAGCAAATATATTTTCTTTGTTAGTTACAAATATTCTCCATGAGAAAAATCCAAGAACGTCCGGTCACTTGTTAATTATCAATCAATTTGATTGTAACTCGCGTGAACCTTGATTAGATGTTGTACACAAAACCCTTTTGATGTAAAGGATATTAGTATACTATCGAATACAAAAACGTTCCCCATTTTTTCTCTACTTGGCCGAATTCACACACTATTGATTAGAGATGATCGAATTTTGTCTAGAGTAAAATCAGATTTTTCTCCCTCAAAATTCCTATGATGGCCGAAACTTTTTCTTTCTCAAATAAAGCTTGGCCGAAATTACCTCTAATTCACCTTAGGGCTGGGTGAATTTATCATCCACATATATATAGGTTCATAAATCCTTTCCTAAGAAGGATTCACTTGGTTGGCAAGAATCCTTTCCTTAGGTAGATTTATTTGGTAGTTTGAATCCTTATCTAGAAGGAAATTTAACCTATCCTATATTATACATGTGATGAACGAAATTCCCTTGTTTGAAGTAGATTAGGAGTGTTTAATCTCTCCTAATAAAGATTACTTGATGGACAAGAATCCTATCCTTAGGTAGATTAACTTGGTGGTTATGAATCCTTTTCAAATAAGAATTCTACCACTAAGTAGTTTTACTTGGTGACCAAGAATCCTTTTCCAAAAAGAATTATTTTGCTACACCAAGACTCATAATCCTACTCAATAGTGTGTTTGTAACCATATTAAAGACTTCCTAATTTGATTAGATAAATAACTCCTTTTATTTATCTACTTATCAAATATAGTCTTTAACATTACCTATACTACCAACAATAGTATAGTTTTAGGAGACCATCTCCTAATAGGAAAAGATTTTAACTTTTAATTAAATAATTAATTAATCAACAAATTAATTAATTTCCATTTAATTAAATAATAACAAAATAAAAATAATATATTAAAGCTATTATCCATAACCATTGTCGTCCATACCTAGTATAAAGGCCATATATTATTTTTCTCATTTTATTAAATCCATTGGACCTAAATAAAAAGTCCACGTGTGAACTAGACCTATTATTACAAAAAGAAACAAGTTCACATGCCTTATTACAATTCTAGATGGACCCCTATTGGTCCGGTAGAATATATCAAGTGATCCATGCAAGTTCGTGTGGATTGGGGATCTTGGCGGGTTATCTAAATTTAAGCTCCAATAGACACAACCCAATCACAATCAACAAATGATTCACTTAGGTCCAATCTATTTAATTTTAGTTCATTCCACTAAAGAACTAAAATTGAACTTTTATATAAAGATAGAATAAGTTGATGTTACTCTTTCATACCCTAAACAACCTTATTGGAGAAAGTGTATCCTCGTGAAGAATACCAGTAATCGCCAAGAACTCATAGACCGCCTATAGCTCTACAAGTTACCATATTTACTCATATGACCCCATTTTGAACTTGGATATTTTGACTTGTCCAGAAGCCATGTTTCAATAGATACTATTGAAAACTTAAAGTTAAGATTTAATATCCAATACCTCAAAACATCTATATGATGGTATTCTACTCTCATTCAATAAATGGAGCCACGATGTCCATATCTATAAATGAAGTCCTCTATCGATTAACAAATGAATACCGCCAAACTATCGAGGATAGACTATGCTATATAATCGTACTCATTGATAGCTCAAATGACAACACTTGCAACCGTAAGTCCATCATTTATCTCAAGATTGAGATAGACTCTCCGATTGTCTTTAAATGAAAACTTTTATCCATTGACGGTTCTAGATAAAGTATTTCATTTTGATCCTATTCAATGCACCCAGTGCACTAGATTCTTTTGCCCAAAAACACCTCACTTTGATGATTTTAGACTCATCATAACACATTTGATCCCACTCAAATGCTAGCAAAAGAATCTACAACTTTAACAAGATAAATGCGCCCAACCTTCTATCTTAAGTTGTGAATATTATTCAAGACTAACTAAAGAATTGTGTCTACCTCATACATATCTAGATGTATGAACAATTCTTCTTTTCTCATAGTCTTTTGACCTAATGATTATTTACTTTTGACAATTATAATAATTAAACTATAAATGCTATAAGATTTGTTAAACTATAAATCACTTTATTCATATGAAAAGATTGTTAATTACAATATTACACTCTTGCTATCGAGCATAATCCTAACAGAGTGATCATCCGTGAAAGTGATGAAGTACTCATATTCACCTCTAGCTTGAACGCTCATAGGTCCAAGCACATCAATGTGTATCAATCCTAAACATTCGATGGCTCTTGCACCTTTAGTCGTAAATGACCTTTTGGTCATTTTACCTTCCAAACAAGATTCATAAGTTGGTAGATCATCAACCTTTAAGTCACTTAGAGGTCCGTCACATACCATTCTTTTAATCCTATTAAGGTTGATATGACCTAAGCACAAATGCCGTAGGTAGGTTTCATCTTTTGATAACTTTACTCTTTTATGATTAGGTTACATTGATTCCGTGTCTAACAAGTGAGAGATATTTCCAAGCAAATAGAATAAACCGTTTTCCAATGTACCTTTGCATATAATTTTGTCATTCTCACTAATAATAAAAGTTTTATTAAAAGTAACCGAATAACCAAATTTATTTAAACAAGAAACTGAAATTAAATTCCTCTTGAATTAAGGTACATAGTAAATGTCTATTAAATCTAAATGCCTATAAGAATCCAAACTAATTCTAATATCTCCCACTGAACTAGCAGACACCAACGCTCCATTGCCTAAACGCAAGTTAAATTCGTTCTTACTAAGCCTTCTCCTTTCCTTGAACCCTTGTAAGGAAAAAAAAACATGATTAGTGGCTCCAGAGTCTATGATCCAAGAATCCATAGAATCCGTCAAAAAACATGTTTCAAGATAATTAATATTACCTTCTTCCTTTTTGTCTTGAGACTTTGGGCAATTTCTCTTCCAATTTCCCTTTTCACCACAAAGGAAACACTTTCCTTTGATCTTGGTTACTTTCTTTGTCTCCTTCTTTGTAGGTCCTAGTTGCTTTTTCTTTTGTTGTTTCTTGACCTTCTTACGGGTCTTAACAGTAGCAACTTTACCTACGGTATAAATCTCTTGACCCTTGCCTTTCACAAAGATCTTTTCTGTGCTTTGAACATCTTTCATCAGGCCTTGTAAGGTGTATTCCTTATTATACGAGGTGTAGTCCAACTTGAATTGATTTAAGGAAAATTGATGGAAATCATTAACTTAGCAACCATACACCACAATAGCTAAAGAGCTATGATACATATGGAATTCAATTTAACACCCTCCAACTAATTGAAACAAACCCGATCGTTCAAGATTGAAGTAAGAGAAAATATTCTAATCACTTTATCAATGGAATGATGATAAAAGCTAATTAGAACAGCACTTTGATTTCCCCATAACGCCACAAACTATGAAGTTTGATAAGCTTAAAGGTAAAACAAAGATTTTGAGGTTGTTGACCGCCACAAGCTGAATAAGCTTGATAAGTTCCAAAGTTCATGCAAGAACTTAAAAACAAAACACTCATAAAGTGCTCAAATAAGTTTATATTACTCAAATCTCTGCCCTTACATAGAAAAAACAGCCTTGTTTATATAGAACAAAGGCCAAGGATAATACAACACAAATATAACTTCCCATTAAATGTTTAACCTCCCACTAAATGACATTTAGACCATGAATAATGGCCATAAAGTATTCAGCCTTTGTAACTCCTTATTCCTAATCAAAGAACACATGAACTCACCCAACACAAAATAAAACCCAACACAAAAACCCAAACTATTCATAAAATAAGCCCACAAAACTCAACACAATTAAAACCCAAACTAATCAGAAAATAAGCCCACAAAACCCAACATAATTAAACCCAAACTAATTAAAAAATAGGCCCACAAAGCCCAACACGGCTGAATGGCCTTTTATTCTTCAAGATAGGCTAGAATACTTCATTCTAACAAGGCTGAACTCTTGTCTTCGGGATTTGGACTTGTTTTAAACATGTTAACTATTTTATACTCTTCTTGCATCCTTAAAACCTAGACCAAATCTTGAATAGCTTGCTCCTTCAAAATGCTTTTCATTAAACAAGTTAAGGCTTCTTTCATCCTTTTAGCTTTAGCTCTTGTCATTGGTCCTCCATGAATGGTTAATGGATCTGGATCTTTTCCAACCTTAGCCGAATTGTGATCAACTGGTTGGTCCTCATCATTACCCCTTTCCTCGTAAGGATTCATCCTCGAATCAGCAACTTCATCACCTACATCAAACAAAGACAAATCAGAAATATTGAAAGTTGCACTAACATTGCCAGACTCACTTGGTATTTCCAGCTTGTATGCATTGTCATTGATTCTTTAAAGGACTTGAAATGGTCCATCCCCTCTTGGCATTAGTTAGACTTTCGTTGGCTAGGAAATCTTCCCTTCCTCAAGTGTACCCAAACCCAATCACCAGGTTCAAATACTACTTGCTTTCGGCCCTTGTTGTGTTGCTTCTCATATTGTAGAGTTTTCTTTTCAATTTGTGTGCGCACCTTTTTATGCAAGGCTTTGACAAAATCAGCTTTTTACTTACCATCCAAATTAGCTCTTTCCAAAGGTAAAGGTAGTAAATCCATAGGAGATAATGGAATGAACCCGTACACAACTTCAAATAGTGAATGGTTTGTTGTAGCATGCACACTTCGATTATAAGCAGACTCCACATGTGGCAAACATTCCTCCCAATTCTTCAAATTCCTTTGAATTATGGCCCTCAAAAGCATTGATAAAGTTCTGTTTACCACCTCTGTTTGTCCATCTGTTTGTGGATGACAAGTGGTTGAATACAGCAGCTTTGTACCCAACTTTCTCCAAAGCGTTTTCCAAAAGTGGCTAAGGAACTTCACATCTTTATCACTCACAATTGTCCTTGGAATTCTATGTAACCTCGCAATTTCTCTAAAGAACAGCCCCGTAACAAATGTTGCATCATCTGTTTTGTGGCAAGGAATGAAATGCGCCATCTTGCTGAACCTGTCAACAATAACAAAAATAGAATCTCTCCCCCCTTTTGACCTAGGTAATCCTAAGAAAAAGTCCATTGATATATCTACCCAAGGTTCACTAGGTATATGAAGAGGAGTATACAGCCCATGAGGCATTACTTTAGATTTAGCACATTTGCAAGTAATGCATCTCTCACATATTCTCTCAACGTCTCTTTTCATGTGTGGCCAAAAGAAATGATCACTGAACACACCCAAAGTCTTTTTAACTCCAAAATGCCCCATTAACTTGCCACTATGTGCCTCTCTCACAAGCAATTCTCTCATTGAACAACTACGAACACACAGCTTGTTTTCTTTGAAAAGAAAACCGTCATGCCTAAATAACTTGTCAAAACCCCCTTGCTCACATGCCCCATAAACATTAGCAAAATCATAGTCAGAATTGTATAAGTCTTTAATGTACTCAAAAACTAATAATTTTGCATCAAGTTCAGAAATTTGAGCATACCTTCTAGAAAGAGCATCGGCAACCACATTCTCCTTACCTTGTTTGTACTTGATGATGTATGGAAATGATTCAATAAACTCCACCCATTTTGCATGCCTACGGTTGATATGAAACTCACCAAGAGCAGTGAGACCCGGAACCAATATATGGTAACGAAGAATCGTTTTCTAACCAAGTTTATAAACAAGAACGTTATCGGACCATGACCCGTTATGTATAAGGAGGTAAGAACCAACAGTATCAAGAAGTTGAAGACGCCACACTAAAGAACAAGAAGAAGATGTGAGTGATAAGTCAAGTTTTCAGAACCAAAAAGAGATGAACTCTCACAATTTTTTTATTCAATTCAAGTCTGTCGAATTACATCCAATTCGTTCCTTTATATACTAAAACCCTAAACGAAAAGAAAGGTTAAAAGCCATCCTAAAAGGAAACAAGATAATTCGGCCATTAAGGCCTTATAATCAGAAGAAAACTAATTTGAGAAACTATTGACTTGCTCCCTAATTGGAAAGCTAAATCTGAAAACAAATCAGCCCCTTAATCTGGGAAACAAATCAACTATTATTCTTTGGAAATTAAAAGGGAATAATTCAGCCAAAGTTGACTAGTCTCCTAGCTTGTGCCACACACCTAAGTCTTCCTTATTCAGCCTAATCAATTGCCTTGATGACATTAATTATACCTTGGTCTTCAAGTGGGCTTATCTTGGACTTCAACAATTCAAAATCATCCCAAGTGACTTGAATTAGGCCATTTAGTGCTTATTTGAATCTCTTAGCTCATGCCTTTGTTATTGGCCCAACCGGAACATGCAATGGATCATTTGATGCAGCTGCCTTGTTCTCATCATTTCCTTCCTATTGAAAAGAATTTGTCCTCAAATTGTCACCGACATCAAAAGGAGACAAATCAGAAACATTGAAGCTTGCACTAATATTGTACTCACCTGTAAGATCCAACTTGTATGCGTTGTCATTGATTCTTTCAATCACCTTAAATGGGCCATCTCCCCTTGTAAGTAGTTTAGAACTCCGTTGGGCTAGGAATCGTTCCTTCCTCATATGCAACCACACCCAATCACCGGGCTCAAACACAACCTTCTTACGTCCTTTATTTGCTTGATTGGCGTATTGCTTAGTTCGTCTCTCTACGTTTTCTCGAGTCTTTTCATGCATTTGCTTAACAAAATCTGCCTTTTTCTTTCCATCCAAGTTAACATGCTCATTCACAGGTAAAGGAATTAAATCCAAAGGAGTCAATGGGTTAAAACCATACACAATTTCAAAAGGCGAAAAATGAGTTGCAGAATGCATGCTCCTATTATAAGCAAACTCTACAGGCGGCAGACAATCCTCCCATGTTTTCAAGTTCTTTTGTATTATAGCACACAACAAGGTAGATAAAGTCCTATTAACTACTTCAGTTTGACCATCAGTTTGTGGATGACAAGTAGTAGAAAATAAAAGTTTAGTGCCTAACTTAACCCACATAGTCTTTCAAAAGTAGCTTAAGAACTTAGCATCTCTATCCGAAACAATGGTCTTAGGCATGCCATGCAATCTTACAATTTATTTTAAAAACAAATCAGCAATATGTGATGCATCATCGGTTTTATGACAAGGAATGAAATGTGCCATTTTAGAAAACCTATCAACAACCACATATATAGAGTCCCTACCCCTTTTTGACCTAGGCAACCCCAACACAAAATCCATAGAAATATCAATCCAAGGTTCACTAGGTATAGGCAAACGAGTATACAATCCATAAGGCTTAATCCTGGACTTGGCTTGTCTAAAAGTAATGCATTTCTCATAGATTCTTTCTACATCACGTTTCATATGAGGCCAAAAAAATGTTCATGAAAAGTATCTAGCGTCTTAGCTACACCAAAATGCCCCATCAAACCTCCCCCATAAGCTTCTCTAACAAGCAATTCACGCAAAGAACTCTTAGGCACACATAATTTAGTTTCTCTAAAAAAAAATCCATCGTGCCTATAAAATTTACCAAATGCAGCCTTTTCACATGCATTGAACACATTGCCAAAATCAGAATCTTCCACATACAACTGTTTAATGTATTCAAAACCAAACAATATAGCATCCAAAGTAGAAAGTATAACGTACCTTCTTGACAGAGCATCAGCGACCACGTTTTCCTTACCCTTTTTGTACTTGATCACATATGGAAATGTTTCAATGAACTCCACCAACTTGGCATGCCACTTATTTAGCTTGTGTTGCCCCTTTATATGCTTCAAGGACTCATGATCCGTGTGAATCACAAATTCTTTTGGCCAAAGGTAGTGTTGCCAAGTTTCCAATGCTCTAATCAAAGCGTACATCTTCTTGTCATAGGTAGGATAATTCAAGGCTGCTCCACTTATCTTCTCACTAAAATATGCAATAGGACGACCTTCTTGCATTAGAACAGCTCCAATACCTATTCCTGAAGCATCACACTCAATCTCAAAAGTTTTAGCAAAGTCAGGCAAAGCAAGCAAATGTGCATTAGTTAATATTTCCTTAATCAAGTTAAATGCCTTTTCTTGTTCATTACCCCACTTAAAACCCACATTCTTTTTGATAACTTCGGTTAAAGGTGCAACTACACTACTAAAATCTTTCACAAAACTCCTATAAAAACTAGCCAACCCATGAAAACTTCTCACTTGTCCCACATTGGTAGGTTTCGGCCACTCCTTAATTGCCTTAACCTTTTCTTCATCAACCCCAATTCCCTTAGCAGTAACAACAAAGCCCATAAATACAAGCTTATCGGTGCAAAAGGTGCACTTTTTGAGATTAGCAAACAACTTTTCTGTTCTTAAAACACTTAAAACAAGTTTTAAATGTTCAACATGCTCATCCAAATTTTTGCTATAAATCAGAATGTCATCAAAATAAACAACCACAAACTTTCCAATAAAAGCACGCAAAACATGGTTCATTAATCTCATGAAAGTACTTGGTGCATTAGTTAATCCAAAAGGCATAACTAACCACTCATATAATCCATATTTTGTTTTGAAAGCAGTTTTCCACTCATCACCTTCCTTCATCCTAATTTGATGATATCCACTTTTAAGATCAATTTTAGTAAAAACAATAGAACCATGTAATTCATCAAGCATATCATCTAATCTAGGAATAGGATGTCGATACTTTACAATGATATTGTTGATGGCACGACAATCAATGCACATTCTCCATGTTCCATCCTTCTTTGGCACAAGCAATACGGTAACCGCACAAGGACTCATGCTCTCACGTACATACCCCTTTTCCATGAGCTCACTAACCTGCCTTTGAAGTTCCTTTGTCTCCTCAGGATTACTTCTATATGCTGGTCTATTTGGGATGGGTGCTCCGGGTACAAAGTTAATTTGGTGCTCAATCCCCCTTATTGGTGGTAAATCAATAGGCATCTCTTCGGGAAACACTTCATCAAAGTCCTGCAATAGAGAAACAACAACACTAGGCAAGGAAGGGTTAAGTTCATTAGTACTAAAGCAAGCCTCTTTGTACAAAAGTACAATCATTGGCTGATTTGAAAATAGAGCCTTTTTGACCTCACTCTCCCTTGCATAAAAGCTTACTTATTTTCTCTCTCTCTTTTTCTCAACAACCACTTTTTCTTTTTCATCTTTTTTTTCTTTTTTTGCTATTTCAAAATCTTTTTCTTTTCTCTCTCTTTCTTTTGAACTCTCACTCTCACTCTCTTTTTCGACATCGCTCTCTTTTCTTAACCTTACTTGATCTTCATACACTTGTTTTGGGGTTAAAGGTACAAGAGTGATTGATTTTTTATTGAGTACAAAGTAGTATCTATTGGTATACCCATCATGGGTCACATGCTTATCGAACTGCCATGGTCTCCCCAAAAGGATATGGCCCGCATTCACTGGTACCACATCACAAAGGACTTCATCTTTGTACTTTCCAATTGAAAACGTCACCAACACTTGTTTAGTCACCTTGATTTCCCCACTATCATTTAACCACTGTAACTTATATGGTTTTTGATGCCTCAAAGTGGAAAAATTCAATTTCTCCACAAAATTAGTGCTAGCCACATTAGTACAACTCCCCCCATCAATGATCATGCTACATACCCTATAATTAACATGGCAGCGGGTATGAAAAATGTTGTCACGTTGTACCTCATCATCTTCCTTGGCTTGAACACTAAGAGCTCTTCTCGCCACCAAAAGCTCTCCGTCCTCCGGATATTCAATATCACTTGCATCCTCCAAAGGTGGCATGGACTCATCATCAGATTCACCCTCAGATTCGATCTCACCATCATCCTTCAAAACCATTACTCTCTTGTTTGGGCATAGAGATGAAATATGACCTGCTCCCAAACACTTAAAGCACTTAATGTCACGATTTCAAGAAGGTTGAGAATCTGATATACCTTGTTTTAATGTGCCTCCGACTTTATGATCTTTGGAAGGTTCGGCCTTGGCCTTGAAACTAGGCTGGTCATCTCTCTTGCTCCAATTTGGTTTCCATGATGATGAAGAACCTGAATTTTGCCCAACCTATGTGGAACTCTTTCTCTTCAACTGTTGTTCCACCTTAATTGCCATGTGTACCATGTCACTCAATTCAACATAATGTTGCAACTCCACCACATTTGCTATGTCTCGGTTTAGTCCACTTAAAAACCTAGCAATAATAGCCTCTCGGTTTCCTCTACATCAGCTCGAATCATGGCTATCTCCATCTCCTTATAATAATCTTCAACACACTTACACCCTTGAGTAAGGGTTTGTAATTTTTGAAACAAACCCCTATAATAGTTACTCGGAATGAAAAGATTTCTCATGACAGCTTTCATCTCCTCCCAAGTCTCAGTATGTCTTTCTCCATTTCCTATTCTACTCACAATCAATTGATCCCACCAAACGATAGCATAATCAGTAAATTCTATGGCAGCCAACTTTACCTTCTTTAATTCAGAATAGTCATAGTAGTCAAATACCAATTCTATTCTTTTCTCCCACTCTAAATAAGCTTCGGGATCGGTTTTACCTTGGAACGTTGTGATTTTCACCTTTATACTACCCAAATTATTATCAGCCCTCTCTCCATACCTATCTCCTCTATACCCATACCTATCTTCACTATTCCCATACCTAACTCCTCTACCTCCCATTTCACGCCTCAATCTACCCGCGCCCACATTGGACATGCGATCACCCTCCTCTAGGTCATTCCCATAATCATCTTCATAATCATCCCTAGGTGGGTTTCTTTCTCTTCGTTCCATATTAGGAACCCTAATTAGTTGTACCCTTTGTGAACTAGACACCACCTTATCTATCCTATCATGCACCTCACCAATCTTAATTTCCATTCGCTCCATGTTTTTTTGTATGGCTTTATACAAAAAATTAAGATCTATCGTTTCTGGTGCATCATCATATAAGTCTCTACTTTTACCACGTGACACATTTGAAACCTGTAAAACAAAATAAATTAGTAAGCCTCACAAACACTCCCTCACGTGTTTACTCTCAAAGATGGTGGCACTCACAATCGTGTTTTCACTCAATTCTTTGGCTTTTACCCTCTGATGAGCTCACACACTCTTGCCTTTTTTTTTTGACTTATACGGACACTCACAAGAAGTACAAGAAAAATAGAAGTAATAAAGCAAAAGGACAAGAATAATGAAGACGGAATTCTTTAGCTATTAATTTTTTTTTTTTGAATATCAATGCACAGAATCAAGATAAGGAATAGAAATAGTTGATATATGTTAAACTACATGACCCAAAAAAAAATTGTATTTTTTTTTACCGACCTTGATCAAGTGGACTCAAGCAAGCCTTTGGTACTTTTTTTTTTTGGTACTGGATTTGATCAAACGTTATTTTTTTAACCGACCTTGATCAAGTGGAGTCAAGCAAGCTTTTGGTATTTTTTTTTTTTTTGGTACCAGATTTGATCAAATGTTTTTTTTTTGTTGAAACAAACGAATACAGAAAAGAGAAAGAACAAGGATAGATTAAACCTGATTTAGAAGCCTAAGATCTGACACCAACTGATATGAACCTCACCAAGAGCAGTAAGACCCGGAACCAATATATGGTAACCAAGGATCGTTTTCTAACCAAGTTTATAAACAAGAACGTTATCAGACCGCGACCCGTTACATATAAGGAGGTAAGAACCAACAGTATCAAGAAGTTGAAGATGCCACACTCAAGAACAAGAAGAAGATGTGAGTGATAAGTCAAGTTTTCAGAACCAAAAAGAGATGAACTCTCAAAATTTCATAATTTTTTTATTCAATTCAAGTCTGTCGAATTACATCCAATTCGTTCCTTTATATACTAAAACCCTAAACAAAAAGAAAGGCTATAAGCCATCCTAAAAGGAAACAAGATAATTCGGCCATTAAGGCCTTATAATCAGAAGAAAACTAATTTGAGAAACTATTGACTTGCTCCCTAATTGGAAAGCTAAATCTGGAAACAAATCAACCCTTTAATTTGGAAAACAAATCAACTATTATTCATTGGAAATTAAAAGTGAATAAATTAGCCAAAGTTGACTCTTCTCCTAGCTTGTGCCACACACCCAAGTCTTCCTTATTCAGCCCAATCAATTGTCTTGATGACATTAATTATTCCTTGGTATTCATGTGGGCTTATCTTGGACTTCAACAATTCAAAATCAGCACAAGTGTCTTGAATTAGGCCATTTAGTGCTTCTTTGAATCTCTTAGCTCTTGCCCTTGTTATTGGCCCAACCGGAACATGCAATGGATCATTTGATGCAGCTGCCTTGTTCTCATCAACGGCTTAGCTTTCCTTGTCCTTTGAGATATTTCAAGGACTCATGATCGGTGTGTATAATGAATTCCTTGTACCAAAGATAGTGCTGCCATGTCTCAAACACTCTCACCAAGGCATAAAACTCCTTATCATACGTCGGGTAGTTAAGACTTGCTCCACTTAGCTTCTCACTAAAGAATGTAATGGGTTTGCCCTCTTGCATTAAGACTCCTCCAATACCTATTCCACTTGCATCACACTCAGTCTCAAAAGTTTTAGCAAAGTTAGGAAAAGTAAGCAAATGTGCTGAATTAAGTTTGTGTTTAAGCAAGTTAAAAGAATCATCTTGTTCTTTACCCCACCCAAATCCCACATTCTTTTTGATGCATTCAGTTAATGGTGCAGCAATGGTAGAAAAATCCTTAATGAATCTCCTATAAAAGCTAACAAGACCATGAAAACTCCTTACATTACTAACACAAGTGGGTTTCGGCCACTCCCTAATTACTTTCACTTTTTCTTGATCAACATGTATTCCATTATCATTAACAACATAACCAAGAAAAGTAAGTTCATTAGTGCAAACAATGCATTTCTTTAGATTAGCATATAACTTTTCTTTCCTAAGCACATCAAAAACAGCCTTTAAATGTGTTACATGCTCGTCTAAATTTTTGCTATACACAAGTATATCATCAAAATAAACTACTACAAACTTTCCAATGTAAGCACACAAAACATGGTTCATCAATCTCATAAAAGTACTAGGTGCGTTAGTTAGGCCAAAAGGCATTACTAAGCATTCATATAGACCGTGTTTAGTTTTGAAAGTGGTTTTCCATTCATCACCCTCATGCATTCTTATTTGATGATATCCAGATTTCAAATCAATCTTTGAAAACACACAAGAACCATGCAATTCATCCAACTTATCATCTAACCTAGGGATAGGATGTTTATACTTTATCGTGATTTTTGTTGATGGCTCGACAATCAACACACATTCTCCAAGAACCATCCTTTTTAGGTACCAACAAAACAGGAACCGCACATGGACTCATGCTTTCACGTACATATCCCTTTTACATAAGCTCACTTACTTGATTTTGGATTTCCTTGGTCTCTTCAGGGTTGCATCTATATGCTGGCCTATTTGGTATGCTTGCACCCGGAATGAAATCAATTTGATGTTCAATTCCTCTAATTGGTGGCAAACCAATAGGAACATCTTCGGGAAAGAGATCCTCATTTTTCGGTAAAAGATCAAAAATAACACTTGGCAAACTCTTGTTAATTTTGTTAGAAACAATTAGAACATCCTTGTACTTAAGTACAAGTAAGGGCTGCCTCATGGTTAATGTTTTCTTCACATCACACATTTTTTCATAAACACTCATTTTTCTTTCACTCAAGCCTTCCTTGTTTTCTCTCCCCTTGTGTTTCCCATTGCTCTCATTTTTACCACTCAACTCACCTTTTTTTTCCTCTCTTTCTTGCTCCCTTCCTAAAGTTTCAGCCAATGAAGATTCAAGCTCTTCATATTGCTGTTTTATGCGCATCTGGTCTTCAAAAATTGTCTTTGGAGGCAAAGGTCCAAGTTGGTATTTCTATCCCTCCATGATCAAAGAATAACGGCTCTTAAACCCATCATGCATTACCCTTCGATCATATTGCCATGGTCTCTCCAATAACATGTGACCAACATACATAGGTACCACATCACACCAAACATCATCCTTATATCTACCAATTGAAAAAAAAATTAACACTTGCCGATTTACCTTCACAACACCACTGTCATTCAACCATTGTAACTTGTATGGTTTTGGATGTTTAATAGTAGGGAATTTCAGTTTCTCCACAAGCAAGGTACTTGCCACATTTGTACAACTTCCACTATCAACAATCACATTACACAACTTGTTAGTAATCAAACAATGAGTATGAAACAATTTTTCACGTTGCTCACCATGTTCATTATTTTTACTTTGCAAACTAAGTGTGCGTTGTACAACCAAATTTTCTCCACTAGCATACTCTACATCACTAGCATCTTCTAAATGTGGCATGTAATCTTTATCCTCTCTCTCACTTTCTGATTCAACTATCCCATCCCTCATGATCATTACCCTTTTATTAGGACATTCACGTGCCACATGACCATGTCCAAGGCACTTAAAACACGTAATGCCTCTAGTTTTATTATGTTGATTCTCACCTCTACCCTTGCTGCCTATTTCATTTTTGCTTTTAGTTTCATCAATTTTAGGCTTAACAATCGGTTTATCATCCTTTTTACTCCATTTCGGTTTCCATGAAGAAGAAGAACCTGAATAAGGTTTTGAATCATACCTGATGCCTTTTCTTTTGAGTTGCCTTTCAATCTTCATGGCCACACCCACCATGTCCTCAATCTCCACATAATGTTGTAACTCCACAAGATCAAAAATGTTCTTGTTTAACCCACTCAAAAACCAAGCCATGGTGCCCTTACGGTCCTCCTCCACATTAGCCCTTATCATGGCTATCTCCATTTCCTTGTGATATTCTTCTACACTCATGGAACCTTGTGTCAAAGTTTGTAACCGTTGATGCAAATCCCTATAGTAATGGCTAAGGATAAATCTCCTCCTCATGATTTGTTTCATCTCCAACCAAGTCTCTACGGGTCTTTCACCATTTCTACGTCTGTCTTTACACAATTGATCCCACCAAACAATAGCATAATCACAAAATTCAACAACAGCTAGTTTTACCTTTTTCTCTTCGGAGTAGTTATGACATTCAAAGATCAACTCCGCTTTTCGTTTCCATTCCAAATAGGCATCCGTATTGTTCTTCCCTTGAAAAGGAGGAATTTTCATTTTGATGCTGCCTATGTTTCGGTCCACAACATCAAAACATCCTCTCCTAGCTTGTCTTCTAGGATGAACATCTAGACCAATGATGGTAGCTTGGCCATCATCCGTGTCTTCTCCACCATCATATACATCATTGACAAATGCTGGTTGTCTTCCACGTCATGGTTCTATTTGCAATCTGGTAATTGCTTCATCATGTCTTTCTAGATGATCTCCTACATTTCCCATCACTTTGAACATACGTTCAAATTGTTGCTGTATTGCTTGAATCACTTGATCATTTGAGGAAGAACTCACTTCTTTATCTTTGTTGTACATGTTTAAAACCTGGAAAAAAAAAGTTGGAACAACCTCACAATCACTCCCTCACCTGTTTCTCTCAAAGAATTGATTCACACCACTCGTGTTTTACACAATTATTTGGCTTTTCTCGATGCTAATTTCACCATTCTTGCCTTTTACCTCTCTTGTTTTGTTCTTTGGGTTCTTAGATTAACTAAGGTCCTTTTAAACAAACAATTCAGATTATGGCAAATTCAACGGAGTGAAATTGGGTAGGTCTAAAAAAAACAAACAAAGGTAGGCCACTTAAAGTAAACAAAGGTTAGAACTGAAATATCAATTTCTCTCCTAACAAGAATTTTTTTTTTTTGGTTAAGAAGACAATATTTAAATATTTCCCAAACCGAAACAAGAATGATATGGACAAAGAAAGATTTTTTTGGAATTTTGAAAGAATTCTTTGAATCCGCAATATTTTTTTTTTGTTTTTTTTGTTTTTTTTTTCCTTTTTTTACGGAAAACAAAGAAGAATGATAATGACCTCAAGAAGCATAACAATTAAGATGAATTATAGATACGGTGCTATAAGATGAAGAAGAAAAGAAAGTGATAAAAAAACTAATAGAACAACAAATAAATGGATATGCAAACCTCAAACTTTAGCCAAGCTCTTATAC
Organism: Dipteronia dyeriana; assembly: GCA_032871835.1. Lineage (NCBI taxonomy): Eukaryota > Viridiplantae > Streptophyta > Magnoliopsida > Sapindales > Sapindaceae > Dipteronia > Dipteronia dyeriana. Next base: position 48,152,021 of record CM065297.1, read on the forward strand.
CAAAATGATGGAAATCATTAACTTAGCAACCATACACCCCAATAGCTAAAGAGCTATGATACACATGGAATGCAATTTAACACCCTCCAACTAACTGAAACAAACTCGATCGTTCAAGATTGAAGTAAGAGAAACTATTCTAATCACTTTATCAATGGAATGATGATAAAAGCTAATTAGAACAGCACTTTAATTTCCCCATAACGCCACAAACTATGAAGTTTGATAAGTTTAAAGGGAAAACAAAGATTTTGAGGTTGTTTAATGCCACAAGCTGAATAAGCTTGATAAGTTCCAAAGTTCATGCAAGAACTTAAAAACAAGACACTCACAAAATGCTCAAATAAGTTTATATTACTCAAATCTCTGCCCTTACATAGAAAAAACAGCATTGTTTATATAGAACAAATGCCAAGGAAAATACAACACAAATATAACTGCCCATTAAATGTGTAACCTCCCACTAAATGACATTTAGACCATGAATAATGGCCATAAAGTATTCAGCCTTTGTAACTCCTTATTCGTAATTAAAAAACACATGAACTCACACTTAACAAAATAAAACCCAACACAAAAACCCAAACTATTCATAAAATAAGCCCACAAAACCCAACACAATTAAAACCCAAACTAATAAGAAAATAAGCCAACAAAACCCAACATAATTAAACCCAAACTAATTATAAAATAGGCTTATAAAACCCAACATGGCTGAATGGCCTTTTATTCTTCAAGATAGGCTAGAATACTTCATTCTAATAAGGCTGGTCTCTTGTCTTCGGGATTTGGACTTGTTTGAAACATGTTAACCATTTTATTCTCTTCTTGCATCCTTAGAACCTTGACCAAATCTTGACTAGGTTCTATGACTTTCATCATGTGATCTTTCACAGTCTGTCCAGGTTTCATCCTAATATTCATAAAAGCAGTCACTGCCTCTCTCTTAAACGTCCTAGACCTCATAGAAAACATCTCCTCTAGAGACATCATTATATCGGCAGCAGTATCCATTCCTTCATCTTGTTGTTGCAACATGTCGGAGATGGTGGCCATAATGTAACATTTAGCCCTCTCATCAGAAGACTCCCACTGCTAATACTCGTCTCTTTGCTACTGAGTTGATTCATTAGTAGGAGTAGGTGGTTTAGGAGTGCACATAATGAACTTATACTTTTTGGATTGCAATAGAAGCCCAATTTTCCTTTTCTATGTGACATAATTATCACCAGTTAAAGTATTGTCTTTAAGGACGTTGATTAGGGATGGGGTCATAATTTCTGAACAATAACAAAAATTATATCAGTAAATAATCATGATAAAGCACTTTTGAATATTTATCTTGAACTAAATGAAATAATTCAATCGTAAAAATTCAACGGTGATACAACACACATAAATGTCACGCCTCCTTTGAGAGTTCGCACCATTTACTCGTTGGACTAGGTCCCACCTAATTGTTGACATAACAACCAACGTTTTTAATTTTAGCCTTGTGATTTTGTTAACAAGAACTCTTGGGGGGATATTAATAAACTCACATTGAGTGTGTTACCAAGTTATTGACCTTCAATATAGTCCCTCACGAATATCCCTCCTTTGGGAGTAGATATCGTTTGGGCTAATTGTCTAGTCTATCCTTGTAAGGAAGTATCTTGCTAAATTCCATTCATGAATACCTCTTGGGAGGTTATTAATGAAACATAAAGCTGAAATAAACTTGGAGGCCGTAGGTGTTCAAAAACACCTTCTCCCACTCAATTGTTTAAGGCGTGTGATCGAATTCCAAAGGATGATTTACCAAGTTATCTAGATGCCAATTTAGATACTTAAACCATTCAATGCATGTTCATACCCAAAGAGATTTATGAGTGGCACTTATATTCTATATGACATGTTATCAAATAATGACAAACATTGCAATATTTACAAAAATATAAATAGCTACAATTTTGGTCCATCCTAGAAAAACAAGTAAATTACATATATTTTGGAATACAAGAACTCCTTTCTTGGCGAACAAGTCTTCGGACTCCCTCGGCTACCTCCAATGGGCGAGCGCACCCTTCGCCCTTACCCATGGGCATGCGCATGCCTCAAACCCATAAAGGGCTGCCATGCGCAGCCCATGGCTACCAAAAGGGCTGCCGTGCACAGCCCATGCCACAACAAACGTTGTTGCACGCTCTTCGCACATACGTTCATTATTTACGGCTCGCACGGTCCCAAACTTGTTCCGGTTACTCCGAATTCTTCAAACCTTCGAGTCTTCGAATCTTGAATGTATTACAGAAGAATTTACATAACAAAATACTGCAGCTTTTTATTATTATTATTATTACAACAAAATAAAAAAAAAAACTTAGCAACTATCAAGAAGGAAATTATGGCAATGATAGACCACCCTTCTTCTTACAATCCCAAAACAAAATTACATTGAAATTCTAGAACCAAAATTGAGCAATAAAAAACCACAAATAAAACATATATATATATATATATATATATATATATATCCATACATTCCAATGTAAATATATATGTGAATACCTAGAGTGTCATCTCTTTCTAAAACATGCATATATACAATAAAAAGGAAAAGATTCACGAACACATAAATCAATTAATCAAGGGTACAACCTGGCTTTGATACCAATTGCAGGGAAAAATGGGTTAAAAATGCAACGGAAGCGTGATAAAAATGAAATTAGGATTTGCGTATAAATAAAAAAAATCCTCTTTTATTAGCAAGAACCTTAACCCTAGATTAATTGATGTATATAAAAGTATCAAACTTTTTTTCGCGTGATGATTGAACAAGCGCCGAATTGATTCCGCAAGATCTTCATGTCCAATCACGAGCGTGAATCACCTAGGAGTGTGGGTTCCCTTTCTTTAAATTATATTCCTGAGGATGGAGACAAAGCAAAAATCTTTTCTTTGTTTGTTACAAATATCCTCCAAGAGAAAAGTCCAAGAACGTCCGATCACTTGTGAATTATCAATCAATTTGATTGAAACTCGCGTGAACCTTGATTCGATGTTGTACACAAAACCCTTTTAATGTAAAGGATATTAGTATACTATCGACGTCAAAAACGTTCCCCTTTTTTCTCTACTTGGCCGAATTCCCACACTAATGCTTAGAGATGATCGAATTTAGTCTAGAGTAAAATCAGATATTTCTCTCTTAAAATTCCTATGATAGCCAAATTATTGTCTTAGAAAAATTAGCGTGGCCGAAATTCACCTCTAGTTGCCTTAGTCATGACTGAAATTCTCTTGTACATATATATAGGATGATAAATCCTTTCCTAAGAAGGATTTGCTTGGTTGTCAAGAATCATTTCCTTAGGTGGATTTATTTGGCAGTTAAGAGTCCTTATTTAAAAGGAAATCTAACCTCTCCTATAACCATATGTTTTTGGCCGAATTTCACTCTTTGATTTAGATTAGGAGAGTTTATTCTTTCCTAAGAATGATTACTTGATGGACAAGAATCTTATCCTTAGGTAGATTAACTTGGTGGTTATGAATCATTTTCAAAGAAGAATTCTACCACTAAGTAGTTTTACTTGGTGACCAAGAATCCTTTTCCAAAAAGAATTATTTCCTACACCAAGACTCCTAATCCAACTTAATAATGTATTTGTAACCATATTAAAGACTTCCTAATTTGAATAGATAAATAATTCCTTTTATTTATCTACTTATCAAATATAGTCTTTAACATTAACTTTACTACCAACAATAGTATAGTTTTAGGAGACCATCTCCTACTAGGAAAAAGATTTGGAATTTTAATTAAATAATTAATTAATTAATAAATTAATTAATTTCCATTTAATTAAATAATAAAATAAGAATAATATATTTATGCTATTCTTAATAGCCTTTGCCGCCCATACCATATATGTAAGGTCCATATATTATTTTTCTTATTTTATTAAACCCATTGGACATTAATAAAAAGTCCACATGTGAACTAGACCTATTCTTACAAAAAGAAACAAGTTCACATGCCTTATTACAATTCTAGATGGACCCCTATTGGTCCGGTCGAATATATTAAGTGATCCATGCAAGTTCGTGTGGATTGGGGATCTTGACGGGCTATCTAAATTTAAGCTCCAATAAACACAACCTAATCACAATCAACAAATGATTCAATTAGGTCCGATCTATTTAATTTTAATTCAATTCACTAAAGAACTAAAATTGAACTCTTAAATAAAGATAGAATAAGTTGATGTTACTCATTCGTACCCTAGACAATATTATTGGAGAAAATGTATCCTCGTGAAGAATACCAGTAATCGCCAAGAGCTCATAGACCGCCTATAGCTCTCCAAGTTACCATATTTACTTATATGTCCACATTTTGAACTTGGATATTTTGACTTATCCAGAAGCCATGTTTCAATAGACACTATTTAAAACTTAACGTTAAGATTTAATATCCAATACCTCAAAAAATCCATATGATCGTATTCTACTCTCATTCAATAAATGGAGCCACGATGTCCATGTCTATAAATGAAGTCCTCTATCGATTAACAAATGAATACCACCAAACTATCGAGGATAGACTATGCTATATAATCGTACTCATTGATAGCTCAAATGATAACACTTGCAACCATAAGTCCATCATTTATCTTAGGATTGAGATAGACTCTAATTATCTTCAAATGAAAAAAACTTTTATCTATTGATGGTTCTAGATTAAGTATTTCATTGTGATCCTATTCAATGCACCCAGTGCACTAGATTCTTTTGCCCAAAGACACCACACTTTGATGATTTTAGACTCATCATAACACATTTGATCCCACTCAAATGGTAGCAAAAGAATTTACAACTTTGTCAAGATAAAGGCGCCCAACCTTCTATCTTAAGTTGTAAATATTATTCAAGACTAACTAAAGAATTGTGTCTACCTCATACATATCTAGATGTATGAACAATTCTTCTTTTCTCATAGTCTTTGAACCTTATGATTTTTTACTTTTGACAATTATAATAATTAAACTATAAATGCTATAAGATTTGTTAAACTAGAAATCACTTTATTAATATGAAAAGATTGTCAATTACATTATTACGCTCTTGATATCGAGCATAATCCCAACAATCTCCCACTAGCTCTATAGTAAATGTGTCATATCTTTCATCCCCACGTTCTCTAGATTCCCATCAAAACTCTTTTGAGGAAGAGCCTTTGTAAAGGGATTCGCTAGATTTTTCTGCTGACGCGATCTTGGTAATCGTCACGTCACCCCTATGCACAATTTCCCTTAAAAGGTGATACTTTCTTTCAATGTGTTTCCCTCTCTTATGACTTCTTGGTTCTCTCGAATTAGCCACTACCCCACTATTGTCACAATAGATATTGATCTGCTTATTCGCATCAGGAACCACTTCCAAGTCAATACATAGGTAGATTAAATGGGAATTAATTAATTTATTGATTAATTAATTATTTAATTAAAAGTCAAAATCTTTTCCTAGTAGGAGATGGTCTCCTAAAACTATACTATTGTTTGTAGTATAGTGAATGTTAAAGACTATATTTGATAAGTAGATAAATAAAAGGAGTTATTTATCTAATCAAATTAGGAAGCCTTTAATATGGTTACAAATATACTATTGAGTTGGATTAGGAGTCTTGGTGTAGGAAAGAATTCTTTTTGGAAAAGGATTCTTTTTGGAAAAGGATTCTTTTTGGAAAAGGATTCTTGGTCACCGAGTAAAACTACTTAGTGGTAGAATTCTTATTTGAAAAGAATTCATAACCACCAAGTTAATTTACCTAAGGATAAGATTCTTGTCCATCAAGTAATCTTTCTTAGGAAAGAATAAACTCTCCTAATCTAAATCAAAGACATAAAATTTGGCCAACAACATATGGTTATAGGATAAGTTAGATTTCCTTTAAGATAAGGACTCTTAACTACCAAATAAATCCACATAAGGAATGGATACTTGACAACCAAGTAAATCCTTCTTAGGAAATGATTTATGATCCTATATATATATGCATGGTGAATTTTGGTCATCACTAAGGCAACTAGAGGTAAATTTCGGCCAAGCTAATTTTTCCAAGAGAAGAATTTGGTCATCATAGGAATTTTGAAAGAGAAAATTTTGATTTTACTCTAGACAAAATTCGATCATCTCTAAGCATTAGTGTGGGAATTCGGCCAAGTAGAGAAAAAAGAGGAATGTTTTTGTATTCGATAGTATACTAATATCCTTTACATTAAAAGGGTTTTGTGTACAACATCGAATTAAGGTTCACGCAAGTTTCAATCAAATTGATTGATAATTCACAAGTGACCGGACGTTCTTGGATTTTTCTCTTGGAGGATATTTGTAACTAACAAAGAAAATATTTTTGCTTTGTCTTCATCATCAGGAATACAATTTAAAGAAAGGGAGCCCACACTCCTAGGTGATTCACGTTCGTGATTGGATTGGAAGATCTTGAGGAATCAATTCGGTGCTTGTTCAATCATCATGCGAAAAAGGTATGATACTTTTATATAGATCAATTAATCTAGGGTTAAGGTTTTTGTTAATAAAAGGGAAATTTTTTTATATATACGCAAACCCTAGTTTCATTTTTATCACGCTTCCGTTGCGTTTTTGAACCTGATTTTCCCTACACTCAATTTTGTGCAACAGCAACAAGAAAAAATGGAGACTGCTGCCAATATAATGATGTCTCTAGAAGATAAGTTTCCTATGAAGTCCAGGTTGACTAAGAGAGAGTCGGTGACTGCTTTCTTAAATCTTAGGATGAAACCTGGAATGGTTGTGAAAAATCACATGATGAAAGTCATAGCACATCTCAACATTGCTGAACTGAATGGTGTTGAGATAGATGGTGAGACAAAAACTGTTGAGATCGTCAACTCACTATTAGATTCCTTTTATCAGTTCAAGTTGGACTACACCTTTAACAATAAGGAATACACCTTGCAAGAACTGATGCAAGATGTTCAAAGGGTCGAGAAAATCTTTCCGAAAGGCAAGGGTCAAGAGATTCATGCCGTAGTTAAAGTTGATACTGTTAAGACCCGTAAGAAGGTCAAGAAAAAATAAAAGAAAAAGAAACTAGGACCGTCTAAGAAGGAGACAAGGAAAGTAACCAAGATCAAAGGGAAGTGTTTCCTTTGTAGTGAAAATGGTCATTGGAAAATAAATTGCCCAAAGTCTCAGGACAAGAAGGAAAAAGGTAATATTACTTATCTTGAATTAAGTTTTTTGGCAGATTCTATGGATTCTTGAATCATAGACTCTGGAGCCACTAATAATGTTTATTTTTCCTTACAACGGTTCAAGCAAAGTATGAGGCGTAAGGCGAATGAATTCAACTTGCGTTTAGGCAATGGAGCATTGGTGTCTGCTAGTGCAGTGGGAGATATTAGAATTAGTTTAGATTCTTATAGGTATTTAGATTTAATAGATGCTTATTTCATACCTCAATTCAAGAGGAATTTAATTTCAGTTTCTTGTTTAAATAAATTTTTATATTTAATTACTTTTAATGAATATTTTATTATTAGTAGGAATAACAAATTTATTTACAAAGGTACATTGGAAAATGGTTTATTCTATTTGTATAGCAATATCTCTTACTTGTTAGACACAGAATCAACACAACCTAATCATAAAAGCGAAAAATTATCAAAAGATTAAACCTACTTATGGCCTTTTCGCCTTGGCCATATTAACCTTGATAGAACAAAAAGATTGGTCAATGATAGACCTTTAAGTGACTTAAAGGTTGATGATCTACCAACTTATGAATCTTGTATGGAAGGTAAGATGACCAAAAGATCTTTCACGACCAAAGGCATAAGAGCCACTGAATGTTTTGGATTGATACACACTTATGTGTGTGGTCTTATAAGCATTCAAGCTAAAAGTGAATATGGGTACTTAATCACTTTCATGGATGATTACTCGAGATTTGGTTATGTGTATCTCCTGAGAAATAAAAATCTTGAGGTCTGATTGTGGTGAAGATTATCTATTTGGTGAGTTTTAGCAATATCTTATTGATAAATGGATAATTTCTTAGTTTTCTGTGCCAGGTTCACCTCAACAAAATGGGGTGGTAGAAAGAAGAAATAGAACTTTTTTGAATATGGTTAGGTCTACGTTGAGTTATTCAATACTTCCTAATTCTTTTTGAGGGTATTCTTTACAAACAGCAATGTTCATTTTAAATGATGTACCATCTGAGTCGGTTCCTAAAACCCCGCATGAGTTATGGATTAGGAAAAGCCTAGTTTACAACTGTTGACGTCTATTTCTTGATGGTCAAAAAAGTCAACAACGTTTGGTTCGATTGTGTCCTGTCAAAAGAAAAAAACAAAAAGAATGCAAAATATATGATTGTGAAACGAGTATACGTGGTAAAACTTCGATGACCGGAGAAACATCCACAGGTGGTTGTATACGTAACCAAGCCAAATTTACTATTGAATATCAAATTACACCTCTCGATCTCTCTTGCCTCTCTTTTATAGTAATTTCCTTCTATATTCTTGCGTATTCTCTATGTGTTCTTGTCCATCCTTCCTGTCTTTCACAATGAGATTATAGGTCTATTTATATGTGCATAGAACCATAATCCTTGTTACGCTAAAAAGGAAAGGTGATATCGCTTAATTAGGAACTGGTTACTTATTGAAGCCTTCTTTGTCTTCTTTCCTGTTTCTGAGAACTTGTAAGTTGAACTAGAATCTTCTAGTTGCATATTCCATTTAGGACTGATTTTCTGATTGGTGTGCAATCTTCTAGAAGAGTAGAGTTATTTCTTGATTTGGACTTGTTTCTTGTTTTGTATTTATCCTTCAAGAAACTTTTCCTTCTCCGATAGTGAGGGGGAAATAAGGATACTTCCATTTTTGCATGTGATTCTAGATTCCTTATTGGGCTTATTTACATATGTGGATCACGTATTTTGGACAACTTCTTTACTCGGGTTTCACATGTTATCATGAGTAAAGCTGAATGTGCTGAATACTTATATTCTGCCTTACTCGGGGTTCTCGTGTCTAGGCGATACCATCGATGGTTTTTTTCAGAGGACTGCCTGGATGCTTATTTGGCAATCTTCTTGTCTTATATGTTAGTGACGTGTACACTTAATAAAATATACATTTAACAATACCCTCTTAATATACTTTTACCGAGTAGGATTCATTTTGGTGAAAGTATCTTAATCGTTGTATCTCTGATTGGTTTTTTGTCGTTTCCTTTATTAATACCTCATTAATGTATGAATAATAATTCTTAATCATTCCGCCGCAGTATTAATGACGTGTCTTAATGGCAGCCATGTATGTGTAATTTGTCTCTTCAAGTGAAATCCTTATGAATGTGATGTTCTAAAATTCTGACGGCCTGATCTTTTCTCTTCACAACATGTGTCTTCTTACCACTTGGTATCTCTGTTGGCATTTATTAGTCACGACTTGCTGATTATCTGATACGCCGCTTATGTTATCGAATGTGCTCCTTTTAATCTTTCCACCTTTCCAAACCTTAAGGTTTCGAGCCTTTGATCAATAAGCGGCTTATTTAAACTTACAGAGGCTATTTTATCACTATCCTTACGAAAACAAGAAATTCCAGCTTGCTTTCTGTCTTGATGCTCATCAGCGTATAGATTCATTTTCGCTCTTCGTTGAAGCTCTTTTCCATTTCTTTACGTCTGCTTTTAAGGTCAGTTTCCATAAATCCTGTTGCACGACATCATCTTTTTTTCATAGCTTTTGATGCTCTTTATCGTGGTGATAGTTATTTAGCCTCTTGTGTTTACAAATTGTTGGGGGAATCACCACCTGACCAACCCTATTTTTTGAATGTTGTTGTTTCTGGGCTTTACCCTGGTGTTCCTTCTAGCCCTAACTCTGAGTCTTCCTCTAGTTCTAAGCCTTCCACTTTTGATCGTCACAAGGTTCCATGATGTAGGATAGGAAAGCATCAAAGCGGTCGCACAATTCACATACATATTTCAAGCGGCTTTAACATTGGGAGGCAGATGGTTAACGAGAACGACGTTAAGGAAGAAAACCGTGACTCTCGGATTCTCTTTTCTCTTGATTGCCCCAGCACTTACGATGCTAAACTGAACATGGTCTGGGATACAGAAATCAGGAAATGTCATTATTGATTTGACCTAGAAGATTCCATGTTGATGATCCCTACTGGTAATAGGGCCACGTGGAACCCTCATCCTTGTATGGTGGCTATTTACAGATCTATGGTTAGCTGTGGGGTGACTCTTCCCTATAACCCCTTATCGTTTGGTTCCTAGCTAAAGCAGAGATTGGTCCTGCCCGACTTGCCCCAAAGAGCTATAGGATTTTGATGTGCATGTGGCATATGTGGAGCCGGATGAAATTGTCATCGCCTTCTCCTCATGAAATAAGGCAGTTTTAGACTTTTAGGCAGTCTGGTCATACTGGAGCTTATTTTCTTTTGTCCAACTAACTTGATAGCTAGATTTCCGAGGGAGTGAAAGTGAATCGAGGTGTCGTAACTTCCCTAAATGTCAAGAGAAAGGGCTTTATCTAGGGTCTTCCCACTTCAAACATATATGGTAAAAATAGTTGGTTTTTCGTATGAGGAAATTGGGAAAGCCAAGTTGAGCTTTCGGTAGGAGAAGATTGGGAAATGATTAAGGTTCCTCATCATTTTTGCTCTCCTGATCGTTGGAATAAAATGCCATATGTTTTCACTGATGCCGAGTTATCTAACCTTGCCAGGGCAGCCGTGCGCACACTGGAGAAACAAAGTAGATCATACCTTTTCGATGAGGAAAAAATGAAGGACCTTGCCTTTTTTTGCTCAAATTTCTGCTCGTCGTAGAAGCTGTAAGTGGTGGCTTTCCTGTTTTGCTTTTATCTTGATGCTTTACTATATTTCTGCCTTTTGACCACCTACCTCTTTCGAATTTTTAGTTTATGATATAGACGTCATCTGTGATGCCCAGGCTCGCCAGGTAAAGGTAATTATTCAGGCAAGCAGTAATGAGGCTTCTCATCATAGGGAAGGGGGAATTGTTATGCCTGACGATGAATCAAATGAGAATTCCAAGAAGGCTAACAAACAAGTTTCTGAATACGTAACTGAGGAGGTCGTTCAACCAACAGTGGAGGAATCAAGTGACCCGAGTGGCCCCATTGGGCCTAATAACGACCAGAAAGTGTTTGAGGATAAGGGCCGGCTAGTAAAACATTCTACTGGTATAATGTCTGAGGGGCCTAATTTCCCCAGCGATGGGGTATCAGCTGATCAATTTGTTGACAGAGGCGAGGAAAGAATTAGGAAATCTTCTGCTGAATAGGTTGATCCATTCTTATTATGGTTTTTTTGAACCTTTTCAATAAACGGAGGATCAGGAAGATTCTGCAGGTGATCTTGACTTTCGTCGAACCCGGGTCGAAAAAAGAAAGGCAATTCATTCCCCTGCTTGACCTACTCCAAAAGTTTCGAGAATGGTATCGTTCATTCAGTGTAGCAATAAGGATATTGATACCACAGACTCCCTGAGTGATTAAATGGAGAAGTCTTTAGGAAGAGAGAATCCTCGGGAAAGTTTGAATAGAGAGAATTCCTTACCTCCCGAGGTTAAAGCTGCGGAAGCAGAATACTCGAAAAAGCTTATGGGTTATTCCCCCAAGATATAATGAAAACCGTGTCCTCCTGCCGAGCTTTTATTAGTGATGATTATTGGAGCCGCTTTAGGAATGATTCCCCAACAGAGCGCAGTCATAGTATTTTCAATACTGCGACCTACGTAAGTATCCCTACATTGTATTTTGCATTAGTTTGGGCATTTCTAACCCATTTTCCTTCTGGGGATTTCTGAGTTTGCAGAGGATGTTCAAACACAATAATATTAAACTGATCAAATAAAGTGTCTAGTGGCTCAATTAGAGGCGACCGAGGATCACCATGCTCGGATTGAGGTGGCTTTTCAAAGAGAGCTGAGTTTTGCCTAGGAGTTCACCGATCGCTACTTGGCGAAACAAATAGAGGTCGAGGAAAGGACCTCCGCTGTAGAGGAGAAGGCTAAATCTAAACAAGACTTGCTCTTCGTTGCTTAGAAGTCGATGTTTTGTGCTGAACAGGAGGTTGAAGAGGCGACGTCATCTTAAGAGGGCAAAATTGAAGATCTTAAGTACCAAGCTCTGACGGTTGAGTCCCTCTCAATGGAAGCCAGATTGGAACTTGAAGTTTAAGGGGTTGATCACTTTAAGAGGTCCCCAGCTTATGATGTTGTACTCCTCAAGGAGTTTTAGCAGGGGTTGGTTTCTGCTGGTGAGTTCTTCAAGGTAAAGAACCGAGCGACTGACAAATCCCAAGACAATTAGGAATCGTTAATTAAAAATCATGTGGACCGATCCTTGGAGGCTCTTCAGACCCAAATGAGGGAGTGGAGAGCTTATTGTCCTGACCGAGCATTCTATTTCAACTTTCTATGCTATCCAAGAAACGAGGTTGGATGGGTCAGAGCCTGACGTTTGGTCAATCTTTGGAATGGACTATAGTGCATGGATGGATGATCTGCCTGATACAATCATTTGGCCTTCGAACAAAAGTTTTCTCCATTTATATAAAATGGTGCTTGATCCGAGCTTTGGTAAGAAGTCGAAATTCTTAGCTCCGTTTTAGATGGACTTTTTAAAATCTATAGTTAATAAATTTCCATATTTGCGTGACTGCTTTTAGCTGTGAATTTGTTCTTATGAATATCCTGGATCGGGAAACTCGAAACGACAAGTATCTTATTAATTGGCTATTTTCATTATCCGAGTAACTTCATTATAATGTTAAATGCCAGGTATCTTATTAATTGGCTAATATCATTGCCCGAGTAACTTCATTTAGATGCCAAGTATCTTATTAATTGGCTAATATTATTAACCAAGTAATCTTGAAACAAAGGCAAGTAGATTTACACTTGCATTCCGTACAAGGTTGCTACCCAAACGTTGCATCGAGGCTCACCACGATCTTATGTTTGGGTCCTTGTGCATGTCACTGAGGACGTCTCCTAGTTTTATTTGCATAAGGGTTTTCCAAATCGTTAAGCTTTGAGTTTCTTAACAAAACTGCACAACTCACCGGGATTTACGTGGCGGCACCCAAAGCCATTTTCAAGAATCTGGTGCATCGGGTTTGCCTTTTGGCTAAGGTCTAGTTTGACCTTGCTCGACTGGCATGCTCTTTTGAGCTTCTCTGCCCAGTTGGAATTTTTTTGCCAAATTAATGACCCAGAGCATTTTATTGCATATGAGTGTCAATTCTTTTTTCTGTCGTTTCATATGTTCTCATTTCATATGCCCACATTTATAGGAATCCTTTGTCGGATTTTATTCATAATTCCGTAAAACTAACAAACAATGGAAAAATCTCAAAAAAATAAGTTTCTAAGAAAAATAAATTACTAAAAAACATTCTGACTAAAAAGGAATAAAGCCTAAAACTATGGAATTTCAGGGACAAAATATTTTCAAGTATTGAGCAGTGTATGGTCGGGGTAAGACCCCTCCATTAGGTTGGGCGATCCAGTACTCTTCGTGCCCAACCATTCCTTCGATTTTGTATGTGCCTTCCCATTTGTTAGCCAAGAATCCCGCGACTTTGTCTTTTGTGTTCAATGATACTCTTCTGAGCACCAGGTCTCTTGTTAGAAACTTCCTAACCCGGACATGCGAGTTGTAATGTTTGGCTATTCTCTGTAGATATGCCTCATTTAGCATTTGGGATTTCTCCTTTTTTTCTTCTAATTCGTCCAAACCTTGTAACAACATAACGACATTATGATCTTCATCATATAACCTGACTTTGGGTGACATGTATGATGTTACTGCCAGGATGACGGCCTCTGTTCTGAATGCCAATGAAAACAGTGTTTCTCCCGTAGAGGTCCTTACTGTTGTTCGGTAGGCCCATAATACTTCAGGAAGTTTTTCTACCCAACTACCCTTTTTGGCATTCTGCTTCGCTTTGAGTGTGTGCTTGATGACTTTGTTTACCACTTCAGCTTGTCCATTCGTTTGAGGGTAAGCAAGAGTAGCATATTAATTAAAAATCTAGTACTCACTGCACAATTGCTTGCAATTGTTACTGTCAAATTGGGTACCGTTGTCAGTGATTATTGTATTCGGGAGTCCAAATCTGGAGAGTATGTTCATTTTCATAAAGTTTGTATTGTTTGCTTCTGTGATATTCACTAACACTTTAGCTTCTACCCACTTATTGAAATATTCTACAGCCAAAATTACATGCTTTGCTCCACCCATTGTTCTTGTCGGCGTTGGACCGATCAAATACAACCCCCACATGGCAAATGGCCATGGGGATGTGAATCTTCTGAGGTGCTCTGGGGGTTGTCGAATGTCATTGGTGACCCTTTGACAAGTATTGCAGCTTGCCAAAAATTGTTGGGCATCAGATAACAAAGAGGGCACGTAAAAATGTTACCTAAGTACCTTGTGTGCCAGGCTTTTGCCTCCTGTATTATTTCCGCATACACCACTATGAATTTCCTTTAGTATTCGATGTGCATCATCCTCTGATATGCATCTTTGGGGTGATTGGAAAAATCCTCTTGATGAGGACCAGCCAGTTGATCACAGTTCGGCTAAGGTTTGAAAAGATCCAGATCCTTTAACCATTTATGGAGGACCAATGACAAGAGGTAAAGCTAAAAGGATGAAAGAAGCCTTAACTTGTTTAATGGAAAGCATTTGGAAGGAGCAAGCTAGTCAAGATTTAATCAAGGTTCTAAGGATGCAAGAAGAGTATAAAATGGTTAACATGTTTCAAACAAGTCCAAATCCCGAAGACAAGAGTCCAGCCTTGTTAGAATGAAGTATTCTAGCCTATCTTAAAGAATAAAAGGCCATTCAGCCATGTTGGGTTTTGTGGGCCTATTTTATAATTAGTTTGGGTTTAATTATGTTGGGTTTTATGGGCTTATTTTATGATTAGTTTGGGTTTTAATTGTGTTGGGTTTTGTGGGCTTATTTTATGAATAGTTTGGGCTCTTGTGTTGGGTTTTTTTTTTTGTTAAGTGTGAGTTCATGTGTTCTTTGATTAGGAACAAGGAGTTACAAAGGCTGAATACTTTATGGCCATTATTCATGGTCTAAATGTCATTTAGTGGGAGGTTACACATTTAATGGGCAGTTATATTTGTGTTGTATTGTCCTTGGCCTTTGTTCTATATAAACAAGGCTGCTTTTTCTATGTAAGGGCATAGATTTGAGTAATATAAACTTATTGTAGTACTTTGTGAGTGTTTTGTTTTTAAGTTCTTGCATGAACTTTGGAACTTATCAAGCTTATTCAGCTTGTGGCGTTCAACAACCTCAAAATCTTTGTTTTGTCTTTAAACTTATCAAACGTCATAGTTTGTGGCGTTTTGGGGAAATCAAAGTGCTGTTCTAATTAGCTTTTATCATTATTCCATTGATAAAGTGATTCGAATAGTTTCTCTTACTTCAATCTTGAACGATCAGGTTTGTTTCAATTAGTTGGAGGGTGTTAAATTGCATTCCATATGTATCGTAGCGCTTTAGCTATTGGGGTGTATGGTTGCTAAGTTAATGATTTCCATCACCTCTTCTATAGAGTTCTCCTTCATTAATGGTATACTTAGCTGACCTGTACTTGATGCGTTTTGCATCTAAGGGGTCTTCTAGCAGTACATCCTCTCCCCAATACCTTTTTATCTGAGTCATCCAACTGACTAGCAGTGTTCAGATTTCTAATACTTCAAAATCTTTCGGTTGAACTATACTTGGTCTAAGTAGATATGTGATAGGGATATTGTTTGGCCTGATGGTGGTTGTTACTGACGCTAGCTTGGACAGGGAATCTGCTTTTTCATTTTCTTCCCGTGGGATCTGTACAATCCTTTATTCGTTGAATCGTTATAGGAGCTGTTTTGCTATGTCCAAGTAAGCCATCATACATTCATCCCTGGCCTGATATTCATCTATTATTCGGTAGACGATCAGCTGTGACTGGCTGAATACTTTGACCTCATCTGCTTCGAGTGCAATGTAAACTCTAAGTCCTGCCAATAGTGCCTAATACTCAGCTTGGTTATTTGTTGCTTTGAAATCGAATCTCATGGCACATTCAACGTCGTCTCCTTCTGGGGTGCATACTACGATCCCTGCCCCGCTGCCATGAGTGTTCAAGGAGCCGTCGACATGTAATTTCCAAGAGAGACTTCTACCCAATATTTTCTTCGCCTCCAATCAGGCTCAGTGAACTCTGCTACAAAATCCACCATTGATTGGCGCTTGAGTGATGTCCTGGGCACATATTTAATATCGAATTTGCTCAACTCAATTGCTCATTTGGTTAGCCAGCCTAAAATTTCTGGTTTTTACAGAATTTGCTTAAGTGGGCAATCGGTGAAATCCTGATGGCGTGTGCTTAGAAATATGGCCTTAACTTTCTTGCCGCCAAAACTAATGCCAATGACTTCTTTTCTGCCTAAGAATATATGGTCTCAGCCGAGAGTAGAGCCTTGCTGGTGTAGTATACTGGCTTTTGTATCCCATCCTCTGTTCTGACTAGGACTGAGCTTACTCCTAACTCTATAAGGGACAAGTATAAGTAGAGTATTTCTCCTACCTAGGGTTTTAAGAGGATGGGTGCCCGACCCAAGTATTCTTTTATTTTCTGAAGTGCATGTTCATATTCTGCATTCCATACGAGACCTTTCTCTTTTTTGATTACTTTAAAAAATGGTACGCAGCTATCTATGGCTTTTGAAATAAATCTACCGAGCAAGGCTAGGCATCCTGTCAAATGTTGTACCTTCTTTAGGGTTCTTGGAGAAGCCATTTTTTGGAGCGCTTTAATCTTCTAAGGATGTACTTCGATCCCTCTCTGGTGAACTTGGAAACCAATGAATTTTCCCGAAGCGACTCTAACCAGGCACTAGCTTGGATTTAACTTAATCTGGTATCCCCTTAGGATATCAAATGTTTTGCACAAATCTGTATGGTGCTTTGCCGCCGTGACACTTTTAGTTAACATGTCGTCTATGTAGACTTCCATGTTTCTTCCTAATTGGCGAGCAAAAATTTTGTTGACCAATCTCTGATATGTGGCCCCGACATTTTTCAATCAAAAGGGCATTACTATATAGCAGTGTAGACTCTGATCGGTTGTGAACGTCGTCTTATCCTCATCCGCCTTGTTCATCCAGATCTGGTTGTATCCAGAATAGGCATCAATGAAACTGAGCAACTCATGCCGAGGTGGAGCACCGACCAACTATTTTATTCTTGGAAGTGGAAAACTATTTTTTTGGAAAGCTTTGTTCAAATCTGTAAAATCTACGCACATTCTCCATTGGCCATTTTTCTTCTGGACTAGCACCACATTCACTACCCACTGAGTATAATAGATTTCTCTTATAGACCCTATAGCGAGTAACTTATCCACTTCTTGTTTGATAGCCGGACTTCTCTAGAGGTTTAAGGACCTTCTTTTTTAAATCACGGGCTTGTCATTTGGATCTATGGTTAAGTGGTGTGATATCACTCAGTTGTCTATTCCCACTATATCTTCATGACTCCATGCAAATATATCTTTGTATTCGTTGAGTAAGTTGGTAAGATCTATTATGACTTTTTTTTATAGATTAGCTCCGATTTTCACCTTTCTTGTTCGTTCACCTTCCATTAAGATCACTTCCTCTGTCGGCTCATCCTTTGATGCCTCTGGTTCTTCCCTTGGGTTGAGTTAAAATGTTAGTGATTCTTCTTGCTTAATTTGATCTGGTTGAGTCAGAGAACCGGTGCTCGTTGTTGTCCTTGTCATTGTAGATAGAGAGAGGTTGGCCCTTCTAGCCATTTATTGTGAACCCTTTACCGTCCCTACTCCCCATTCGATCGAGAATTTGTTTATTAGGGCCTAGGTGGCCGTTACCACCTTTGTCTTATTCAGGATAGGTCATCCAAGTAGAGCATTGTAAGGTCAGTTATCCATGTCTACCACTACAAAGTCGTGTAGCACCATTTTTTGGCAGGGTGCTACCTCAATTTTCACAGGTAACTTTGTCGTTTCCAAGGACCTAACCTCAACTCCTCCAAATCCCTTGAGTGGGGTATGAAAAGGTTGTAAGTCTTTCCAATCCAATCTAAGCTCATCATAAACAGTTAATCTGAGGATGTCTACTGAGCTACCGTTGTCCACTAGTATCCTCCGAACTTTCCTATAGCGAATCCGTGCAGTTATAACTAGAGCATCATTTGGTCGGACGTCGACCCTATGCGAATCAACTTCAATAAACACTATTAGGCCCAACCCTTCCTTTATTCACTTTGGATCAGGCTCGATGAAATAAATGTTGAAATTCTACCTTGCTTCAACTGCTTCCTGGATTTCTTGAGTCCGTTCTAGGTTACTTTTACCAATTGTTGGTCCTCCGAAGATTGTTTGTAGTGCTCCTCTCACCTCGGGACTGGCGTTTTAGTTCCGATCTAAACTATGATCTCCAGACTTGGCTTCTTTCCAAGTTTGTCTTCTCATCTTTCTTCGAGATAATATCTTGTAGATGTCCTTCTCGGATAAGGGTTTCTATATGATATCTACGCTGGTAACATTCATGCCCACTTTCTTTACAAAATCTGTAATACTTTGTCGTGTCTCGTCGGGCAAATTGCGACTGTCAGTATGGCTCCTTAACCAGATTTTTTTCTTCTAGTATCGCTAGATTCTCGTCCTGTCTTTTCCAAAACAGGATGTAGTATCGCTACATCCGATTCCCATATCTTTGCTTCTTTTTTTGCTATTTCCCTTTTGTTTTCCTTTGTGGTTATATGGCTTTGAGTCGGTATCATTTTGTTAAGGTCTCCCCCATGTATATAACAACCTCTTATCGCCAACTCTTTTTCTTCTACCAACGAGTATCCAGCTGCCATGTCCATGATGTCCGCATATCTGGTTAGACGAGTTCTTCTCAAGTCAGAAGACAACCGCCCATTCTGTAGGTTATTTATGAATGCAACGATTATTGCTTCATCATTTGCACCGCCAATTTCTAAACTGTCTGGTCGAATCTTCCCAGATACTTTTTTAAAGACTCGTATTTCCCTTTTTTTAGTAGGGAAAGATATGCCACCGACTTTTTCCTGCGCACATTCCCAAGAAATTATCTTGAGAAGCTTATGCTTAATTCCATGAAACTCTCAATACTAACCGGGGGTAATCTCCCAAACCACATTGACCCTAAATTTTCTTGAGGCTGTAGAAAGTTAAGGCACAACAAAGGGTCACTGTGGGCATACTGGGTCGTAGCCTCTTATATCGTCTTACATGCTCCTTTGGATCTATATCCTTTTTTAACTGTTCAATGTGCAACATTCTAAATCTATTAGGAATGGTGTTTGCAGAATATCTCTGGTGAAAGGGTTGTCAGAGTCTTTACGAGACAGCTAATTGTGTCCATAATGCCTGATCAGCACATCCATTTGATGCTTATTATTCTTTACTTCTCAGGTCAGGCTCTGAATCACGATTTCTCTATAACCAACTAGTTCTCCCTTACGGTTGAATTCTTGAGTGACCGTCAAACCTATATCTGGTTTCTCTTCTTGCCGCCTTCGAGTTTCTTAAGCTAATACTTGTAAACATATGGTTCCACGGTGGTGTTTACGATGATAACATTCACTATCGTCTGATGAGGATGACCGATCCCTCCATCGGTAATATTTGCGGTGTCTGTCATGCTCCGCTTGATTGTGGCTTCATTTTTAGTGAGGTCATTCATCTACGGCCATCTTTAGGTCCTTGTCCTAGTTGTATGATGTACCCTTAGTCTAGTTGATAGGATCTGAATCCTGAGCTGCTGCTAAAGCGTTTGATTTTGACCCAACTATAACTGATCGGAGCCTAGGGGCGAATGATTTTGTGAGGACGGTTGATTTGGAGTATTCGTCTCTCCTGTAGCCAATAGATCTATTCCTTCACCGTATTTACTGATAGTTGTTGTAAGGCTTCCCTAAAATGACATGCTATATCCTCACTAATCTGATTGATTAGCTGGATGCCAGCCAAGGATACGGGCTAGTTCCCGGTGGTTGTCGTGGGGTCTTGAGTGATCCCTCCATTGTAAGCATTATCTGACAATTTTTGAATGTCCATAGAACCATCTTTGCTTCTGTCACTAGACATCGTTTAAAATAGATTGGAGGTTCAACCCTTTCCTCTAGTGCCAATTGTTGACGTCTATTTCGCAATGGTCAAGAAAGTCAACAACATTTGGTTCAATTGTTTCTTATCAAAAGAGAAAAAGAATGAGAATGCAAAAGATATAATTGTGATACGAGTATACGTGGTAAAACTCCGATGACCGGAGAAACATCCACGGGTGGTTGCATACGTAACCAAGCCAAATCCACTATTGAATATCAAATTACACCTCTCGATCTCTCTTGCCTCTATTTTACAGTAATTTACTTATCTATTCTTATGTATTTTATTTACGTTCTTGATTGTTCTTCCTGTCTTTCATAATGAGATTACGTGGGTCTATTTATATGTGCATAGAACCCTAATCCTTGTTATACAAACAAGGAATGGTGATAGCGTTTAATTAGGAACTTGTTACTTGTTGAAGTCGTCTTTATTTTCTTTCTTGTTTCTGAGATCTTGTACATTGAACTAAAATCTTCTTGGGATTCTAGTTGCAAAGTCCGTTTAGGACTTATTTCCTGATCGGTGTGCAAACTTCTAGAAGAGTAGAGTTATTGCTTGATTTGGACTCGTTTCCTGTTTGGTGTTTATCCTTCTTGAAACTTTTCCCTCTTCGATACTGAAGGGGAAATAAGGATATTTCCGTATTGGAATGTGATTCTAGTTTCCTTCTTGGGCTTATTTACTTATGTGGATCTTGTATTTTTGACAACCTCTTTACTTTGGTTTCACATGTTGTCCTGAGTAAAGCTGAATGTGCTGAATACTTATATTCGGCCTTACTCGAGTTCTCGTGTCTGGGCGATACCATCGATGGTATTTTTCAAATGCCAACCTGGATGCTTATCTGGCAATCTTCTTGTCTTATATGTACATATAACAATTAAGGATATTTGGATGTCATGAGCATGTATTAAAAGGAAAGATAGAAAAGATGAAGTCTCGTTCAGAAACAAATATATTTGTAGGGTATCCCAAAGGAACCAAATGATATTATTTCTATAGTCCTTCAGATCTTAAGGTATTTGTTTCGAAAAATGCTAAATTTCTGGAAGATGACTATGCGATTAATTTGGTGCCTAAAAGTAGAATTTTCCTAAATGGGTTTTTAGGAGATGCATTTCTACAAGATGTTTAACAGCCTAGCCCAATTACAAGTTCAGTACCATCATAAGGTTAACAATCTACCTTTCCTTGTCAAAATGGGAAGGTTAGTAAACAACCCGATAGATACATCGGTCTAGGAGAATCAATAGAGAATCTCTCTAACGATGATAATCCCTACACATACAAGAAAGCCATTGAAGACGTTGATTGTCGCCATTGGCAAAAGGCAATGCAATCCAAAACTGAATCTACGTTCAAAACAAATTCTGGCCTCTTATAGACTTACCTAAAGGGATAAAACCCATTAGTTGCAAGTGGGTATACAAGAGGAAGATAGGAATGGATGGAAAGGTGGAAACCTTTAAAGCTAGATTGGTAGCTAAAGGTTACACATCGAAGGAAGGTAACCAATTTGAGGAAACCTTCTCTCATGTGGCCATACTTAAATCTGTTAGGATACTCTTATCCATTGTGTCATATCTATACCTAGAGATTTGGCAAATGGACATCAAGATAGCTTTCATTGATAGAAGTCTTGACGAAAGCATATATATGATGCAACCAGAAAGATTCCTTGAAAATGACCTAGAGGAATGGGTATGCAAGTTGCAAGGATCCATATATGGATTGAAGCAAGCATTCAGATCCTGGAACATAAGGTTCGATCAAGCTATGAAAACTTTTGGATTTATTCAAAACCTTGACGAACCTTGTGTATACAAAAGGATTAAAGGTGATAAGTTGGTTTTCCTATTTCTTTACGCTGATGATATACTACTCATCAGAAACGATGTAATTGTATTGACATTAGTAAAAGAATGGTTAGCAAACCAATTTGATATGAAGGAATTAGGAGTAGCAAGTTTTATTCTTGGTATCCAAGTCATAAGGGATAGAAAGAATAGAACGATTGCCTTATTCCAAGCTTCATACATAGATAAAATTTTATATTGATTTTCCATGCAAGATTCCAAGAAAGGTATGTTACCTTTCAGACATGGAATAAAACTTTCTAAGGAACAAGTTCCTAAGAATGAGCATGAATAGCAATTCATGGGTAGGGTTCCATATGCCTCGGCAGTTGGGAGTCTCGTGTATTCAATGCTCTGCACTAGACAATATATTTGTTTTATCGTTGGCATAGTTAGCTAGTTTTAATCGAAACTTACTCCTGATCACTGGACGACAATCAGGCATATTTTCAGTAATTTATATGCTTGTATACTCTAGAGAGGATTTAATTTCATTGGGTATACAGATTCCGATTTCCAATAGGATTCTGACTCTAGAAGATCAACATCAAGATATTTGTTTACACTTGGAGAAGGGGCAGTCATATGGAGAAGTATCAAGCAATCTCGTATTGCTAAATCCACCATGGAAGTTGAGTGTGTTGCCGTATGCGATGTTGCTAAAGTGGTCGTCTGGCTTTGCCAATTCTTGATTGACTTGGAAGTGGTTCATGATGCATGAGATAGACATAATTGTTTGTATATTTGGATATGTATGAGGTAGACACAATTATTTAGTTACTCTGAAATAATATTCACAACTTAAGATAAAGGTAGGGCACCTTTATCTTGTCTAAGCAAAAGATTCTTTTGCTAGCGTTTGAGTGGAATCAAATGTGTTATGACGAGTCTGAAATTATCAAAGTGTGGTGTCGTTGATCAAAATAATCCAGTGCACTGGGTGCACTGAATAGGACCATAATGAAACACTTTATCCAGAACCGTCAATGAATAAAAGTTTTCACTTGAAGACAATCGGAGAGTCTATCTCAATCCTGAGAAAAATGATGGACTTACGGTTATAAGTGTTATCATTTGAGCTATCAATGAGTACGATTATATAGCATAGTCTATCCTCGATAGTTTGGTGGTATTCATTTGTTAATCGATAGAGGACATCAATTATAATGATGAGGACCAGCCAGTTGATCACAATTCGGCCAAGGTTAGAAAAGATCCAGATCCTTTAACCATTCATGGAGGACCAATGACAAGAGCTAAAGCTAAAAGGATGAAAGAAGCCTTAACTTGTTTAATGGGAAGCATTTGGAAGGAGCAAGCTAGTCAAGATTTGGTCAAGGTTCTAAGGATGCAAGAAGAGTATAAAATGGTTAACATGTTTCAAACAAGTCCAAATCCTGAAGACAAGAGTCCAGCCTTGTTAGAATGAAGTATTCTAGCCTATCTTGAAGAATAAAAGGCCATTCGGCCATGTTGGGTTTTGTGGGCCTATTTTATAATTAGTTTGGGTTTAATTATGTTGGGTTTTCTGAGCTTATTTTCTTATTAGTTTGGGTTTAATTGTGTTGGGTTTTGTGGGCTTATTTTATGAATAGTTTGGGTTTTTGTGTTGGGTGAGTTCATGTGTTATTTGATTAGGAATAAGGAGTTACAAAGGCTGAATACTTTATGGCCATTATTCATGGTTTAAATGTCATTTAGTGGGCGGTTACACATTTAATGGGCAGTTATATTTGTGTTGTATTGTCCTTGGCCTTTGTTCTTTATAAACAAGGCTGCTTTTTCTATGTAAGTCAGAGATTTGAGTAATATAAACTTATTTGAGCACTTTGTGTGTGTTTTGTTTTTAAGTTCTTGCATGAACTTTGGAACTTACCAAGCTTATTCAGCTTGTTGCGATCAACAACCCTCAAAAATCTTTGTTTTGCCTTTAAACTTATCAAACTTCATAGTTTGTGGCGTTATGGGGAAATCAAAGTGCTGTTCTAATTAGCTTTTATCATCATTTTATTGATAAAGTGATTAGAATAGTTTCTCTTACTTCAATCTTGAACGATCGGGTTTGTTTTCAATTAGTTGGAGGGTGTTAAATTGCATTCCATAAGTATCATAGCTCTTTAGCTATTGGGGTGTATGGTTGCTAAGTTAATGTTTTCCATCATTTTGGTATCAGAGCTTGGCTCAAGTTTGAGGTTTGCATATCCATTTATTTGTTGTTCTTTTAGTTTTTTTTTTCTCACTTTCTTTGCTTCTTCATCTTATAGCACCGTATCTATAATTCATCTTAATTGTTGTGCTTCTTGAGGTTATTATCATTCTTCTTTGTTTTCTGCAGAAAAAAAAACGGAAAAAAAAAGTGAAAAAAAAAGTATTACGGATTCAAGGAATTCTTGCAAAATTCCAAAAATCTTTCTTTGTTCATATCGTTCTTGTTTCGGTTTGGGAAATATTTAAATACAGTCTTCTTAACCAAAACAAAAAGAATTCTATTTGAGAGAGAAATTGATATTTCAGTTCTAATCTTTGTTTACTTTAAGTGGCCTACCTTTTGTTTGTTTTTTTTAGACCTACCCAATTTTACTCCGTTGAATTTGCCATAATCTGAATTGTTTGTTTAAAAGGACCTTAGTTAATCTAAGAACCCAAAGAACAAAACAAGAGAGGTAAAAGGCAAGAGTGGTCAGATTAGTATCGAGAAAAGCCAAATAATTGTGTGAAACACGAGTGGTGTGAATCAATTCTTTGAGAGAAACACGTGAGGGAGTGATTGTGAGGCTGTTCTAACTTTTTTTTTCAGGTTTTAAACATGTCTAACAAAGATAAAGAAGTGAGTTCTTCCTCAAATGATCAAGTGATTCAAGCAATGCAACAACAATTTGAACGTATGTTCAAAGTGATGGGAGATGTAGGAGATCGTCTAGAAAGACATGATGAAGCAATTACCAGATTGCAAAGAGAACCACAACGTGGAAGACAACCAGCCTTTGTCAATGATATATATGACGGTGGAGAAGACACGGATGATGGCCAAGCTACCATCATTGGTCTAGACGTTAATCCTAGAAGACAAGCTAGGAGAGGACGTTTTGATGGTGTGGACCGAAACATAGGTAGCATCAAAATGAAAATTCCTCCTTTTCAAGGGAAGAACAATCCGAATGCCTATTTTGAATGGGAACGAAAAGTGGAGCTGATATTTGAATGTCATAATTACTCCGAAGAGAAAAAGGTAAAACTAGCTGCTGTTGAATTTTGTGATTATGTTATTGTTTGGTGGGATCAATTGTGTAAAGACAGGCGTAGAAATGGTGAAAGACTCGTAGAGACTTGGTTGGAGATGAAACAAATCATGAGGAGGAGATTTGTCCCTAGCCATTACTATAGGGATTTGCATCAACGGTTACAAACTTTGACACAAGGTTCCATGAGTGTAGAAGAATATCATAAAGAAATGGAGATAGCCATGATAAGGGCTAATGTGGAGGAGGACCGTGAGGCCACCATGGCTCGGTTTTTGAGTGGGTTAAACAAGAACATTGCTGATCTTGTAGAGTTACAACATTATGTGGAGATTGAGGACATGGTGGGTGTGGCCATGAAGATTGAAAGGCAGCTCAAAAGAAAAGGCATCAGGTATGATTCAAAACCTTATTCAGGTTTTTCTTCTTTTTGGAAACCAAATTGGGGTAAAAAGGATGATAAACCCATTGTTAAGCCTAAAATTGATGAAACTAAAAGCAAAAATGAAATAGGCAGCAAGGGTAGAGGTGAGAATCAACCTAATCAAACTAGAGGCATTAAGTGTTTTAAGTGCCTTGGACATGGTCATGTGGCACGTGAATGTCCTAATAAAAGGGTAATTATCATGAGGGATGAGACAGTTGAATCAGAAAGTGAGATAGAGGATGAAGATGACATGCCACATTTAGAAGATGCTAGTGATGTAGAGTATGCTAGTGAAGAAAATTTGGTTGTACACCGCACACTTAGTTTGCAAAGTAAAAATAATAAACATGGTGAGCAACGTGAAAATTTGTTTCATACTCATTGTTTGATTGCTAACAAGTTGTGTAATGTGATTGTGGATAGTGGAAGTTGTACAAATGTGGCAAGGTGTGGAGAAACTGAAATTACCTACAATTAAACATCCAAAACCATACAAGTTACAATGGTTGAATGATAGTGGTGTCGTGAAGGTAAATCGGCAAGTGTTAATTTCTTTTTCAATTGGTAGATATAAGGATGATGTTTGGTGTGATGTGGTACCTATGTATGCTGGTCACATGTTATTGGGGAGACCATGGCAATATGATCGAAGGGTAATGCATGATGGGTTTAAGAACTGTTATTCTTTGATCATGGAGAGATAGAAATACCAACTTGGACCTTTGCCTCCAAAGACAATTTTTGAAGACCAAATGCGTATAAAACAACAATATGAAGAGCTTGAATCTTCATTAGCTGAAACTTTGGGAAGGGAGCAAGAAAGAGAGAAAAAAAAGGTGGGTTGAGTGGTAAAAATGAGAGCAATGGGAAACACAAGGGGAGAGAAAACAAGGAAGGCTTGAGTGAAAGAAAAATGAGTGTTTATGCAAAAATGTGTGATGTGAAGAAAGCATTAACCATGAGGCAGCCCTTACTTGTACTTATGTACAAGGATGTTTTAATTGTTTCTAATGAAATTAACAAGAGTTTGCCTAGTGTTATTGTTGATATTTTGACAAAAAATGAGGATCTCTTTCCTGAAGATGTTCCTATTGGTTTGCCACCAATTAGAGGAATTGAACATCAAATTGATTTCATTCCGGGTGCAAGCATACAAAATAGGCCAGAATATAGATGCAACACCGAAGAGACTAAGGAAATCCAAAAGCAAGTAAGTGAGCTTATGGAAAAGGGATATGTACGTGAAAGCATGAGTCCTTGTGCGGTTCCTGTTTTGTAGGAACCTAAAATGGATGGTTCTTGGAGAATGTGTGTTGATTGTCGAGCCATCAACAAAATCACGGTAAAGTATAGACATCCTATCCCTAGGTTAGATGATATGTTGGATGAATTGCATGGTTTTTGTGTGTTTTCAAAGATTGATTTGAAATCTGGATATCATCAAATAAGAATGCATGAGGGTGATGAATGGAAAACCGCTTTCAAAACTAAACATGGTCTATATGAATGGTTAGTAATGCCTTTTGGCCTAACTAACGCACCTAGTACTTTTATGAGATTGATGAACCATGTTTTACGTGCTTACATTGGAAAGTTTGTAGTAGTTTATTTTGATGATATACTTGTGTATAGCAAAAATTTAGACGAGCATGTAACACATTTAAAGGCTGTTTTTGATGTGCTTAGGAAAGAAAAGTTATATGCTAATCTAAAGAAATGCATTGTTTGCACTAATGAACTTACTTTTTTTGGTTATGTTGTTAATGATAATGGAATACATGTTGATCAAGAAAAAGTGAAAGTAATTAGGGAGTGGCCGAAACCCACTTGTGTTAGTAATGTAAGGAGTTTTCATGGATTTTTCTACCATCGTTGCACCATTAACTGAATGCATCAAAAAGAATGTGGGATTTAGGTGGGGTAAAGAACAAGATGATGCTTTTAACTTACTTAAACACAAACTTAGTTCAGCACCTTTGCTTGCTTTGCCTAACTTTGCTAAAAATTTTGAGATTGAGTGTGATGCAAGTGGAATAGGTATTGGAGGAGTCTTAATGCAAGAAGGCAAACCCATTGCATTCTTTAGTGAGAAGCTAAGTGGAGCAAGTCTTAACTACCCGACGTATGATAAGAAGTTTTATGCCTTGGTGAGAGTGTTAGAGACATGGCAGCACTATCTTTGGTACAAGGAATTCATTATACACACCGATCATGAGTCCTTGAAATATCTCAAAGGACAAGGAAAGCTAAGCCGTAGGCATTCAAAATGGGTGGAGTTTATTGAATCCTTTCCATACATTATCAAGTACAAACAAGGTAAGGAGAATGTGGTTGCCGATGCTCTTTCTAGAAGGTATGCTCTAATTTCTAAACTTGATGCAAAATTATTGGGTTTTGAGTACATTAAAGACTTATACAATTCTGACTTTGATTTTGCTAATGTTTGTGGGGCATGTGAGCAAGGGGTTTTTGACAAGTTCTTTAGGCATGATGGTATTCTTTTCAAAGAAAACAAGCTATGTGTTCCTAGATGTTCAATGAGATAATTGCTTGTGAGAGAGGCACATAGTGGCGGGTTAATGGGGCATTTTGAAGTTAAAAAGACTTTGGGTGTGTTAAATGATCATTTCTTTTGGCCACATATGAAAAGAGACGTTGAGAGAATATATGAGAGATGCATTACTTGCAAACGAGCTAAATCTAAAGTAATGCCTCATGGGCTGTATACTCCTCTTCCTATACCTAGTGAGCCTTGGGTTGATATATCAATGGACTTCGTCTAGGGATTACCTAGGACAAAATGGGGGAGAGATTCTATTTTTGTTGTTGTTGAAAGGTTCAGCAAGATGACACATTTCATTCCTTGCCACAAAACAGATGATGCGACTTTTGTTGCGGGGCTGTTCTTCAGAGAAATTGTGAGGTTACACGAAATTCCAAGGACAATTGTGAGTGATAGAGATGTGAAGTTCCTTAGCCACTTTTGGAAAACGCTTTGGAGAAAGTTGGGTACAAAGCTGCTGTATTCAACCACTTGTCATCCACAAACAGATGGACAAATAGAGGTGGTAAACAGAACTTTATCAATGCTTTTGAGGGCCATAATTCAAAGGAATTTGAAGAATTGGGAGGAATGCTTGCCACATGTGGAGTTTGCTTATAATCAAAGTGTGCATGCTATAACAAACCATTCACCATTTGAAGTTGTGTACGGGTTCAATCCATTATCTCCTATAGATTTGCTACCTTTACCTTTGGAAAGAGCTAATTTGGATGGTAAGCAAAAATCTGATTTTGTCAAAGCATTGCATGAAAAGGTGCGCACATAAATTGAAAAGAAAACTCTACAATATGAGAAGCAACATAATTAGGGCCGAAAGCAAGTAGTATTTGAACCTGGTGAATGGGTCTGGGTACACTTGAGGAAGAAAAGATTTCCTAGCAAACGAAAGTCTAAACTCATGCCAAGAGGGGATAGACCATTTCGAGTCCTTCAAAGAATCAATGACAATGCATACAAGTTGGAACTACCAAGTGAGTATGACAATGTTAGTGCAACTTTCAATGTTTCTGATTTGTCTTTGTTTGATGTAGGTGATGAAGGTGCTGATTCGAGGACGAATCCTTTCGAGGAAAAGGGGAATGATGAGGACCAGCCAGTTGATCACAATTCGGCTAAGGTTAGAAAAGATCCGAATCCTTTAACCATTCATGGAGGACCAATGACAAGAGCTAAAGCTAAAAGGATGAAAGAATCCTTAAATTGTTTAATGGGAAGCATTTGGAAGGAGCAAGCTAGTCAAGATTTGGTCAAGGTTCTAAGGATGCAAGAAGAGGATAAAATGGTTAACATGTTTCAAACAAGTCCAAATCCTGAAGACAAGAGTCCAGCCTTGTTAGAATGAAGAATTCTAGCCTATCTTGAAGAATAAAAGGCCATTCGGCCATGTTGGGTTTTGTGGGCCTATTTTATAATTAGTTTGGGTTTAATTATGTTGGGTTTTGTGAGCTTATTTTCTTATTAGTTTGGGTTTAATTGTGTTGGGTTTTGTGGGCTTATTTTATGAATAGTTTGGGTTTTTGTGTTGGGCGAGTTCATGTGTTATTTAATTATGAATAAGGAGTTACAAAGGCTGAATACTTTATGGCCATTATCATGGTCTAAATGTCATTTAGTGGGAGGTTACACATTTAATGGGCAGTTATATTTGTGTTGTATTGTCCTTGGCCTTTGTTCTATATAAACAAGGCTGCTTTTTCTATGTAAGGCAGAGATTTGAGTAATATAAACTTATTTGAGCACTTTGTGAGTGTTTTTTTTTTAAGTTCTTATATGAACTTTGAACTTATCAAGCTTATTCAGCTTGTGGCGTTCAACAACCTCAAAAATCTTTGTTTTGCCTTTAAACTTATCAAACTTCATAGTTTGTGGCGTTATGGGAAAATCAAAGTGCTGTTCTAATTAGCTTTTATCATCATTTCATTGATAAAGTGATTAGAATAGTTTCTCTTACTTCAATCTTGAACGATCGGGTTTGTTTTCAATTAGTTAGAGGGTGTTAAATTGCATTCCATATGTATCATAGCTCTTTAGCTATTGGGGTGTATGGTTGCTAAGTTAATGATTTCCATCATATAGATATGGACATCGTGGCCCCATTTATTAAATGAAAGTAGAATATCATCATAAGGATGTTTTGAGGTATTGGATATTAAATCATTAGGTTAAGTTTTCAATAGTGTCTATTGAAATATGGCTTCTGGACAAGTCAAAATATCAAAGTTCAAAATATGGTCGTATGAGTAAATATGGTAACTTTGAGAGCTATAGGCGGTTTTTGAGCTCTTGGCAATTGCTGGTATTCTTCACGAAGATACACTATCTCCATTAAGATTGTATAGGGTATGAATGAGCAATATTAACTTATTCTATCTTTATTTAAAAGTTCAATTTTAGTTTTTTAGTGGAATGAACTAAAATTAATAGATCGGAACTAAGAGAATCACTTGTTAAATGTGATTAGGTTATGTCTATTGGAGCTTAAATTTAGATTGCCGGCCAAGATCCCCAGTTCACTCGAACTTGCATGGATCACTTGATATATTCTACAGTACCAATTTATGGGTCCATTTCAGTTGTATTAGGGCATGTGGACTTGTTTCTTTTAGTAAGAATGGGTCTAGTTTACATGTGGACCATTTATTAAAGTCCAATGGATTTAATAAAATAGAAAAAATAATATTTGGCCCATATTTATATATCTTGCGCAGCAAGGGACTATATAATAGCTTTATATAATGTTTTTTAATTTTATTATTTATTTTAATGGAAATTATTTAATTTATTAATTAAGTAATTGTTTAATTAAAAGTCAAAATCTTTTTCCTAGTAGGAAATGGTCTCTTAGAGTCATATTATTGTTGGTAATATGATAAGTATGAAATACTATATTTGATATGTAGAAAAATAGTAGGAATTTATTTATCTAGTTAAATTAAGATGTATTAGATTTCTATTAAAACTCTAGTTAGCAATTGGTCAAATTAGGATGTTTTAATATAGTCACAATTTACTTATTTTTAATAATTAGTTATCAAATAAATACACTATTTGAGTTGGATAAAGAGTCTTGGTATGGAAAAGATTTTTTTTTTTAAAAGGATTCTTTGTCACCAAGTAAATCCACCTAGAGATAAGATTCTTGCCCATCAAGTAAATCCTCCTTAGGAGATGATTTGAGAAATTTATATATACCGCTAGGTTGAATTCGGCCAAGGCATTATTTTACTAGTGAAAATTCGGCCAAGGCAAGTTTTCTAAGAGTAAAATTTGGCCAAGAGAGAATTTTGAGTGTAGAGAATCAGGTTCTTGCTCTAGATAAATTCTTCTAACTCTAAAGATAGGTGTGTGAAAATTTAGTAAAGAGGAAAAGGAAAAAATAACGTTTTGTTTTCGATAGTGCACTAGTTGCCTTTACATCAAAAGGTTTTGTGTACAACATCGAATCAAGGTTCACGCGAGTTTTAATCAAATTTATCGTTAATTCACAAGTGACCTAATGTTGTTTGTTTTTCTTCTTGGAGGATTATTGTGACTAACAATAGAAATAGATTTTCTTTGTTTCCATAATCAGGTATACAATTTAATGAAAGGGAGTCCACACTCCTAGGTGATTCACGTTCGTGATTGGATTAGAAAATCTTACAGATTCAATTCGACGCTAGTTCAATCATCACAAGAAAAATGTACGATACTTTTAATATACGTTGATTAATCTAAGGTTAAGGTTCTTTCTTTTAAATGTAAAATTTTTAAAATATACAAAACCCTAATTTTACGCTTCTGCCATGTTTTTAAATCGATTTTTTTTCCTACATCGAACTTATATCTCAATCAAATATCTCGTAAGATAAATCATTCTCTCCAACTCTAAAAAATATCCATACTAAACATTAATTCTAAAAATTCTTAAAGCAATGTAAATAAAGCAATATATGGTCCTAAAAAGTAGCTAAACTAAAAACAAGTCAATAATCTAAAGAAATGGCAAGTAATAGTACGGTTGCCTTTGTGTCACTCATCATCAAATGACACCATGCGGTTTTCACCCATTGGCCCCTTCCCTTACGAGTCTCACTCTGCTCGAAGCCTCTCCTCCTGCTTCTACCTGAAAATCTATATAACTCTCCGATACTCTTGGTAAATTGTCGGGCCTCCCTGGAATGAGGTAGGTGGCTGCTGCTTCTTTCTCCTAATGTGTAGGACTACCTTTAACTCCCTCCTTAAATTTGTATCATTGTCTCGCACATCTTAAAAGCACCCTTTGGTCTCTACCCTAACCTCCTCTATCTTGTCTCTGTTCCATAGTACTTGTTGTTTGATATCCTGGAGCACTAAAATTACAACCTACAAAGGATCTCTGCCATCCACAGGAATGTGAGGAGCTGGAACTCCCTTATGAAAATCCATTTGTTCCTACCCAATTTCCATGTGTTCTTGCTCGTGTTCCATATATTTTGGGTCTTCCAGGTACTGCCTACTTTTATTGGCCTCTGCTATATCTTTCTTCTTCCCAGTTTTTCTTCTTTTGCTGGTGAAATCCCTCTGTGTCTCTAGATTGGTCCAAGAACCTGCCCCAATATCTTCCATTGTATCCTAGAACGAGTCCTCTCCAAAATCGATCCCTGGCCGCCTATAAAATGCAGTGATAAGACATGAAAAGAAGAGTGGTTACTTGTTGTTCATGTTCTCCCCCATAGTGACTATACACTGCTTTGCTATAGATGCCATATTGATTGGCTGGCCATGCTGGCATTAGTGTAATCTACCATTCAGTGTAGCATGGTAGCAATACTGTATGAGACTGTGATGATGTTCTTCTTCGGTCGTAGACAATGAGAAATAAAGTGGTGCCACACCCCTAACTCGATCTTCAAGTTGGTGTGCTTAATATGGAAGCCTAAGGCCACCTAAAATAACATCCGACCAATCACAAGGTCGTTGGCCAGGTCTAGGTTCTTTCCTTCATGAAGATCATTCCAAGTCACTCCTTCCCTAATGTATATCCTTTGGTCCTCAAAATTCGGTCCTGATATATCTGTTTATGTCATCATCATTAGTTATGACCTATTGTCCTTTAACCATGACTGTTGTGCCTGCTTGATAGTCGCTTGGATTCATTCCTGTATAGAATTCTTCAACTATCCATCTGCAGAGGCTAGGTGAAGTACTAACATACACTTGCCACCCCATTCTTCTCGCCATACGAGGAATGTCAGTGTCTTCGAGTTCACTTGTTGAATTTTCCCTTTCTTTTATAAGTCCACATGTTTGGAAACTCTCCAACGGACTTTCAAATTCTGCATTTTATGTACATGGAGGAATTTAAGCCCTTCACTTCCTAAAGCTTGCATTCTTAGTTAGTGGTCTCAAAGACATCTTCAAAATAAATAGCATAATTAGGGAGAACTTACAATCAGCCATAGCATGTTTAGGGTATAACAGGGAAATCACACAAGAAAGTATTACTCTAGCAGTGCCCAACACATGGGTCTGGTACTAGCAGTGTTGGTATGGACCCGCTTACTTGCCTAGAATTGACCGTGTGTAGGTCATGTATGGGTGATTCACCCATGCAGTCCTACCCACACACTTTCCTAGAACCTATGTGAACATGATTTTTATATATGTCCAACATATGACAGTAATTTTAAATTTATGTGTAGAGACCCTTCTCACCCAATTCCTAATCACTAAAAGGCAGTGATTAACAGAAATCCACAATCTAATTTGTCCATTGATTCAATTTTTTCTTATAAACCCTAGAAAACTAATTCATGCATACTCATTGATATTTGACATTACAATCCATTCTCATACTAGTAACATGCAATAATCAATACCAAAACACATGTTTATCATTGATTCAATCATAATCACATTATAAGACCATGGTTTACCTACATGCATGTCAAGAAATTGAGAGGGATGGATTTGCAATTCAATGATCATGAAATAGAAGAGCAACGAGGGAAGAAAAAAAAACCTTTTTTCCTAAATAGAGCCCTTAGTTGGAGGTAGGATGAACAATACCTTGAGAGGGAAAAGTATTTTTCTGTTTTTGAAAGTGAGAGTGGGTTGCCCTTCTTTGAAAGTGATATGTTATATATATAGTCATTCCAAGTGCCAGGTATTTCCCGATGTGTGTGGGTTTTCACCCACACACATCGCACACTCATTGCAAATTTTATGCTTTGGTGCCCTAATTCCCTTGCCTACGCACTCTACGTGCATCCTTCATATTGGCTGAGGCATCTTGGCTCTGTGCTGGTCTTTGCACGGGTATGCACCAGTGACTGCACCAAAATTGTTATATATTTGAACCCTTATTTCCTTAGCCACTGTCTCATTTACGGGTGTTTATACGTCTCTTACGACTCTTTATTTATGCTTTCAGGTGATTAGGTATATTCCGGTTAATGGGATAAAAGATGTAAGTTTTTCAAGGAAAAAGGCCAAAAAGTTGATGAAGCAACATCAAGGCTGTGCGCAGGTTCCAACCAACGCACAACCCACGCACTATGAATAAAGTAATACCATTAGGGCAATGGACGGGTCTACACCTGTGCACCATCGCGCAAGTGTCCGCTTATTCCTCTAAACCCGGGAGCAAAATTTCAAGCATCAAGACTATATGCAGATCCTTACCCGTACACAACCCTTGCAATACACGTTTCAATTGGACAAAAGTCATGTTTTAGAAGGGCAAAGACGACCTATCACACCTATTTCATGCCCTAGCCTCTCAAACCTATAAATACATCACTTTTTCCATAAGACCTACTATCTAATCAATCTTTGATTAAAAAAAATCATCTGTTCATCCCACACCTCATCTTCTTAAACAAATTAAGAGAGAAGCGCTTCCAAAGGCATCCATGGAGGTTTTTCCTCCATGGATGCCACATCATCATCACCTTCTATTTTCAACCACCCATATTTGGAGGAGTTTCAAGAGGAAAGAGTGTTCTACCTTGTCTATGAGGAGGAGGAGCTTCAATGGAGCTTGGAGATCTGAGATGACAATTGGGCCACTCTCTAAGCCTAGAGATCTGGGATTGACAACCTTCAGTTTCTTCTATTTACTCTTCTCTTGTTATTTTCTTTTTTGATGTGTATCCCCATTTGGGAAATATGTAAACCGTAATATTAGTTCCATTTATTTGATTGACTTGTATTAATTCCTT
This sequence comes from Dipteronia dyeriana, assembly GCA_032871835.1. NCBI lineage: Eukaryota > Viridiplantae > Streptophyta > Magnoliopsida > Sapindales > Sapindaceae > Dipteronia > Dipteronia dyeriana. The sequence goes on from CM065297.1 coordinate 48,187,549, forward strand.
CTTTTATTATCCCATTCAATTCGTGCTTAATTGATTCTTGACTTGTATTGAGTAGGATTGACAACCTAACACTTGATGCATGATTAGTAATAGCTCTTTTATTCACATTCATGGCATGTCGAATAGAAATTGATGTGTGTTTTTTATTGGGATTATGAGTAGATTACTTAAACATCCCATGACTGCTCATATATTGATGGACTATTCGAAATGCGTGTTTTGGATTGGCTTGAGTGCTTTTGCTTGTTTGAGTGGAACCAAAGAATAGCATACACTCTGCATTTGTGGTTTTCAGTTCCATAAACCTACATGCTTACGCGACCAATGTGTGTTTCTTGTACGATACCCTCTCGATGAGTAATGGTCAAGGTTCTATTAATGGTTAATGCTTCCATTGGTTGTTGCTCACACGTTACATGTGAGTAGCCATCCGTGGTCGATCTTTTGTTTATCTCTTTAATATATATGCTTAAACGTGGTCCTTAGTAGTTGTTCACGCGATACACTCTCGGTGAGTAATGTTAGAGGACTAGTTGACTCTCTCATTGTTATATCTAGAGGTCACACTTAATGCTAGGTTGAACCCAATATAAGAGTGTCTTTACAGTTAGTTATTTTAGGTGGCGCGAATATTTTGGGTGGTCATAAGTACCATATGTATCCATTTTCTTGCATCCCTCCTATCCATCTATTTTCTCATTTACATTGCTTTCAATAATCACTAAAACGAGAGACAATCAATGGATAACACTTCCCTGTGGACGATACCCTCACTTGCCGCTTCACTAGTTTTCAAAACTTTAGAACACATTGCGTAGGACAGAAAAAACGTTCAACAACCAGCGCATGGAACAAAACATTAATGGCTTGTGCCACTTGTTAACAAGCTTCTTTAATCTCCCATTTCATTCTTCTTAAAATTTTCCCAACACTTTAACCTGGACACACACTTAAAATTCCAACTCAACGTGCCTTAGTACTTATTAGCAACAAAATTAATCATGAAAATCAAACAAAATACTTAAAAGCAAATCCATAATCAGTTTTCTTCTTGACTGTCCATTAACAACCCACAAGTAATTAACCATGTTGAAGAATTTTCTTCGTAAAAGCAAATCCATAAGCAACCCACATTAACAAACATTCTTCAACCTAATTAAATGGGCAACACAAAGTTTAATAGAAATTATGAATTTTTTTCTTCTTGGCTGCCTAAGCAATTTTAGGCAATTTCCCCATCATTTCCTTTCCCATATTTCTCACTTGGTTCATTACATCTTTTTTTCACCCATATTTGCCTAGGTGGACTCCTCTTATTCCTAGGACTTCTTGCTTCCCCATGTCTAATGAATTGGAAATTTTCAGCTCTTGCATACTTTCTTTTTAAACAAAAATAGTAAATAGGATTAAGGTTAGAGGGACTCCGTTTCGATGAGTAACTTGAATGCCTTGACCTGTTGCTCCACTTTGCCCAATTTCATGACAAAGTCACCTTCTCATTCCTTTGCTAATTTGAGAGCTTCATCTTTCTTGAGAAGAACTTATTTGGCTTCATCTAGGACATTGACCTTCAGTTTATTCTCCATTTGCATTTCCTTTGATTTGAGATCTATCTTTTCTTGAAATTCCTTTGATGCCTTTGTGAAGTCCAAAATCTTCTCTAATGCTTTAACTTTTGCAGCCTCAAGTCTCTTGATTTGCTCTTCCAATTCTTTGTTCTTGTTGGAGACTCACCAATCTTCTTCTTGAGTGTAACATTTTCCTCTCTAATCGAATTCACCTCAAGAATAAGCCTCTTATTTATCTATTGGAGATTGTCTACCTTTGATGCTCCTGATGCATCTTTTCCTTCTAACCCGTTCTATAGATGCAATTTCTTCTCACATTCTTTCTTATTGCCTTCTTTTTCTCGGGAAGCCTCTAATAACTTCTCTTGAAGTGCTTCATTCTCTTTCTGCAACAACCCTATTTCCAAAGCTGTGTCCTTGAGGATGTCCATTCACTCCTTTTTCATCTTCAACATAATGTTTTGTTCATCCTTAAGGCTACTTCGTTTGAGATCATCTAATGCAAAACAACCAAAACAAATTTTTTAATCATCTTCAAGTGATCGGGGCTGCTTATGGGCATTGTCCTCTCTCTATAAATCCATGAGGAGTCTTAGTGAGTTCTCCAATCTTGGTTGTAAGAGTTTTTGCATGGCTTGTAGTTCGGCTCCGAATTGTGGGAATCTCTAACTATGATTTTAGTTTCTTGAATGTAAGGCTTCGATATTCGAGCTTGTTGCATACAAAACTCTAGAAATTCATCTTTTAATGGACAACTCTCTATATCATGCCCAACTTCGCCACATATATTGCAAAAAACGGCCACTACTTGCCCATAAAAGTCCATTGTACCTGAAACAAAGAAAAACTAAATAACAAAAACAAGTAAAAGATACAAAAGAAAACTAAAAATATCTAAGACTCTTAATTAGAAAAGTAGGATTAGCCAACTAATTAACTCCTTTCCCCGGCAATGGCGCCATTTTTGATGAGTACATTTTTGTTGTTAGAAATCGTAAGTTAAAAAAAAAAGTTATTAAGAACCACCACAATGCCTTAAAAGTTTATAAAACTAGTACAACGGCAAGTCAGGTGTCGTCCACAGGGAAAGGGGAATCAATATTGCTAAAACTAGTTCACTTATACTAAACTAAAACAAAGCATGTAAAAGTAAAGGTATGGTTTTGGTTATGAATGGTAAATAGTTAAGATGCAAACTACAATTATGTTAATTAGTCTAACATGCATTTAGTGTTAATGTTAAAATACGATGGTTAAGATTAGGGAGTTGATAGATCCAGCAAGCAAACAAAGGGTGCATTGGTGATTAACATGAACGTATATTAATCTAATGTAACCAATCTAGAGGGTATAGAATTGGTTGTATATCCCTTAAGGATTTCCAATCTATAGGGTATAGTATTGGCCACCCATGAGTGATTGTTTATGAATGTACATCTATCAAAATAAGGGACTTAACTCTTAATAAATGCATCAATCTAGAGGGTATAGAATCGGTGCTTAATCTTCCAAAAGTAACTAACCTAGAGGTTATAGTATTGGTTACCCAATTGAGATTAAATAGCGATTGAGATTAAAATATTCGAATTTCAGTTGAGGAGGGTACTCTTTTTCAATCCTTCCATTCAAGTGAGCTTAAGAGAATCGAATAGAAGGTATACATAATTCTCCACTCAAATAATTTCTGAAACAATTTGTAAAGAAATGAATGTACAATCTATGACAAACTATTCTTAAAATCAATTAAAACAATGAATGAAACATATATGATAGATTTAATATAGTGAATAAAGTTCAATAAAACCTAAGCTTCACAAACGAATGACATCAATCCTCGAGTGGGATGATTAGCTACTCATGAAAAATACAATAAAATAACATGGAGATTTGAGATAGAGAAGACCCATGTAGAGAAACTTCTCTATCCTTGAAGCTAGATTCCAGTTCTCCAAGTGTCCTTGAGTAGATAATGATGAGGGATGACTAGATTAGGTGGGAAATGTTTCCTAAATCTAGGTTAGTAATTAGAAAGTGTAGGAGAGGAGAAGATAGGTTGAGAGATCTGGAAGAATGTCCATCGAAAAAAGAACAAAATATATTTATAAATTCCCAACATTACGTTTGAAAATGCAGTTGTGGCATTCCAAATAGGCCAAATGTGTGGGTTGTGCATGGGTAGGGACCCATGCAATAACTCGTGTGATGCCCTTATTGTTGATGTCTTGTTTTCTAGTTTTGGCATGTGCGTCGGTTGGTACACGGGTAGGGACCCGTGTAGTGACCCGCACACTGATCTGCTTCTCATCTTTTCTCCAGTTGTGCGATTCGTGTGTTGGTTGTATATGGGTAAAGACCCGCGCACTGATCTGCACAAAGAAGCCTTTCTTCACTGCTTTCGGCCTATTTTTGCCCAATCTTTGCGCTTTTCATTCTTTCTTCCCAATTGTACTTAAATGCCTATAAAAATAACAAATGAGCCACAAGATACAAAAAAAACATGTGAAAATGTGACAAATGACATGGAATTAAGAGCCAAAATATATGAAAATTTCGACACGATCATTTCCAGATCAAAATAGCAAGCAAGGAGGAAGGATATAAGAGATAGGACCAGAGGGGTCGATGCCTTGCTCACAAGTCTACAAAATAAGAATGATAGAGGGGAGAAAGATAATTACGTTGGTAGATATGGACTGACCTAGGGGGAAAAAGTATCACGAATGATCATATGCTGAAAACCCGTAAGTAGTATCCAAAATAAGAAGAGAGACTCTTCTTTATATATTACAGTGAGTGCTCTAAGGAGTTTACACAAATTGCTTCGTAATACAACATAAGTGCTATGGAAAGCTTACAATAGTAGTAACCGCGACCTAGTAAGACATTATTAGGGGTGTACAACCTGGTATGGATATGTTCCTATTGACAATTGATATGTGTAGTAGTTGATACAATGGTGGTGTAGAAGGAATTTGAGCGAGGTCTTTTTTATACTATCGACGTCTTTATTTTTAGTCGATTTCTGGATTCGATCTTGGATTGATTGGGGGATTCCCCTATTGGAGAGAGATTTGTAATATTTATAGCCTCTAATTCTTATTGCCCACCCAATTAATTTGGTTAATCAATTTGCCATCATAGGAACGCTGATTTGGTATTGATGGAGTTAAATATTTCCTCATTAATGACATTGTGATTGGCAATTAAAGAGTTGACTGATCTCTCATTAATGGCATTATGAATGGCCATTAAAGAGTTCACTATCTTTATTAGTAGGGTTTATTGTCTCTATTAATTGGGTTTTATTATCTATATTAATGGGGTTGACTATCTTCATTAATTGTATTGTGAATGACCAAAGAGGTCAACTTTCTCTTCCACATTGCTAAAGGAGAATATGTTGATTCTGTACCATCGGAAGCATGGTGCCCTGATGTAACAATCTACTCGTACTGTCGAGGCTATTGTTCTAGCATGCTAATACCTTCTTGGTACCATTATTCCTACCGAGTGGAGGAGGCGTACATACTGGATTGGTCCTTGACTTATATCGTTGTACTTGGGTACCGTGTTGATGTCACTATGCCTAGATACCAGGTAGGAGGTATTCTGGCACCCAGATGCCAAGTATGAGGTATAATTGTACCTAGATAATTTGTCATCGACCATTCCCAGATTGTGGTGTCGCTATTTCCTGGTACCTGAAATTTGTCACAATCTGGATCTCAAAAGGTATAAGCATGATGGAAAATTCTTCTTTAGACCCTAGCCAAAAAGGTTGTTAATAGCTGGTTAAACCGGTACCAGAAGAGGTACCATAGTTATACCTAGGAGTATCTGAGACTTTTGTCAGCAGAGCCTCGGTCAAGGATGTGGAGATGACCCATCTACTACATAAGCCGTGCTTGGACCAAACCGGAGAAAAATTACATTTTTCTTGAGATGTTTACCCTTACGCACATAACCACCGTTAGGAAGCACAACCCTTGCTTCCAAGGCCATTCAATCGCGGTGGTTACCGATCAGCCTTTGCGACAATTTCTCCAAAGACTGGACATATTGAGAAGACAAGTGTTATAGGTCCTTAAGAATACCCAATATTATGTCAGGTATAAGGCCAGAACCACCATCGATGCCCAGGCTCATGTAGACTTTGTGGCTAAGTTCAGTGTGATACCTGATCCCGATACCTATCTAAGCTTGGAATTTATCCCTAGAAAGAGCAAAAAACTGCTGACTAGCCCGATGACCAAGAAGTCTGGGTCCTGTATATAGATAGAGCATCCAATCAAGTAGAAAGTGTAGAAGAAATCATTCTAACTGATCCAGAGAGGATTGAATGTGCCACTGCTTCAAATTTGAGTTCAGCTCCACCAATAATGAGGCTGAGTATGAAGCCTTACTAGTAGGGATGAGAGTGGCTACAGAATTTATGGCTAATTATCTCATTGTAAAGAGTGATTCTTAACTAGTTGTCAACTAGGCAATAGGGTTATATCAAGAAAAGGGAAACAACATGGTAGACTACCTTGAAAAGGTCTAAAAGCCCATGGCTTGATTTAAAGGATTAAAGATAGAGAAAGTACCTAGGAGGCAGAACCACTTGGCTAATATCCTAGCCAATATAGCTGCAGTTTGAGGATAGGTGCTGCCAAAAGGGATACCACTCCAGGTACTTTCCCAATCAAGTTTAGCTGAAGAGAAATAGGTAAGCCTAGTGAATTGCCTGCCTCGTTGGATGGTTCCTATTGTGAACTATCTTCAGGAGGAGAAGGTCACTGTAGATCTTGATCATGCTTGCAAACTCAAGAGAACCTAAATTTGATTTTGCCTAGTAAAAGGATAAATTTTCCCCTACTGTGATGTCTACATCTCAATGATGCATGCTGGGCACTTAGAGAGGTGCACTCAAGAGAGTGTGAAAACCACGTAGGAGGAGAAAAACTAGATTACCAGGTACTGTGAATGGGGTATTACTAGCTTACCTTGTGCCACGATGTAAGGCAATTCATGCAATATTTTGATTCGTGCTAGACAACCAATCTAAAGCACCTTCCAATAAAGCAGTTCTCCTCTATTAGCTCACAATATCCGTTTACTATCTAAGGGGGTTGATCGAATTTGACTGCTCTCTACCGCACCTGGTCAGGCAAAGCATGCGTTAGTCATTATCCACTACTTCACCAGGTGGGTGGAAGTAGAACCTCTCTCCAATATAACAGAGGAAAATATGACCAAGTTCATCAAAAAGAACATTGTCTGCCGATTTGGTACCTCGATAGCCATTATCACCGATCTGGGCAAATAGTTTAATAATGTGTGGTTCTAGGATTTCTATGGTAACCTGGGAATCGAGCTTCGCTTCACATTTATGGCTCATCTTCAAACCAATGGCCTTGTTAAAGCCATGAACAAAATCATTAAGAATCTCTTACAATGGAAGCTCTAACAGAAAAAAAGGAAGTGGTCAAAGGAGCTCGCTGATGTATTATGGGCATACAATACCACTAAAAGGATTGCGTCTGGAAAGACCCCTTACTCGTTGACTTATAGGGTAGAGATGGTCTTGCTAATCGAGTTCAACATCTTAAGCCTGAGGGTAATCAGGACAAGTTGAGGGCCAATCTGAACCTTCTGGAAGAGAAGCAAGATATAATGGCAATAATGGTAACAATCTACCAGAGCCTAATTGCAAGGTACTTCAATCGAAAGGTCATGAACAACGGCTTTAAAAACGTGGTTTAGTCCTCAAGAAATTGACCAAAACACCAAGAAGAGATCTGACGGTGTACAATCGCCAATTTGGGAAGCTCCCTACCTGATAAGGATAAAAACCAGACATGATAGGTGACTGGTACAGGATATCAAGGTACTTAGCCAAACAATCTCGAAAGTCCTTCCTAAGAAATACCATTAACAACTAGTTGTCCCATTTGAGAGATTCAAGGTACCAGGCATTCCTATTCTAGGAATCATGGTACTCAGGCAAAAATTTAGTCAAAAGAGTTTGGGTACCAGGTATTCTCATTTTCTAGAGCCCTGGTACTTAAATCAGACATATGCTTATGTGAATATGTACAAAAATGAATCTGTGCATCTGGAGTTCCCATTTTGTATGGAATCTCCGTACTTAGTCGATACCATAGGTGAATCATGGTACATAGCATTCCTTTATTTTAGGAATCTTGATACTTAGGCGAAAAGGTCCTTGTTGGCATCTATACTATTTGTAGAAAAAAATCACGCAGTGAAAGCGGAAAAGGTGTTTGGTATATTTTAAAAATTTTCCTTTAAAAGAAAGAACCTTAACCCTTGATTAATTAACTTATAATAAAAATATCATACATTTTTCTCATAACGATTAAAGTTGTGCCGAATTGAATCCGTAAGATCTTCCAATCAAATCATGAAAGTGAATCACCTAGGAGTGTGGGCTACCTTTCTTTGAATTGTATACCAGATGATGGAAACAAACAAAATATTTTTCTTTTGTTAGTCAAAATAATCCTCCTAGAGAAAACCCAATAATGTTTGTTCACTTGTGAATTTTCAATCTATATGATTGAAACTCGTGTAAACCCGATTTGATTTTTGAAAACAAAACCTTTTTGATGTAAACGATATCGAAAAAAAAAATGTTCCTTCTTTTCTCTATGCTTGGCTGAATTCTATATACACCTATATTAGATTTGGACGAATTTATCTAGAGAAAGAACCGAATTTCCTTCACACAAAATTTTAAGGTTCCAAAACCTCTCTTGGGCGAAATCTCTCTTGAATTTCTTATTGCTTTGCCAAACTCTATCTATACAATATTAGAATTTGTAAAATTCCTCTATAGGAGTATATATTGGTGACCAAATCCTCTCTTTAGGAGGATTTACTTGGTGGGCAAGAATCCTCTCTAGGTGGATTTACTTCGCGACCAAGAATCTTCGCTCAATGAAGAATTCTTTTCCTATCCAAGACTCATATTCCACTCAATAGTGTATTAATCCAATAACCAATTATTGAATATAAATTAAATTATGAATTTATCAAAAACTACCTGATTTGACCAATAGTCAATTAGAGTTTAATAGATATCAAATACTTCCTAATTTGACTAGATAAATATAATCCATTTATTTATCTACTTATCAAATAAAGTATTTGATACTTATCGTACTACAAACAATACTGTGACACTAGAAGACCTTCTCCTACTAGGAAAAGATTTCATATTTTAATTAAATAATTAGTTCATTGATAAATAAATAAATTTCCAATTAATTAAATAATAAAATAAAAACAATATATTAGGTTATTTTATAAGCCCCTAGCCGCCCAAGCCTATACATGAGCCAAATATTATTTTTTCCATTTTATTAAATCCATTGGACTTTGATAAAAAAGTCCACATGTAAACTAGACCGATTCTTACTAAAAAAGAAACAAGTCCACATCCCTTAAATTAATACATTAATATAATTTAAACAACCCATTTAATTAAAATGTGCAAATTACATTCTTAATTTATTAATAGGATGCTAATCGCACTTCTTTAGGGCCGTCCAAGGATTCCCACCATCTTAGCCGTGCAATCTAGGTATCTTGAGGAGTTCCCGTGTGTCTTGATCACACATGACCGCACCTCTCCAAAGCTTTTGGATTCCAAAATCCAAAACAATTTTAGATGGACCCAGAAATTGGTCTGGTAGAATATATCAAGTGATTCATGCAAGTTCGTGTGAACTAGGGATCTTGGTGGGCTATCTAAATTTCAGCACCAATAGACATAACCTAATCACAATCAACAATGATTCACTTAGGTCCAATCTATCAATTTTAGTTCATTCCACTAAAGAACTAAAATTAAACTTTTAAATAAGGATAGAATAAGTTAATGTTCCTCATTCGTACCATAGAAAATCTTAATATCATCATATAATCCAAATGATGATATTCTACTCACATTTAATAAATGAAGCCACGATGTCCATATCTATAAATGAAGTCCTCTGGCGATTTACAAACGAATACCACCAAACTATCAAGGATGAACAACACTATAAAATCATACTCATTGAAAGCTCAAATGATAACACTTGCAACCGTAAGTACATCATTTTTCTCAAGATTGAGATAGACCCTCCGATTGTCTTCAAGTGAAAACTTTTATCCATTAACGGTTCTAGATAATATATTTCATTGTGAACCTATTCAATGCACTTAGTGCACCAGATTCCTTTACCCAAACACACTACACTTTGATGATTTTAGACTCATCATAACACATTTGATCCTACTTATTTGTTGGCAAAAGAATCTACAACTTTAACAAGGTAAAGGTGCCCAACCTTCATCTTAATTTGTGAATATTGTTCAATACAAACTAAAGAATTGTGTCTACCTCATTCATATCTAGATGTACAAACAATTCTTCTTTTCTTATAGTCTTTTTGATCTTATGATTATATATTTTTGACGATTATAATAATTAAACTATAAATGCTGTAAGAATTGTTAAACTAGAATCACTTTATTAGTATGAAAAGACTGTCAAATACATTATTACACTCTTACTATTTAGCATAATCCCAACACTATTCACATACTAGGTCTTTATACATATGCGACATATCGGCAGATCTGGGTACCTGGTACTCTTTTCCTAGGAATCCTTATACTATAAAAAAAGTATAAGTTGTTATATCGAGGTACCTGGTACTCCTCTACTGGGAATCCTGGTACTTCACAACAATAATGGGAGTATTGAGGTACCTGATACTTATGTTCTAGGAATCCTAGTAGGCTACTATGCCATCCAGACCCTTCTGGTGGTGGGTGGTGCCTGGCCAAGGCAATAGGAAGGCCACTTGGTTGTCCTGGTCTTGAGGATGCGATGAGCAACCAAGGCTGTAATGTCGCAACCTTGGTCTGGTAGGTAATTATACCTTTATGAACCAGACCCTTCCTGGCTGGGGGTGTTACTCAGCCAAGGCAGGAGGAGGGCCATTTGGTTGTCCTGGTCTTCAGAAAGCAACGGGCAACCAAGACCATAACTTTGCAACCTCGGTCTTGTAGGCAACTATGCCTTTATGAACTAGACCCTTCCTAGGGAGAGGAGGTACCAGACCAAGGCATCAAGAATGCGATATAGCTTTCCTGGTCTTAAGACGATCACGGAAAACTATCATGGCGATTATTGGCAATAAAAGTAGACAAGTTTAGATCGAGGAAATGGAGATTCTCTATTAATTAATAAATTGGCGATACAAATTTGTTAACTGCCGAAAATGGTCAAGAAAGATATCAAATGAGTACCTCGCCAGGATTCTATGATTAGAAGCAGGAACCGGGGAAGAGCCCCAGTCCACCATTCCCCTCTTTGTTCCTAACCAGACCTTGCTTAACATGGTACATCGGTCTAGCCCAAACTGGTCTCTCGACTTTAGGTAGGGATCGCAGGCTCCGCCCAAGACCAAGAAAGAAGGCCCACCCCGCTGAGTGACTAGGTCACTAGGGTTGGGTAAGCACTAGAATGACCTAGACTGTCGGAACAATCTAGAACCCCTGGCAAGGACTACAAGCAAACCCGTGAATGGGCAACTAACGTAAGCACTAAAGCCTGAATTACACACTCAAATGGAAGTAACTCAACGAAGGAAAGCGAGCAGTTGGGCATTAATTGCACCCTAATAATGGTGAAAGGTAAAGAAATGGATCATCGACCATCGCTACATGAGATCAGCGGCCATCATTGTAAGATGTAGTTCAGTTTCAACGCTTCGATAATAGTCTAGCTTAGCCCTAAGAAGGGTCAACTCTAACCATCCCTAAAGAGGCAACCTGAGTTCCAACAGATAAAAGGATTGTAAAAAGCGTCTAAGCTAAAAGAGGAAAACTAAGGAAAGAAGCTCCTGACAGTGGCAGTTTAGCAGACACTGCCACTCTCTAATACTGATCCTAATTAAATTAGTTTAGGTAATCAAAAGTGTAAGAGATCACAAATGGTTTACGTTTAAGAATGTGTTTGAGGTTAGTGTTTAGGCTTATAATATATGGATAAATTTCAATATTAAAAGGAAAAGTTGTTGTTTATTTATATTTATTTTCTTCCTAGGTATATCTTTTAAGGCCTAAAAATTGTATGGAATAAGAAAAGGATAGGTTAGACGCCACTTGGAATCCACTAAGATAAGTTTCAAACTCGTCACGCTAGAAATCCACCAAGAGATAAGAGAATGTTTATAAAATCACCAAGATTTCCTTTCTGAATATTCTCCATCGTCCCTCTTCATTCAGAAAATAACACTTAAAAAAGAAAATCAAACTAACAGTTACAAGCACACTAATGGCACTAATGTCTCTTAACTACACATGGTTGTAACTCCCCCTGAATAAACAACAATTTTAAAACAGATCTAAATTAACTAATTAACTTACACCTTAATAAATAATAATTATAATTTTATCAAACAATTCACACTTGAAAACGGAAAACCAAAAGATTAGAAAAAATGCCAACAACTTGAAATCTGATCGTTAATAACCAATATGTTAGGTTTTAGTTTGTGTTGGCATTAATTCTATATCAGAATGATGTTTACTTGTAATGATTTAGCTGTTTAGATTCATGATGATTCAAGCTTCAAAGAAGAATGAACAAGTCAAATCAAGTTCAAAGTCTTCATAGAGAAAGGATAAAATATGGTTCTACAAAGGAATACTAAGTCCTTATCTTTCTCTTACAAGGCTTAGGCACACACACACAATTCATACATTTGTGTCCCTGCATCGTTGTGCACTATTATAGACACACACATACAATTCATTCATATGTGTCCCTGCATCGTTGTGCATCATGTATAACACATTCACACACTTGAAGATGAATGCTCATGCATTGGTATGGAAATAACATGTTTTGGAAAATGCATGATTGGAGACTATCTCTATGTAGTTTGCATTCTAGTGTGAATTGTTTTTGTATGTTTATATGTTTGTATAACATGGATATTGAACTTGAATTTAGTCTTAAATCATTCTTGATTGATTTCCGATCATTTCGGGTACTCATACTATTGATTTCAAGTTCTAAGTCAAAAGATACTACACTTTCAACTTATGTTGCATACATTGTCTTCGTCTTCATATATCGAGTCGAATTATTATTTTATGGGTTGAGTATCTTATATTTCCATGCCCGTGAGAGAGTTATGGTTCGTAATCCTCAAATGGATTTTAATTCCGAGTTCAAAGGCCAATAACAGTCGAAGAACGCGGGAGGAGTGCAAGGGAGTTGCACCTTGGCCAAAGGCCAACAAAAGGTGCAAGCCCGAGATGGCGCGTGGCCATCTCAGCTGCAACACCTTGCTGCCCCAAGATGCCCATGTGCCATCTCAGGGAAGTAATATCAAAGGAGGGTAATTCGGTCATTTGGCTTCATTCTTTCCCTCTTATTTATATTCCTTTTCCCTCTCACATTTCATGCTAAGAAGAAATTTAAAATTGAGTGCAGAAATTTTCTCTCTACATTTTCTCACCTTCCAAACACCATAACTTCTTCATTTGAACTCCGATTTGAGTGATTCAAAGTTGAGAGTGTTTTTCTATTCATCCTCCATATTTTATCTAAGGTTTGAGTGAGTTATATTTCTGTTTTTGGAGTCTAAACACACAAAAACGGGATTGCACCAAAATCAACTAAGGTATTGATTTTATCTCAAAGTTTTCTTTTAAAACTTGGTCAATTGCCTTGGGTTTTCTTCTTCAACATATATATGTGTATTGTGATTGTTTTGATTTGAGTTTTGAACTCATTTAAAGCTAGGTTGAGTTTCAATTGAAATCTCACATGTTGAGTTAGGTTTTGATTTTGCCTATGTTTTCACATGTTTGGAATTGTATTGTGCTAGCTTTGATTGATTGATTTTGTGAAAAAATAGTTCCTCGCATGTATTAGGCTCTCTTGGCTGAATTCTCACAATAATACATGTGCTTATATTCTTTTGAGCTATTCATGTGTTTTGTTGAATCTATGAATAGGAATATGCTCTAAAACTTTAGCTTTAATCTAAATGACTTTGTCATATGATTTTAGCATGTTTTTTTTCTTTATGTGATTTAAACTTGATTATATGATTAATTGAACATATCTTGTGGTTCAAGTTTTAGATCTATGCATGTATCTAGGTTGTAATTAATGTTGAACATATCTTACATGATCTAGATGGATTAAACATGCATGATTGACTATACTACATTTGATTTGTGCATTCATGCTCATGTCTAGTATTTTCCATAGGATGTGTTGATCATAACATTCTATGTTGCGTGCATGTTTGCATTTTGCATTCATGATCACCTAGATGCCTTGTGAGAAGGAAGTCTTGACAGTAGGTGTGAGACCTTTGTTGTAGAGCAAGAAAGTCTTGGCAAGAGGTGTGAGACCTTGGATTGTCAAGCAAGGAAGTCTTGGCTAGAGTCTGGAGGACTCGGATAGTTGAGCAAGAAGTCTTGCCTAGGGTCGTAAGGATCCGGATAGGTGAGCGATGAAGTCTTGACTAGAGTCGGGAGGACTCAGATAGTTGAGCAAGAAGTTTTACCTAGGGTTGTGAGGATCCGAAAAGGTGAGCGAGGAAGTCTTGACAAGAGGTGTGAGGCCTCGAATTATTGAGCATGAGGGCGACATCTCCATGAGTAGGATAGGAGGGTAGTTTCTAGGTGAATGGGTCACTTGAGAGATTGTACTTGTCTTATCTACTAGTGGATTTTGTTTGCCGGTTGTTGTTAACCCATGGATTTTTCCTCTTCGGAGGTTTACCACCTTATATCTTGTGTCAACTTTTCTCTATCCCTATCTCTCTTATATTTGTATTCGTTATTTGAATACTATGGATAGAACTCTTTATGTAAGTTGACTTCCTTTCTATAATATAGACTGTATATGTGTTACAATTACTTGTATGTATCACACTTTACTTGTTTTTTATATTGATTAAGTGTCTTTAATTGATATATATATATATATATATATATTGTGATACAAGCAATCTAGAGGGACAAACTTTTGTTTGTTTCTAAGGGAGTCGAAAAAGGTGTCTAACCTATTCACCCCCCCTCCTCTTGGTTAGCCTTGAGCATTTAACCGTGTTTGTATTTTTACAATGCCAACAACCTTTAATTCTTATTGAGACACATGGAAGACGTGCATTGGATATCTACCATGCAGCCCGTGAAAACCATGTAAATCGTGAACTTCACCTCCATTCACATGCACTTCACATCCATTCTAATCATTCTCCCTGAGTGGGAAAGGGCTCGACCATGAGTCCATAGGCTCGTCCTCAATAAATGGTGAAAGATTAGCCATGTTGAATGTAGCAAAAACACCGTAGTCTCCAGGAAGCTCCCCTCTCTATGCATGATCATTGACCTTTTGAACAATTGTGAAAGGTCCATTCGCCCTTGCTTGAAGCTTTGGAAACCTTTTATTCAGAAAATGATCTTACTTTAGATGAGTCCATACTTTGTCCCCAACTTGAAAAGTGACATGCCTTCCATGCTTATTGGCTGGTTGCACATACTTCTTAGTTTGTTTGACAATTCTCTCACGAACTTGCTTATGTAACTTTTTAATGTACATAGTTTTTCGTCAGTCGTTCCACTAATAGTTGTTTCAGTTTTAAGTTGTACATGATCCAAAGGAGTGATTGGATTTTTACCATTTACTACCTTAAATGGACTACAACTGGTGGTTTGGCTTGTAGACCGGTTATAAGAGAATTTTGAGGATGAGACAAATCCCAGGCCTTAAAGTTTTTCTTGACTAAACTCCGCAATAATGCTCCTAAAGAACGATTGACTACCTCAGTTTGGTTGTCCGTTTGGTGTTTGACACGAAGTACTATATTGAAGTCTAGTACCCATTTTCCTCCATAAGGTTCTCTTAAATTGACTTAAAATCTTAGCATCTCGATCCGAAGTTATATTCTTAGGAAAACCATGTGAAGTCATAATTTTTTAAAAATACAAATCAGCAATATAAGTAGCATCTGTCTTGCGGCATGGCACAAAATGATCCATCTTTGAAAAATGGTTTGCCACAACAATGATCGAATCTTTACTCCTTTTGGTCCTAGGTAAACTAGGGACGAAATCCATGCTCACATCTTCCCAATGTGCATTTGGAACAAGTAGGATTGTGTACAAACAAGTGTTGCTACTATGAGTCTTAGCTTGATGATAAGTCTCGCATTGATCCATAATTCGCTTCAAATCCTTAGTAAGTCATGGCCAAAAGAAATTGTCTTGCACTAGGGTTATAAACTTGTTTCCGCCAAAGTAACCAACCAAACCTCCAATATGTGCTTCTTGGGTTATGGCTTCTCTCAATGACCCTTGGGGAACACAAAGTGGTGTACCCTTATACAAGAACCCGTCTTGAACAAAAAATTGTTTATATGGCAACTTTGAATAATACTTCCAAATTTGACCAAAATCACCAAAATCAGCATCATCTATGTACATACTCTTCACAAAGTCAAAACCAAGCACCTTAGCATGCATCATGTTCAATAGAAAATGGTGCTTACTCAACGCATCAACCACTTGATTAACTTTACCGGACTTGTGCTGAATGACTAAATTGAATGATTGGAGATACTCCACCCACTTTCCATGGTGTGAATTGAGCTTGTGTTGAGCATTCAAATATTTAAGAGCTTTATGATCAGAAAAAAAAAAAAAAAAAACTCGTTAGGGTAAAGATAATGGCTCTAATGTTCCAATGCATGGATGATTGCATAGAAATCCTTGTCATACGTCGAGTACTTCCTCCTCACTTTAATCAACTTTTTACTAAAAAAAACAATTGTTTTGCCTCATTGACTCAAAATAGTCCCTATTCCCACACATGAAGCATCACGTCCACCTCAACAATTATTGGAAAATATTGTAGTTCAAGAACTAGTGCTTCTAACAACTTCTTTTTAAAAAAATTCAAAACTCTTTTGGGCTTCCGCATTCCACTTAAAAGTTGCACCCTTCATGCACTCCGTAATTGGAGCAACCAAAGTAATGAAATTCTTAATAAATCTCCTATAAACGGAAATCATACCTTGAAAATATCCGAATACCAAATAGAGTTTTTGGAACCCACTAAGTTGCAATAGTGTCCACCTTGCTCTTATCAATCTTTATTCCATCTTTGGGTACAACAAACCAAAGGAAGATTATGCTTTCAGGTACGAATTGACATCAAATGGACAAAAAGACCTTCAGCTCTCAAAGTTTGAAATTCCTTCCTTAGATGACCAAATGCTCTTGCATATTTTGACTATGCACAAGAATATTATTGAAATAGACCACCACAAATTCTCCCGTGAATGGCGTAAACACATGCGTCATAATTCTCATAAAAGTGCTAGGAGCATTGGACAACCTTAATAGCATGACCAACCATTCATACAAACCACTTCCCATTTTAAAGGCTACCTTCCGTTCATCTCTTTGTAGCATCCGAATTTGATGATATCCGCTGTGTAAATTTATCTTTGAAAATATAGTGGATTCATGGAGTTGATCAAGTAAATCATCAAGTCTCAGAATGGGAAATCGGTATTTGATTGTAATCTTGTTAATTGCTCGCTTATCCATGAACATCCTCTAACTTCCATTTTTCTATGGAACAAGCAATGCAAGCACGGCACAAGGATTAATCTCTCTCAGATCATCCCTTTGCATAGCAACTCTTCCACTTGCCTTTGCAATACAGCTAGTTGACTCGGGGTGAGTCTTTAAGCAGCCTTATTAGGAAGTGACGACCTCAGAATAAGATCAATCAGGTGTTGTATTCCTCTCATGGGGGCAGCCCACTCGGTATTTCCTTCGGAACAAGTACTTGAAAGTCCCTTAAATATGGCTAAATCAAATCAGGAAGCTCTCTTATCATTTCAGATTCTTCTTTTGCAGGAAGTACAAAATCATCTTCATTTTTGAAAGAACGTGCTCAACTTGGGAACCTATCAAAAATACGTGCCTTTCGGAATTGGCAGGTTTCTTTTCCCCATTCGGCTTTCTAGGGGACAAAATAACCCACACTCCATCTTTTATAAACAAATGAGTACTTTTGAACCCATTATGCACTACCTTCCGATCATATTACCATGGTCACCCGAGTAGGAGGTGACATGCATCCATTGGCACCACATCACACCATACTTCATTTCTATAGGCTTTTCCAATAGAAAAGGAAACCAAACTCCTCTTGGAAACCTTCAGACCATTTCTCTATTGAAACCATTGGATCTTGTATGGTTGTGGATGAGGGCTCGGTTTTCAATCAAAGCTTGTTCACCATCCCTCTGTAACTACATTTGTGCAACTACCCCATCAATTATCAAATTACATATACGTTCATGAGAGGTACACCATGTTTGAAAGATGTTTTCTCTCAACAAGGGATCTTTATTAAAATAATTGGAATTCAAAAGTCTCTGAATGACCAAAACTTCACCTTCATCCGCATGCTCCATGTGTTCCTCAATTTCTTCCTCTTTTGACTCCTCTTCCTCTTCCTTTACCTCCATAACTTAATTTTCTACAATGGTGATAACCCTTCAATTTGGACATTTTGAAGCAATATTGACCGAATCAATATTTTATTGAAATTAATTGACTAAAATGAAAACTATGTTATGTTAATTAATCTAACATGCATTTAGTGTTAGTTAGAATGCAAATGGTGAGATGTGGTTTGTGATGTGAATGCAGCAGCCGATGCAATTATACATGAATAGTGGGCAATCCATTCTATAAGGACTGATTCGATTATTAAGGGCAAATCTATCTTTAAGGGTGACAAAGAGTCAATAACTCTCACTCATGACTACTTGGTCAGATTTGGAAAGATAGAGACTCTTATCACATAAATTCTCTACTACACAACTACTTGGTTGGTTTATGAGAGAATCACTCTTTGAGCATAGATAGATTCTAATGGTTAGAGAAGCCTTGCAAGGGCATATTCACAATCCAACCCGTTTCTATTGAAGCCTAAATGCATAGGAAGGGCATATTCAACACGCATCCATTCCATTCAATTTAGCTTGTTTTAATCACCTAAGATTGTGTATCTAACTTGGCTTGAGGGAGGGCATATCTACCCAATCCAAGAATCAAGAGAGGGCATATCTACTGTAAAGTCCTCATTTGTTGATTGGCTTATTTCGTGAACAAATCACATTTTTGGGGTATTATGTAAGGGTAGCACAGGCTCTCAAGACCTCAAGAGGAGAAACACTGAAGGTAAAATTCTTGTGCTTACTTGCTTTGAAGAGATAGCTGCACACACCCATATATTCATGCATAACTCTTATTCATATATGTTGTGTGTTTATTCTTGTGTGCATTTTGATTTAAATGACTCTTGTTGATTTATTTGCATCTTGTAATCAAAGTTTTTATGTCATGCTAGGCATTAGAATATGATGCATTTTTCATCACTCTTGAACTTATTGATTTGTGTGTTTGATTGTTGAAAATAGGCTTTGCACTGGTGGTGCGCTACTCGACTAGCGCACCTCACCAGTGCAACATTCCAGGGATCGTCGTATGTGTTGCGCCATTGAGCTGCGTTGTTGAACCCACGCACAGCTGAAAAAAGTGGGCGTGCACTGGTGTTACGCTACTCGACTAGCGCACCCTCACCAACGAAAACATTCAAGTGGATTTACGCATGTGTTGCGCCACTGGGATGCGCCACTCGTTCAACGCCTATTATAAAATTAGGCTGTGCACTGGTGGTGCGCTACCCGACCAGCGCACATAGAGGAAGCTGGAACTTTTTTTCCAAAATGACCTTACTTTGTTTGGATCTCATATATATATAACTTTTTGGTTTAAGGTCGGGTAAGATTTCAAAATATCACATATTTTCATTAGAACACATTTCAAAGGAAAATCTCTTCCAAGAACTCATTTTTAATCACTCAAAGCATTCCCATGTGCGTTAAAACTTCATCTTGCATCATCTAAGTTCATCTAAAGTGCATCAATGGATTGGGTTGCTTCATCACATCTTGTTTGGTAAGTTCTTCACTATCTTCTTACAAGTTAAGTGTTTTACTTGCTAAACCTTCTCTTTAATTATTTATATGCTATTAGAATATTTTCTAGATACAAATTAGAGATTGTTGTGATGACATGATTGAGTGTTGCATTGTGATAGCTAGGATTGATGGTATTGATAACTTCTAGCTAAATCTTTATGCTTTGCATTTAGATATTGCTTAGGTCTCATTGATTGCATTTAGTGATTGCATTATAGTTCTTGCCATGCTTAATGACAACATGTGTTGATTTGGCTTTTATAATAGCTTCATAGGATTGCTTGTTCTATGTTTAGCTAAGCTTTATGACATGTCATTTAGCTCTTGACATCTAGGATTGCATTTTTTGCCATCTCATTATCCTAGATAAGCATATAAGGTACCCTAGCCTTGTTTGTTGTTTGAATATCATCATATATTCACATAGGGTGTTTATCTCTTCATTGAGAAGTAAGTCTTGTGTTGCATCCGGGAGTAGGTTGCTTCAAGCGTAAGCAAAATTGGACTAGGTCCACTTAATACCGGGATTAGGTATTGGTAGTGGGTAATATACTGGAGTAGGTTTAACGCCTCTATTATCAATGGATTCGTTGTTCGAGTGTGGTGCACTTAACAGCCCGTGGTTTTTCCCATTTGGAGGGTTTCCACGTATACCTCAAGTGTCTTTAATATTTCCACACTTATTACGCTTGTGATATTATTGTGACTAGTTAGGGGTATTTTCGTCTAATTGACCATTAACAAAAATTGGGTAAAATTTGATTAAAATCTATTCACCCCCCCCCCCCCCACTAGATTAATATATTACACACCAAAATATTTGTTTTAATTGGAATCAGAGCGGGTTCCTAGACATACATAGGTGATCCTTGCTCATTTTGGTGTGTGTTGCATTTTGTGTGTGTATTGATCATTCATACACTTGCATTCATATAATTCATTCATTAAACACAATGAGTGGAAACGGTGGAAACGAGGGAGCTTCTAGCACTAGACCTTCACTTATCACCGAATTGAATTATGCCTCTTGGAAAGGCAAGATGGAGTCATACATATGCCAAATTCATGACAGGGCATGGATGGCGGTTGAAGATGGCTACACTGTACCCATGATGACTCCTACGGATGGAGGAGATGATGTACTCAAGCCAAAGGCACAATGGAACGAACATGATTTTGAGGCATCAAAATGGAATAGGAAGGCAATGCATGCCATCCTATGTGCAATGGATGAGAACCAATACAAGTTGGTTCAAAATACTAGGATAGCTAAGGAGGCATGGGACATCCTAAAGGTTGCACATGCGGGAACCGATTTGGTTAAGGAATTGAAGCTTCAAGTTCTCCAAACACAATTCGAATTGCTCACGATGGATAAGAACGAGTGCTTTAATGACTTTGAAGTAAGGTTAATGGACATTATAAATCAAAGTATTCTACTTGGTGACCCTTATTCGGATAAGAGAATCAAGCAAAAGATTATGAGATCTCTACCCAAACGATTTGAGTCTAAGGTGACGGCTTTAGAAGAGAATAGTGCTTACAAGGATAGGAAGCCGAGTGAAGTGATTGAGAGGCTACTAGCTTATGAATCTAGGAAGGGTCTTACCACCACATCTCCTAAAAAGCAAAAGGGAATTGCTTTGAAAGCCTCTAAAGTTTAGAAGGAGGAAAGTGATAACTCGGATGAGGAAATGACTTTACTAATGAGGAAGTTCAAGAAATTCTACAAGTCTGAGAGGAAAGGTTTCAGATCCAAGGGTCAAGACTTGAAAAAAAAGACTCATTTCAAGAAGTTTGAGCCTAGGGAAGAAAAGGCCAGAAGGAAAGGGGTCCGATGTTATGAAAGTGGTGGGATAGGTCATTTTTCCCCCGAATATGCTAATTCAAAGAAGAATAAGAAAGGAAAGGTGGTGACCACCCCATCAATTGATAGTTGAAGTGATAACTCCAATTAAGGAGATGATTCCTCTAGTGATGAAGAGATTATTCTTAACTACACGGCTTTTGGAGCCTTCTTTGTGGTGTAGGGAAAAACGAGTACAAAAAGCAACGGAAACGTGAGAAAATTAGAAATTTAGGGTTTTCGTATATAAATAAAATCCCTTTTAATAACAAGATGAAAAATACAATCACGGTTAAATGCTCAAGGCTAACATAGAGGGGGGGGGGTGAATAGGTTAGGCACCTTTTTCGACTCCCTTAAAACAAACAAAAGTTTGTCCCTCTAGATTGCTTGTATCACAATATATATATATATATATATATTAATTAAAGACAATTAATCAATATATAAACACAAGTAAAGTGTGATACAAACTAGTAATTGTAACACATACACAATCTATATTATAAAGAGGAAGTCAACATACATAAAGAGTTCTATCCACAATACAAATATTAGAGAGATAAGGATAGAGAAAAGTTGACACAAGATATAACGTGGTAAACCTCCGAAGAGGAAACATCCAAGGGCTAGCAGCCACCGGCAAACAAAATCCACTAGTAGATAAGACAAGTACAATCTCTCAAGTGACCTCTTCACCTAGAAACTACCCTCCTATCCTACTCTAGAAGTTGTCGCCCTATGCTTAACAATCCGAGGCTTTACACCTCTTGTCAAGACTTCCTTGGTCACCTTATCTGGATCTTCACAACCCAAGGCAAGACTTCTTGCTCAACTGTCCGAGTCTTCCTGACTCTAGTCAAGAATTCCGTGCTCACCTATCCGAATTCTCCCAACTCTAGGCAAGACTTCTTGCTCGACTATCCAAGGCTTCACACCTCTAGCCAAGACTTCCCTGCTCAACAATCCGAGGCTTCACACCTCTTGCCAAGACTTCTTGCTTAACACCATAGGTCTCACACCTATTGTCAAGACTTCATTCTCACAAGGCATCTAGGTGATCATGAATGCAAAACACAAACAAGCACGCAACATAGAATGCTATCATCAAAACATCCTATGGAAAATACTAGACATGAGCATGAATGCACAAATCGCATATAGTCTAGTTCATCATGCATGAGTAGTCAATCTAGATTATGTAAGATATGATCAACATTAATCACAAACTAGATTCATGCATATATCTAAACTTGAATCACAAGATATGATCAACAAATCATAAGATCAAGTTTTAATCACAAAAACCTAAAACATGCTAAAATCATATGGCAATGTCAAATAGATCTAAGCATAAGTTCTATAGCATATTCCTAATCATAGATTCAACAAATCACATGAATAGCTCAAAATAACATAAGCACATTTATTATGTGAGAATTTTGGCCAATAGAACCTAGTACATGTGATGAACTATTTTTCACAAAATCAATCAATCAAAGATCACAAAATAGTCCTAGAATCAAAGCTAGCACAATACAATCCCAAACATGTGATAACATAGGCAAAATCAAAACCTAACTCAACATGAATGATTTCAATTGAAATTCAATCTAGCTTTGAAAGTGTTCAAAACAAAAATCAAAACACTCACAATATACAAATATATGTAGAAGAAGAAAACCCAAGGCAATTGACCAAGTTTTAAAAGAAAACTTAGAGAGAAAATCGATACCTTAGTTGATCTAGGCGCAGTTCCGTTTTTGAATGATTAGACATCAAAAATAGCAGAACTCAAACCTTCAGAGAAAAGATGGAGGATGAATAGATGAACACTCTCAACTTTGAATCACTCAAATCGGAGTTCAAATGAAGAAGTTATGGTGTTTGGAAGGTGAGAAAATTTAGAGAGAAAATTCTGCACATTTGATTTGAATTTCAACGTAGAATGAAATGTGAGAGGGAGAGAGTTTATAAAGGAGTGGGAAAGAAGAAAGATGAAAAGACAACTTTTCCCCCCTTTGGAAGTGTTTCCCTAAGATGGAGCTTGGGCATCTTGGGGCAGCATGGTTGTGCGGCTGAGATGGCCACGCGCCATCTCGGGCATGCACACCACCATGGCTTTTTGGCCATGATGCATTCCCCATGCGCTTCCCTCGCGTTCTTCAACCGTTCTCCGGTCTCCGAACTCAAAATTCGAATCCATTTACGGATTACAAACCGTAACTCTCACAAGGACATGGACATATAACATACTCAACCTAGATTATGATAATTCAACTCAATATACGAAGACGATAACAATGTATGAAACATGAGTTGAAAGTGTAGTATCTTTTGACTTTGAACTTGAAATCAATAGTATGAATAACCGAAATGACCGGAACTCAATCAAGAATGATTTAAGACTAAATCCAAGTTCAATATCCATGTTATACAAACATATACACACACAAACACAATTCACACTAGAATGCAAACTACATAGAGATAGTTTCCAATCATGCATATTCCAGAACAAGTTATTTCCAAACCAATGCATGAGCTTTCATCTTAAAGTGTGTGAATGTGTTATACATGGTGCACAACAATGCAGGGACATATATGAACAAATTGTATATGTGTGCCTATAAAGGTGCACAACGATGCAGGGACACAAATGTATGATATATGTGTGTGTGCCTAAGCCTTGTAAGAGAAAGATAAGGTCTTAGTATACCTTTGTAGAAACAAATTGCATCCTTTCTCTTTGAAGACTTAGAACTTGCTTTGACTTGTTGTTTTTTCTTCCTTGAAGCTTGAATCATCATGAACCTAAACAACTAAGTCATTACAAGTAAACATCATTTTGATATGGAATTCATGTCAACACAAACTAAAACCTAACACAAGAACCTTAACCCTAGATTAATTGATGTATATAAAAAGTATCGTACCTTTTTTTTTTCTCGTGACGATTGAACTAGCGTCGAATTAAATGAACAAGATCTTCCAATCCAATAACGAACATGAATCACCTAGGAGTGTGGGCTCCCTATCTTGAAATTGTATACCTGAGGATGGAAACAAACAAAATCTTCTTCTTTGTTAGTTACAATAATCCTCCAAGAGAAAAACCAAGAACGTCTGGTCACTTTTGAATTATCAATCAATTTGATTGAAACTCGTGTGAACCTTGATTCAATGTTGTAGACAAAACCCTTTTGATGTAAAGGATACTAGTTTACTATCAAAAACAAAAACGTTCTCTTTTTCTCTTTTCTTGGCCGAATTCACACTATCTCTATGAGTTAGTCGAATTTTGTCCAGAGTAAAAAACAAAATTTTCTCCCTCAAAATTCTCTCTTGCTAGGCCAAATTCTCTTCTTGAAAATTGCTTATCATGGCAGAAATTCCTCTCATAAAAAACCTTAGAGCTGGCCTAAATTCCCAACATATATATACGGTCATAAGTCCTCTCCTAAGAAAGATTTACTTGGTTGACAAGAATCCTTTCCTTAGGTGGATTTATTTGGTAGTTAAGAATCCTTTTTTAAAAGGAATTCTATCCTCCTCATACATATACATAGCTGGCCGAAATTTCACTTAATATAATTAGGAGACTTAGTTCTTTCCCTAAGAAGGATTTACTTGGTTGTTAAGAATCCTTTCCTTAGGTAGAATTACTTGGTGGTTAAGAATCCTTTTCAAAAAGTAATTCTATCCTACACCAAGACTCCTAATCCAACTCAATAGTGTGTTTGTAACCATATTAAAGACTTCCTAATTTGATAAGATAAATAATTCCTTTTATTTATCTACTTATCAAATATAGTCTTTAACATTAACTATACTACCAACAATAGTATAGTTTTAGGAGACCATCTCCTACTAGGAAAAAGATTTTGACTTTTAATTAAATAATTACTTAATCAACAAATTAATTAATTTCCATTTAATTAAATAATAAAATAAAAATAATATATTTAAGTTATTCTTAATAGCCTTGCCGCCTATACCAGATATATGAGCCATATATTATTTTTCTTATTTTATTAAATCCATTTGACCTTGATAAAAAGTCCACATGTGAACAAGACCTATTCTTACAAAAAGAAACAAGTTCTCATGCCTTAATACAATTCTAGATGGACCCTAAATTGGTCCGGTAGAATATATCAAGTGATCCATCCAAGTTCGTGTGGATTGGGGATCTTGGCGGGCTATCTAAAGTTAAGCTCCAATAGACACAACCCAATCACAATCAACAAATGATTCACTAAGGTCCGATCTATTTAATTTTAGTTCATTCCACTAAAGAAATCAAATTGAACTCTTAAATAAAGATAGAATAAGTTGATGTCACTCACTCATACCCTAGTCAATCTTATTGGAGAAAATGTATCCTTGTGAAAAATAACAGTAATCGCCAAGAGCTCATAGACCGCCTATAGCTCTCCAAGTTACCATATTTACTCATATGACCACATTTTGAACTTGGATATTTTGACTTGTCCAGAAGCCATGTTTCAATAGACACTATTGAAAACTTAACGTTAAGATTTAATATCCAATGCCTCAAAACATCCATATGATGGTATTCTACTCGCATTCAATAAATGGAGCCAAGATGTCCATATCTATAAATGAAGTCCTCTATCGAATAACAAATGAACACCACCTAACTATCGAGGATAGACTTGCAACCATAAGTCCATCATTTATCTCAGGATTGAGATAGACTCTTCGATTATCTTCAAATGAAAACTTTTTTCCATTGATGGTTCTAGATAAAGTATTTCATTTTGATCCTATTCAATACACCCAGTGCACTAGATTCTTTTGCCCAAAGACACCACACTTTGATGAGTTTAGACTCATCATAACAGATTTGATCCCACTCAAATGCTAGCAAAAGAATCTACAACTTTGCCAAGATAAATGCGTCCAACCTTCTATCTTAAGTTGTGAATAATATTCAAGACTAACTAAAGAATTGTGTCTACCTCATACATATCTAGATGTATGAACAATTCTTCTTTTCTTATAGTCTTTTGACCTTATGATTATTTACTTTTGACAATTATAATAATTAAACTATAAATGCTATAAGATTTGTTAAACTAGAAATCACTTTATTCATATGAAAAAATTGTTAATTACATTATTACACTCTTGCTATCGAGCATAATCCTAACATGTGGAAGATTTAGAAAAAGGCAACAAGGCCTTAGTTTGCAACCTTGAAGAAGGATGTGATGAAAATGTAGCTAAGGGAGTGATAAATGAAGCTACTTACATTGATGATGCCATCATGACGACAAGTAACACTAGTGATAACTCTAGTGATAAGAGTTCTTCATCTCACTGTACAAATGGAAATGTAGAGATTATAAACCTTAAAGGGTTCATTGAGCATTTCCAAAGCTCAAGGTTGAATATGAAGAAAGAGGTTCGGAAGCTAAAGGTAGAGAACCTCAAGCCATCAACCGAAGTGACTCACTTAAGTGAGAAAGTGGATAATGGAAAAAAATTGGAAGAAAGCTTGAATGAGGAACTTGGAGAAGCTAGAGAGTTGATTGCTAAGATGACTTCGAGTACGGAGAAGCTTGACCATATGTTGGGAGTTGGCAAGAAGCCACGTGACAAGAGAGGTCTAGGGTTTGAAGATGACAAGGAGACCTCAACTCCTAGCAAGACGGTATTTGTTAAGAGCTTGGACTTCAAAGAACCTCTTCCTCTACTTCATCCTAAGAAGAAAATTGAACTAGGAGAGTATTCTAGAAATGTCCAAGTCAAGATGGCACCAAGAAGTCAAGCTCAAGCCTAACCAATGAGAGCACTTCAAGCAACTATCCTTTAAACTAAAAGCCATCAAGCCAAGAAGCATTTCCTACAAGCTCAACAAAGGAAGCAATCTTCTCCAACTTAACAACAAGGGAGAAGAGAATCAATACCACACCAAAGTAAAGCTCAAAGACATGGGAAAGCACCTTTATCGTCACAAAGGAATAATATGACCCCTCATTTTATTCCTTCATGTCATTTTTGTGGTGTTGATGGTCATATTAGACCAAATTGCTTCAAGTACAATAACATGTGTAGAACTAAGAGCATGATTGAAAGAAAAAGGGCTAGAGCCAGTATGCATGTGCCTAGGAAAGCTAGTGTTAATGATCCTAGGAGTAATATGATGGTCTTGACCACTAGGAATGACAATGTGTCACCTAACTGGATTAAAAAAGATGAACCCGCTTGTCATTGTGCTAAGTTTTCACCCATAAGCTCAACTAGGTCTAATGGATTTAGTAGATCGATTGGGATTTGTCACATTGAGTGATGAGTTGTGGTCTTTGACCCTATAAGGGGAACTCAAGCAAAGAGAGCTATTGTATACTTGTTGCATCCAAACTTTTCTTAGAATGTTTATGCTCTTTTATTGATTGCTTGAGTAGCTTGGTTGCACTTACTATAGTATATTGTATTTTCTTCAATAAGTGTGAACTTTGCTTTTATTACAATCCATGTCATATTTATGTTCAAACATGCATTTTTGGACTAGGAGGTCTACATAGGAAGTACATATTGAATAACCTATAATTATCTCCATGACAAGATTATTCTTTAATGACATGCTAATGAAAAATGATAAAGCATGAATTGATGATTGCAATTGTTGAATGCAAAATATTGTGTGAAAAAGCTAGTGAGCCTAAAATGTTGCATCATTGTCTCTCTTTTTTTATTAGTTGACATGGCTACTATCATACGGGTATCCTCCCAGAAAAATCAAATAGGGTGCAAAGTTGTTCATGCCATGTTTAGCTTATAAAGTTGGATATAGTGCCATTTAAAACATGAATCTATAAAACTCCATATCCTTGCTTCTCTCATGACAAATGGTGAAATTGGTTTGAATTGTATTGGAAACCTTTGTCATTTGCTTTGCCAAATACCATTGTTTTTGGACTGGAATGCAACATGTCTTGTATGCAAAGCATTTTTTTTTATTCACACATTTTCTTCAAATAAATCTCCTTGTTTCTCTCATATTAATAGAGTTGCATAAATGTGGCTTATATAATTATGCAACAATCTTGTATCCTCCTTGCTTTCTTTGCCTTGAGTGACCTGGTTGGGGACTTCTCCTTTGCCTATATCATGACAAAAAGGGGGAGTAGTATTGACCTAGCTTTGTGGTGTTAGGGGAGTAGTTCATATAAAGGGGAGTAGTACTTGTTTGAGGGGGAGATTACATGCAGGGGGAGTAACCCATTAAGGGGAGCATTGCATGAGCATTTCACGATGTCATACTCATATTTTTGAATGCAATTGCTTTTGTTTTATATTCACTTGATCATCTCACATGCACTTGGTTGGAAAGTGTATTTGTGCTTGCTTTGTATGTAGAGTTGATAGTTCTACAAGAGATTGAAGATTTGAAGTTTTTTTTTATGTTTATCTCTTTGTAATGCAGAATATCTTCCCAGTGTTTTATTTTGTTTTGAGAGGATCAATGTGAGTGGTCGTTTTGTCACGAAATAGCCAAAAGGGGAGATTGTAAAGTCCTCATTTGTTGATTGGCTTATTTCGTGAACAAATCACATTTTTGGGGTATTATGCAAGGGTAGCTTAGGCTCTCAAGACCTCAAGAGGAGAAGCACCAAAGGTAAAATTCTTGTGCTTACTTGCTTTGAAGAGATAGCTGCACACACTCACATATTCATGCATAACTCTTATGCATATATGTTGTGTGTTTATTCTTATGTGCATTTTGATTTAAATGACTCTTGTTGATTTATTTGCATCTTGTAATCAAATTTTTTATGCCATGCTAAGCATTAGAATAGGATGCATTTTTCATCACCCCTGAACTTGTTGATTTTGTGTGTTTGAGTGTTGAAAATAGGCTTTGCTCTGGTGGTACGCTACTCGACCAGTGCACCTTAAAAGTGCAACATTCCATTGGATCATCGCATGTGTTGTGCCACTAAGATGCGTTGTTGCACCCGCGCATAGTTGAAAAAAAATGGGCATGCGCTGGTGGTACGCTACTCAACTAGCGCAGCCTCACCAGTGCAAACATTCTAGTGGATTTGTGCATGTGTTGCTCCACTCGTTCAGCGCCTATTGTAAAATTAGGTTGTGCGCTGGTGGTGCGCTACTCGACCAGCGCACGTCACCAGCACACACAGAGGAAGCTGGAACATTTTTTTCCAAAACAACCTCACTTTGTTTGGATCTCATATATATATATAACTCTTTGGTTTAAGGTCGGGTAAGAGTTCAGAATATCACATATTTTCCTTAGAACACATTTCAAAGGAAAATCTCTTCCAAGAACTCATTTTTAATCACTCAAAGCATTCCCATGTGTATAAAAACTTCATCTTGCATCATCTAAGTTCATTTAGAGTGCATCAATGGATAGGGTTGCTTCATCACATCTTGTTTGGTAAGTTCTTCACTATCTTCTTACAAGTTAAGTGTTTTACTTGTTAAACCTTCTCTTTAATTATTTGTATGCTCTTAGAATATTGTCTAGATACAAATTAGAGATTGTTGTGATGACATGATTGAGTGTTGTATTGTGATAGCTAGGATTGATTGTATTGATAACTTCTAGCTAAATCTTTATGCTTTGCATTTAGATATTGCTTAGGACTCATTGATTGCATTTAGTGATTGCATTATAGTCCTTGTCATGCTTAATGACAACATGTGCTGATTTGGCATTTATGATAGCTTCGTAGGATTGCTTTTTCCATGTTTAGCTAAGCTTTATGACATGTCATTTAGCTCTTGATATCTAGGATTGCATTTATTGCCATCTCATTATCCTAGATAAGCATATAAGGTACCCAAGCCTTTTTTGTTGTTTGAATATCATCATATATTCAGATAGGGTGTTTATCTCTTCATTGAGAAGTAAGTCTTGCGTTGCATCTGGCAGTAGGTTGCTTCAAGCGTAAGCAAATCGGACTAGGTCCACTTAATACTGGGATTAGGTAGTGATAGTGGGTTATATACCGGGAGTAGGTTGTAATGCCTTTATCACCAATGGATTCGTTGTTCTGCTGTGGCGCACTTAACAGCCCGTGGTTTTTCCCAATTGGAGGGTTTCCACGTATATCTCAAGTGTTTTTATTATTTCCACACTTATTACACTTGTGATATTATTGTGACTAATTAGGGGTATTTTCATCTAATTAACCATTAACAAAAATTGGATAAAATTTGATTAAAATATATTCACCCCCCCTCTAGATTAATATATTACACACCAAAATATTTGTTTCATCTACCTAATTCAGGAGATAATCAATTGCGTTAAAAACCATTGAATGAAACTAAATAATCAAATACTAACTTCACCTCATTATCCCTAGTCTCAATTACATAATCCAAATAAGCTAAACATTGTATCTTGAGCAACCGTCTAACAATAACAGCAGATATAACACAAGATGGAAGAATCCGACATTCACCACAGAAAATAACATCCGACTCCCCTTGAAGTGTAAACTTTACTTCTTTTCGAAAGCAATCTACTGTAGCATGGTGTGTAGCAAGCCAATTCATTCTGAAAATAACATCAAAATCACATATATTAAGCAAAATCAAGTCAACATATAGCTCATGCTTACCAACTATGACCTTGTTGTCTCTATAAACATTCTCAGTCAATAAAGATTCACAAGTAGGTGTAGCCACTACCATACTAGAATCTAGTGGTCTTAATTCTATATCCACATACATCGCAAAAGATCGAGATACAAAGGAATGAGTAGATCTAGAATCAATGAGAATATGAGCATCGTGGCCAAAAATAGTTAACATACATGTAACGACATCGGGAGTGGTCTACACATCTTGCTGAGTCATAGCAAAAACTCTTGCTTGAGTACAAGGTCTACCCCGACTAACCTCTATATTGGTTGCCTCCAACCTCTACTGCACTAGCTTGGGTTTTCCCTATAGTTATAAATCCTCCTACTCGGGATCCCCTATGTCCTTGAATAAGACTAGTGATGAGAATCAAGAAGTCATCAAATGATCCATTGCATGTTCCGGTTGGGCCAATAACAAGAGCAAGAGCTAAGAGAATCAAAGAGCACTAAATGGCCTAATTCAAGACACTTTGGCTGATTTTGAATTGTTGAAGTCCAAGATAAGCACACATGAAGACCAAGGCGTAATTAAGGTCATCAAGGCAATTGATTGGGCCGAATAAGAAAGACTTGGGCATGTGGCACAAGCTTGTCAACTTTGGCTGATTTATTTCCTTTTAATTTCCAAAGAATAATAGTTGATTTGTTTCCCAAATTAAGGGGCTGATTTGTTTCCAGATTTAGCTTTCCAATTAGGAAGCAAGTCAATAGTTGCTAGTTTAGTATTTATTTTTTTCCAAAATTTGTTTGCATTTATTTTCATGATTGTAAGGCATTAATTGCCTAATATTTATTCCCTTTTAGGTCTTAGATATTTTTAGTATAAAAGAGACCAATTGATGTAATTTGAGAATAGATTTTGAATTGAAATAAAATTGAGAGAATTTTCTCTTTGGTTCTTCATAGAATTTGTGAACTTATCAAGGTTATACCTTGTGGCGTTCAAACTTTGACTTATCACTCACCTTCTTCTTATTCTTGAGTGTGGCATCTACAACTTTCTTGATACCATTGGTTCTTACCTCCTTATAGGTAACGGGTCACGGTCCTTTTTATTTTCTTTGTTTATAAACTTGATTAGAAAACGATCCTTCGTTACCATATATTGGTTCCGGGTCTCACTGCTCTTGGTGAGGTTCATATCAGTTGGTATCAGAGCTTAGGCTTCTAAATTAGGTTTAATTTATCATTGTTCTTCTTCGTCTATTTTTTTTTCTGATTGATTTTTAAAAAAAAATCAAATCTATTACAAAAAAAAAAATCAGCTTTGTTATAAAAAAATTCCCGAAAAAAAAGAAAGTACAATTTTTTTTAGGTCGTGTAGTTAAACTTATATCAACAATTTTTATTCTTTTTCTTGTTTTCGTGCATTGATAGAAAAAAAGATGTCTTTCAAAGGAGATTCATTAAAAAAAGATAAAAGGGGGGAACCATCCTTTGTGCTACAGTTTGTCAAAAATATTATGGTGAAGAATCGAGGACGAATGCTTTTGAGGAGAGGGGGAATGATGAGAATCAAGAAGTTATCAAATGATCTATTGCATGTTCCGGTTGGGCCAATAACAAGGGCAAGAGCTAAGAGAATCAAAGAAGCACTAAATGACCTAATTCAAGACACTTTGGCTGATTTTGAATTGTTGAAGTCCAAGATAAGCACACATGAAGACCAAGGCGTAATTAAGGTCATCAAGGCAATTGATTGGGCCGAATAAGGAAGACTTGGGCGTGTGGCACAAGCTAGTCAACTTTGGCTGATTTATTTCCTTTTAATTTCCAAAGAATAATAGTTGATTTGTTTCCCAAATTAAGGGGCTGATTTGTTTCCTGATTTAGCTTTCCAATTAGGAAGCAAGTCAATAGTTGCTAGTTTAGTATTTATTTATTTCCTAAATTTGTTTGCATTTATTTTCATGATTGTAAGGCATTAATTGCCTAATATTTATTCCCTTTTAGGTCTTAGATATTTTTAGTATAAAAGGAACCAATTGATGTAATTTGATAATAGATTTTGAATTGAAATAAAATTGA
This sequence comes from Dipteronia dyeriana, assembly GCA_032871835.1. Lineage (NCBI taxonomy): Eukaryota > Viridiplantae > Streptophyta > Magnoliopsida > Sapindales > Sapindaceae > Dipteronia > Dipteronia dyeriana. Next base: position 48,220,736 of record CM065297.1, read on the forward strand.
GAGAATTTTCTCTTTGGTTCTTCATAGAACTTGTGAACTTATCAAGGTTCTACCTTGTGGCGTTCAAACCTTGACTTATCACTCACCTTCTTTCTTATTCTTGAGTGTGGCGTCTACAACTTTCTTGATACCGTTGTTCTTACCTCCTTATAGGTAACGGGTCGCGGTCCTTTTTATTTTCTTTTTTTATAAACTTGATTAGAAAACGATCATTCGTTACCATATATTGGTTCCGGGTCTCACTGCTCTTGGTGAGGTTCATATCAACTAGCGCCTATTTGCACTAGTTAAAAACCTATCTTTCTCTCTTCATTACCCCCTTGGACTAATTCAGGGCAATCTCTTTTTAGTTGTCCAACCTACCCATATTGATAACAACCTGATATCCCCAAATAACACTCACCACCGTGGTACTTTCCACATGTCGGACATAGAGGATGCCTACCTTTATCCATACTAACACTCTATTGATTACTACCCATTGGTTGTTTGACAGAATGTTAGGTTTGTTTTAGATTTGTGTTGGCTTGATTCCATAACAAACTTCATTTCTTTGAAATGCTTAGTTGCTTAAGTGGTTCGTGATGATAAGAGCTTCAATGAAAAAAAGCAACTTCTCATGATGCCGAGTTCGTCTTCAAGAGGATTGGTACTATTCTTGAATGCTAATGTATCGAGATACTTCTTCCTCTTGCAAGGCGTAAGCTCTCTCACACACACAATTCATTCATATGTGTCCCTACTTAGTTGTGCATCATTAAATATGCACACACACATAATTCATTCATATGTGTCCCTGATTAGTTGTCCATCATTAAAAGTGCACACACACATATCATACATTTGTGTCCCTGCATCGTAGCGCATCATTTGGTATAACACATTCACACACTTGATATTGAATGCTCATGCATTGGAAAGAAATCGACTTGTTTTGGAAAATATTGTAGGGAAAAAATCGGTTCAAAACCCAATGGAAGCGTGATAAATTAGAAAATTAGGGTTTACGTATATAAAAAAAATTTCCCTTTTAATAACAAGAACCTTAACCCTAGATTAATTGATGTATATAAAAAGTATCGTACCTTCTTTTTTTTGCGATGATTGAACTAGCATCGAATTGAATTCACAAGATCTTCCAATCCAATCACAAACGTGAATCACCTAGGAATGTGGGCTCCATTTCTTTAAATTGTAAACCTGAGGACAGAAACAAACGAAATCTTCTTCTTTGTTAGTCACAATAATCCCCCAAGAGAAAAACCAAGAACGTCCGGTCACTTTTGAATTATCAATCAATTTGATTGAAACTCGCCTTAACCTTGATTCGCTGTTGTACACAAAACACTTTTGATGCAAAGGATACTAGTGTACTATCGAAAACAAAAACGTTCCATATTTTCTCCATGCTTGACCGAATTCTTCACACAATGAGTTGGACGAAGTTTTTTGTATAACAATAAAAAAACAAAAAAAAAACAACTTCTCACACCAAAAACTAAGGCTTGGTCGAAATTTTCAAGTAGTATATATAGGAGACAAAATCCTCTTCTAAGAAGGATTTACTTGGTGGTTAAGAATCATTCCTTAGATAGATTTACTTGGCGGTTAAGAATCCTTTTCTAAAAAGAATTCTAACCTACACCAAGACTCCTAATCCAACTCATCAGTGTATTTGTAACCATATTAAACACTTCCAAATTTGATTAGATAAATAATTTCATTTATTTATTTACTTATCAAATATAGTCTTTAATATTAATTATACTACCAACAATAATATAATATTAGGAGACCATCTCCTAATAGAAAATTTTTTGACTTTTAATTAAATAATTAATTAATCACCAAATTAATTAACTTCCATTTAATTATTTAATAAAATAATATAATATAATCAAGTTATTCTACATAGCCTTGCCGCCCATCACACATATATATGGGCCAATATATTATTTTCTTATTTTATTAAATCCATTTGACTTTTATAAAAAGTCCACATGTGAACTAGACCCATTCTTACAAAAAGAAACAAGTCCACATACCTCAATACAATTCTAAATGGACCTTTAAATTGGTCAGGTAGAATATATCAAGCGATCAATGCAAGTTCGTGTGGATTGGGGATCTTGGTGGACTATCTAATAGACACAACCCAATCACAATCAACAAATGATTCACTTAGGTCTGATCTATTTAATTTTAGTTCATTCCACTAAAGAACTAAAATTGAACTCTTAAATAAAGATAGAATAAGTTGATGTTACTCATTCGCACCCTAGACAACCTTATTGGAGAAAAGTGTATCCTCGTGAAGAATACCAGTAATCGCCAAGAGCTCATAGACCGTCTATAGTTCTCCAAGTTACCATATTTACTCATATGACCACATTTTCAACTTGGATATTTTGACTTGTCCAGAAGCCATGTTTCAATAGACACTATTGAAAACTTAACGTTAAGATTTAATATCCAATACCTTAAAACATCCATATGATGATATTCTACTCTTATTTAATAAATGGAGCCACGATGTCCATATCTATAAATGAAGTCCTCTATCGATTAACAAATTAATACCACCAAACTATCGAGGATAGACTATGCTATATAATCGTACTCATTGATAGCTCAAATGATAACACTTGTAACCATAAGTCCATTATTTATCTCAGGATTGAGATAGACTCCCTGATTTTCTTCAAATGAAAAACTTTTATCTATTGACGGTTCTAGATAAAGTATTTCTTTTGTGATCCTATTCAATGCACCCAGTGCACTAAATTCTTTTGCCCAAAGTGATGAGAATTAAGAAGCATCACCAAAGGAACCATTGCAAGTTCCAATTGGGCCAATTAAAAGAAGGCAAGAGGATCAAAGAAGCATTAAATGATGGGCTGATTTCGAGTTGCTAAAGTCCAAACTCGGCCCACATGAAGACCAAATCCGGGCTGAACTTCATGGACCTCTACAGAGAGCATCTGAAGTCGGATTTTCTATTATAATATTTTTTCGGAAAGCCCAAGACAATCTCTACATATTCTATGAAGACCCCATCCTCCAAAACAGATCACAACAAGTCCAAATTTGGTTATCTATCTTATTGCGCGAAGACGTGAGCTGAACATTCCGAATTTCAGAATATTCCCTATTTTTTGGGTGACATATGGTTGAAGGAGAATCCAATTTCAGTATATTTTCTACTTTAGCATATTCCCTATTTTATATATATTCCCCAAATAAATAGTTGATTTGTTTCCCGAATTCAACTTTCCAAATAAGGAACAAATCAACTAGTTGCTAGTTTTTAATCTTTAGTTGTTTCCTAAATTTGTTAGCGTTTATTTTCCTAAATTGTAAGGCATTAATTGCCTAATATTTATTCCCTTTTTGGTCTTAGATATTTTTAGTATAAAAGGGACCAATTGATGTAATTTTATAATAGATTTTGAATTGAAATAAATTTGAGAGAATTTTCTTTTTGGTTCTTCATAAAACTTGTGAACTTATCAAGGTTCTACCTTGTGGCGTTCAAACCTTGACTTATCACTCACCTTCTTTCTTATTCTTGAGTGTGGCATCTATAACTTTCTTGATACCGTTGGTTCTTACCTCCTTATAGGTAACGGGTCGCGGTCCGATAATATTCTTGTTTAAAAACTTGATTAGAAAACGATCATTCGTTACCAGATATTGGTTCTGGGTCTCACTGCTCTTGGTGAGGTTCATATCAGTTGGTATCAAAGCTTAGCTTCTAAAATCAGGTTTAATCTATCTTTTTTTGTTCTTCGTCTATTTTTTTTGTTTGATCTAAAAAAAAAATCTGATATGTTACAAAAAAAAAAGGTTTGATCAGCTTTTTATAAAAAAAAATCCCAAAAAAAAAGTACAATTTTTTTTAGGTCGTGTAGTTCAACTAATATCAACAATTTATATTCCTTTTCTTGATTTCGTGTGTTTGTATTAAAAAAAAAAAACTTTCAATAGAATCTCGTTTTTGTTATTCTTGTCCTATTTTATTTTATTTTTTTTTTTTTTTTTACATCTTATTTCTTGAACTTCTTGTGAGTGTCCGTCTAAGTAAAAAAAAAACTGTGAAAAAAGGCAAGAAAGTGTGAGCTTATTAGAGTGTTAAAGCCAAAATATTGAGTGAAACACGAGTGTGAGTGCCACCATCTTTGAGGGTAAATATGTGAGGGAGTGTTTTTTGAGGCTTAACTGTTTTCTTTGTTTTGTAGGATTAAAAATATGTCCCATGATAAGAGTAAAGATTTATCCGACGATGCACCACAAACGGTAGATCTCAATTTTTTATATAAAGCCATACAAAAAAACATAGAGCGGATGGAGATTAAGTTTGGTGAGGTACATGATCGGATAGATAAAGTGGAGTCTAGTTCGCAAAGGGAGCATCCATTCAGGGCTCTTAAGGTGGAACGAAGAGAAAGAATCCCACCTAGGAATGACTATGAAGATGACTATGGGATTGACCTAGAGGAGGATGATCGCATGTCTAATGTGGGTGCGGGCAGATTTCGACTTGGAATAGGAGGTAGAGGAGTTAGGTATGGGAATAGAGAAGATAGGTATGGGAATAGAGGAGATAGGTATGGAGAGCTTTTGGTGGCAAGAAGAGCTCTTAGTGCTCAAGCCAAGGAAGATGATGAGGTACAACGTGACAATATTTTTCACACTCGCTGCCATGTTAATGATAAGGTATGTAGCATGATTATTGATGGGGGGAGTTGTACTAATGTGGCTAGCACTAGTTTTGTGGAGAAACTGAATTTGACCACTTTGAAGCATCCAAAACCTTATAAGCTACAATTTGATAGTGGGGAAATCAAGGTGACTAAACAAGTGTTGGTGTCATTTTCAATTGGGAAATACAAAGATGAAGTCCTTTGTGATGTGGTACCAATGAATGCGAGTCATATCCTTTTGGGGAGACCACGTCAATTTGATAGGCATGTGACACATGATGGGTATACTAATAGATACTCCTTTGTACTCAATAAAAAGTCAATCACTCTTGTACCTTTAACCCTAAAACAAATGTACGCATATCAAGTGAGGCTAAGAAAAGAGAGAGATGTCAAAAAAAAGAGTGAGAGTGAGAATTCAAAAGAAAGAAAGAGAAAAGAAAAAACGTCTGAAATAGCAAAAAAAGAAACAAAAGGTGAAAAAGAAAAATAGGCTGATGAGAAAAAAAGAGAAAGAAAACAAGTGAGTTTTTATGCAAGAGAGAGTGAGATCAAAAAGGCTTTATTTTCAAATCAGCCAATGATTGCACTTTTGTACAAAGAGGCATTTTTTAGTACTAATGGAATTAACCCTTCCTTGCATAGTGTTGTTGTTTCTCATTTGCAAGGCTTTGATGAAGTGTGGCAGGCTATCAACAACATTATGGTGAAGATTCGAGGTCGAATACTTTTAAAGATAGGGGAATGATGAGAATTAAGAAGCATCACCAAAGGAACCATTGCATGTTCCAATTGGGCCAATTAAAAGGAGGCAAGAGGATCAAAGAAGTGTTAAATGATGGGCTGATTCCGAGTTGATAAAGTCCAAATTCAGCCCACATGAAGACCAAATCCGGGCTGAACTTCGTGAACCTCTACAGAGAGCATCTGAAGTCGGATTTTCTATTATAATATGTTTTCGGAAAGCCCAAGACAATCTCTACAGATTCTATGAAGACTCGATCCTCTGAAACAGACCACAACAAGTCCAAATTTGGTCATCTATCTTATTGCGCGAAGACAGGAGCTGAACAGTCCGAATTTCAGAATATTTCCTATTTTTTGGGCGACGTATGGTTGGAGGAGAATCCAATTTCAGTATATTTCCTACTTTAGCATATTCCCTATTTTATATATATTCCCCAAATAAATAGTTGATGTGTTTCCTGAATTCAACTTTCCAAATAAGGAACAAATCAACTAGTTGCTAGTTTTTAATCTTTAGTTGTTTCCTAAATTTGTTAGCATTTATTTTCCTAAATTGTAAGGCATTAATTGCCTAATATTTATTCCCTTTTAGGTTTTAAATATTTTTAGTATAAAAGGGACCAATTGATGTGATTTGAGAATAGATTTTGAATTGAAATAAATTTGAGAGAATTTTCTCTTTGGTTCTTCATAGAACTTGTGAACTTATCAAGGTTCTACCTTGTGACGTTCAAACCTTGACTTATCCTTCACCTTCTTTCTTATTCTTGAGTGTGGCGTCTACAACTTTCTTGATACCGTTGGTTCTTACCTCCTTATAGGTAACTGGTAACGGTCCGATAATATTCTTGTTTAAAAACTTGATTAGAAAACGATCATTCGTTACCATACATTGGTTCCGGGTCTCACTGCTCTTGGTGAGGTTCATATCACAAAGACACCACACTTTGATAATTTTAGACTCATCATAACACATTTGATCCCACTCAAATGCTAGCAAATGAATCTACAACTTTAACAAGATAAAGGCGCCCAAACTTTATCTTAAGTTGTGAATATTATTCAAGACTAACTTAAAAATTCTGTCTACCTCATACATGTCTAGATGTATGAACAATTCTTCTTTTCTCATAGTCTTTTGACCTTATGATTATTTACTTTTGACAATTATAATAATTAAACTATAAATGCTATAAGATTTGTTAAGCTAGAAATCACTTTATTAATATGAAAAGATTGTCAAATACATTATTATACTCTTGCTATCGAACATAACCCTAACAATCTCCCACTTGCTCTATAGCAAATGTGTCATGTCTCTCGTCCCTATGTTCACTAGATGCCCATCAAAACTCTTTTATGGAAGAGCCTTTGTAAAGGGATCCGCTAGATTTTCTGCTGATGCGATCTTGGTAATCGTCACTTCACCCCTATGCACAATTTCCCTTAGAAAGTGATACTTTCTTTCAATGTGTTTCCCTCTCTTATGACTTCTTGGTTCTCTCGAATTAGCCAATGCTCCACTATTGTCACAGTAGATAGTGATCTGCTTATTCGCATCAGGAATAACTTCCAAGTCAATCAAGAATTGGCGGAGCCAGACAGCCTCTTTTGTAGCCTTGCATGCGGCAACATACTCGTCTTCCATGGTGGAATCGGCAACATAAGATTGCTTGATACTCCTCCATATGACTGCCTCTCCTCCACTAGTAAACATGGATACTAATATTAATCTCTAGAAGTCAAAATTTGACTAAAAATCAAAATCTGTATACCCAACGGGAATTAAATCCCCTCCAGAGTATACAAGCATATAATCTCACGTTCTCCTAAGATACTTGAAAATATGCTTGACTGTCGTCCAGTGATTAAGACCAGGTTTCGACTGAAACCTGCTAACTATGCCCACAACAAAACAAATATCTAATACATTGCAGTGCATTGCATACATGAGACTTCCAACTGCCGATACGTATGGAACCCTACTCATGAATTGCTCTTCATGCTCATTCTTAGGAACTTGTTCCTTAGAAAGTTTGATTCCATGTCTGAAAGGTAACATACCTTTCTTGGAATCTTGCATGGAAAACCTAGACAAGATTTTATCTATGTATGAAGCTTGGGATAATGCAATCGTTCTATTCTTTCTATCTCTTTTAACTTAGATACCAAGAATATAACTTGCTTCTCCTAAGTCCTTCATATCAAATTGTTTTGCTAACCATTCTTTTATTGATGTCAATACACCTACATCGTTTCCGATGAGTAGTATATCATCAACATAAAAAACTAGGAAAACCAACTTGTCACCTTTAATCCCTTTGTATACACAAGGTTCATCAAGGTTTTGAATAAATCCAAAACTTTTCACGGCTTGATCGAACCTTATGTTTCAGGATCTGAATGCTTGCTTCAATCCATATATGGATCTTTGCAACTTGCAAACCCTTTCCTCTTGGCCCTTTTCAACAAATCCTTCTGGTTGCATCAAGTAGATGCTTTCGTCAAGACTTCCATTAAGGACAGCTGTCTTGACGTCCATTTGCAAAATCTCTAGGTCTAGAGATACCGTAATGGATAAGAGTATCCTAATGGATTTAAGCATGGCTACAGGAGAAAAGGTTTTTTCATAATCAAAACCATCCTTATGTGCATAACCTTTAGCTACCAATCTACATTTAAAGGTTTCCACATTTCCATCCATTCCTCTTTTCCTCTTGTATACCCACTTGGACCCGATAGGTTTTATCCCTTTAGGCAAGTCTACAATAGACCAGACTTTGTTTTTGAACATAGATTCAATTCGGATTGCATTACCTTTTGCCAATGACGACAATCAACATCTTTCATTGCTTCCTTGTATGTATAGGGATCATCCTCATCTGAAAGATTCTCTACAGAGTCTCCTAGACCGATGTATCTCTCTAGTTGTCTAACAACCCTCTCACTACGACGAGGTATGGTAGATTGTTGATCTTGTGTTGGTACGGAATTTACAATTGGGCTTGGTTGCGAAACCTCTTGTGGAATTGTATCTATTAAAAGTTCATTCAGGACAATTCTACTTTTATGCATAAAATTATTCATATAGTCCTTTTCCAGAAATTCAGCATTTTGTCGAAACAAATACTTTAAGATCGGGAGAACTATAAAAATAATATCATTTTGTTTCTTTTGGATACCCTACAAATATGCATGTTTCTGAACGGGACTCCATCTTTTCTTTCTTTCCTTTTAACACGTCCGCAGGACATCCAAATATCCTTAAGTGTTGTAAACTAGGCTTTCGCCTGGTCCACAACACATGCGGTGTTTTAGGAACTGACTTAGATGGTACATCGTTTAGAATGTACATTGCTGTTTGTAAAGTATATCTCCAAAAAGAAGCAGGGAGCGTTGAATAACTCAACATAGACCTAACCATATCCAAAAAAGTTCTATTTCTCTTTTCTACCACCCCATTTTGTTGAGGTGTGCCTGGTGTAGAAAACTGAGAAATTATTCTTTTATCAATAAGATATTGCTGAAACTCACCAGATAGATATTCTCCACCACCATCAGACCTCAAGATTTTTATGCGTTTCTCAAGCTGATTTTCGACTTCAACTTTAAATGCTTTGAACATATCAAAAGCATCCGACTTATGTCTCATGAGATACACATAGCCAAATCTTGAGTGATCATCCGTGAAAGCGATGAAGTACTCATATCCACCTTTAGCTTGAATGCTCATAGGTCCACACATATCAGTGTGTATCAATCCTAAACATTTGATGTATATTGCACCTTTGGTCGTAAATGAACTTTTGGTCATTTTACCTTCCAAACAAGATTCACAAATTGGTAGATCATCAACCTTTAAGTCACTTTGAGGTCCATCACTTACCAGTCTTTTAATCCTATTAAGGTTAATATGACCTAAGTGCAAATGCCATAGGTAAGTTTCATCTTTTGATAATTTTAATCTTTTATGATTAGGTTCCGTTGATTCCGTATCTAACAAGTGAGAGATATTTCCATGCAAATAGAATAAACCATTTTCCAATGTACCTTTGCAAATAATTTTGTCATTCTTACTAATAATAAAAGCTTTATAAAAGTAATCGAATAACCAAATTTATTTAAACAAGAAATTGAAATTAAATTTCTCTTGAATTGAGGTACATAATAAACGTTTATTAAATCTAAATGCCTACTAGAATCTAAATTGATTCTAATATCTCCCACTGCACTAGTGGACACCAAAGCTCCATTGCCAAAATGCAAGTTGAATTCATTCTTAGTTAGTCTATTCCTTTAACACTTTTCACCATAAAGGAAGCACTTCCCTTTGATCTTGGTTACTTTCTTGGTCTCCTTCTAAGAAGGCCCAAGTTGCTTTTTCCTCTGTTGTTTCTTGACCTTCTAACGGGTCTTAACAGTAGCAACTTTACCAACCATATGAATCCATGTCTAGAGACATCATAATATCAGCAACAGTCTCCACTCCTTCATGTTATTGTTGCAACACGTTGGAGATTATGGCCATAATGTAATGTACATTTAGCCATCACATATAAAGACTTCCACTACTGATACTCATCTCTTTGCTCCTGAGTAGATTCATTAGTTTGGTGGTTAAGGAATATACATAATGAACTTATACTTTTCAACCTGCAATAACAACCCAATATTCCTTGTCCATGTGACATAATTATCATCAGTTAAAGTATTATCTTTTAGGATATTGATTAGGGATGGGGTCATGATTTCTTTTTAATAACAAAAATTATATAAGTAAACAATCACGATATAGAACTTTTGAATATTTATCTTGAATTAAATAAAATAATTCAATCGTAAAAATTCAACGGTGATCCAACACTCATAAATGTCACGCCTCCTTTGGGAGTACGCACTATTTACTAGTTGGACTAGGTCCCACCTAATTGTTAACATAACAACCAACGTTTTCAATTTTTGCCCTTGTGTTTTTATTAACAAGAACTCTTGGGAGGATATTAATAAACTCACATTGAGTGTCTTACCAAGTTATCGACCTTCAATATAATCCCTCATGAATATCCCTCCTTTGGGAGTAGATATCTTTTGGGCTAATTGTCTAGTCTATCCTTGTAAGGAAGTATCATGATAAATTCCATTCATGAATACCTCTTGGGAGGTTATTCACGAAACATAAAGCTCAACAAAACTTGGAGGCCGTAGGTGTTCCGAAACACCTTCTCCCACTCAATTGTTTAAGGCGTGTGATCGAATTCTAAAGAATGATTTACCAAGTTATCTAGATGCCAATTTAGATACTTAAACCAAAAGAGATATATGAGTGGCACTCCTATTCTATATGACATGTTATCAAATAATGACAAACATTGCAATATTTACAAAAATATAAATAGCTACAATTTTGGTCCATCCTAGAAAAACAAGTAAATTACATATATCATGGAATACAAGAACTCCTTTCTTGGCGAACAAGTCTTCACGTGACCTTCGTCGTTCGGACTCCCTCGGCTACGTTACATGGGCGTGCTCACCTTTCGCCCTTACCCATGGGCGTGCGCATGCCACAAACCCATAAAGAGCTGCCATGCACAGCCCATGGCTACCAAAGGGCTGCCGTGTGCAGCCCATGCCACAACAAACGTGGCTGCACGCTTTTCGCATGCACGTTCGTTGCTACGGCTCCCACGGTCCCAAACTTGTTCCGACTGCTTCCAATTCTTCAAACCTTCGAGTCTTCGATACTTGAATGTATTATAGAGGAATTATAAATAAAAAAAATACTGCATTTTTTTATTACAATAGAGCATTTTTTTTAATTACAACAACAAAATAAAAAAAAACGTAGCAACTACCAAGAAGGAAATTATGGCGATGATAGACACCCTTCTTGTTACAATCCCAAAACAAAATACATTGAAATTCTAGGACCAAAATTGAGCAATAACAAACCACATATAAAACATATATATATCCATACATTCCAATGTAAACATATATGTGAATACCTAGAGTGTCATCTCTTTCTAAAACATGCATATATACACACAAAAAAAAGGTTCACGAACACATACATCAATTAATCAAGGGTACAACCAGGCTCTGATACCAATTGTAGGGAAAAAACGGTTCAAAATGCAACAGAAGCGTGTTAAATAAGAAAATTAGGGCTTGCGTATATAAAAAAAATTCCCTTTTAGTAACAAGAACCTTAACCCTAGATTAATTGATGTATATAAAAAGTATCGTACCTTTTTTTTTGTGACGATTGAACTAGCATCGAATTGAATCCGTAAGATCTTCCAATCCAATCACAAACATGAATCACATATGAGTGTGGGCTTTCTTTCTTTAAATTGTATACCTGAGAATGGAAACAAACAAAATCTTCTTCATTGTTAGTCACAATAATCCTCCAAGAGAAAAACTAAGAACGTCATGTCACTTTTTAATTATCAATCCATTTGATTGAAACTCGTTTGAACCTTGATTCGATGTTGTACACAAAACCCTTTTGATGCAAAGGATACTAGTGTACTATCGAATACAAAAACATTCCCTCTTTTCTCTATGCTTGGCCGAATTCTTCACACAATGAGTTGGACGATGATTTTTTTTTATAACAATAAAAAACAAATAAAAAACATCTTCTCACACGAAAAACTAAGGCTTGGTCGAAATTTACAAGTAGTATTTATAAGAGACCAAATCCTCTCATAAGAAGGATTTACTTGGTGGTTAAGAATCCTTTTCTAAAAAGAATCCTTTCCTACACCAAGACTCCTAATTCAACTCAATAATGTATTTGTAACCATATTAAAGACTTCCTAATTTGATTAGATAAATAATTCCTTTTATTTATCTACTTATCAAATATAGTCTTTAATATTAATTATACTACCAACAATAGTATAATATTAGGAGACCATCTCCTAATAGAAAAAGATTTAACTTTTAATTAAATAATTAATTAATCACCAAATTAATTAATTTTCATTTAATTAAATAATAAAATAATATAATATAATTAAGCTATTCTAAATAGCATTGCCGCCCAACACATATATATGGGCCAATATATTATTTTCTTATTTTATTAAATCCATTTGACCTTTACAAAAAATCCACATGTGAACTAGACTCATTCTTACAAAAAAAGAAACAAGTCCACATACCTCAATACAATTCTAGATGGACCCCTAAATTGGTCCGGTAGAATATATCAAGTGATCAATGCAAGTTCGTATGGATTGGGGATCTTGGCGGGCTATCTAAAGTTAAGCTCCAATAGACACAACCCAATCACAATCAACAAATGATTCACTTAGGTCTGATCTATTTAATTTTAGTTCATTCCACTAAAGAACTAAAATTGAACTCTTAAATAAAGATAGAATAAGTTGATGTTACTCATTCATACCCTAGACAACCTTATTGGAGAAAGTGTATCCTCGTGAAGAATACTAGTAATCGCCAAGAGCTTATAGACTGTCTATAGCTCTCCAAGTTACCATATTTACTCATATGACCACATTTTCAACTTGGATATTTTGACCTGTCCAGAAGCCATGTTTCAATAGACACTGTTGAAAACTTAACGTTAAGATTTAATATCCAATACCTCAAAACATCCATATAATGATATTCTACTCTCATTTAATAAATGGAGCCACGATGTCCATATCTATAAATGAAGTCCTCTATCGATTAACAAATGAATACCACCAAACTATCGAGGATCGTACTCATTGATAGCTCAAATGATAACACTTGCAACCATAAGTCCATTATTTATCTCAGGATTGAGATAAACTCTCCGATTGTCTTCAAATGAAAAACTTTTATCTATTGACGGCTCTAGATAAAGTATTTCGTTTATGATCCTATTCAATGCACCCAGTGCACTAGATTTTTTTGCCCAAAGACACCACACTTTGATGATTTTAGACTCATCATAACACATTTGATCCCACTCAAATGCTAGCAAAAGAATCTACAACTTTGACAAGATAAAGGTGCCCAACCTTTTATCTTAAATTGTGAATATTATTCAAGACTAACTAAAGAATTGTGTCTACCTCATACATATATAGATGTATGAACATTTCTTATTTTCTCATAGTCTTTTGACCTTATGATTATTTACTTTTGACAATCATAATAATTAAACAGTAAATGCTATAAGATTTGTTAAACTATAAAATAACTTTACTAATATGAAAAGATTGTCAAATACAATATTAAAGTCTTGCTATCGAGTATAATCCTAACAAATGCATGATTGGAGATTATCTCTATGAAGTTTGCATTCTTGTGTGAAATGTGTTAGTTTGTTTATATGTTTGTAATATTTGGGTTATGCTCGATAGCAAGAGTATAATAATGTATTTGACAATGTTTTCATATTAATAAAGTGATTTCCAGTTTAACAAATCTTAGAGCATTTATAGTTTAATTATTATAATTGTGTTAAGGCATGTGAACTTGTTTCTTTTAGTAAGAATAGGTCTAGTTCACATGTGGACTTTTTATTAAGGTCCAATGGATTTCATAAAATCAAAAAAATAATATATGGCCCATATACATGTGTTGGGCGGCAAGGCTAATTAAGAATAGCTTAATTATATTATTTTATTTTATTATTTAATTAAATGGAAATTAATTAATTTTGCTGAATAATTAATAGTTTAACTAAAAGTCAAAATCTTTTTCTATTAGGAGATGGTCTCCTAATATTATACTAATGTCGGTAGTATAATTAATGTTAAAGACTATATTTGATAAGTAAGTAAATAAAAGGAGTTATTTATCTAATCAAATTAGGAAGTCTTTAATATGGTTACAAACACATTATTGAGTTGGATTAAGAGTCTTGGTGTAGGATAGAATTTCTTTTTGAAAAGGATTCTTAACCACCAAGTAATTCTACCTAAGGAAATGATTCTTAACAACTAAGTAAAACCTTCTTAGGAAAAGAATTAAGTTTCCTAATACATATCCTATGAATTTCGGCTAGCCCATATGTATATAGGTGAGGATAGAATTCCTTTTAGATAAGGATTCTTAACTACCAAATAAATCCACCTAAGGAAAGGATTCTTGCTAACCAAGTAAATCCTTCTTAGGAGAGGATTTATAATCCTATATATATCTCTTGTAATTTTTGGGTAGCCTAAGTAATTCTAAGAGTGAATTTCGGCCAGCCCTAGCATAATTTAAACAGAATATTTCGGCCAGCCTAGGTAATTCTTTGTGGAGAGAATTCGGCCATCATAGAATTTAGAGGGAGAAAATCTGGTTTTGCTCTGGACAAAATTCGATCAACTCTAAGAAATAGTGTGTGATTCGGGAAAAAATAAATAGGAAGAAGGAACGTTTGGTTTTCGATAGTACACTAGTAGCCTTTACATCAAAAGGTTTTGTGTACAACATCGAATCAAGTCACGTGAGTTTCTATCAAATTGATTGATAATTCACAAGTGACCTAACGTTCTTTGTTTTCTTCTTGGAGGATTATTGTAACTAACAAAGAGAAAATTTTTGTTTTTTTCCATCCTCAGGTATATAATTTTAAAAAAGGGAGCCCACACTCCTAGGTTCTTCACGTTCGTGATTAGATTGGAAGATCTTGCAAATTGATTCGGCGTTTATTCAATTGTCACTGAAAAAAAGGGTACGATACTTTTTACATACATCAATTAATCTAGGGTTAAGGTTCTTGTTATTGAAAGGGAAAATTTTTATTTATACGCAAACCCTAATTTTCTAATATTCTCACGCTTCCGTTACGTTTTGAACCGATTTTCCCTACAATTGGTATCAAAGGCAGGTTGTACCCTTGATTAATTGATGTATGTGTTCACGAATCTTTTTCTTTTTATTGTATATATGCATGTTTTAGAAAGAGATGGCACTCTAGGTATTCACATATATGTTTACATTGGAATGTATGGTCATATATATGGTTTATATGTGGTTTGTTATTGCTCAATTTTGGTAATAGAATTTCAATATATTTTTGTTTTGGGATTGTGACAAGAAGGGTGGCTTATTATCGCCATAATTACCTTCTTGGTAGTTGCTAAGTTTTTATTTTTTATTTTTTATTTTTTATTTTGTTATTGTAATTAAAAAAACTGCACTTGTTGTAATAAAAAAAAACTGCACTTGTTATAAAAAAAACCGCAGTATTTTTTTTAAAATTTTTCTGTAATGCATTCAAGTATCGAAGACTCAAAAGTTTGAAGAACTAGGACCAACCGGAACAAGTATGGGACCGTGTGAACCACAACAACAAACGTGTGTGCGAAGAGCACGTGGCTACGTTTATTATGGCATGGACTGCGCACGGCAGCCCTATGGAAGCCATGTGCTGCGCAAGGTAGCCCTTTATGGGGTTGTAGCATGCGCACGCCCATGGGTAGGGGCTAAGGGTGCGCATGCCCATGGGAGGTAGCTAAGAGAGTCCAAACGACGAAGGTTGCATGAAAACTTGTTCGCCAAGAAAGGAGTTTTTGTATTCCAAGCCATATGTAATTTACTTGTTTTTCTACGATGAACTAAAATTTTAGCTACTTATATTTTTCTAAATATTGCAATGTTTGTCATTGTTTGATAACATGTCATATAGAATAGGAGTGTCACTCATATATCTCTTTTGTTATGAACAAGCATAGAACGATTTAGGTCTCTAAATTGGCATCTAGATAACTTGGTAAATCATTCTTTGGAATTTGATCACACACCATAAACAATTGAGTGGGAGAAGGTGTTCTAGAACACCTACGACCTCCAAGTTTAGTTGAGCTTTATGTTTCGTGAATAACCTCCCAAGAGGTGTTCATGAATGAAATTTAGCGAGATACTTCCTTACAAGGATAGACTAGACAATTAGCCCAAACGATTCTACTCCCAAATGAGGGATATTCGTGATGATTATATTGAAGGTCGATAATTTGGTAAGACACTCAATGTGAGTTTATTAATATCCTCCCAAGAGTTCTTGTTAATCAAAACACAAGGTTAAAATTAAAAACGTTGATTGGTATGTTGACAATTAGGTGGGACCTAGTCCAACTAGTAAATTGTGCGTACTCCCAAATGAGGCATGACATTTATGGGTGTTGGATCACCGTTGAATTTTTACGATTGAATTATTTTATTTTATTCAAGATAAATATTCAAAAGTGCTATATCATGATTATTTACTTATATAATTTTTGTTAATATATAGAAATCATGACCCCATCCTAAATCAAATTCCTAAAAGATAATACTTTAAACTGATGATAATTATGTCACATGGAAAAGGGAAAATTGGGTTTTTGTAAGTTCGAAAAATCATAAGATCATTCTGTCTATTCCTAAACCACCAAACTAATGAACCTACTCAGGAGCAAGGAGATGAGTATCAGTAGTGGATATCTTCAGATGAGATGGCTAAATGTACGTTACATTATGGCCATCATCTCCGACGTGTTGCAATAGAAACATGAAGGAATGGAGACTGCTACCGATATAATGATGTCTTTATAGGAGCTTCTAGCTATGAGGTCTAGGACGACTAAGAGAAGAGGCAGTGTCTACTTTTAAGAATCTTAGGATGAAACCTGGACAGGCTATGAAAGATCATATGATGAAAGTCATAGCACATCTCAACATTGCTGAACTGAATGGTGCTGAGATAGAAGGTGAGACAAAAACTTGACATGATTGTCGACTCACTATCGGATTCCTTTGGTTTGTTCAAAGTTGGACTACACCTTGAACAATAAGGAATACACCTTGCAAGGCCTGAAAGGTAAGGATCAAGAGATTCATATGCTTGGTAAGTTGCTACTGTTAAAGACCTGTAAGAAGGTCAAGAGACAACAGAAGAAAAAGCAACTTGAGCTTTCTTAGAAGAAGACTAAGATAGTAACCAAGATCAAAGGGAAGTGTTTCCTTTGTGGTGAAAATGGTCAAAGGAATAGACTGAATAAGAATAAATTCAGCTTGTATTTAGGCAATGGAGCAATGATGTCTACTAGTGTAGTGGGAGATATTAGAATCAATTTAGATTCTTATAAGCATTTAGATTTTATAAACATTTATTATGTACCACAATTCAAGATGAATTTAATTTCGGTCTCTTGTCTAAATAAATTTGGATAGATATTTGGTTACTTTTAATAAAAGGTTTTATTATTAGTAAGAATAACAAAATTATTTGTAAAGGTACAGTGGAAAATGATTTACTCTATTTGCATAGAAATATCTCCCACTTGTTAGACACAGAATCAACGGAACCTAATCATAAAAGAGTAAAATTATCAAAAGATGAAACCTACCTATGGCATTTGCGCCTAGGTCATATTAACCTTAATAGGATTAAAAGATTGGTAAGTGACGGACCTCTAAATGACTTAAAGGTCGATGATCTACCAACTTGTAAATCTTAATTGGAAGGTAAAATGACCAAAAGGTTGTTTACGACCAAAGGCATAAGAGCCATCGAATGTTTAGGATTGATATACACTGAAGTGTGTGGACATATGAGCATTCAAGCTAGAGTGGGATATGAGTACTTCATCACTTTCACGGATGATCACTCAAGATTTGGTTATGTGTATCTAATGAGTCATAAGTCGGATGCTTTTGAAATGTTCAAAGCATTTATAGTTGAGGTTGAAAATCAGCTTGAGAAACACTTAAAAATCTTGAGGTCTGATCGTGGTGGAGAATATCTATCTGGTGAGTTTCAACAATTTCTTATTGATAACAGGATAATTTCTCTCAGTTTTCTGCACCAGGCATACCTCAACAAAATTGGGTGGCAGAAAGGAGAAATAGAACTCTTTTGGACATGGTTAAGTCTATGTTGAGTTATTCAATGCTCTCTAATTCTTTTTAGGAATATGCTTTACAAACTGAAATGTACATTCTAAACGATGTACCATCTAAGTCGGTTCCTAAAACACCACATAAGTTGTGGACCGAGAGAAAGCCTAGTTTAAAACACTTAAGGATATTTGGATGTCCTGCGCACATGATAAAAGGAAAGACAGAACAGATGGAGTTTCGTTCATAAACATGCATATTTGTAGGGTATCCAGAAGGAACAAAATGATATTATTTTTATAGTCCTTCAGATCTTAAAGTATTTGTTTCTACAAATGCTAAATTTCTAGAGAAGGATTATATGAATAATTTTGAGCCTAAAAGTAGAATTGTCCTTAAAGAGCTTTTAGGCGATACAATTCCACAAGAGGTTTCGCAACCAAGCCCAATTGTAAGTTTTGTACCAATACAAGATCAACAATCTACCATACCTCGTCGTAGTGGGAGGGTTGTTAGACAACCCGAGAGATACATCGGTCTAGAAGAATCTGTACAGAATCTTCCGGACGACGATGATCCCTATACGTACAAGGAAGCAATGGAAGATGTTGATTGTTACCATTGGCAAAAGGCAATGCAATCCAAAACTAAATCTATGTACAAAAACAAAGTCTGGTCTCTTGTAGACTTGCCTAAAGGGATAAAACCCATCGTGGTGCAACTGGGTATACAAGAGAGAAAGAGGAATGGATGGAAATGTGGAAACCTTTAAAGCTAGATTGGTAGCTAAAGATTATACACAGAAGGAATGTATCGATTATGAAGAAACCTTCTCTCATGTGACCATGCTTAAATCTATTAGGATACTCTTATCCATTGCGGCATCTCTAGACCTAGAGATTTGGCAAATGGACGTCAAGACAACTTTCCTTAATGGAAGTCTTGACGAAAGCATCTACATGATACAACCAGAAGGATTCATTGAAAAAGGCCTAGAGGAAAAGGTATGCAAGTAGCAAATATCCATATATGGATTGAAGCAGGCATCTAAATCCTGGAACATAAGGTTCGATCAAGCCGTGAAATTTTTTGGATTTATTCAAAACCTTGACGAACCTTATGTATACAAAAGATTAAATGCGACAAGTTGGTTTTCCTAGTTCTTTACGTTGATGACATACTACTCATCGGAAACGATGTAAGTGTATTGACATCAATAAAAGAATGGTTAGCAAAACAATTTGATATGAAGGACTTTGGAGAAGCAAGTTATATTCTTGGTACCCAAGTCACATGGGTTAGAAAGAATAAGATGATTGCATTATCCCAAGCTTCATACATTGATAAAATCTTATATAGGTTTTCCATACAATATTCCAAGAAAAGTATGTTACCTTTCAGACATGGAATCAAACTTTCTAGGGAACAAGTTCTTAAGAATGAGCATGAAGAGCAATTCATGAGTAGGGTTCCATATGCATCGGCAGTTGGAAGTCTCATGTATGCAATGTTTTACACTATACCGGATATTTGTTTTGCTGTGGTAATAGTTAGTAGGTTTCAATTGAAACCTGGTCCTGATCACTGGACGGTAGTCAAGCATATTTTTAAGTGTCTTAGGAGAGCGATAGATTATATGCTTGTATACTCTTGAGGGGATTTTATTCTTGTTGGGTAAACAGATTCTGATTTTCAGTCAGATTCTGACTTTAGGAGATCAATATAAGGATATGTGTTTACTATTGGAAGAGGGCCAGTTTTATGAAGGAGTATCAAACAATCTTGTATTGCTGATTCTACCATGGAAGCCGAGAATGTTGCCGCATGCAAGGCTGTAAAAGAGGCTGTCTGGCTCCGCCAATTCTTGATTGACTTGGAAGTTGTTCCAGATGCGAATAAGCAGATCACTATCTACTGTGACAATAGTGGAGCAGTGGCTAATTCGAGAGAACCAAGAAGTCATAAGAGAGGGAAACACATTGAAAGAAAGTATCACTTTTTAAGGGAAATTGTGCATAGGGGTGACGTGACGATTATCAAGATCGCGTCAGTAGAAAATCTAGCGGATCCCTTTACAATGGCTCTTCCATAAAAGAGTTTTGATGGGCATCTAAAGAACATGGGGATGAGAGACATGACACATTTGCTATAGAGCAAGTGGGAGATTGTTAGGGTTATGCTCCATAGCAAGAGTATAATAATGTATTTGACAATCTTTTCATATTAATAAAGTGATTTCTAACAAATCTTATAGCATTTATAGTTTAATTATTATAATTGTCAAAAGTAAATAATCATAAGGTCAAAAGACTATGAAAAAAGAAGAAATGTGCATACATCTATATATGTATGAGGTAGACACAATTCTTTAGTTAGTCTTGAATAATATTCACAACTTAAGATAAAAGGTTGGGCACCTTTATCTTGTCAAAGTTGTAGATTCTTTTGCTAGCATTTGAGTGGGATCAAATGTGTTATGATGAGTCTAAAATCATCAAAGTGTGGTGTCTTTGGGCAAAAGAATCTAGTGCACTAGGTGCATTGAATTGCATCACAATGAAATACTTTATCTAGAACCGTCAATAGATAAAAGTTTTTCATTTGAAGGCAATCTGAGAGTCTATCTCAATCTTGAGATAAATGATGGACTTATGGTTGCAAGTGTTAACAATAATAACTTACTGTGTTTGTGTAACATTATTTTTATTACTTTGTTTACTGAAGTAAAATATTTTTTAACCTGTAATTAATTCCTAGATGATTTCGTTGGATAATGTACTGGCCACAGAAATGAAAAGTTGTTTTGGTTCATCGTTTTCATTTCAAAGATTTAGCCTTGTCTGGCCGGAAGATGTGCCCACACAACCGAATTTTTATGATTGTGGGGTCTTCGTGTTCTTGTTTATGAATGAACGAAGCAATGTCACTTCTAAAAAATTTACGAATACTGTAAGTGATCTGATTTTTTTTCTATTATTTAGTGTGTTTACAATAGAATGTAACTTTCTAACAAAACTGTTTATCATTGTTGCAGTTTAACTCGGTTGCTGAGCGTTTTTTTTTTAGCCAGTCAACTGGCAACATTTTTGACGAATAACCTCCTGGGGCAATTACAACAAAATGCTATCGAGTGTTCGACAATGCAAAGTGGACATTTGGATACCACTGGAAAAAAAAAACATCCCCTACTGAAGCAGGGCCGAGCAAAGGTCGGGAAGTTATTGTCTTAGCTACTCATTGTAAGTTGTCCATGACTACACTTGATTATCTAACAGGATTGGTATAAAATCAATGACTTTTGCATTTACGTTAGCATGGTCATTTTTCCCTTCAACCTATTCGCAACAACTTTTTGATATTTACTTTCTCCAAATTGTATTACAATTTTGAATTTGTTGTCGTTTAAATAATCCTCGTATGTGCAGGTTACTGGTTGTAGAGGGCCTACCAAGCTGGTGATCCCTGTTCTCTTGTTGGGCATTTTTGATAACCAAAATTTTGACCACAAGTCCACTGATTTCCAGTTATTTGTTGGGACTTCTCATGAAGATACAAACCCTACTGTAAATATTTTTGTAAAGAAAGACATGTATATGGGGACTAAAGCATGGTTGGTGGAAATTGTTTTGGAAACGGATATGTATGAAACATGTTAGGGAATGACTGAAATATATAAATCCAATTTTTGATCTCCTTTAATTTAGCAATCCGGTAATTGTCAACCGTGGTAGTTGTCGTCGATTGTGACAACCAACTTTATGTCCAATTTGTGTTCTTAGAGTTTGTGGAGTATGTACAGGATATGTATACTTTTATTTGTGGCGTGGACCAATAGATTTATACAATTATCTGCCAATTTTAACTGCTTGCAACTGTACATATCAGAACATAGTATAACTACCAAACCACAGATATCGTTCCCCCCGATTGGCAATAACCGATACTATGTCTGCACTTGTTAAAATAAAACACACCCTTCAATTTGAAAATGGCCACTGGAATACTGGTAAACATAATAGAATTCCTACCAATAAATCCTCCTACGCATTTAGGGCCTAATGAATTCGAAAAAAAACTCAACAAGTTCAGGTGAAGTTGTTAAAAACATCACATAAAACCTAGTTGCTTTGCATCTACAATTAAACATTCATACTTAAAAATTGCAAGAACCAAAACTGAAGTCAAGTTTGGCACGTACTCCATTCAGCACATCAAGTCACATAAAAATAGAAGGTGAACAAACAACCAAATTCAAGCATCCCAATTCAATCTTTAACTGAAAGTGAAGTGTGTTGGCCTTCATGGTTGTGATTCAAAACATAAGGACTTCGTCCTAGATCTTTTTTAAGTTACAATTCAGCCTGAAGGGATTTGTTTCGAAAATCCCGCAGAGAATGTGTTAGCTGACCTTAAAGCAGTCAAATGACCATAATATCCTCCAGGAAACTCGAAACAAACCATAAAATTCCACGAAAACCTAACTTTTGTACCTTTCCAACCATATAAGACTTGAACCCCTATTCAGCCTAAGCTGATACAGTTTTATTGTTGAAGTTCACCTACCAGCAGATGTTGTTTTCCAAGGCTTTACTGGAATTAATCAAAATTGCTTCCAATTTTCTCCTACAACTTGAATTGCTGAAAATGGAGAAAGATGCGTAAAAATCAAGAGTATAACTTAAAACAAAACAATTAACTACACAATGGAGCTATAAAACACAGGAAATTACAACAATATAGGAAATTATTGCCAAGACTAACAAGGCTTGTCAACAGTTTATTATGCATATATTTTTGTCATTGAATATAGAAGCATATAGTAGAATTACCATTACACCCACGATATCAATGTTGTGTAGAGCCCTACCAAAGATTACCATGCAATTCGAATGTCGAAGATGAAGGATTGAAACCTTCAATATCCAAGTAGAATATTGGACTCATATACCTCATACCACCATCGTTAATTGGAAACATGAACTCATAGAATGGACGAGTTGAAAGAGTTGCAATGCTATTGGTACTATTTTCTGTACAAGATGGGTCAAACATGTGTACTGTGTTGCTTGCAACTATACTATTGTTGTGCAACTGAATTCTATGACATGTCTTGACGCAGTGAAAAAGTAAAAAAAAACTAGACCGACGTCTAAGTTCTATTGAAACTGGAATCCACCAGAAAGAAAATAAAAAAACAAGTCTAAATTTTATTAAAAAATGAACTAATGAGTCTTTCGGCTTACAAGACTATTTAAAGTAAAAACCCTAACCCGAATCCTTGTTGGACAAGAAACGGGATTACATATCAAAAGCTTCCATAAATAGCGAAATTGCCGAAAATAGGGAAATCACAAAAGTTACGGAAATAAAATATACTAACGACCATAAACAAGCCGGAATTAACGGTAGGCGATTCTAGCTTGTCAAAGTCAACTTATGACAAAAATGGAAATTTCCCAAAAAGGAAAGAATTGCGATTTCGGGGCCTAAATGATGGAATTTGACCGAAAAAAGACGTGCCTCAACACCGAAGGTCTTGACTTCTGAAGATCTCGTTGATTCCCTTCAATTAAGGTCATTTAATCTTGGATTTAGGATGGTCCCACCAAGCCATGTAGAACTCAACCATTTGTTCTACATCAGTCCCCCCTACTTGCAATGAACTCGACCTCTAGTTAGGCTCAGGATAAAGAGGCTCTTCTGCATGATACTGGAACAAATCAGCAACATTGAAGGTATTGGAAATTCCCATGGTCTCCAGTAGGTCGATCACATATGCATTATCATTGATCTTTTTCAGAATCTGATACGGACCATACTTATTGGGCTTCAGTTTGATATAAGTCCCAACTGGAAACCTTTCTTTGCGCAAGAAAACCATTACTGAGTCACCCTCCTCAAACACCTTTCGACTCTTGTGCTTGTCTGCAGCTGCCTTATATTTTGCATTAGTTTCTTCCAGTTTTTGTCTCACCTCCGCTTGCACCGCTTGAGCCTGAGTAACCATGTTTTCTGCAGCAACACTAACTCCCGGACCCTTTGGTAAATGAATTAAATCCATAGTGTGCTTTGGTTGTGACACATATGTCACAACAAAAGTAGATTTTCCCAAGGCACTATATACAGCACTATTGTGGGCAAACTCAACTTGAGGCAATGCATGATCCCACTATTTCGGCTTATCTCCACAAATGCAACAGACCAGATTTCGTAAGGTTATATTCGTCACTTCTGTTTGTCCATCAGTTTGTGGGTGAGCAGTAGTACTTCGTTTCAGAGATGTATTGAACATTTTCCATAGGGTCAACCAAAAGTGGTTAAGGAATTTCGTGTCACAATCAGAGGTAATTGACTGTGGTACCCTATGTAGTCGGACCACTTCTCTGAAAAATAGTCGGGTTATGTGTGAAGCATCAGAGGTCTTCTGGCAAAGGATAAAATGAGCCATTTTTGAAAACATGTCAACCACTACGAAAACCGAATCTACTCCTCGTTGGGTACGGGGTAGTCCGAACACAAAATCCATAGACAAGTCCTCCCAGATATTGTTAGGAATAGGTAAAGGCATATAAAGACCGGTATTTTGTGACTAACCTTTGGACACCTGACAAATGTAACATCTCTGAACAAAATTCCCAACATCTCATTTCAGTTGTGGCCAGAAATACCGTTCCTCCAAACTAGCCACCGTTTTGTCTCGTCCCAAGTGTCCACTCAATCCACCACCGTGCAAGTCTCTGATTAATTTTTCCAGTTGAGACGTTCTAGGAATACACAAACGATTGCCACGAAACAGATACCCATCATTTTCATGAAAATCACTGATAAGCTATTTTTCAATACACTTGGACCAGATTTCCTTGAAATCTTCATCCTCTTCATACAACTCCTTCAGAGAATCAAACCCAACAATCTCATAAGCTAGGGTTACGAGCAGGGTGGCACGGCGGCTCAATGCATCAGCAACTCGGTTCAGAACCCCTGATTTGTGCTTGATAACAAAAGGAAATTTTTGAAGGAAAGTGGCCCACCTGACATGCATATTGTCCAAGTTCTTCTGATTGTTGATAAACTTCAAAGCTTTATGGTCGGTGTACAATACAAACTCCATCTGTGCTAGGAAATGTTCCCAGTGTTTCAAGGCTTGGACCACTGCGTAGAACTCCTGATCATAAGTACTCCACTTCTGGCGAGCTTCACTTAATTTCTCGCTAAAGAAAGCTACTGGTCGCTTTTCTTGGGACAGCACAGCTCCAATTTCCACCCCACTAGCATCGCATTCCACTTCAAAAATCTTCTCAAAATTGGGTAGAGCCAGTACTGGTGCTGTACACAATTTCTCCTTGATTAACGCAAAACTCATCTCTACTTCTTCTCCCCACTAGAACCGACCCTTCTTCATACATTCTGTTATCGATGCCATGACAGTGCTGAAATTTTGAATAAACCGGCGGTAGAAAGTAGCTAAGCCATGAAAGTTACGAACTTCACTCACGGTTTTAGGCGCAGGCCATTCTCGAATTGCTTGCACCTTCTCTTCGTCCACATGAATTCCTTTTGAACTCACCACGTAACCCAAAAATAACAAACTGTTAGTCATAAAACTTCATTTCTTCAGATTAAGAAACAATTCACTTTCCTGTAAAACTTTTAACACCTCCCGCAACTGCTTCACATGTTCTTCTTCAGTCCTACTATAGATAATAATGTCGTCAAAATAAACAACAACAAACTTTCTCACAAAAGGCCTCAGTACTGGGTGTATTTGATAGACCAAACGGCATGACCAGCCACTCATACAAACCATCCTTGCTCTTGAACGCCATCTTCCATTCATCTCTAGGCCTTACCCGAATTTGGTGATACCCACTGCATAGATCAATCTTCGAAAACAATTTCGAACCCTCCAGTTGATCCAACATGTCATCTAAGTGGGGAATCAGAAATCGTTATTTGACGGTTATTTTATTGATAGCTCGATTGTCCACACACATGCGCCAACTCCCATCCTTCTTTAGTGTCAGCAACACGGGGAACTGTGCATGGGCTCATGCTCTCACTTATGAAACCCTTCTGCAATAATTCTTCTATTTTCTCCCGCAGAATGTTATTCTCCTTTGGACTCATTCGGTAATGTGGCAGGTTAGGCAAACTCGCTCCAGGTATATGGTCTATATGGCGCTAAATGTCTCTTAATGGAGGTAAGTTGTTGGGCAAATCTTTTGAAATAATATCTTTGAATTGTTCCAGCAACGACTGTATTTTCTCAGTAACAGTTACCACTGGTGTTTCTTCCCGCTCTACCATAAGAGCTTTAACCATTAAAGCATAAACTTCCTGTGCACCCTTAACGTCTGCCACGAATTCTGTGTTGGATTCGGTCACGGTTAAGAAAGGCTACTTCTCCACTTCAAAGGGATTGTTAGGTACTGTTTAACGTTTGGAAGAAGCCATAACAATTTTATGTGATCCCCAGGTAAATAAGTAAGTGTTATCCCGACCCCTATAAGTAATATCGACATCATACTGCCATGGTCGACCCAACAATACATGGCTAGCGTCCATATCAATCACATCACAAACTACATCCTCCTTATATACCTTTCCAATAGAAATAGGAACATGACAAATCTCAGTTACCTTTACAGTCGATCCTTTCTTGATCCAGCCAATAGTATACGGATTGGAATGTTTCTCGGTTGGCAACTTCAAGTGTTCCACCAACCTCTTCTCGATAAAGTTCTCGCAACTTCCACTGTCCACGATCAGATCACAAACTTTTTTGACTGATTGTGCAGCAAGATTGAAATATATTGTTACGCTGACTGTAGTCATCTTGCTTTGGTATGTACAACACCCGTTGTACCACCCAATTGACACGTTTACCATCTTCTTCTGTGAATTCTACTCCCTCATACAAGTCACCTTCTTCTTCATATTCAGGAACATCTGGATCTTCTTCACATCCTTCTACCCAATTTACTGGTCGACGATCAGGACATGCATTCGAAAGATAACCAGGTTTTCTACATCTGTAACAAGTTCCTGCTGTAGGTCTAGCATAGGGATTTGGATTCAGATTTCTAGGCACGTTCCTGTTGGTTGGCACTGTTGTTTGATTGCTACTACTACCCTCTTCTCCATTAGCTCCTCTTGGTTGGTTCGTTGGAACTGATGATTGAACACCCTTGTCTTTGTTCAGGAATGATGACTCAGGATTGTTCCTCTAAAAACCAGAGTTTTCGACTCTACGTTTCAGTAACTTGGCCTTTAGCACCATGTTATGAGCTTCATCCACGGTCCACAACATTTGTAGTCCGATCTTATCCCGAAGTAACGGCCTCAACCCATTTAGATATCTGGATACACGCTGCCCCTCTGTTTCACTCAAGTTATTTCGCTTTGAGAGCCTAGAAAACTCTGTTGTGTAATCAAACACCGACTTGTTCCCCTCCGAACAGTTTTGAAGCAGCTGGAATAGATAATGCTCATAGTCTGGTGGCAGAAACCTACCCATCATAAGTTGCTTCATTCTACGCCATGTCCTTACAATCGCCTTTCCTTGTCGCTGATGGGTCTTCTGCAACTGATCCCACCAGACTGCAGCCTCTCCTTTCAGATTAAAGGTGACAAATCTGACCATCTTCTCTTCTGGAATCTCCATCATCTCGAAGAACCGCTCTACTTCAGTGATCCAGTCAAGAAAATCTTCTATACGTAGATTTCCATTAAAGCTTGGAAGATCTGCCTTCAACCGGTAGTCGTCATGCTCTTTAGATCGTCTTACTGGTTGAATAACACCAAATCCTCTATCTTCTTCATCTTCAGAGTCATCCTCGCTATCCGGTTGATGACGAGGGGGACGCCCTCTGTTAACAGGTTGGCCTCAGGTAAATCCCTCAGCTCGCACTCTGTTATCTAGTTACGGCTGCTTGTTGTTAGCGTTGAGGTTCATTCCGACAAGTAGTTCACGAATCTCCCTTAGCTGGTGTCGTTGTTCCTCCACCACTGCCCACAAGGCCTCCACCCCCACGATCGCCATCAGTAGGGTTTATGTCTCTTGTTCCGTTAGTTGACATCGAGATCGGAAAATCCGTGCTCTGATACCAATTGACGCAGTGAAAACGTAAAAAAGAACTAGACCGACGTCTAAGTTCGATTAAAACTGGAATCCACTAGAAAGAAAATAAAAAAACAAGTCTAAATTTTATTGAAAAATGAACTAATGAGCCTTTCGGCTTACAAGACTATTTAAAGTAAAAACCCTAACCCGAATCCTTGTTGGACAAGAAACGGGATTACATACCAAAAGCTGCCATAAATAGCGAAATCACAAAAGTTACGGAAATAAAATATACTAACGACCATAAACAAGCCGGAATTAACGGTAGGCGATTCTAGCTTGTCAAAGTCAACTTATGACAAAAATGGAAATTTCCCAAAAATGAAATAATTACGATTTCGGGGGCTAAATGATGGAATTTGGTCAAAAACGGACGTGCCTCAACACCGAAGGTCTTGACTTCTGAAGATCTCGTCAATTCCCTTTAATTAAGGTCATTTAATCTTGGATTTAGGATGGTCCCACCAAGCCATGTAGGACTCAGCCACTTGTTCTACATCATGTCTTCACAATGTGGCCGACTTTGCCACAGTTGCCACATTTACGAGCTTTACTGCCGATAGTTTTTTTACGTGCACTAGAACCCTCGGTTGCGGCGATACCAGGATCTCTGACATTATAAACATGTTGTTTACCTTTGGGACACAACCCAGTTTCTGAAGTTAGAGGAGAAGATGGCATCAACTCTTGCATGTGTACTGTTAATTTTTCAATCTCTCTGCCTGCCTCTTTAAATCCGTCATTCGACTTTGAGGGAAAGTAGCATAATTTGTTTCATTTAGCACTAAGTGATCCATACCTGGCCAGTTCCATTATTGGTGTCAGTGTTACCTCACGAGAGCAATCAATATTTGTCATATGTTTTGCACCCGGGGTCTATCGAGTCAATATAAGTGGTGATGGTATATTTTTCATATTCATGGCTTTCATTACACTGAACGACATGCTACAAGGAATGCCTGAGGTCTCAAACAATTTGCACGGGCATTGCATTTGATTGGCCGATGGTATGAAACAGGTTGTCCATGTCAGATTCTCGCAACCAAACTTTTTAATGTATAAGTATACCTATCAACATCTTGTACACAATTGCATATGCTAAATGATGATTCTTCTATAATTTCATCTCGTACAAGGAAAAATACATTCCTGGTGTATATGGTTGCAGCATATTTCTCTAGGCTTGTCAAATGAGTAGAATATACCGGTGTGGTGTTACCGCATTGGCAATCATTAAATGTTTCAGAAGGTCGAATGCGCTCCAATACTCTATCGATGTTTTGCATGAACTCGTACAGCTTAAGTTGACAATTAACAAATCGATTAAGGAATGAAGTGCTTCGCATCCAACCAAAAAAACTATGTCTAAGAAAAGTTTATGCCCACAGTTTTCGTTTGGAATACAGTGCATTTACCCACTCATTGTTGTTCAACCGAAATTTGAGAACCATGTTTTTCCATTTCAGTTCAAAGTCTTCGACTGTCATATTAGTTAACATGAAACTATATAATGCTCGTGTAAAGTTTCAGTCTTGTATATCTGTCTGAACATTACGCTCAAGATGCCAACAACATAACCGACGAACAGAGTTAGGCATCATTGTCTTTATTGCCTTATGCATGGCTTTGTCGCCATCTGTAACAACGGATTGAGGCATCTTATAGTGCATTGAAACTAAGAAGGTTCGTAACAACCAAGTGTATGTCTCCACGGTTTCTTCCTCTAGCAACCCAAAACCGAATATGGTTGTTGATTTGTGATGATTGACACCAACAAGCATTACAAGAGGTCTTCCATACACATTTGTTTTGTATGTTGCATCAAATGCTAATACATCTCCAAAATAAACATAATCTGAATGAGACATCGAGTCTGCCCAAAACAAGTTGCCGAATCGATCATCTTCATCCAAAGTGTATTCAAAGAAAAATTCTGGATCAATTACCATTTTTACAGTCAAGTAGGATATAACGTAATCGGCATCAGAGGATTGAAGCTCATTCCTACTAACTGAATTTAAACGATTATGCAAGTCTTTCTTTGTGTGTCTGACATTTGAATAGCTCTCGGCCTGATCCACAAAGTGGTCAATTACTTGAGCGATCTTCACACCAACTGAGGCGGTCTTCACACCAACTGAGCGTCGTGACTTTAATTGTGCAATATCTGAGTCTTTGACACTTCGATGTGATAGTAGGAACTGGGTGTGATTTTATGGCACCAAATCACGAGTATGTTGAGTAACAAACTCTTTAACAACCTATACCTTATTATTCCGGTGATACTGAACTTTGAACCCTCGACAACATCTTTCTCAAGTTTCAGGAGTGGGTTCATGATTTTTATTGATTCTTTAAATATACTTTTGTGCTCTGTACCCTTGCTTTTAGCATACCCACCTCCGTCTTGTAATAACACATTGGCTATCACGTCTCATTTCATCCTTTCTGGTGCTAAACCCAACAACCTTAGAGTAGTTACTGTAAAAGGACTCAGCGTCTTCAACTGAACCAAACTTATTTCCGATTAGATCAATAGGTTGCAAACGTCTAAATTGACTCGGCTCATCCAACTCACTTAACTTTGGGAGATTACTAATGTTTGAAGTAGAAGCAGGTGTGGTTGAGACAATCTGATCGGTGAAAAGTGAATGGTCAATTTGATCATCCAGGTCATTCATGACGTAATTGGAACCACCACAATGGTAGTTGTTGTATACTGTGTTTGCGTTATCCCAAGCTGAAGGCCCTCCTTGGTTCAAATCAAAAGTTGATTTGGAGATACTACTAAAGTATGAGTCAGGATCCATCTATCAACAACACAATAGACCACCGATTGTTTAAGTTACAGTTTTTATGTATTAATGAAACCTTCGGTTCAATTTATTTTAAATGTAATATACATAGGTTAAACACAGGAAAAATACATACATGTACAGAGAAGATAACAGAATTTCCAATACAGATGTTTGTCTGAACAAAATATTGAAGACAAAGGAATAAGCAGCACCTAAATATGGAAAACAAAAGGAAACATATCAATGTAAATATTGAAGGCAAAGGAATAAGCAGTTGCTAATTGTTGAAGGAGGAAGGAAAACACAACAACTATTGTTACCTTGAAATTGTGATGTTTGAGCAGCTGCTAATTGTTCAAGAGGGAAGGAAAACGCAACAACTATTGTTACCTTGAAATTGTGAAGTTTGAGCAGCTCCTAATTCTTGAAGGAATGAAGGAAAACACAACAACTATTGTTACCTTGAAATTGTGATGTTTGAGCAACTCCTAATTCTTGAAGAAGGAAGGAAAACGCAGTAGCAAATATGGATTCAACTTCTGATGTTTGAACATCAGCTAAATGTTGAAGGGTAAACACATCATTTAAACTTCTTCAGTTACTGATGTTTGAGCAACATTCTTATCATGTGTGACTGATGTACATGCTTCTTACGGAAGTCGATTCAATCTTCAAGGAAGCCAAAAGAAAAGCACCTAGAACGCCATAATGTTAACATGGGTTGTACGACTTTTGTTGGGTGGTATTAACAATTAAGAGGTGGGTAGAATTGGTAGAGAGAAGTAAAGCCAATTGAATGAAAATAGCCGGCCTCCTGCAACATAGTTAACTAGCCCCAACCATCATACTAACAATAATTCAATTTAGTTATATCTTATTCATTTAAAGAAATTGAGTTCTTTGGAACTAATGTTTCATTATAAGAATAAGCATGCAATCACTCGGAATTATTTACTGCAGTTGCTTAAGTAAATGATTTTTGGTGATTACCAAATTAATGCTCCAAGTTGTTACCAACAATGTATAATGTATTAGTGTAAAAAAAACAGTGTACTTACCACGATAGTACAATTAGTTTGAAAGTGGTTAATTTTTCTGTGAAAATAATTACAAGTTAAATTATCAAAAATAAAAAAATAGTAACCAAAGCCGTATAAGAATGAATGGAATCAATAATGCTTTAATGGTGATAGAGTAATTACAATATCCAATCCTTTAAAATTAACTTCACATTTGATTAGTAGTTGAACACAACGTATACAACTTATTTACAACCTTGTAAAATTTAATTAGATGATATAGTAATTCTATGAATATAAGCCAATTTAATTTCTCTTATGTATTGAGATTACGATAGTTTTTATTATTATTATTATTATTATTATTATTATTATTATTATTATTATCATTATTATGGTCTTTTCAAACATAAAAAGAATTCCAATGCTATGGAGGAAATTGATTAATGTAAAGAATATACTTACCACGATAGTATAAGTAGTTACAGATTTTTGAAAAACACATGAAACAATAATCAATATGAAAAAAAAAATTAACAGGTTGCTTTAATACAAAGCCAACATGATATCATTCTAAAATAAAAATTAACTTCAAACTTACTTATAGAGAAGGAATCATTTCCATATGCCTAATATCATTCTCAATAACAACTGTTGTGAAATAGTTAAAAGTCAAAATATTAGAAAAAAATTGTTATCAAAGCCGTATAAATGGTTACTGGAGCCGTAAAAGTGGTTATCAATACTATGAAGATGGTTACAAGTCAAAATTTAAAAAATTAAAACTTGGTAACGAAATCCGTAAAATGGTTACCAAAGCTGTGAAAGTGTATACCCAAGCCGTGAAAGTGGTTACCAATGCTGTGAAAATAGTTGTAAGTCCAAAAATTTCAAATTAAAATGTGGTTACCATAGCCGTGAAAACGATTACAGTAGGCGTGAAAATGGATTACAGGTCAAAAGTTCAAAAAGTTTAAAAGTGGTTACCAAAGCTGTAAACTAGTTATTAGAGCCGACGAAATGGTTATAAGTCAAAATTTTAAAAATTATAAAGTGGTTACCATTGCTGTAAAATGGTTACTGCGGTCGTGACGATGGTTACCTGAGCCGTGAAGATGGTTACAAGTCAATATATTATAAAATATAAAATGGTTACCAAACCTGAATAAATGGTTACTAGTTCCGTGACAGTGGTTACCAATGCCGTGAAAATGAATACAAGTTAAAATTTCAACAAATCAAAAAGTTGTTACCAAAACCGTTAAATGGTTACTGGACCCGTTAACATGATTATCATCGCCGTGAAAATGGATACAAGTCAAAAGTTGAAAAAGCTTAAAAGTGGTTACCAAAGGCGTAAATTGGTTACTGGAGCCGACGAAATGGTTAACATCATCGTGAAAATGGTTACAAGTCAAAATTTTATAAATTATAAAGTGGTTATCATTGCCGTAAAATGGTTACAGGGACCGTGAAGATGGTTACCTGAGCCGTGAAAATGGTTACAAGTCAATATATTATAAAATATAAAATGGTTACCAAGCCCGAATAAATGGTTACTAATGCCGTGACAGTGGTTACCAATTCCGTGAAAATGGTTACAAGTCAAAATTTCCAATGTAAAAAAGTTGTAACCAGAGCCGTAAAATAGTTACTAGATCCGTGAAAATGGTTACCGTAACCGTAAAAATTGTTACAAGTCAAAAGTTCAAAAGTTCAAAAGTTGCTACCAAAGCCGTAAATTGGTTACATGAGCCGACAGAATGACTTCCATCATCGTGAAAATGGTTACAAGTCAAAATTTTCTAAATTATAAAGCGGTTACCATTACCGTAAAATGGTTACTGTAGCCTTGAAGATGGTTACCTGAGCCGTGAAAATGGTTCTAAGTCAATATATTATAAAATATAAAATGGTTACCAAACCCGAATAAATGGTTAATAGTTCCGTGACAGTGGTTACCAATGCCGTGAAAATGGATACAAGTTAAAATTTTAACAAATCAAAAAGTAGTAACCAAAGCCGTTAAATGGTTACTGGATCCGTTAACATGATTACCATCACCGTGAAAATGGTTACAAGTCAAAAGTTCAAAAAGCTTAAAAGTGGTTACCAAAGCTGTAAACTGGTTACTTGAGCCGTTGAAATGGTTACCATCATCGTGAAAATGGTTACAAGTCAAAATTTTATAAATTATAAAGTGGTTACCATTACCGTAAATGGTTACAGGGACCGTGAAGATGGTTACCTGGGCCGTGAAAATGGTTACAAGTCAATATATTATATAATATAAAATGGTTACCAAACCCGAGTAAAAGGTTACTAGTTCCCTGACAGTTGTTACCAATTCCGTGAAATGGTTACAAGTTAAAATTTCAAATATTTAAAAAGTTGTTCCCAGAGCTGTAAAATAGTTACTAGATTCATGAAAATGGTTACCGTAGCCGTGAAAATTGTTACAAGTCAAAAGTTCAAAAGTTTAAAAGTGATAACTAAAGCCATAAACTGGTTACTAGAGCTGTTGAAATGGTTACCATCATCATGAAAATGATTACAAGTCAAAAGTTTCTAAATTATAAAGTGGTTACCATTGCCGTAAAATGGTTACAGGGACCGTGAAGATGGTTACTTGAGCCGTGAAAGTGGTTACACGTCAGTATATTATAAAATATAAAATGGTTACCAAACCCGAATAAATGGTTCCTAGTGCCGTGATAGTGGTTACCAATTCAGTGAAAATTGTTGAAAGTTCCCTAAAACGTGTGTGTCTATAACCTAGAGGGGGGTGAATAGGTTTTAATCGAATCAATTAACTATTTTTTTTATTAATCAATATTAACACAAATTACCCCGAATAAACAAGCATTCAATAAAATCAATTATGCTTAAAACAATAACAACATACAATATTTACGTGGAAACCCTCCAAATGGGAAAAACCACGGGCTGATATGTGCGCCACACTAGATCCTCAAATCCACTATTGAATGAAAGTTTACAGCCTAGGTTGACCTTCTGTCACACCCTCCAGTTACTAACCCTTTCACTCTACCCAACGGCCTTAATAGTGATTCTTGATCTATTTGCTTGTGCACTAACCACTTAGTCACAAGACTTAATCTCAATGAAGAGTTAAACACAACCTAAGTGAATATGATAAAATATTCAAACATGCAAGTAATGCTAGGCAACACTAAATGCTTATCTAGAAATTTTTGAATGTCACTAAGTACAATTCCTAGATATCAATGTCTAAATGAATGTTCATAAAGACTTAACTAGATATAGTTATACAACAATATATCCTAGTTATCAAACAAATGGCCAATCAACACAAGTTGTCATAAAACGTGGCAATGACTATAATGCAATCACAAAATGCAATCAATGAGTCCTAAACAATATCTAAATGCAAAGCATAGAGATTTAGCTAAAAAGGCAAAATGGTCACAAACCCTAGCTATCACAAAATATAAATATCAACCAATAATCAACAACCCAAGCATGTTATAAATGCAATTAAACTCAATAACATACATTTAATGAACAATAATTGCTAAACCTAGACATACATATCATAAGAATGGAACAAGAAATTCTAAGGCATGTAGAAATTACCTAGTCAATGACAAACAAGAAAAACCATGCTTGGAAGATGCTAGAAGATGCTAGAAGATGCTAGATGCTCATGGATTGGAATTTGGTTGAGTCAAAATGAGTTCTTGGGAGCTCTCTCTCTCTTGGAGTCAATTTCTCTCTCAAGAGAAGTTTGGTGAGTAAAAATGGCTTCTTGGACTCACACTTACAAAGAGAAGAGAAGAGAACATATATATATATATATATATATATATATTATGCCTTACACGAAATGGCATCGTTTTTAACAAAGAGCAACTGATTCCCGTCGTGACAGCTGTGCGTGCCGCGACCTAGACAAGTGTCCAGACCGCGGTATCGCGAGCGGTGTATCACCTGGGAATCTTCGCTGTCTGGACCGCGGTACAGGCAATGTCCAGACTGTGGTAGAGCAAGCGGTGCATCACTGGGAAACTCCGCTTGGGAGACCGCTGTGCATGCAACGTGCACAGGCCGCGATAGCAGCAACGTACAATGCCTGGAGAACACCGCTGTACATATCGCAGTGGAGGCAATGCACAGGGAGCAATCCCGCCCGCAGTCAAGTGGAAAATCCTCTTCTAAGGACAAACAAAAATGCATCAAACACCCAAGCAAGAGTTATGGAAAAAAGACACACAATTATGACAATTATGCATTCATGCAAGATGATCAAAAACATGCATGAGAGTGTGTGTGCACTAAAACTCTTCAAACAAGGTTAAACAAGTGATTTACCTTTTGAAGCTTAAGCTAGGTCTTGAGCAATGATAGCCTAAAACTACCCTTACACATTAATCCCCAAATATGGTTGTCAACGAAATGAGCTAATCAAAAACTGAGGAACTTACAATGGTTACAAGTCAAATTTTCAAATATAAAAAAGTTGTTACCAGAGTCATAAAATAGTTACTAGATCAGTGAAAACGGATACCGTAGCCGTGAAAATTGTTGCAAGTCAAAAGTTCAAATGTTTAAAAGTGGTTACCAATGCAGTAAAATGGTTACTGGAGCCGACAAAATGGTTTATATCATCATGAAAATGGTTACAAATCAAAATTTTAAAAATTATAAAGTGGTTATCATTACCGTAAAATGGTTAATGCGACCGTGAAGATAGTTACCTAAGACGTGAAAATGGTTACAAGTCAATATATTATAAAATATAAAATGGTTACAAAACCAGAATAAACAGTTACTAGTTCCGTGACAGTGGTTACCAATGCCGTGAAAATGGATACAAGTTAAAATTTCAACAAATCAAAAAGTAGTTACCAAAACCGTTAAATGGTTACTGAACCCGTTAACATGATTACCATCGCCGTGAAAATGGTTACAAGTCAAAAGTTCAAAAGTTCAAAAGTTCAAAAGTTCAAAAGTTCAAAAGTTTAAAAGTTCAAAAATTATTACCAAAGCCGTAAATTGGTTACAGGAGCCGACATAATGCTTTCCATCATCTTGAAAATAATTACAAGTAAAAATAAATAAATTATAAAATGGTTACCATTACCGTAAAATGGTTACTGCAACCGTGAAGATAGTTACCTGAGCCGTTAAAATGGTTGCAAGTCAATATATTATAAAATATAAAATGGTTACCAAACCCGAATAAATGGTTACTAGTTCCGTGACAGTGGTTACCAATGCCGTGAAAATGGATACAAGTTAAAATTTCAACAAATCAAAAAGTAGTTACCAAAGCCGTTAAATGGTTACTGGACCTGTTAAAATGATTATCATCGCCGTGAAAATGGTTACACGTCAAAAGTTGAAAAAGCTTAAAAGTGGTTACCAAAGGCGTAAATTGTTTACTGGAGCCGTCGAAATGGTTACCATCATCGTTAAATGATTACAAGTCAAAATTTTATAAATTATAAAGTGGTTACCATTGCTGTAAAATGGTTACAAAACCGTTAAGATGGTTATCTGAACCGTGAAAATGGTTACAAGTCAATATATTATAAAATATAAAATGTTTACCAAACCCAAATAAATGGTACTAGTTCCGTGACAGTGGTTACCAATGCCGTGAAAATGGTTACAAGTCAAAATTTTAAATATTAAAAAAGTTGTTACTAGAGCCGTAAAATAGTTACTAGATCCGTGAGAATGGTTACCGTAGCCGTGAAAACTGTTACAAGTCAAAAGTTCAAAGATTTAAAAGTGGTTACAAAAGCCGTAAACTTGTTACTAGAGCCGTCGAAATGGTTACCATCATCGTGAAAATGGTTACAAGTCAAAATTTTATAAATTATAAAGTGGTTACCATTGCCGTAAAATGGTTACAGGGACCGTGAAGATGGTTACCTGAGCCGTGAAAATGGTTACAAGTCAATATATTATAAAATATAAAATGGTTACCAAACCCGTATAAATGGTTCCTAGTGCCGTGACAGTGGTTAACAATTTCGTGAAAATGATTGTAAGTCAAAATTTCAAATATAAAAAAAATAGTTACCAGAGCCGTAAAATAGTTACTAGATCCGTGAAAATGATTACCATAGTCGTGAAAATTGTTACAAGTCAAATGTTCAAAAGTGGTTACCAAAGCCGTAAACTGGTTACTGGAGCCGACGAAATGGTTTCCATCATCGTGAAAATGGTTACAAGTTAAAATTTTAAAAAATATAAACTGGTTACCATTACCGTAAAATGGTTACTGTGGCCTTCAAGATGGTTACCTAAGCCATGAAAATGGTTACAGGTCAATATATTATAAAATATAAAATGGTTACCAAACCCCGAAAAAATGGTTACTAGTTCCATGACAGTGGTTACCAATGCCGTGAAAATGGATACAAGTTAAAATTTCAACAAATCAAAAAGTAGTTACCAAAACCGTTAAATGGTTACTGGACCCGTTAACATGATTACCATCGCTGTGAAATTGATTACAAGTCAAAAGTTCAAAACGTTTTAAAATGGTTACCAAAGTTGTAAACGTGTTACTGGAGCCGTCAATATTGTTACCATCATCGTGAAAATTGTTACAAGTCAAAATTTTATAAATTATAAAGTGGTTACCATTGTCGTACAATGGTTACTAGGACCGTGAAGATGGTTACCTGAGCCGTGAAAATGGTTATAAGTCAATATATTATAAAATTTAAAATGGTTACTAAACCCGAATAAATGGTTACTATTGCCTTGACAGTGGTTACCAATGTCGTGAAAATGGTTACAAGTAAAAATTTTGTAAATTAAAAAGTGGTTATCGTTGCCGTAAAATGGTTACTAGAGCCGTGGAAATGGTTGTCATCACCGTGGAAATGGTTACAAGTCAAAATATAACAAAATATAAAGTGGTTAACTAAGCCGTAAAATGGTTACCAAAGTCGTGAAACTGTTTACCAATACATTGAAAATGGTTACCATCACCGTGAAAATGGTTACAAGTCATAATATTAAAAAATAAAAAATGGTTACCAATTCCATATAAATGGTTACCAAAGCCGTGAAAGTGGTTACTAATGCCGTGAAAATCGTTACAAGTCAAAATTCAAAATTCAAAATTCAAAATTCAAAAATAAAAAAGTAGTTACAAAAGCAATAAAATGGTTACTTAAGCCGTTAAAATGGTTACCATTGCCGTGAAAATGGTTACAAATCAAAATATCAAAAATTTAAAAATGGTTACCCAAGCCGTAACATGGTTACTGGAGCCGTGAAAATGGTTACCAATGCAGTGAAAATAGTTACAAGTCTAAATTTCAAAAATTAATAAGTAGTTACCAAAACCGTCAAATGGTTACTGGAGCCGTGAAAATGGTTACCATTGCCATAAAAATGGTTACCATTGCCATAAAAATGGTTATCATTACCATAAAAATGGTTACAAGTCAAAATATCAAAATTTACATAAAAATATATAATTAATTAATTTTTCTTAATTAAATATAATTTTTTATTATATAACTTTTTTTATTTAGGTTTCAATTTAATTTTTAAAATTCTATAATTATAAATTTTAAGGAGTTGAAATTAAACAAAAAACAATAGGTTTTTTGGTGAAAACCAAATAGACATGCCCACGGTTCCAGGCGGTTTCGGTTCCGGTTCGGAACCGTTGGTTTCTGTTTCGGTTTCTGTTCTGGACAAAACCGGAACCGGAACCGGAACCGTAGATAGGCGGTTCCGGTTCCGGTTCGGTACTTTTTTTAAAAAAAAATTTGCTTAAGAAAATTTTTAAAAATAATTTTTTTTTTAAATTGGAACCAGAACCGAACCGCCGGTTCCTTGCCAGTTTGATGAACCAGAACCGAACCTTCATCCCCACGGTTCCGGTTCCGGTTCCGGTTCCGATTCCGGTTCCGGTTCCGATTCCGGTTCCGATTCCGGTTCCGGTTCCGGTTCCGATTCTGGTTCCGGTTCTGGTTACTGTTTCTGTTTCGAAACCGGTTCCACTGTTCCGGTTTCGGTTTTGAAACCGATTTCGGTTCTGAAACAGATTCCACGGTTATGGTTACGGTTACGGTTACGGTTACGGTTACGGTTACGGTTACGGTTCATTTCATACGGTTACGGTTAAGGTTAAGGTTATGGTTCATTTCATACGGTTACGGTTCGGTTCAACGGTTCGGTTCCACGGTTTTAATCGAACTGTGGTCATGTCTACAACCAACATGTTGTCCATTCATTTTTTAATACTTATTGTTGTACTGTTTATGGCTGTATTATACAGCCAGTTGCACGGTAACCGGTCTCTATATAATTGTCATATGTGAATTTTATCGTACGTACACGTCATCAACAAAGAGGATAAATTGCCAGGTGGACATCCGAATAGGCATTCAGAAAATATCATACAAGACATCACCGAAGAAGAGAAAACCCGAGTAAGTAGATGTTGAACAAAACCTACTCAGGGTCAATCGACGTCATACACTACTCGGGATCAATTAATGACACTCGAGACCTGTTAAATGACATTTCTACTCGGGATCAAATGATGTTACTCGGGACTAACGGGTATTGTCCTTACTCGTGACAAATATGAAGAAAACTGAATAGAAAGCTCAACACATAGCTTACACGGATTAAGTCATTAAAATACATGAAGATATCCATATAAAAAAGGAATCACAATGAGACACAAAATACTGACCAGGAAGGGTTCCCAATCAGGCAACAAATTTATTTCTTTAAAAAGACTACGCTCTTATATGGAAATAAGTCCTAATTGGACTACATTACT
The DNA here is from genome assembly GCA_032871835.1 of Dipteronia dyeriana. Lineage (NCBI taxonomy): Eukaryota > Viridiplantae > Streptophyta > Magnoliopsida > Sapindales > Sapindaceae > Dipteronia > Dipteronia dyeriana. The sequence continues at coordinate 48,261,754 of CM065297.1, forward strand.
AGAGTCCCATTCGATCTCAATACAAGACTCCAAAATAGGAAAGTAGACAGTCCACTCCAAGCAAGTAAATAATCATAATTAAATATAAAGATCTTCTATTAGTTGTACAAAACAGATTATGGTTCTATAAACATATAAATAGACCCATAATCAAAGAAATAGACCCATAATCAAAGAAAGATATAGAGCAATCATAGAAAAATACAGAGAGAAGAAAGAGAGATCAAGAATTATAATATTATAATTTCATAGTGGATTTTGGTTTGATTAATCATTCAACTACCCGTGGACGTTTCTCCGATCATCGGAGTTTTACCACGTAAAATACTCGCGTCTGATTATTTTCTATTTTCTATTTCTCTTTCTATTTCTCTTTCTATTTCTCATTGAAATTACAGTTGAAATCTAATCATTGTTGATTTTTTTGATATATCCAGAAATCGACATCAATAATAATATATTATAAAACAGTAGAAATCTTGCTTGTCCGAGGGATGTTAAATATTCTAGGTGGGACGATAAGAGCCATTCACTCTGATAAAGATAAGCAGAAAACATACTCTTTTGATCCGAAGAATCTATCTCATTATCTACATCAAATCTGGACTGTCCATTTGGTGAATCCGACGGCAATCATCCTTCCAAAATCTGGAACCATATCCAGTAATAAAATTAAAAAACAATAAAAACACCGTAATTGAAAGTTGAGTCTCACTCTCCATCGAAAAAACAAAGATGTCTTCTATTGCGCTCAAATCTTTCACGGGACTCCGCCAGTCTACTCCGGAACCCTCCCACTTCAATGTCCCTCTTCCACTTGCTCGTCACCAACGTTTCAAAGTCTCTGCCAGTAAATCCAGTCCAAAATTGACCAACCGCAATCTACGGGTCGCCGTCATCGGGGGCGGTCCGGCAGGGGGATGCGCGGCGGAGATGCTGGCAAAGAATGGGATTGAGACGTTCCTGATAGAGCGGAAGATAGACAATTGCAAGCCTTGCGGTGGTGCGATCCCTCTATGCATGGTTGGAGAATTCGATCTACCGTTGGACATCATAGACCGGAAAGTGACGAAAATGAAGATGATATCTCCGTCGAACGTGGCGGTGGACATTGGACAGACTCTGAAACCGCATGAGTATATAGGGATGGTTAGAAGAGAAGTTCTTGATGCTTATTTGAGAGAGAGGGCTGAGAAAAACGGAGCTATGGTTATAAATGGGCTTTTTTTGAAGATGGATTTACCCAAAAACCAGGAGCAGCCCTACGTTTTGCATTTCACTGAATATGATGGTAAAAAGGGTGGCCTCGGTGAGAAGAAGACATTGGAGGTTGATGCTGTCATTGGCGCTGATGGTGCCAATTCTAAGGTCGCCAAATCCATCAATGCTGGTGATTATGATTACGCTATTGCCTTCCAGGTACACAATTAATTAATTAAGCTTTCTTTTCTTTTTTTACTTGATTAATTTAATTTGTTTAAAGTTTGAATTTATGTTTTTATTTTTTAGGAAAGAGTTCGAATCCCAGATGAGAAAATGGTTTACTATGAAAACCTTGCCGAGATGTATGTTGGTGATGATGTCTCACCGGACTTTTATGGGTGGGTGTTTCCCAAATGTGATCATGTGGCTGTTGGTACTGGCACAGTTACTCACAAGGGTGATATCAAGAAGTTCCAACTAGCAACTAGAAACAGAGCTAAGGACAAAATCCTTGGTGGTAAGATCATAAGAGTGGAGGCACACCCGATACCAGAACACCCCCGCCCACGTAGGTTATCTGACAGAGTAGCATTGGTTGGAGATGCTGCTGGGTATGTAACAAAATGTTCAGGCGAAGGAATTTACTTTGCCGCAAAGAGCGGGAGAATGTGCGCGGAGGCCATTGTTCAAGGGTCAGAGAATGGGACCAGAATGATTGATGAAGGGGACATGAGGAATTACTTAGAGAAGTGGGATAAGACATACTGGCCAACGTACAAGGTGCTGGATGTGTTGCAGAAGGTGTTTTACAGATCGAACCCAGCAAGGGAAGCTTTTGTGGAAATGTGTGCAGATGAGTATGTGCAGAAGATGACATTTGATAGTTATTTGTACAAGAAGGTGGTGCCTGGGAATCCACTGCAAGATTTGAAGTTGGCTGTCAATACCATTGGAAGTCTAGTAAGAGCTAATGCACTTAGAAACGAAATGGAAAAGCTTAGAGTATGAGTATGAAAACAAAGACGACTTTCCCCTTTGTTTGCCTCCACCTTCATTATATATGATATGTAAGACGCTAATTGCTCTCATTTTATTTACAAAATTATGTACTTGGATTCTCCTCTTTTTTATTTTTTTTTGCTATGCTGTTTTATCATATATACTTTTTTCTATACATGCTTCCCCTGTTTGATCGGATACATATGCTTTGGTTCAATTTGCTCTCAAGTTTGATTATGCTCTTTTGGTTTGAGGAGAGGAGGTTGGCAAGGATGTTTTGACAAATGTTCGACTCTTGGAATTGTTTTGTTGCAATCATATTGCTTTTTGTAATATAAAATATGTATTTTTTATCAAATATTACAGGGATATTAAGATTTTACGTCCTTAACGTTAATTAGTTCTCTAACAATGCAAATTCGAGTCTGTTATATGTATATTTTTATCGAATGTACACGTCACTGACAAGGTGGATAATTTCTTAAGATTGACAGGCAGATATCCGAATAGGAATCCAGAAAATATCCTTCAAGATATCACTAAGGAATATGAGCTCGAGTTAGTGTCCAAGTGACGTCATGTTTCACTCGGGATCAAGTGATGTCATGTTTCATTCGGGACCAAGTGACTTCATGTTTCACTCGGGACCAAATCAAATTCTACTTGGGACAAAAACAAGAAACCCGAATAAAGAAGTCAAGTACATAATTCGCACATGGGTATATCAAGAGTCATGTTCAAATACGCAAAGACACTCATATCAAGAAGAATTTTTAGAAGAATAAAATACCAAACAAGAAACAGGTTCCAAATTAGGCAATAACTTTACTTCTTCAAAATGATTGCACATTTATAAGGGAATAAAGTTCTAAAATGACTATATCTCCAGAGTCCCATTCGATCTCCATACAATCTTTCGAAATAGGAAAGAAGTAAAAGACGACTCCAACAAGCAACTAAATTGTAACTGAATACAAAATTCTTTCATTACTTGTACAACAAGGATTAGGGTTTTATGTAAATATAAATAGACTCATAATCTCATTGTTGAAGAGGACAGAAAAGAAGAGATACAGAATCACTAGCAGATAGAAGAAAGAGAGATCGAGTGGTGTAATTCTTTATTTCAATAGTGAATTTTGACTCCGTTGTTTGTTCAACTATCCTTGGGCGTTTCTCCGATCACCGGACTTTTACCACGTAAACTCATGTCTAACTAGCTTCGAATTACATTCTCTTTCTCTTTTCTTTGACAGGTCACAACTAAATCTAATCTTGTTGACTTTCTCACCCATCGAGAAATCGACGTCAACAATTGGCACTAGAAGGAGAGACGTGGCTTGAACCTCCGATCTAATTAAACAATGGCTAGTAGCGGAAGCAGAAACAATTCAGGGGATATTCGAAAATCTCCAGATAATGATCACATAAGCGGGAGTACACGAGATCCTACCGCAATCGTTGAGAACCAACCAGCATCCGTTGTTGGTATCCAACAAATCCCTCATACCAGTAAGACATAGCACGTCGTTTTCGTGAGGCACTGCGACAGCTATTGACGGACGCGGCAAAGGAAGGGGTATATCTATTAGCTGTGGAAGAGGCGCATCCTCCACCTCCAAGGCTCCGTTCGGTTATAGTTGGGCCAGATGTACTAGAAGTTGGTAGGAACTCCGGTCAAATCAATCAAGCTTAGGGTATAACACGCAACCAGGACAATGGACATGAAACACCAGAAGAGGAACGACCACGCCAAAGGCGGAGTCACGGTCAGATGGCTCATAATAAACACTGCAAATATGACCGGCGCAGGGATCAGTTATCATCGTCAGAGGATAGCGATCGGCACCATCGCAAGCCTCGTCATGGAACCATACGCTTGCAAGGATCAGCCTATGAGACTCGGCAACGAAGTGAAGAGGGGCTGGAAACAGACATTACGATCACCCGACAGTTTAACAATCTTAGAGAACCGGTGTGGGACAGAGATGTTATGATTCGGAGTTTGACCCGAGAAGTCGAAAACAACAGGCGTCAAATGGATGCATTGGTTTGGCGATATGGATATAATGAGTTATCTGACGATGATTCTGATAGTCCATTCACTAGGGACATCCTGCAAACCCCATTCCCAGAAAGGTTCAGGATGCCACACGTGGAACAATTCAAGAAGGAAACAGATCCTAAAGAACACGTCAGACGGTATAAAAGTGTTATGGCTTAATATGCCCACAACGACCCTTTAATGTGTCTCAACTTTCCACAAACTCTGGGAGACAGAGGCTTAAAGTGGTTCGGAAGATTGCCCCCGGCAAGCATTGGGAGTTTATGTGAGTTGAGCAGAAGTTTCTCAAGACAATTTCTGGGCAATGTACGCAGTAAAAAATCAGTGACTTACCTTTCTCAATTGAAACAAGGGAAAGATGAGTCATTGAAAAAATACCTAGGGAGATTCGGTCAGGCGGTCTTAGAAATCGGCAGTGCAAATGATGAAGCAATAATTGCTGCATTCATAAACAATGGTAGACAATTTTAATAAACAATGGTAGTTCGGTCGATATTCTCAATGTAGCTGTCTACGATCAACTCAAGTTGGACAGAAATGATTTGCAACCTTTTCATACCCTGAGGATTCGGGGGAATCGATGTCAGGTATCTCGGGACGGCAAAGCTGCCTATAAAAATCAGAGTAGCACCTTGTTAGAGAGCAATGTTACTCGACTTTGTAATGGTAGACCTGGACAATTGGCCTTATAACGCGCTGTTAGGTCGAGCATTCTTGAATAAAACTAAGGCCATAACAGCTACCTATGCTTTGATGATCAAATTCCCAACCGAACAGGGGGTAAGAGTAGTCAAGGGGTCCCAGGAGATGGCTAGAAGAGCTAATCTCTCGGTTTATAAAGACATGGACAATAGTGAGCAAGTGTATACCTTAACACAGTCAGATCAGATCGAGCAAGAATTATTGTTGTTTGAGTTCGATCCAAGGAAAGAGTTGAAAATTTGTAAAAGTGAACCAATAGAGGAAATAGTTTTAAAGGAAGATGAACCAGATAAGAAGATCAAAATCTGGGCTGGTTTAGAAGGAAAGGTTATGCAAAACCTTATTGATCTACTCAGAGAATACAAATATGTGTTCGTCTGGAGTCATGAAGACATGGTAGGAATAGATGCCCGAGTAATATCACAACATCTTGTGGTGGACCCAAATGCATAACCAGTAATACAAAAGAGAAAATCTTTTAACCTCGAAAGAAATCAGGCGATCATGCAGGAACTGGAGAAGTTACTCGCTGTAGGGTCAATCAGAGAGATCATCTACCCTCAGTGGGTAGCCAATGTGGTCCTCGTCCAGAAGAAAAATGGTCAGTTGAGAATGTACGTAGACTTCACGGACCTGAATAAGGCCTGCCCAAAAGACAGTTTTCCACTGCCAAGGATAAACCAACTGGTTGATGCCACATCAGGCCACAAATTACTCAGTTTCATGGACGCCTACTCAAGGTACAACCAAATCCGGATGAATAAGGCTGATGAGAAAAAAAAGCGTTCACAACCGATCATGGCTTATACTGTTAAACATTAATGCCTTTTGGGCTAAAGAATGCAGGAGCAACATACCAAAGACTGGTCAATAGAATCTTCGCACGTCAAATAGGAAGAAACATGGAAGTTTACATAGATGACATGTTAAACAAGAGCGTTTCGGTAGATGGGCATGCTTTAGACCTGCGGGAAACATTCGATGTCATGAGGAGAAATCGGATGAAGTTGAATCCGAATAAATTTCTGTTTGGAGTTCCTTTAGGAAGGTTCCTGGGTTTTCAAGTTCACCAGAAGGGAATCAAAGTGAACCCTGAGAAGATCCAAGCCCTTCAAAAAATGACCTCGCCGAGGACGCTAAAAGAAGTGCATCGCTTGACAGGATGCTTAGTCTCCTTGGGTAGATTTATTTCAAAGGCCACATATAGATGTGCTCCCTCTTTAAAATTAATTTAAAAAGGAAAAGAGCTCGAATGGAACGAAGAATGCGAGCAAGCGTTCCTAAAAATCAAAGAGTAATTACGGCAGACTCCTATCCTTTCAAAATCTAAAATGAGAGAAGTACTCTACTTGTACTTATCAATTACGGAATTAGCAGCGAGCTCGGTTCTAGTCAGAACAGAAGTTGGGGTACAGAGACCAATATTCTATACCAGCAAGGCACTACTTCCAGCGAAAACCAGGTATTCACAGGCAGAAAAAATGGCCCTAACAATGGTTTTGGCAGCAAGGAAGCTAAGATCATACTCTTAGGCTCATACAATCTAGGTTCTCACTGACTGCCCATTTAAGCAAATCTTACAGAAGCCAGAAATTTTGGGGAGACTAACCAAATGGGCAATCAAGCTGAGTGAATTTGATATTCAGTACATTCCCAGAACATCCTTTAAAAGCCAGGCAGTGGAATATTACTTAGCAGAATTCATATAACCAAACCTGGAAGCAAAAATGATGTTGGGCAAGAGTTTCTTGTGAAGGTTTTATGTCGATGGTTCCTCGAACACTCATGGCAGCGAGGCAGGGATTGTAGTATGCACACCGGAATGAGATGATGTTGAATGTACCATGAGATTCGATTTCAAAGCAATAAATAATCAAGCCGAGTACGATGCGTTATTAGGTGGACTTAGAGTATGTATAGCCCTCGGAGCAAATGAGGTCAAAATATTCAATGACTCACAGGTAATCGTCAACCAAGTCCTGTACGAATACCAAGCTAGAGATGAAGGTATGATAACTTATCGTGGCATAGCAAAACAACTCCTTCTAAAATTCAAAGAATATAAGATTGTCCAAATTCCTAGGGAAAACGATGAAAAAGCCGATGTTTTATCCAAACTAGCATCAGCAAAACCACAATTTGGCCAAAAACTATTCCGGTAGCACATCTCCTCTGAACGAGTATAGTTGAGCCAAAAAACTTTGAAATCTCAGAAATCCGAACACAGTTAGACAGTTGGATGACTCAGCTAAAAAGGTACCTGGAAGAAGGCGTACTTCTGGAAGATCCCTTAAAAGTCAAACGTGTCAGGTACCGGTCAGCAAGATACACATTGATCGAAGGAGAACTGTACAAAAGAGGGTTTTCCCGAACACTCCAAAGATGTGTATCATAGGAAGATGCATGTCAGATACTATAGGAAATCTATGGCGGAGTATGCGGAAACCATACTGGGGGCAAAAATTTGGCACACAAGGTACTCATACAAGGTTATTATTGACCCTCTTTGTTCTCGGATGCACACCGATGTTCGAAAAGCTGCAATGCATGTTAAAGGATTGCTAACATTATCTGATAGCCCCCTGAACAACTCAGAAGCCTTACGTCCCCATGGCCATTTGCCATGTGGGGCCTGGACTTAATTGGCCCAATGCCAGTAGGGACAGGGGTGGAGCAAAGCATGCGATAGTAACCGTCGATTATTTCACAAAGTGGGTAGAAGCCGAAGCGTTGATATATATCACAGAAGCAAATAACACAAACTTTGTGAAGAAAAATATACTATATAGATTTGGAGTCCTAAGCACTATCATCACTAACAACGGCACCAAGTTTGATAATCTAAAATTCAGATAGTTGTGCAGTGAGTATCGAATTGCCAATTACCCTTCCACACCTGCCCACCCTCAGACGAATGGGCAATATGAAGCAGTAAACAAAATCATCAAGCACACACTCAAAGCAAAGCTAGATGCCATGAAGGGAAGTTGGGTTGAAAAACTTCCTGAGATATTATGGGCATATCAGACGACAGTAAGGACTTCTACAGGAGAGACTCCATTCACTTTAGCGTTTGGAACAGAAGCTGTTATCCCCGTAGAAATATCATACGTGTCACCTAGGGTCCGGCTGTACGATGAGGACCAGAATATTGATATGTTGTTACAAAGTCTAGATGAGCTAGAAAATAAAATGGAGAAATCCCGAATACGAAATATGGCGTATCAACAAAGAGTGGCTCGCCACTATAACTCATGTTCGAATCAGAAAATTCCAACTAGGAGACCTGATACTTAGAAAAGTGTCATTGAACAAAAAAAATCAAGCTGCAAGCTCTTTAGCTGATAAATGGGAAGACCCGTACAAAATTGAAGAAGTAGCTGGTCATTGAGCATATTGGATTGTCCGACCAAATGGAGGGGGCCATGCAACGCCCAATATTTAAAGATTTTTTATCCTTGAAATTTGTTTCCTTTAGACATGACAATTTTGATTAGTTAGGATATTTTTTAGTTTTGAAATTTTATCCTTGTTAATTTTGCAGTTATAAATAAAAGCCCGACACGAGATTTTAGAAATTAAAGCATATGATAATAAGAATATATGAAAGAAGAGCATGATAATAAGAACATGCAACAAAAAATAAAATGCTTGAGACCATTAATTTAGTAAAATCCCCGAATGGGCGGAGAAACTCGAAGTAGCATGCCAGCCGAGCAAGGTCAGTCGACCTTAGCCAAAAGGCAAACCCGATGCACCAGATTCTGGAGAACGACTCGGGGAGCCGTTGGGAAAAATCCCAGAAAGATACGCAGCCGTGTTAAGCAGTTCAAAAGCTTAACGATTCAGCAAACCATTGTACAGACAAAACTAAGGAGACGTCTTCAGTGACTTATGTAAGGACTCGAACATATGATCATGGTGAGCCTTGATGTAAAGTTTGGGTAGCAACCGAGTATGAAATACGAGTATAAATCTACTTGCTTGTTTCAAGATGGCTCGGTTAATAATATTAGCCAGTTTAATAATATACTTGGCACGAAGAAACTGAGTTAGCCAGTTAAATAAGATACTTGACGTTAAAAATTGTTCGGTTAACAAAGCTAAGTTAAACAAGATACTCGGTAAAATTAATCGGACAACAGAGTTAGTCAGTTCAATAAGATACTTAGCGTTAGAAGCTATTCCAAGTAATGAAACCAAGTTAAATAAGATACTCGGTACTTGGTGAAATTACTCGAGCAATAAGTCAACCGATTTAAACAAAATACTTGGCTTTCTGAATAAAGCAGTTCACAAAAATATGAAACTTTATTGATCAAAATTTTTACAAGGTGAAAATTTTACAAAATTGACTAAGGCTGGGATAAGGATTTGGAACTCTTACCGATACTTGGGTCAGGCACCATCTCATACTCACGGAGGAGACTTCCATTTGAAGGCTAAGCAATTGTGTCGACCAAATCATCCATCCACTCGCTATAATCTGCTCCAGGGATCGAACCAACATCAAACGTCGCACCATCCACACCAGATTCCTGACTGGCATTGAAGGTCGAGAGAGAATGCTCTGATGGAACCTCCAAATGCATAGGATGGGGCTCTTTACCTCGGTTGCGACAGTAAACTCCCCATTCCTTCATTTGAGTCCGAAGAGACTCTAAGGACCGGTCCAAATGGTTTTGATTGACAGCTCCGTTGTTTTGAGCTTTATAAGTTGCTCGATTCTTGACCTTAAAAAATTCGCCAACTGAAACTAACCCTTGTTGAAATTCCCGAAAGAGAAATGCGTAATAAGCTAGAGACCTTTTGAAGCGATCAACCCTCTAGACCTCAAGTTCCAACCTAGCCTCCTTTGAGAGGGATTCAACCGTCAAGGCTTGACGCTACAAATCTTCAATTTTTTGCTCATAAGATGACTTGACCTGTTCAGCCTCATGTTCAACCTTGAGTATTGACTCCTGGCAGCAAATAATAGATTCAGGAAGGACACAACCTTCTCTTCTGCCATATAAGCTCTCTCTTTGACGCCCATTTGCTTAGCCAAGCAATGATCGACAAACTCTTGGGCAGAACTCACCTCCCTTTGATAAGCCGCTTCAACCCGAGCATGGCTATCCTCACTCTCCTTTAGCTGAGCCTCAAGACGCCTTATCCGATCAGCTTGATGTTGTCGCATCTGAACCAATTAAGTAAACTCGGCCACCATTTACAAGGAAAATCGAGTTGAAAATCTAATTGACATTAAGATAAATGGTTAGGATAGAAGACTTATGTATGACGCACTGTTGAAAATATTTTTAAGACGATCTGTTGAAGAACCATCCCTGAGATGGCTCCAATAGTCATCCCCAATGAAGGCCCGACCGGATGACATCGCCCTTAGCATATCTTGGGGAGAAGGATAAGAAAGGTCTCCCGAGGATTTTGTCCTTACATCTTCAACCTCAGGAGGTAAAGAATCCCTGTTCAGGTCTGAAGTTTTTGCTCTTCTTACAGACGCTTCAACTTGAACACTCAGAGAGACTGACCTTGGTATCATCATCACTCAATTCAATAAACGATACCACCCGAGAAACTTTATGAGGGCGAGTGAGGGAGTCGACCATCTTCCTTTTCTCAGCTCGAGTACGATAGAAGCTGAGGTCAGCCGTAGGATCTTCTTGACAACCATATTGGAAGGATTTGGAAAGGCTAGGATTGAAATCTTCTCAGTCATCTGAGGGTTTATCTCCAACCCCAACAACAAACTGCTCAACATGAACCTTATCAACCGGGGAGTTTGGCTCACCAGACACCTCACCACCAAGTTGATCCACTTGCATGCCTTCATCCTCAGATAACTTCTGGGCATTGACAGTATCAGCAGGGCCATTCAGACCGCTAGATTCCCCCACGATCGGCTGAATGACCTCTTTAGGGACGTGCTCAGGAATCTACTCATCAGCCTCATCAGACTTTTCATCCGATTCGTCAGGCGGAGCAATTCCTTCTCAGTTTTGGCGAGAAGCTTCTTTTTGGCTCGCTTGAAGGATCGATTTCACCTGGCAAGCTTGAACGTTACAGACGATGTCTGAATCATACTCTAAACACAAGATAAAGAAGAAAGAACCAAAGCTTGTTCGCCGTAGGAAACCCCCACACAAAGCCTCTCATTTTGGCATCAGAAGAAATATCAACTCCCCGGTTCACTTTGGTCCCCTTAGGGACCCAGCAATCTGGCTGATTTGACATAAGAAAATAAGTTCCAGTCCGACCAGATTGCCTTAGTGTGAAGAAATGCCTAATTTAGCTTGGAGAAGGCGGCGACAGGTTCATCCGGCTCCACATATGCCTCCTACACATCAGGATTCTTTAGTTATTCAGAGCAAGTTGGCCTGGAGCGATCCCCGCTTCGGTAAGGAACCAAGCGATGAATGGTTGAAGTGGAAGAGTCGCACCATAGCATGGACCCATAAATCGCCACCATACCTGGATGTGGGTTCCATACGGCTTTATCACCAACAGGAGTCAATATGATTGAGTCGTCTAGATCAAACCAAGCACGATACTTCTCGATCTCATCTTCCCCGTCCACATTTGGCTCGGTATCATATCCACTCGGACGATAAGGAGAGAAAGGAATACGAGATGCACTATGCTCCTTCTCAACATCCCTTTCGTCAATTATTTGCCTCCTAATTTGAATGTTGCCCGAGCCATGCTTGTGAACTACACGTTTGCTTTGATGTTTTTCCATCCTCGATCGTAAAGAAACCCTGTGATGATTAGAAACAGAAGATTTAGAACTGGAGGATTCGGAACTAGAACTTAAACGAACGTCAGGATAAAGCCCGGAAGCATCAACGTTTAAAAAAAGAGGCTCATCAGTAGGGATTTCCCCCAATAATCTACGAACACAAGAGACTAATTGAAAATCTCCACACTCAAGCGCTTCGTAAGCTATAACAAAAAGGCGCTGTCATGAAACAGGATCCATTGAAACTAACCTTTAAAATAAAACGCAAAGAACCTAGAAAAGCTTCAATGGAGAATTGAGATGAATCTCTGCGCAAGAAATCTGGGTTCAATGTCTGCTTATGCGAAAATGAACCGGAATAGTTCCTTTCCGGCTTAAATAGATTATCCAAGACGTAAAACCCTAGGGTCTCAAAAAACGGGAAAAAATTAAAAATGAGAATTTGATGACGTAGGCGGCACATCAAGAGTCGCACAAGTCGCTTCTCATAAATGCTACTAGGGGAATGAAGCGGTGGGAAGACACATGCCAAGAAAAAACTGACCTAACCGTCTTAATTTCAAAACATCGCAATCGTTGAGATTTCGCGTTAAGTGATTTATGTGGTAGCCATTAAGACACGTCATTATTGCAAGGCACTGTTATTTTGGTATTAACGAGGCATAAAGATTAAAGGGTCGATTAAAATATTTACGCCAAGGATGAATTCTTACTCGGTAAAAATATTTGAAGGGGGTATTTTTGTATGTATATTTTTATCGAATGTACACGTTACTGACAAGGTGGAAAGTCCCTTAAGATTGCCAAGTAGATATCCGAATAGGCATCCAGAAAATATCTTTCAAGTTATCACTAAAGAATACGAAACCGAGAAAGTGTGAATACAAGTATTCGGCAAGTCAAGACCTGCTTGGGACCAAGTGACGTCATGTTTCACTCGGGACCAAGTAACGTCAAATTCTACTCGGGACAAAACGAGAAACTCGAATAAAGAAGTCTAGTACATAATTCGCACATGGGTATACCAAGAGTCTTGCTCAAATATGCAAAGACATCCATATCAAGAAGAATTGGATGTCTCATGACCGGTTTCTTTATGGAATTGGTAGTATTTGGTTGTATCTCTCCGGACGAACTGAGACTGTCGTCGTGGCTTTTTTACCATATTCTTTGCTTCCAGAATGGTCGGGATTTCCTCCTGTTTTTTCTGAAGAGGGGTGTAGTTGGTGTATCTACCTCAGTATTTCTCCGTTGTCTATTTGGCATTACGCCCATTCCCTCCGTCCTTGCTCTTTTCTTTAGTGTTTCCTTTCTGTTTCCCTTTTTGGTTCTGCACCTTGGACTTAACGTCCTTTTTGAGTTTTCCTCCATGCATGTGACATCCTCCCATGGCTAACTCTTCTTCCTCGGCTAGTGCATATCCTCTTACCATGTCCATCATATCTGTATTTTTGGTCAGACGGGCTCTTCTTAAGTCAAAAGACAACCGTGCATTCTGTAGGTTGTTGATGAATGCGGCAATTATTGTTTCATCGTTTGCACTTTCGATTTCTGATACCGGTTGGTCGAATCTTCCCAGGTATTTCTTCAGTGACTCATCTTTCCCTTGTTTTATTTGAGAAAGGTAAGCCACTGATTTTTTCCTGTGAACATTGCTCAGAATTTTCCTTAAAAAACTCCTGCTTAGTTCACTGAAATTTCCGATGCTTGCTGGGGGCAATTTCCCGAACCATCTTGAGTCCATGTCTCTTAGAGTTTGTGGAAAGTTGAGGCATAGTAAGGGATCGCTATGGGCATACTGGCCATATCACTTTTATAGCATTTGACATGTTCTTTCGGGTCTGTATCCTTCTTGAACTGATCCACGTGTGGCATCATGAATCTTTCTGGGAATGAAGTCCGTAGGATGTCCCTAGTGAACGAGCTGTCAGAATCCTCGTCAGATAAATCGTTGTACCCATAATGTCTGACCAGTGCATCCATTTGACGCCCATTGTTTTCGACTTCTAGAGTTAGGCACTGGATTGCGACATTTCTGTCTCCCGCCGGACTTCCCTGATGATTGAACCGCTGGGTAATTATCATTCCTCTTTCTGGCTCTTCACTTTGATACCGGGTTTCACGTATGATTCTGTGTTGACGCTTACGATGGTGTCGATCTCTATCTCCTGATGACGACCGATCCCTGTGCTGGTAATGTTTACGCTGTCTAACACGGACTGTCTGATCCTGGTTCTGCTTCTGGCGTGGTCATTCCTCTTCAAGTGTTTCACGTATGGCCTGATTGATTGGAACAGAGTTCCTTCCGGCTGGAACAGAGTTCTTTCCGCTTCCAGTGCATTTAGTTCTGGCCCTACCACAACCGAACAAAGCCTCACAAGCGGGAGGTTAGGAGTTTGTGCCTCTGTAGCCAGTAGATCAACTCCTTCATTTGTTGCGTCTGCCACCAATTGTTGCAACGCTTCTCGGAGACGTTGTGTCAGTTCTCCACTGGTTGGAAGAATTTGCTGGATCCCCGCTAGGAATGTAGGTTGGTTCTCCGTGGTTGCAGTGAGATCTCGCGAGCTGCTGCCGACATAGAAATTATCTGGAGATTTTTGGACATCCCTAGAACTGCTTCTGCTTCCTGTCGTTATCCTTAATTAAATCGGAGGTTTGGCCCCTCCTAGCGCCAATTGTTGACGTCGATTTCTGGATGTATGAGAAGAGCCAACAATGATTGGATTTCAGCTGTAATTTCAAAGAGAAAGAGAAGGAGAAAATAATCAGACACGATTTTTTTATGTGGTAAAACTCTGATGACCGGAGAAAAGTCCACGGATGGTTGAATGATTAACCAAGCCAAAATCCATTATGAAGTTATAATATTACAATTCTCGATCTCTCTTTCTTCTCTCGATATTTTTTCTATGATTGCTCTATATATTTTTTTTGCGAGATTATGGTTTTATTTATATGTTTATAAAACCCTAATCTGCTTTGTACAAGTAATAAAAGATCTTTGTATTTAATTATGATTATTTACTTGCTTGAAGCAGACTGTCTTCTTTCCTGTTTCGGAGTCTTGTATTGAGATCGAATGAGACTCTAGTAATGTAGTCCAATTAGGACTTATTTCCTTATAAGAGCGTAATCTTTTTGAATAAATAAAATTGTTGTCTGATTGAGAACCCTTCCTGCTCAGTATTATGTTCTTATTGGGATTCCTTTTTTATATGGATATCTTCGTGTATTTTAATGACTTAATCCGTATGAGCTATACGCTTGGCTTTTTATTCAGTTTTCTTCATGTTTGTCCCGAGTAAGGAAAATATCCGCTGGTTTCGAGTAACATCATTTGATATCGAGTAGAAATGTCATTAATTGATCCTGAGTAGTATATGACGTCGATTAACTCTGAGTAGGTTTTTTTCAACATCTGCTTACTCGGGTTTTCTCTTCTTCGGTGGTGTCTTATAGGATATTTTCTGAATGTCTTTCGGATGTCCACCTGGCAATTTATCCCCTTTGTTGATGACGTGTACGTACGATAAAATTCACATATGACACTAGTATTCATAGAGGTTGAACAAGGTGGATCAACCAATCAAGATACTTATAAATCGTGGGGTGGAAATTGTAGGCAATAACACTTTTTTTGTTGAATTTTGAATTTATCACTAGTTTGACAAGTTATGTTTAAACGACACCAATGAACTAAAATGCCCTCATTTTCTTCTTTTATTACATTAAAAAAAACTCTTTCGGCCAAGAGAAAAGACATATCAAATTGTTGGTGCCTAGGATTACATATTGCGAAACGGAAGTGTTTTAAATTTTTTTATGCAATCATCAACTAACCCATTTGTACAGTGTAAATGAAAACAATAAGAAGGAGATGAGACTATTTCATGCCACCGTTGTAGGCTCTTTCTTTTCAATCTGCTTCCTGATTTGAACCATAAGTTCTTCCTGACTATTTCTGGAGATTGGTAATGGCGTGTGGATGCGTCACGGTACTTAAGAACAAGGAGGATCAAGAGAAGAACCAAAGATTTTTTTTCTTGGCCGCCTAGACTTTCTAGGATTTTCTTTTTCGTGGAAATGGTGAAAAATATCATATTTTTTTTATGAGTTGCGATGATGTCACTATATTAATAACTTATGTTTAAAAGGCACCTATTATGTTGAACTATCAAAATTGCCCTTAAAAGTTGTATTTGTGCTTTCATCTTCGGTTTCAGAAAAATAAGTTTACTTCTCTCTCCAAAATAGTAGTGTGTTTTTCAAATCTACAGGTAAGTGATTTTTGTGATCTCCATAATGTTTTGTCATGCTTTTACGAGTGATTTAAGATGTGTGCAACAAATGTATGAACAATTACTCTCTAGAATGTGTAGTAGGTTTATTTTCTTACTTTCCGAGAATATAGGTCCAGAATTGTTATAAAAGCTCGAGGTTTTATAAAAGCTCGGGTTTTTGAAAAAAACCTCGGTCCGAGGTTATAAGAGTGGTCCGAGCTTTTATAACAGCTACGAACTTTTGAAAGCTGGATTCGAGCTTTTATAAATGATGCGAGCTTTTAAAAGCTCGATCTGTGCTGTTATATAAAAGCTTGCAGCTGTTATAAAAGCTCGGACCGAGCTTTTATATAGCAGCTCAGACCGAGCTTTTATATAACAGCTCCGAGCTTTTATAAAAAACTCGGATCGAGCTTTTATAAAAAGCTCGGATCGAGCTTTTTCAAAAGCAAGATCCGAGCTTTTAAAGAAGCTCGATCTGAGCTCTTGTACTATGTTTATCCGAGATGTTATTGTATTGGATCGATGTTTTATTTTGTTATTCTGAGATTTTGATGTATTGGTTTGAGCTTGTACTTTGATTATCCTAGTATTTTTTGTACCGAAGGACTTTTTTTAATTCCAACATTTGTTATTATTTTTGAGTTTTTTAATAACTTTCATTCTGTTATTTAATTGTTATTTGAAATTGAATTTAGATATTGTTATCGTTAGTAATGGTTTGTGATTTTGATTTTGATTTTGATTTTGACAGGAGAATGAATTGGGTAAGAATAGTCATCTCCTACAACAGTCGATGAGAGTAGTTACCCGATGAAAGTTAAAGGTTTTTAGGTACTGATAATCAAGGAATGTATGTCTCAAAGAGTATGACTTACCAAGAGTTGGTTTCGATCTTGGAAACCGTTGTGAAGTATGATGTTGACAAATACAGTGCTGATCTACAGTGTATATCAATGGTTCCTGGAACTACATGTCACACGTTTATAAGAAATGACGATAATGTTTAGTTTATGCTGGGGAAAGATAGGGTGATCCTTCATGTATGTGTCAGTGTAATTGAGAGGGCAGTAGGATGTGTCATTGGTGAATACATCCCTCGTCGTGATAACACTCAACAATTTTGATCTTCAGGTGGAAGCAACCAGTTGTTCACAGAAAGTAGGGAAAACCTGTGTGGGTGTCCCACCGGAAGTAGACGACCACGGTAAATTAGTCGATGGCCAATTCGACGATGTGTTTGAATGTCAAATTGAGATGAATGATGGACAGTTCAATCACCATTATAATGACTTCTATAATAACATAAACAATGAGCAGAAAAGTGAACCGAATGTTGGGCCGACACAACAGATGAATGATGAGGAAGAGGCTATCAAACCGGAAAGACGTGCAACACGTGTACAAAGATTTACTTGCAGTGCAGCAGCTATAGTTGGGACTTCCTATTAGGATTATGCTCGATAACAAGAGTGTAATATTGTAATTAACAGTCTTTTCATATGAATAAAGTGATTTATAGTTTAACAAATCTTATAGTATTTATAGTTTAATTATTATAATTGTCAAAAGTAAATAATCATAAAGTCAAAAGACTATGAGAAAAAAAGAATTGTTCATACATCTAGATATGTATGAGGTAGACACAATTCTTTAGTTAGTCTTGAATAATATTCACATCTTAAGATAAAAGGTTGGGCGTCTTTATCTTGTCAAAGTTGTAGATTCTTTTGCTAGCGTTTGAGTGGGATCAAATGTGTTATGATGAGTCTAAAATCATCAAAATGTGGTGTTTTTAGGCAAAATAATCTAGTGCACTGGGTGCACTGAATAAGATCAGGATGAAACACTTTATCTAGAACCGTCAATGGATAAAAGTTTTCATTTGAAGACAATCGGAGTGTCTATCTCAATCATGAGATAAATGATGGACTTATGGTTGCAAGTGTTATCATTTGAGCTATCAATGAGTACGATTATATAGCATAGTCTATCCTCGATAGTTTGGTGGTATTCATTTGTTAATCGATAGAGGACTTCATTTATAGATATGGACATCGTGGCTACATTTATTGAATGAGAGTAGAATACCATAATATGGATGTTTTGTGGTATTGGATATTAAATCTTAACGTTGAGTTTTAAATAGTGTCTATTGAAACATGGCTTCTGGACAAGTCAAAATATCTAAGTTCAAAATGTGGTCAAATGAGTAAATATGGTAACTTAGAGAGCTATAGGCGGTCTATGAGCTCTTGGCGATTACTGTTATTCTTCACGAGGATATACTTTCTCCAATAAGGTTGTCTAGGGTATGAGTGAGTAACATCAACTTATTCTATCTTTATTTAAGAATTCAATTTTAGTTCTTTAGTGGAATGAACTAAAATTAAATAGGTCGGACCTAAGTGAATCATTTGTTGATTGTGATTCGGTTGTGTCTATTGGAGCTCAAATTTAGATAGTCCGCCAAGATCCTCAATCTACATGAACTTGTATGGATCACTTGATATATTCTACCGGACCAATTTAGGGTCCATCTAGAATTGTATTCAAGCATGAGAAGTTGTTTCTTTTTGTAAGAATATGTCTAGTTCACATGTGGACTTTTTATTAAGGTCCAATGGATTTAATAAAATAAGAAAAATAATATATGGCCCATATATATGGTATGGGTAGCAAGGCTATTAAGAATAGCTTAAATATATTATTTTTATTTTTTTATTTAATTAAATGGAAATTAATTAATTTGTTAAATAATTTCCATTTAATTAAAAGTCAAAATATTTTTCCTAATAGGAGATGGTCTCTTAAAACTATACTATTGTTGGTAGTATAGTTAATGTTAAAAACTATATTTGATAAGTAGATAAATAAAAGGAATTATTTATCTAATCAAATTAGGAAGTCTTTAATATGGTTACAAATACACTATTGAGTTGGATTATGAGTTTTGATGTAGGAAAGAATTCTTTTTGGAAAAGGATTCTTGGTCACCAAGTAAAACTACTTAATGGTAGAATTCTTCTTTGAAAAGGATTCTTAACTACCAAGTAAATCTACCTAAGGATAGGATTCTTGTCCATCAAGTAAATCCTTCTTAGGAAAGAATGAATTCTCCTAATCTATATCAAAGAGAAATTCGACCAGCCCATGTGTATATAGGAGAGGATAGATTTCCTTTTAGATAAGGATTCTTAACTACCAAATAAATCCACCTAAGGAAATGATTCTTGCCAACCAAGTAAATATTTCTTAGGAGAGAATTTTTGATGATATATATAAATGTGTGTATATGAAATTCAGCCAAGACTAAGGAAATTGAGAGGAGATTTTTGGCCAGCCTTATTTTTCTAAGATAAGAATTCGGCCATCATAGGAATTTTGAGGGAGAAATCTGATTTTACTCTATACAAAATTCGATCATCTCTAAACAATAGTGTGTTAATTCGGCCAAGAAGAGAAAAAGGGGAACGTTTTTGTTTTCAATGGTACACTAGTATCCTTTACATCATAAGGGTTTTTGTGTACAACATTGAATCAAGGTTCACGCGAGTTTCAATCAAGTTGATTGATAATTCACAAGTGACCGGACGTTCTTGGATTTTTTTTTCTCTTGGAGGATATTTGTAACTAACAAAGAAAAGATTTTGTTTTATCTCTATCCTGAGGTATACAATTTAAAGAAAGGGAGCTCACACTCCTAGGTGATTCACGTTCGTGATTGGATTAGAAGATCTTACGGAATCAATTCGGTGCTTGTTAAATCGTCACGAGAAAAGTGTACGATACTTTTATATATATCAATTAATCTAGGGTTAAGGTTCTCATTGCATAAAAGAGATTTTTTTTATTTATACGCAAACTCTAATTTTCGTTTTCTCACGCTTCAGTTGCGTTTTTGAACCGTTCTTTCCCTACAATTGGTGTTAGAGCCTGGTTGTACCATTGATTAATTGATGTATGTGTACATGAATCTTTTTCTTTTTATTGTATATATGCATGTTTTAGAAAGAGATGACACTCTAGGTATTCGCATATATATTTACATTGGAATGTATGGATATACATATGTTTTATATGTGGTTTGTTATTGCTCAATTTTGGTCCTAGAATTTCAATGTATTTTGTTTTGAGATTGTAACAAGAGAGGTGGTCTATCATCGCCATAATTTCCTTCTTGATAGTTGCTAAGTTTTTTTTTTATTTTGTTGTTGTAATAAAAAAAAAACTGCATTATTGTAACAAAAAAAAAACTGCAGTATTTTATTATTTAAATTCTTCTGTAATATACTCAAGTTCCGAAGACTCGAAAGTTTGAAGAATTAGAAGCAACCGGAACAAGTTTGGGACCGTGCGAGCCGTAACGATGAACGTGTGTGCGAAGAGCGCACAACCACGTTTGTTGTGGCATGGGCTGCGCACGGCAGCCCTTTGGTGGCCATGGGCTGCGCATGGCAGCCCTTTATGGGTTTGTGGCGTACGCCCATGGGTAAGGGTGAAGAGTGTGCACGCCCATGGGAGGTAGCCGAGGGAGTCCGAACAACGAATGTCGCGTGAAGACTTGTTCGCCAAGAAAGGGGTTCTTGTATTCCAATATATATGTAATTTACTTGTTTTTCTAGGATGGACCAAAATCGTAGCTATTTATATTTTGCAAATATTGCAATGTTTGTCATTGTTTGATAACATGTCTTATAGAATAGGAGTGCCACTCATATATCTCTTTTGGTATGAACATCCATTGAATGGTTTAAGTATCTAAATTGGCATCTAGATAGCTTGGTAAATCATTCTTTAGAATTTGATCACACGCCTTAAACAATTGAGTGGGAGAAGGTTTTTTGGAACACCTACGGCCTCCAAGTTTAGTTGAGCTTTATGTTTCGTGAATAACCTCCCAAGAGGTATTCATGAATGGAATTTAGCAAGATACTTCCTTACAAGGATAGACTAGACAATTAGCTTAAACGATATCTACTCCCAAAGGAGGGATATTCATGAGGGATTATATTGAAGGTCGATAACTTGGTAACACACTCAATGTAATTTTACTAATATCCTCCCAAGAGTTCTTGTTAATAAAATTGTAAGGCTAAATAAAAAACATTAGTTGTTATGTTAACAATTAGGTAGGACCTAGTCCAACTAGTAAATGGTGCGTACTCCCAAAGGAGGCTTGACATTTATGAGTGTTGGATCACCGTTGAATTTTTACGATTGAATTATTTTATTTAATTCAAGATAAATATTCAAAAGTTCTATATCATGATTGTTTACTTATATAATTTTTGTTATTAAAAAGAAATCATGACCCCATCCCTAATCAATATCCTAAAAGATAATACTTTAACTGATGATAATTATGTCACATGGAAAAATGAAAATTGGGTTGTTGCAAGTTGACAAGTATAAGTTCATTATGTATATTCCATAACCACCAAACTAATGAATCTACCCAGGTGCAAAGAGATGAGTATCAGTAGTAGAAGTCTTTAGATGAGATGACTAAATGTACGTTACATTATAGCCATCATCTCCAACGTGTTGCAACAGCAACATGAAGGAATGGAGACTGTTGCTAATATTATGATGTCTCTAGACAGTGATTCATATGGTTGGTAAAGTTGCTACTGTTAAGACCCGTTAGATGGTCAAGAAACAACAGAGGAAAAAGCAACTTGGATCTTCTTAGAAGGCGACCAACAAAGTAACCGAGATCAAAGGGAAGTGTTTCCTTTGAGGTTAAAAGGGTTAAAGGAATAGACTGAATAAGAATGAATTCAACTTGCATTTTGGCAATTGAGCGTTGGTGTCTACTAGTATAGTGGGAGATATTAGAATCAACTTAGATTCTAGTAGGCATTTAGATTTAATAAACGTTTATTATGTACCTCAATTAAAGAGGAATTTAATTTCAGTTTCTTGTTTAAATAAATTTAGTTATTCGGTTACTTTTAATAAAGCGTTTATTATTAGTAAGAATGACAAAATTATTTGCAAAGGTACATTGGAAAACGATTTATTCTATTTGCATGGAAATATCTCTCACTTGTTAGATACGGAATCAACGGAACCTAATCATAAAAGAGTAAAATTATCAAAAGATGAAACCTACCTATGGCTTTTGCGCTTATGTCATATTAACCTTAATAGGATTAAAAGATTGGTAAGTGACGGACCTCTAAGTGACTTAAAGGTTGATGATCTATCCATTTGTGAATCTTGTTTGGAAGGTAAAATGACCAAAAGGTCGTTTACGACCAAATGCGCATGAGCCATCGAATGTTTAGGATTGATACACACTGATGTGTGTAGACCTATGAGCATTCAAGCTAGTGGTGGATATGAGTACTTCATCACTTTCACGGATGATCATCCAAGATTTGGCTATGTGTATCTCTTGAGACATAAGTCAGATGCTTTTGATATGTTCAAAGCATTTAAAGCTGAAGTAGAAAATCAGCTTGAGAAACGTATAAACATCTTGTGGTTCGATCGTGGTGGAGAATATCTATCTGGTGAGTTTCAGCAATATCTTATTGATAATGGAATAATTTCTCAGTTTTCTACACCAGGCACACCTCAACAAAATGGGGTGGCAGAAAGTAGAAATAGAACTCTTTTGGATATGGCTAGGTTTATGTTGAGTTATTCAAAACTCCCTAATTCTTTTTGGGGATATGCTTTACAATCTGCAATGTACATTTTAAACGATGTATCATCTAAGTCGGTTCCTAAACCATCGCATGAATTGTGGACCGGGCAAAAGCCTAGTTTACAACAGTTAAGGATATTTGGATGTCCTGCGCACGTGTTAAAAGTAAAGACAAAAGATAGAGTCCCGTTCAGAAACATGCATATTTGTAGGGTATCCAATAGGAACAAAAGGATATTATTTTTATAGTCCTTCAGATATTAAAGTATTTGTTTCGACAAATGCTAAATTTCTGGAAGAGGACTATAAGAATAAAAGTAGAATTGTCCTAAATGTGCCTTTAGGACATACAATTCCACAAGAGGTTTCGCAACCAAGCCCAATCGTAAGTTCCGTACCAACACATGATCAACAATCTACCATACCTCGCCATAGTGGGAGGGTTGTTAGACAACCCGAGAGATACATCGGTCAGGAGAATCTGTAGAGAATCTTCCGGACGACGATGATCCCTATACGTACAAGGAAGCCATAGAAGATGTTGATTGTCGCCATTGGCAAAAGGCAATGCAATCCAAAATTGAATCTATGTTCAAAATAAAGTCTGGTCTCTTGTAGACTTGCCTAAAGGGATAAAACCCATCGGGTGCAAGTGGGTATACAAGAGGAAAAGAGGAATGGATGGTAAGGTGGAAACCTTTAAAGCTAGATTGTTAGCTAAAGGTTATACACAGAAGAAAGGTATCGATTATGAAGAAACCTTCTCTCATGTGGCCATGCTTAAATCCATTAGGATACTCTTATCTGCTGCGGCATCTCCAGACCTAGTGCTTTGGCAAATGGATGTCAAGATAACTTTCCTTAATGGAAGTCTTGACGAAAGCATCTATATGATGCAATAAAAAGGATTCATTGAAAAAGGCCAAGAGGCAAGGGTGTGCAAGTTGCAAAGATCCATATATGGATTGAAGCAAGCATCCAGATCCTGGAACATAAGGTTCGATCAAGCCGTAAAAAGTTTTGGATTTATTCAAAACCTTGATGAACCTTATGTATATAAAAGGATTAAAGTTGACAAGTTTGTTTTCCTAGTTCTTTACCTTGATGATATACTACTCATCGAAAACAATGTAGGTGTATTGACATCAATAAAAGATTGGTTAGCAAAACAATTTGATATGAAGGACTTAGGAGAAGCAATTTATATTCTTAGTATCCAAGTCATAAGGGATAGAAAGAATAGAACGATTGCATTATCCCAAGCTTTATACATAGATAAAATATTGTCTAGGTTTTCTATCAAGATTCCAAGAAAGGTATGTTACCTTTCAGACATGGAATCAAACTTTCTAAGGAACAAGTTCCTAAGAATAAGAATGAAAAGCAATTAATGAGTAGGATTTCATATGCTTCGGCAGTAGAAAGTCTGATGTATGCAATACTCTTTACTAGACCAGATATTTATTTGCTGTAGGCATAGTTAGCAGGTTTCAATCGAAGCCTGGTCCTGATCACTGGACGGCAGTCAAACATATTTTCAAGTATCTTAGAAGAACGAGAGATTATATGCTTGTATACTCTGGAGGGGATTTAATTCCCGTTGGGTATATAGATTCTGATTTTCAATCAGATTCTGACTAAAGGAGATCAACATCAGGATCTGTGTTTACTATTGGAGAAGGAGCAGTCATATGGAGAAGTATCAAGCAATCTTGTATTACCGATTCCACCATGGTAGCCGAGTATGTTACTGCATGCGAGGCTGCTAAAGAGGCTGTCTGGCCCCGCCAATTCTTGATTGACTTGGAAGTGGTTCCTGATGCGAAAAGGCAGATCACTATCTATTGTGACAATAGTGGAGCAGTGGCTAATTCGAGAGAACCAAGAAGTCATAAGAGAGGGAAACACATTGAAAGAAAGTATCACCTTCTAAGGGAAATTACGCATAGGGGTGACGTGATGATTACCAAGATCGCGTCAGCAGTAAATCTAGTGGATCCCTTTACAAAGGCTCTTAAACAAAAGAGTTTTGATGGTCATCTAGAGAATATGTTGATGAGAGATGTGACACATTTGCTATAGAGCAAGTGGGAGATTGTGAGGATTATGTTCGATAGCAAGAGTGTAATATTTTAATTAACAATCTTTTCATATGAATAAAGTGATTTCTAGTTTAACAAATCTTATAGCATTTATAGTTTAATTATTATAATTGTCAAAAGTAAATAATCATAAGATCAAAAGACTATGAGAAAAGAAGAATTGTTCATACATCTAGATATGTATGAGGTAGACACAATTTTTTAGTTAGTCATGAATAATATTCACAACTTAAGATAAAAGGTTGGGTGCCTTTATCTTGTCAAAGTTGTAGATTCTTTTGCTAGCATTTGAGTGGGATCAAATGTGTTATGATGAGTCTAAAATCATCAAAGTGTGGTGTCTTTGGGCAAAAGAATCTAGTTTACTGGGTGCATTGAATAGGATCAAAATGAAATACTTTATCTAGAACCGTCAATGGATAAAAAAATTCATTTGAAGACAATCGGAGTGTCTATCTCTATCCTGAGATTAATGATTGACTTATGGTTGCAAGTGTTATCATTTGAACTATCAATGAGTACGATTATATAGCATAATCTATCCTCGATAGTTTGGTGGTATTCATTTGTTAATCGATAGAGGACTTCATTTATAGATATGGACATCGTGGATCCATTTATTGAATGAGAGTAGAATACCATCATATGGATTTTTGAGGTTTTGTATATTAAATGTTAACGTTAAGTTTTCAATAGTGACTATTGAAACATGGCTTCTGGACGAGTCAAAATGTCCAAGTTCAAAATGTGGTCATCTGAGTAAATATGGTAACTTGGAGAGCTATAGGCGGTCTATGAGCTCTTGGCAATTACTGGTATTCTTTACGAGGATACACTTTCTCCAATAAGGTTATCTAGGGTATGAATGAGTTACATCAACTTATTCTCTCTTTATTTAATATTTCAATTTTAGTTCTTTAGTGGAATGAACTAAAATTAAATATATCGGGCCTAAGTGAATCATTTGTTGATTGTGATTGGGTTGTGTCTATTGAAGCTTAAATTTAAATAGCCCGTCAAGATCCTCAATCTACATGAACTTGCATGGATCACTTGATATATTCTACTGGACTAATTTAGGGGTCAATTTAGAATTGTATTAAGGCATGCGAACTTGTTTCTTTTTGTAAGAATAGGTCTAGTTCACATGTGGACTTTTTATTAATGTCCAATGGATTTAATAAAATAAGAAAAATAATATATGGCTCATATACATGTGTTGGGTGGCAAGGCTATTAAGAATAGCTTAAATTATATTATTTTTATTATATTATTTAATTAAATGGAAATTAATTAATTTATTGATTAATTAATTATTTAATTAAAAGTAAAAATCTTTTTCCTAATAGGAGATGGTCTCCTAAAATTATACTATTGTTAGTAGTATAATTACTATTAAAGACTATAATTGATAAGTAGATAAATAAAATGAGTTATTTATCTAATCAAATTAGGAAGTCTTTAATATGGTTACAAACACACTATTGAGTTGGATTAGGACTCTTGGTGTAGGATAGAATTATTTTTTGAAAAAGATTATCATCAACTAAGTAATTCTATCTAAGGAAAGGATTCTTAACAACCAAGTAAATCCTTCTTAGGAAAAAAAAATAAGTTTCCTAATACATATCCTATGAATTTCGGCCAGCTATGTATATATAAGAGGAGGATAGAATTCCTTTTGGATAAGGATTCTTAACTATCAAATAAATTCACCTAAGGGAAGGATTCTTACCAACCATGTAAATCCTTTGTAGGAGAGGAATAATCATCCTCTATATATATATATGTGTGTGTGTGTATGTGTGTGTGTGTGTGTGTGTGTGTGTGTGTTTGAAATTCGGCCAGCATAATTAATTGCGAGAATTAATTTTGGCCAAGCTTGGGACTTTCTAAAAAGAGAGATTTCGGCCAAGCAAGAGAGAAGTTTGGGGGAGAAAATATTTGGTTTTTACTCTAGACAAAATTCGATCAACTCTAAGCAATAGTGTGTGAATTCGGCCAAGAAGAGAAAAAATGGGAACGTTTTTGTTTTCGATAGTATACTAGTATCCTTTACATCAAAAGGATTTTGTGTACAAAATCGAATCAAGGTTCACGTGAGTCTCAATCAAATTGATTGATAATTCACAAGTGACCGGACGTTCTTGATTTTTCTCTTGGAAGATATTTGTAACTAACAAAGAAAAGATTTTGTTTGTCTCCATCCTTAGGTATACAATTCAAAGAAAGGGAGCCCACACTCCTAGGTGATTCACGTTCGTGATTAGATTGGAAGATCTTACGGAATCAATTTGGCGCTTGTTCAATCGTCATGAGAAAAAGGTTCGGCACTTTTTATATACATCAATTAATATAGGGTTAAGGTTCTCATTGCATAAAAGGAATTTTTTATTTATTTATGCGCAAACCCTAATTTTCATTTTTATCACGCTTTCGTTGCATTTTGAACTGTTTTTTTACCTTCATTGTATACCCACTTGCACCTGATGGGTTTTATCCCTTTAGGCAAGTCTACAAGAGACCAGACTTTGTTTTTGAACATAGATTCAATTTCAGATTGCATTGCCTTTTGCCAATGGTGACAATCAACATCTTTAATTGCTTCCTTGTACATATAGGGATCATCATCGTCCGGGAGATTCTCTACAGATTCTTCTAGACCGATGTAGCTCTCGGGTTATCTACTAACCCTCCCACTACGATAAGGTATGGTAGATTGTTGATCTTGTGTTAGTGCGGAACTTACAATTGGGATAGGTTGTGAAACCTCTTGTGTAATTGTATCTCCTGAAAGCTCATTCAGGACAATTCTACCTTTAGGCACAAAATTATTCATAAAATCATCTTCCAGAAATTTAGCATTTGTCGAAACAAATACATTAAGATCTGAAGGACTATAGAAATAATATCCATTTGTTCCTTTTGGATACCCTATAAATATGCATGTTTCTTAACGGGTGAAAGCTTATTTTTTATGCTTTACGTACCCGTCATTTTGTTTTGTTTACTCTCGTTTTCTTTGCAAACTCAATCTTTTGATGTTCTTAATGCTTAAATAGGTCCTCTCTAGCCAGGAGTTATCCTTCTGCGGAACCGGGAGCTTTCAGAGTGAAAAAGAGGGTTTGAGCTTGGTATGGAACAAGAAGTGTGGTACGCGTACTGCACTAGAAGAAAATGCCTACCGCCCTTCGTACTGCTTAGAAGAGCAGCAGAAATTAGTGCGGTACACCGTGTTGAAGTTAACCGCACTTCGTACTGTGTGGGAGGGCAGGCAAAATTGTAGAAAGCTTCAAGTGTGGTATAATTACTACACCATAAGGAAATGCGTACCGCACGTCGTACCTCGTAGGAAGGCATCCTCTCAAATCAAACTGATGTGCATTACGATGTGTCGAAGTGAACCACACTTTACGGCAGATTGAGAATACTCTGTTTCATGAAAATAGTAGATGCTTTATTGTTGGACCCCCTCTCTTATCTTTGATTAGGTATGGAGAGGGGATGTTCCTAGAGGCTAAGAGGATGTCTTTGGGACCCTTCTACACAAGTTAAGGGGGGGGGGGGGCTTCTTGTTGCCTATATAGGAAAGAGATAGAGGAGAGAGAAAAGGGATCTAGAAATCATCAACACACCAGACCAGCTCTGCTCCTTCACATTTTGGAGGTTCTCTCTTTATTCTAGACCGAGTTCTTCAAGATTGGATCAACTACGGTAAGGTTTAGTAGATCCAAGGAAGCTATGAAAGTTCAAGCTATAAGAGATTGATTCTAAAACTTAGTTTTATCTCTTTACATCTTCTCTTCTCTTGTTTCTTTGTATTGATTCATGATCTGTATTGGTGTTAGCTCATCTATGGATTCTTTTTGTATAGCATGAGCTAATTGTTCTTATGTTAAAACAAGATGATGCTTAACCCTTGATTCATTTGTGATAGACTCTTTGATTTCTCTATTTTGTGCTTGTGAAGATATATGGACGTTTTGAATGCTTAAGGCTTTTGCTTAATTGATCATTTTGTAATCGACCTATGGTTAGATGCTAAGTACTGAGAGGAGATGGATTTGACAATGCTTATATAAACGTTCACTATGCATGACTAGAAAGTGCTAGAACCACTAGGCTAGCGTTTAGGGTTCGATTTCTATTCCAAATCTTAACAGGTCTATATATATTGTCCGGATTGCTTGAGAAAGATTCCGGGTATATATGGATACTATCTCTAAATACATCGAGAGAGGTTAGAGATTTGTTTAGGGAATACAAATCTATAGCATGTACATGCACGAATTAGGAGTCAAAGGAGTCAAGTGTGCTCTAGGGACGGTTGAAGCGGATTCGAGTTCTAACATGTTTTCCATACATTTCTATAAGTGCTTAGATAATTTAGTTTGTGTTTGTGTTAATTTACTTTATTGCAACTCTTGGAAAATCATATTTTAGATTGTTCAAATAGTTTGCAAGTCGTTGAATTCCAGTAATCATAACCTTGATCCCTGTGGGAACGATCCCTACATTGTCATTATACTATCA
This sequence comes from Dipteronia dyeriana, assembly GCA_032871835.1. NCBI lineage: Eukaryota > Viridiplantae > Streptophyta > Magnoliopsida > Sapindales > Sapindaceae > Dipteronia > Dipteronia dyeriana. The sequence goes on from CM065297.1 coordinate 48,291,035, forward strand.
TTTCGACCTCGTGCTATTGCGAGAGTCAATAAGTCTAGTTTGATTCGAGATTTCAGCTTGTCTGTTTGCTTACTGATGGTAAGGAGTGGTCACTATATGCCTTACACCATATTTTCTTTACAATGCTTCAAATTGTTAATTGCAGAAATGTGAGCCTCCGTCGCTCACTATTGCCCTTGGTGTACCAAACCGTGAGAAAATATGCTTCTTCAGAAACTCGGTGACTATTTTTGCGTCACTCGTTGGAGTGGCCACGACCTTAAGCCATTTGGACACATAGTCCGCTGCTACCAATATTTATTGATTCCCGTGTGAATTTGGGAAAGGTCCCATGAAGTCTAGACCCCACACATCAAATAACTCCACCTCCAACAAGAAATTCAATGGCATTTCATCCCTTTCACTGATGTTTCCGGTTCTTTGACACTAGTCGCATGCTTCTACAAAGCTTCTAGCATCATGAAAAAGGGTAGGCCACCAGAAACCCGACCGAAGAATCTTTCGTGCTGTCCGGATTCCATCAAAATGTCCCCACACTCTCTGGAGTGACAATGGCCTAAAACGTTATTCATCTCTTCTTTCGGTACGCACCTTCTTATCTTTCCATCCGTACAAGTTCGGAATAACAAGGGCTCATCCCACAAATACCACTTCACTTCATGTAAAAACCTCTTCCTCAGATTGTAGTTCATATAAATTGTCATAATATCACTAGCTAGATAGTTCACATAGTCGGTAAACCATGGAACCATGAGATCTTTCAGAACAAAGAGTTGCTCATTAGAATTTGCTCATTGATTAGAATCACTACCTCTTCCTTCTCATCTCTTTCTAACCTGGATAGGTGGTATACTACAAGGTTCTCTATTCCTTTCTTGTCCTAGATTTCCAAGTAGAACTCTTGTAGGAGCAAAACCCATCTTATAAATCGAGGCTTCGCGTCTTTCTTGTTCAACAAATACTTGATGGCTGTATGATCTGTGTACATGATGACCTTTGAACCTACCAAGTACGATATAAATTTGTCGAATGCAAACACTATAGCAAAAAGCTCCTTTTTTGTTGTTGCATAGTTGACCTAGGCGTCATTCAAGGTTTGGCTTGCATAGTAGATCACATGAAGCCTCTTCTCTTTCTGTTGCCCCAAAACTGCTCCCACCGTAAAATCACTGACATCACATATCAATTTCAAACGGTAAACTCCAATCTGGTGCGGAAATGATTGGAGCCGATGTAAGTTCTTTCTTCAAAAGGCCAAAAGCTGTATGACACCCTGCATCAAATACAAATGGTGAATCTTTCATCAATAATGTACACAAAGGCTTCAAAATTTTTGAAAAGTCTTTGATGAAACGCCTGTAAAACCCGGTGTGCCATAGAAAACTCCTAATGCTTTTAACTGACATCGGCGATGGTAACTTCTCTATCACCTCAATTTTGCTCTATCCACTTATATTCCTTGGCTTGAAATTCAATGACCAAGCATTATCCCTTCTTTTACCATAAATAGACAGTTCTCCTAATTGAGAACAAGATTAATTTCCACACATCTCTCTAATACAAATGTCAAGTTCTTTAAACAGTTGTCAAAGGATGTCCCGAAAACCGAGAAGTCATCCATAAAGACTTCTATAAACTTCTCCACCATGTAGAAAAGTATTGCCCTCATACACCTGTGAAACGTAGCCGGAGCATTACATAACCCAAACAGTATTCTTCTGTAGGCAAATGTCCCATAAGGACATGTGAAGGTGGTCTTTTCCTGGTCTTCGCGGTCTATAGGGATTTGGTTATATCCTGAATAACCATAAAGGAAACAGTAGTATTCGTGTCTTGCCAATCTTTCCGACATCTGATCAATAAAAGGCAGATGGAAATGATATTTCCTAGTAGCACTATTCAGCTTCCGGTAGTCTATACACACTCTCCATCCTGAAATCTTTCGGGTGGGAATCAACTCATTGTTGGCATTTTGTCCTACGGTGATCCCACCCTTCTTTGGAACTACCTGAACCGAGCTTACCCACAAACTATCTGAAATTGGATATATGATTCCTGCATCTAGAAGTTTTAAAATCTCTGCCTTTACTACCTCCTTCATGTTTGGGTTCAATCTCCTTTAGTGCTCCACAGATGGCTTGAACTGCTCTTCCATCAAGATCTTGTGCATACACAAGAATGGGCTAATTCCCTTAATGTCTGAAATAGACCATCTTATAGCCTTCTTATGCTCTCTAAGAACTCTCAACAACTTTCCTTCTTCCATTTTGTTCAACAGAGATGACAAAATCACTAGTAAACTTGTTGGTTCTTCTAGGAAGGCATACCTTAAGTGAGAAGGTAATTTTTTTAGCTCAAGTAGTGGAGGCCTTTCTATGGAGGGAGTAATTCTTAGCTTGCTTTAGCCATGGTCTTCGAATCTCCATCTATTCTTGGTTCGCCACACCAGTATTACATCTAAACTCGCCGCACATTTCGCTATGTCCTCATCCTTGTCTTAGTTGTTGCACTTTTACTAATGCAAACTAGCAAATGCGCATCCGTTTCGTTCATTCTTAGAAGTTATTCCATACATTTATCCATACCCTTTACTCTCAAACAATCATCTACTGGATCCAGCTTCTTCACCATTTTAACCTTATCAAAAACAACCTTTTCTTCACCGACTCTTAAAGTCATCTTATCATCCCTTAGGTCTATCATATATTCTATAGTTTTCGGGAATAGCCTTTCTAAGAGTAGAGGTACTTCTATATCTTCTTCCATGTATAAAATCACAAAGTCAACCGGGAAGTATAACTTGTCTGCCTTGACCAAAACATCTTCCATCACTCCTCTCAGATACTTGATTGATCGATCCGCTAGTTGCAAGGTGACATTGGTCAGTGTCACTTTACCGACTCCTAACTTTTGAAAAATCGAGAACGGCATTAGATTAATGCTAGCTCCTGAGTCAATTAAAGTCTTACTAAATTTCGATGTACCAATGGTACAAAGGATGGTGAATTTCCCCGGATCCTTCAATTTGGGTGGAAGCTTGTTTTGTAGTATAGCACTACATTCTTCCGTCAATGTCCTTGTTTCGAACTCTTCTAGCTTCCTTTTGTAAGATAGAAGCTCTTTCAAGAACTTCACATAGGTCAGCATCCATGCTAGAGCTTCGACAAACAAGATGTTTATGTGCAATTTCTTGAACATTTCTAAGAACTTTGCAAAGCTTTGGGCATCCTTATGCTTTCTCAGCCTTTGCGGATATGGATAGGCGGAACATATGTTTTGATTTGTGGAGGTGTTGGTGGCTCACTTTCTTAATCTTTCTCCAAGATCACTTCCTCATTTCTCAACTCTTCATTCTTTTCAACCTCTATTTCCTTTTTATCTTCAATCACAACCTCCTCTATTACCCCAAAGTCCTTTGACACCTCCACATTCTTTCCACTCCTTATGGTGATTGCTTTCAATTAATCTTTCGGATTGGTGATCGTATCGCTGGAAAAGGTCCTTTGCTGTCTCACTGAGGCTCTCCTAGCTAACTGACCGACTTGCATCTCTAAATTTTTAATGGAGGCTTGGTTGTGCTACGATATCTGGTCCATTTTAGCATCTAGATTTTTAAGTGTGGCATCTTGGGTGTCCATTCGGCTGTCTATCTTCACCAAGTACTTGGAGAGAAGATCTTCAATAGTTGGCTTCTTTTCCGCCTCAAAGGCTCAATTCTTGTTCTGATAACTAGGATTTTATCGGTTGTAAGCCTGAGGTTGCTGTTGGTTGTCAAAACCTAAAGGTTGTCTCTGGATCATGGTCTGTTATGGTTGTTTTTGTTGAGTATCCTTCCATAACAAATTTGGATGGTTCCTCCGTCCTGGGTTATACATGTTTGAATAGGGATTGTTCTGAGGATTTTGAGTTGCCTGTTGGTTGCTGAAGTTTCTAATATATCCAATGAAAGCTACTTGATCTGACAAATCTGAAGCAAAGGGGTTTCCATCCTGACATTCGGAACTCATGTGTGGTCCTGAACATAGTTTACAGCAAGCAACTATGGCATGACTACTCCCCGCACTCATCCTATTCATTTGCTTAGTAAGTGTTTCAAGCTGAGAGTTCACACTTGTCAATTCGTCAACGTCGAGGACGCTAGGACTCTTTTTTAGCAATTGTCTTTCATCTCCCCAATAGCTTTTATTACTAGCCATTCTTTCTATGAAATCATAGGCCACATCTATCATCTTGCTCAAGAGCGACCCTCCTGAAGTTGCATCCATAAAATTCCTAGTTGGTTCTGAGATTATATTGTAAAAGGATTGCAAAATCAACCATTTTACCAATCCATTGTGTGGACACTTCATAATTAGCTCCTTGAACTTCTCCCATGATTCATAGAGATTTTCCTTATCAAATGCCACAAAGGAAGTTATATCATTTCGAAGGCGGGCAGCTTTTCCTAGAGGGAAATACTTGTTCAGAAACTGCTGAGCCAACTGCTCGAATAATTCAATGGAATCCAGTGGTAGTGATTGTAGCCATGATTTTTCTCGGTCCTTCAACGAAAACGAAAACAACTACATCTTGATAAAGTTTTCTATTACTCCATTGTGGCGGAAGGTCTCACATATCTCGTTGAAGTTCTGGAGATACTAGTTTAGGTCTTTATATGGATGGCTATAGAACTGAATCGTTTTTGAGGTCATTTGAATCAAAGTTGGCTTGATCTCAAAGTTATTAGCCGCAGTTGTTGGTTTTCTAATGGACGAAACATTTTGGTTCACCCTTGGACTGATAATATCGTGGAGACTCACAAGCACAAAATAGAGAAATCAAACAATCACGAGTTTCTAAAGAAGCACATTTTCTCACAGTTTGGCACGCCAAAGGCAATAGTGAGCGATGGAGCCTCATATTTCTACAATAAACAATTTGAAGCATTGCTATGAAAATATGGCGTAAGGCATAGAGTGACCAATCCTTACCATCTGTAAGCAAACGGGCAAGTTGAAATCTCGAACCGCGAGCTCAAGAGTATTCTAGAGTGGGGGGGGGGGTTTGAAAAGATTGGGCAAAATAACTCGATGATGCGTTATGGGCATACATAACCGCTTTTAAGACTCTAATTGGCATGTCTTCTTTCAGGTTAGTGTTTAGAAAAGCATGTCACCTCCCTGTCGAGTTAGAGCACAAAGCCTTTTAGGCGGTAAAGGCACTAAACTTTGATATGAGAGCTACTGGTGTAAAGAGACTCATCCAGTTGAATCAGCTAAACAAAATGCATCTAGATGCTTATGCGAATGCCGATATTTACAAAGAGAAGAGTAAGAAATGGCATAATAGTCGATTGGTGAAAAAGGCGTTCAGATGGGTAACCAAGTCTTACTGTACAACTCAAGACTTTGTCTCTTCCCTAGAAAGTTGAAGAGCAAATGGATAGGGCCATATACTGTGTCGCACATTTTCCCATATAGAACGGTTGATATCGAAAATGACGTAAGGGGAAGCTTCAAGGTAAATGGACAAAGGCTGAAAATTTAAAGGGAGCATGAGACGGAACAAATCGTGGAGGTAATCCACCTCTGAGACCCCACCTGAGAACGAATGGAAGGTACAAAAATTGTAAATAGTAAGTTCAACATTCAGTTTAATTTAAGTTTCTTTTCGAATGGCATAATTTTTTTTTGGTATTATTGCATATTGAGACACCCATTTTCACATTCACATTTAATGTGATTTTGTGAGTTTTGAAAGAATATAGAAGTGTAAACATGAGGGAGAAAATTTAGAGAAAAGAAATCACGCAAATGGAATGTCTTCATCGGGCCAGTGCTGGTAAGAAGTACGATACGCATACCACACAAGAAGGAAGTGCGTACAGCGTATGAGGGCAGTCAAAATTAATTTCCCAGGTTGCGGTATGCTGTGTTGATACAAACCGCATCATGTACCGCAATATGGGCCATAAAACAAGCGTTTTAGAACGGAATATGCAGGTAAGTACGGTACGAAGTGTCGATGTGCACCGCATCTCGTCAAAATTTTTGAGTTAAAAGAGGTGAAACAGACATTCTTTCTTTCTCACTCTCTCTCCCCCTTTTCAAAACTCTCTCAAGCTAAGGCCATCCTCGAATTCGACTGGTATGTAATTCTAACTTTCTCTTCTCTCTCTCTTTCTCTTTTCTTCATTGAATCTTGCCCTAGATTTTAGCGTCTTTCAATTAAATCAAGCTAGGGCATAGTTTTATGAATGATTGTATAGGTTAGGGTTTCAAAATTTGGGGGGTTTTTGTTAGTTTTCTTTTCTTGAATTTCTATTGGTTTTGTTGACCACAATCACACACAAAATACCATAATATAGTATTTATAGATTGTTTGAGAAAATTTTGTGCGTGGATTTATGGGTTTTTTAAGAAATTCCGAATTTAGGGTGATTGTGAGTGCAAATGAGTTGTAATTAATGATTGCGTGAGTGGTTTCACATATGCTGGAAAAATGATCGAAAAACTAGGCTATATTTGTGATTATGCTTGGCCATGATTTTGTGGAAGCTTAAAAGGAGATGGATACTTTGGGTTGTCATGTTGATTGTTTTGTTTGAAGTGATAGAACTAAGAGTGGTTGAGGTATTTTTTGTGTTTTTTTTTTCTCGGTTTGTTTTAGTAGGAACATAATCTCACAACTAAAGATGCCACCAAAGAAGAATACAAAGTTCGCTCCCGCCGGAAAGAGGATAGTCGGATCATCATCCAGACTGACACAGCAGTGTGTGCAGAACCTTGATTATGGGAGACGAATGGAAAAGCTCAACGATGAAAATATTATTTTTGAGAGAGGTATGCACCTTGTGGAACTTAAGGATACATCAGTCCCCACGACCGTGGCATAATGGGATGGCAGAACTTTGTTAGTGTCCAGACAGATGCCAATGTTTCATTGGTGAAAGAGTTCTACGCCAGTATGATACCTGATGTAGGGAAAATAAAACCCCGCGGCGGAAGCGTGAGAAAAATTAATAAAACTAGGGTTTGCGTATAAATAAAAAAAATTCCCTTTTGACTAACAAGAACCTTAACCCTAGATTAATTGATGTATATAAAAAGTGTTGTACCTTTTTCTCGTGACGATTGAATGCCGAATTGATTCCGTAAGATCTTTCAATCCAATCACGAACGTGAATCACCTACGAGTGTGGGCTCTCTTTCTTTATCTTGTATACCTGAGGATGGAAACAAACAAAACCTTGTTCCTTGTTAGTCACAATAATCCTAAAAAAAAAATCAAGAACGTCCGGCCACTTGTGAATTATCAATCAATTTGATTGAAACTCGCGTGAACCTTGATTCGATGTTGTACACAAAACCCTTTTGATGTAAAGGATACTAGTGTACTATCAAAAACAAAAACGTTCCCCTTTTTATCTTCTTGGCCGAATTCACACTATCTCTATGAGTTGGTCGAATTTTTTCCAGAGTAAAAACCAAATTTTTTCCCTCAAAAATCTCTCTTGCTTGGCCGAATTCTCTCTTTAGAAAATCCAAAGCTGGGCCAAAATTAATTCTTGCAAATTAATTAGAGTTGGCCGAAATTTCCAAACCCATATATATGGGATCATAAGTCCTCTCCTAAGAAGGATTTACTTGGTTGACAAGAGTCCTTTCCTTAGGTGGATTTATTTGGTAGTTAAGAATCCTTATCTAAAAGGAATTCTATCCTCTTCTTATGTATACATAGCTGGCCGAAATTTCTTAGAATATAATTAGGAGACTTAATTCTTTTTCTATGAAGGATTTACTTGGTAGTTAAGAATCCTTTCCTTAGGTAGATTTACTTGGTGGTTAAGAATCCTTTTCAAAAAGGAATTATATCCTACACCAAGACTCCTAATCCAACTCAATAGTGTATTTGTAACCATATTAAAGACTTCCTAATTTGATTAGGTAAATAATTCCTTCTATTTATCTACTTATCAAATATAGTCTTTAACATTAATTATACTACCAACAATAGTATAATTTTAGGAGTCCATCTCCTACTAGGAAAAAGATTTTGACTTTTAATTAAAAAATTAATTAATCACGAAATTAATTAATTTCCATTTAATTAAATAATAAAATAAATTAATATAATTAAGATATTCTAAGTAGCCTTGCCGCCCAACACATATATACTGGCCAATATATTATTTTCTTATTTTATTAAATCCATTTGACATTTATAAAAAGTCCACAGGAATCCTTGTAAGCTGCCTCACAACAAGAGAGAGATGCTCATCCTTCTCTCTAGAATTCTTTGCTGCCTCTTTCTAATCCCAGCCCATTTTCATGGTGGATTCTTCTCTATCCATGGCTTCCTCACCTAAACACTCATCTCTTCCATGCTTAGGTTCCATCAACCCTTCTTATCCTTCCATGAATCCCTCTCCTAAACATCCATCTCTTCCTTGCCTTGGTTCCAAAAGGCTTTCTACCCCCAACTCTTTGGTCCTCCCACCCGGTTCTACCATGGAAAATCCACCATTCCCGGATGCACCTTCTTCTTCCATTTCTAGTGTATTGCCTCCCTCTCATTCCTTGCAAAACCGACCCTTTCCCTCCCCCCCCACATAGTTTCTTCAGCTGGAGTTTCTTCCATTTTAAAAGCTAATGACTCTATTGAGTACAGCAATGAGTCTTCCAAAAGAGGGCATTGTTCTAGCATACCCAAGCTCGTTTTTAATAATGCTATCAACCATGCAAGAACTGGCCATAGTACTCTCAATAGAGCTGCTGTTGCTGAAGGTAAAGGGGTTCTATCTAGCAGCCCACAAACCTCAACTATTGCAGCCAATTTAGGCAACAATGGAGGTTTTGAAGATTCATGTTGTGCTGCATATCTCAAGAATGATTTGGGGAAGAAGAAAGGGACCATGGATCAATGTAATAGGTCTGAAAAGCCTGCCCTTGATGTTCATAGACCTGCCCAACTACATCAGGTTCCTTCATCTCCTGTAGCCATTATAGGCAACAATGGAGTTCTTAAAGGTTCAAATTTGGTGAACCCTCTCCAGAATGTGATGGAAAAGAAGAAAGGGTCCATGGACCATGGTAATAGGGCTAGGAAACCTACTTATGGTGCTGAAGAGCCTAATCAACCTTTGTCTACATTTGGTAATGCTGAAAAGCCTGCCTCTAAAGTGGAAGCTTGTCCCTCCAAAAATGTAGAAGGTTCAAAAACGGTGGCTCCCTCCAAGAATGTGATAGGGCAGAAGAAATGGATCAAGGATCAATGTGACAACTCTGAAAAGCCTACTGAAAATCTGAAGCATGCTGTGCTGCAGCAACAGGTGCCTCTTTCCTCTTTAGGTAATGCCCAAAAGCTAGCCTCAAAAGGAAGAGCCTATTCCTCCACAAATGTTGAATGCCAGCATGTCCAGCTTGGGGGTGTTGACTCATTCGAGCATTCTGATGTTCAGCAATGTAAAGACATCCGTACAACTTCTCCTTTGGTTATTAATATTTCAAACAAGGCTGAAGGTCAACCTAAATGTCCCTCTCCTATAATTCCTGAAATAGCTCCTAATTCCTATTGTAATGTGCTTAAAGGTGACAGCTATGGTTCTAATATGGATGGTCTCATTAGAAGGCCTATAAACCTAAAATATTACCAACCATTTCAGAGGGGAAATAGAACGTGTCTCCCCTCCCTTGGAAGTTGCTGATGATGGCTTTAAGGCATGGAAGAATTGCTTGGTAGGTCACTTTATTGAGAAGAAGCTCCTTTTCACTCTAGTCAAAAATATTGCCATGCGTATTTGGGGCAGCCGTGGTCTGCTATAAGTTCTAGCTAATGAGAAGGGGTTCTATTTTTTCAAATTTTTGGATGATGAAGCTTGTTCTAATATTTTGGAAGTAGGCCCTTGGTTGTTTACTGGAAAGATGTTGTCTCTCAAGAAATGGCATCCTATGCTCATTTTAACAAAAGATACTTATTCTAAAATCCCAGTGTGGGTTAAGCTCTTCAATATTCCTCATGAATATTGGACTGAAGAGGGCTTGAGCTACATTGCTAGTGCGGTTGGCAAGCCTCTCTATGCTGATAGTCTAACAGAATCTATGAAGAGAATCTCGTTTGCTAGAGTTTGTATTGAAATAGATGCCACTTGTGACTTGGTTGATTCTTTTGACCTTTTTATGGGAGATGATATGTATCCAAATGAAGGTGAAAAAGTTGAAATTTTGGTTGAATACCAATGGAAACCTAAAATCTGCACTGAATGCAAGTCTTTTGGCCATTCTGATGTGACTTGCCTTAGGCTCAAGACTATGCAATCCCCTTCTTATATGGATCTTCCTTCCAAACCGAAGCAAGAGTGGAAGATGGTTAATAGAGGAGATGATACCTCTGTTTCTACACCTCTAGAGGCCATTGAGCCTTTGCCTCTTTCTGAAGCCACAATGAAAGGTGATGAAGCCACTTCTAGGTGTATTTCTGAAATTGAGCCTCCTATCCACGATGCCAATGTGTCTGATCCTTCTAAGGAAAATGTCATTGATACCTCAAACCATTTTTCAGCTCTTGTTGATGTTGATGTTGATGGTAATTTGTGTGGTGAAGATGACTCTCCTGCCACATCCTCTCTGGATCACTCCCTTTGGCTTACAAAGATCAAGAATATTGATGGGGTCCCTATTATTGGGCTCTCCAGCCCCTCTAAAACTTCTAGTAAGAAGAAGAAGAAGAAACGGCTGTCAAAGGCTGCTAAGAAAGGCATGGAAAGTAGCTCTCAGGCTAAGGTGAAGTCTTCTCTATCTCTCAATGATTAATTTTGCTTGATGGAATATTAGGGGCCTTAATGCTGCCCCTAAGCAATTAGAAGTTAAGAAGATGTTGTTGGATCACAAGCTAAGTCTTGTTTGTTTAGTTGAAACAAGAGTGAGAAAGACCAATACACCTCTTGTTGTCAATTCAATTTTTAAAAATTGGGATATTTTAGACAATTACAGCAGTCATGATCTTGGTAGAATTTGGGTTGGATGGGATCCTAGGATTCTCAACAAAATTAGTGAAACGGATCAGATCATTCATTGTCTAGCATGTATTTTGGTTAGTAATGATCAATTTAATATTTCCTTTGTTTATAGTTCTAATGATGAAAGGGCTAGAAGAGCTCTTTGGGATAACATGTGTGTTTTTCAGCATGGTGGTACTCCTTGGATTGTTGTTGGGGACTTCAATGTATCTAGGAGGGTGCAAGAATCGGTTGGGGGTTCTTCTAAAATTCCAGTAGCTTTGGAGGAGTTTGATAATTGTCTTCAGTTTGTGGAGTTAGATGACCTTCGTTTCTCAGGTTTTCTCCATACTTTGTGTAATAAAAGAAGCAATGGTTGCATCTCTAAAAAGTTGGATAGAGTTCTAGTTAACAAGGAATGGATGGCCAAGTTTGAGCACTCTGAAGCCTTTTTTCTTCCTCCTAGCATCTCGGATAACAGCCCCTTTTTGGTTAAACTTGGGTTGCAAGGTAATAAGAAGAATTTCCCTTTTAAATTTTTCAATTTTTTAACGGAAAGAGAAGACTTTCTTCCTTTGGTTGAGAGTTGTTGGCAGGAGAATTTTCATGGAAACATGCAATTTCAGCTTTGCTCTAAGCTCGGGAATTTGAAGAAGGCTTTAAAATCCCTTAACAAGAATACGGTAGGGGATGTGACTGTTAAATCAATTGAAGCCAAGGCTGCTCTTGTTGAATGTCAGAGAAATCTTGATCTTCAGCCTCTTGATGCAAGCTTAAGAATTCAAGAGATGGAGCTTATGTGTTCTTATACACTAGCTCTTCCGACGGAGGAGGATTTCTTAAGAGAAAAATCTAGAGTTCAATGGCTCAAGGCTGGTGACCTTAATTCCTCTTATTTTTTCAAAGCCATCAATGAGAGACGCAATAGGAGTAAGATCCTCTCAATTTCTGGTGAAGATGGTTCCTTAATTGAAGGAGATCCCGTGTCAAATCAGAAGCTATTCGTCACTTTCAAAATATTCTTGGTTGCTTAATGCCTTCTAGACATGGCTCTCGTTCTTTGAGAAATGTTATTGATAAACACATCTCCAATGATCAAGTTGATTACATGAGTAGAGAAGTTACAAATGATGAGATTCGCAAGGCTTGATTCTCTCTTCACCCTAATAAGGCTCCTGGTCCCGATGGTTTTAATGCTCATTTATTCAAGAAGACGTGGCACATAGTTGGTGATGATGTTATTAATGCTATTCAAGAGTTTTTTCATTCTGGTCTTCTTCTTAAGGAGCTCAATGCGACGATTCTTGCCTTGGTCCCCAAGGTCCCTAATCCCTCTAAGATGAAGGACTTTAGACCAATCGCTTGTTGCAACACTCTATACAAGATCATTGCTGAGATCATAGCCAATAGAATCAAGCCTTGTCTTCCGGACATTATTAGCCCTCCCAATCAGCTTTTGTGGTAGGTAGGAGAATTGTGGATAACATCCATCTTGTTCAAGAGCTTATGAGGGATTATCACAAGGATGCTAGTATGCCAAAGTTGGCTCTTAAGGTGGATTTAATGAAAGCTTTTGATATGGTGGATTTAATAAAAGCTTTTGATATGGTGGATTGGGGCTTCTTGCTTGACACTCTTGCTACATTTCACTTTCCTTTGAAAGTCATTAATTGGATTAAAGCTTGCCTTACTACTCCTAAGTTCTCTATCTCTATTAATGGTGAGCTTGTTGGTTTCTTCTCTGGAAAGAGGGGCCTTCGGTAAGGGGACCCTATGTCTCCGTATCTCTTTGTTATTGCTATGGAGGTCCTCTATAAGCTTTTGGCCAACCATATTATGGACACTCCTAACTTCAAATATCATTGGAGGCGTGATAAATTAAAGCTATCCCACCTTTCTTTTACAGATGACCTGATTATGCTTTGCCATGGTTCATATCATTCAGCTCTTGTCCTCAAGTCAGCCCTTGATGAGTTTTTTTTTGCTTTCGGGACTTTGTGCTAATCATGCTAAGAGCAACATTTTCATTTCGGGTGTGCCTGTTGCTGTTAGTCAACAGCTTATCAACCTTTTTGGTTACCCGGTTGGCTCTCTTCCAATTCATTATTTGGGAATTCCTATCATCTCTTCAAAGTTGAATCTTCGTGATTGCTCTCCCCTTGTGGTTAAGGTTTCGAGTAGACTTTCTTCTTGGTTAAATAGGTGCCTTTCCTTTGCTGGTCGTCTTCAACTTATCATCTCGATTTTAACTAGTATTCAAGTCTTTTGGGCATCTTACCTTTATCTTCCAAAGAGAATCTTAAAGAGCATTGAACAGAAATTCTGACATTTTTTATGGAATGGGGTTGAGGTGAACAGCAAAGGCTCTAAGATTTCTTGGTCTAATATTTGTGTTCCAAAGAAAGAGGGTGGTCTTGGAATCAAGGACCTCTCTTTGTGGAACAAAGCACTTATGATTAGACATCTATGGATTCTGGTTTATGGCACTAGTAATCTTTGGACTTCTTGGATCAAAGCCTATCTCCTCAAAGGTACCAATTTGTGGGTGGTGAAGGCTCCTCATATCTGTTCTTGGAATATGAGAAAACTTCTTCTTCTTTGGCCTTTTGCCTGTCCTTTAATTCAACACATCATTGGTAATGGCTTGAAAACTTCCTTATGGTTTGATAATTGGCATCCGGATGGCCCTATTCGATCGAAATGGAGCTCCCGTGTTATTTATGATTCTGGACTCTCTATCAATGCTAAGGTTAATGCCATTGTTCTTGATGATAATTGGAGATGGCCTGCTGTTATGTCCATTGACCTTGCTGAAATTCTGAGTCGTATGCCTTCTTACAACCCAAACTCAACTTTGGATGATAGAATTCTGTGGCTTCCTTCTTCTAATGGCATTTATTCAGATGCGTCTGCTATGGAGTCTCTTAGAACCCCTCATCCTTTGTTTCTTGGTTTAAAATTGTGTGGTTCCCGCAGAATATCCCGAGGATGGGTTTCATCATTTGGTTGGCTATTAAAGGTAGGCTTTCTACCTTGGATCGTGTTCAGCGCTACGACCCTTAAGTTGTTACTACGTGTGTCCTTTGTAACTCTCACGCCGATACTCATGCTCACCTTTTCTTTGAGTGTTTTTATAGCAAAGCCATATGGACACAACTTTTGAATAAATGTGGTTGTCTTGGGATTCATCTTAGCTGGAATGATCTTAGTGATTGGGTGTCCATTCATTGGAAGGGTTGCTCCCCCTCCGTCTTGACAAAAAAACTTTATCTTGTGGCTGCCGTCTATTTTATTTGGAGAGAGCGAAATCGTCGTATTTTTAAAAGCTCTCGAAAGTCTAGTCGAGAGGTTGCCCAGATCATTATAGATACTATTCGTTGCCGGCTCTCTTTTCTCAAGTTGAAGAATTAGCCTCTCATCTCTACTTATCTCTAGGTGGTGTGGGCTTGTGTTGTGCTCAGTGCTCTTTGTAAATCCTTTGGTTTAGCTCTTATTAGAGAGTTTGTTGTTTGAATGTTGTTTCTGGGCATTGTGTCCCTTTCTTCTTGGGTATGCCCCTTGTATTTGTACATTCCTTTCTTCTTTCTATGATACTATTTACTTACCCAAAAAAAAAGTCCACATGTGAACTAGACCCATTCTTACAAAAAGAAACAATTCCACATGTATCAATACAATTCTAGATGGACCCCTAAATTGGACCGGTAGAATATAGCAAGTGATCCATGCAAGTTCGTGTGGATTGGGGATCTTGGCGGGCTATCTAGATTTAAACTCCAATAGAAACAACCCAATCACAATCAACAATTGATTCACTTAGGTCCATTCTATTTAATTTTAGTTCATTCCACTAAAAAACTAAAATTGAACTCTTAAATAAAGATAGAATAGGTTGATGTTACTCATCATACCCTATACAACCTTATTGGAGAAGTGTATCCTCGTGAAGAATACCAGTAATCGTCAAGAGCTCATAGACCGTCCATAGCTCATCAAGTTACCATATTTACTCATATGACCACATTTTGAACTTTGATATTTTGACTTGTCCAAAAGCCATGTTTCAATAGACACTATTGAAAATTTAACTTTAAGATTTAATATCCAATACCTCAAAACATCCATATGATGGTATTCTACTCATATTTAATAAATGGAGCCAAGATGTCCATATCTATAAATGAAGTCCTCTATCGATTAACAAATGAACACTACCAAACTATCGAGGATAGACTATGCTATATAATCGTACTCATTGATAGCTCAGTTGATAACACTTGCAACCATAAGTCCATCATTTATCTCAGGATTGAGATAAACTCTCCGATTGTCTTCAAATGAAAACTTTTATCCATTGACGGTTCTAGATAAAGTATTTCATTTTGATCATATTCAATGCACCCAGTGCACTAGATTTTTTTGCCCAGAGACACCACACTTTGATGATTTTAGACTCATCATAACACATTTGATCCCAATCAAATGCTAGCAAAAGAATCTACAACTTTGACAAGATAAAGGCGTCTAACCTTTTATCTTAAGTTGTGAATGTTATTCAAGACTAACTAAAGAATTGTGTCTACCTTATACACACATCTAGATGTATGAACAATTCTTCTTTTCTCATAGTCTTTTGACCTTATAATTATTTACTTTTGACAATTATAATAATTAAACTATAAATGCTATAAGATTTGTTAAACTAGAAATCACTTTATTAATATGAAAAGATTGTCAAATACAATATTGTACTCTTGCTATCGAGCATAGTCTTGACACATGAGGCAGTGAAGGAAGGTAATGAGGTTTTGGTAAGAGACATACCAGTCATGATCAATGCCATCATGATCAACGCCCATTTTGGCACGTCAGACTACCCACAATTCAGAAAGGGGTATAAGTCCAGGCATGACACTGTCAAGTTTGGCTGTGGCGCTCAGAGGGACATATGATGGTATTTGGGAGCATGGCCACATGCTTAAACAATCAGAGCTGCCTCAGATGTAGGCATTTTAGAACCTTTTCAACACTTTCTCCCTCTTGCCAACTACTCACAGGACCACTGTTTCAAATCTTAGAGCAAATTTACTCAGTTGCATTCAAGATCAGACGAAGAATGATATAGGCCAAGTCATAATGAAAGCAATTTTAGAGGCAGCCTCGATTAACATGCATCCACAGGAAAAGCCGAGGTCAATCATCTTTCATAGCCCTATCACCGTTCTTCTTAAGAAGGAAGGAGTCCTAGAAATTTCCATAGATAAAATAAAGATCAACCTCATATGAGACCTTAATAAATGATCATGGCAAGACGTTACAATCAAAACCAAGGGAATGAAAAGACCGAGGATTACTGAGGGTTCATCCAGCACTCCGGGTGAAGAGGAACCTGATTTCAAATTTGGGGAATCATAGGAAGAGGACCAGAAGTACGAGGACCATAAGTCACAGTCCATGCTAGCCAAGATTCTAAGTTTTTTAGAGGGCATCCAGCTTGGTATGACTGGCCTCAAGGATAACCTGCAGGTAGTGAAGGAGTTGGCAGATCTGATCCATTCTACGTTAGATCTCTTTGAGAGGGAGATGAGAGACTAGAGAGATGATATTGCTGACATCAGGACGTAAGCTGGCTTCAAGACTTTTCAGAGAAGGAGGAGACCTCGCCCAACTTCTGTGGGCATCTCAATTTCAGAGGACCAGGCTGCCCAGAGAGCTACAGCAGAGGCTGCCAGCAGAGGAGGCAGCTGTATGGCAGGACAGAGGAAATGGACACATATAGCACTAGCAGTTTGATATCAAGATATCTCTAATAAAATTTTACGTTTATGTTTGTTTTTCCATGATATTATTGTTTTACTGATGTATCTAGTAGACTTAGCATATGTTACCAAATGTGTGGACAATTCGTTTTGGCTTTTGTTTAACATATTTTGGATTTTTTCAGATTTATTTAGTTTCGCTTCTAAATTTCATTAAGGACAGTGTAAGATTTGGTTTGGGGTGCAAGCCGTTTGGCATAGAAGTTTAGAGAACATTGTACATTGTACACAATTTTTTGTTTTTCTTGCTAAGTAGAATTTCAGAGCACTAATCCGGTTTGAACGAGATGTTGTTGGGTTGTGCCTTTTTCGGGCAAATGTTGCATGCTTTGTACCACTAGGGTTATGCTTACTAAAGCCACACCATATGCTTGCACATATTTTTTCAAGCTATATAGTGTCCCAGTGAAGAGGGTAGCGCGCTTGAAATGTTTAGGCCATTAATGGAGACTACCTTGTAAGTCTACATAGTCCATAAATACGTCACTTAAGCAATAATGTTATTTACCTCTCTATACACTGTTCCGTTAGGCGTTTAGGAGGCATCATTAGGAATCAGGCATGTTTGTTAATTCTTCATTGAGTTTGTTGTCGTGGTTTCATTTCTGCATGTTCTATACCTTTAGAGATGAAGTAGACTATGTGTAAAGCCTGGGACAATGGCCTAAACACGTCCCATAACAGTGTGTGCTAAAACATTTCCATACGAATTTACCCAGCCTTGTTACACACTACATCACAAATCCTAAACACAATACCAACCCCGTGCTATGATCATGACTTGGTAGTTCTAATGAAGGCTTAAAAAAGAAGCTCGGTAAAATGTGCAGTTCTGAATAGTCAAATTTCATGACTCATGGTAAAAAAAATGATGATAAAGAATGAAAAGTTTTGGCAATCAACACCTATAGAGCCACTTAATTCTCTTACGTATAATCAACGCCTAGTCAATTAGGCTAGCAAATATGGTTACTTTTTTTTGGTACTTTGTATATCCAAGCTAGATCACTAGCCTCACCTTTATCTATACCAACCCAGCCTCGCCATACCTAATTTGACATATACCCAATGAAACAAAATAGAAGTCCTAGCTAATCTATGGGAAGGACCTTTTTTTGGAAATGTTACCACGGTAAGATGATATTGTCTGATTCTTGTTTACTTTTTCACTTCTCTAAAAATACTAGCGTTCAAAGATTTTCATATGTGCAAATATCTTAATCTTTTCATGCATAACTCCAGTGTTACGCCTATGCTTGTTGAGTGAGCTTAGGATCTGTGTAGAAAAACAAGAGTTGAATTATGTAAGGTTTAGAGTCAAGGTTAAATGCAGTCGTAAGACTTTTGTGTTCGATACTTCTGGATCTAGAGTCACAGTGTAGCCTGGAATTGCAATCTTTCGTGTTGAAGCACCTTGGTTTTGCACTCCTCAGTGGTCATAGCATGATAGTATTCTACTATTTGATTCACACAAATCCACACCTCTTTCTTTAGTTGATTAAACAAGAAATAAAGTAAATATAGATATAGTTTAGTTCTCGTACAATTTTTTGTCATAGGTTTTACTCGAGGACGAGCAAAAATTTTGGTTTGGGCTTATTTGATAAGCTCATTTTTTATGCTTTACGTACCCGTCATTTTGTATAGTTTGCTCTTGTTTTCTTTGCAAACTCCATCTTTTGATGTTCTTAAACAGATCCTTTCTAGCCAGGAGTTATCCTTCTACGAAACCGGGAGCTTTTGGAGCGAAAAAGAGGGTTTGATCTCGGTATGGAACGAGAAGTGCGGTACGTGTACTGCTATTGAAAGAAGTGCGTATCGTACTTCATACCATGCAGAAGAGCAACATATATTATAGAAGTAAGTACGGTACACTGTGTTGAAGTGAACCGCACTTCGTACCGCGTAGAAGAACAACAGAAATTAGTACGGTACACCATGTTGAAGTAAACCGCACTTCATACCGCGTGGAAGGGCAGGCAAAATTGTAGAAAGCTTCAAGTGTGGTATGTGTACTGTACCAAAAGGAAACGTGTTCCACACATCGTACCGGGTAAGAAGGTAGCCTATCAAATCAATTTGATGTGCGATGCGATGTGTCGAAGTGAACCGCACATCGAACCGCACTTTATGGCAGATTGTGAATACTCTGTTTCGCGAACAGAGTAGACTCTTTATTGTGGGACTCCCTCTCTTATCTCTGATTAGGTATGGATAGGGTATGTCTCTAGAGGGTAAGAGGATGTCTTTGGAACCCTTCTACATAAGTGGGGGGGGGGGGGGGGGGGGGTTCTTGTTGCCGATAAAGGAAAGAGATAGAGGAAAGAGAAAAAGGATCTAGAAATCATCAACACACCAGACCAACTCCGCTCCTTCACATTTTGGAGGTTCTCTCTTCATTTCTGGACCGAGTTCTTCAAGATTGGATCAGCTAGGGCAAGGTTTGGTAGATCCAAGGAAGCTATGGAAGTTCAAGTTACAAGAGATTGAATCTACAACTTAGTTTTATCTCTTCAACTTTTCTCTTCTCTTGTTTCTTTGTATTTAATCATGATTTGTATTGATGTTAGCTCATCTATGGCTTCTCTTTGTATAGCATGAGCTAATTATTCTTAAGTTAGAACAAGATGATGCTTAACCCTTGATTCATTTGTGATAGACTCTTTGATTTCTCTATTTTGTGCTTGTGAAACTATATGGACGTTTTGAGTGCTTAAGGCTTTTGCTTAATTGATCATTTTGTAATCAATCCATAGTTAGATGCTAAGTACCGAGAGGAGATGCATTTGACAATGCTTATATAAACGTTCACAATGCTCGACTAGAAAATACTAGAACCACTAGGCTAGCGTAAAGGGTTCAATTTGAACTCCAAATGCTTAACGGGTATATATATATTGTCCGGATTGCTTGAGAAAGATTCAGGGTATATATAGATACTATCTCTAAATACATTGAGAGAGGTTAGAGATTTTTTTAGGGAATACGAATCTATAGCATGTACATGCATAAATTAGGAGTCAAATGAGTCAAGTGTGCTATTGGGAGGGTTGAAGCGAATTCGAGTTCTAACATGTTTTCCATACATTTCTAAAAGTGTTGTGTTAGATAATTTAGCTTGTGTTTGAGTTAATTTACTTTATTGCAACTCTTGGAAACTCATGTTTTAGATTGTTCAAATAGTTTGCAAGCCTTTGAATTCTAGTAATCATAACCTTGATCCCTGTGGGAACGATCCCTACATTGTCATTATACTATCATTTCAACCTCGTGCTATGCGAGAGTCAACAAGTCTAGTCTGACACGATCAACCAGACTCCATCTTTTCTGTCTTTCTTTTTAACACATGCACAGGACATCTAAATATCCTTAAGTATTGTAAACTAGGCTTTCGCCTGGTCCATAACTCATGCGGTGTTTTAGGAACCGACTTAGATAGTACATCGTTTAGAATGTACATAGTAGTTTGTAAAGCATATCCCCAAAAAGAATTAGGATGCGTTGAATAACTCAACATAGACCTAACATTTTCCAAAAGAATTCTATTTCTCTTTTCTACCACCCCATTTTGTTGAGGTGTACCAAGTGCAAAAAATTGAGAAATTATCCCATTATCAATAAGATATTGTTGAAAATCACCAGATAGATATTCTCCACAACGATTAGACCTTAAGATTTTTATGCGTTTCTTAAGCTAATTTTCAACTTCAGCTTTAAACGCTTTGAACAAGTCAAAAGCATCCGACTTATGTCTCAGAAGATACACATAGCCAAATCTTGAGTGATCATCCATGAAAGTGATGAAGTACTCATATCTACCTCTAGTTTGAATACTCATAGGTCAACACACATTAGTATGTATCAATCCTAAACATTCGATGGCTCTTCTGCCTTTGGTCGTAAGCAACCTTTTGGTCATTTTGCCTTCCAAACAAGATTCACAAGTTGGTAAATCATCAACCTTTAAGTCACTTAAAGGTCATTCACTAACCAATCTTTTAATCCTATTAAGGTTATGTTAGGATTATGCTCGATAGCAAGAGTATAATAATGTATTTGACAATCTTTTCATGTTAATAAAGTGATTTCTATTTTAACAAATCTTATAGGAATTATAGTTTAATTATTATAATTGTCAAAAGTAAATGATCATAAGGTCAAAATACTATGAGAAATGAAGAATTGTTCATACATCTAGATATGTACGAGGTAGACACAATTCTTTAGTTAGTCTTTAATAACATTCACAACTTAAGACAAAAGGATGGGCGCCTTTTTCTTGTCAAAGTTGTAGATTCTTTTGCTAGCATTTGAGTGGGATCAAATGTGTTATGATGAGTCTAAAATCATCAAAATGTGGTGTCTTTGGGCAAAAGAATCTAGTGCATTGGGTGCATTGAATAGGATCAAAATGAAATACTTTATCTAGAACCGTCAATGGATAAAAGTTTTCAATTGAAGACATTCGGAGAGTTTATCTCAATCCTGAGATAAATGATGGACTTACGATTGCAAATGTTATCATTTGAGCTATCAATGAGTACGATTATATAGCATAGTCTATCATCGATAGTTTGGTGGTATTCATTTGTTAATCGATAGAGGACTTCATTTATAGATATGGACATCGTGACTCCGTTTATTGAATGAGAGTAGAATACCATCAAATGGATGTTTTGAGGTATTGGATATTAAATCTTAACGTTAAGTTTTCAAATGTGTCTATTGAAACAGTGCTTCTGGACAAGTCAAAATATTCAAGTTCAAAATGTGGTCATATGAGTAAATATGGTAACTTGGAGAGCTATAGGCGGTGTACGATTACTGGTATTCTTCATGAGGATACACTTTCTCCAATAATGTTGTCTAGGGTATGAATGAGTAACATCAACTTATTCTATCTTTATTTAAGAGTTCAATTTTAGTTCTTTAGTGGAATGAACTAAAATTAAATAGATCGGACCTAAGTGAATCATTTGTTGATTGTGATTGAGTTGTGTCTATTGGAGCATAAATTTAGATAACCCGTCAAGATCCCCAATCCACACGAACTTGCATGGATCACTTGATATATTCTACCGGACCAATAAGGGTCCATCTAGAATTGTAATAAGGCATGAGAACTTGTTTCTTTTTGTAAGAATAGGTCTTGTTCACATGTGAACTTTTTATTAAGGTCCAATGGATTTAATAAAATAAGAAAAATAATATAGCCCTTATATATGGTATTTGGCGGCAAAGGCTATAAAGAATTGCTTAAATATATAATTTTTTGTTTTATTATTTAATTAAATGGAAATTAATTAATTTGTTGATTAATTAATTATTTAATTAAAAGTCAAAATCTTTTTCCAAGTAGGAGATGGTCTCCTAAAATTATACTATTGTTGGTAGTATAATTAATGTGAAAGACTATATTTGATAAGTAGATAAATAAAGTGAATTATTTATCTAATCAAATTAGGAAGTCTTTAATATGGTTACAAATACACTATTGAGTTGGATTAGGAGTCTTGGTGTAGGAAAGAATTCTTTTTGGAAAATGATCCTTGGTCACCAAGTAAAACTACTTAATGGTAGAATTCTTCTTTGAAAATGATTCTTAACCACCATGTAAATCTACCTAAGGATAGGATACTTATCCATTAAGTAAATCGTTCTTAGGAAATAATAAACTCTCCTATGTGTAATATAGGAGAGGATAGATTTGCTTTTAGATAAGAATTCTTAACTACCAAATAAATCCACCTAAGGAAATGATTCTTGTCAACCAAGTAATCCTTCTTAGGAAAAGAATTAAATCTCCTAATTATATTCATGTGAATTTCGGCCAGCTCATAAATATATATAAGAGGATAGAATTTCTTTTAGAAAATGATTCTTAACTACCAAATAAATTCACCTAAGGAAAGGATTCTTGCCAACCAAGTAAATCCTTCTTAGGAAAGGATTTGTGATCCTATATATATATCCTTGTGAATTTCAGCCAGCTCTATGATATTTAGAGTGAAAATTTTGGCCAACCTAAGAGTTTTCTAAGAGAGAATTTTGCTTGGCAAGAGAGAATTTTGAAAGAGAAAATTTGGTACTTTACTCTAGACAAAATTCAATCAACTCTAAGACATAGGGTGTGGAATTCAGCCAAGGAGAAAAGAAAAAAAGAGAATGTTTTTGTTTTTGATAGTGCACTAGTATTCTTTACATCAAAAGGGTTTTGTGTACAACATCGAATCAAGGTTCAAGTGAGTTTCAATCAAATTAATTGATAATTCACAAGTGGCCGGACGTTCTTGATTTTTCTCTTGGAGGATATTTGTAACTAACAAAGAATACTTTAACTGATGATAATTATGTCACATGGAAAAGGAATATTGGGTTGTTGTTGCAAGTTGAAAAGTATAAGTTCATTCTGTATATTCCTTAACAACAAAACTAATGAATCTACTCAGGAGCAAAGAGATGTGTATCAGTAGTGGAAGTCTTTAGATGAGATGACTAAATGTTACATTATGGCCACCATCTCTGACATGATACAACAGTAACATGAAGGAATGGAGACTGTTGCCGATATAATGATGTTTCTAGAGGATATGTTTGCTATGAGGTCTAGGACGACTAAGAGAGAGGCAGTGACTGCTTTTATGAATCTTAGGATGAAACCTGGACAGACTGTGAAAGATCACATGATGAAAGTCATAGCACATCTCAACATCGCTGAACTGAATGGTGCTGAGATAGATGGTGAGACCAAAATTGACATGATTGTCAACTCACTGTCGGATTCAATTGATCAATTCAAGTTGGACTACACCTTGAATAATAAGGAAT
This sequence comes from Dipteronia dyeriana, assembly GCA_032871835.1. Classification (NCBI taxonomy): domain Eukaryota; kingdom Viridiplantae; phylum Streptophyta; class Magnoliopsida; order Sapindales; family Sapindaceae; genus Dipteronia; species Dipteronia dyeriana. Next base: position 48,314,657 of record CM065297.1, read on the forward strand.
GCACCTTGCAAGGCCTGATGCAAGATGTTCAAAGCGCGGAAAAATTCCTTATGAAAGGCAAGGGTCAAGAGATTCATATTGTAGGTAAAGTTGCTACTGTTAAAACCCATAAGAAAATCAAGAAACAACAAAAGAAAAAGCAACTATAGGACCTACAAAGAAGGAGACAAATACAGTAACCAATATCAAAGGGAAGTGTTTCCTTGTGGTGAAAAGGGACATTGGAAAAGAAATTGCCCAAAGTCTCAAGACAAAAAGGAAGAAGGTAATATTAATTATCTTGAAACATGTTTATTCTATTAATTCTTGGATCATAGACTCCGAGCCACTAATCATGTTTGTTTTTCCTTACAGGGGTTCAAGGAAAGGAATAGACTGAATAAGAATGAATTCAACTTGCATTTTGGCAATGGAGCGTTGGTGTCTACTAGTGTAGTGGGAGATATTAGAATCAATTTAGATTCTAGTAGGCATTTAGATTTAATAAACGTTTATTATGTACCTCAATTCAAGAGGAATTTAAATTCAGTTTCTTGTTTAAATAAATTTTGTTATTCGGTTACTTTTAATAAAGCTTTCATTATTAGTAAGAATGACAAAATTATTTGCAAAGGTACATTGGAAAACGGTTTATTCTATTTGCATGGAAATATCTCTCACTTGTTAGACACAGAATCAACGGAACCTAATCATAAAAGAGTAAAATTATCAAAAGATGAAACCTACCTATGGCATTTGTGCTTAGGTCATATTAACCTTAATAGGATTAAAAGATTGGTAAGTGACGGACCTCTAAGTGAATTAAAGGTTGATGATCTACCAACTTGTGAATCTTGTTTGGAAGGTAAAATGACCAAAAGGTCGTTTACGACCAAAGGCACAAGAGCTATCGAATGTTTAAGATTGATACACACTGATATGTGTTGACCTATGAGCATTCAAGCTAGAGGTGGATATGAGTACTTTATCACTTTCACGGATGATTACTCAAGATTTGGCTATATGTATCTCTTGAGACATAAGTCGGATGCTTTTGATATATTCAAAGCATTTAAAGCTGAAGTAGAAAATCATCTTGAGAAACGCATAAAAATCTTGAGGTCCAATCGTGGTGGAGAATATCTATTTTGTGAGTTTCAGTAATATCTTATTGATAATGGGATAATTTCTCAGTTTTCTACACCAGGCACACCTCAACAAAATGGGGTGGTAGAAAGGAGATATAGAACTCTTTTGGATATGGTTAGGTCTATGTTGAGTTATTCAACGCTCCCTAATTCTTTTTTGGGATATGTTTTACAAACCGCAATGTACATTCTAAACGATGTACCATCAAAATCGGTTCCTAAAATACCGCATGAGTTGTGGCCCAAGCGAAAGCCTTGTCTACAACACTTAAGGATATTTGAATGTCCTGCGCACGTGTTAAAAGGAAAGACGGAAAAGATGGAGTCCCGTTTAGAAATATGCATATTTGTAGGGTATCCAAAAGGAACAAAAGGATATTATTTTTATAGTCCTTAAGATCTTAAAGTATTTGTTATGATAAATGCTAAATTTTTGGAAAATGACTATATGAATAATTTTGTGCCTAAAAGTAGAATTGTCCTGAATGAGCTTTTAGGAGATACAATTCCGCAAGAGGTTTCGCAACCAAGCCTATTTGTAAGTTCTGTACCAATACAAGATCAACAATCTACCATACCTCGTCGTAGTGGGAGGGTTGTTAGACAACCCGAGAGATACATCGGTATAGGAGAATCTGTAGAGAATCTTCTGGACGACGATGATCCCTATACGTACAAGGAAGCAATGGAAGATGTTGATTGTCGCCATTGGCAAAAGGCAATGCAACCCGAAATTGAATCTATGTTCAAAAACAAAGTCTGGTCTCTTGTAGACTTGCCTAAAGGGATAAAACCCATCAGGTGCAATTGGGTATACAAGAGGAAAAGAGGAATGGATGGTAAGGTGGAAACCTTTAAAGCTAGATTGGTAGCTAATGGTTATACACAGAAAGAATGTATCGATTATGAAGAAACCTTCTCTCCTGTTGTCATGCTTTAATCCATTAGGATACTCTTATCCATTGGGCATCTATAGACCTAGAGATTTGGCAAATGGACGTCAAGATAGCTTTCCTTATTGGAATTTTTGACGAAAGCATCTACATGATGCAACCAAAAGGATTCATTGAAAAGGGCCAAGAGGAAAGGGTATGCAAGTTTCAAAGATCCATATATGGATTGAAGCAAGCATCCAGATCCTGGAACATAAGGTTCGATCAAGCCGTAAAAAGTTTTGGATTTATTCAAAGCCTTGATGAACCTTGTGTATACAAAAGGATTAAAGGTGACAAGTTGGTTTTCCTAGTTCTTTACGTTTATGATATACTACTCATCGGAAACGATGTAGGTGTATTGACATAAATAAAAGAATGGTTAGCAAAATAATTTGATATGAAGGACTTAGAACAAGCAAGTTATATTCTTGGTATCCAAATCATAAGGGATAGAAATAATAGAACGATTGCATTATCCCAGGCTTCATACATAGAAAAAATCTTGTCTAGGTTTTCCATGCAAGATTCCAAGAAAGGTATGTTACCTTTCAGACATGGAATCAAACTTTCTAAGGAATAAGTTCCTAAGAATAATCATGAAGAGCAATTCATAAGTAGGATTCCATATGCTTCAGCAGTATGAAGTCTCATGTATGCAACGCTATGTATGATACGAGATATTTGTTTTGTTGTGGGCATAGTTAGCAGGTTTCAATCGAAGCCTTGTCCTGATCACTGGACAGCAGTGAAGCATATTTTCAAGTATCTTAGGAGAACGAGAGATTATATGCTTGTATACTCTGGAGGGGATTTAATTCCCGTTGGGTATACAGGTTCTGATTTTCATTCAGATTCTGACTCCTGGATATCAACATCAGGAACTGTGTTTACTATTGGAGGAGGGGTAGTCATATGAAGGAGTATCAAGCAATCTTATATAGCCGATTCCACCATGGAAGTCAAGTTTGTAGCTGCATGTGAGGCTGCTAAAGAGGTTGTCTGGCTCCGCCAATTCTTGATTGACTTGGAAGTGGTTCATGATGCGAATAAACAGATCACTATCTATTGTGACAATAGTGGAGGAGTGGCTAATTCGAGAGAACCAAGAAGTCATAAGAGAGGGAAACACATTGAAAGAAAGTATTACCTTCTAAGGGAAATTGTGCATAGGGGTGACGTGACGATTACCAAGATCGCGTTAGCAGAAAATCTAACGGATAACTTTACAAAGGCTCTTCTACAAATGAGTTTTAATGGGCATCTAGAGAACATGGGGATGAGAGATATGCCACATTTGCTATAGAGCAAGTAGGAGATTGTTAGGATTATGCTCGATAGCAAGAGTATAATAATGTATTTGACAATCTTTTCATATTAATAAAGTGATTTTGATTTTAACAAATCTTATAGCATTTATAGTTTAATTATTATAATTGTCAAAAGTAAATAATCTTAAGCTCAAAAAACTATGAGAAAAGAAGAATTGTTCATACATATAGATATGTATGAGGTAGACACAATTCTTTAGTTAGTCTTAAATAACATTCACAACTTAAGATAAAAGGTTGGGCGCATTGATCTTGTCAAAGTTGTAGATTCTTTTGCTAGCATTTGAGTGGGATCAAATGTGTTATGATGAGTCTAAAATCATCCAAGTATGGTGTCTTTGGACAAAAGAATCTAGTGTACTGGGTGCATTGAATAGGATCAAAATGAAATACTTTATCTAGAACCGTCAATGGATAAAAGTTTTCATTTGAAGACAATCAGAGATTTTATCTCAATCCTGAGATAAATGATGGACTTATGATTGCAAATGTTATCTTTTGAGCTATCAATGAGTACGATTATATAGCATAGTCTATCCTCGATAGTTTAGTGGTATTAATTTGTTAATCGATAGAGGACTTCATTTATAGATATAGACATCGTGACTCCGTTTATTGAATGAGAGTAGAATACCATCAAATGGATGTTTTAAGAAATTAGATATTAAATCTTGACGTTAAGTTTTCAATAGTGTCTATTGAAACAGGGCTTCTGGACAAGTCAAAATATCCAAGTTCAAAATATGGTCATATGAGTAAATATGGTAACTTGGAGAGCTATAGGTGGTTTATGAGCTCTTGGCGATTACTGGTATTCTTCACGAGGATACAGTTTCTCCAATAAGGTTGTCTAGGGTATGAATGAGTAACATCAACTTATTCTATCTTTATTTAGGAGTTCAATTTTAGTTATTTAGTGGAATGAACTAAAATTAAATAGATCGAACCTAAGTGAATCATTTGTTGATTGTGATTGGGTTGTGTTTATTGGAGCTAAAATTTAGATAGCCCGCCAAGATTCCCAATCCACACGAACTTGTATGGATCACTTGATATATTCTACCGGACCAATAGGGGTCCATATAGAATTGTAATAAGGCATGAGAACTTGTTTCTTTTTGTAAGAATAGGTCTAGTTCACATGTAGACTTTTTATTAAGGTCCAATGGATTTAATAAAATAAGAAAAATAATATATGGCCCTTATATACAGTATGGGCGGCAAAGGCTATAAGGAATAGTTTAAATATATTATTTTTTTATTATTATTTAATTAAATGGAAATTAATTAATTTGTTGATTAATTAATTATTTAATTAAAAGTCAAAATCTTTTTCCTAGTATGAGATGGTCTCCTAAAATTATACTATTGTTGGTAGTATAATTAATGTCAAAGACTATATTTGATAAGTAGATAAATAAAAGGAATTATTTATCTAATCAAATTAGGAAGTCTTTAATATGGTTACAAATACACTATTGAGTTGGATTAGGAGTCTTGGTGTAGGAAAGAATTCTTTTTGGAAAAGGATTTTTGGTCACCAAGTAAAACTACTTAATGGTAGAATTCTTCTTTGAAAAAGATTCTTAACCACCAAGTAAATCTACCTAAGGATAAGATTCTTGTCCATCAAGTAAATCCTTCTTAGGAAAGAATAAACTCTCCTAATCTATATCAAAGAGAAGAATACCCATGTGTGTATATATACAAAAGGATAGATTTCCTTTTAGATAAGAATTCTTAACTACCAAATAAATCCATCTAAGGAAAGGATTCTTGCCAACCAAGTCATCCTTCTTAAGAAAAGAATTAAATCTCCTAATTATATTCATGTGAATTTCGGCCAACTCATAAATATATATAAGAGAATAGAATTCATTTTAGAAAAGGATTCTTAACTACCAAATAAATCCACCTAAGGAAAGGATTCTTGCCAACCAAGTAAATCCTTCTTATGAAAGGATTTGTGATCCTATGTATATATATATATATATCCTAGTAAATTTCAGCCAGCTCTATGATTTTTAGAGTGAAAATTTCGGCCAACCTAAGAGTTTTCTAAGAGAGAATTTTGCTTGTCAAGAGAGACTTTGGTATTTTACTTTAGACAAAATTCAATCAACTCTAAGACATAGGGTGTGGAATTCGGCCAAGGAGAAAAGAGAAAAAGAGAATGTTTTTGTTTTCGATAGTACACTAGTATCCTTTACATCAAAAGGGTTTTGTGTACAACATCGAATCAATGTTCACGCGAGTTTCAATCAAATTGATTGATAATTCACAAGTGGCCGGACGTTCTTGATTTTTCTCTTGGAGGATATTTGTAACTAACAAAGAAAAAGATTTTGTTCGTTTCCATGCTCAGGTATGCAATTTAAAGAAAGGGAGTCCACACTCCAAGGTGATTCACGTTCGTGATTGGATTGGAAGATCTTGTGGATTCAATTCGACGCTAGTTCAATCATCACAAAAAAATGTACAATACTTTTTATATACATCAATTAATTTAGAGTTAAAGTTCTTATTTTTAAAAGGCAAAATTTTTATTTATACGCAAACCCTAATTTTATAATTTTTAAATTTTCATGCTTCTGCTGCGTGTGTTTTATTTTCCCTACAGATTAATATGACCTAGGCACAAATGCTATAGGTAGGTTTCATCTTTTGATAATTTTACTCTTTTATGATTAGGTTCCGTTGATTCTGTGTCTAACAATAAACCGTTTTCCAATGTACCTTTGCAAATAATTTTGTCATTCTTACTAATAATAAAACCTTTATTAAAAGTAACCGAATAACCAAATTTATTTAAACAAGAAACTAAAATTAAATTCCTCTTGAATTGAGGTACATAATAAACTTTTATTAAATCTAAGTGCATATAAGAATCTAAATTGATTCTAATATCTCCTACTGCACTAGCAGACATCAACGCTTCGTTGCCTAAATGCAAGTTGAATTCATTCTTATTTAGTCTATTCCTTTGACCAATTTTCACCACAGAGGAAATACTTCCCTTTGATCTTGGTTACATTCTTTGTCTTCTTCTATGAAGGCCCAAGTTGCTTTTTTTTCTGTTGTCTCTTTACTTCTTACGGGTCTTTAACAGTAGCAACTTACCAAGAATATGAATCTATTGACCCTTGCCTTTCACAAGGATTTTCTTGGCGCTTTGAACATCTTGCATCAGACCTTCCAATGTGTATTCCTTTTTGTTAAAGGTGTAGTCCAACTTGAACTGATCAAGGGAATATGACAAAGAGTTGACGATCATGTCAGTTTTCGTCTCACCATTTATCTTAGCACCAATCAATTCAGCAATGTTGAATGTGCTATGACTTTCATCATGTGATCTTTCACAACCTGTCCAGGTTTCATCCTAAGATTAATAAAAGTACTCATTGTCTCTCTCTTTGTCGTCTTAGACCCCATAGCAAATATCTCCTCTAGAGAAATCATTATATAGGCAACAGTCTCCATTCCTTCATGTTGCTATTGCAACACGTCGAAGATGGTGGCCATAATATAACATTTGGCCATCTCATCTAAAGACTCCCACTACTGGTACTCATCTCTTTGCTCCTGAGTAGATTCATTAGAATGAGTAGGTTGTTTAGGAATGCACAGAACGAACTTATGCTTTTCAACTTGGAACAACAACCCAGTTTTCCTTATTCCATGTGACATAATTATCATCAGTTAAATTATTATCTTTTAGGACGTTGATTAGGGATGGGATCATGATTTTTTTTTAATAACAAAAATTATATAAGTAAATAATCATGATATAGCACTTTGAATATTTATCTTGAATTAAAGAAATTAATTCAATCATAAATTCAACGATGATCCAACACCCATAAATGTCACGCCTCATTTGGGAGTTCGCACCATTTACTAAGTTGGACTAGGTCTCACCTAATTGTTAACATAACAACCAACATTTTCAATTTTAGTCTTGCAATTTTATTAACAAGAACTCTAGGGAGGATATTAATAAAATCACATTGAGTGTGTTACCAAGTTATCGACCTTCAATACAATCCCTCACGAATATCCCTCATTTGGGAGTAGATATCGTTTGGGTTAATTATCTAAAATATCCTTGTAAGGAAGTATCTTGCTAAATTCCATTCATGAATACCTCTTAGGAGGTTATTACACAAAAAATAAAGCTCAACTAAACTTGGAGGCCATAGGTGTTCTAAAACAACTTCTCCCACTCAATTGTTTAAGGCGTGTGATCGAATTCCATAGAATGATTTACCAAGTTATCTAGATGCCAATTAAATACGTAAATCATTCAATGCATGTTCATACCAAAAGAAATATATAAGTGGCACTTCTATTCTATATGACATGTTATCAAACAATAACAAACATTGCAATATTTATAAAAATATAAATAGCTATAATTTTGGTTCATCCTAGAAATGCAAGTAAATTACGTGTCTTGGAATACAAAAAACTCATTTCTTGGCGAACAAGTCGTCACACGACCTTCGTCGTTTGGACTCCCCCGGCTGCCTCCCATGGGCGTGCGCACCCTTGGCTTCCTCCTATAGGCTTGCGCACGCCACAATGCCATGCGTAGCCCATGGATTTCATGAGGCTGTCCTGTGCAGCCCATGCCACAACAAACGTGGTCGCGTGCTCTTCGCACGCACGTTTGTTGCTATGATTCGCATGGTCCTAAACTTGTTCCGGATGCTTCCAATTATTCTAACCTTCGAGTCTTTGATACTTGAATGTATTTCAAAAGAATTTTAAATAAAAAAATACTGCAGCTTTTTACTTATTTATTTATTACAATATATTGCAGTATTTTTATTACAATAGCAAAATAAATAAAAATTTAGCAACTATCAAGAAGGAAATTATGGCGATGATAGGCCACCGTTATTGTTACAATCTCAAAACAAAATACATTGAAATTCTATTACCAAAATTGAGCAATAACAATCCACATATAAAACATATATATATATATATATATCCATACATTCTAATGTAAATATATATGTGAATACCTAGAGTGTCATCTCTTTCTAAAACATGCATATATACATAAAAAGAAAAAGATTCACAAACACATGCATCAATTAATCAAGGGTACAACCTGGCTCTGATACCAATTGTAGGGAAAATCGAACAACGGAAGCATAAAAATTAGGTTTAGGGTTTGATATATTTTTTTTTAAAAAAATTCTCTTTAAAATAACAAGAACATTAACCCTAGATTAATTGATGTATATAAAAAGTATCGTACCTTTTTTTTCGTGACGATTGAATTAGAGTCTAATTGAATTCACAAGATCTTCCAATCCAATCACGAACGTGAATCACCTAGGAGTGTAAGCCCCCTTTCTTTAAATTGTATACTTGAGGATGGAAACAAAAAAAATCTTCTTCTTTGTTAGTCACAATAATCCTCCAAGAGAAAAATCAAGAACGTTCGGTCACTTGTGAATTATCAATCAATTTGATTTAAACTCCCGTGAACCCGATTTGAATTTGTACATAAAACCCTTTTGATGTAAAGGATACTAGTGTACTGTCAAAAACAAAAATATTCCCTTTTTCTCTTCTCCTTGGCCGAATTCTACACCCTATATCTATGAGTTAATCGAATTTTGTCTAGAGCAAAAACTAATTTTTTCTCCCTCAAAATTCTCTCTTGCTTGGCAGAATTCTCTCTTGAAAATTACTTAGCTTGGCCGAAATTCACTCATAGAAAACCATTAGGGTTGGCCGAAATATATAAGACCTATATATATAGATCGAATTCCTTACCCTAATCAATTTACGGTTGGCCGAATTTTACATGTATTTAGTTTAGGAGACTTAAACCTTTTCTAAGAAGGATTTACTTGATGGGAAAGAATCCTATCCTTAGGTGGATTTACTTAGTGACCACGAATCCGTTTCCAAAAATAATTCTTTCCTACAACAAGACTTTTAATCCAACTAAATAGTGTATTTGTGACCACATTAAAAACTTCCTAATTTGAATAGATAAATAATTCCTTTTATTTATCATCTTATCAAATATAGTCTTTAATATTAATTATACTACCAACAATAATATAATACTAGAATACATTCTTCTATTAGGAAAAGATTTTGACTTTTAATTAAATAATTAATTAATCAATAAATTAAATAATAAAATAAAAAATAATATATTTAGGCTTTTATACTTTAGCCTTGCTGCCAATGACAATATATAGGCATATATATTATTTTTCTTATTTTATTAAATCCATTGGACTTTTATAAAAAGTTCACATGTGAACTAAACCCATTCTTACAAAAAGTAACAAGTCCACATGCCTTAATACAATTCTAGATGGACCCCTAAATTGGTCCAATAGAATATATCAAGTGATCCATGCAAGTTTGTGTGGATTGAGGATCTTGGCGGGCTATCTAAATTTAAGCTCCAATAGCCACAACCCAATCACAATCAATAAGTGATTCACTTAGGTCCGATCTATTAATTTTAGTCCATTCCCCTAAAGAACTAAATTGAACTCTTAAATAAAGATAGAATATGCTAATATTTTTCATTCATACTCTAGACAATCTTATTGGAGAAAGTGTATCCTTGTGAAGAATATCAGACCGCCTATAGCTCTCCAAGTTACCATATTTACTCATGACCACATTTTGAACATGGGTATTTTGACTTGTCCAGAAGCCATGTTTCAACAGACACTATTGAAAACTTAACGTTAAGATTTAATATCCAATACCTCAAAACACCCATATGATGATATTCTACTCTCATTTAATAAATGAAGCCACTATGTCCATATCTATAAATGAAGTCCTCTATCGATTAACAAAGGAATGCCACCAAACTATCGAGGATATACTATGCTGTGTAATCGTACTCATTGATAGCTCAAATGATAACACTTGCAACCATAAGTCCATCATTTATCTCAGGATTGAGATAGACTCTCCGATTGTCTTCAAGTAAAAACTTTTATCCATTGATGGTTCTAGATAAAGTATTTCACTGTTATCCAATTCAATGCACCCCGTGCACTAGATTATTTAATCCAAAAACACCACACTTTGATGATTTTAGACTCACCATAACACATTTGATCCCACCTAAATGCTAGCAAAAGAATCTACAACTTTGACAAGATAAAGGCGCCCAACCTTTATCTTATGTTGTGGATATTATTCAAGACTAACTAAAAATTTGTGTCTACCTCATACATATCTAGATGTATGAACAATTCTTCTTTTTTCATAGTCTTTTGACATTATGATTATTTACTTTTGACAATTATAATAATTAAACTATAAATACTATAAGATTTGTTATACTAGAAATCACTTTATTAATATGAAAAGATTTTCAAATACATTATTCTACTCTTGCTATCGAGCATAATCCCAACACTCGGACTGCACCTTTTTTTTAAAATAAGAATATTCATCCCTTGTTCAACTCTTGGCGCATCTCATCAGGGCTTTTGTCCTAAAGGCGCCCTAACAGTTCTTTATTGCACCCAGTTAGTTTCGGCTAGTGTACATTGCCTTTGCGACATACATTTTTGGCCCCCTCACTATTGGGGTTTATGCCCTAAGCATGTAATTTGTAAATGGATTTAAGAAGTAAATAAAAAGAAAGGTTCAATTCATTCTTGTTATGTTATTTATTTTATAAACTTGTACACATATTAACATCCTGGATTGCCAGATGTAATCTTGAACTATGTCTATGAGTATCGCATACGGATGGATACAGTAAAAGACGTACAATCTAAAGAGTCCATAGATAGTAAATAAAGTTGGGTACTTTATTTCAATCTATAGCTGCGGTCCATTCCGTAATGTACAATGATTCTATCCTGAATCATTCATATGAGATATGGGAATTGAGGCACCTTGTATGATGTGATCATATAGGACTGGGTCATGATATATATAAATCTCACACCAAGATCCGTTTACCGATGAGATTCATATATATCAACTAATGATGGTTATATGTCGGTGATCTTAATCCTGAGTGTCTTATCGACTCCTTTAGGTTAGATCGTGGTCTTTGATATATCATGGATGAGGTCATATGCATATCCTGATCAATATACTACGTATGTTGGGATTGCGGTTTGACTTATGGCTGGAAATGTTTGTACACAATAGTGGAATCCACTCTTTCTTGTGAGAAGTAGATGGTAGTTCCCTTAAGGGTTTATTCGGGCTTGGACAATATAAGCGCTCTCCTAATTCCGTGAGGAAATTGGATTTATTGTCCATTAGAGAATCAATGGTACTTAAAGGATATATGTAATTAGAGTAGTATAACAGACGTTATGACCCAGCTCTAATTATGAACTATTGTGGAGGATCACACCATATGTAATAACTATACTGATGGTCACCGAGTTGTATCGGCCTGTGTAAAAGCGTCTGCAGTTGAGAGAGTGCAGCTTCGGGTTTTTAGTGCAATAACACCGAAGTTAATAATCAAAGAATATTAATTAAAGAGTTTAATTAATGATTCTTAGGATTATTGGAGCTCAAAATATTGTGGGTCTATTAGGTCCACTTGCTAGGCCGATCGATTTAGGTAACAAGGGTCACGGTTAATTAATTAGATTGTCCAATTTATTGCGTTACGAAAGTGACACGTATTTATTCGGGAATTTATTAAATAGTGAGATTATTTAATTAATGAATAATTGTGATTAAATAAATTAAATAATAAGATTATTTAATTATGTTATTAATCACTAAATGGAGGGTGTATGTTGATATTTATTTTTGAATAAAATAAGATAATATGATTATTTTATTTTATTAAATTAAATTTTTAATTTTCGAATTTAAATAGTTTGAATTCAAATAAATTAAAATAAAAGATATGAGATATTTTTTATTTTAAAGTTTTTAAAAATCAAACATAGATTTGATCAAAAAATTTAAATATTATATATATATATATATAATATATATTATAAAAAGAAAAAAAAAAGAAAATAAAGGTGATGTGTGTTTTTTGTTCACGCACAGTACACTTATACTTATATATATATATATATATATATATATATATATATATATATATATATATATATATATATATATATATATATATATATAGATATTAAACAAAAGACAAAATGTTTGTTTTTGTTTTGAAGAGGTGTGCGTTAGTATTAAAACAAAATCAAAAGAGTTTTGATATTAAACAAAAGACAAAAAGGTTTGTTTTTGTTTTGAAAGGTGTGCGTGAGATTAAAAAGAAAAAAAAAGGTCCGAAGAGTTTTGGCTAGTTTTCTTGGTATTGTGTGCAAGTGTGTGCATGAAATAACACCAAAAATAGAGAAAATGTTTTATATGCAAGTGTTGTGCACTAATATAAAGAAAGAGTTTATTATTCGTTTCTCTTCAACATCCTCCTAAATTCCTATGTCCGTGACGTGCCCACACGCAGTTATCAGTCCCGGGATATAGTAAGGAAGATTGGTGGTACAGATCCGGAGCATTACAAGAAGTGAAGGAGCCTCCAAATGTTGGTATGATTCTTTTAATCTTTCATTTTTATTAATGGTTACAATTTCCTGTATTTACATATATATATTAATAATGTAATAATTAGTTTATGTATTTGTTTCGAAAATAAATACGATCCCAAGTTCACTGGTCCCATATACAGATTACGATCTGTATAAAAAAAATTAAAAATTATTTCTCCAGTGAACGGGGTTCCAACACTCATTGGGCCTCTTGGGCGCTCTCACCTGACACCAAGCAGTTTCTAAGTGCCTCGAGATTGCTTTTGAATACGAAAGAAAAGTTTTTTAACACTGTTTTTGACCTTCAAAACTATTCCCTCGAAGAGGCTTTTATTAAATGCTTAAAAGGAACATAAAATAATCAAGCAACAAAATAAAAATAATTTCTAAAGAAGTAAGAGAAAATAAGAAAGACTAAGGGAACCCTAAGGGTAATTTTTTTTTTAAGTATTGAGCATTGCATGGTCTAGGCAACTCACTTCCTTCTGATCAGGCAAAACGGTACGCCCCGTGTCCTGTCAACCCGACCACTTTGTACAGGCCTTCCCATTTATCCGCCAGGGTTCCAGTGACTTATCTCTTGTATTGGGTGACACCCTTTTTAGAACTAGGTCTCCAAGTTGGAATCTTCTGATTCAGACATGTGAGTTGTAGTATCTAGCGACCCTTTGCAGGTAAGTTACGGTCTTGATTCTCGACATATCTCTTCTTTCTTCCAACTCATCTAGATTCTGTCTCATCATCTCAGAGTTCAACTCAGGGTGGAAGGGACACACCCTGGGTGAGTTATGAATGACCTCGACCGGGATTACTTCTTCTGCCCCGAACTTCAATGAATAAGGGGTCTCCCCTGTTGAGGTCTTTTCTGTGGTCCGATATGCCCATAAAACCTCGTGTAGCTTGTCCACCCAGTTTCCTTTTTTGGCATCTTATTTCACCTTCAAAGTGTGCTTGATTATCTTGTTCACTACTTCAGTTTGACCGCTGGTCTGTGGGTGAGCCGGTGTTGGACAATAATTCCTTATACCGAAGTCATGACACATGTTCCTAAAATTATCACTGTCAAATTGGGTTCCATTATCCGTAATTATCAGGTCTGGGATTCCAAATCGGTAAATAATGTTCTTCTTGACAAAACTCATCGTATTGGCTTCGGTTATATGTACCAACGCCTCTACCTCAACCCATTTGTTGAAGTAATCAACGGTCAAGATTGGGTGCTTCGCTCCACATTTGGTTATAGCTGGCATCAGGCCGATTAGATCCAACCCCCACATAGCAAATCGCTAAGGTGACGACAAGCTCCTTAATTGTTCGGGAGGCTTCTTTATGTCATTGGCTACCCTTTGACAATCCCCACATTGTTCAGCGACAACCTAATCATCTTGAAATAGGGTTGGCTAATAGAATCCTTGTCTGATAGTTTTATGTGTTAAACTTCTGCCTCCACATCCCATTTTGTCAATCTTGAGTAATCGCTATTTTGCATAATAATTCCTCCGTAGAGTTAATCGTTATTTTGTATAAATTCGCTCAACTCTACAGCCCATTTTGTCAATCTTTCAGACACTTCAGGCTTGGACAGAATTTTCTTCAGGGGACAGTCCGTGTAAACATCAATCCTTTATGCTTGGAAATATGGCCTTAGTTTCCTGGCTGTAATTACTAGGACCAGTGCCATTTGCTCCGCTGGTAATAATGTTTTACTTGTATAATATACCGGTTTCTGTACCCCTTCATCCAGCCTGATTAGCACTGACCCTGTCGCTACAGGCATCACTGACAGGTATAAGTAGAGTACTTCTCCTTTAATGGGGTTTGGACAGTACTGGTGCTCTCCCCAGATATTCCTTTATCTTTTTGAATACTTGTTCACATTCGGTGTTCCATTCTACCCCCTTCCCTTTCTTGATTGAATTGAAAAAGGGAAGACACTTATCAGTTGACTTGTAGAAGAATTGGTTCAGAGATGCTAAGCACCCCGTTAGTCTTTGAATTTCCTTCAATGTCCTTAGGGACCTCATCTCCTCTAGTTCTTTTATTTTTTCTGGATTCACTTATATCCCTCTCTGGTGGACTTAGAAGCCTAAGAATCTTCCTGAAGGCACGAGCACCCCAAAAACGTACTTTTTTGGATTAAGCTTCATGTCGTACTTTCACAGCACTTCAAATGTTTCCCTAAGATCTGCTACATGCTCTTTTGACATTAAGCTTTTGGTCAACATATCATCCACATATACTTCCATGTTCTGCTAATCTGTCAGGCAAATATCTTGCTTACCAATCTCTGGTAGGTTACTCCTGCATTTTTAAGACCAAAGGGCATGACTTTATAGCATTACAAACCTTGGTCAGTAGTAAAGGACGTATTATCCTTATCAGGTTCAAACATCAGGATCTGGTTATATCCCAAGTATGCATCCATGAAACTCAATAGTTCATGATCGGTCATCGCATTCACTAACTGAACAATATGGGGAAGGGGGAAGCTATCCTTCGGACACACTTTGTTGAGGTCTGTGAAATCCACTCACATCCTCCATTGGTTGTTCTTCTTTTTTGACCAATACTACATTGGCTACCCATTCAGGGTATTTTACCTCCCTTATTGATCTTGCTGCCAATAGCTTCTCTACTTCCGCTTTGATCGTCTTGCTTCTCTCTGGGTTAAATCGTCTCTTTTTCTAGACAACTGGCTTACGTTCGAGTCAACTACCAAGCTGTGCGAAATTATTATTGGTCAATTCCTGGCATATCCTCATGTTTCCATGCGAATATATCTTTATATTCTCTTAACAATCCAACTATCACATTCTACAGCGGCTGTCAGCCGGGCCCCGAGTCTTACAGTCCTCTCGAGACTATTGTCATCAATGAAGATCTCTATAGTCGGTTCATTTTCCTGGCTTTTCCCATCTTTCGAAGGTGTCTCCCTTGGGTGTAGGTCTAACCGGGTCAGAGTTTCTGCTCCGATTTCCATGTCGTCGATCTTCTGGCTTTCACACTCCTCGAGAGTATACACTTGCATTACTCTGGACTCTGTTTTCTCCTTGTATATAACCAAATTCACCTTTCGTGCCCACTCTTGAGAACTTTTCATGACTATCACTCCTGCTTCTGTCAGGAATTTAACTATTAACGCGTAAGTGGCGGTCACGGCTTTTGTCTTGTTCGGTCAACCTGGCAAGGTGTTGTACGACCAATTTTCTACACTCACAACTATAAAATCTAGTAACACTGTCTTAGTGCAAGGAGAGCTTCCAACCTTTACAGACAGCTTTACCGTCCCAAGCGATCTCACCTCCGTTCCTCTAAAGCCTCTAAGCGGGACTTTGAGTGGCTAGAGGTCTCTTTTTAAAGCCCGAGCTGGTTAAACACTTCCATAATAAGATTGTCTGTCAGGCTTTGACTGTCAATGAGAACTCCTTTTACTTTTCTATGGCCTATACGGACTGACACCACAATTGCATCGTTTTGCCTGACTTCTGACGCTTGCCCGTCTGCTTTGGTGAAAACTATAAGGTCCCAACCTTGTTTTAAGCTTTTTTTGATCGGGTCCTAATTGTAGGGAAAAAACAGTTCAAAACACAACGGAAGCGTGAGAAAATTAGAAATTAGGATTTTATATAAAAAAAATCCCTTTTAATAACAAGAACCTTAACCCTAGATTAATTGATGTATATAAAAAGTATCGTACCTTTTTTTTCATGACGATTAAACTAGCGTCAAATTGAATCCGTAAGATCTTCCAATCCAATCACGAACATGAATCACCTAGGAGTGTGGGCTCTCTTTCTTTAAATTGTATATACCTGAGGATGGAAACAAACAAAATCTTCTTCTTTGTTAGTCACAATAATCCTCCAAGAGAAAAACCAAGAACGTCTAGTCACTTTTGAATTATCAATCAATTTGATTGAAACTCGCGTGAACCTTAATTCGATATTGTACACAAAACCCTTTTGATGCAAAGAATACTAGTGTACAAAAAACATTCCCTCTTTTCTCTATACTTGGCCGAATTCTTCACACAATGAGTTGGACGAAGTTTTTATTTGTTTTTTATAACAATAAAAAAACAAATAAAAAACAATGTCTCACACCAAAAACTCATACTTGGTCGAAATTTACAAGTATATATATAGGAGACCAAATCATCTCCTAAGAAGGATTTACTTGGTGGTTAAGAATCCTATCCTTAGATGGATTTACTGGGTGGTTAAGAATCCTTTTCCAAAAGAAATTCTTTCCTACACCAAGACTCCTAATCCAACTCAATAGTGTATTTGTAACCATATTAAAGACTTCCTAATTTGATTAGATAAATAATTCCTTTTATTTATCTACTTATCAAATATAGTCTTTAATATTAATTATACTACCAACAATAGTATAATATTTAGGAGACCATCTCCTAATAGAAAAAGATTTTGACTTTTAATTAAATAATTAATTAATCAACAAATTAATTAATTTCTATTTAATTAAATAATAAAGTAAAAATAATATAATTAAGCTATTCTAAATAGCCTTGCCACCCAACACATATATATGAGTAATATATTATTTTTCTTATTTTATTAAATCCATTGGACCTTAATAAAAAGTCCACATGTGAACTAGACCTATTCTCACAAAAAGAAACAAGTTCACATGCCTTAATACAATTCTAAATGGACCCCTAAATTTGTCCGGTAGAATATATCAAGTGATCCATACAAGTTCGTGTATAATAGGGATCTTGACGGGCTATCTAAATTTAAGCTCTAATAGACCCAACCCAATCACAATCAACAAATGATTCACTTAGGTCCAATCTATTTAATTTTAGTTAATTCCACTAAAGAACTAAAATTATACTCTTAAATAAAGATAGAATAGGTTGATGTTTCTCATTCATACCCTAGACAACCTTATTGGAGAAAATGTATCCTCGTGAAGAATACCAGTAATCGCCAAGAGCTCATAGACCGCCTATAGCTCTCCAAGTTACCATATTTACCCATATGACCACATTTTGAACTTGGATATTTTGACTTGTCCAGAAGCCATGTTTCAATAGACATTATTGAAAACTTAACGTTAAGATTTAATATCTAATACCTTAAAACATCCATATGATGGTATTCTACTTTCATTCAATAAATGGAGCCACGATGTCCATATCTATAAATGAAGTCCTCTATCGATTAACAAATGAATACCACCAAACTATTAAGGATAGACTATGCTATATAATCATACTCATTGATAGCTCAATGATAACACTTGCAACCATAAGTCCATCATTTATCTCAGGATTGAGATAGACTCTCCGATTGTCTTCAAATGAAAACTTTTATCCATTGACGGTTCTAGATAATTTTTTTCATTTTGATCTTATTCAAAACACCTAGTGCACTAGATTCTTTTACCCAAAGACACCACACTTTGATGATTTTAGACTCATCATAACACATTTGATCCCACTCAAATGCTTGCAAAAGAATCTACAACTTTGACAAGATAAAGGCGTCAAACCTTTTATCTTAAGTTGTGAATGTTATTCAAGACTAACTAAAGAATTGTGTCTACCTCATACATATCTAGATGTATGAACAATTCTTCTTTTCTCATAGTCTTTTGACCTTATGATTATTTACTTTTGACAATTATAATTATTAAAATATAAATGCTATATGATTTGTTAAACTAGAAATCACTTTATTAATATGAAAAGATTGTCAATTACAATATTACACTCTTACTATCGAGCATAATCCTAACAATCTCCCACTTGCTCTATGGCAAATGTGTCATATCTCTCATCCCCATATTCTCTAGATGCCCATCAAAACTCTTTTGTGGAAGAGCCTTTGAAAAGGGACCCGCTAGATTTTCTAAGATCTTGGTAATCGTCACGTCACCCCTATGCACTATTTCCTTTAGAAGGTGATACTTTCTTTCGATGTGTTTCCCTTTCTTATGACTTTTTGGTTCTCTCGAATTAGCCCCGGGTCCATTATTGTCACAATAGATAGTGATCTACTTATTCATATCAGGAACCACTTCAAAGTCAATCAAGAATTGGCGGAGCCTTATAACCTCTTTAGCAGCCTTGCATGCGGCTACATAATCGGCTTCCATGGTGGAATCGACAATACAAGATTGCTTGATACTCTTCCATATGACTGCCCCTCATCCAATAGTAAACACAGATCCTGATAGTAATCTCCTGGAGTCAGAATCTGACACAAAATCAGAGTCTGTATACCAAACGGGAATTAAATCCCCTCCAGAGTATACAAGCATATAATCTCTCGTTCTCCTAAGAAACTTGAAAATATGCTTGACTGTTGTTCAGTGACCAGAACCAGGCTTCGATTGAACTTGCTAACTATACCCACAACAAAACAAATATCTGGTCTAGTACAGAGCATTGGATACATGAGACTTCCTACTACCGAAGCATATGGAATCCTACTCATGAATTGCTCTTCATGCTCATTCTTAGGAACTTGTTGCTTAGAAAGTTTGATTCCATGTCTGAAAGGTAACATACCTTTCTTGGAATCTTGCATGGAAAACCTAGATAAGATTTTATCTATGTATGAAGCTTGAGATAATGCAATCGTTCTATTCTTTTTATCCCTTATGACTTGTGTTGTATGTAAATTTTACCAAGCATACACGTCATTGACAGGAAGGAAAAAATAGCCAGGTGTATGCTTAGATTGGCATCCGGGAAATATCCTACAAGACATCATTCAAGAGGAGCAAGCCCGAGTAAGCATATACCGAATAAAGACTTACTCGGGATCAGTTAACGACACTCGGGACTGGTTAAAACAACGCATTCACTCGGGCTCAAACGGCACTACTCGGGACCATCAGGTATCAGTCTTACTAGGGAGTAAATTAAACCCGAATAAGAACTTATCGTACGGGTTAAGTCATTAAATACGCGAAGATATTCGTCATGAAGGAATCCCAAATAATGGACCTTTAAGTTAGAAGAATCCCCCAATCAGGAAACAACTTGATTCCTTTTCGAAGACTACATTCTTATAAGGAAACAAGTCAAATTGAACTACGCTACTAAAGTCCCACTCGATTTCCATAAGAGACTCCGAAACAGGAAAGAAGACAAATCAACCTCAAGCAAGTAACCAAATCACAATTAAATACAAATATCATGTATTACTTGTACAAAGCAGATTAGGGTTCTATAAGCATATAAATAGACCCATAATCTGGCTCGAAAAGAGAGAGACAATATAGCATACAGTAATCAAAAATTAATCTAGAGAGAAAAAGGGAGATCGAGAGCTTGTAAAAACATCTTGTTCTCTTAATGGATTTTGGCTTGGTTGATCTTTCAACCACCCGTGGATGTTTCTCAGACCATCGGAGTTTTACCACGTAAAACTTGTCTTTGTTACTCTCTCTGCATCTCTTTCTCTTTGAATCAATAGCCAAGATCCAGTCCTTGTTGGCTTTTCTGGCATAAGTCAGAAAACGACGTCAACAATTAGCGCTAGAATGAGGGGGGGTTGAACCTCTGAACTTGTTAGAAAGCAATGGCTGGAAGCAGAAGTAGTTCAGGGAATGGCCAAAGATCACCAGGCGATTTCCATACTGGCAATACGTCACAAAATCCTGCAGCAAACAGAGAAAACCAACCTGCATACCTGGCAGGGATCCAGCAAGTTCCTCCAACCAGCAGAGATCTTACTCAGCGTTTCCAAGAAGCCCTGCAGCAATTGGTGACGGACGCAGCAAAGGAAGGGATTGACCTACTAGCCGCAGGAGCGCATACTCCCAATCTTCTACCCGCGAGGCTCCGTTCAATGGTGGTAGGACCAGAAATAACTATACCAGAAACCATAAGAAACTCTTCCCCAATCAATCTGGCTGGACAGAAAACACTAAAGGATAATCACCAAAAGCTGGATCGCAATCAAACAGTACGTGCCAGACATCGTAAATACGATCGGCGCAGAGGACGATCATCATCAGAAGACAGTGATCAACATCATCGTAAACGTCATCATGTAGTCACAAGAGGGGTCTGGCATCAGAGTGAAGAATTTGAGGAAAGAATGGCAGTCACCCAACGGTTCAACCGTCAAGGAAGCCCGGTAGGGGACAAAGATATTACAATCCAGAGCCTAACCCGAGAAGTAGAGAATAATAGGCGACAGATGGAGGCACTTCTCAGACATTACGCTTACAACGATCTATCCGACGATGACTCTGACAGTCCATTTACCGAGGAAATTTTACGGACCCCTTTCCCAGAAAGATTCAGGATGCCGCATGTGGAACAATTCAAAAAAGATATAGATCCAAAGGAGCACGTTAGACGCTATAAAAGTGCCATGGCTCAATATGCCCGCAGTGACCCCCTGTTGTGTCTCAACTTTCCACAAACACTCGGGGACACAGGCTCAAGATGGTTCGGAAGACTACCTCCGGCAAGCATCAAAAATTTCAGCGAGTTGAGCAGGAGCTTCTCGAGGCAATTCCTAAGCAACGTTCACAGAAAGAAGTCGGTGGTCTACCTCTCTCAAATAAAACAGGGGAAGGACAAGTCATTAAAAAAATACTTGGGCCGGTTTGGCCAAGCAGTATCAGAGATTGGCAGCGCTAATGATGAAGCCATTATTGCTCCCTTCACCAATAACTTGCAGAATGGACAATTATCCTTCGATTTGAGAAGAGCACGGCTGACAAGGTATGCCGACATGATGGATATGACGGGAGGATATGCTCTGGCTGAGGAAGAAGTGTTAGCTACAGGAGGAAGCTATATGCATAGAGGAAAGCCCGAACAGATAAATACCGAATCCAAGGGGCTGAATCAAAAAGAAAAACAGAAAGGGAACAGCAAGGAGAAAAATAAGGATGGGGGTAACGGGCGCAACGCCGAATGGTCCACCGAGGCAGATATACCAATTACACCCCTCTTCGAAAGAAACAAGAAGAATATCTAGCAATCCTGAAAGAAGTCAAGCAATCAAACAAGAGGTGGAAAAGCTATTAGCAACATGATCAATCAAAGAAGTCAGCTACCCCTAGTGGGTCGCCAATGTAGTTCTCGTCCAGAAGAAATATGGACAATGGAGGATGTGCGTAGATTACACGGATCTAAACAAGGCATGTCCAAAGGACAGCTTCCCACTCCCAAGAATAGATTAGCTGGTGGATGCCACAGCAGGTCATGAATTACTCAGCTTCATGGATGCTTACTCGGGATACAATCAGATCCGGATGAACAAAGCTGATGAAGAAAAAACAGCTTTCACAACGGATCAGGGTTTATATTGCTACACAGTCATGCCCTTCGGTTTAAAAAATACAGGGGCCACGTACCAAAGGCTGGTCAACAAGATCTTCACTCGGCAAATAGGAAGGAACATGGAAGTGTACATTGATGACATGTTGACTAAAAGCGTCTCAGCAGATGACCATGCCCGCGACCTCAGAGAGACATTTGATGGATTAAGAAGATATCAGATGAAATTAAACCCAAGCAAATGTTTATTCAGAGTCCACTCGGGAAGATTCTTGGGATTTCAAGTCCATCAAAGAGGAATCGAAGTTAATCCAGAGAAGATCCAGGCTTTGCAACAAATGACTTCACCTAAAACATTGAAAGAGGTACAGCGCTTAACAGGGTGTTTAGCATCCTTGGGAAGATTCATCTCAAAGGCTACAGACAGGTGCGCGCCTTTCTTCAAAGTAATCAAAAAAGGGAAAGGCCTGGAGTGGAATAAAGAGTGCGAGCAGGCATTCTTAAAAATAAAAGAATACTTTGGGCAAGCTTCCATCCTCTCAAAACCACAAAAAGGGGAAATACTTAAACTGTATCTATCAATAACCGAGCTCGCAGCAAGTTCAGTTCTAGTCAGAACAAAAGATGGACTGCAGAAACCAGTGTATTATACAAGCAAGACACTTCTACCTGCCAAGACCAGATACTCACAGGCAGAGAAGATAGCCTTAGCATTGGTTTCAGCAGCAAAAAAGCTGAGACCATACTTTCAGGCTCATACGATCCAGGTTCTCACCAGTTGCCCATTAAGACAAATCTTACAAAAACCAGAGATATTGGGAAGACTTACTAAATGGGCAATCGAATTGAGTGAATTCGATATTCACTATGTCCCCAGAACTTCCCTCAAAGGACAAGCGGTGGCAGACTTCATAGCCGAGTTCACAGAACCGAACCTAGAAGCAAAAAGACTGTTGGATAAAAATTTCCCATGGAAATTATATGTTGATGGTTCTTCAAACACTCATGGCAGCGGGGTAGGGATCGTAGTTCCCACTCTAGAAGGAGATGATGTCGAATGTGCCATGAGATTTGATTTCAAAGCAATCAATAATCAGGCTGAATAAGAGGCATTGTTAGCTGGACTCAGAGTCTGCATAGCTCTTGGGGCAGACGAAGTGGAGATATTCAGCGATTCACAGGTAGTTGTCAACCAGGTTATGGATGAATACCAGGCTAAAGATGAAGGAATGGTCGCCTACCATGACATCGCAAAACAGCTCCTCCAAAAATTTAAAGAATACAAGATCGCTCAGATCCCCAGAGAAGAAAATGAAAAGGAAGACGCTTTATCTAAATTAGCATCAGCAACAACCTCAATCAGACCAAAAACCATTCCAGTTGCACACCTCCTTAAACCGAGTACGACTGAACTTAAGCATTTGGAAATTTTAGAAATTTGAACACCGCAAGACGGTTGGATAGTCCAGCTGAGAAAGTTCCTGGAAGAAGGCATACTACTAGAAGATCCGGTATTAGAAAAGCGCATCAGGTATCGATCGACTAGGTACACCATGATCGGAGGAGAATTATACAGAAAAGGATTTTCTCGAGCTCTCCAGAGATGTATACCGGAAGAAGATGAACATCGAGTACTTCAAGAGATCCACAGAGGAGTTTTCGGGAACCACACTGGGGGTAGGAGTCTGGCGCATAATGTACTCAGGCAAGGCTATTATTGGCCTACACTTTTCTCAGATGCATAGCAGTGGTCAGAAAGTTGCAATACCTGTCAAAGAATTGCCAACGATATCCGACAACCCTCAGAAAAGCTCAGAAATCTCACAGCCCCGTGGCCATTCGCCATGTGGGGCCTAGACCTGATCGGGCAAATGCCAGCTGGGACAGGGGTGGACCGAAGCACGCTATAGTAGCTGTCGATTATTTTACAAAATGGGCCGAAGCTGAAGCGCTGGTGCATATCACGGAAGCCAACACCATAAATTTTGTAAAGAAAAACATACTTTACAGGTTTGGAATTCCGGACATTATAATCACCGACAATGGCACTCAGTTCGATAACCAAAGGTTCAGACAATTGTACGAGAAGTATCATATTGCTAACTACTATGCAACACCAGCTCATCCACAAACAAACATGCAAGTAGAAGCAGTAAATAAAATTATCAAGCACACTATCAAAGCGAAATTAGATGACAAAAAAGGAAGCTGGGTTGAAAAGCTACCTAAAGTATTGTGGGCATATCGGACGACAGCAAGGACTTCAACAGGAGAAACTCCGTTCAGCCTAGCATTCGAAACAGAAGCTGTCATCCCCAGAGAAACATCGTATGCGTCCCCCCGGGTCAGGCTATACGATGAAGAACAAAACATTGATACACTGCTACAAAGTTTGGATGAGCTAAAAGAAAAAAGGGAAAAGTCCCGAATAAGAAATACAGCTTATCAACAAAGAGTGGCACGCCACTACAACTCTCATGTTCGAATCAAGAGATTTCAGTTAGGAGACCTGGTGCTCAGGAAGGTGTCACTGAACACAAAGAATAGAGCCGCGGGGTCCCTGGCTGACAAATGGGAAGGTCCATACAAGATCGAGGGGATAGCTGGCCATGGAGCTTATTGGATTGCTCGACCCAATGGAGGGGTGTTACCCCGACCGTGCAATGCCCAATATCTGAAGATTTTCTATCCCTAAAATATATATTTATATTAAATAGTTTATTCTTTTTCTAGTCAGGACAGTATTAGTCAGAATAAATATTAAAACTGTAATATTAATCTTTGTTGATTTTTCGCAGTAATAAATAAAATTAGGAATTTCCAAAAGGAAAGCACCCAGCTCGAGATTTCCAAAAAGCATGACAATAAGAAATGGAAGAAGAGCATGATAATAAGAACATGCAAATAGAATTCTCGGGACCATCAAATCCCGAAAGGGCGGAGAAGCTAGTAGGAGCATGCCAGTCGAGCAGGGTCAAAATGACCTTCGCAAAAAGGTAAACCCGATACACCAGACTGAAAAAATGCTAGGGGTGCTATCGGGAGAAATTCAGGTGAAATGCGTAGCTGTGTTGAAGCAACTTTTTTTTTTTTAAAAAAAGAGCTCAACGATTCGGCAAACCCTTGCGCATAAAAACTAGGGAGACGTCCTTGGTATTGTGTAAGGACTCAAACACATAATCATGGTGAGCCTTGATATAACTTTCGGGTAGCAACTGGGTATGAAACATAAGTGCAAACTTTCCTGTTTCAAGATGACTCGGTTAATAATAAAGAAGCCAGTTTAATAAGATACCTGGCAATTGAAGTTTTTCGGGTAACAACCGGTTTAATAAGATACTCGGTTAAGTTACCTGACCACCAGCCTGTTTAATAAGATACTTGGCAATTGAAGTTATTCAGGTAACGACCGGTTTAATAAGATACTCGGCTAAGTTACCCGACCAAAAGCCGGTTTAATAAGATACTTGGCAATTGAAGTAATTTGGGTAACCGGTTTAATAAGATACTCGGTTAAATTACCCGACCAACAGCTAGTTTAATAAGATACCTGGCAATCGAAGTTATTCGGATAACCGGTTTAATAAGATACTCGGTAAGTTATCCGATCACCAGCCAGTTTAATACAACCTCCGGCAACAAAAATAAAGACTGAAACCATTCAACTCAGAAAATCGTATTCTATTGCTCTTTAAAAGGATGGTTACAGTTCAAAGAAATGATTCTTTACACAAGTAAAAAATAAAGAATCTATCAGAATCTTCTACAAATCTACAAAATCAAGGTTGCGAGAATTTCGAGCCCTTGCCAATACTCGGGTCTGGCACCATCTCGTACTCACGAACCAGGCTTTCATCAGACGGCCAAGTGAAATTATCAACAATATCATCCCTCCACTGGCTGTAATCAATACCCGGGGTTGGCCCGACATCCAGGATTACACCCTCGACGGACTCTCGACTCGCGTAAAAGGTCGAGAGAGAGTGCTCGGACGGAATCTCTAAATGCATAGGATGAGGCTCCTTGCCTTGACTACGGCAGTAGGCTCTCCATTCTTTCATCTGAATTTGAAGAGATTCCAAGGACCGGTCCACATGGTGTTTGATTGACAGCTCCCAGTTAGCACAGGACTTCTCGGTTGCCCTACTCTTTACTTTGAAGAATTAGTTGGCCGAAACTAGCCCACGTTGAAATTCCTGAAGAAGTAGGGCATCGTAAGCAGGGGGATCTTTTAAAACGATCCACCCCTTGGACAGCCAGCTTTAACCTGGCCTCTCGGGAAAAGGATTCAACTGTCAGCACTAGGCGCTCCAAGTCTTCGATTTTTTGGACATACGCCGACTTCACCTGCTCCGCCTCCTGCTCCGCCTTGAGCATAGACTCTTAAGTAGAAGAAAGAAGGTTTTAAAGCGATGCAACCTTCTCCTCTACCAAAGATGCCTTGTCTTCAGCCTCAACCTGTTTAGCCAGGCAATTATCGGTAAATATCTGCACGGAACCGACCTCCTGCTGGTAAGCCTGCTCAGCTCGAGCACGACCCTCCTCACTCGCCTTCAGCTGAGCCTCCAGACGATTTATCCGTTCAGCCTGACATTGATGCGTCTGAACAAGCTCAGCATATTCGGCCACCATCTGTAAAAGAATATACTTAGAAATCCAACAAAGGCAAAACAGTAAAGGAGTAAGAGTTAGCTAAACTTATATAAGATGCGCCGTTGAAAACGTTTTGGAGACGTTCGGGCAGTGAACCATCTCTAAAGCTGCTCCAGTGGTCTTCCCCGATATAAGCCCGACCAGAGGACATCTCCTGGAGCATATCCTTTGGAGAAAGGGATAAGGGAACCCCCGAGGGTTGAGTTCCCAAATCTCCAGACTTGGGAACAAGAGAAGCTCTATTTGGCTCTAGGGATGGGGAGGGAACCCCCAAAGGTTCGGCCCCCATATCTCCAACCTCGGGGGTAAAAGAGGCCCTACTTGGACCTGAAGGGACTGCATCTGTCGATACTCCAGCACCCACACTCAGGGCAATCTCATCCGCAACATCTTTGTCTCTGGAGTCAATAAATGTGACTACCCGAGGAACTTTAAGAGGATACGAAGGCGAACTAGCTGCCTTTTGCTTCTCACCCCGAGAACGGTGGAAGAGATCAGCAGTAGGATCTTTCAGTAAATCATCCTGAAAAGACTCAAAAAGCTCGGCAATGACAGACATTTGATCTGTCAAGACGTTACCATCATCGCCAGCCTCAGACAGTCCAACAGGCTCTTCACTTGGATTCTCACACTGTCTCTCCCTATTTTCAGGCAGTTGTGTCACAGTCGGCTCACCTAAGCCACTTGAACCAGCGAGATCCTGAGCAGAAGACTGAGCACCCCGATCAACGCAGTTGGGAATTTGCTCAGCAGTATCAATTTCCTCATCAGGCTCGGGTGGAGCGATACCCTCGTCGCCCTGACGAGAAGCCTCCTTCCTACTCACTTAAAGAATTTCCTTCACCTGACGAGCCTGAAGATCGCAGACAACGTCTGTATCGAACACTAAAAAAAAAGTTATAAGAGGAAACGGAAAAACGGAGAAACACAGCAGAAAGGGCGCTAGGTTACTCATAAAGCCTGCGATGGCCCGAAACCTGTTTAAAGAAGCCAAGCTTGATCAAGTCATCCTCTTTGAAAAGATAGCTCTTGCTTCTCTTTTCCAGAGTGCGGATAGCAGCCCGGGCTAGCCTCTTCAGCTCTGAATCGTTATAATCAATTGTTTTCTTATTCCACGCTTCAGGGAAATAAATGAAGCGGGGAACATTCAACACCATTCGGGAATCCCCAAATCGAACAGTGACATCGAGCCCGAGAGCCCCTCTAGCAAAAAACCAATTGTTCTTCCAGAACTTGTTGGATGTGGGGAATCCTCATATAAAGCCCTTCTTTTTCGGGTCATCAGAAGACTTGACCCCCCGATTCGCCTCCACTTCTTTAGGGACCCAACTGTCCGAAGGAGTAGACACAAGAAAATAGGTCCCCGTTTTACTAACCTGCCTCAGCGTAAAGAAATGTCTGATTTCATTCGGGGAAGGCGGCGAAAGGTTCATTCGGCTGAACATGTGCCACATGCACATAAAGACTTTATAACTATTCGGGGCCAACTGAGTTGGGGCTATCCCTACTTCAACTAAAAACTGGGCAATAAAAGGCTGAAGGGGAAGTGTGACGCCACAGCAAATCATTGATCCGTAAATCGTGATCATCCCCTCAGGAGGATTCCATACTACTCTACTCCACGCAGGAACCAAAGTGACTGAGTCGGGCAAATCAAATCGGGATCGGTATTTTTCTATCTCAGCTGGCCCGACCACATTTGGTTCAATATCAAAACCACTCGGGCGAGTGTTAGAAAATGAAAGGCGAGACGTCCTGGGTACACCAGCGTCGCCCTCATTAACAGTTTGCTCCCCAGTCTGAACGTTGCTCGAGCCGTACATGTATACCTTGCTAGTGCTTTGATGTTTACCCATCCTTCGAGAAGATACCTTGTGATCAGAAATATCAGAATCAGAACTAGATGGAGAACTCGATACGGGGCTAAAAGTGACGTCAAGGTGAAGCCCAGAAACATCAACCTCTAAAAATGGGGGTTCATCTATTGGGATATCCCCCAGTAATCGTCTAATGCAAGATACTAACTGGAAATCCCCATGCTCTAATGCATCAAAAGCAATTTTAAAGAGACGATGACGGGAAGATGGCCCCATTGAGACTAACCTTGAATTGAGACTGACGCAAGATCTTCAAAGCGGAGAATCGTGAACTTCTGGATGAAGAAATTTTAGTTTAAAAAGATTTCTGCTGGATTTTTTAGAATAAACCCATAGTCTCTCAACGAAAGATTTAAAGGCGAGATGGCACGAAACCCTAGGGTTTCAAATTGGGAAAAAGTTTTATGACGAAACCAGATGACGTTGGCGGCGTTTGGATAAACGCAAAAGTCACTTCTAATAAACGATATTGAAAAACGAAGAGACAAGAGACAGGTGTCAAGACAAGAAGTAGCTCTCAACCGTCAAAACTATGAAACGTCGCTATCATTTAAGATCTTGCGTGACAAAGCAAATCGAAATTATAGAGTCACCATTAAAATACATCATTATGGCAAGACGGTTTTTCTGACGAAAGAAAATCAAAATGATTAAAATATTCTTGCCCGAAATAAAGTCTTCTCGGCGAAAATATTTTAAGGGGGTATTGTTGTATGTAAATTTTACCAAGCATACACGTCATTGACAGGAAGGAAAAAATAGCTAGGTGTATGCTTAGATTGGCATCCGGGAAATATCCTACAAGGCATCATTAAAGAGGAGCAAGCCCGAGTAAGCATATACCGAATAAAGACTTACTCGGGATCAGTTAACAACACTCGGGACTGGTTAAAACAACGCATTCACTCGGGCTCAAACGGCACTACTCGGGACCATCAGGTATCAGTCTTACTCGGGAGTAAATTAAACCCGAATAAGAACTTATCGTACGGGTTAATTCATTAAATACGCGAAGATATTCGTCATGAAGGAATCCCAAATAATGGACCTTTAAGTTAGAAGAATCCCCCAATCAGGAAACAACTTGATTCCTTTTCGAAGACTACATTCTTCAAGGAAACAAGTCAAATTGAACTATGCTACTAAAGTCCCACTCGATTTCCATAAGAGACTCCGAAACAGGAAAGAAGACAAATCAACCTCAAGCAAGTAACCAAATCACAATTAAATACAAATATCATGTATTACTTGTACAAAGCAGATTAGGGTTCTATAAGCATATAAATAGACCCATAATCTGGCTCGAAAAGAGAGAGACAATATAGCATACAGTAATCAAAAATTAATCTAGAGAGAAAAAGGGAGATCGAGAGCTTGTAAAAACATCTTGTTCTCTTAGTGGATTTTGGCTTGGTTGATCTTTCAACCACCCGTGGATGTTTCTCCGACCATCAGAGTTTTACCACGTAAAACTTGTCTTTGTTACTCTCTCTGCATCTCTTTCTCTTGGAATCACTAGCCAAGATCCAGTCCTTGTTGGCTTTTCTGGCATAAGCTAGAAAACGACGTCAACAACTTGGATACCAAGAATATAACTTGCTTCTCCTAAGTCTTTCATATCAAATTGTTTTGCTAACCATTCTTTTATTGATGTCAATTCATCTATATCATTTCCGATGAGTAGTATATCATCAACGTAAAGCACTAGGAAAACCAACTTGTCACCTTTAATCCTTTTGTATACATAAGGTTCATCAAGGTTTTTAATAAATCCAAAAAACATTACGTCTTGATCGAACCTTATGTTCCACGATCTTGATGCTTGCTTCAATCCTATTATGGATCTTTGCAACTTGCATACCCTTTCCTCTTGGCCCTTTTCAATGAATCCATTTGGTTGTATCATATAGATGCTTTCGTCAAGACTTCCATTAAGGAAAGTTGTCTTGACGTCCATTTGCCAAATCTTTAGGTCTAAAGATGCCGCAATGGATAAGGGTAACCTAATGGATTTAAGCATGGCCACAGGAGAGAAGGTTTCTTCATAATCGATAACTTCCTTCTGTGTATAGCCTTTAGCTACCAATCTAGCTTTAAAGGTTTCCACATTTCCATCCATTCCTCTTTTCCTCTTGTATACCCACTTGCACCCAATCGGTTTTATCCCTTTAGGCAAGTCTACAAGAGACCAGACTTTGTTTTTGAACAAAGATTCAATTTCGGATTGCATTGCCTTTTGCCAATGGCGACAATCAACATCTTCTATTGCTTCCTTGTACGTATAGGGGTCATCGTCATCCGAAATATTCTCTTAGACCGATGTATCTCTCGGGTTGTCTAAAAAACCCTCCCACTAAGATGAGGTATGGTAGATTGTTGATCTTGTGTTTGTACGAAACTTACAATTGGGCTTGGTTGCAAAACCTTTTGTTGAATTGTATCTTCTAAAAGCTCATTCAGGACAATTCTACTTTTAGACACAAAATTATTCATATAGTCCTTTTCCAAAAATTTAGCATTTGTCGAAACAAATAATTTAAGATCTGAAGGACTATAAAAATAATATCCTTTTGTTCTTTTTGGATACTCTACAAATATGCATGTTTCCGAACGGGACTCCATCTTTTCTATCTTTCCTTTTGACACGTGTGTAGAACATCTAAATATACTTAAGTGTTGTAAACTCGGCTTTCACCCGGTCCACAACTCATGCGGTGTTTTAGGAACCGACTTAGATGGTACATCGTTTAGAATGTACATTGCAGTTTGTAAAGCATATTCCCAAAACGAATTAGGGAGCGTTGAATAACTCAACATAGACCTAACCATGTCCAAAAGAGTTCTATCTCTCCTTTCTGCCACCCCATTTTGTTGAGGTGTGCCTGGTGCAGAAAACTGAGAAATTATCCCATTATCAATAAGATATTGCTGAAACTCACCAGATAGATATTCTCCACCACGATCAGACCTCAAGATTTTTATGCGTTTCTCAAGCTGATTTTCAACTTCAGCTTTAAATGTTTTGAACATATCAAAAACATCCGACTTATGTCTCATGAGATACACATAGCCAAATCTTAAGTGATCATCCGTGAAAGTGATGAAGTACTCGTATCCACCTCTAGCTTGAATGCTCATAGGTCCACACACAACAGTGTGTATCATACCTAAACATTCAATGGCTCTTGTGTCTTTGGTCGTAAACGACCTTTTGGTCATTTTACCTTCCAAACAAGATTCACAAGTTGGAAGATCATCAACCTTTAAGTCATTTAGAAGTCCGTCACATACCAATCTTTTAATCCTATTAAGGTTAATATAACCTAGGCGCAAATGCCAGAGGTAGGTTTCATCTTTTGATAAGTTTACTCTTTTATGATTAGGTTCCGTTGATTCCATGTCTAACAAGTGAGAGATATTTCTATACAAATAGAATAAACCGTTTTCCAATGTACCTTTACAAACAAATTTGTTAATCTTACTAATAATAAAACTTTTATTAAAAGTAACCGAATATCCAAATTTATTTAGACAAGAGACCGAAATTAAATTCCTCTTGAATTGTGGTATATAATAAACGTTTGTTAAAACTAAATGCCTATAAGAATCAAAATTGATTCTAATATCTCCCACTACACTAGTAGACACCAACGCTCCATTGCCTAAATGCAAGTTGAATTCATTCTTATTCAGTCTATTCCTTTGACCCTTTTCAACATAAAAGAAACATTTTCCTTTGATCTTGGTTACTTTCTTGGTCTCCTTCTAAGAAGGCTCAAGTTGGTTTTTCTTCTGTTGTATCTTGACCTTCTTACGGGTCTTTAATAATAGCAACTTACCAAGCCTATGAATCTCTTTACCCTTGCCATTCACAAGGATTATCTTGGTGCTTTGAATATCTTGCATCAGGCCTTGCAGGGTGTATTCCTTATTATTCAAGGTGTAGTCCAACTTGAATTGATCAAAGGAATCCGATAGTGAGTTGACAATCATGTAAATTTTGGTCTCACCATCTATCTTAGCACCATTCAGTTCAGCAATGTTGAGATGTGCTATGACTTTTATCATGTTATCTTTCACACCCTGTCCAGGTTTCATCTTAAGGATCATAAAAGCAATCACTGCCTCTCTCTCTTAGTCATCCTAGACCTCATAGCAAACATCTCCTATAGAGACATCATTATATCGGCAGCAGTCTCCATTCCTTCATGTTGCTGTTGCAACATGTCGGAGATGATGGCCTTAATGTAACTTACATTTAGCCATCTCATCTGAAGACTTCCAATACTGATACTCATCTCTTTGCTTCCTGAGTTAGATTCATTAGTTTGGTGGTTAAGGAATATACAGAATGACTTATACTTTTTAGCTTGCAATAACAGCCCAATTTTCTTTTTCCATGTGACATAATTATCATCAGTTAAAGTATTATCTTTTAGGATATTGATTATGAATGGGGTCATGATTTCTTTTTAATAACAAAAATTATATAAGTAAACAATCATGATATGGCACTTTTGAATATTTATCTTGAATTAAATAAAACAGTTCTGTCATATGTGAATTTTATCGTACATACACCTCATCAACAAAGAGGATTAATTGCCAGGTGGACATCCGCATAGGCATTCAGAAAATATCCTACAAAGACATCACCGAAGAAGAGAAAACCCGAGTAAGCAGATGTTGAATAAAACCTACTTAGGGTCAATCGACATCATATACTACTCGGGATCAGTTAACGACACTCGGGACTGGTTAAATGATGTTTCTACTCAGGATCAAATGATGTTACTCGGGATCAGTGGGTGTTGTACTTACTCAGGACAAATATGAAGAAAACTGAATAAAAGCCCAGCGCTTAGCTCACACAGATTAGGTCATTAAATACGCAAAGATATCCATATGAAAAAGGAATCCCAATGAGAACAGAATATTGAGCAGGAAGGGTTCCCAATCAGGCAACAACTTTATTTCTTTAAAAAGACTACGCTCTTATAAGGAAACAAGTCCTAATTGGACTATATTACTAGAGTCCCATTCAATTTCAATACAAGACTCCGAAACAGGAAAGAAGACAGTCCGCTTCAAGCAAGTAATCATAATTAAATACAAAGATCTATTACTTATACAAAGCATATTAGGGTACTATAAACATATAAATAGACCCATAATCTCACCAAAAAATAGATATACAACAATCATAGAAAAATACAGAGAGAAAAAAGAGAGATCCGAGAATTGTAATATTATAATTTCATAGTGGATTTTGGCTTGGTTGATCATTTAACCACCCGTGGACATTTCTCCGGTCATCGAAGTTTTACCACGTAAAAACTTGCCTCTTGATTACTTTCTCTTTGAAATCACAGCTGAAATCCAATCCTTGTTGGCTTTTCTGATACATCAAGAAATCGACGTCAACAATTAGCGCTAGAAGGAGGGGGCACAAAACCTTCAAGTTAATTAAAAGCGCAATGGCAGGAAGCAGAAGCAGAAGCAGTTCCATGAATGTCCAAAAATCTCCAGATAACTTCCATGTCGGCAGCACCTCGCGAGATCTCGCTGTAACCACGGAGAACCAACCTATATTCCTGCTGGGGATCCAACAAGTTCCTCCAACCAATGGAGACCTGAAACAATGTTTTTCGAGAAGTGTTGCAACAATTGGTGGCAGACACAGCAAAGGAAGGAGTTGATCTACTGGCTGCAGAGGCGCAAACTCCTAACCTCCCACCTGCGAGGCTTCGTTTGGTTGTAGTACGGCCAGAACAAAACGCACAGGAAGCAGGAAGGAACTCCACTCCAATCAATCGGGCTGGACGTGAAACATCTGAACAGGAACGACCACACCAGAAGCAGAACCAGGATCAGACAGTCCGTGCTAGACACCTCAGACATGATCGGCATAGGGATCGGTCGTCATCAGAAGTTAGTGATCGGTACCATCGCAAGCGTCATCACAGAATCATACATGAAACCTGGCATCAAAGTGAAGATCCTGAAAGAGGAGTGAAAATCACCCAACGGTTCAACCATCAGGGAAGTCCGGTGGGAAACAGGGACGTCGTAAACCCGAGCCTAACTCGTGAAGTCGAGAACAATAGGCGTCGGATGGATGCACTGGTCAGACGTTATGGGTACAATGATCTATCTGACGAGGATTCTAATAGCCTATTCACTAGAGACATCCTGCGGACTTCATTCCCTGAAAGATTCAGAATGCCACACGTGGAGCAGTTCAATAAGGAAACAGACCCAAAAAAACATGTCAAACGCTATAAAAGTGCTATGGCCCAGTATGCCCATAGCGATCCCTTACTATGCCTCAACTTTCCACAATCTCTAGGAGACATGGGCTCAAGATGGTTCGGGAGACTGCCCCCAGCAAGCATCGAAAGTTTTAGTGAGCTGAGCAGGAGTTTCTCAAGGCAATTTTTAAGCAATGTTCACAGGAAAAAATAAGTGGCTCACCTTTCTCAAATAAAACAAGAGAAAGATGAGTCGCTGAAAAAATACCTAGAAAGGTTCGGCAAAGCAGTATCATAAATTAGCAGTGCAAATGATGAGGCAATAATTGTTGTATTCATCAACAACCTACAGAATTGACGGTTGTCTTTTGACTTAAGAAGAGCCCGACTGACTAGATATGCAGATATGATGGACATGGTAGAAGGGTATGCACTAGCCGAAGAAGAAGAGTTAACCACTGGAGGATGCTATATGCATGGAGGAAAACCCGAGAAGGACCCTAAGTCCAAGATGCAGAACGAAAAGGGAAAACTGAAAGGAAACAGCAAAGGAAAGAGCAAGGACGGGGAAAACGGGCGTAATGCCTAACAGACTACCAACTACACCCCTCTTCTGAAAAAGCAGGAGGAAATCTTGCCATTCTGGAAACCAAGAATATGGTACAAGAGCCTCGATGACAGTCTCAGTTCGCCCGACGAGATACCACCAAATACTACCGATTCCAAAAAGAAACCGGTCATGAGACATCCAAGTGTTACCAGCTCAGAGATTACATAGAAACCCTCATTCGGGAAGGAAATCTACAGGATGTAATCTTGAAAAAGGATGAGAAATCAGAAACAAAGAAAGAGATCAAGGCCGATCACAGCTCTGGTCAAAGCCAAAGGGCCAGCCCAGAGGCCAATCAAGTAATACATACGATCTTTGGCGGACCATCCTTTGGGAGAAGTAACCGAGAGCGAACATAGGAAATTAGAGAAGCAATAGAAGCAAGACATAACTTTGATGTGAACTCGGTGGAGCCAGACCCGAAAAGGGTAAAGGAAGGATGGCACCCAATAACCTTCACAGAAGCAGACTCACATGGGGTCGATGTTCGGCCAAATGACGCCTTAGTCATAAGTGCCTAGATTGGTCACCGGGAAGTTAGGAGAATCTTGATAGACAATGGAAGTTCGGCAGACATTCTCAATATAGCTCTGTCTACGATCAACTCAGGCCGGACCGAAAGGACCTATAGCATTTTCACACTCCACTTAGAGGATTCGGGGGAATTGAGGTCAGGTCACTCGGGACGGTAAAGCTGCCTATGAAGATCGGAGTGACACCTTGTCAGAGAACTGTGTTGCTCGACTTCGTGGTAGTAGACTTAGACAATTGGCCGTATAAGGCATTGTTGGGTCGGCCATTCTTAAATAAAACTAAGGCCGTAACAGCCATTTATGCTCTAATGATCAAATTCCCTACCGAACAGGGGGTCGGAGTAGTCAAGGGATCCCAAGAGATGGCCCGAATAGCTAACCTGACAGTATACAAGGACAAGAACGAAAAGGTTTGCACTATAACACAGCCAAGTCAGAGCAAAGAGCCAATGTCATTCAAATTCGACCCAAGGGAAGAGTCGAATGAATCCAAAAAGGAAACGGTCGAAGAAATAATCTTGAAAGAAGATGAACAAGATAAAAAGATCAAGATCGGGGCCTACTTGGAAGGAAAAGTTAAACAAAGCCTCATTGATCTACTTAAAGAATACATGGTCGGGATAGATGCCAGAATAATATCTCACCATCTCACAGTAGACCCGAATGCAAAACCGGTGATACAAAAAAAAAGATCATTCAATCTCAAGAAAAATTAGGCAATCAAACAGGAAGTAGAGAAGCTACTCGCTGTAGGATCGATTAGAGAAGTCAATTACCCTCAATGGGTTGCTAATGTAGTCCTTGTCCAAAAGAAGAATGGACAGTGGAGGATGTGTGTAGATTTCACAGATTAAACAAGGCATGCCCAAAAAACAGTTTTCCACTTCGAGGATAGATCAGAAGTATACATCAAATAGGAAGAAACATGGAAGTATACATTGATGACATGTTGACCAAGAGCATCACAACAGACAAGCATACTTCAGACCTGCGAGAGACATTTGATGTCTTAAGGAGATACCAAATGAAGCTAAATCCGAACAAGTGTTTATTTGGAGTTCCTTCAGAAAGATTCTTGGGCTTTCAAGTCCACCAAAGAGGAATCGAAGTCAACCCCGAGAAGATCCAGGCCCTACAGAAAATGACTTCACCGAGGACCCTCAAAGAAGCACAGCGCCTAACAGGATGCTTAGCTTCCTAGGGTAGATTCATCTCAAAGGCCACGGACAGATGCACACCCTTTTTCAAAGTAATTAAAAAAGGGAAAGGACTCGAATAGAATAAAGAGTGCGAGCAGGCATTCTTAAAAATTAAAGAATACCTAGGACAAGCTCTCATCCTTTCAAAACCTCAGATGGAAGAGACACTCCATCTGTACTTATCAATTACAGAACTAGCAGCCAGTTCAGTCCTAGTTAGAACAGAAGATGGAGTACAGAAGCCAGTATACTATACCAGTAAGGCACTTCTACCAGCCGAGACCATGTATTCACAGGCATAGAAAATGGCCCTGGCATTGGTTTCAGCAGCAAGGAACCTAAGGCCATATTTTCAGGCTCATACGATCCAGCTACTCACTGACTACCCATTAAAGCAAATTCTACAGAAGCCAGAGATTTCAGGAAGACTGACCAAATGGGCTATCTAGCTAAGAGAATTCGATATCCACTACGTCCCCAGGACATCCCTCAAGTGGCAAACAGTGGTAAATTTTATAGCAGAGTTCACAGAGCCAAAAATGGAAGCAAAAAGGATGTTGGGAAAAAATTTCCCATGGAAATTATATGTTGATGGTTCTTCAAACACTCATGGCAGCGGGGCAGGGATCGTAGTATGCACTCCAAAAAGAGATGATGTCGAATGTGCCATAAGATTTGACTTCAAACCAACCAACAATCAAGCCGAGTACAAGGCGCTACTAGCTGGACTCAGAGTCTGCATAGCTCTCGGGGCAGAAGTCGAGATATTCAGCGATTCATAGGTAGTTGTCAACCAAGTCCTGGATGAGTACCAAGCCAAGGATGAAGGCATGATAGCCTACCGTGACATTGCAAAACAGCTCCTCTAGAAATTCAAAGAATATAAGATTGCCCAGATCTCAAGGGAAGAGAATGAAAAGGCAGACGCATTGTCCAAACTAGCGTCAGCAACAACCACAATCAGGCAAAAGACTATTCCGGTTGCATATCACCTCAAATCGAGCACAGCTGAACCAAGAAACTTAAAAATTTAAGAAATCCAAACACCGCCAGACGGTTGGATGACTCAGCTAAAAATGTTCCTTGAAGAAGGCGTGCTCCCGGAAGATCCCTTGCAAGCAAAACACATCAGGTATAGATTAGAAAGGTACACGTTGGTTGAAGGATAAGTATACAGAATGAGGTATTCCTGAACACTCCAAAGATGTATGTCAGAGGAGGTTGCATATCAGATATTACAGGAAATCCATGGAGGAGTTTGCGAAAACCAAACTGGGGGTAAAAGTTTGGCACACAAGGTACCCAGGCAAGGATATTATTGGTCTACTCTGTTCTCAGATGCACAACAATGTTCGGAAAGTTGCAATACTTGCCAAAGGATTGCTAATGACATCCGACAACCCCCTGAGCAGCTCAGAAACCTCACATCCTCATGGCCATTTGCCATGTGGGGTTTGGATTTAATCGGCCCAATGCCAGCTGGGAAAGGGGATGAGCGAAGTACGCCATAGTAGCCGTTGACTATTTCATGAAGTGGGTAAAAGCTGAAGCATTGGTGCATATCACAAAAGAAAACACCATAAATTTTATGAAAAAGAACATACTTTAAAGGTTTGGAGTCCCAAACACTATAATCACTGACAACGGCACCCAGTTCGATAACTTGAAATTCAGACAGCTGTGCAGAGAGTACCAGATTGCCAATTACTATGCCACACATGCCCACCCTCAAACAAATAGGCAGGTCGAAGCAGTGAAC
Organism: Dipteronia dyeriana; assembly: GCA_032871835.1. NCBI lineage: Eukaryota > Viridiplantae > Streptophyta > Magnoliopsida > Sapindales > Sapindaceae > Dipteronia > Dipteronia dyeriana. Next base: position 48,353,751 of record CM065297.1, read on the forward strand.
AAAATCATCAAGCACACAATTAAAGCAAATCCAGATGCCAAGAAAGGAAGCTGGGTTGAAAAACTTCCTGAGGTATTGTGGGCATACCAGAAAACAGCAAGAACGTCAACCAGAGAGACTCCATTCAATTTAACGTTTGGAACAGAAGCTGTTATCCCCATAGAAACGTCATATGCGTCACCTCGGGTCAGGTTATATAATGAAGAACAGAATGTTGATATGCTATTGCAAAGTCTAGATGAGCTAGAAGAGAAAAGGGAGAAGTCCCGAATACGAAATATGACATATCAGTAAAGAGTAACTCGCCCCTACAACTCTCATGTTCGGGTCAGAAAATTCCAGCTAGGAGACCTGGTACTCAAGAAGGTGTCATTAAACACAAAAAAAAAGTTGCAGGTTCCCTGACTGACAAATGAGAAGGCCCGTACAAAGTCGAAGGAATAACTGGCCATGGAGCATATTGGATTGCATGACCCAATTGAGAGGTTTTACCCCGACCATGCAATGCCCAATATCTAAAGATTTTCTATCCCTAAATTATTTTTTGTTCTTTTTTCTAGTCAGGACAATTCTAGTTAGGTTAGATATTAGCTGTGGAATTTAAAACTTTGTTGATTTTGCAGTTATGAATAAAAATCGAACTCGGGATTTCCGAACGATAAAGCATCAAACTCGGGATTTCCAAAAGAACATATGATAATAAGAACATATGGAAGACAAGCATGATAATAAGAACATGCAAATAGAATACTCGGGACCATTGATTCCTGAATGGGCGGAGAAGCTCGAAGGAGCATGCTAGTCGAGCAAGGTCAATTGACCTTAGCAAAAAGGCAAACCCGATGCACCAGCTCGGGACGCTATCGGAAAAAATTTCGGTGAAATGCATAGCTGTGTTAAGCAATTCAAAAAACTTAATGATTCGACAGACCCTTGCGCATAAAAACTGGGGAGACGTCCACGGTAATGCGTAAGGACTTAAACATATGATCATGGTGAGCCTTGATGTAATGTTCGGGTAGCAACCATGTATGAAACACAAGTATAAACCTACTTGTCTGTTTTAAGATGACACGGTTAACAATACTAGCCAGTTTAATAAGATACTTGGTATAAAGATTGCAAGAGCCAGTTTAATAAGATACTTGGCATTAAAATTATTCAGGTGACAACCGGTTTAATAAGATACTTGGTGAAGTTACCTGAACATCAGAGTTAGCCAGTTTAATAAGATACTTGGCATAAAGATTGCAAGTGCCAGTTTAATAAGATACTTGGCATTAAAATTATTCGGGTGACAACCAGTTTAATAAGATACTCGGTGAAGTTACACGAACATCAGAGTTAGCCAGTTTAATAAGATATTTGGCACAAAGATTACAAGAGCCGGTTTAATAAGATACTCGGTGAAGTTACCAGAACATCAGAGTTAGCCAGTTTAATAAGATACTTGGTATGAAGATTGCAACAGCCAGTTTAATAAGATACTTGGCGTTAAAAATTATTCGGGGAACGAAACCGGTTAAATAAAATACTCGGTTAAGTTACCCGAACAGATAGTTGGTTTAATAAGATACTTGGCAACAATAGAGTCAAGTTGAAAAAATTCCTTAATCAATAAATCAGATCAAAACAGCTCGATTCAGAAGCTACTCGGAATTTTATTGATCTTTAAAAAGAATGGTTACAAAGTTCCTTTTACAAACGAATTATTACGAAGAATTCTCTACAAAGAATTGTTAGTCTACAAAAAATCCTATCTACAAAAATCAGGAATGTGAGGATTTGGAACTCTTGCCAATACTCGGGTCAGGCACCATCTCATATTCATGGAGCAGACTCTCATTAGAAGGCCAAACAATCGTGTCGGCCGAATCATTCATCCATTGGTTGTAATCTTCTCCTAGGATCGGCCCGACATCTAGCACCACACCCTCCACGACCGATTCTTGACTGGCATAAAAAGTCGAGAGGGAGTGCTCATATGGAACCTCCAAATGCATGGGATGTGGCTCTTTGCCTAGGCTACGGCAGTAAGCTCTCCACTTCTTCATCTAAGTCCGAAGAGATTCCAAGGACCAATCCACATGATGTTTGATTGACAGCTCCCAGTTGGTTCGGGTTTTCTCAGTCGCCCTATTCTTAACTTTGAAGAACTCGCCAGCTAAAACTAGCCATCGCTGAAACTCCCGAAGAAGGAGGGCATCGTAGGCAGGAGATCTTTTAAAATGATCAACCCCCTGGACTTCAAGTTCTAGCCTAGCCTCTTTAAATAGGAGTTCGACTGTCAGAGCGTGATGTTCCAAGTCCTCGATCTTCTGTTTATATACCGACTTGGACTGCTCCGCTTCCTACTCGGCCTTGAGCATTGATTCTTGGGCAAAAGACAATAAATTTTGAAGTAATATAGCCTTCTCTTCTGCCGAAGAAGCTCTCTCCTCGGCCTCCATCTGCTTCGCCAAACAGTGGTCGGTAAAAATTTGGGCAAAACCAACCTCTTATTGATAAGCATTTTCGACCCTAGCACGGCTATCCTCACTTTCCTTAAACTGAGCCTCGAGACGCCTTATTTTATCAGCTTGATGTTGCTGCGTCTGAACCAGCTCAGCGAACTCGGCCACAATCTACGAAGAAGTTTAATTAAAAACCTAGCAAGCAAAAATGAGCAAAATAATTGAAGTTAAGGATAACTTACATAAAATGCACCGTTAAAGACGTTCTGAAGAAGGTCTTACAAGGAGCCATCCCGAAAACAACTCCAACGGTCTTCCCCGATGAAAGCCCGACCGGATGACATCTCCCGCAGCATATCCTGGGGAGAAGGATATGAGGGAACCCCTGAGGGTTCCGCCCCTTGATCTTTAACCTTGGGGGGATAGGAACCCCTATTCGGTTCCGAAGTCTCCGTATCCGCTGATGCAAGGGAACCCATGTTCGGCTCTAAAGTCTCCACATCTGCCGATGCTTCAACATCAACGCTCGGGGGAATGTCAGCCACAATATCTTCATCGCTGAAGTCGATGAAAGAGACCACCCGAGGGACCTTGAGAGGGTGAGTTGGAGAGCTGACTGCCTTCTGCTTCTCAGCCCGAGAACGGTGGAAGCTGAGATCAGCTGCGGGATCTTCTTGAGCCTCATCCCGGAAAGACTCAAAAAACTCAGGACCTGAAGTTACTTGTCCCGCGGAGGAATTACCTCCATCACCGGTGTCTGACAGCACAACAGGTCCACCAAGACCCTCACTCTGCCTCTCCCCATCATCAGGCAGTTGAGTATCTGTCGAGCCGCTCAGACCACTAGTCTCCCCTGCGGTCCGTTGAACGATGTCATCGGGGACATATTAAGGAACTTGCTCTTCGACCGCATCAGGTTCCTCATCATACTTAGGCGGGGCAATGCCATCATTGCTCTAACTAGAAGTTTCTTTTCGACTCGCCTAAAGAATAGACTTCACCTGGCGAGCCTGAAGATCGCAGAAGATGTCCGTATCGTTCACTTAGAAGAAAAGAGGAACCGTGTCAAAATATAAAAGCAAAAAATAATAATAATAATAGGGCCACAAAGATCACTTACATCGTCTGTGGTAGCCCGAAATCTATTTGAAGAAGCCGAACTCTATCATCTTCGACTCAGTAAAGAGATAAGGATTGCTTCTCTTTTCCAGAGTGCGAACTGCTGCCTGAGTAAATCTCGTCAGCTCAGTATCGTTGTAATCAATTTTCTTCATGTTCCATATCTCGGGGGGATAGAAAAAATGGGAGACTTTCAACATTGCCCGAGTATCCTTAAATCTGAGGGTGACTTCAAGACCGAGACTCCCTCCGGTGAAAACCAACTGTTCTTCCAGAACTCATTGGATATAGGGAATCCCCATACGAAACCCCTCTTTTTAGGGTCATCAGAGATATCAGCTCCTCGATTCACCTTTGTCCCCTTGGGGACCCAACAGTCTGGCGGATTAGACATGAGGAAATAGGTTCCTGTCTTGCCAGACTGCGTCAGCGTAAAAAATGCCTGATTTCACTCGGGGAAGGCGGCGATAAGTTCATCCGGATGTACATGTGCCATATACACATCAAAATTTTATAGCTTTTCGGGGACAGTTGGGCAGGGGCAATCCCTGCTTCAGCTAGAAACCAGGCAATGAATGGCTGAAAAGGGAAAGTAACACCGTAGCAGAGCATGGATCTATAGATCGCCACCATGCCCGGAGGAGGATTCCACGCGGCTCTATCACCTGCTGGGATCGGAGTGACCGAATTGGGCAGATCGAATCAGACACGATACTTCTCTATCTCATCTAGTCCGACCCCATTTAGCTCTGTGTCAAACCCACTCGGGCAGTCAGCAGAGAAAGTGAGACCAGACGCCCTGAACATCTCTTCGACATCGTTCTCATTGACAGTCTACTCCTGATCCGAATATCACCCGAGTTGTGCTTAAGGAATTCACTTCTGCTTTGATGTTTACCCATCCTTCGAAGAGGTACCCTGTGATTAGAAACTTCATAATCAGAACTAGATGAAGAACTGGATATAGGACTAAAAATGACGTCAGGGTGAAGCCCAGAAACATCAACTTCAAAAAAGGGAGGTTCATCAGTAAGGATTTCCCCCAGTAATCTTCTAATACAGGAAACCAACTGAAAATCCCCACGTTCTAATGCATCAAGAGCAATATTAAAAAGTCGATGACTGGAAGATGGCTCCATTAAAACTAACCTTGAATAAAATGTGATGCAAGATCTTTAATGGAGAATCGCGACCTTCTGCGTAAAGAAATCTAGGTTTGAGAAATTTTTTCTGCTGAAAATAGTTGAGAATGAACCAACGTTGTCTCTCAGTGATGAAGTTAAAGAAATAATGGCACAAAACCCTAGGATCTCAAGGTGGGAAAACACGATGATGAGGTTTGATGATGAAGGCGGCGCACGGGGAAATGCGTAGGTCGTTTCTCATAAATGATATCGAAAAACGAAGAGGCAAGGGACACGTGTCAAAACGAGAACTGGTTTTCACCATCAAAACTCCAAAATGTCGCCGTCATTAAAGATCTTGCGTGAGGCAGCAAATCGAATTTACAATATCACCATTAAGACACGCCATTATAACAAGACATTTACTCTGGTACTGAAAAGATATTGAAAAACTAATTAAAATACTTTTGTCCGAAATAAAACCCTGTTCAGCAAAAATATTTTAAGGGGGTATTGTCATTTGTGAATTTTATTGTACATACACGTCAACAACAAAGAGGATAAATTGCCAGGTGGACATCCGAATAGGCATTCAGAAAATATCCTACAAAGACATCACCGAAGAAGAGAAAACCCGAGTAAGCAGATGTTGAACAAAACCTACTTAGGGTCAACCGACATCATATACTACTCGGGATCAGTTAACGACACTCGAAACTGGTTAAATGATGTTTCTACTCGGGATCAAATGATGTTACTCGGGACCAGCGGGTATTGTCCTTACTCGGGACAAATATGAAGAAAACTGAATAAAAGCCCAGTGCTTAGCTCACACGGATTAGGTCATTAAATACATGAAGATATCCATATCAAAAAGGAATCACAATGAGAATAGAATTCTGAGCAGGAAGGGTTCCCAATCAGGCAACAACTTTATTTCTTTAAAAAGACTACGCTCTTATAAGGAAACAAGTCTTAATTGGACTACATTACTAGAGTCCCATTCAATTTCAATACAAGACCCCGAAACAGGAAAGAAAACAGTCCGCTTCAAGTAAGTAATCATAATTAAATACAAAGATCTATTACTTATACAAAGCAGATTAGCGTTCTATAAACATATAAATAGACCCATAATCTTGCCAAAAAAAAGATATACAGCAATCATAGAAAAATACAGAGAGAAAAAAGTGAGATTCGAGAATTGTAATATTATAATTTCATAGTGGATTTTGGCTTGGTGGATCATTCAACCACCCGTGGATATTTCTCCGGTCATCGGAGTTTTACCACGTAAAAACTTGTGTCTTGATTACTTTCTCTTATCTCTCTTTGAAATCATAGCTGAAATCCAATCCTTGTTGGCTTTTCTGATACATCCAGAAATCGACGTCAACAAATTCAGTCGTAAAAATTCAACGGTGATCCAACACCCATAAATGTCACGCCTTCTTTGGGAGTACGCACTATTTACTAGTTGGACTAGGTCCCACCAAATTGTTAACATAACAACCAACGTTTTCTATTGTAGCCTTGCAATTTTATTAACAAGAACTCTTGGAGGATATTAATAAAATTACATTAAGTGTGTTACCAAGTTATCGACCTTCAATATAATCCCTCACGAATATCCCTCCTTTGGGAGTAGATATTGTTTGGGCTAATTGTCTAGTCTATCCTGTAAAGAAGTATCTTGCTAAATTCCATTCATGAATACCTCTTGGGAGGTTATTCACGAAACATAAAGCTCAACTAAACTTGGAGGCCGTAGGTGTTCCAAAACACCTTCTCCCACTCAATTGTTTAAGGCGTGTGATCGAATTCCAAAGAATGATTTACCAAGTTATCTATATGTCAATTTAGATACTTAAACCATTCAATACATGTTCACACCAAAAGAGATATATGAGTGGCACTCTTATTCTATATGACATGTTATCAAACAATGACAAACATTTCAATATTTACAAAAATATAAATAGCTACAATTTTTGTCCATCCTAGAAAAACAAGTAAATTATATATATCTTGGAATACAAGAATTCCTTTCTTGGCGAACAAGTCTTCACGCGACCTTCGTCGTCCGGACTCTCTCGGCTGCCTCCCATGGGCGTGCGCACCCTTGGCCCTTATCCATGGGTGTGCACCCATAAAGAGCTGCCATGCACATCCCATGCTACCAAAGGGCTGCCGTGCGCAGCCCATGCCACAACAAACGTGGTTGCGCGCTCTTCGCACGCACATTCTTTGCTATGGCTCGTACTGTCCCAAACTTGTTCCTGGTGCTTCCAATTCTTCAAACCTTCGAGTCTTCGATACTTTAATGTATTACAGAAGAATTATAAACAAAAACAATACTATAGTTTTTTTTTATTACAATAGTGCAGTTTTTTTATTATTATTATTACAACAACAAAATAAAAAAAAAAACTTAGCAACAACCAAGAAGGAAATTATGGCGATGATAGACCACCCTTTTTGTTACAATCCTAAAACAAAATACATTGAAATTCTAGGACCAAAATTGAGCAATAACAAACCATATAAAAAACATATATATACATATATATATATATATACATTCCAATGTAAATATATATATGAATACCTAGAGTGTCATCTCTTTCTAAAACATGCAAACAAAAAAAAAAGATTCACGAACACATACATCAATTAATCAAGGGTATAACCAGGCTCTGATACCAATTGTAGGAAAAAAATGGTTCAAAACGTAACGGAAGCTTGAGAAAATTAGAAATTAGGGTTTGCGTATGTAAAAACATTTCCCTTTTAATAACAAGAACCTTAACTCTAGATTAATTGATGTATATAAAAAGTATCGTACCTTTTTTTTCATGACGATTGAACTAGCGTCGAATTGAATCTGCTAGATCTTCAAATCCAATCACGAACGTGAATCACCTAAGAGTGCGGGCTCCCTTTCTTTAAATTGTATACCTGAGGATGGAAACAAACAAAATCTTCTTCTTTGTTAGTCACAATAATCCTCCAAGAGAAAAACCAAAAACGTCAGGTCACTTTTGAATTATCAGTCAATTTGATTGAAACTCGTGTGAACCTTGATTCGATGTTGTACACAAAACCTTTTTGATGCAAAGGATACTAGTGTACTATTGAAAACAAAAACATTCCCTCTTTTCTCTGTGTTTGGCCGAATTCTTCACACAATGAGTTGGACGATGTTTTTTTTTTATATATATAACAATAAAAAAACAAATAAAAAACAATTTCTCACACCAAAAACTCATACTTGGTCGAAATTTACAAGTATATATATAGGAGACCAAATCCTCTCTTAAGAAGGATTTACTTGGTGGTTAAGAATCTTATCCTTAGGTGGATTTACTTAGTGGTTAAGAATCCTTTTCCAAAAGGAATTCTTTCCTACACCAAGACTCCTAATCCAACTCAATAGTGTATTTGTAACCATATTAAAGATTTCCTAATTTGATTAGATAAATAATTCCTTTTATTTATCTACTTATCAAATATAGTCTTTAATATTAATTATACTACCAACAATAGTATAATATTTAGGAGACCATCTCCTAATAGAATTTTTTTTTGACTTTTAATTAAATAATTAATTAATCAACAAATTAATTAATTTTCATTTAATTAAATAATAAAATAAAAATAATATAATTAAGCTATTCTAAATAGCCTTGCCGCCCAACACATATATATGGGCCATATATTATTTTTCTTATTTTATTAAATCCATTAGACCTTAATAAAAAGTCCACATGTGAACTAGACCTATTCTTACAAAATGAAACAAGTTCACATGTCTTAATACAATTCTAAATGGACCCCTAAATTTTTCCGGTAGAATATATCAAGTGACCCATACAAGTTCGTGTGGAATGGGGATCTTGGCGTGCTATCTAAATTTAAACTCCAATAGACACAACTCAATCACAATCAACAAATGATTCACTTAGATCCAATCTATTTAATTTTAGTTCTTTCCACTAAAGAACTAAAATTGAACTCTTAAATAAAGATAGAATAAGTTGATGTTACTCATTCATACCTTGACAACCTTATTGGAGAAAGTGTATCTTCGTGAAGAATACCAGAAATCGCCAAGAGCTTATAGACCGCCTATAGCTCTCCAAGTTACCATATTTACTCATATGACCACATTTTGAACTTGGATATTTTGACTTATCCATAAGCCATGTTTCAATAGACACTATTGAAAACTTAACGTTAAGATTTAATATCCAATACCTCAAAACATCCATATGATGGTATTTTACTCTTATTCAATAAATGGAGCCACGATGTCCATATCTATAATTAAAGTCCTCTATCGATTAACAAATGAATACCACCAAACTATCGAGGATAGGCTATGCTATATAATCGTACTCATTGATAGCTCAAATGATAACACTTGCAACCATAAGTCCATCATTTATCTCAGGATTGAGATAGACTCTCCGATTGTCTTCAAATGAAAACTTTTATCCATTGACGATTCTAGATAAAGTTTTTCATTTTGATCCAATTCAATGCACCCAGTGCACTAGATTCTTTTGCCTAAGGATACCACACTTTGATGATTTTAGACTCATCATAACACATTTGATCTCACTTAAATGCTAGCAAAAGAATCTACAACTTTGACAAGATAAATGTGCCCAACCTTTTATCTTAAGTTGTGAATGTTATTCAAGACTAACTAAGAAATTGTGTCTACCTCATACATATCTAGATGTATGAACAATTCTTCTTTTCTCATAGTCTTTTGACCTTATGATTATTTACTTTTGACAATTATAATTATTAAAATATAAATGCTATAAGAATTGTTAAACCAGAAATCTCTTTATAAAAATGAAAAGATTGTCAATTACGATATTACACTCTTGCTATCGAGCATAATCTTAACACTAATAGATTTACCTCCAGGTTTCTCTGTCAATCTATGGCTTCTCTAACTTTAGACATTCTTTCCTGGCTACTATTTCCGGTTTATGGCCTGCCAAAGATGGTGTTGATTACCCCATTACCTGGATCTTTTTTCGGACTCCTTTGGCTTTTATCTCGCTCATCCATCACGACATTCTTACCCTTATCATCTCCATTCTTGAGGATCATATCCTTCAGGTGCTCTTCTCTAATTAGCTTTTTGATATAATCCCTCAGTTAGTAGCATTTAGAAGTTTCATGACCGTTTTCCTAGTGGAACATGCAGTATTTTGTTGTATCTCTTTTGGCGAAACTTGACTGCTTTGGGGGTCTATTGTACAGATTCTTTTCCTCTATCACATTCTGGATCTCTTCATGTCCTCTAGCCAGTGGAGTGTAGTTGGTATATTGCCTTTTGAATTGCCTAGTACCTTTGTCATCCTTTTTTCGCCCATATATACCTTTTTCTCTACTACATTTTCTCTGCTACCTTTTTCACTACTATCTTTTTGCTCTCTTTTGCTACCACACTTTGGGTTACTGTCTTAATTCTTCAAACGCTTTTGGGCCTACCCCCCGTGTATAAGTTCACCATGAGCCAATTGTTCTTCCTCCGCCATGGCGTACCTTCCGACATGGTCTACCATGATGGCATACGTGGTCGGTACTCTTTGCCTCAAGCTTAGGGTCAGATGGTTATGTTGTAAACTGTTAATGAATGCTGATACCACCGTATCATCATTGGGGTCTTGAACTTCTGACACCACTTGTAAGAATCTGGTCAGGTAATCTTTCAACTTCTCCTCATTTATTTGTTTCAGAGTCGATAAAACCGATATGGACTTTCTTCGTTGGATATTCCCCATAAACTATGACGAGGACCAGCCAGTTGATCACAATTCGGCTAAGGTTAGAAAAGATCCAGATCCTTTAACCATAAATGGAGGACCAATGACAAGAGCTAAAGCTAAAAGGATGAAAGAAGCCTTAACTTGTTTAATGGGAAGCATTTGGAAGGAGCAAGCTAGTCAAGATTTGGTCAAGGTTCTAAGGATGCAAGAAGAGTATAAAATGGTTAACTTGTTTCAAACAAGTCCAAATCCTAAAGACAAGAGTCCAGCCTTGTTAGAATGAAGTATTCTAGCCTATCTTGAAGAATAAAAGGCCATTCAGCCATGTTGGGTTTTGTGGGCCTAATTTATAATTAGTTTGGGACTAATTATGTTGGGTTTTGTTAGCTTATTTTCTTATTAGTTTGGGTTTAATTGTGTTGGGTTTTGTGGGCTTATTTTATGAATAGTTTGGGTTTTTGTGTTGGGTGAGTTCATGTGTTCTTTGATTAGGAATAAGAAGTTACAAAGGCTGAATACTTTATGGCCATTATTCATGGTCTAAATGTCATTTAGTGGAAGGTTACACATTTAGTGGGAGGTTACATATTTAATGGGCAGTTATATTTGTGTTGTATTGTCCTTGGCCTTTGTTCTATATAAACAAGGCTGCTTTTTCTATGTAAGGCAGAGATTTGAGTAATATAAACTTATTTGAGCACTTTGTGAGTGTTTTGTTCTTAAGTTCTTGCATGAACTTTGGAACTTATCAAGCTTATTCGGCTTGTGGCGTTCAACAACCTCAAAATCTTTGTTTTGCCTTTAAACTTATCAAACTTCATAGTTTGTGGCGTTTTGGGGAAATCAAAGTGCTGTTCTAATTAGCTTGTATCATCATTTTATTGATAAAGTGATTAGAATAGTTTCTCCTACTTCAATCTCTTACTTCAATCTTGAACGATCGGGTTTGTTTTCAATTAGTTGGAGGGTGTTAAATTGCATTCCATATGTATCATAGCTTTTTAGCTATTGGGGTGTATGGTTGCTAAGTTAATGATTTCCATCATTTTGATATCAGAGCTTGGCTCAAGTTTAAGGTTTGCATATCCATTTATTTGTTGTTCTTTTAGTTTTTTTTTTCTCACTTTCTTTTCTTCTTCATCTTATAGCACCGTATCTATAATTCATCTTAATATTTGTGCTTCTTGAGGTTATTATCATTCTTCTTTGTTTTCCGTAAAAAAAAGACGAAAAAAAAACAAAAAAAAATTACGAATTCAAGGAATTCTTGCAAAATTCCAAAAATCTTTCTTTGTTCATATCGTTCTTGTTTCGGTTTGGGAAATATTTAAATATTGTCTTCTTAACCAAAACAAAAATAATTCTATTTGGGAGAGATTGATATTTCAGTTCTAATCTTTGTTTACTTTAAGTGGCCTACCTTTTATTTGTTTTTTTTAGACCTACCCAATTTCACTCCGTTGAATTTGCCATAATCTGAATTGTTTGTTTAAAAGGACCTTAGTTAATCTAAGAACCCAAAGAACAAAACAAGAGAGGTAAAAGGCAAGAGTGGTGAGATTAGCATCGAGAAAAGCCAAATAATTGTGTGAAACACGAGTGGTGTGAATCAATTCTTTGAGAGAAACACGTGAGGGAGTGATTGTGAGGCTGTTCTAACTCTTTTTTTTTCAGGTTTTAAACATGTCTAACAAAGATAAAGAAGTGAGTTCTTCCTCAAATGATCAAGTGATTCAAGCAATGCAGCAACAATTTGAACGTATGTTCAAAGTGATGGGAGATGTAGGAGATCGTCTAGAAAGACATGATGAAGCAATTACCAGATTGCAAAGAGAACCACGACGTGGAAGACAACCAGCCTTTGTCAATGATGTATATGATGGTGGAGAAGACACGGATGATGGCCAAACTACCATCATTGGTCTAGACGTTAATCCTAGAAGACAAGCTAGGAGAGGAAGTTTTGATAGTGTGGACCGAAACATAGGCAGCATCAAAATGAAAATTCCTCCTTTTCAAGGGAAGAACAATCCGGATGCCTATTTGGAATGGGAACGAAAAGTGGAGCTGATATTTGAATGTTATAATTACTCCGAAGAGAAAAAGGTAAAACTAGTTGCTGTTGAATTTTGTGATTATGCTATTGTTTGGTGGGATCAATTGTGTAAAGACAGGCGTAGAAATGGTGAAAGACCCGTAGAGACTTGATTGGAGATGAAACAGATCATGAGGAGGAGATTTTTCCCTAGCCATTGCTATAGGGATTTGCATCAACGGTTACAAACTTTGACACAAGGTTCCATGAGTGTAGAAGAATATCACAAAGAAATGGAGATAGCCATGATAAGGGCTAATGTGGAGGAGGACCGTGAGGCCACCATGGCTCGATTTTTGAGTGGGTTAAACAAGAACATTGCTGATCTTGTGGAGTTACAACATTATGTGGAGATTGAGGACATGGTGGGTGTGGCAATGAAGATTGAAAGGCAACGCATCAGGTATGATTCAAAACCTTATTCAAGTTCTTCTTCTTCTTAGAAACCGAATTGGGGTAAAAAGGATGATAAACCCATTGTTAAGCCTAAAATTGATGAAACTAAAAGCAAAAATGAAATAGGCAGCAAGGGTAGAGGTGAGAATCAACCTAATCAAACTAGAGGCATTAAGTGTTTTAAGTGCCTTGGACATGGTCACGTGGCACGTGAATGTCCTAATAAAAGGGTAATGATCATGAGGGATGGGACAGTTGAATCAGAAAGTGAGAGAGAGGATGAAGATGACATGCCACATTTAGAAGATGCTAGTGATGTAGAGTATGCTAGTGGAGAAAATTTGGTTGTACAACGCACACTTAGTTTGCAAAGTAAAAATAATGAACATGGTGAGCAACGTGAAAATTTGTTTCATACTCATTGTTTGATTGCTAACAAGTTGTGTAATGTGATTGTGGATAGTGGAAGTTGTACAAATGTGGCAAGTACCTTGCTTGTGGAGAAACTGAAATTATCTACTATTAAACATCCAAAACCATACAAGTTACAATGGTTGAATGATAGTGGTGTTGTGAAGGTAAATTGGCAAGTGTTAATTTCTTTTTCAATTGGTAGATATAAGGATGATGTTTGGTGCGATGTGGTACCTATGTATGCTGGTCACATGTTATTGGGGAGACCAATGGCAATATGATCGAAGGGTAATGCATGATGGGTTTAAGAACCGTTATTCTTTGATCATGGAGAGACAAAAATACCAACTTGGACCTTTGCCTCCAAAGACAATTTTTGAAGACCAAATGCGTATAAAACAGCAATATGAAGAGCTTGAATCTTCATTAGTTGAAACTTAGGGAAGGGAACAAGAAAGAGAGAAAAAAAAAGGTGAGTTGAGTGGTAAAAATGAGAGCAATGGGAAACACAAGGGGAGAGAAAACAAGGAAGGCTTGAGTGAAAGAAAAATGAGTGTTTATGCAAAAATGTGTGATGTGAAGAAAGCATTAACCATGAGGTAGCCTTTACTTGTACTTATGTACAAGAATGTTTTAATTGTTTCTAATGAAATTAACAAGAGTTTGCCTAGTGTTATTGTTGATATTTTACAGAAAAATGAGGATCTCTTTCTTGAAGATGTTCCTATTGGTTTGCCACCAATTAGAGGAATTGAACATCAAATTGATTTCATTCCGGGTGCAAGCATACCAAATAGGCCAGCATATAGATGCAACCCCGAAGAGACCAAGGAAATCCAAAAGCAAGTAAGTGAGCTTATGGAAAAGGGATATGTACGTGAAAGCATGAGTCCTTGTGCGGTTCCTGTTTTGTTGGTACCTAAAAAGGATGGTTCTTGGAGAATGTGTGTTGATTGTCGACCCATCAACAAAATCACGGTAAAGTATAGACATCCTATCCCTAGGTTAGATGATAGTTGGATGAATTGCATGGTTCTTGTGTGTTTTCAAAGATTGATTTGAAATCTGGATATCATCAAATAAGAATGCATGAGGGTGATGAATGGAAAACCGCTTTCAAAACTAAACATGGTCTATATGAATGGTTAGTAATAACTTTTGGCCTAACTAACGCACCTAGTACTTTTATGAGATTAATGAACCATGTTTTGCGTGCTTACATTGGAAAGTTTGTAGTAGTTTATTTTGATGATATACTTGTGTATAGCAAAAATTTAGACGAGCATGTAACACATTTAAAGGCTGTTTTTGATGTGCTTAGGAAAGAAAAGTTATATGCTAATCTAAATAAATGCATTTTTTCCACGAATGAACTTACTTTTCTTGGTTATGTTGTTAATGATAAAGGAATACATGTTGATCAAGAAAAAGTGAAAGTAATTAGGGAGTGGCCGAAACCCACTTGTGTTAGTAATGTAAGGAGTTTTCATGGTCTTGCTAGCTTTTATAGGAGATTCATTAAGGATTTTTCTACCATTGTTGCACCATTAACTGAATGCATAAAAAAGAATGTGGGATTTAGGTGGGGTAAAGAACAAGATGATGCTTTTAACTTGCTTAAACACAAACTTAGTTCAGCACATTTGCTTGCTTTGCCTAACTTTGCTAAAACTTTTGAGATTGAGTGTGATGCAAGTGGAATAGGTATTGGAGGAGTCTTAATGCAAGAGGGCAAACCCATTGCATTCTTTAGTGAGAAGCTAAGTGGAGCAAGTCTTAACTACCCGACGTATGATAAGGAGTTTTATGCCTTGGTGAGAGTGTTAGAGACATGGTAGCACTATCTTTGGTACAAGGAATTCATTATACACACCGATCATGAGTTCTTGAAATATCTCAAAGGACAAGGAAAGCTAAGCCACAGGCATGCAAAATGGGTGGAGTTTATTGAATCCTTTCCATACATCATCAAGTACAAACAAGGTAAGGAGAATGTGGTTGCCGATGCTCTTTCTAGAAGGTATGCTCTAATTTCTAAACTTGATGCAAAATTATTGGGTTTTGAGTACATTAAAGACTTATACAATTCTGACTTTGATTTTGCTAATGTTTATGGGGCATGTGAGCAAGGGGATTTTGACAAGTTCTTTAGGCATGATGGTTTTCTTTTCAAAGAAAACAAGCTGTGTGTTCCTAGATGTTCAATGAGAGAATTGCTTGTGAGAGAGGCACATAATGGCGGGTTAATGGGGCATTTTGGAGTTAAAAAAACTTTGGGTGTGTTAAATGATCATTTCTTTTGGCCACACATGAAAAGAGACGTTGAGAGAATATGTGAGAGATGCATTATTTGCAAACGAGCTAAATCTAAAGTAATGCCTCATAGGCTGTATACTCCTCTTCCTATACCTAGTGAGCCTTGGGTTGATATATCAATGGACTTTGTCTTGGGATTACCTAGGTCAAAAGGGGGGAGAGATTCTATTTTTGTTGTTGTTGACAGGTTCAGCAAGATGGCACATTTCATTCCTTGTCACAAAACAGATGATGCGACTTTTGTTGCGGGGCTGTTCTTCAGAGAAATTGTGATGTTACACGGAATTCCAAGGACAATTGTGAGTGATAGAGATGTGAAGTTCCTTAGCCACTTTTGGAAAACGCTTTGGAGAAAGTTGGGTACAAAGCTGCTGTATTCAACCACTTGTCATCCACAAACAGATGGACAAACAGAGGTGGTAAACAGAACTTTATCAATGCTTTTGAGGGCCATAATTCAAAGGAATTTGAAGAATTAGGAGGAATGCTTGCCACATGTGGAGTTTGCTTATAATCAAAGTGTGCATGCTACAACAAACCATTCATCATTTGAAGTTGTGTACGGGTTCAATCCATTATCTCCTATGGATTTACTACCTTTACCTTTGGAAATAGCTAATTTGGATGGTAAGCAAAAAGCTGATTTTGTCAAAGCCTTGCATGAAAAGGTGCGCACACAAATTGAAAAGAAAACTCTACAATATGAGAAGCAACATAACAAGGGCCGAAAGCAAGTAGTATTTGAACTTGGTGATTGGGTCTGGGTACACTTGAGGAAGGAAAGATTTCCTAGCAAACGAAAGTCTAAACTCATGCCAAGAGGGGATGGACCATTTCGAGTCCTTCAAAGAATCAATGACAATGCATACAAGCTGGAACTACCAAGTGAGTATGGCAATGTTAGTGCAACTTTCAATGTTTCTGATTTGTCTTTGTTTGATGTAGGTGATGAAGGTGCTGAATCGAGGACGAATCCTTTCGAGGAAAGAGGGAATGATGAGGACCAGCCAGTTGATCATAATTCGGCTAAGGTTAGAAAAGATCCAGATCCTTTAACCATTCATGGAGGACCAATGATAAGAGCTAAAGCTAAAAGGATGAAAGAAGCCTTAACTTGTTTAATGGGAAGCATTTGGAAGGAGCAAGCTAGTCAAGATTTGGTCAAGGTTCTAAGGATGCAAGAAGAGTATAAAATGGTTAACTTGTTTCAAACAAGTCCAAATCCTAAAGACAAGAGTCCAGCCTTGTTAGAATGAAGTATTCTAGCCTATCTTGAAGAATAAAAGGCCATTCTGCCATGTTGGGTTTTGTGGGCCTAATTTATAATTAGTTTGGGTTTAATTATGTTGGGTTTTGTTAACTTATTTTCTTATTAGTTTGGGTTTAATTGTGTTGGGTTTTGTGGGCTTATTTTATGAATAGTTTGGGTTTTTGTGTTGGGTGAGTTCATGTGTTCTTTGATTAGGAATAAGGAGTTACAAAGGCTGAATACTTTATGGCCATTATTCATGGTCTAAATGTCATTTAGTGGAAGGTTACACATTTAGTGGGAGGTTACATATTTAATGGGCAGTTATATTTGTGTTGTATTGTCCTTGGCCTTTGTTCTATATAAACAAGGCTGCTTTTTCTATGTAAGGCAGAGATTTGAGTAATATAAACTTATTTGAGCACTTTGTGAGTGTTTTGTTCTTAAGTTCTTGCATGAACTTTGGAACTTATCAAGCTTATTCGGCTTGTGGCGTTCAACAACCTCAAAATCTTTGTTTTGCCTTTAAACTTATCAAACTTCATAGTTTGTGGCGTTTTGGGGAAATCAAAGTGCTGTTCTAATTAGCTTTTATCATCATTTCATTGATAAAGTGATTAGAATAGTTTCTCTTACTTCAATCTTGAACGATCGGGTTTGTTTTCAATTAGTTGAAGGGTGTTAAATTGCATTCCATATGTATCATAGCTCTTTAGCTATTGGGGTGTATGGTTGCTAAGTTAATGATTTCCATCAAACTGTCTGGTGAATGCTTGTACCAACTCCTCGAAGTTTCTAATATAACCTATAGGCAATCCTCTAAACAATCTCAACCCCTGATCTTCTAACGCTTGTGGACACATTTGACACACAAGGGTGTCATTGTAGTCATATTGTGCCATTGCGCTTTGATACCTCCTCACATACTCTTGTGGGTCGGTGTTGGTCTTGAACTGTTCCACATGTGGCATTCTGAACTTCTTCAAGAAATGAGCCTGTCTTATTGAACCAGTAAACAGTTTTCCAGAGTTCCTGATCAAGGGGTTTCTCGAGCTTTGACTTCGTTCGAGGGCTTCTATCCTTCTAAGAAGAATTTCTCGATCCTTCTGACTCCCCACGTTCGTCGAATCTTCAACGGATCGTTAGCCCGTATGGATCCCTAGGGACCCTCTCGCTGATCTGAACGTCAAAAGAGTCACGCCTGATCACCGGGGTGTTAGGATTATGCTTGATAGCAAGAGTATAATAATGTATTTGACAATCTTTTCATATTAATAAAGTGATTTCTAGTTTAACAAATCTTATAGCATTTATAGTTTAATTATTATAATTGTCAAAAGTAAATAATCTTAAGGTCAAAAGACTATGAGTATAGAAGAATAGTTCATACATCTAGATATGTATGAGGTAGACACAATTCTTTAGTTAGTCTTGAATAATATTCACAACTTAAGATAAAGGTTGGGCGTCTTTATCTTGTTAAAGTTGTAGATTCTTTTGCTAGTATTTGAGTGGGATCAAATGTGTTATGATGAGTCTAAGATCATCAAAGTGTGGTGTCTTTGGGAAAAGAATCTAGTGCACTAGGTGCATTGAATTGGATCAAAATGAAATACTTTATCTAGAACCGTCAATGGAGAAAAGTTTTCATTTGAAGACAATCGGAGAGTCTATCTCAATCCTAAGATAAATGATGGACTTATGGTTGCAAGTATTATCATTTGAGCTATCAATGAGTACGATTATATAGCATAGTCTATCCTCGATAGTTTGGTGGTATTCATTTGTTAATCAATAGAGGACTTCATTTATAGATATGGACATCGTGGCTCCATTTATTGAATGAGAGTAGAATATCATCATATGGATGTTTTGAGGTATTGGATATTAAATTTAACGTTAAGTTTTCAATAGTGTCTATTGAAACATGGCTTCTGGACAAGTCAAAATATCCAAGCTTAAAATGTGGTCATATGAGTAAATATGGTAACTTAGAGAGCTATTGACGGTCTATGAGCACTTGACGATTACTGGTATTCTTCACGAGGATACACTTTCTCCAATAAGGTTGTCTAGGGCATGAATGAGTAACATCAACTTATTCTATCTTTATTTAAGAGTTCAATTTTAGTTATTTAGTGGAATGAACTAAAATTAAATATATCGGACCTAAGTGAATCATTTGTTGATTGTGATTGGGTTGTGTCTATCGGAGCTTAAATTTAGATAGCCCGCCAAGATCCCCAATCCACACGAACTTGCATGGATCACTTGATATATTCTACCGGACCATTTAGGGGTCCATCTAGAATTGTATTAAGGCATGTGAACTTGTTTCTTTTTGTAAGAATAAGTCTAGTTCATATGTGGACTTTTTATTAAGGTCCAATGGATTTAATAAAATAAGAAAAATAATATATGGCCCATATATATGGTATGGGCGGCAAGGCTATTTAGAATAGCTTAATTATATTATTTTTTATTTTACTATTTAATTATATGGAAATTAATTAATTAGTTGATTAATTAATTATTTAATTAAAAGTCAAAATCTTTTTCCTAGTAGGAGATGGTCTTCTAAAATTATACTATTGTTGGTAGGATAATAAATATTAAAGACTATATTTGATAAATCGATAAATAAAAGAATTATTTATATAATCAAATTAGAAAGTCTTTAATATGATTACAAATACACTATTGAGTTGGATTATGAGTCTTGGTGTATGATAGAATTCATTTAGAAAAATGATTCTTAACCACCAAGTAAATCTACCTAAGGAAAGGATTCTTAACTACCAAGTAAATCCTTCTTAGGAAAGGATTTGTAATCCTAATCTATATCCTATGAAATTCGGCCAGCCCATGTATATATACAAAAGGATAGAATTACTTTTAAATAAGGATTCTTGTCCACCAAGTAAATCCTTCTTAGGAAAGGATTTATGATCATATATATATATATATATATATATATATATATATATATATATATATATATATATATATATATACATATGTGTGTATGGATTGCTGGAACCCCGTTCACCGGTCACGCAGCGGAACTACATTTTAAAATTTTATATACAGATCATATCTATATCTGGGACCAACTAACTTTGGAACATAATTATTTTTGGAACTAATACATACAATATGTAAACACAGGAAATTGAAATCGATATAAAAAGAAGAAAAACATACCAACGTTTGGAGGCTCCTTCACTTTATGATGTGCTCCTGTCTGAACCACTCGATCTTTCTTGCTATCTCCCGGGATTGGTAACTGCTTGTGGGCGCGTCACGATCTCAATAACTTGAATGGAGGATGTAGAGAGAAAACTTGAAAAAACTCTTTCTTCTAGGAGAAAACTAACTATAACATTTTTTATTATTAAAATTATATATATAAATATATATTATACCGCGCCTTACTTTTCTCCTTTTCTTTTTTAATATCTCACGCACACCTGGTTTTATAACAGAGCAAGCACTTTTTTTTAAAAAAAAAAATGCCTCGTGCGTTTTTTATATGTCAATTCTATATATATATCTCCATCTTTTTCCGTGTGCTCTTTTATATTTATATTTGTTTGTATCCTATACAAACACTTATATATATATATGTGTGCACATCAATTTGCATCCAATGCAATCTCTTGTATTATAATTGATATATATCCTTTAATTATCCTTTTCAAATATATCTAATATATTAAAAGTGATAATAAGTATTTTAAATTTTAACTTAAATTCAAATACTTAGATAAATGATTTAGTAAAAATAAAATAATCATATTATTTTATCTTCACCTAAATCCATATATCAACTAACACCCTCCAATTAATGGTTAATTAATAATTCATAATTATCAATATAATTAAATAATCTAATTATTTAATTAATTTAACTATTAACACTCATTAATTAAATAATCTCATTATTCAATTAATTCCCGAATAAACACGTGTCACTTTCGTAACACAACTAATTGGACAATCCAATTAGTTAACCGTGACCCTTGTTACCTAAATCGATCGGGCTAGCAAGGGGACCTAATAGACCCACAGTATTTTGAGCTCCAATAATCCTCGGAATCATTGATTAAACTCTTTAATTAATATTCCTTGATTATTAACTCCGGTGTTATTCCACTAAAAACCCGAAACTGCACTCTCTTAACTGTAGACGCTTTTACACATACCGATATAACTCGGTGTCCATCGATATAGCTATTACACATGGTGTGATCCTCCACAATAGTTCATAATTAGAGTTGGGTCATAATATCCGTTATACCCCTCTAATTACATATATCCTTTAAGTACAGTTGATTCTCTAATGGTCAATAAATCTCATTTCCTCACGGAATTAGGAGAGCGCTCATATTGTCCAAGCCCCGAATCAACCCTTAAGAGAACTACCATCTACTTCTCACAAGAAGGAATGGATTTCACTATTGTGTACAAACCTTCCTAGCCACAAGCTAAACCGCAATCCCAACATATGGAGTATATTGATCAGGAAATGCATCTGACCTGACCCATGGTATATCAAAGACCACGATCTAACCTGAAGGAGTCGATAAGACACTCAGGATTAAGATCACCCACATATAGCCATCTTTAGTTGATGTATATTAATCTCATCGGTAAAATGATCTTGGTGAGAGATTCATATAGATCATGGCCCAGTCCTATATGATCACATCATACAAGGTGCCTCCATTCCCATACCTCATAAGAATGATTCAGGATAGTATCATCGTACATTACGGAATTGACCACAGCTAAAGATTAACCACAAATAAAGTATCCAGCTTTATTTGCTATATATGGACTCTTTAGATTGCACGTATCTTACTGTATCCATCTGTATATGACACTCATATACACAGTTTGAGATTACATCCGACAATCTTGGATGTTAAATAAATGCACAAGTTATATAATAAACAACACAACAAGAATGAATTGAATTTTTCGTTTTATTTATTTAATAAATCCATTTACAAATTACATTTTAGGGCATAAACCCTAACATGGATAAATATATGTTTTATATGTGGTTTGTTATTGCTCAATTTTGATCCTAGAATTTCAAAGTAATTTTGTTTTGGTATTGTAACAAGAATGGTGGTCTATCATTGCCATAATTTCCTTATTGGTTGTTGTAAAAAAAAAATCTACAGTATTTTTATTTATAATTCTTCTGTAATACACTCAATTTTTTAAGACTCGAAGGTTTGAAGAATTCGGGGCAACTGGAACAAGTTTGGGACCTTGCGAGCCGTAGCAACGAACATGCATGGGAAGAGCAAACAACCACGTTTGTTGTGGCTTGGGTTACGCACGGCAGCCCTTTGGAAACCATGGGTTGTGGCATGCGCACGCCCATGGGTAAGGGCCAAGGCTGCGCACGCCCATGAGAGGCAGCCAAGAGAGTCTGGACGATGAAGGTCGCGTGAAGACTTGTTCGCCAAGAAAGAAGTTTTTTGTATTCCAATACATGTATTTTACTTGTTTTTCTAGGATGGACTAAAATTGTAGCTATTTATATTTTTTGTAAATATTGCAACGTTTGTCATTGTTTGATAACATGTCATATAGAATATGAGTGTCACTCATATATCTCTTTTGGTATGAACATGCATAGAATGATTTAGGTATCTAAATTGGCATCTAGATAACTTGGTAAATCATTCTTTGGAATTCGATCACACGCCTTAAATAATTGAGTGGGAGAAGGTGTTTTAGAGCACCTACGACCTCCAAGTTTAGTTGAGCTTTATATTTCGTGTAATAACCTCCCAAGAGGTATTCATGAATGGGATTTAGCAAGATACTTCCTTACAATGATAGACTAGACAATTAGCCCAAACGATATCTACTCCCAAATGAGGGATATTCGTGAGGGATTATATTGAAGGTCGATAACTTGGTAACACACTCAATGTACTTTTATTAATATCCTCCCTAGAGTTCTTATTAATTAAATTGCAAGGCTAAAATTGAAACGTTGGTTGTTATGTTAGAAATTAGATGGGACCTAGTCCAACTAGTAAATGATGCATACTCCCAAATGAGGCGTGACATTTATGGGTGTTGGATCACCATTGAATTTGTACGATTGAATTATTTTATTTAATTCAAGATAAACATTCAAAAGTGTTATATCATGATTGTTTACTCATATAATTTTTGTTATTAAAAAGAAATCATGACCCCATCCCTAATCAATATCCTAAAAGATAATACTTTAACTGATGATAATTATGTCAGATGGAAAATGAATATTGGGTTGTTGTTGCAAGCTGAAAAGTATAAGTTAATTATGTATATTCCTTAACCACCAAACTAATGAATCTACTCAGGAGCAAAGAGATGAGTATCAGTAGTGGAAGTCTTTAGATGAGATGGCTAAATGTACGTTACATTATGGCCATCATCTCCAACGTGTTGCAACAGCAACATGAAGGAATGGAGTCTGCTGCCAATATTATGATGTCTCCAGACAGGGATTCATATGGTTGGTAAATTTGCTGCTGTTAAGACCCATTAAAGGTCAAGAAACAACCGAGGAAAAAGCAACTTGGGCCTTCTTAGTAGGAGACCAAGAAAGTAACCAAGATCAAAGGGAAGTGTTTCCTTTGTGGTGAAAAGAGTCAAAGAAATAGACCTAATAAGAATGAATTCAATTTGCATTTAGGCAATGGAGCAATGGTGTCTACTAAGGTATTGAGAGAAATTAGAATCAAATTAGATTCTTATAGGCATTTAGATTTAACAGGCGTTTATTATGTACCTCAATTCAAGAGGAATTTAATTTCAGTTTCTTATTTAAATAAATTTGGTTATTCGGTTGCTTTTAATAAAGCTTTTATTATTAGTAAGAATGACAAAATTACTTGTAAAGGTACATTGGAAAACAGTTTATTCTATTTGCATAGAAATATCTCTCACCTGTTAGACACGGAATCAACGGAACCTAATCATAAAAGAGTAAAATTATCAAAAGATGAAACCTAACTATTGCATTTACGCCTATGTCATATTAACCTTAATAGGATTAAAAGATTGGTAAGTGACGGACCTCTAAGTGACTTAAAGGTTAATGATCTACCAACTTGTGAATCTTGTTTGGAAGTTAAAATGACCAAAAGGTCGTTTACAACCAAAGGCACAAGTGCCATCAAATGTTTAGAGAGTGATGCACACTTATATGTGTGGACCTATGAGCATTCACTCTAGAGATGGATATGAGTACTTCATCACTTTTATGGATGATCATTCAAGATTTGGTTATGTGTATCTAATGAGACATAAGTCAGATGTTTTTGACATGTTCAAAGCATTTAAAGCTGAAATGGAAAATCAGCTTGAGAAACGTATAAAAATCTTGAGGTCTGATAGTGGTAGAGAATATCTATCTGGTGAGTTTCAGCAATATCTTATTGATAATGGGGTAATTTCTCAGTTTTCTGCACCAGGCACACCTCAACAAAATAGGGTGGCAGAAAGGAGAAATAGAACTATTTTGGACATGGTTAGGTCTATGTTGAGTTATTCAACGCTCCTTAATTCTTTTTGGGGATATGCTTTACAAACCGCAATGTACATTCTAAATGATGTACCATCTAAGTCGGTTCCTAAAACACTGCATGAGTTGTGGACAGGGCGAAAGCCTAGTTTACAACACTTAAGGATATTTAGATGTCATGCGCACGTGTTAAAAGGAAAGACAGAAAAGATGGAGTCCCGTTCAGAAACATGCATATTTGTAGGGTATCCAAAAGGAACAAAAGGATATTATTTTTATAGTCCTTCAGATCTTAAAGTATTTGTTTCGACAAATGCTAAATTTCTGGAAAATGACTATACGAATAATTTTGTGCCTAAAAGTATAATTGTCCTGAATGAGCTTTTAGGAGATACAATTCCACAAGAGGTTTCGCAACCTAGCCCAATTGTAAGTTATGTACCAACACAAGATCAACAATCTACCATACCTCGTTGTAGTGGGAGGGTTGTTAGACAACCCGAGAGATACATCAATCTAGGAGAATCTGTAGAGAATCTCCCGGACGATGATGATCCTTATACGTACAAGGAAGCAATGGAAGATGTTGATTGTCGCCATTGGCAAAAGGCAATGCAATCCGAAATTGAATCTATGTTCAAAAACAAAGTCTGGTCTCTTGTAGACTTGCCTAAAGGGATAAAACCTATCGGGTGCAAGTGGGTAAACAAGAAGAAAAAAGGAATTGATGGAAAGGTGGAAACCTTTAAAGCTAGATTGGTAGCTAAAGATTATACACAGAAAGAAGGTATCGATTATGAATAAACCTTCTCTCATGTGGCCATGCTTAAATCCATTAGGATACTCTTATCCATAGCGGCATCTTTAGACATAGAGATTTGGCAAATGGATGTCAAGACAGCTTTCCTTAATGGAAGTCTTGACAAAAATATCTATATAATGCAACCATAAGGATTCACTGAAAAGGGCCAAGAGGAAAGGGTATGCAAGTTGTAAAGTTCCATATATGGATTGAAGCAAGCATCCAGATCCTGGAACATAAGGTTTGATCAAGCCGTGAAATTTTTTGGATTTGTTCAAAACCTTGATGAACCTTGTGTATACAAAAGGATTAAAGGCTACAAGTTGGTTTTCCTAGTTCTTTATGTTGATGATATACTACTCATCGGAAACGATGTAGGTGTTTTGACATGAATAAAAGAATGGTTAGCAAAACAACTTGATAAGGACTTAGGAGAAGCAAGTTATATTCTCGGTATCCAAGTCATTTTGGATAGAAAGAATAGAACGATTGCATTATCCCAAGCTTCATACATAGATAAAATCTTGTCTAGGTTTTCCATGAAGATTCCAAGAAAGGTATGTTACCTTTCAGACATGGAATCAAACTTTCTAAGGAACAAGTTCCTAAGAATGGGCATGCAGAGCAATTCATGAGTAAGGTTCCGTACGCATCGGCAGTTGGAAGTCTCATGTATGCAATGCTCTGCACTAGATTGGATATTTGTTTTGTTGTGGGCATAGTTAGCAAGTTTCAAACGAAACCTGGTCCTGATCATTGGACGACAGTCAAGCATATTTTCAAGTATCTTAGGAGAATGAGAGATTATATGCTTATATACTCTGAATGAGATTTAATTCCCATTAGGTATACAAATTCTGATTTTCAGTCAGATTCTGATTTTCAGTAGATCAACATCAGGATCTGTGTGTTACTGTTGGAGGAGGGGCAATCATATGGAGGAGTATCAAGCAATCTTGTATTACCGATTCCACCATGGAAGCCGAGTATGTTACCTCATGCGAGGCAGCTAAAGAGGCTGTCTGGCCCCGCCAATTCTTGATTGACTTGGAAGTGGTTCCTGATGCGAATAAGCAGATCACTATCTATTGTGACAATAGTTTAGCAGTGGCTAATTCGAGAGAACCAAGGAGTCATAAGAGAGGAAAACACATTGAAAGAAAGTATCACCTTCTAAGGGAAATTGTACATAGGGGTGACGTGACGATTACCAAGATCGCGTCAGCAGAAAATCTAGCGGATCCCTTTACAAAGGCTCTTCCACAAAAGAGTTTTGATGGGCATCTAGAGTATATGGGGATGAGAGATATGACATATTTGCTATAGAGCAAGTGGGAGATTGTTAAGGTTGTGCTCGATAGCAAGAGTATAATAATGTATTTGACAATATTATAGCATTTATAATTTAATTATTATAATTGTCAAAAGTAAATAATCATAAGGTCAAAAGACTATGAGAAAAGAAGAATTGTTCATACATCTGGATATGCATGAGGTAAACACAATTCTTTAGTTAGTCTTGAATAATATTCACAACTTAAGATAAAGGTTGGACACATTTATCTTGTTAAAGTTGCAGATTCTTTTGCTAGCATTTGAGTGGGATCAAATGTGTTATGATGAGTCTAAAATAATTAAACTGTAGTGTCTTTGGGCAAAATAATCTAGTGCAGTAGGTGCATTGAATTGGATCAAAATGAAAAACTTTATCTATAACCGTCAACGGATAAAAAATTTCATTTGAAGACAATTGGAGAGTCTACTCAATCCTGAGGTAAATGATGGACTTATGGTTGCAAGTGTTATCATTTGAGCTATCAATGAGTATGATTATATAGCATAGTCTATCCTCGATAGTTTGGTGGTATTCATTTGTTAATCGATAGAGGACTTCATTTATAGATATGGACATCGTGGCTCCATTTATTGAATGAGAGTAGAATACCATCACATGGATGTTTTG
Source organism: Dipteronia dyeriana (assembly GCA_032871835.1). Classification (NCBI taxonomy): domain Eukaryota; kingdom Viridiplantae; phylum Streptophyta; class Magnoliopsida; order Sapindales; family Sapindaceae; genus Dipteronia; species Dipteronia dyeriana. Next base: position 48,381,014 of record CM065297.1, read on the forward strand.
AGGTATTAAATATTAAATCTTAACGTTAAGTTTTCAATAATGTCTATTGAAACATAGCTTCTGGATAAATCAAAATATCCATGTTCAAAATGTGGTCATATGAGTAAATATGTTAACTTGGAGAGCTATAGGCGGTCTATGAGCTCTTGGCAATTACTGTTATTCTTCACGAGGATACACTTTCTCCATTAAGGTTGTCTAGGGTATGAATGAGTAACATCAACTTATTCTATCTTTATTTAAGAGTTCAATTTTATTTCTTTAGTGGAATGAACTAAAATTAAATAGATTGGACCTAAGTGAATCATTTGTTGATTGTGATTGGGTTGTGTCTATCGGAGCTTAAATTTAGATAGCCTGCCAAGATCCCCAATCCACATGAACTTGCATAAATCACTTAATATATTCTACCGGACCAATTTAAGGGTCCATCTAAAATTGTATTAAGGCACGTGAACTTGTTTCTTTTTGTAAGAATAGGTCTAGTTCACATGTGGACTTTTTATTAAGGTCTAATGGATTTAATAAAATAAGAAAAATAATATATGGCCCATATATATGGTATGGGCGGCAAGACTATTTAGAATAGCTTAATTATATATATTTTTTTATTTTTTTATTTAATTAAATGGAAATTAATTAATTTATTGATTAATTAATTAATTAATTAAAAGTCAAAAAAATTTTCCTAGTAGGAGATGGTCTCCTAAAATTATACTATTGTTGGTAGGATAATAAATATTAAAGACTATATTTGATAAATCGATAAATAAAAGAATTATTTATATAATCAAATTAGGAAGTCTTTACTATGGTTACAAATACACTATTGAGTTGGATTATGAGTCTTGGTGTAGGGTAGAATTCATTTAGAAAAAAGATTCTTAACCACCAAGTAAATCTACCTAAGGAAAGAATTCTTAACTACCAAGTAAATCATTCTTATAAAAGGATTTGTGATCCTAATCTATATCCTATGAAATTTGGCCAGCCCATGTATATATACAAAAGGATAAAATTCCTTTTAAATAAGGATTCTTAACTACCAAATAAATATACCTAAGGAAATGATTCTTGCCAACCAAGTAAATCCTTCTTATGAAAGGATTTATGATCCTATATATATATTTGTGTGTGTGTTTGTGTGTGTGTGTGTGTGTGTTTGTTTGTGTGTGTGTGATTTTCGGCCAGCCCTAAGATTCTTAGAGTAAAATTTTCGGCCAACCTAAGTATTTTCTAATAGAGAATTTTGCTTGGCAAGAGAGATTTTTGAGAGAGAAAAATTTAGTATTTTACTCTAGGCAAAATTCAATCAACTCTAAGATATAGGGTGTAGAATTCGGCCAAGGAGAAAAGAGAAAAAGGGAACGTTTTTGTTTTTGATAGTATACTAGTATCCTTTACATCAAAAAGGTTTTATGTACAAAATCAAATCGGGTTCACGCGAGTTTCAATCAAGTAGATTGATAATTCACAAGTGACCGGACGTTCTTGGATTTTTCTCTTGGAGGATATTTGTAACTAACAAAGAAAAGATTTTGTTTGTCTCCATAATGGGGTATACAATTTAAAGAAAGGGAGGCCACACTCCTAGGTGATTCACATTCGTGATTGGATTAGAAGATCTTACTAAATCAATTCGGTGCTTGTTCAATCGTCACGAGAAAAATGTACGATACTTTTATATACGTCAATTAATCTAGGGGTTAAGGTTTTCGTTGAATGAAAGGGAATTTTTTTAATTTATTCGCAAACCCTAATTTTAATAAATTTTCTCACGTTTTCGCTGCGCGTGGTTTTCTTTCCCTTCACGGGGTTGGTTCTCTGTGCCTTATAGAGGCTGTTTCGCCGTCACTTGAATGCGAACGGGGATCTTTTCTTTTGGTCATCATACTTATGCCTACGTTTAGATTAAGTTTCTATTCCGTCGTATCTTTCCATGTCTTCCCGTGAACTAGATTCCTAGTGTTGCCTTGTTCCCCCATCTTCTCGGTCACTTCTCGTGTGTGAACGCCCTGTTCTTTCGTGATATTCTGCCTCATCTCTTCCAGGTTTCTGGGGTGCTCCTGGGTGATTGCTACTATCTCGGAACGCATCTTTAGATCCTGTGCTACGATTGGCGTGGAAAGTTGGTACAATGAACTTATGTTAGTTGTGACTGATATACTTACTCCTTGCTTGGCAGCATCTTTGATGACTTTTCCTAGAGATTCCTGGATCTGTTTGAATGCTTCCGAAAAGATGCCAACACCTGTACCCGTAATGGTAACAGTGTCTGGCCTGACAGATGGTAGAGTCCTTACAGGTGGATCTCCTTCTATAGCGGCGACATCCGCAAGGTTCTGGTTATTGGTCTCATGTGTTATGTTGACACTGTGGGGAGATTGACTTCTGTCTCTTCCAGTGTCCATGATGCCGCTTTTGACTGAGTTTCTTTGTAATTAATTACGTAAACAGAATATTGTCGGAGTTTTAGCCCCCTCCTTCTAGCACCAATTGTTGACGGTGACTTTTGGATCAATCTCCCGTCACACAATTAGAGCAAAGTAATGGCTAAGCACAAACAAAAGATAATAAGAATAACAAGTAAGACACAAGATTTTACGTGGTAAAACCCAAATGTAGGGAAACGTCCACGGTTGCCAATTGCAGCAACAAAAGTTCACTATATGAAAAAGAGATTACACACTCAATCACTATTGTCTTTTCTCAAGAAATTACGTTAAACCCTTTTAGGTATTTTATTGGGTCTATTTATACATGCATAGAACCATAATTCTTGATATACAAGTAAAGAAAGTTCAAGTGATTTAATGAAATTCTAACTTACTGGAGTCGTGTTGTCCCTTTTTCTTGTTTCACGTTTATTGTGTCCTGGTCGTATTGAATTCCTTGTTTAATCCATGCTTTTGCATTTATGAGGAAACTTATTTCCTTGTCAGAGTGGGCTTTTAGAAACTTTATTCAAGTTGGATTCTTCTTTCTGCGTGTTTGAGTCGTGATCTTATTGAATCTGGGTGTTAATCTAAGTGTCGCACGTCTGATCGTTTGTTTTTCCCGATTATCCTTGTTTGCCCCCGATCGATAGTTCAACCTTACCATATTCCCGACCATCTTGACAACTCGATCGGGTTTTCAAATCCGATCATCTATGTCAATTGGTCGGGAAGGGCCGGTCGGGTTCACTCTGTCCCCCCTTATGTTGATTTAACTTGATCAGACCCTGGTGAGGTGGTGTTCCAGACCCTGATATTTTGCTGACGTGTCGTGCTACTTAGAATTTTCCAATAACAAACCCGACCCATATTAATTTCAGATCGAACATTTACACTCGTAATGGATTGAAATTTTGTCACTAAATTTTTAATATTGATTCTCTGTACTCGAACCCAATCCGATGAAATTGAATTGTCCGATGCAATGGAATTGATAATGTGGTCCCATTTGTACAAGCCCAGTTTGTAAAAATGGGCCAGATTTCAGATTCCAAAACAAGAAGAAATTGAACAGATCAACAATCTTAAACAAACAATGGAAATTGGATCTCGTCTTTCACTTTTTCCTTATTCAATCAAATTCCACCGTTTCCACATCATCATTTCTAGGGTTTTATTCTACACTTGACATTTTACCCACAAAAAAAAAAAAAAAAAAAAAACACCATGAAAAATCAACACCCTTAACGTCGATCTCCAAAATTTTCTTTACTTCCAAACATGGTGGGGAAATCGGAGCCAGTGAACGGCAGTGTAAAACAAGCAGCCAAGCCTTCCTCTTCATCGAATCCATCTCGATCCGATCTACTCACGAGAACTTTCTCTCTCAAGTCATTGAAGCTCAAAACGAAGCAACAGGAGCTCCTGATCCGGGTCTCGATTCTCTGTTTAGTCTACATTCTCGCCTTCGTCACTCGCCTCTTCAGCGTCCTCCGATACGAGTCCATGATCCACGAATTCGACCCATACTTCAACTACCGCACCACTCTCTTTCTCACTCAAAAGGGTTTCTACGAATTCTGGAACTGGTTCGATTCTGAGAGCTGGTACCCTCTCGGCCGCATCATCGGCGGCACCCTCTACCCGGGTCTTATGGTCACCGCCGCTCTCATCTACTGGACCCTCCGTCTCCTCCGCTTTGCCATCCACATTCGCGAGGTCTGCGTCCTAACAGCGCCATTTTTCGCGTCCAACACCACCCTCGTCGCCTACTTCTTCGGGAAGGAGATCTGGGACTCGGGTGCTGGGCTGGTTGCCGCTGCGTTAATTGCCATCTGCCCTGGGTACATTTCACGGTCTGTTGCTGGGTCGTATGACAATGAAGGGGTGGCGATTTTCGCGCTTCTGCTGACATTTTACTTGTTCGTGAAGGCAGTCAACACGGGGTCCTTGGCGTGGGCGCTGGCCTCTGCATTCGGATATTTCTACATGGTTTCGGCTTGGGGTGGATATGTGTTCATTATCAACTTGATTCCGCTTTATGTGTTAGTGCTTTTGATTACGGGGAGGTATTCGATGAGGTTGTATGTTGCTTATAATTGTATGTATGTTTTGGGAATGCTTTTGGCTATGCAGATTCGCTTCGTTGGGTTCCAGCATGTGCAGTCTGGAGAACATATGGCTGCTATGGGCGTCTTCTTCTTGATGCAGGTTTAGTATTTTATCGATCTCTTTCCATTTTCTAATGTATTCACATTTAGTTCTGTGTATTTGTTTCCGAAGAAAATTATCAACTTTCTTGAGTAGATTTATTTTTCTAGAATAGAATTAAGTCTCGAATAAGTGATTTATGAATATAAATGTTGAATACAAATCCTATAGGTGGTTTTAGACAAGTTTCCTTTAAAGTGGATACCTGAATGCCAAGTATGATCTGAAATAATCTATCTTCCGATGCATAGGGTGACATTAATTTACCTACAAAAGTATTACCCGTCTCTACCCAAAGATCCCAGCATCACAATTCAATTTTTGTCTTAATTGCGGAGTAAACGGACAGTGGGGGGCTAAGGCATAAGTCATTGGTTTAAATCCGAAAAGGGCATAATTCATCAGTTCAAATCCGATAAGGGGTTTTTTGGCCATTTTCATAGAATACCTCAAGCGGTTTTTTTTACATTTCTCCATGTTCATGTGAATATTTGCGAACCCAAGTCACTGAGTTTTTATTTTTTGGTGTTGACATTTACTTTCACATTTCAATCTATCAAGGTCTTAAATTTCATGCTGAGTGTCCATCAATAAAGGCGGACCTCCTTTTCTGTTTCTTGGTTTTTCATTTCATTCTATTATGGAACATTTCTGAATTTTTTTACAACCTATTGCAGTGAGGCTTTGTTTTCATTCAAGTGTGTGTATGTATGTTTGTGTGTGCATGTGAAACAGTTTTTAGCATTGTACATTACTGTTATGACTATACTGGTTGTATTTGAAAATGTTAAAGTTATGATCTAGTTTGTTTGATGCATTGATGAGTTTTATAAATGTAAAGATTTATCAGCTATAATTTGACTGTTTCTGTAGGTGTTCTATTTCTTAGATTGGGTGAAGTACATGCTAAGTGACACAAAAATGTTTCAAGACTTTTTGAGGATCACTGTAATGTGTGCAGTAGTTGCTGGTGCTATTGCTCTAGGACTTGGCACAGCATCTGGATATATTTCTCCGTGGACAGGGAGGTTTTATTCTTTGCTGGATCCAACATATGCCAAGGATCACATACCAATCATTGCATCTGTCTCGGAGCATCAGCCGACCGCCTGGTCATCTTTCATGTTCGATTTTCATATTCTACTTTTCCTCTTCCCAGCCGGTCTCTATTTCTGTTTCAAGAGGTTGTCAGATGCTACTATATTTATTGTAATGTATGGCCTCACAAGCATGTATTTTGCTGGTGTCATGGTTCGATTGATTCTCGTTGCCACACCTGCCGTATGCCTCATCAGTGCTATTGCTGTTTCTGCCACAATAAAGAATTTGACTTCGTTGATAAGAACAAAAAGCAAGACTTCCTTGACTGCTTCTACCAAAGGATCTAGTGGTTCAAAGGCTTCTTCTAAGGTGAGGATTCTAAGGATATAGTGTTTAGTTGTTCTGCGATTACTTATGTATATTGCTTTCTTTCATCCATTCTTATGATTTGGATATATTTGGGTATGGTACTTGCACTCTCTGGTTCTGTTATCTCTTACATGGGAAGTGTGAATCTGTATATTGCTTTCCTTTATCCATTCTTATGATTTGGATATATTTGGGTATGGTACTTGCACTCTCTGGTTTTGTTATCTCTTACATGGGAAGTGCGAAAAATAGAAAATAAGTTGCCTTCTGTGTTTTTCATTTAGTGCTCGTAGTATTGAAAGTATTTTCGTAATGTGTGAAATTTGCTAACAAATTGAGAACTAGTCGTTGCAGGTAAGACAGACATATAAACTGCATCTTTATTACAGTCAAGTGCCACTGATACTAGCATAATGTTTTGCTCAAAAGATAACATTTTTATTGTTTGTTGCACAATTAGGCTTCACTGGATCAATCCCAGCCTTTCCAAAAAAATGGTGCTATTGCATTGCTTTTTGGTTCTTTTTACTTGCTCAGTAGATATGTTTCCCACTGTACCTGGGTCACGTCAGAGGCATACTCCTCCCCCTCAATAGTTTTGGCTGCAAGGGGTGCCCATGGCAGAGTCATATTTGATGATTATCGTGAGGCATACTTCTGGCTTCGGCAAAATACTCCTCCTGATGCTAAGGTGATGTCCTGGTGGGATTATGGGTACCAAATCACTGCCATGGGAAACAGGACAGTTATTGTTGATAATAACACCTGGAACAATACTCACATTGCTACTGTTGGACGTGCAATGTCTTCTTATGAGGATGAGGCATATGAGATAATGAGATCACTTGATGTGGATTATGTATTAGTTGTCTTTGGTGGTGTTACAGGTTACTCATCTGATGATATTAACAAGTAAGACTCCAAATTGCATTTTAATGTTCGACCATTAATTTGAAAGATTTATTGTATTTTTTTTTTCCTTTTTGGTGTTAACGGTCAATCTTTATAATAAAATAAGAGAACAAAACAGTTAGAAAAGAATAGGAGAACATAGAACCAAGTAGGAGAACATATAGCCAAACAATTTTGTTTATAATTTTGGAGAGGATGCTTGTTTTACACAATCTACCAGCTAGTATGAATTTCGTAGTTTTTCTATCAAACAATTACGGTGTAAATTTGGATTCTTTGTAATGAAATTTAAAGAACCAAAGGTACATGTGTTCAAAAACAGTTTTTATCGTTTTTGGCAATCAAATAATAAAAGATTTGCATCTTTTCCCTATGCTTGTAGTAAGGTTGTCATCCAGTTTTTGTACCGTTGATGAAGGGCCAATGATTATGATTTGTAATTTCATTTTTCTTATGTTCATTAGCTTTGTGGTTTCATTGTATACTAATGCAATTTATTTTTTGCTAGATTTCTGTGGATGGTGAGAATTGGAGGTGGAGTATTCCCTGTAATCAAGGAACCTGATTACCTTGTTAATGGGGAGTATCGTGTTGACAAAGGGGCAGCACCCAAGATGTTGAACTGTCTCATGTAAGTTTCTTTGCTGTTATCCTTAACCCATTTAGATGAATAAATTTCTAATGTATTATAGCATGTCAAGAAAGTATATAGAATAACCCGTTTAGCCTTGCATTTGGTTTTGTTCTCATTCTGTTTATTTATGTTAATTGGGATAATGTTAATACTGACTTTCATTTTTGATATAATATTTCAAAGTAGAGTGATTTCTTCTCTAGAGGGTCCTTTGTTATGATTTCCGGTGTTTTTAGGCAAAGGTTTCCTACTTCTTTGATATAGTTCTTGCCATTGTAAAATCAAGAAGAATATCCTTTTAGGAACTGTTAGGGCCAGTTAACGTTAAATAGTTGACTGAACACATAAAAGTAACTTGGATGCATGCAATTACTGTTGACTAGAATGATTTTCCACTTCGTTTTAAATAGTTAATTGAAGTTGTCACTCAGATTGGTATGTTTATCTTGTTTATTTATTTATTTTTGTTGTAGGTATAAACTTTCGTACTATCGATTTGGGGAGCTGGTAACAGAATATGGCAAACCATCTGGGTAAGTGAAGCATTAATTCTTTTTGTTCAAGTTATCTATAATCCCAGACATGCGTACAACAGTCTTTTTCATAACTTAAATATATATATAATTTTTCTATTGTCAGTTCGAATTGATATATGATATATTAGTTCCTTACATGTTGTTTATTGGATTTAAATGCTTTGACTTGGTTGTATGCATTTGTCAAAGTATCTTTTAAATCCAATAGTCCACATATAAAGAATTGATATATCTTCAGTTCGAACTGACAATTAAAAGACCATATATATATATATATATACAAAAAATTTTAAGTCGGTATATAAATTCGTCAGTGCGTTGACTTGTACAAGATTTGACACACTTTTATGTCCTTTAGATCCTAGGTGTTTGAATGATCCAGATTTAATACTCCCTAATCTTCATTCTCTTTCTCCCATTAATGTTTTTATTTACTTCCTATTTTTTCTATTCTCCTAAATTTTAATGTTATATTTCAATATCTTTCCTCGTTTATATGTCATCTTAAATCTCTTTATTTCCTTTCTTCTTTCGTCATATTTCTTTTATATTTCACCCTTATAAAAATGTCAAAAAGAAAAAAGAAAAAAAAAAAAGAATTGAAAGTGTATACTATGATTTTTTCAATTAGTTTTTTTTTTTGGATTTTTTGAGTACTGAACAAGTTTGAATTTATATTATAAAATAAATTTTAGTGGAATATTGATTTTAGTTTATTTAAGTTTTTTTATCAATTAAATTAATCATTTAAAAAAAATCTGGATTTATTTTAGCGATAATTAAATTTTAATATACTAATATGGAATATTTTTATTTGAAATTTAGATATTGATAAACAGATAAAGTGAGAAATGGAAACACTCGTACATAAATAAAACTAAACCAAAGTGAAGAAAAAAAAAATGAAATAACAAACATGTCTATTGTTTGCTAAAAAAAGTTGGCTGTTGTCCATTAAGACTTGAGATGTAAACGAAAAAAAATAAGAGAGGAAAGAGGAAATTTAAATGAGAATGAAATAAAATATTAAAATTTAGGTGAGAGAAAAACAAATATTAATAGAAAATAGAAAAGTGAGTTAATGACCATTAAATCTGGACCATTCAAACATATAAGATCTAATGGATGTAAATGTGTATCAAATCCTATGTAAAAAAAATGTGACCGTGGATCCTGCCCCATATTTATATAAATGCATCAGAATGATTAAATATCTTGCTAAAATACTCTAATTGCTTTTTGTGGTGGCAGGTACGATCGTGCAAGGGGGGTTGAAATTGGAAATAAGGATATCAAACTTGAATATCTGGAAGAGGCGTTTACAACATCTAACTGGATAGTTCGCATTTACAAGGTCAAACCACCTAAAAACAGGTGGTGAGTCGTTCCATTCTCTACCCTTCCCTCCACCTCTACGTGGGGCATGGTTGACGAGAATAGGGAGTGCTTGAGCTGTTGTGAGAAAACATAGTGTTAGCAATAGAAATAACCGTATTTTGCTTAAAGATTTGAGTAACATTCGATGCTCGTAAATTCTGGAACCCCTTTTTGGAGATGATTTGATAATGCCCCTCAGCCTCAGTTTTAATTTAACAGTTTATCGTTATATGGTTGAAAACTTGTTTAGATTTTCCAAATTCTAGCATAATGTAATTTATTGGCTTGGTGCGTTTATACTTTTATAGTTGTCTTGATTTAATGGTAATCTTATAGTTTTTGTTGCCTTGAAGTAGATATGATTATTATCACACTTTGAATTGTTCAAGATTGAGTTGTGGGTTTTGATAGTCTTTAAAAAAATGTGTGGATCAAATACATCTCTTTTGAGATATTTCAAACCTTGATGTAATTTTCAGCTTCACTACATAAATTACAATTCAATACAAATTTAAGAGTGGCACAAATGCCGAGAATTGAAGAAAGAGAAAGGGTTAGTTGGGATGGTCAATGGGGAAATGAGGATGGATATAGGTCCTTTAATCCCTATCTCCATTTTCCAAACCTTCCACCATCCCTCCCACGGTGAAAATGGGGATGAGGTAGTTTTGGGGGGTGGTCCCTCCATCCCCATCCCCATTTCTCCTTTTTTTTTTTTTCGTTTTATCCTGTTCCTTCACTTCCTCAAATCCCCTGTTTTTCTATTTTCTTATTTTTCCTTTATCAATAAAAATTACATATTAAAAAAGCATATATAGTTAGTAAAACAAAATAATAAAAATATTAAAAATATAAAAATAAATATGTTAATCGAAAATTCGCTTAGGGTGAGGAATTACAGCTAATACCCTCGAGACCCCTACCACGGAGGTGGTGGTCGGGGTTGGTACCTTGTACCTTGGAGAGATCTCGTATGAATATGGAGAATGAAGCAGTAAGGAGGATGATGTAGCAGGTAGGAGATGAGGCATCCTGCCCGTCTGGTTTCATGCTGAAGAAGGAGACATGGGGAGCTCGAGGTTTCCTTGCTGGAGCGAAGGGGTTGATCCTTGTCCCTGTTCCCTGGTCCTAGCCCTCGGTTGGGGTCAGAGCTCGTTCTGGTACCCGGAGCCTAGTTCTGGAGCCTGATTACTTCCTGTAGTTCCCCGACCTAGATAGCAAGTAAGGAGGGGGGCTTATCTAGCTCTACTGCTAGAAAGCTCGATTTCTTCCATAGAGAGGATGCAAGAGAGCTCACCTTCAAGCTGGTCTGGGTGGTTTCTCCTCATCTTAATGTGCGACTTTGGCATGTAGATGGGAAGATAAAGGCGCTAGGTTCAGCGAGGTAGGAATCTAGATCCGGTTCCCTAGATTTTCGTTGTAGATTCCCGATCTCATATAAGAAGGATTAGAGAGCTAGGACCAATGTGATTGGTACCTAGCCTGCATACACACAAGCTAATACAGTAGATAATATGAAAAACACAAGTCTTTTGTAGAGAGAGGTGAACTGACCAAAGGGGAAAAAGTATCACGAATGATCACATGTTGAAAAACCCAAAGGCAGTATCCATTTGAAGGAGGAATACCCTTCCTTATGTATATATCACAGATGCTCCGGGGAGCTTACAATAATGGAGAAATAATACCACCATGGTGCTCCGGAGAGCTTACAACAATGATCGAGTGTTAACCTATACCAGTATATTCCTGGTAAAGGTACACGTACAATGACGATCTAGAGAGAACTTTTAAACGAAGCGTGTGTCTTCTGAGATATCAGATCCCTCTTATGAGATGAGTTTACAGGTGTATTTATACATGGTGACTACCTTGGCGTGCAAGTCCATGACTCTTGAATTGGTATTCTTTTCCATATTGAATACGATTCTTCATTTAATGTAGTTGATCGGCTTGTAGCTAATATCTTGGAGAATATGTGTTTGCTTCCCCTTCAGACTCTTTCTTCCTTGATAGACGGGATTTTCTGTTGTAGTTGACCCACAATAATTGGTCGTGGAGGGTATCTTGGAGGCAAAGGTATTTGTTTCCTCTCTAGACTCTTTTACTAATGGTGGCCAATAAAGAGTTGAATATTCTCTTATTAATGGCGTTAATCATGTCATTAATAGGGTTGACTTCCTCAATAAGTACAGTTTGACCTCATTAATAGGGTTGACTACCTTCATTAATACGGTTTGACCTCATTAATAAGGTTGATTACCTCCATTAATACGGTTTGACCTCATTAATGGTATCGTAAGTGTCATGAAGGTCAACCCTTTCTTCCTATGCTGTTTGGAGGAGAGCTCTGATTTCATATGTCACTTTGGAGATCTACTTCATGGAGGTTACGTAAGGTGACGCTTGATATTCCTCGAAGGTGAGGTACCCCAGGTTCCAGTATACTGGCGGGGTCCCTAAGGGACCTCTCGATTGTCATGGAGCTAGATCGATCTTCTTGATATTCCTATAGAGCTTGTACTAACAATTCTACGGGCGAAATATCCCATAGGGTTCCAACCTTGTAGTTGGGAGCTTGGTTTAGCTATGCCGAGCTTTAACATGGAGCTCGAATTAATTATGCAGGATTCCTGGCGGGGTAGCGGGCTTTAATTGGAGAGCCTGAATGCATGCAAGGTGTTTGAGAAGGTGTGCCTCGCCATGCTTCTGTGGGGTCGTAAGGTACCTCGACCTAGAGGACCTCGATACCTCGCTACTTGGACCCCAGATTTGGACCCCTGCTTGAAGGCTGGAAGGTGGAAAATTCTTCTTTGGTCCCTAGCCAAATTTTGCTATTAACAGAAGTCCCCTCTGATTTGAACACCGGTATGTAGTTGGGGTTGGAGTTAGAATCTTGTACTACATGAAGAATTTTGTTTGTCGCTTCTTACTTGTAACCAGAATCGCTCACAGTGCTGGGCTTAGCGAAAGGGGGTACTAGTCATTCCTGTTTTAGGAGTCTTGGTACATTTGGCGAAGCTGATCCTAGTAGGAAACTAAGGCCACTTTCTCACCAGGTCTTTATACATAGGCGAAACATAGGTGCATTCGGCGTACCTTTAAAATAAATGAGCGATGGCGGACCATAGAAGGGATATTCCCTTTGTGGAATTTACGATGCTCTAGTCAGTGTAAAATTTGGTAAGTGAGAAAGGTCACAAACCGTATTGCTCGATCATGTCGGATGAAGCTCTAGTGGTTAATCTGAGAGCATGAAATTTCTGTTCCTAGAATTGGTAGGCACATATGCCACCTAACCTTTCCCGACGGGATTGGCCCGGCCATGGCAATAGGATGACCTTTTGATTGTTCAAGTCTCATGATCTAGCAAGCAACTATTCTCTTACGCTTGAATCCTTCTTAGGGGAGGTCAACCGACCAAGGCATTCGGAACGCTAGCTCCCTGGTCTTGGGATCCAGATGGCAGCAATGCACTTATACTCATATCCCTCTTGGGCATGGTAGCCCAACAAAAGCATCAGGAGTGCTATCTAGCTATTTCCTGGTCTCGAGGCGATCATTGTCGAAATACCATGGCGTTCCTCTTGGAGGGATTGATCCAGTCCAAGGCATCAGGAGCGCTATCTAGCTATATCTTGGTATTTTGATCCGGATGGCAACTATGCTCCTACACTCAGACCCTTCTTGGGGGCCGTAGCCCAGCCAAGGCATTAGAAGCGCTATCTAGCTATATCCTGGTATTTTGTTCTGGATGAAAACTATGCTCTTACACTCAGACCCTTCTTGTGGGTCGTAGCCCGGCCAAGGCATCAGAAGCGCTATCTAGCTATTTTCTGGTCTCGAGATCTGGATGATAACTATGCTCTTACACTCAGATTCTTTTTAGGGGTCGTAGCCCTGCCAAGGCATCAGGAGCGCTATCTAGCTATATCTTGGTATTTTGATCCGGATGGCAACTATGCTCTTACACTCAGACCCTTCTTGGGGGTCGTAGCCCGTCCAAGGCATCAGGAGCGCTATCTAGCTATATCCTTTTATTTTGATCCGGATGTCAACTATACTCTTACACTCAGACCCTTCTTAGGGGTCGTAGCCCGACCAAGGCATCATGAGCGCTATCTAGCTATATCTTGGTATTTTGATCCGGATGGCAACTATGCTCTTACACTCATACCCTTCTGATGGGTCGTAGCCCGACCAAGGCATCAAGAGCGCTATCTAGCTATATCCTGGTATTTTGATCTGGATGACAACTATGCTCTTACACTCATACCCTTCTTGGAAGGGGCTGGTGCCCGGCCAAGGCATCAGAGGTAGTGAGAGGGCTTCCCCGATCAGTCTTTGGTCTTGAGGAGATCACTGTCGAAATACTATGGCGATCCTCCTGGAGGGAGTAATCCAGTCCAGGGCATTAGGAGGGCTATCTAGCTCTACTAGTTAAGGCGATCACATGAGATCTATTACGGATACCGAAATCGAAGGAGATGTAAACTCAAGTCGAGCCGATACGAAGTTGCATCAATGTATGGTGGTATCAGTTGATAACCATTCTCACTCTATGAGCTTTTTCACGAGTAGAATCTCTTGAGATGATCTGCATTATGAATGTAGATAGTAGAATGGCTCTCCGCGAAAGACATTTTTTTATTGTGAACTAGGGGAAATGGTCTCACGCTGGGGCCATCGCCCCTCTTACTGAAGTACTGAGAAAATATTGAGCTTCTAGTCCCTAAGTTATGTAACCGGTTTGGAAGTCTGCTTGGGGTAGATGAGATTTTTCAACAATCGTAATGGAGCTTGAGACCCCACTGTGAACGAATCAGGACCTTTGGGTGCTCCCCGAACGGATCGAGACCTCGATGGCTCACCAGGGCATTGGAAGACCCAGTACAAATAGAGAGGAGCCATCGATATGATAATCTTCGAGAGCAAGCTGGTGTTTGCTAAGGTCGAGCTCGTGCAAGCCAATGAGGATGGTTACTTCTTCATAACCTTCCAGGCAGAGCTGGCTATACTTCCCCCATTTGACTTAAGAGTCATTGATGGACGGAAAAGGGAGGGGATTAAGAAGAAAGTTGCTGAGATGGTTGTGTTTGTTCCTATCGTAGATGGCAAGTCTTGAGTTGCTAAAGCAGATCTTGGCTCAAAATCCCATGGTGCAGTAGATGATTAATCCGAAGAGGGTGCTTTACCCTTAAATAAAGACCACAGATGAAGTGGTTGTTTATATGGCAGGTGAGCCCCGGTTGATCCAGAAGTAGATGTTTCGGATGGAGAAAACTACTCTCTTAGGTGACGTCAAACCAAAAGGAGGAGGTGCTGACCACGGTAGTGAGGGACACAGTTGTTTTGAATAAAGACATGGCCAGAATTGAGGCAACCATGGCTTATGTGCAGGTAACCCGGGAGTGGATCCAACATGCATATGATCTGGAGAGACTCGGGTCCATGCGTCGTGCCCTGCGAGGATTGCTCTAAAAGAGGAGGTAAACTCTTGAGGGAGTGGATTAAACTCTGCATGGCAGCGTTGCTGCCTTAGAAGCCAAAGTGAGTGCTTCATTTACTGAAGGACGCTTCTGTGTTGCATGCTAGGCAACTCGAGCTCTTCTTTCCTCAGACCTGATCATCATTGGAGGATGGATACCTTGAGTAGATCACAGAGAAAGCTAAGAGTTGCCTAGGTCTGCTCCGACTGAAGCCGAACCTTTTTGAGATGATGGTTGAATAGGTGATGAGGAGGACTTGGTTCCCAACTCTGGTTTCATATCTAGTCATGTTAGGGTAGGGACTACCTTGAAGTCCCCTTCTGCTGTAGATGCATGAGGGGCTCCAACCTGCCTGCCTCTCCATCAGAATCATCCAATGTAGAGGTCCAGTTTTATCCTTCCAAGGAAATGGAGGTCCGAACTGGTCTGGCAGATGTGGGTTGCTGCAGAGGTTAGGGATGTAGGTGGAGCTTCAAACCTACGTATCTGTCCGTTTGAATCTGTCAAGGGGGTAAAAATCTAGATTGACCTTACCAAGGAAAGGGAGGTGTATACTGAAGGCATAGTGATGGAAGAGGTCTCGATCAATCCAGCTGAATAGATAATGGACCGAGCTGATTCAGGCTGACACGACCAAGGTGGTAGAGCTGGCTCTGAGTTAGTTGTGCTAGAGGATGATGATTCTACCTTTACCCAAGCAGCAGGATCAGGGAGGAAGAAGCTACTACTGTCGATGAAACTAACCTGGGATGTGGATCGGGACCACGGTAGCTCACTAGGGCAATGAATGGCCCGGTATAAATGGAGTGGAGCTACCGGTCTGGTACTAGATACAAGGAGGCTCCGAGACTTGCAGTGGTGCTGCTGTTGCTCAAGAGGTTTACTCAAGAACGTAGGAGGCCTTACTGAATATGGGAAGCCTTCGGGCTTATCTCGAATGAACCAGGATCTCGGTGGCTTGCTAGGGCGCTGAATGACCCGGTATGAATGGAGCAAAGCCACCGATATGATGCTATTTAGGAGCAGGTTGTTGCTGCTAAAGTCGAGCTTGAGCAGACCAATGAGGAGATGATCAAGATAATGAGGGGAACACTTGTCTTGAGCAAAGCCATGGCCAGAGCTGAGGTAATCACAACTAAGATACAGGTAGATAGAGAGCAGATGCAGTGTGCATATGATATAAAGAGACTCGAATCCGTGCTCCGTACCGTGTAAGGACCGCTCTGAAGGAGATCATGGAGAGAGCTGAGAGTTTATTGGGTCCACTCTCACTGAAGCCGATCCATCTCGAGCCACAAGGTGCACTGATGATGAGGAGGACATGTTGTCCATCTCCACATTCATGCCAGGCCATACTAGGGTAGAAACTATCTCAAAGTCCTCAAGGTAGAAGAGGTAAGAGAGGTAGGAGAGATCTCGATTGATCCAACTGAGGAGATGGAGGTCAAGGCTGATTGAAGTTGATCCAACCAAGGTGGTGGAAGCTGGCTACGAAGTAGCAGTGTTAAGGGATGATGACCCGTCCTTCAACCAAGCAATGAGACTAAGAAGGAAGGAGCTGCTACTGTTGAGGAGACTAACCAAAGAGGTAGATCGCGACCAAGATAGCTCGCTAGGGCGATGAATGGCCCCATACAAGTGGAGATGAGGCACCGACCTAGTAGTCTAGAGACATGCTTGAGATCCTAGAAGTTTCCCGCGACTGAGAGACGGCTTTGGACCCCTCCGGAAAGAGTAGGAACCATGGTGACTCACTTAAGCATTGGACGACCCAATATAAATGGAGAGGGGCAACCTGTCTGGTACCGGTCCAGAGGCATACTTGGGATCCAAGGAGCCCCTAGCAACTGAGTGAAGGCTCTGGACCACATAAAATGTGGGAAGCCACTAGGCTGTCCTTGATCAGATCGGGCTTCGGTGGCTTGCTATGAGGGTGAATGGCCTGGTACATATGGAGCAAAGCCACCGGTCTGGTACTGGTCCAGAAGCATGCTCGGGATCCTAGAAGTCCCCAGCAACTGAGAGAAAGCTCTGAACCCTCCTGGAATGAACCGAGAATTTAGTGGCTCACTTGGGCGTTAACCGGCCCGGTGTAAGAAGTGAGGAGCCACTTGGCCTTACAGTTAGGCTGCTACTCTAGAGGTTTGCTTAGGCATGTAGGAGGTAAACCAAGAGTGGAAAACCTCTGGGCTCTCCTCGATCAAAGGCCCAATACATATGGAGCGAAGCCACTGGTCTGGTACTGATCCAGAAGCATGCTTAGGATCCTAGAAATCCCTATCAATTGAAATGAGGCTTTAGACCATGCTGGAACGAAACAGGAGCTCAGTGGCTCAATTGGGCGTTGACCGGCTCTGTATAAAAAGTGAGGAGCCACTGGGCCTTGCTATGGGGTTGCTACTCCAGAGGTTTTCTTAGGCATGTAGGAGGCCTTACCAAAATATGGGAAACCTCTGGGCTCTCCTTTACCGGATCGGGCTTCAGTGGCTTGCTAGGCCGGTGAATGACCCGGTAAACATGGAGCGAAGCCACCGATCTTGTAGCGTTGCCACTGCTCCAGAAGCTTGCTTAGGCATGTAGGTGGCCTTACTAAATATGGGAAGCTTCTGAGAACTCCTCGATTGGATCAGGCTTCGATGGCTTGCTAAGGCGGTGAATGGCCCGGTAAACATGGAGCGAAGCCACCGGTCACTGAGAGAAAGCTCTGAAACCTTCTGGAGTGAATCGAGAGTTCAGTGACTCACTTGGGCCTTGACTGGCCCGGTGCATGAGGCGTGGAACCACTAATCTTCTACT
The DNA here is from genome assembly GCA_032871835.1 of Dipteronia dyeriana. Lineage (NCBI taxonomy): Eukaryota > Viridiplantae > Streptophyta > Magnoliopsida > Sapindales > Sapindaceae > Dipteronia > Dipteronia dyeriana. The sequence continues at coordinate 48,398,814 of CM065297.1, forward strand.
GGTCGTGCTGCTCTAGAAGCTACACAACTGAGTTGGCTTATTAGATTCATGAGTCGACCTGCTACCGCTACCTAGGAGCTTCTGAAAGGTGGATACGGTGACATGAAGGGTCTCGTATGACCAGGTCCAAGTCACACGGATCTACTGGATAAGATATCTACAGGTAGCAGAGCAAATCTTCTGTAAAGAAGCAGGAGAGGTACAGTTCTACTGTATTGGAGCTTTCGATGTATCAGAATGGTTTAACTATATAGGAGATCTTCAAGCGGGGAGCTACTGTATTGGAGCTCCATGAATATATGAGCATATTCGCTTCATAAAAGTAGCATAATGAACTGGTACCACCAAAAATCCAGAGTACCATATTTGCTCCACAATGAACGAAACTCGTTAAATGATAAAATGAGCACCACATGCGATGCATAGGCGATATAGACAAGTATGAAGAAAGGACATCGTATATAGTAAATGATATTCCATGAATAATGAATCTGTTACCTTAATAGTACATTGATACTCATGTAGAGACATAGAGGCTTTCAAAAGGGGTGTGGAAACTCCCCACAGACGGCGCCAGAAAGTGTTAACCGAAAATTCGCTTAGGGTGAGGAATTACAGCTAACACCCTCGAGACCACTACCACGAAAGTGGTGGCCGGGTTGGTACCTTGTACCTTGTTGAGATCTCGTATGAATATGGAGAATAAAGCGGTAAGGTGGATGATGTAACAGGTAGAAGACGAGGCATCCTGCCCGTCGGGCTTCATGCTGAAGGAGTAAACACAGGGAGCTCGAGGTTTCCTTGCTGGAGCGAAGGGGCTGATCCTTGTCCCTGTTTTATGGTCCTAGCCCTCAGTTGGGGTCAGAGCTCGTTCTAGTACCCGGAGCCCGGTTCTGGAGCCCGATTACTTCCTGTAGTTCCCCGACCTATATAGCAAGTAAGGAGAGGGACTTATCTAACTCAAGTGCTGGAAAGCTCAATTTCTTCTATAGAGAGGATGCAGGAGAGTTCACCGACTCCCTTCAAGCTTGTTTGGGTGGTTTCTTCTCATCTTGATGTGCGACTTGGCATGTAGATGGGAAGATAAAGACGCTAGGTCTAGCGAGGTGGGAATCTAGATCCGGTTCCCTAGATTTCCGTTGTAGTTTCCCGATTTTATATAAGAAGGATTAGAGAGCTAGGACCAATGGGATTGGTACCAGCCTGCATACACACATGCATAATACAGTAGATAATATGAAAAACACAAGTCTTTTGTAGAGAGAGGTGGACTGACCAAGGGGGAAAAAGTATCACAAATGATCACATGCTGAAAAACCCCAATGCAGTATCCAATGGAAGGAGGAATACCCTTCCATATGTATATATCACAGATGCTCCGGGGAGCTTACAACAATGGAGAAATAATACCACCATAGTGCTCCGGAGAGCTTACAACAATGATCGAGTGTTAACCGATACCAGTATATTTCTGGTAAAGGTACACGTACAATGACGATCTAGAGAGAACTTTTAAAGGAAAAATGTGTCTTCTGAGATATCAGATCCCTTCTATGAGATGAGTTTACATGTGTATTTATACATGGTGACTACCTTGGCGTGAAAGTCCATGACTCTTGAATTGGTCTTCTTTTCCATATTGAATATGATTCTTCATTTAATGTAGTTGATCGGCTTGTAGCTAATATCTTGGAGAAGATGTGTTTGCTTCCCCTTCGAACTTTTCCTTCCTTGATAGGCAGGATTTTCTGTTGTAGTTGACCTCTAATAATTGGTTGTGGAGTATATCTTGGAGGCAAATGTATTTGTTTCCTCTTTGGACTCTTTTACTAATTGTGGCCAATAAAGAGTTGAATATTCTCTTATTAATGGCACTGATCATGTCATTAATAGGGTTGACTTCCTCAATAAATACAGTTTGACCTCATTAATAGGGTTGACTACCTCTATTAATACGGTTTGACCTCATTAATAGGGTTGATTACCTCCATTAATACGGTTTGGCCTCATTAATGGTATCGTAAGTGTCATGAAGGTCAACCCTTTCTTCCTATGCTGTTTAGAGGAGAGCTCTTGTTTCGTATGTCACTTTGGAGAGGTACTTCATGGAGGTTACCTGAGGTGACGCTTGATATTCCTCGAGGGTGAGGTACCCCAGGTTCCAGTATATTGGCGGGGTCCCTAGGGGACCTCTCGATTGTCATGGAGCTAGATCGGTCTTCTTGATCTTCCCATGGAGCTTGTGCTAACAATTCTAAGGGCGAAATATCCCATAGGGTTCCAACCTTGTATATGGGAGCTTGGTTTAGTTATGCCGAGCTTTAACATGGAGCTCGACCTAAGTATGCAGAATTCTTGGCGGGGTAACGGGCTTTAATTGGAGAGCCTGAATGCATGCAAGGTGTTTGAGAAGGTGTGATGAGAACAATGCAGCTGTATCAAATGATCCATTGCATGTTCCGGTTGGGCCAATAACAAGGGCAAGAGCTAAGAGATTCAAAGAAGCACTAAATGGCCTCATTCAAGACACTTGGGCTGATTTTGAATTGTTGAAGTCCAAGATAAGCCCACATGAAGACAAATGCATAATTAATGTCATCAAGGCAATTGATTGGGCTGAATAAGGAAGACTTAGGTGTGTGGCACAAGCTAGGAGAAGAGTCAACTTTGGCTGATTTACTCCTTTTTAATTTCCAAAGAATAATAGTTGATTTGTTTCCCAAATTAAGGGGCTGATTTGTTTCCAGATTTAGCTTTCCAATTAGGGAGCAAGTCAATAGTTTCTCAAATTAGTTTTCTTCTGATTATAAGGCCTTAATGGCCGAATTATCTTGTTTCCTTTTAGGATGGCTGATAGCCTTTCTTTTCGTTTAGGGTTTTAGAATATAAAGGAACGAATTGGATGTAATTCGACAGACTTGAATTGAATAAAAAAATTGTGAGAGTTCATCTCTTTTTGGTTCTGAAAACTTGACTTATCACTCACATCTTCTTCTTGTTCTTGAGTGTGGCGTCTTCAACTTCTTGATACCGTTGGTTCTTACCTCCTTATAGGTAACGGGTCGCGGTTCGATAACGTTTTTTTTTTTAAACTTGGTTAGAAAACGATCCTTCGTTACCATATATTAGTTCCGGGTCTCACTGCTCCTGGTGAGGTTCATATCAAGGTGTGCCTTGCCATGCTTCTGTGGGGTCGTAAGGTATCTTGACCTAGAGGACCTCGATACCTCGCTACGTATACCCCGGATTTGGACCCCTGCTTGAAGGCTGGAAGGTGGAAAATTCTTCTTTGGTCCCTAGCCTAACAAACTATATATATTAATATATTATATATAATATTTTGGAGAAATGAGGATGGGGACACTTTACCTCAATCCCTATCTCCATTTCCAGAAATTTGTGGGGAAAATGGGAAAATTGGGATAAAAATCATCCTTATCCTCTCCATCATTTCTCTATTTTATCCTTAAAATTTCCCCCAATTGGGAATGGGGGACCGGGGATTTGGGACTCCGTGGGAAAATGGCTATCCCTAGCTGTACAAATGTCGTGTACACCAACTTGTACACTTAATGGGTCTGGATTTGACCTAGGATGATTCTATTATCATCAAAAAGATATAAAAAATATCTTGTTTTCTTTTTGAAACAAAAAATAAAAAATAAAAATCTTGTTATACATGTTTGAATAGATTTTTTATTTTTCAAAGATACCCTTACATTTAAAATAACTAGAAATTTAAATTTATTTCCTATATCATAAGTAGAACAAAATTTACACGTCTTGACTGTAATTTTAATTTTCAACTGAATCGGCCGGTCAGGCATACAAAATTGTCCAAACCATTTGAAATCCTGATGTTATCAATTGAGGCCTTTTCGATTCTCTTTGAAAAACAATTTTTTTCATTGTGTTTTTATACTCTTCTTATTTATTCACTTCCAAAAACACAAATTTTGTTTTTCATTCTTTGTTTTTCAGATCACACAATGACAACCAAAATTTATATCATAGCTTGTTGATAATTGTTAAAAAGTTACAACCATATTATCAATTCATTTGTTTGGTAATGTGAGTAGACCGTGGATTGCCTTAACTTCATTTCTTTTTTTATACATCGGGTAGTGACAACCACATTTTGGCAACATATAAAAGCTTGTACGAACAGATCGTTGTCAATGTTTAATTTATTAATTTGAGCCCTACTTAGGTTTCTCATAGCTAGAAAAATGTGTGTAATATGAGAAAAATGGATGCAATGAGGAAAATGAGTGTAATGAAGAAAAATATATGTTTAAATTTCCTAATAATATTTAAATGATAGTTTTGGTATTTTGAAGGACGTAGGGTACAAAAATCATTATTTAAATATCTCACAATTTTCACCTTTTTAATATGGGTGTAGGAAGTAAAATGGGTGTAACAAAATATTTTGTTTGAGAAGAACAAAGTTTGTTTGTTTTCTTTAAAATGGTCAAACAATTTAAAAATACCTAAAAACAATAAAAAAATACAACGTTAAAAAATCATGATTTTTCATTTAATACCAAATTATTGAATTGCATTAATATATTTCCTTTCATGAATATACGAAGATAATATATTTTTAAAAATATCAAATGAAAATGCATAACAATTATACTAAGTTACACAATCCTTTATGTTTCAGATTTCAATTCCGATTTCAATTCCAATTTAGTCTTCAGAACTTTGATTCTTCTCTGGCAATTCGTCCTTATGTAGTGCTTTGCAGAAAACGTGGCAGGATTTGTCATTGGACTTTCTGAAACACTAAGAATTAAATTATAAAAACTAAATTATCCCAAGTCCAACTCTCAGAAGACATTCTATAAAAAATAAAATTGATAATATTATTGAAAAAAGAAAAAGAAAAAAACATTCCTTCTTTCTTTCTACTAAGTCTGTTTGAGATGAGAAGAAACTCAGAACATGTAACTTGACTTGTGTTACGTTATCTCAGCTGATTGGAAACCATTCGCTTGCTTACTAGTCATTGCCTTTTGTTTTTTCAGATGAAGTACGTGAGGCCCCATTGCTTGTTCATGCAATATAATGTAAAAGGAAAAGAGGAAAGCTATCGGAGAGTTCACTCGTCTCCTAGGTTTGAATATTTTGGAAGATTATTTGTTAATTGCAAGTCAAGATTAGAAGATAGAATTTAGTTTTTTTAGATTACTTCTTGATAATTGTTAATTGGATTAGATTCCTGTCTGATCGGTTATCTTTAGAGTTTCAGTTGTTTTAGACTTGTCAACTTAGTTGTTAAAAGCATGACTTGGAAGTAATAAAATATAATCAAATTATTCGGTCAATTATTTGTTAGATTATTTTAACGTTGGAGGCCCGATTTTCATCAAATTAAACCAGTTCTAAACTGGTTCGTTCCTATTCAAAATATGTAAGCACAAGAATGTTTCTAACATCCGACCGTCGTCCAATTATCCGATCAGTTACTGCTGCACGTAACAGATTGACATCAAAGCCAGGCATAGATGATCAAAGGTTAGATCGTTTGGAGAATGCTCAGGAAAAATTACGGAAGGAAATAAAAGAAATGTTTGCGACTATGAACACACGTTTTGATCAACTGTTCAGTTCTCGGATTAATGAGCAAGGTGAAGGCTCACGTACTCGTATTACTGGGCCATGCAAGCGAAGATGGAGGAACCATTTGAGATAACTCAACTCATTCCTAAATCCCAAGAATGGTGAAACTCGATTTCCCTCGCTACAACGGAACAGAAGACCCCACAAGTTGGATCTGCCGAGTGAAACAATTCTTTGAATTCCATTGGACTGCAGAAGATGAGAAAGTACCTTTAGCCTCTTTTAATTCGGAGGGTAATGCTCAGATATGGTTACAATTGATGAAGGAAGGGACTCCGGTAACAACTTGGGAGGTTTTTAAACAGGGTCTTCATAACAGAGATGGCCCTACCTGTTAAAAGTGTATTTAAAAAAAATGACCGTTGATTATTTGTTTTAAATGTGTAATAATTTATAACGTTTTTTAAATTTAAAAATTGAAGTTATTATTATTTCAGTTTTTATTTATTTTTAATTGTTGGTGTCAATTTTATTTTTTCAGTTTTAATTTTCTAATCATTTATAAGAATGCACACAAAAAAAACATTTTTTCTTTAGAAACAAAAACTCACTACAACTATAAAAGAAATTCTCAAGTATTATTTGTTAGATTTCCGAACAATATTTGAAAGAGTTTGATTATTCCGGTTCTTCTTCGTGCAAAGAAGTTCCAAGACAGAGGTAATTCTGGGCAGTTTTATCCTGGGGACGACGTGGCAATTTTGGGAACTGCTTGCACAATTAGAGCAGAGCCGCGAAACGTCTTAAAGAGAGCGACATTGTCCGTGACTCAGCCACTCTCCTGGTTTTTCTATTCAAATTATATTTGAAACTATTTGAAACAATTTTTTTAGCAACAAATTATTTTTTTTCAAAACAATTTCCAGAAATAAAGATTATTTTTGAAATACTTTCCAGCAACTATTTGTATTAAAAAATTTTGCACTAACAATTTTAAGACGCTTCTTAATCTTTCTTTAAATCAAAAGTTTTTTTTTTCAATGGATTCTAAGTCATCCGACCTAAACCGACCATTCCGCTTTAAGGGTGTTCAATTTAAACGTTGGAGACAAAAAATGTTTTTTTATTTGACCACCAAAAAATTAGTCATTATTGTTAACGCTCTTCCTGAAAACCCAACTACTGAACAAACATCAGCTTTAGAGAAATGGACTGCAAATGATTTTATTTGTAAAAATTACATTCTTAATGGTTTGTCTGATGATTTATATGACTACTATACTACTTTTGATACTGCAAGAGATGTGTGGGAGGCACTTCAGAAAAAATATGACACTGAAGAGGTCGGAGTTAAAAAATTTGCCGTCAGCCGCTACGTGAAGTATCAAATGACAGATGACAAGTCTGCAGAAGCTCAGTAACATGAGCTGCAGAAGATTGCCCATGAGATCACGTCTGAAGGTATTAACCTGGATGAACAATTCCAAGTAGCAGTGATCATTGACAAGCTCAAGGGGATTATGCTTGATAGCAAGAGTGTAATAATGTAATTGACAATCTTTTCATATTAATAAAGTGATTTCTAGTTTAACAAATCTCATAGCATTTATAGTATAATTATTATAATTGTCAAAAGTAAATAATCATAAGGTCAAAAGACTATGAGAAAAGAAGAATTGTTCATACATTTAAATATGTATGAGGTAGACACAATTCTTTAGTTAGTCTTGAATAATATTCACAACTCAAGATAAAAGGTTGAGCGCCTTTATCTTGTCAAAGTTGTAGATTCTTTTGCTAGCATTTGAGTGGGATCAAATGTGTTATGATGAGTCTGAAATCATCAAAGTATGGTGTCTTAGGGTAAAAGAATCTAGCGCACTGGGTGCATTGAATAAGATCAAAATGAAATACTTTATATAGAACCGTCAATGGATAAAAGTTTTCATTTGAAGACAATCGGAGAGTCTATCTCAATCCTGAGATAAATGATGGACTTATGGTTGTAAGTGTTATCATTTGAGCTATCATTGAGTACGATTATATAGCATAGTCTATCCTCTATAGTTTGGTGGTATTCATTTGTTAATCGATAGAGGACTTCATTTATAGATATAGACATCGTGGCTCCATTTATTAATGAGAGTAGAATACCATCATATGGATGTTTTGAGGTATTGGATATTAAATCGTAACGTTAAGTTTTCAATAGTGACTATTGAAACATGGCTTATGGACAAGTCAAAATATCCAAGTTCAAAATGTGGTCATATGAGTAAATATGGTAACTTGGAGAGCTATAGAGGTCTATGAGCTCTTGGTGATTACTGATATTCTTCACGAGGATACGCTTTCTCCAATAAGGTTGTCTAGAGTATGAATGAGTAACATCAACTTATTCTATCTTTATTTAAGAGTTCAATTTTAGTTTTTTAGTTCATTTGTTGATTGTGATTAGGTTGTGTCTATTGGAGCATAAATTTAGATAGCCCGCCAAGATCCTAATTCCACACCAACTTGCATGGATCACTTGATATATTCTACCGGACCAATGTAGGGGTCCATCAAGAATTGTATTGAGGCATGTAGACTTGTTTCTTTTTGTAAGAAACATATATATATTGGCCCATATATATGGTTTGGGTGGCAAGGCTATTTAGAATAGCTTTATTATATTATATTATATTATTATTTACTATAATAGAAATTAATTAATTAATTATTTAATTAAAAGTCAAAATCTTTTTCCTGGTAGGAGATGATCTCCTAAAATTATACTATTGTTGGTAGTATATTTAATATTAAAGACTATATTTGATAAGTAGATAAATAAAATGAATTATTTATCTAATCAAATTAGGAAGTCTTTAATATGTTTACAAATACACTATTGAGTTGAATTTTGAATCTTGGTGTAGGATATAATTTCTTTTTGAAAAAAATTCTTAACCACCAAGTAAATCTACCTAAGGAAATGATTATTGTCTACCAAGTAAATCCTTCTAGAAGAGGATTTATGATCCTATATATATATATATATATATATATATATATATATATATATATATATATATATGTGTGATTTTCGGCCAGCCTAATTGCAATTTCATAGAGATTTCGGCCAGCCCTGTTTTTCTAAGAGAAGAATTCGGCCATCATAGAAATTTAAGGGAGAAAAATATGATTTTACTCTAGACAAAATTCGACCAACTCTAAGAAATAGTGTGTGATTCGAGAAAGAAGAAATAGGAAGAAAGAACTGTTCTTTTCCCTATAACCGTTCGACCATCATAGATCCGTTCTTTTCCCTACATCGACAACTGCTAAATTTCTAGAAAAAGACTATATAAATAATTTCGTGTCTAAAATTAGAGGTTTCACAACCAAGCCCAATTGTAAGTTCCGTACCAACACAATATCAACAATCTACCATACCTTGTCGTAGTGGGAGAGTTGTTAAACAACCTAAGAGATACATCGGTCTAGGAGAATCTGTAGAGAATCTTTCAAAAGACGATGATCCCTATAAGTACAAGAAAGCAATGTAAGATGTTGATTGTCTCCATTGGCAAAAGGCAATGCAATCCGAAATTGAATCTATGTTCAAAAACAAAGTCTGGTCTCTTGTAGACTTGCCTAAAGGGATAAAACCCATCGGGTGCAAGTGGGTATACAAGAGGAAAAGAGGAATGGATGGAAAGGTGGAAACCTTTAAAGCTAGATTGGTAGCTAAAGGTTATACACATAAGAACGGTATCGATTATGAAGAAACCTTATCTCTTGTGGCCATGCTTAAATCCATTTGGATACTCTTATCTATTGTGGCATCTCTAGACCTAGAGATTTGGCAAATGAATGTCAAGACAGCTTTCCTTAATGGAAGTCTTGACGAAAGCATCTACACGATGCAACCAGAAGGATTCATTGAAAAAGGCCAAGAGGAAAGGGTATGCAAGTTAAAAAGATCCATATATGGCCGTGAAAAGTTTTGGATTTATTCAAAACCTTGACGAACCTTGTGTATACAAAAGGATTAAAGGCGACAAGTTGGTTTTCCTAGTTCATTACGTTGATGATATACTACTCATCGGAAATGATGTAGGTGTATTGACATCAATTAAAGAATGGTTAGCAAAACTATTTGATATGAAGGACTTAGGAGAAGTAAGTTATATTCTTGGTATCCAAGTCATAAGGGATAGAAAGAATAGAACGATTGTAGTATCCTAAGCTTCATACATAGATAAAGTCTTGTCTAGGTTTTCCATGCAAGATTCCAAGAAAGTTATGTTACCTTTCAGACATGGAATCAAATCTTCTAAGGAACAAGTTCCTAGGAATGAGCATGAAGAGCAATTCATGAGTAGGGTTCCGTATGCATCGGCAGTTGGAAGTCTCATGTATGCAATGCTCTGGACTAGACCATATATTTATTTTACTGTGGGCATAGTTAGCAGGGTTCAACCTAAACTTGGTCCTGATCATTGGACGGCAGTCAAGCATATTTTCAAGTATCTTAGGAGAACGAGAGATTATATGTATGAATACTCTAGAGGGGATTTAATTCCCGTTGGGCATACAGATTCTGATTTTCAGTCAGATTCTGACTCTAAGAGATCAACATTTGGATCTGAGTTTAATATTGGATGAGGGGCATTCATATGGAGGAGTATCAAGCAATTTTGCATTGCAGATTCCACCATGGAATTCAAGTATGGTAACGCATGCGAGGCTGCAAAAGAGGCTGTCTGGCTCTATAAATTCTTGATTGACTTGGAAGTGGTTCCTGATGCGAATAAGCAGATCACTATCTATTGTGACAATAGTGGAGCAGTGGCTAATTCGAGAGAACCAAGAAGTCATAAGAGAGGGAAACACATTGAAAGAAAGTATCACCTTCTAAGAAAAATTATGCATTGGGGTGATGTGACGATTACCAAGATCGCGTCAGTAGAAAATCTATCAGATCCCTTTACAAAGGCTTTTCCACAAAAGAGTTTTGATAGGCATCTAGAGAACATGGGGATGAGAGATATGACACATTTGCTATAGAGTAAGTGATAGATTGTTGGTATTATGCTTGATAGCAAGAGTGTAAAAATGTAATTGACAATCTTTTCATATTAATAAAGTGATTTCTAGTTTAACAAATCTTAAAGCATTTATAGTTTAATTAATATAATTGTCAAAAGTAAATAATCATAAGGTCAAAAGACTATGAGAAAAGAAGAATTGTTCATACATCTAGATATGTATGAGGTAGACACAATTCTTTAGTTAGTCATGAATAATTTTCACAATTTAAGTTAAAAGGTTGGGTGCCTTTATCTTGTCAAAGTTGTAGATTTTTTTGCTAGCATTTGAGTGGGATCAAATGTGTTATAATGAGTCTAAAATAATCAAAGTGTGGTGTCTTTGGACAAAAGATTCTAGTGCACTCGGTGCATTGAATAGGATCAAAATGATATACTTTATCTAGAATCGTCAATGGATAAAAGTTTTCATTTGAAGACAATCGAAGAGCCAATCTCAATCCTGAGATAAATGATGGACTTATGGTTGCAAGTGTTATCATTTGAGCTATCAACGAGTACGATTATATTGCATAGTCTATCCTCGATAGTTTGGTGGTATTCATTTGTTAATCGATAGAGAACTTCATTTATAGATATGGACATCGTGACTCCATTTATTAAATGAGAGTACAATACCATCATATGGATGTTTTGAGGTATTGGATATTAAATCTTAACGTTAAGTTTTCAATAGTGTCTATTGAAACATGGCTTCTGGACGAGTCAAAATGTCCAAGTTCAAAATGTGGTCATCTGAGTAAATATGGTAACTTGGAGAGCTATAGGCGGTCTATGAGCTCTTGGCAATTACTGGTATTCTTTACGAGGATACACTTTCTCCAATAAGGTTATCTAGGGTATGAATGAGTTACATCAACTTATTCTCTCTTTATTTAATATTTCAATTTTAGTTCTTTAGTGGAATGAACTAAAATTAAATATATCGGGCCTAAGTGAATCATTTGTTGATTGTGATTGGGTTGTGTCTATTGAAGCTTAAATTTAGATAGCCCGTCAAGATCCCCAATCCACATGAACTTGCATGGATCACTTGATATATTCTACCGGACCAATTTAGGGGTCCAGCAAGAATTTTATTGAGGCATATGGACTTGTTTCTTTTTGTAAGAATAGGTCTAGTTCACATGTTGAATTTTCATAAAGGTCAAATGAATTTAATAAAATAAGAAAATAATATATTGGCCCATATATATGGTTTGTGCGGCAAGGCTATTTAGAATAGCTTAATTATATTATTTTATTTTATTATTTAATTAACTAGAAATTAATTAATTTGTTGATTAATTAATTATTTAATTAAAATTCAAATTTTTTTCCTAGTCCGTGATGGTCTCCTAAAGTTATACTAATGTTGGTAGTATAATTAATATTAAAGACTATATTTTACAAGTGGATAAATAAAATGAATTATTTATCTAATCAAATTGGGAAGTCTTTAATATGGTTACAAATACACTATTGAGTTAGATTAAGAATCTTTGTGTAGGATATAATTCCTTTTTGGAAAGGATTCTTAACCACCAAGTAAATCTACATAAGGAAAGGATTCTTGCCTACCCAGTAAATCCTTCTTATAAGAGGATTTATGATCCTATATATATATATGTGTGTGTGTGTGTGTGTGTGTGTGTGTGTGTGTGTGTGTGTGTGTGTGTGTGTGATTTTCGGCTAGCCTAATTGCAATTTAATAGAGATTTCGGTCAGCCCTATTTTTCTTAAAGAAGAATTTGGCTATCATAGGAATTTTTAGGGAGAAAAATCTGATTTTACTCTAGACAAAATTCGGTCAACTCTATGAAATAGTGTGTGATTTGGGAAAGAATAAATACGATGAAAGGACGTTTAGTTTTCGATAGTACACTAGTAGCCTTTATATCAAAAGGTTTTGTGTACAACATCGAATCAAGGTTCACACGATTTTCAATCTAATTGATTGATAATTCACAAGTGACTTAATTTTCTTTGTTTTCTTCTTGGAGGATTATTTGTAACTAACAATGAGAAAGATTTTTTTTGTTTCCATCCTTAGGTATACGATTTAAAGAAAGTGAGCCCACATTCCTAGGTGATTCACGTTCGTGATTGGATTTGAAGATCTTATGGAATTGATTTAGTGCTTGTTCAATCGTCACCAGAAAAAGGCACGACACTTTTTATATACATAAATTAATCTAGGGTTAAGGTTCTTGCTAGTCAAAGGGAATTTTTTTTATACGCAAGCCCTAATTTTATTAAATTTTCTCACGCTTCCGCTGTGCGGGTTCTATTTTCCCTACACCCTCAAGTTGGAAAGACTTTAAGAACCACCTAAGATATAGGACCAAGGAGTTTTCCCTGGAGAGTTTGATCACATGCCTTCGAATCGAGGAAGAGGCCAGAAAACAAGAGCTAATGGAGGAAATTCTGGTTGTGACAAACAACAAGAATTTCAACATGAACAAGACCCCTACTATTCTAAAACCAAGAGCTAAGAACATGAAGAACCAGAACCGAAATCAGAACAAGAGCCGCAACAACAAAACACATAATAAGACTCCATAAAATCAGAATAAGCAATAGCCTCCCTCATGGAACAATGATTTGTCACAGTTTTCTTGCTATAACTGTGGGAAGATAGAGCATCTTGCTCAGAATTGTCAAAATAAGCGAGTTGCACGTCCTGCTGCTCATGCTAACTTGACCATAGACCACCGGGTTGCTATGATTTCGGCAGTCAACTTAGTTGATGGATCCGAGGGATGGTGGGTAGACACTGGTGCCTCTTGCCATGTCTGTTATGATAGAGCAATGTTTAAGTCTTATTCTAATGTTGTGGACAAAAAGGTGTTGTTGGGTGACTCATATTGCACCGTTGTTGCTTGTAGTGGGGAATTTGAACTAAATTTTACTTCTAGGAAGACTGTCATTCTTAAAGATGTCTTGCATACCCTAGAAATAAGAAAGAATCTTGTATCTCGTTATCTTCTCAACACGGCAGGATTCACTCAAACCGTAGGAGCAGATTTGTTTACTCTGACCAAAAATGGAATTTTTGTTGGCAAAGGCAATGCCACTGAGGGTATGTTCAAACTTAATGTTAATGTTAATAAAGTCAATATTTCTGCTTACATGATTTGTCATTTTATTATCTGATATTCTAGACTTTGTCGCATAAACAAAAGACTAGTAAAAAATATGAGTAGCTTAGGATTAATTCCAGAACTATCTCTAAAAGATTTTAAAAAATGTGAATCATGTAGTTAAACGAAAATCACAAAAACTCCTTATAAATCAGTAATTAGGGTTTCTGAACCTCTTGACCTAATTCACTCCGATATTTGTGAATTTGAAGAAATTTTGACTAGAAATGGTAAAAGGTACTTTATTACCTGTATAGATGATTGTTCTATTTTTTCTTGTCTATCTTTTGAAAAACAAAAGTGAAGCCATAAACATGTTCAAAATATTTTTAAATGAAATAGAAAATTAATTTAACAAGAAGGTTAAAAGACTTCGTAGTGATAGAGGGATGGAATATGACTCAGATGAATTTGTCAAATTGTAAAATTCACATGTAATTATCCATGAGAAAACTGCCCCTTGTTCCCCAGAGATGAATGGGAAAGCTGAAAGAAAAATAGAACTTATTCTGAGTTAATAGTAGTTGTTCTACTTAGCTCTGCTGCTGCCTCACATTGGTGGGGAGAAGTTCTATTAACTGTCTGTTATGTCTTGAATAGAGTTCCCAACTCGAAATCTAAAATTTCACCTTATGAAATTTGGAAAGCTAAAAAATCGAATGTTTCTTATCTTAGAACATGGGATTTTTTGGCTTATGTTCGGAAGCCTGATCCAAAAAGATCAAAGTTGGCAAGCCGAGCTTATGAATGTGTTTTCATAGGTTATGCAGTTAACAATAAAGCTTATAGATTTTACAACTTAAAAGATCATATTATTATTGAGTCAAATGATGTTGATTTCTTTGAAGATAGATTTCTCTTTAAAATAAGAAATAGTGGGGGGCCAGAGTCTAATAGTGTACCCAGATCTATTATGCCTGATGAAGTTGAGTTAGAATCAAGAAGAAGTAAAAGGGCCCGAACCTTCAAAGATTTTGGGCTTGAGTTTTATGCCTACACCTTAGAAGATGATCCGAATTCTTTCCAAGAAGCCTTGACTTCCTTGGATGCTGACCTATGTCAAGAAGCCATAAATGATGAAATGGACTCTCTAGAGTCAAATGGAACATGGCACTTAGTAGACCTTCCGTCTGGTTGTAAAACCAAAGGTTGTAAGTGGATTCTTAAGAAGAAATTAAAACCCGATGGATCATTTGAGAAATACAAGGCCCGACTTGTGGCCAAGGGTTACAGACAAAGAGAAAATGTAGATTTCTTTGATACTTATTCACCAGTAACTAGAATAACATCCATTAGAATACTTATAACTTTAGCAGCTTTGCATGATTTAGTTAAACATCAAATGGATGTTAAAACCGCCTTTTTGAATGGTGAATTAAAAGATGAGATTTACATGGACCAACCTGAAGGATTTATAATTCTTGGTCAAGAGAACAAAGTTTGTAAGTTAGTCAAGTCTCTCTATGGACTTAAATAAGCACCTAAACAATGGCATGATAAGTTTGATAATCTAGTCATCTCTAATGGTTTTAGAATAAATGAAAGTGATAAGTGCATTTATTATAAATCTGAAAATGATGTTTGCAATGTTATTTGTTTATATGTGAATGACTTACTTATTTTTGGCTCAAATATTCATGTTGTGAATGTTGTTAAATGTTTATTGACTGCTAACTTTGCAATGAAAGATTTAGGTGAAGCTAGTGTAATCCTGGGTATAAAAGTAACTAGGTCAAAATAGGGAATTTCTTTAGATCAATCTCCTTATATAGAAAAAATTCTAAGGACACTGGTAACAGTGTTAGACAAAATGAGTATGTGAGCATCATTGGTAGTCTTCGTTATGCTACTGATGTTGGGGTTTATGCCCTAAAGATGTAATTTTAAATGGATTTATGAAATAAATAAAAGAAAAAGTTTGATTCATTTTTATTGTGTTGTTTATTTTATAACTTGTGCATATATTTAACATCCAAGATTGTTGTATGTAATCTCGAACTGTGTATATATGAGTGTCATATACAGATGGATACAATAAGAGACGTGCAATCTAAAGAGTCCATAGATAGCAAATAAAGTTGGGTACATTAATTATGGTTAATCTATAGCTACGGTCTATTCCGTAATGTACAGTGATTCTATCCTAAATCATTCATATGAGATATGGGAATAGAGGCACCTTGTATGATGTGATCATACAGGACTGGGCCATGATCTATATGAATCTCTCACCAAGATTCGTTTATCGATGAGATTCATATATATCAACTAATGATAGCTATATGTGGGTGATCTTAATTCTGAGTGTCTTATAGACTCCTTCAGGTTAGAACGTGGTCTTTGATATACCATGGGTGAGGTCGGATGCAGTTCCCGATCAATATGCTTCGAATTTTGGATTACAGTTTGACTTGTGACTGGGAAGGTTTGTACACAATAGTGGAATCCACTCCTTCATGTGAGAAGTAGATGGTAGTTCCCTTAAGGGTTGATTCAGGGCTTGGACAATATGAGCGCTCTCCTAATTCCGTGAGGAAATATGATTTATTGTCCATTAGAGAATCAACAGTACTTAAAGCATATATGTAATTAGAGGGGCATAACGGATATTATGACCCAACTCTAATTACGAACTATTGTGGAGGATCACACCATATGTAATAGCTATATCGATAGACACCGAGTTGTATCGGTCTATATAAAAGTGTCTGCAGTTGAGAGAGTGCAGCTTTGGTTTTTAGTGGAATAACACTAGAGTTAATAATCAAGGAATATTAGTTAAAGAGTTTAATTAATGATTTCGAGGATTATTGGAGCTTAAAATACTGTGGGTCCATTAGGTCCCCTTGCTAACCCGATCGATTTAGGTAACAAGGGTCACGGTAAATTAATTGGATTGTCCAATTAATTGTGTTACGAAAGTGACACATATTTATTTGGAAATAAATTGAATAATGAGATTATTTAATTAATGAATGATAATGATTATGTTAATTTAATAATTAGATTATTTAAATGTGTAATTAATCATTAGTTGGAGGGTGTTAATTGATATTTAATTTTTAAAGATAAAATAATTTGATTATTTTATTTTTATTAAATCAGATATTTAATTTTGAATTTAAAGAGTTTGAATTCAAAACAAATTGATTAATATATTTAAAGATATGAGATATCTTAAAAGATTGAAATTGATTAGTTTTATCAAAATATATATATATATATATATATATATATGAGATATATATATGTTTTAAATTAAAAAAAAAAGGAAACAACATATATCATCACACTAATCAGGTTTGGCGTGAACAAGTGAAAAAGGAAATTTGCTTGAGTACAAGAGACATAAGATAGTTTTTTGTATATGATGCAAATTTTGTGTGCGTGTAACAAGCACTTGATCAGATCTCTTAAATTGTTTTTGAAGGCTATTGAAGCGTGGGTTAGAAGAACACAAAAACGAGATCAGGTCAAAGACCTTTTTGCATGCTTGTGTGCGTGAAAGAGCATGTGTGTGAGAGAGATATTCAAGTGTAAGTGTTGCACAATAAATCAAGAAGAAAGAATTTCTTCCAGGTTTCTCTCTACATCCTCCATTCAAGTTTCTGAGACCGTGACACGCCCACACACACTTACCAGTTCTGGGATATAGCGAGGAAGATCGAGTGGTTCAGACATGAGCATAACTTAAAGTGAAGGAGCCTCCAAACGTTGGTATGATTTTCTTCTCTTTATATTGATTACAATTTCCTATGTTTACATATTGTATGTATTAGTTCCGAAAATAATTGTGATCCCAAGTTCATTGGTCCCAGATACAAATTATGATCTGTATAAAATTTTAAAACCTTACTTCCGCTGCGTGACCCGTGAATGGGGTTCCAACAATTGGTATTAGAGCCTGGTTATTTTTCAAAACTGGAAATTGTTTTCGATGCTCCTGTATGCATGATTGTGTAGGCACCATATTTATGATTGTATGAACGTTTATAATTAAATTGTTTAATTTAAACATGGTTGATCATAATTTTTTATGGTACTGTGAATTTAGTGTTTATGGGTTGTATAATTTTTATTTTATATTATTTTACTGTTATTGTATTGTAAATAAAAAATTATAACCTGTAAACGGAGAACTGGAAACGAGCGCAACGGTGGTACTGTTCATCGGACACTGTTCACAGACATTGTTCACTGCGGGTACAGTTCATGACATTGTTCACCGCGGGTACTGTTCACGCGGGTACTGTTCATAGAAACTGTTCACCGTGGGGTACTGTTCACGCACGAGTACTATTCATCAGATACTGTTCATGGCACTGTTCATGCGTATTGTTCATACGACACTATTCACATCTTACACAGTTCCGTTGACAAGTGTTGCCTAGTGCGTTCCCTACAGATTTCCCGTTTCGGATTCCTGAGATGAATCAGAGTGATCTGGAGAGCCTGAAAGATTTTTGAAGTTACAGGAAGACTAATGAATGCCATGGGGAATTTTTTGTAATTTTAGATTCTAATTTTTTAGGTTAAATAATCCACAGTACTCAGTCAATTCATGTATGCTTTATATTAAGTGATGATAAAAGCATTGTCATTCATACGTATGTAATTTAGATTAGATGTGCTTACACAAATATATTTGATATGTCATACATGCAGCATAGCCTGATACTTTTTGTATTTTTTTTAATGTGATTAAAATAGGTAAATACATAAATGGCTATGAATAATGAGATTAGTTTTTTAATGGTTAGAAAACTTGGTAATTCTTATTAATATTAATCTAGTTATTAAAGTTTTTAAAAAATTAGATTAATAGGGTCATTTATTAGGATTAATTTGATTAATAACCTAATAATAAATGATTCGAATAAAGTGTAAGGGTTTTAATAGTTAAAACTTGGTAACCACTAACATAATAATCTGACCTTGGTAAATAGTTTACAAAGGCTTAGATTATTCACTAATAAAATAGATTTTTAATTGTTAAAAATCATTAATAATTTATTAGTTAATTATAATTTGTTACTAATTAGTTTATGCGCTAGATAACTTGATTAAAGTTAGTCGTTTAATCCTGTAGAGTCTAGGTGTATTAACAGTTAATAGAAAACCCTAATTTTAAAATAGTGTGTGGGAGAGGGATATATGACATATATATCCCGCGGTCTCCATCATTAGTTCAACACCGTGAGATCCAAGTGGGGCCTTGTGACAACTTTGCTTTTGTCCTTCCTAAGAAGGGTTTCCACAAAGTCCAATACCAAGGTTGACTTCCTAACGGATAAGATTTCTGAGGGTATTTCGGGATTGACCTACCCTAACGCGGCAATTCTCGAGTTAAGCTCGTGAGATCTGAAATGGTGAGTTACACTCACGAATGTTTTGATTAAGTTTGTGAATTAAAAACCTAATTAAATGATGGTTGAATGATACAGAATAAGAGTTATTCTAGAATATCATTTGATTAAAAAATGTCTCGGTCCAACATGCAAAGACTTGACCAACCTTAAGGCGGCACTTCTTTGTGGTATGTTGGATTGTCTTGGTATAGTAACTAGTTTTAGGGTAGTTCTTGTTCGTTGAACATGTTCATGCATCATGTTTAATTTATGCCAAAGCACTCACACTTGTTTTAAATAAATGACTGAATGAATATTTTATTTATTTCAGCAATAATGTTTTCTTTATTACTTCGAATTCTCTTAAACGACAAATTAACTGGTGATAACTACACTAAGTGGAAACTTAACATTAATGCAATTTTGGTCACCAAAGGCCTCAAGTTTGTGTTTATGGAGGAATGTCCTCAAGTTCCTGCTGCCAATGCCACACGAACTGTTCGTGAGGCATACCAGCGATGGGTCTCGTTTGATGAGAATGCCCGAACATATCTTTTGGCTTCAATGAAAGACGTGCTTGTCACAAAGCACGAAGCAATGACTTCAGCATTCGAAATCATGGAGTCATTGCAAGCTATGTTCGGTCAGCCCTCCGGGCAAAGCGACATGAAGTAGTTCATTCCGCTATGCTCAATCGCATGAAGAAAGGTACGTCAGTTTGGGAACATGTCCTAAGTAAGATGTCCTACTTCAACAAGGCAGAAGTCAATGGCAGGGCAATTGACGAACCCAATAAAGTGAGCATCATACTGACGACTCTTTCGAAGAGTTTCGATCAGTTTAAGAGTAACTATGAGATGAACTAGTTAAGGTTTAATCTCACACAGTTGCTTAATGAGCTCACTACCTTTGAGTCCTTGACTAAGGACAACAAGGGCAAGACTGGTGAGGCAAATGTTGCTGAACCATCTTCCTACAATAATAAGAAGAGGAAGAGGTCTGCTGGGAAGGCTAAGGGTAAGCCCAAACCTAGGAAAGCCCAACGAAAGAAGAAGTCCAAAAAAGGTAAATATGATTTGTTCTTGAGTCATGTTTAGTGAAAGATGATTCTTCACTCTGGATAGTTGATTCAGGGGTCATTAACCATGTTTGTTCTTCTTTACAATGGACTGATTCTTGGTCACAGCTAGAGGAGCAAGCCTTCTCAATATAGGTGGGGCTAGGGGATGTTGTGTCGGCACGAGCAGTGGACATAATTAGATTACGTTTTTGTAATAATTATATATTGTTAGAGAATGTATTTTATATTCCTGGATATACACAGAATTTGATTTCCCTTTCTAAGTTGTTAGAACAAAATATTCTGTTTCTTTTAATAATAAGTCTGTTATTATTGGAAATAATGGTCTGAATGTTTGTTCAGGAATTAATGAAAACAATTTGTATGAGTTAAGTGTTGGGATTATGCTCGATAGCAAGAGTATACTAATGTATTTGACAATCATTTCATATTAATAAAGTGATTTCTAGTTTAACAAATCTCATAGCATTTATAGTTTAATTATTATAATTGTCAAAAGTAAATAATAATAAGGTCAAAAGCCTATGAGAAACGAAGAATTGTTAATACATCTAGATATATATGAAGTAGACACATTTCTTTAGTTAGTCTTAAATAATATTCACAATTTAAGATAAAGATTTGGCGCCTTTATTTTGTCAAAGTAGTAGATTTTTTTGCTAGCATTTGAGTGGGATTAAATGTGTTATGATGAGTCTAAAATCATCAAAGTGTGGTGTCTTTGGGTAAAAGCATTTATTGCACTTGGTGCATTGAATAGGATCATAGTAATTACTTTATCTAGAACCGTCAATGGATAAAAGTTTTCACCTGAAGACAATCGGAGAGCCTATCTTTAATCCTGAGGTAAATGATAGACTTATGGTTGCAAGTGTTATCATTTGATCTATCAATGAGTACGATTATATAGCATAGTCTATCCTCGATAGATTGGTGGTATTCATTTGTTAATCGATAGAGGACTTCATTTATAGATATGGACTTCGTGGCTCCATTTATAAAATGAGAGTTGATTATCATCATATGGATGTTTTAAGGTATTGGATATTAAATCTTTACATTAAGTTTTCAATAGTGTCTATTGAAACATGGCTTCTGGACAAGTTAAAATATCCAAGTTCAAAATGTTGTCATATGAGTAAATATGGTAACTTGGAGAGCTATAGGCGGTATATGAGCTCTTGGCGATTACTGATATTCTTCACGAGGATACTCTTTCTCTATTAAGATTGTCTAGGGTATGAACGAGGAATATTAACTTATTCTATCTTTATTTAAGAGTTCAATTTTAGTTCTTTAGTGGAATGAACTAAAATTAATAGATCGGACCGAAGTGAATCATTTGTTGATTATAATTGGGTTGTGTCTATTGGAGCTCAAATTTAGATAGCCCGCCAAGATCCCCAATCCATACTAACTTGCATGGTCACTTGAAATATTCTACCGGACCAATTTAGGGGTCCATCTATAATTGTATTGAGGCATGTGGACTTGTTTCTTTTTGTAAGAATGGGTCTAGTTCACATGTGGACCTTTTATTAAGGTCCAATGGATTTAATAAAATAAGAAAAATAATATATTGACCCATATATATGTGTTGGGCGGCAAGGCTATTTAAAATAGCTTAATTATATTATTTTTATTTTATTATTTAATTAAATGGAAATTAATTAATTAATTTTTTAATTAAAATTCAAAGTTCTTTTTCTAGTAGGAGTAGGTCTCCTAATATTATACTATTGTTGGTAGTATAATTAATATTAAAGACTATATTTGATAAGTAGAAAAATAAAATGAATTATTTATCTAATCAAATTATGAGTCTTTAATATGGTTACAAATACACTATTGAGTTGGATTAAGAGTCTTGGTGTAGGAAAGAATTCTTTTTAGAAAAGGATTCTTAACCACCAAGTAAATACACCTAAAGAAAGGATTCTTAACAACCAAGTAAATCCTTCTTAGGAAATGGTTTGTAATCCTAATATAATTCCAAGAAGGAATTTTCGGCCAGCCCTATATTCAAAAGAAGAGAGATTTCGGCCATCTAAAAGAATTCTTCTTGGAGAGAATTCGGCCACCATAGAATTTTGAGGTGGAAAAATCTGTTTTTGCTCTAGACAAAATTCGATCAACTCTAAGAAATAGTGTTAGATTCGGCAAAGAAGAAAAGGAAGAAAGAACGTTTAGTTTTCGATAGTACATAAAGTAGCTTTCACATTAAAAGGTTTTGTGTACTACATCGAATCAAGGCTCACGCGTGTTTCAATCCAATTGATTGATAATTCACAAGCGACCTAACTTTCTTTGTTTTCTTCTTGGATGATTATTGTAACTAACAAAGAGAATAATTTTGTTTGTTTCCACCCTCAGGTATACAATTTAAAGAAAGGGAGCCCACACTCCTAGGTGATTCATGTTCGTGATTGGATTGGAAGATCTTGCGGATTCAATTTGGCGCTTGTTCAATTGTCACGAGGAAAAGATACGGCCCTTTTTATATACATCAGTTAATCTAGGGTCAAGGCTCTTGTCATTAAAAAGGGATTTTAAATTTATTTATACCGAAACCGTATTTTATAATTTTTTCACGCTTCCGCTGTGCCTATTTTCCCTACAACAAGAATATGCCAAAAAATATCAACTTGAAACTTATGAAGATATGATAAAAGAGAACAAAGTGTTGCATACTATGCTCCCCCTTGATAAATGTTCTATCTAAGATCAAGATAGTACAAAGTTGACCATGAATCTCACACTATCACACACTCAAGCAGTTTTAAAGAAACTCAACAAAATAAGCTTCACATACTATGAGAGATACACTAAGATTTTCAATCTCTCTTATAATTCTTCTAAAATTACAAGAATATCAACATATTTATAAACAAAGTGTGTGTATGAATTTAGCTTCAAGTATATGTAAGAAAGTAATTTGACAATCAACATGCCAACCATATCATCCTCTATTAACCTTAAGAGTTTTCATAAAAGGTCAAACCAATTATCAATCAGAATTTTTTCTTTTAAGAAAATAGATTTCATCATATGAGAATATGTGTCCATGTCGCTCATCATCTCATTTCTATTTGACAACCCGAGAACTTTTGATTTTTAACAATACTTCCTTATAAACCTTTTTCCTTTTCGTTATAGGCTTTGATTTTTTTTATTCATTCTTTTCAACACTTATTTGATTTTACTTACATAAATATATACACTTTTGTTAGGATTATACTCGATAGCCAGAGTGTAATAATGTATTTGACAATATTTTTATATTAATAAAGTGATTTCTAGCTTAACAAATCTTATAGCATATATATATAGTTTCATTATTATAATTGTCAAAAGTAAATAATCATAAGGTCAAAAGACTATGAGAAAAGAAGATTTGTTCGTACATCTAGATATGTATGAGGTAGACACAATTCTTTAGTTAGTCTTGAAAAATATTCACAACTTAAAATAAAAGGTTGAACGCCTTTATCTTGTTAAAGTTGTAGATTCTTTTGCTAGCATTTGAGTGAGATTACATGTGTTATGATAAGTCTAAAATCATCAAAGTGTGGTGTCTTTGGACAAAAGAATCTAGTGCACTGGAAGCATTGAATTGGATCACAATGAAATACTTTATCTAGAACCGTCAACGGATAAAAAAAATTCATTTGAAGACAATCGGAGAGTCTATCTCATTATTTAGATAAATGATAGACTTATGGTTGCAAGTGTTATCATTTAAGTTGTCAATGAGTACGATTATATAGCATAGTCTATCCTCGATAGTTTGGTGGTATTCATTTGTTAATCGACAGAGGACTTCATTTATAGATACGGACATCACAGCTCCATTTATTAAATGAGAGTAGAACATCATCATATGAATGTTTTGAGGTATTGGGTATTAAATCTTAACGTTAAGTTTTCAATAGTGTCTATTGAAACATGGCTTCTGGACAAGTCAAAATATCCAAGTTCAAAATGTGGTCATATGAGTTAATATGGTAACTTGGAGAGCTATAGGCGGTCTATGAGCTCTTGGGGATTACTAATATTCTTCACGAGGATACACTTTCTCCAATAAGGTTATCTAGAGTATGAATGAGTAACATCAATTTATTCTATCTTTATTTAAGAGTTCAATTTTAGTTCTTTAGTGGAATGAACTAAAATTAAAAAGATCGAACCTAGGTGAATCATTTGTTGATTGTGATTGGGTTGTGTCTATTGAAGCTTAAATTTAGATAGTCTGCCAAGATCTCCAATCTACACGAACTTGAATGGATCACTTGATGTATTCTACCGGACCAATTTAGGGTTCCATCTAGAATTGTATTAAGGCATGTGAACTTGTTTCTTTTTATAAGAATATGTCTAGTTCACATATGGACTTTTTATTAAGGTCCAATGGATTTAATAAAATAAGAATAATAATATATGGCCCATATATATGTGTTGGGCAGCAATGTTATTTAGAATAGCTTAATTATATTATATTATTTTATTATTTAATTAAATGGAAATTAATTAATTTGGTGATTTATTAATTATTTAATTAAAAGTCAAAATCTTTTTCTAGTAGGAGATGGTCTCCTAATATTATACTATTGTTGGTAGTATAATTAATATTAAATACTATATTTGATAAGTAGATAAATAAAAGGAATTATTTATCTAATTAAATTAGGAAATCTTTAATATGGTTACAAATACACTATTTAGTTGGATTAGGTGAGAGTGTACCAATGTTGAAGACTCCTTAATCTTCTTGATTTTGCTCTTGACCTTTGAAGGATTGGCTTTTGAAATCTTATTGTTCCTTAGTGACTTG
The DNA here is from genome assembly GCA_032871835.1 of Dipteronia dyeriana. Classification (NCBI taxonomy): domain Eukaryota; kingdom Viridiplantae; phylum Streptophyta; class Magnoliopsida; order Sapindales; family Sapindaceae; genus Dipteronia; species Dipteronia dyeriana. The sequence continues at coordinate 48,423,857 of CM065297.1, forward strand.
CTATTCGTTGTAGGAGACTCCACTTTCACTTGAACCTTCAAGAAGTTTACCAAGCTCTTTGGTTTTCATGATTGCCAGTTCATCTTCCTTGCCTTTGATTGTTTCCTTTAAGAAAAATAAATCACTAGCGAAATCAATCATTAAATTTTCTAACACAAGAGCATCTTTAACCATTGTTTTTCCTTGATAATTGATCACTTCACTCTACATTTCAACTTCCTTCAAAGCTTCATCTTTTTCCGTCAAGTTGAAGTTGGTGGTCTTTGACTTGCAATTCTCTTCATTAAGTTCCAAAGACAAGTGATCACATCAGACTTGATTGTTAATCGGGAAATCCTATTTCTCTTCTTCTTCTTCAAGTTCTTCTTGATGCAAAATTATGTCACATAGGTAGTTACCTACATTAACAATATATTCTAAGGAATCTAGTTCATCCACATCTTTACTTTTTGTCACTAATATTCTTTTTAAGCCTATCAACGAAATTGTTATTAGGCAAATAACAAGTGGAACACAAAAAATCACATTCATGAATAGATTGAAGCAAAATCCCATATCCTTTTTGTTATATCAACAAGAGATAGACAATCAACACAAACAACTTTTAAACTTAATTTTGTTATCCATAGCAGGTAAATCACCGTGATTGTATCCCGGGATCTCACTATGTAAAATCTACTGACCTGCTTTGATACCAAATGAAATTGTACAAACATGGTTAAATTGCCTTAAGCTAACTTAGAGGGGGGAGGAGGGAGGGGGGAGGGGGGAGAGGGTTGAATAGGTTTTTAAACCTTGTTCAATCCCTTGAAAAGCAAACTTATGTTCGTCTCTCTAGCTAGCTTGAACAACAATACTCAAGATAATAAAGCATTTGAATAAGAACACTATTTATTATCAAACAAAGTATTGTCAGACAAGCTTACAAATTGATAGTGAAAGGATTAACAAATGAACTGAAAACAAACAATACTCGTATTCTCAATATTATTCAATATTACATGTATTCAATCATGGGCAATCATATACAAATATATCTAAATACACATACAGAGATATTTACAACTTTGATCAATAGAAGTACTTGTACATCACATATTAGGATAATCTTGTTTTCAAGAATATCTAGAAATGAAGATTTGTAAAATAAGATACAAACATACACATACATATAAATTAGAGAGATAGGAAGAATTAACACATGATATTTTTACGTGGTAAAACCTCCGTAGAGAAAACATCCACGGGTTGAATAAAACCATCGGGTACTTTTATTATTACAAAGTAGACAAGACATTCCTCAAAAGTGACCAAAAAATGACCCACTATATATTGGACTCGACATCTACCCAATCCATATTGTTAAATTGGAAATTCCTCAAAAGTGATCAACAAATGACTCACTCTATAATGGAGTCCAGTCTAACCAACACAATTAAGAAGTTGAAAATTCCAAAAGAGTGATCAACAAATGACACACTCTCTATTTGACTCCATTGCATCTTAATATCCTAGGTCAACCAATAAAAAATATACTTTTTATCCAAGGCACCATTGCCTTTAGAAAGTCTCCCTTGCTTGATTATCCAGACCTCATGTCCTAACCAAGACTCCTTGTTTAGCGATCCAGATCACATGTCCAAGCCAAGACATCATGCCAAAACAAGGACATCCTAAATGTATCAATGAATGCAAAAATGAAAACACACACTAAACATAGAATATGATGATCAACATATCCTATGGGAACTAGACATATGCGTGAAATATCATAGAGCAAATGTTGTCTAGTTACTAATCATGAATAATATTCTAGAATCATGTGAAACACCACACTACATTTAATTCCTAGAATCATTCATGTGACTAAAGCTTGAATCTAAATATATACACTAAGCACATATTCAAGATTATTAACGAACGTAAAAACATGCTAGAATTATGAAATGATATCAACAAGTTCTAGCAAAAACCTAGAGCATATTTTTCTCACAATATTCATTCAAAGTTAAAATAGCTCTAAGTACTCAATCAAATGTGTTAATCCATTATATTTTCAATTAAAAGAACAAAACACATGCATAGACTTTTTATCATCAAAAGTCATTCAAATGAATCACAAATAGTCCTAAATCAAAAGCTAGCACAAGACAATTCCCAAACATGCAAAAATATAGATTCTAGAAAAGTCTAACACAACATGTGAGATTCTAATCATGTCCAATCTAGCTTCAATATAGTCTAAAACTCTAATTAAAGTATACACATTAAACATACATGTATAGAAGAAGAAAAATCAAGTAAAGTAAAAAACTTTGACGATCAAAACATAAGAAGTTTTTAACACCTTGGAAGAAAATGTGCAATCCCGTTTTTTATTGGAAACCACAAGAAAAACTTGAATAAATGACTTCATCCTTCATGGAAATGATAAAGGAATGACAGAAGAACAATCACCAACTTGAATCAATTGAATCGGAATTCAAATAAGAAAGTTATAGTGTTTGGGAAATGAGAAAGTTGAGATAAAATTGTTTGCACAAATTTTCAATTCTCTTCTTTGAATCAAACAAGAGAGGGAAAGAGATTTTAAAGGAGAAGGAGATTATGTGCAGAGAAGAGGAACTCGGCCAATGAAGGACATCTCTCCACCTCAGTCCTGAGATGGTGCGTAGGCATCTTGGGGGCAGAAGGTGTTCCTTCTTGAGAAGCTCACCCATCTCGGGAAAGGGTGGCTTGATGGCCATCAGCCATCGCCTCTTTCTTTCACCCTCCCTTTGTGTTCTTCAACGGTTCTTCAGCTTCTAAACTCTGAATTTGAATCCATTTACAAAATATAAACCAGGACACTCTCACGCATATGTATGACTATGAAACTTAGACTAGAAATTATGAATTCAATTCAATGCATGAAGACTAAGACAAGGCATGGTAAGTCACCAAAAAGTTTCATAACTTGAAATTAAATGAATTAGTAACCGAAATGACCGGAACTCAATAAGGAACAATATGATTTCAAATTCAAGTCCAAGGTCCATGAAAAATATATAAACAAACACATAACACACAAGAATGCTATTTCCTAGACATAGTCTAAATACAGACAATTTACAAAACTAGTCAATTTTGTAGGGAAAATCGCGCAATGGAACAGTGAAAAATAAAAATTACGGTTTCGGTATAAATAATTTTTTTCCCTTTTTTAATAACAAGAACCTTAACCCTAGATTAATTGATGTATATAAAAAGTGTCGTACCTTTTTCTCGTGACGATTGAATAAGCGCCAGATTAATTCCGCAAGATCTTCCAATCCAATCACGAACGTGAATCACCTAGGAGTGTGGGCTCCCATTCTTTAAATTGTTTACATGAGGATGGAAACAAAAAAAAATAAATTCTCTTTGTTAGTCACAATAATCCTCCAAGAAGAAAGTAAAGAACGTTAGGTTACTTGTGAATTATCAATCAATTTGATTGAAACTCGCGTGAACCTTGATTCCATGTTGTACACATAACCTTTTTATGTAAAGGCTACTAGTGTACTATTGAAAACTAAACGTTCTTTCTTCCTTTTCTTCTTTGCCAAATCTCACACTATTTCTTAGAGTTGATCGAATTTTGTCTAGAGCAAAAAAAAAAAAAAAAATCTCCAAAAAGTCTTATGGTGGCTAAATTCTCTCCAAGTAGAATTATATAGGTTGGCCGAAATCTCTTTTATATAGAACTAGGGCTGACTGGATTTCTTCTTAGAATTTTACTAGGGCTGGCCGAATTTTACGAGAGATATATATAGGATCACAAATCCTTTCCTAAGAAGGATTTACTTGGTGGGTAAGAATCCTACCCTTAGGTGGATTTACTTGTTGACCAAGAATCCTTTTCAAAAAATAATTCTTTCCTACACCAAGACTCCTAATCCAACTTAAATAGTGTATTTGTAACCATATTAGAGATTTCCTAATTTGACTAGATAAATAATTCATTTTATTTATCTACTTATCAAATATAGTCTTTAATATTTTTTTTGGGTAAATAAATAGTATAATATTAATTAATATTAATAAATAGTCTTTAATATTAATCATACTACCAACAATAGTATAATATTAAGAGACTATCTCCTACTAGGAAAAAGATTTTGGCTTTTAATTAAATAATTAATCAATTACCTAATTAATTAATTTCCATTTAATAAAAAAAATAATATATATATATATATATATATATATATATATATATATAATTAAGCTAAACTATATAGCTTTGCCACCCAAAACCATATATGGGCCATTATATTATTTTTTCTGTTTTATTAAATCCATTGGACCTTAATAAAAAGTCCACATGTGAATTAGACCCATTCTTACAAAAAGAAACAAGTCCACATGGCTCAATACAATTGGTCCGGTAGAATATATCAAGTGATCCATGCAAGTTCGTGTGGATTAAGGATCTTGACGGGATATCTAAATTTAAGCTCCAATAGTCACAACCCAATCACAATCAACAAATGATTCACTTAGGTCCGATCTATTAATTTCAGTTCATTCCACTAAAGAACTAATATTCCACTAAAGAACTAAAATTATAAGGCTAAAATTGAAAAAGCTGGTTGTTAGGTTAACAATTAGGTGGGACCAAGTCCAACTAGTAAATGATGCGAACTCCCAAATGAGGCGTGACATTTGTGGGTGTTGGATCACCGTTAAATTTTACGATCGAATTATTTTATTTTATTCAAGATAAATATTCAAAAGTGCTTTATTATGATTATATACTTATATAATTTTTGTTAATATAAATAAATCATGACCCCATGCCTAATCAAAATCCTAAAAGATAATACTTTAACTGATGATAATTATGTCACACGGAAAATGAAAATTGGGTTGTTGTTGTAAGTTGAAAAACCATAAGTTCGTTCTGTCTATTCCTAGACCTCCTATTCCTACTAATGAATCTAATCAGGAGCAAAGAGATAAGTATAAACAGTGGGAGTCTTCAGATGAGATGGCTAAATGTTACATTATGGTCATCATCTTTGACGTGTTGCAACAGCAATATGAAGGAATGGAGACTGTTGCCGATATAATGATGTCTCTAGAAGAGATGTATGCTATTAGGTCTAGGACGACTAAGAGAGAGGCAATGAATGCTTTTATGAGTCTTAGGATGAAACCTGGACAGGGTGTGAAAGATCACATGATGAAAGTCATAGCACATCTCAGTATTGCTGAACTCAATGGTGCCGAAATAGATGGTGAGATGAAAACTTGACATGATTGTCAACTCACTCTCAGATTCCTTTGGTTTGTTCAAGTTGCACTACACCTTGAACAATAAGGAATAAACCTTGCAAGGCCTGATACAAGGTGTTCAAAGCGCCGAAAAGATTACCCGTAAGAAGGCCAAGAAACAATAGAAGAAAAAGCAACTTGGGCCTAACTAGAAGGGGTTCCGGGATAGGAAGAGACTGAATGAGAATGAATTCAACTTACGTTTAGGCAACGGAACGTTGGTGTCTACTAGAGTAGTGAGAGATATTAGAATCAATTTAGATTCTATTTGGCAATTAGATTTAATAAACGTTTATTATGTACCACAATTCAAGAGGAATTTAATTTCGGTTTCTTGTTTAAATAAATTTGGATATCGGTTATGTTTATTAAAGGTTTTAATACTAATAAGAATAACAAAATTGTTTTCAAAGGTACATTGGAAAACTGTTTACTCTACTTGCATGGAAATATCTCTCACTTGTTAGACACGGAATCAACGGAACCTAATCATAAAAGAGTAAAATTATCAAAAGATGAAACCTACCTATGGCATTTGCACCTAGGTCATATTAACCTTTATAGGATTAAAAAATTAGTTAGTGACGGACCTCTAAGTGAATAAAAGGTTGATGATTTACCAACTTGTGAATCTTGTTTGGAAGGTAAAATGACCAAAAGGTCGTTTACGATCAAAGGCACAAGAGCCATCGAATGTTTAGGATTGATACACATTGATGTGTGTGGACCTATAAGCACTCAAGCTAGAGGTGGATATGAGTACTTCATCACTTTCATGGATGATCACTCAAGATTTGGCTATGTGTATCTCAAGAGACATAAGCCGGATGCTTTTGACATGTTCAAAGCATTTAAAGCTGAAGTAGAAAATCAACTTAAGAAACGCATAAAAATCTTGAGGTCTGATCATGGTGGAGAATATCTATCTGGTGAGTTTCAGTAATATCGTACTGATAATGGGATAATTTCTCAGTTTTATGCATCAAGTACACCTCAACAAAATGGGGTGGCAGAAAGGAGAAATAGAACTCTTTTGGACATGGCTAGGTCTATGTTGAGTTATTCAACGCTTCCTAGTTCATTTTGGGGATGTACGTTCTAAACGATGTACAATCTAAGTTGGTTCCTAAAACACCGAATGAGTTATGGACCGGTTGAAAACCTAGTTTACAACACTTAAGGATATTTGGATGTCCTGCACATATGTTAAAAAGAAAGACAAAAGATGGAGTTTCGTTCAGAAACATGAATATTTGTAGGGTATCCAAAAGGATATTATTTCTATAGTCCTTCAAATCTTAAAGTATTTGTCTCGACAAATGCTCAATTTCTATATGAGAACTATATGAATAATTTTATGCCTAAAAGTAGAATTGTCCTGAATGAGCTTTCAGGAGACAAAATTCCACAAGAGGTTTCACAACCAAGCCTAATTGTAAGTTTAGTACAAACACAAGATCAACAATCTACCATACCTCGTCGTAGTGGGAGGGTCGGTAGTCAACCTGAGAGATACATCGGTCTAGGAGAATTTGTAAAGAATCTTCCAGACAACGATGATCCATATACATACAAGGAAGCAATGGAAGATGTTGATTGTCACCATTGACAAAAGGCAATGCAATCTGAAATTGAATCTATGTTCAAAAACAAAGTCTGGTCTCTTGTAGACTTGCCTAAAGGGATAAAACCCATCGGGTGCAAGTAGGTATATAAGAGGAAGAGAGGAATTGATGGAAAGGTGAAAACCTTTAAAGCTAGATTTGTAGCTAAAGGTTATACACAGAAGGAGGGTATCGATTATGAAGAAACCTTCTCTCTTGTGGCCATGCTTAAATCCATTAGGATACTTTTATCCATTGCGGCATCTCTAGACCTAGAGATTTGGCAAATGCAGGTCAAGACAACTTTCCTTAATTGAAGTCCTAATGAAAGCATCTATATGATGCAACCGGAAGGATTCAATGACAAAGGCCAAGAGGAAAGGGTATGCAAGTTGCAAAGATCCATATATGGATTGAACATAAGGTTCGATCAAGCCGTGAAAAGTTTTGGATTTATTCAAAACCTTGATAAACCATGTGTATACAAAAGGATTAAAGGTGACAAATTGGTTTTCCTAGTTATTTATTTTGATGATATACTACTCATTGGAAACGATGTAGGTGTATTGACATCAGTAAAAGAATGGTTGGCAAAACAATTTGATATGAAGGACGTAGGATAAACAAGTTATATTCTTGGTATCCAAGTCATAAGGGATAGAAAGAATAAAACGATTGTGTTATCTCAAGCTTTATACATAGATAAAATCTTGTCTAGGTTTTCCATCCAAGATTCCAAGAAAGGTATATTACCTTTCAGACACGGAATCAAACTTTCTAAGGAACAAGTTCCAAAGAATGAGCATGAGGAGCAATTCATGAGTAGGGTTCCATATGCATCGGCAGTTGGAAGTCTCATGTGAAACAAATATTATGGTGTGTAATATATTAATCTAGGGGGGGGTGAATAGATTTTAAACAAATTTACCCAATTTTTGTTAAAGGTCAAGTTTACAAAAATGTCCCTAGCTAGTTACAACAAAATCACAAGTGTAAAAATTGCGGATATATTAAAGACACTTGAGATATACGTGGAAACCCTCCAAATAGGAAAAACCACGGGCTGTTAAGTGCGTCACACTGGAACAACGAATCCTCTAATGATAGAGGCGTTACAACCTACTCCCGGTATATAACCCACTACCACTACCTAATCCCGGCATTAAGTGAATCTAGTCCAATTTGCTTACGCTTGATGCAACCTTCTCCCGGATGCAACGCAAGATCTACTTCTCTTTGAAGAAGAGATAAACACCCTATGTAAATATATGATGATATTCAAACAACAAACGAGGCTAGGGTACCTTATATGCTTATCTAGGATTATGAGATGACAATAAATGCAATCCTAGAAATCAAGAGCTAAATGACATGTCATAAAGCTTAGCTAAACATAGAACAAGCAATCCTATGAAGCTATCATAAAAGCCAAATCAACACATGTTGTCATTAAGCATGGCAAGGACTATAATGCAATCACTAAATGCAATCAATGAGTCCTAAACAATATCTAAATGCAAAGCATAGAGATTTAGCTAGAATTTATCAATAACAACAATCCTAGATATCACAATACAACACTCAATCATGTCATCATAACAATCTCTAATTTGTATCTAGAAAATGTTCTAAGAGCATACAAATAATTAAAGAAATGGCTTAGCAAGCAAAACACTTAACTTGTAAGAAGATAGTAAAGAACTTACCAAACAAGATATGATGAAGCAACCCTATCCATTGATGCACTCTAAATGAACTTAGATGATGAAAGATGAAGCTTTTATGCACATGGGAATGCTTTGAGTGATTAAAAATGATTTCTTGGAAGAGCTTTCCTTTTGAAATGTGTTCAAAGGAAAATATATGATATTCTGAACTCTTACACAACCTTAAATCAAATAGTTATATATATATGAGATCCAAACAAAGTGAGGTCATTTTGAAAAAAATGTTCCAGCTTCCTCTGTGTGCGCTGGTGACGTGCGCTGGTCGAGTAGCGCACCACCAGCGCACAACCTAATTTTCCAATAGTCGTTGGACGAGTGGCGCATCTCAGTGGTGCAACACATGCATAAATCCTCTGGAATGTTTGCACTGGTGAGGCTGCGCTAGTCGAGCAGCGCACCACCAGTGCACACCCACTTTTTTCAACTGTGCACTGGTGCAACAGCGCAGCTCAGTGGCGTAACACATGCGACGATCCACTGAAATGTTGCGCTGGTGAGGTGTGCTGGTCGTGTAGCGTACCACCAGCGGAAAGCCTATTTTTAACACTCAAACACACAAAATCAATAAGTTCAAGAGTGATGAAAAATGCATCCTATTCTAATGCCTAGCATGACATAAAAACTTTGATTACAAGATGCATATAAATCAACAAGAGTCATTTAAATCAAAATGCACACAAGAATAAACACATAACATATATGAATAAGAGTTATGCATGAATATGTAAGTGTGTGCAACTATCTCTTCAAAGCAAGTAAGCACAAGAATTTTACCTTCGGTGCTTCTCCTCTTGAGTCTTGAGAGCCTAAGCTACCCTTACATAATACCCCTAAAATGTGATTTCTTCATGAAATAAGCCAATCAACAAGTGAGGAGTTTACATCATGTATGCAATGCTCTATACTAGACCTGATATTTGTTTTGTTGTGGACATAGATAGCCTGTGTCAATAGAAGCTTGGTCCTAATCATTGGACGACAGTCAAACATATTTTCAAGTATCTCATGAGAACGAGAGATTATATGCTGGTATACTCTAGAGGGGATTTAATTCCCATTGGGTATATAGATTCTGATTTTTAGTCAGATTCTGACTCTAGGATATCAACATCATGAGAACGAGAGATTATATGCTGGTATACTCTAGAGGGGATTTAATTCCCATTGGGTATATAGATTCTGATTTTTAGTCAGATTCTGACTCTAGGATATCAACATCAGGATCTGTTTTTACTATTGGAAGAGGCCAGTCATATGGAGGAGTATCAAGCAATCTTATATTGTTGATTTCACCAAGGAAGCCGAGTATGTTGCCGCATGTGAGGTTGCTAAAGATGGTGTCTAGCTCCGCCAATTCTTGATTGACTTGAAAGTGGTTCCTGATACGAATAAGCAGATCACTATCTATTGTGACAATAGAGGAGCAGTGGCTATTTCGAGAGAACTAAGAAGTCATAAGAGGGAAACACAATGAAATATAGTATCACCTTCTAAGGGAAATTGTGCATAGAGGTGATGTGACGATTACCAAGATCGCGTCAGCAAAAAATCTAGCGGATCCCTTTACAAAGACTCTTCCACAAAAGAGTTTTAATAGGCATCTAGAGAATATAATGATGGGAGATATGAGACATTTGCTATAGAGCAAGTGGGAGATTGTTGGGATTATGCTCGATAGCAATAGTATAATAATGTATTTGACAATATTTTCATATTCATAAAGCGATTTATAGTTTAACAAATCTTATAGTATTTATAGTTTAATTGTTATAATTGTCAAAATTAAATAATCATAAGGTCAAAAGACCGAGAAAAGAAGAATTATTCATACATCTAGATATGTATAAGGTAGAGACAATTCTTTAATTAGACTTGAATAATATTAACACTTTAAGATAAAGGTTGTGTGCCTTTATCTTGTCAAAGTTGTAGATTTTTTTGCTAGCAATTGAGTGGGCTCAAATGTGTAATGATGAGTCTAAAATCATCAAAGTGTGGTGTCTTTGGGCAAAAGAATCTAGTGCACTTGGTGCATTGAATTGGATAACAATGAAATACTTTATCTAGAACCTTTAATGGATAAAAGTTTTCATTTGAAGACAATCAGAGAGTCTATATCAATCCTGAGATAATTGAAGGACTTATGGTTGCAATTATTATCATTTGAGCTATCAATGAGTACGATTATATAGCATAGTTTATCCTCGATAGTTTGGTGGTATTCATTTGTTAATCGATAGAAGACTTCATTTATAGATATGGACATCGGGGGCTCCATTTATTAAATGTGAGTAGAATACCATCATATGGATATTTAGGAGAGGATTTGTGAATGTATAAATATAGGTTGTAAATTTCGACCAAGCCTTAGTTTCCAGTGTGAGAAGTTGTTTTTTTTTATTGCTATAAAAAATACTTTACCTAACTCATTGTGTGAAGAATTCGGCCAAGCATAGAGACAAGTGGGAACATTTTTGTTTTCAATAGCACACTAGTTTCCTTTGCATCAAAAGGGTTTTGTGTACAACATTCGAATTAAGGTTCACGTGAGTTTCAATCAAATTGATTGATAATTCACAAGTGACCTACCGTTCTTGGTTTTTCTCTTGGAGGATTATTGTGACTAACAAAGAAGAAGATTTTGTTTGTTTCCATCCCCAGGTACACAATTTAAAGAAAGGGAGCCCACAATCCTAGGTGATTTATGTTCGTTATTGGATTGAAAGATCTTGCGGATTTAAGTCGATGCTAGTTCGATTGTGACGAAAAAAAAGGTACGATATTTTTTATATACATCAATTATTCTAGGGTTCTTGTTATTATAAAGGGAATTTTTTATAAATATATCAGACCCTAATCCTAATATTTTCACGCTTCTGTTGCGTGTTTTTCTCTTCAGGTAAGAGGTAAAAGGGCCTCTGTTTCTCAAGTAGCTGATGCAGCAATGGCAACTCCTACTCTAGTTGTCCCTGCTACTGCTTCTACTCTTACCGGCCCCACTTCTAACTTGCCAGATGCTTCTATCTCTCCATCTACATTCCCACTGTCCCGAGCTTTAAAGAACCCTAAGGCTGTTATTGAAAAGGTCCCTATGTTTTCCCATAAAATCATTCCAGTTATGCTATACGTGACGAGATCCTAGGGCCATTCATCGCTTCTTGCCCCGAGGGCAGTCTATCTATGATGGCTTCAATGCCCGTAGATATCCTGATCACTAAGGGATACGCCCTCTTAGCTGAGGTAATCATCATTTTTATCTTTTCCTGCAACGGTTTGTTTTATCACTTTCTAACTTGAACTCCTTTATATGCCTTCAAATTCAACGTGGCTATGGGCCACCAGGTGGCCTTTCTCCACGCTTTACTTATGTTATGTCTAGCCAGAGCCTAATACAGGAGGAAGCTGGAGCCTAATACATCATATTCACAATTTGATCTTGCTGCCCGGAAAGAAGGGTGGGCACCCCGCTTTACTTATGCTATGTCTAGCTTGTCTTTCCTTTACCATTCTTTTATCTTCTATAGCCTGAAACCGGGGTTTGGGCTCCCTGCTTGATTACTATAGCCTTTCTAGGGGATTGGCTTCCGTATCAATAATGAAGACTGGCTTTATATTTCATTCGTACTTGCTTCAATGAATTTTTACTTGGCTGACTTTTCCTTGCTTCATTCTTGATCTCGACCTAGATGCGACCTCTTGACTTAATCGAATATGGCAAAAAATAATAAGACCTTAAATTTGTTTTGAGTGTGAAAGTAAACAGTTAGCTCGAGCTCTTAGCTTTTAGCAGAAATTTGTAGCTCGATGAAACTAGTGAGCAGTCTCCTTATATGATTTCAGGCTAATTTGCACCTGTCACAGTAGGCAACCATATGCACATGGAGGATTAGTAACCAGTAATTACTTAGACATTGGTTTTTATGTAGGAAAACTTTCCAAACCCAGGTTCCTCCAGGGGGTTATAGTCCGACCAAGGCATCAGAACGGCTTGATAGCTATTTTGGTCTCAAGGACTGGATGACAACTATGCTCTTACACTCAGATCCTTCTTGGGGGTGGTAGCCCGACCAAGGCATCAGGAGAGCTATCTAGCTATATCCTGGTCTCGAGATCTAGATGGCAACTATCCTCTTACACTCAGACCCTTCTTAGGGGTGGTAGCCCTACCAAGACATCAGGAGGGCTATCTAGCTATTTTCTGGTCTCATGATTTGGATGAAAACTATGCTCTTACACTCACACCCTTCTTGGCGAGGGGTGGTGCCTGACCGAGGCATCAAGGATAGCGAGGTGGCTTCCCCAGTTAATCTCTGGTCTTAAGGTGGCTATGTCAAATTTACCCGTGTAGACCCTAACTAGATACGGATAAATTAATGTATAATATAATCGAAGATGGAGAAAGAAGACTTTATTGATAAAAAATGAAGTACATTGTTGTTAGGGTTTTATTGAAACCTAAATGGAGGTAGTTTGCTCACGAGTCCCCAGTTTAAGGGTAGTACTTCCTCAAGTGATCTGCATTCCAGGTGTGATCAATGGGTCGGTCATCCATGTCTTGAAACTTGTATGCCCTGTTGCAAACCACTATCTTTACAAAGTAAGGTCCTTCCCAGTTGGGTCCTAGGACCTCATTTGACCTCTTCCTGGTATTCAAGCCACTTTTCTGAGAACTAGATCCCCTTCCTTAAAGCCTCGAGCTCTAACCTTCATGTTGAAGTACCTTGCGATCTTGCTCTGGTAGATCGTTACTTTCTCAGCTACCCGATCCTGATTTTCTTCCAAGAGATCTAGATTAGCTTGAAGCTTATCCTCATTGCTTCCATATTCAAAGTGTTGTACACTGAAGGACGTTAGCTTATGCTCACAGGAAGAACTACTTCAACCACAAATGTTAAGGAATAGGGTGTTTCTCCAGTGGCTATTCTCTTTGTAGTCCGGTAAGTCCAAAGAACCTCAGGAAGCTCCTTCGCCCATCTGCTCTTTCTCTGTTGTAATTCCTTCTTCAACAACTTCCTGATAATCTTATTGGTGATTGTTGGGATTATGCTCGATAGCAAGGGTATATTATGTATTTGACAATCTTTTCATGATAATAAAGTGATTTCTAGTTTAACAAATCTTATATCATTTATAGTTTAATTATTATAATTGTCAAAAGTAAATAATCATAAAGTCAACAGATTATGGGAAAGAAGAATTGTTCATACATCTAGATATGTATGAAGTAAACACAATTCTTCAGTTAGTCTTGCATAATATTCACAACTTAAGATAAAAGGTTGGGCACCTTTATCATGTCAAAGTTGTAGATTCTTTTGCTATCATTTGAATGGGATCAAACGTGTTGTGATGAGCCTAAAATCATCAAAATGTGGTGTCTTTGAGCAAAAGAATCTAGTGCACTGGTTTCATTGAATTGGATCACAATGAAATACTTTATCTAGAACCATCAATGGATAAAAGTTTTCATTTGAAGACAATCAGATAGTCTATCTCAGTCTTGAGATAAATGATGGACTTATGGTTGCAAGTGTTATCGTTTGAGCAATCAAAGAGTACGATTATATAGCATAGTCTATCCTTGATAGTTTGGTGGTATTTATTTGTTAATCGATAGAGGACTTCATTTATAGATATGGACATCGTGGCTCCATTTATTAAATGAGAGTAGAATATCATCATATGGATGTTTTGAGGTATTGGATATTAAATTTTAACGTTAAGTTTTCAATAGCGTCTATTGAAACATGGTTTCTGGACAAGTCAAAATATCCAAGTTCAAAATGTGGTCATATGAGTAAATATTGTAACTTGGAGAGCTATAGACGATCTATGAGCTCTTTACGATTACTGATATTATTTACAAGGATAGACTTTCTCCAATAAGGTTGTCTAGGGTATGAATGAGAAATTTTAACTTATTTTATCTTTATTTAAGAGTTCAATTTTAGTTCGTTAGTGGAATGAACTAAAATTAATAGATCGGACCTTAGTGAATCATTTGTTGATTGTGATTGGATTGTGTCTATTGGAGTTTAAATTTAGATATCCCTCCAAGATCCCCAATCCTCACGAACTTGCATGGATCACTTGATATATTCTATCGGACCAATTAAGGGGTCCATCTAGAATTGTATTGTGGCATGTGGACTTGATTCTTTTTGTAAGAATGTGTCTAGTTCACATGTGGACTTTTTATAAAGGTCAAATGGATTTCATAAAATTAGAAAATAATATATTGGCCCATAAATATGTGTTGGGCGGCAAGGCTATCTAGAATAGCTTAATTATATTATTTTTATTTTATTATTTGATTAAATGGAAATTAATTAATTTCGTGATTAATTAATTATTTAATTAAAAGTCAAAATCTTTTCTAGTAGGAGTTGGTCTCCTAATATTATACTATTGTTGGTAGTAAAATTAGTATTAAAGACTATATTTGATAAGTAGATAAATAAAAGAAATTATTTATCTAATCAAATTAGGAAGTTTTAAATATGGTTACAAATACACTATTGAGTTGGATTAGGAATCTTGGTGTATGATAAAATTCTTCTTAGAAATGGATTCTTAACCACCAAGTAAATCCACCTAAGGAAAGAATTCTTAACAACCAAGTAAATCCTTCTAATGAAAGGATTTGTGATCCTAATACATTCTATGAAGAATTCGGCCAACCCTATAAATATATATATATAAGAGGATAGAATTCCTTTTAGAAAAAGATTATTAACTACCAAATAAATTCACCTAAGGAAAGGATTCTTGCCAACCAAGTAAATTCTTCTTAAGAGAGGAATTATGATCCTATATATATCTCTTAAGAATTTCGGCTAGCCCTAAGCATTTTGTAAGAGAGATTTTTGGCCAACCCTAGTTTTTCCAAGAGAAAAATTCGGCCACCTTAGATTTTTGAGGGAGAAAATTTTGATTTTACTCTAGACAAAATTCGATCAACTCTAAGAAGTAGTGTGAGATTCGACAAAGAAGAAAAGGAAAAAGAATGTTTAGTTTTCGATAGTACACTAGTAGCCTTTACTTTAAAAGGTTTTGTGTACAACATCGAATCAAAGTTCATGTGAGTTTCAGTCAAATTGATTGATAATTTACAAGTGACCTAACGTTTTTTGTTTTCTTTTTGGAGGATTATTGTAACTAACAGAGAGAATTTTTTTGTTTGTTTCCATCCTCAGGTATACAATTTAAAGAAAGGGAGCCCACACTCCTAGGTGATTCACATTCGTGATTGCATTGGAAGATCTTACGGATTCAATTCGGTGCTTGTTCAATTGTCACGAGAAAAAGGTACGCACATTTTATATACATAAATTAATCTAGGGTTAAGGTTCTTGTTATTGAAAAAGGGAAATTTTTTATTTATACCCAACCCGTAACTTTATCAATTTTCTCGCTTCCGTTGTGAATATATTTTCCCTACAATTGGTGGATTCCACCAGCCCATTGTAAGGAAAAAACAGTTCAAAACGCAACGGAAGCGTGATAAAATGAAAATTTATAAAAATTAGGGTTTGCGTATAAATTAAAATTTTCCCTTTGATTAACAAAAACCTTAACCCTAGATTAACTGATGTATATAAAAAGTGTCGTACCTTTTTCTCGTGACGATTGAACAAGCAACAAATTGATTCCACAAGATCTTCCAATCCAATCATGAATGTGAATCACCTAGGAGTGTGGGCTCCCTTTCTTCCAATTGTATACCTGAGGATGGAAACAAACAAAATATATTTATTTGTTAGTTACAAATATCCTCCAAGAGAAAAATCAAGAACGTCCGGCCCCTTGTGAATAATCAATCAATTTTATTGAAACTCGCATGAACCTTGATTCGATGTTGTACAAAAAACCCTTTTGATGTAAAGGATACTAGTGTACTATCGAAAACAAAAACATTCTCTTTTTCTCTTCTTGGCCGAATTCGCACTATCTCTATGAGTTGGTCGAATTTTGTCCAGAGTAAAAAAATAATTTTTTCTCCCACAAAATTCTCTCTTGTTAGACCAAATTCTCTTCTTAAAAATTGCTTAGCATGGCCGAAATTAATTCTCATAGAAAAACTTAGGCTGGCCGAAATTAACATATATATATATATATATATATATATATATATATATATATATATAGGATCATAAATCCTCTCCAAAGAAAGATTTACTTGGTTGGTAAGAATCCTTTCCTTAGGTGGATTTATTTGGTTGGTAAGAATCCTTATCTAAAACGAATTCTATCCTATTATATATATGTATCGGATGGCCGAAATTTCTATAGAAATTATATTAGGATCACAAATCCTTTCTTAAGAAGGATTTACTTGGCAGTTAAGAATCCTTTCCTTAGGTAGATTTAATTGGTGGTTAAGAATCCTTTTCTAAATGAATTCTATCCTACACCAAGACTCATAATCCAACTCAATAATGTATTTGTAAACGTATTAAAGACTTCCTAATTTGATTAGATAAATATTCCCTTTTATTTATCAGATAAATATTTCCTTTTATTTATCTACTTATCAAATATAGTCTTTAATATTAATTATACTACCAACAATAGTATAATTTTAGGAGACCTTCTCCTACTAGGAAAAAGATTTTGACTTTAAATTAAATAATTAATTAATCAACAAATTAATTAATTTCCATACAATAAAATAATAAAATAAAAATAATATAATTAAGCTATTCTAAATAGCCTTGCCGCCCATACCATATATATGGGCCATATATTACTTTTCTTAATTTTTTTAAATCCATTAGACCTTAATAAAAAGTCCACATGTGAACTAGACCTATTCTTACAAACAGAAACAAGTTCACATGCCTTAATACAATTCTAGATGGACCTCAAAATTGGTCCGGTAGAATATATCAAGTGATACGTGCAAGTTCGTGTAGATTGAGGATCTTGGCTGGCTATCTAAATTAAAGCTCCAATAGACATAACCCAATCACAATCAACAAATGATTCACTTAGGTCTGATCTATTTAATTTTAGTTCATTCCACTAAAGAACTAAAATTGAACTCTTAAATAAAGATAGAATAAGTTGATGTTAATCATTCATACCCTAGACAATCTTATTGGAGAAAGTGTATCCTCGTGAAGAATACTAGTAATCGCCAAGAGCTCATAGACCGTATTTTGAACTTGGATATTTTAACTTGTCCAGAAGCCATGTTTCAATAGACACTATTAAAAACTTAACGTTAAGATTTAATATCCCATACCTCAAAACATCCATACGATGGTATTCTACTCTCATTTAATAAATGGAGCCACGATGTCCATATATATAAATGAAGTCCTCTATCGATTAAAAAATGAATACCACCAAACTATCGAGGATAGACTACGCTATATAATCGTACTCATTGATAGCTCAAATGATAACACTTGCAACCATAAGTCCATCATTTATCTCAAGATTGAGATAGACTCTCCGATTGTCTTCAAATGAAAACTTTTATCTATTGACGGTTCTAGATAAAGTATTTCATTGTGATCATATTCAATGCACCCAGTGCACTAGATTCTTTTGCCCAAAGACACCTCACTTTGATGATTTTCTGCTGACGCGATCTTTGTAATCTTCACGTCACCCCTATGCACAATTTCACTCAGAAGGTGATACTTTCTTTCAATGTGTTTCCCTCTCTTATAACTTCTTGGTTCTCTCAAATTAGCCACTACTCTACTATTGTCACAATAGATAGTGATCTGCTTATTCGCATCAGGAACCACTTCCAAGTCAATCAAGAATTGACGGAGCCAGACCGCCTCTTTTGCAGCCTCGCATACGGCAACATACTCGGCTTCCATGGTGGAATCAACAATACAAGATTGCTTGATACTCCTCTATATGACTTCCCCTCCTCCAATAGTAAACACAAATCCTGATGTTGAACTCCTGGAGTCAGAATCTGACTGAAAATCAGAATCTGTATACCCAATGGGGATTAAATCCCCTCTAAAGTATACAAACATATAATCTCTCGTTCTCTTAAGATACTTGAAAATATGCTTGACTGTCGTCCAGTGATCAGGACCAGGTTTCGATTGAAACTGGCTAACTATTCTCACAACAAAACAAATATCTGGTCTAGTGCAGAATATTGCATACATGAGACTTTCTAATGTCGAAACATATGGAATCCTACTCATGAATTGCTCTTCATGCTCATTCTTAGGAACTTGTTCCTTACAAAGTTTGATTCCATGTCTGAAAGGTAACACACATTTCTTGGAATCTTGCATGGAAAACCTAGACAAGATTTTATCTATGTATAAATCTTGGGATAATGCAATCGTTCTATTCTTTCTATCCCTTTTGACTTCGATACCAAGAATATAACTTGATTTTCCTAAGTCCATCATATCAAATTGTTTTATTGATTTCAATACATTTACATCTTTTCCGATGAGTAGTATATCATTAACGTAAAGAACTAGGAAAACCAAATTGTCGCCCTTAATCCTTTTGTATACACAAGGTTCGTCAAGGTTTTGAATGAATCCAAAACTTTTCACGGTTTGATCAAACCTTATTTTCTAGGATCTGGATGCTTGCTTTAATCCATATATGGATCTTTGCAACTTGCATACCTTTTCCTCTTGGCCTTTTTCAATGAACCCTTCTGGTTGCATCATGTAGATGCTTTAGTCAAGACTTCCATTAAGGAAAGTTGTCTTGACATCCATTTGTCAAATCTCTAGGTCTAAAGATGCCGTAATAGATAATAGTATCCTAATGGATTTAAGCATGGCCAATAGAGAGAAGGTTTCTTCATAATCGATACCTTCCTTCTGCGTATAACCTTTAGCTACCAATCTAGCTTTAAAGGTTTCCACCTTTCCATCCATTCCTCTTTTCCCCTTGTATACCCACTTGCACCCGATGGGTTGTATCCCTTTAGGCAAGTCTACAAGAGACCAGACTTTGTTTTTGAAAAAAGATTCAATGATGGATTGCATTGCCTTTTGTCAATGGCGGAAATCAATATCTTCCAATGCTTCCTTGTATGTATAAGGATCATCGTCATTCGAAAGATTCTCTACAGATTCTCCTAGACCGATGTATCTCTCGGGTTGTCTAACAACCCTCCCACTATGATGAGGTATGGTAGATTGTTGATCTTGTGTTGGTAAAGAACTTACAATTGGGCTTGGTTGTGAAACCTCTTGTGGAATTGTATCTCCTAAAAGCTCATTCAGGATAATTCTATTTTTAGGCATAAAATTATTCATATAGTCCTTTTCCAGAAATTTAGCATTTGTTGAAACAAATTCCTTAAGATATGAAGAACTATAAAAATAATATCCTTTTGTTCCTTCTGGATACCTTACAAATATACATGTTTCTGAACAGGACTCCATCTTTTCTGTCTTTCCTTTTAACACATACGCAGGACATCCAAATATCCTTAAGTGTTGTACACTAGGCTTTCGACCAGTCCACAACTCATACGGTGCCTTAGGAACCGACTTAGATGGTACATCATTTAGAATGTACATTGTAGTTTGTAAAGCATATCCCCAAAAAGAATTAGGGAGTGTTGAATAACTCAACATAGACCTAACCATATCCAAAAGAGTTCTAATTCTCCTTTCTACCACCCCATTTTGTTGAGGTATGCCTAGTGCAGAAAACTGAGAAATTATCCCATTATCAATAAGATATTGCAGAAACTCACCAGATAGATATTCTCCACCTCGATCAGACCTCAAGATTTTTATGCGTTTCTCAAGCTGATTTTCAACTTCAGCTTTAAATGCTTTGAACATGTCAAAAGCATCTGACTTATGTCTCATAAGATACACGTAACCAAATCTTGAGTGATCATCCAAGAAAGTGATGAAGTACTCATATCCACCTCTTGCTTGAATGCTCATAGGTCCACACACATCAGTGTGTATCAAACCTAAACATTCAATGGCTCTTGTGCCTTTGGTCGTAAATGACCTTCTGGTCATTTTACCTTCCAAACAAGATTCACAAGTTAGTAGATCATCAACTTTTAAGTCACTTAGAGGTCTGTCACATACCAATCTTTTAATCCTATCAAGGTTAATATGACCTAGGCACAAATGCCAAAGGTAGGTTTCATCTTTTGATAATTTTACTCTTTTATGATTAGGTTCCGTTGATTCCGTGTCTAACAAGTGAGAGATATTTCCATGCAAATAGAATAAACAATTTTCCAATGTACCTTTGCAAATAATTTTGTCATTCTTACTAATAATAAAACCTTTATTAAAAGTAACCGAACATCCAAATTTATTTAGACAAAAGACCGAAATTAAATTCCTCTTGAATTTAGGTACATTATACACGTTTATTAAAACTAAATTCCAATAAGAATCTAAATTGATTCTAATATCTCCCACTAAACTAGTAGACACCAACGCTCCATTGCCTAATATACAAGTTAAATTCATTCTTATTCAGTCTATTCCTTTGACCCTTTTCACCACAAAGGAAACACTTCCCTTTGATCTTGGTTACTTTCTTGGTTTCCTTCTAAGAAGGCCCAAGTTACTTTTTCCTCTGTTGTTCCTTGACCTTCTAATGGGTCTTAATAGTAGCAACTTAACCAACCATATGAATCTCTGTCTAGAGACATCATAATATCGGCAGCAGTCTCCATTCCTTCATGTTATTGTTGCAACACGTTAGAGATGATGGCCATAACGTAACGTACATTTAGCCATCTCATCTAAAGACTTCCACTATTGATACTCATCTCTTTGCTCCTGAGTAGATTCACTAATTTGGTGGTTAAGGAATATACATAATGAATTTATACTTTTCAGCTTGCAACAACAACCCAATACTCATTTTCCATGTGACATAATTATCATCAGTTAAAGTATTATCTTTTAGGATATTGATTAGGGATAGGGTCATGATTTCATTTTAATAACAAAAATTATATAAGTAAACGATCATGATATAACACTTTTGAATATTTATCTTGAATTAAATAAAATAAGTCAATCGTAAAAAATTCAATGGTGATCCAACACCCAAAAATGTCACTCCTCCTTTATGAGTATGCACCATTTACTAGTTGGACTAGGTCCCACCTAATTGTTAACAAAACAACCAACGTTTTTAATTTTAGCCTTGCAATTTTATAAACAAGAAATCTTGGGAGGATATTAGTAAAATTACATTGAGTGTGTTACCAAGTTATCGACCTTCAATATAATCCCTCACGAATATCTCTCATTTGGAGTAGATATCGTTTGGGCTAATTGTCTAGTCTATTCTTGTAAAGAAGTATCTTTCTAAATTCCATTCATGAATACCTCTTGGGAGGTTATTCATGAAACATAAAGCTCAACTAAACTTGGAGGCCATAGGTGTTCCAAAACACATTCTTCCACTCAATTGTTTAAGGCGGGCGATCGAATTCCAAAGAATGATTTACCATGTTATCTAGATGCCAATTTAGATACCTAATCATTCAATGCATGTTCATACCAAAAGAGATATATGAGTGGCACTCCTATTCTATATGACATGTTATCAAACAATGACAAACATTCCAATATTTAGAAAATATAAATAGCTACAATTTTGGTCCATCCTAGAAAAGCAAGTAAATTACATAAGTCTTGGAATACAAAAACTCCTTTCTTGGCGAACAAGTCTTCACGCGACCTTCGTCGTCCGGACTCTCTTAGCTGCCTTCCATGGGCGTGCGCACCCTTGGCCCTTACCCATGGGAGTGCGCATGCCACAAACCAATAAAGGGCTGCCATGTGCAGGCCATGGCCTCCATAGGGCTGCCGTGCGCAGCCCATGCCACAACAAACGTGGCTGCGTGCTCTTCGCACGCACATTCATTGCTACGGCTCACACGGTCCCAAACTTGTTGCAGTTGCTCCTAATTCTTTAAACCTTCGAGTCTTCGAAACTTGAGTGTATTACAGAATAATTATAAACAAAAATACTGCAGTTTTTTTTATTACAACAACAAATAAAAAAAAACTTAGCAACTACCAAGAAGGAAATTATGTTGATGATAGACCACCTCTCTTGTTACAACCCCAAAAAAAATTACATTGAAATTCTAGGACCAAAATTGAGCAATATCAATCCACATATAAAACATATATATATCCATACATTCCATTGTAAATATATATGTGAATACCTAGAGTGTCATCTCTTTCTAAAACATGCATATATACAATAAAAGAAAAAAGATTCACAAACACATACATCAATTAATCAAGGGTACAACCTGGCTCTGATACCAATTGTAGGGAAAAAACGGTTCAAAACGCAACGGAAGCGTGATAAAACAAAAAATAAAAAAAAATTAGGGTTTGCGTATAAATAAAAAATTTCCCTTTTATTAACAAGAACATTAACCCTAGATTAATTGATGTATATAAAAAGTGTCGTACCTTTTTCTCGTGACGATTGAACAAGCAACGAATTGATTCCGTAAGATCTTCCAATCCAATCACGAACGTGAATCACCTATGAGTGTGGGCTCCCTTTCTTCAAATTGTATACATGATGATGGAAACAAATAAAATCTATTTATTTGTTAGTTACAAATATCCTCCAAGAGAAAAATCAAGAACGTCCGGCCCCTTGTGAATTATCAATCAATTTGATTGAAACTCGTGTGAACCTTGATTCGATGTTGTACAAAAAACCCTTTTGATGTAAATGATGCTAGTGTACTATCGAAAAAAAAAACGTTCTTTTTTTCTCTTCTTGGCCGAATTCACACCATCTCTATGAGTTGGTAGAATTTTATCCAGAGTAAAAAACAAAATTTTCTCCCTCAAAATTCTCTCTTGCTAGGCCAAATTCTCTTCCTGAAAATTGCTTAGCATGGCCGAAATTAATTCTCATTGAAAAACTTAAGCGGCCGAAATTAACATACATATATATATATATATATATATATATATATAGGATCATAAATCCTCCCCTAAGAAGGATTTAAGAATCCTTTCCTTAGGTGGATTTATTTGGTAGTTAAGAATCCTTATCTAAAAGGAATTCTATCCTATTATATATATATGGGCTGGCCGAAACTTCTATAGAAATTATATTAGGATCACAAATCCTTTCCTAAGAAGGATTTACTTGGTAGTTAAGAATCCTTTCCTTAGGTAGATTTACTTGGTGGTTAAGAATCCTTTTCTAAATGAATTCTATCATATACCAAGACTCCTAATCCAACTCAATAATGTATTTGTAACCATATTAAAGACTTCCTTATTTGATTAGATAAATATTTCATATTATTTATCTACTTATCAAATATAGTATTTAATATTAATTATACTACCAACAATAGTATAATTTTAGGAGACCTTCTCCTACTAGGAAAAATATTTTGACTTTTAATTAAATAATTAATTAATCAACAAATTAATTAATTTCCATTTAATTAAATAATAAAATAAAAATAATATAATTAAGCTATTCTAAATAGCCTTGCCGCCCATACCATATATATGGGCCATATATTACTTTTTTCAATTTTTTAAATCCATTAGACCATAATAAAAAGTCCACATGTGAACTAGACCTATTCTTACAAAAAGAAACAAGTTCACATGTCTTAATAAAATTCTAGATGGACCCCTAAATTGGTCCGGTATAATATATCAAGTGATCCATGCAAGTTCGTGTGGATTGAGGATCTTTGCGGGCTATCTAAATTTAAGCTCCAATAGACAACCCAACACAATCAACAAATGATTCACTTATGTCCGATCTATTAATTTCAGTTCATTCCACTAAAGAACTAAAATTGAACTCTTAAATATAGATAGAATAAGTTGATGTTACTCATTTATACCCTAAACAATCTTATTGGAGAAAGTGTATCTTAGTGAAGAATATCGGTAATCGCCAACAGCTTATAGACCGCCTATAGCTCTCCAGGTTACCATATTTACCCATATGACCTCATTTTGAACTTGGATATTTTGACTCGTCCAGAAGCCATGTTTCAATAGACACTATTGAAAACTTAACATTAAGATTTAATATTCAATACCTCAAAACATCCATGTGATGGTATTCTACTCTCATTTAATAAATGGAGCCACGATGTCCATATCAATAAATGAAGTCCTCTATCGATCAACAAATGAATACAATCGTACTCATTGATAGCTCAAATGATAACACTTGCAACCATAAGTCCATCATTTATCTCAGGATTGAGATAGACTCTCCGATTGTCTTCAAATGAAAACTTTTATATTTTGACGATTCTAGATAAAGTATTTTATTGTGATCCTATTCAATGCACCTAGTGCATTAGATTCTTTTGCCCAAAGACACCTTACTTTGATGATTTTAGACTCTTCATAACACATTCGATCCCACTCAAATGCTAGCAAAAGAATCTACAACTTTGACAAGATAAAGGCGCCTAACCTTTTATCTTAAGTTGTGAATATTATTCAAGACTAACTAAAGAATTGTGTCTACCTCATACATATCTATATGTATGAACAATTCTTCTTTTCTCATCGTCTTTTGACCTTATGATTATTTACTTTTGACAATTATAATAATAAAACTATAAATGCTATAAGATTTGTTAAACTAGAAATCACTTTGTTAATATGAAAAGATTGTCAAATACATTATTATACTCTTGCTATCGAGCATAATCTTAACACCCACTTTTCTGAGGGTGGGCTACTGAAGTGAACCTAAGGTCAATTCCTAATCCTTAGCAAATGTCTTGAATCGGTCGTTATCAAACTGCTTATCTAGGTCGGCTACAATGATCCACCTTGTAAAATAGTCGATCACCACAATAGAATGTTTGGCTTGTCCAAGAGCGGTGGGAAGCGATATGATCAGGTCGACATTCCACATAGCAAAGGTGAGTTGAGAGATGGCAAATTCTTTATTAGGAAGTGACTCAAGTTAAAGGTCTTTTGGCACGGTTCATAGGATTGTACAAAGTCCTTCACATCTTGATGGATAGTTGGCCAGTAATATCCCATGCGGAGTACCGATATGGCTCCCGCATTCCCCAGAGTGAGTCTCTCTCAACACTCCTTTGGCATCATCAGGATTTAAATACCGACGTAAAGGAAGTGATCTACCCCTCCTGTAGAGTTATCCATCTATTAGGCAATATCGGACAGAGAGCCTTTTAATTCTTCTAGCTTGATCGGGGTCCTTGGGAAGCTTTCCTTCTTGAAGATAAACCATTATTAGAACCATCCAGTATGGTTGATGACCCAGGGTACAAATCTCCTTGCCCGCTACTATGCTTGGTTAGGAGATCACTTGGAGGGGCACTCTCTGTGGTAAGGCTTGGCCACCATTCACAGCTATCTTGTCCAAGACATCAGCTCGATTATTTTATTGTCGAGGCACCTGCTCGATCTTGAATCCCTTAAATTTATTCTTAAGCAGTTGAACTAACTTCAAGTAGGTGATCATGTTATCCCCTTTTGCCTGATAAACCCCGGAAACCTGATTGACTATAAGTAATGAGTCACTCCTGACCTGCAAGTAGTCGACCCCAAGATGGATGGCTACCTTCTACATGGCTATGAGGTCTTCATACTCCGCCTCATTGATGGTGGCCTTGATTTTGAATATGAAATAGTGGCAACATTCAGTCCCCTCTGGCTCTGTTTTCACTGTGCCAGCTCCTCCTCTGGCTTGCCCGGATGCCTTATCTATGTATAGGATCCAGGGCTTGCAACCCACCGTCCAGCAGTGAAACTCGGGAATCTTTTCAGGAGCTATATTTACTGTTGCGGAGGTTGCTTTTGGTAGGATTATGCTCAATAGCAAGAGTATAATATTGTATTTGACAATATTTTCATATTAATAAATTGATTTCAAGTTTAACAAATCTTATAGTATTTATAGTTTAATTAATATAATTGTTAAAAGTAAATAATTGTAAGGTCAAAAGACTATGAGAAAAGAAGAATTGTTCATACATCTAGATATGTATGAGGTAGACACAATTCTTTTGTTAGTCTTGAATAGTATTCACAACTTAAGATAAAAGGTTAGGCGTCTTTATCTTGTCAAAGTTGTAGATTCTTTTGCTAGCATTTGAGTGAGATCAAATGTGTTATGATGAGTCTAAAATCATCAAAGTGTGGTGTCTTTGGGCAAAAGAATCTAATGCACTGGGTGCATTGAATAGGATCACAATGAAATACTTTATCTAGAACCGTCAATAGATAAAAGTTTTTCATTTATAGACAATCGGAGAGTCTATCTCAATCCTAAGATAAATGATTGACTTATTGTTGCAAATGTTATCATTTGATCTATCAATGAGTACGATTATATAGCATAGTCTATCCTCGATAGTTTGGTGGTATTCATTTGTTAATCGATAGAGGACTTCATTTATAGATATGGACATCGTGGCTCCATTTTTAAATGAGAGTAGAATTTCATCATATGGATGTTTTGAGGTATTGGATATTAAATCTTAATGTTAAATTTTCAATAGTGTCTATGGAAACATGGTTTATGGACAAGTCAAAATATCCAAGTTCAAAATGTGGTCATTTGAGTAAATATGGTAACTTGGAGAGCTATAGACGGTCTATGAGCTCTTGGCGATTACTGGTATTCTTAACGAGGATACCTTTTCTCCAATAAGGTTATCTAGGGTATGAATGAGTAACATCAACTTATTCTATCTTTATTTAAGAGTTCAATTTTAGTTCTTTAGTGGAATGAATTAAAATTAAATAGATCGGACCTAAGTGAATCAATTGTTGATTGTGATTGGGTTGTGTCCCAATTTAGGGGTTCATCTAGAAATTTATTAAGACATGTGAACTTGTTTCTCTTTGTAAGAATAGATCTAGTTCAAATGTGGACTTTTTTATTAGGGTCCAATGGAATTAATAAAATAAGAAAAATAATATATAGCCCATATACATGTGTTGGGCGGCAAGGCTAACTAAGAATAGCTTAATTATATTATTTTTATTTTATTATTTAATTAAATATAAATTAATTAATTTGTTGAATAATTAAAAATTAAAATCTTTTTCTTAGTAGGAGTTGGTTTTTTTAAAATTATACTATTGTTAGTAGTATAATTAATATTAAAGACTATATTTGATAAGCAGATAAATAAATGGAATTATTTATCTAATCAAATTAGGAAGTCTTTATATTGTTACAAATACACTATTGAGTTGCATTAAGAGTCTTAGTTGAGGATATAATTCCTTTTTGAAAAGGATTCTTAACTACCAAGTAAATCTACCTAAGGAAATGATTCTTAACTACCTAGTAAATCCTTCTTAAGAAAGGATTTGTGATCCTAATCTATATCCTATGAAATTTGTCCAGCCCATGTATATATACAAAAGGTTAGAATTCCTTTTAGATAAGGATTCTTAACTACCAAATAAATCCACCTAATGAAAGGATTCTTGCCAACCATGTAAATTCTTCTTAGGAAAGGATTTGTGATCCTATATATGTGTGTGATTTTCGGCAGCCCTAAGATTCTTAAAGTAAAATTTTCGGCCAACCTAAGTGTTTTCTAAGAGATAATTTTGCTTGGCAAGAGAGAACTTTGAGAGGGAAAAATTTAGTATTTTACTCTAGACAAAATTCAATCAACTCTACGATATAGGGTGTGGAATTCGGCCAAGGAGAAAAGAGAAAAGGAGAACGTTTTTGTTTTTGATAGTATACTAGTATTCTTTACATCAAAATTGTTTTGTGTACAAAATTAAATCGGGTTCACGCGAGTTTCAATCAAGTAGATTGATAATTCACAAGTGATTGGACGTTCTTGAATTTTTCTCTTGAAGGATATTTGTAACTAACAAAGAAAAGACTTTGTTTGTCTCCATTCTTAGGTATACAATTTAAAGAAAGAGAGCCCACACTCCTAGGTGATTCACGTTCATGATTGGATTGAAAGATCTTACGGAATCAATTCGGCGCTTGTTCAATCGTCGTGAGAAAAAGGTACGATACTTTTATATACGTCAATTAATCTAGGGTTAAGGTTCTCGTAGCATATAAGGGAAATTTTTTATTTATACGCAAACCCTAATTATCTTTTTTTTCTTCTCACGCTTATGTTGAGTTTTGAACCGTTTTTTCCTACAATTGGTATCAGAGCCTGGTTGTACCATTGATTAATTGAGGTATATGTACGTGAATCTTTTTCTTTTATCGTATATATGCATGTTTTAGAAAGAGAAGGCACTCTAGGCATTCGCATACATATTTACATTGGAATGTATGGATATATATATGTTTTATATGTGGATTTTTATTGCTCAATTTTGGTCATAGAATTTCAATGTATTTTGTTTTGGGATTGTAATAAGAAGGGTGGCCTATCATCACCATAATTTCCTTCTTGATAGTTGCTAAGTTTTTATTTTATTTTTGTTGTTGTAATTTAAAAAAAAACTGCAGTATTTTTTATTTTCAAATTCTTCTGTAATACATTCAAGTATCATAGACTTGAAGTTTTGAAGAATTGGGAGCAACCAGAACAAGTTTGGGACCATGCGAGCCGTAGCAACAAACGTGCATGCGAAGAGCAAGCGGCCACGTTTGTTGTGGCATGGGCTGTGCATGGCAGCCCTTTATGGGGTTGTGGAATGTGCACGACTATGGGTAGGAGCCAAGGGTGTACATGTCCATGGGAGGCAGCCGAGAGAGTCCAAACAATGTAGGTCACGTGAAGACTTGTTCGCCAAGAAAGGAGTTTTTTGCATTCCAAGACATGTAATTTGCTTGCTTTTCTAGGATGGACCATAATTGAAGCTATTTATATTTGTTGTAAATATTGCAATGTTTGTCATTGTTTGATAACATGTCATACAGAATAGGAGTGCCACTCATATATCTCTTTTGGTAAGAACATGCATTGAATGGTTTAAGTATCTAAATTGGCATCTAGATAACTTGGTAAATCATTCTTTGGAATTCGATCACACGTCTTAAACAATTGAGTGGGAGAAGGTGTTTTGGAACACCTACAGTCTCCAAGTTTAGTTGAGCTTTATGTTTTGTGAATAACCCCCTAAGGGGTGTTTATGAATGGAATTTAGCAAGATACTTCCTTACAAGAATAGACTAGACAATCAGCCCAAACAATATCTACTCCCAAATGAGGGATATTCGTGAGGGAGTATATTGAAGGTCGATAACTTGGTATTACACTCAATGCAATTTTATTAATATCATCCCAAGAGTTCTTGTTAATAAAAATTACAAGGCTAAAATTGAAAACGTTGGTTGTTATATTAACAATTAGGTGGGACCTAGTCCAACTAATTAATGTTGCAAACTCCCAAAGGAGGCATGACATTTATGGGTGTTGTATCACTGTTAAAGTTTTAGGATTGAATTATTTTATTTAATACAAGATAAATATTGAAAAGTGCTTTATCATGATTATTTACTTATATAATTTTTGTTATTATAAATAAATCTTGGCCCCATCCGTAATCAACATCCTAAAAGATAATACTTTAACTGATGATAATTATGTCACATGGAAAAGGAAAATTGGGCTGTTATTGCAAGCTTAAAAACATAAATTCATTTTGTCTATTCCTTAACCAACAAATTAATGAATCTACTCATGAGCAAAGAGATGAGTATTAGTAGTGGAAGTCTTCAGACGAAATGGCTAAATGTACAATACATTATGGGCACATCTACGACGTGTTACAACAGCAACATGAAGGAATAGAGACTGCTGCCGATATAATGATGTCTCTAGACGAGATGTTTGCTATGAGGTCTAGGACGACTAAGAGAGAGGCAATGACTGCTTTTATAAATCTTAGGATGAAACCTGGACAAGGTGTTAAAGATCACATGATGAATGTCATAGCACATCTCAACATTGCTGAACTAAATGGTGCTGAGATAGATGGCGAGACCAAAATTGACATGATTGTCAACTCACTGTCAGATTCCTTTGATCAATTCAAGTTAGACTACACCTTGAATATTAAGGAATACATCTTGCAAGGTCTGATGCCAGATGTTTAAAGAGCGGAAATCCTTGAGAAAGGCTTAGGTGTCCTGCGCATGTGTTAAAAGAAAAGACAGAAAAGATGGAGTCCCGTTCAGAAACATGCATATTTGTAGGGTATCCAAAAGGAACAAAAGGATATTATTTTTATAGTCCTTCAGATCTTAAAGTATTTGTTTTGACAAATGCTAATTTTTTGGAAAATAACTATATGAATAATTTTGTGCCTAAAAGTAGAATTGACCTGAATTAGCTTTTAGGGGATACAATTCAA
This sequence comes from Dipteronia dyeriana, assembly GCA_032871835.1. Lineage (NCBI taxonomy): Eukaryota > Viridiplantae > Streptophyta > Magnoliopsida > Sapindales > Sapindaceae > Dipteronia > Dipteronia dyeriana. The sequence goes on from CM065297.1 coordinate 48,454,787, forward strand.
CAAAAGGTTTCGCAACCAAGAACAATTGTAAGTTTCGTACCAACACGAGATAAACAATCTACCATAACCTGTCGTAGTGGGAGGGTTGTTAGACAAACCAAGAGATACATCGATCTAGGAGAATCTGTAGAGAATCTTTCGGACGACGATGACCCCTATACGTACAAGGAAGCAATGGAAGATGTTGATTGTCGCCATTGGCAAAAGGCAATGCAATCCGAAATTGAATCTATATTCAAAAATAAAGTCTGATTTCTTGTAGACTTGCCTAAAGGGATAAAACCCATTGGGTGCAAGTGGGTATACAAGAGGAAAAGAGGAATTGATGGAAAGGTGGAAACCTTTAAAGCTAGATTGGTAGCTAATGGTTATACACAGAAGAAATGTATCGATTATGAAGAAACCTTCTCTCCTGTGGCCATGCTTAAATCCATTAGGATACTCTTTTCCATTGCGGTATCTCTAGACCTAGAGATTTGGAAAATGGATGTGAATATAGCTTTACATAATAGAAGTCTTGACGAAAGCATCTATATGATGCAACCAGAAGGATTCACTGAAAAGGTCCAAGAGGAAAGGGTATGCAAGTTGTAAAGATCCATATATGGATTGAAGCAAGCATCCAGATCCTGGAACATAAGGTTCGATCAAGCCCTAAAAAGTTTTGGATTTATTCAAAACCTTGATGAACCTTGTGTATACAAAAGGATTAAAGGCGACAAGTTGTTTTTCCTAGTTCTTTACGTTGATGATATACTCATCGGAAACGGTGTAGGTGTATTGACATCAATAAAAGAATGGATAGCAAAACCATTTGATATGAAGAACTTAGGAGAAGCAAGTTATATTCTAGGTATCCAAGTCATAAGGGATAGAAAGAATAAAACGATTGCATTATCCTAAGCTTCATACATAAATAAAATCTTGTCTAGGTTTTCCATACAAGATTCCAAGAAAGATATGTTACCTTTCAGACATGGAATCAAACTTTCTAAGGAACAAGTTTCTAAGAATGAGCATGAAGAGCAATTCATGAGTAGGGTTCCATATGCATCGGCAGTTGGAAGTCTCATGTATGCAATACTCTGTACTATACCAGATTTTTGTTTTATTGTGGACATAGTTAGCAGGTTTCAATTGAAGCCTGGTCCTGATCACTGGACGACAGTCAATCATATTTTCAAGTATCTTAGGAGAACGAGAGATTATATGCTTGCATACTCTGGAGGGGATTTAATTCTCGTTGGGTATACTGATTCTGATTTTTTGTCAGATTCTGACTCTAGAAGATCAACATCAGGATCTGTGTTTATTATTGGTGGATGGGCAGTCATATAGAGGGGTATCAAGCAATCTTGTATTTCTGATTCCACCATAGAAGCCAATTATGTAGCCGCATACGAGGCTACTAAAGAGGTTGTCTGGCTCCACCAATTCTTAATTGACTTGTATATGATTCCTGATGCGAATAAGCAGATCACTATCTATTGTGACAATAGTGGAGTAGTGGCTAATTCGAGAGAACCAAGAAGTCATAAGATAGGGAAACACATTAAAAGAAAGTATCACCTTCTAAGAAAAATGTGCATTGGGGTGACGTGATGATTACCAAGATCGCGTCAACAAAAAATCTAGCGGATCCCTTTACAAAGGCTCTTTCACAAAAGAGTTTTTATGGGCATCTAGAGAACATGAGGATGATAGATATGACACATTAGCTATAGAGCAAGTGGGAGATTGTTAGGATTATGCTCGATAGCAAGAGTATGATATTGTATTTGACAATCTTTTCATATTAATAAAGTGATTTCTAGTTCATCAAATCTTATAGCATTTATAGTTTAATTATTATAATTGTTAAAAGCAAATAATCATAAGGTCAAAAGACTATGAGAAAAGAAGAATTGTTCATACATCTAGATAAGTATACGGTAGAGACAATTCTTTAGTTAGTCATGAATAATATTCACAACTTAATATAAATGGCTGTGCGTTTTTATCTTGTCAAAGTTGTAGATACTTTTGCTAGCATTTGAATGGGATTAAATGTGTTATGATGAGTCTAAAATCATCAAAGTGTGGTGTCTTTGGGCAAAAGAATCTAGTGCACTGGGTGCATTGAATATGATCACAATGAAATACTTTATCTAGAACCGTCAATAGATAAAAGTTTTTTATTTGAAGACAATCGGAAAGTCTATCTCAATCCTGAGATAAATGATTGACTTATTATTGCAAGTGTTATCATTTGATCTATCAATGAGTACGATTATTTAGCATAGTCTATCCTCGATAGTTTGGTGGTATTCATTTGTTAATCGATACAGGACTTTAATTATAGATATGGACATCGTGGCTCCATTTATTAAATGAGAGTAGAATATCATCATATGGATGTTTTAAGGTATTGGATAATAAATCTTAACGTTAAGTTTTCAATAGTGTCTATTGAAACATGGCTTCTAGACAAGTCAAAAAATCCAAGTTCAAAATGTGGTCATATGAGTAAATATGGTAACTTGGAGAGCTATAGACGGTCTATGAGATCTTGGCGATTACTGATATTCTTCACGAGAGGGTACACTTTCTCCAATAAGGTTGTATAGGTTTTGAATGAGTAACATTAACTTATTCTATATTTATTTAAGAGTTAAATTTTAGTACTTTAGTGGAATGAACTAAAATTAAATAGATCGGACCTAAGTGAATCATTTGTTGATTGTGATTGGCTTATGTCTACTGGAGCTTAAATATAGATAGCCCGCCAATATCCCCAATCCACACGAACTTGCATGGATCACTTGATATATTCTACTGGACCAATTTAAGGGTCCGTCTAGAATTGTATTAAGGCATGTGAACTTGTTTAATTTTGTAAGAATAGGTCTAGTTCACATGTGGACATTTTATTATGGTCCAATAGATTTAATAAAATAAGAAAAATAATATATGGCTCATATACATGTGTTGGGCGGCAAGGCTAATTAAGAATATCTTAATTATATTAATTTTATTTTATTATTTTATTAAATGCAAATTTATTAATTTGTTGATTAATTAATTATTTAATTATAAGTCAAAATATTTTTCCTAATAGGAGTTGGTCTCCTAAAACTATACTATTGTTAGTAGTATATTTAATATTAAATACTATAATTGATAAGTAGATAAATAAAACGAATTATTTTTCTAATTAAATTAGGAAGTCTTTTAATATGGTTACAAATACACTATTGAGTTGGATTAGGAGTCTTGGTTGAGGATAGAATTCCTTTTTTAAAAGGATTCTTAACCACCATGTAAATCTACCTAAGGAAAGGATTCTTAACTACAAAGTAAATCCTTCTTAGGAACGGGTTTGTGATCCTAATCCATATCCTATGAGATTCGGCTAGCCCATGTATATATACAAAAGGATAGAATTCCTTTTAAAAAGGATTCTTAACTACCAAATAAATCCACCTAAGGAAATTCTTGCCAACCAAGTAAATCCTTCATAGGAAAGGATTTTTGATCTTATATATATATATATATATATATATATATATATATATATGTGTGTGTGTGTGTGTGTGTGTGTGTGTGTGTGTGTGTGTGTGTGATTTTCGGCCATCCTTAAGATTCTTATAGTAAAAATTTCGGCCAACCTAAGTGTTTTCTAAGAGAGAATTTTGCTTGGCAAGAAAGAATTTTGAGAGAAAAAAATTTAGTATTTTACTCTAGACAAAATTCAATCAACTCTAAGATATAGGGTGTGGAATTCGGCCAAGGAGAAAAGAGAAAAAGAGAACGTTTTTGTTTTTGATAGTTTACTAGTATCCTTTACATCAAAAGGGTTTTGTGTACAAAATCAAATCGGGTTCATGTGCGTTTCAATCAGGTAGATTGATAATTCACAAGTGACCAGACGTTCTTGGATTTTTCTTATGGTGGATATTTGTAACTAACATAGAAAAGATTTTGTTTGTCTCCATCATCAGGTATACAATTTAAAGAAAGGGAGCCCACACTTTTAGGTGATTCAGGTTCGTGATTGGATTGGAAGATCTTGCAAAATCAATTCGGTGCTTGTTCAATCGTCACAAGAAAAAGATACGATACTTTTATATACGTCAATTAATCTAGGGTTAAGGTTCTCCTTGCATAAAAGGGAAACTTTTTATTTATACACAAACCCTAATTTTTTTTCTCACGCATCCATTGCTTTTTGAACCATTTTTTTCCCTACAATTGGTATTAGAGCCAGGTTGTACCCTTGATTAATTGATGTATGTGTACGTGAATCTTTTTCTTTTTATTGTATATATGCATGTTTTAGAAAGAGATGACACTCTAGGTATTCGCATATATATTTACATTGGAATATATGGATATATATATGTTTTATATGTGGATTGTTATTGCTCAATTTTGGTCATAGAATTTCAATGTATTTTGTTTTGGGATTGTAACAAGAAGGGTGGTCTATCATTGCCATAATTTTCTTCTTGGTAGTTGCTAAGTTTTTTTTTTTTTTTTTTTTTTTTGCAATAAAAAAAACTGTAGTATTTTTATTTATAATTCTTCAGTAACACATTCAAGTTTCGAAGACTCGATGGTTTGAAGAATTAGGAGCAACCATAACAAGTTTGGGACCGTGAGAGCTGTAGTAACGAACATGCATGCGTAGAGCATGCAACCACGTTTGTTTTGGCATGGGCTGGGAATGGCAACCCTATGGTAGCCATGGGCTGCGCATGGCAGCCCTTTATGAGGTTGTGGCATGCGCACGCCCATGGGTAAGGGCCAAGGGTGCATACGCCAATGGGAGACAACCGAGAGAGTCCGGACGATGAAGGTCACGTGAAAACTTGTTCGCCAAGAAAGGAGTTTTTTGTATTCCAAGACAAGTAATTTACTTGCTTTTCTAGGATGGACCAAAATTGTAGCTATTTATAACTTTTGTAAATATTGCAATATTTGTCATTGTTTGATAACATGTCATATAGAATAAGAGTGTCACTCATATATCTCTTTTGGTATGAACATGCATTGAATGGTTTAAGTATCTAAATTGGCATCTAGATAACTTGGTAAATCATTCTTTGGAATTCGATCACATGCCTTAAACAATTGAGTGGGAGAAGGTGTTTTGGAACAACTACGGCCTCCATGTTTAGTTGAGCTTTATGTTTCGTGTAATAACCTCCAAGAGGTTTTCCTGAATAGAATTTAGCAAGATACTTCCTTACAAGGATAGACTAGACAATCAGCCCAAACGATATCTACTGTCAAAGGAAGGATATTCGTTAAGGATTATATTTAAGGTCGATAACTTGGTAACACACTCAATGTAATTTTATTAACATCCTCCCAATAGTTCTTGTTAATAAAATTGCAAGGCTAAAATTGAAAACGTTGGTTGTTATGTTAACAATTAGGTAGGACCTAGTGCAACTAGTAAATGGTGCGAACTCTCAAAGGAGGAGTGACATTTATGGATGTTGGATCACCGTTGAATTTTTATGATTGAATTATTTTATTTAATTCAAGATAAATATTCGAAAGTGCTTCATCATGGTTATTTGCTTATATAATTTTTGTTATTATAAAGAAATCATGACCCCATCCCTAATAAACATCCTAAAAGATATTAATTTAACTGCTAATAATTATGTCAAATGGAAAAGGAAAATTGGATTGTTATTGCAAGCGAAAAACATAAATTTGTTATGTCTATTCCCTAACCACCAAAACTAATGAATCTACTCAGGAGCAAAGAGATGAGTATCAGTAGTGGAAGTCTTTAGATGAGATGGCTAAATGTACGTTACATTATGGCCATCATCTCTTACGTGTTGCAATAGCAACTTGAAAGAATGGAGACTGCTGCCGATATAATGATGTCTCTAGATGAGATATTTGCTATGAGGTCTAGGACGACTAAGAGAGAGGCAGTGACTGCTTTTATGAATCTTAGGATGAAACCTGTACAGGATGTTAAAGATCACATGATGAAAGTCATAGCATATCTCAACATTGCTGAACTGAATGGTACTGAGATAGATGGTGAGACGAAAACTTGATATGATTGTCAACTCAGTATCGGATTCCTTTGGTCTGTTCAAAGTTGGACTACACCTTGAACAATAAGGAATACACCTTGCAAGACCTGATGCAAGATGTTCATATAGCCAAAACGATTCTTGTGAAAGGCAAGGGTCAAGAGATTCATATGGTTGGTAAAGTTGCTACTGTTAAGACCTGCCAAAAGGTCAAGTAACAACAGAAGAAAAAGCAACTTGGGCCTAACTATAAGTGGTTTCAGGAAAGGAAAAGACTGAATGAGAATGAATTCAACTTGCATTTAGGCAATGGAGCGTTGGCCTCTACTAGTGTAGTGGGAGATATTAGAATCAATTAAGATTCCTATAGCCATTTAGTTTTAATAAACGTTTACTATGTACCACAATTCAAGAGGAATTTAATTTTGGTCTCTTGTCTTAATAAATTTGGATATTCGGTTACTTTTAATAAAGCTTTTATTATTAGTAAGAATGAAAAAATTATTTGCAAAGGTACATTGGTAACGGTTTATTCTATTTTGCATAGAAATATCTCTCACTTGTTAGATACAGAATCAACGGAACCTAATCATAAAAGAGTAAAATTATCAAAACATGAAACCTACCTATGGCTTTTACGCCCAGGTCATATTAAACTAAATAGGATTAAAAGATTGGTTAGTAATGGACCTCTAAGTGACTTAAAGGTTGATGATCTACCAACTTGTGAATCTTGTTTGGAAGGTAAAATGACCAAAGGGTCGTTTACGACCAAAGGCATAAGAGCCATTTAATGTTTAGGTTTGATACACACTGATGTGTATGGACCTATGAGCTTTCAAGCTAGAGGTGGATATGAGTACTTTATCACATTCATGGATGATCACTCAAGATTTGGCTATGTGTATCACATAAGACATAAGTCGGATGTTTTTGACATGTTCAAAGCATTTAAAGCTGAAGTGGAAAATCAGCTTGAGAAACGCATAAAATCCTTGAGGTTTGATCGTTGTGAAGAATATCTATCTGGTGAGTTTCAGCAATATCTTATTGATAATGGGATAATTTCTCAATTTTCTGCACCAGGCACACCTCAACAAAATGGGGTGGCAGAAAGGAAAAACAAAACTCTTTTGGAAATGGTTAGGTCGATCAAGCCGTAAAAGGTTTTGGATTTATTCAAAACCTTGATGAACCTTGTGTATACAAAAGGATTAAAGGCGACAAGTTGGTTTTCATAGTTCTTTACGTTGATGATATACTACTCATCGGAAACGATGTAGGTGTATTGACATCAGTAAAAGAATGGTTAGCAAAACAATTTGATATGAAGGACTTATGAGAAGCAAGTTATATTCTTGGTATCCAGGTCATAAGGGATAGAAAGAATAGAACGATTGCATTATCCCAAGCTTTATACATTGATAAAATCTTGTCTAGGTTTTCCATGCAAGATTCCAAGAAAGGTATGTTACCTTTCAGACACGGAATTAAACTTTCTAAGGAAAAAGTTCCTAAGAATGAGCATGAAGAGCGATTCTTTAGTAGGGTTCCATATGCATCGGCATTTGGAAGTCTCATGTATGCAATGCTCTATACTAGACTAGATATTTGTTTTGCTGTGGGCATGTTTCAATCGAAACCTGGTCCAGATCACTGGACGGCTGTCAAGCATATTTTCAAGTATCTTAGGAGAACGAGAGATTATATACTTGTATATTCTGGAGGGGATTTGATTCCCGTTGTACAGATTCTGCTTTTTAATCAGATTCTAACTCCAGACGATCATCATCAGGATCTGTGTTTACTATTGGCGGAGGGGCAGTCATATGGAGGAGTATCAAGCAATCTTGCATTGTTGATTCCACCATGGAAGCCGAGTATATTGCCGTTTGAGGCTACTAAAGAGGCTGTCTGGCTCGGCCAATTCTTGATTGACTTGGAAGTGGTTCTTGATACGAATAAGTAGATCACTATCTGTTTTGACAATAGTGGAGCAGTGGCTAATTCGAGAGAACCAAGAAATCATAAGAGAGGGAAACACATTGAAAGAAAGTATCACCTTCTAAAGGAAATTGTGCATAGAAGTAACGTGACGATTTCCAAGATCGCATAAACAGAAAATCAAGTGGATCCTTTTACAAAGGCTCTTCCACAAAAGAGTTTTTATGGGCATCTAGAGAACATGGGGATGAGAGATATGAAACATTTGCTATAGAGCAAGTGGGAGATTGTTTGGATTATGCTCGATAATAAGATTGGCACGGTTAATTAATTGGATTGTCCAATTAATTGTGTTACGAAAGTGACATGTGTCTGTAGTTGATTGAGTAATTAGATTATTCAATTGATTAAAATGACAATTAATTAAATAATAAGATTATTTAATAGTGTAATTAGTCATGAATGGAGGATTTCAGTTGTTTTTTATTTTTGAATGATGAGATAATATGATTATCTCATTTATTAAATAAAATAAATTTAATATATTTGAATTTAAATTTGTTGACGGAAAATTTGCTCGGGATGAGAAATTCTTGTTAACACTCTCGAGACCACTACCACGAAAGTGGTGCCCGGGGTCAGTACCGTTGGTTCCCGACCTATTAAGAGATAGACGAGAGGTTGGAGTATTTTTACAATAAATGGGCGCTTTTATTATTGAGATATTGCTTTAAAATACAAATCACTCTCTTGTTTGCTCACAGTCTCTCTAGGATGAAGGGTGATGACAACTCCGTACCGGTCGAATAGTGGAAACGAAGGTGGCCATGTCCTGAATACAGAATTTAGGCCTTCCCTTCTTCTTTTCTTTCTCTCTTCTCTCTGTTGCTATCTATCTTTCTTCTGTGTAAATATCAGTCTATGTAGGTTTTTTCTCTTTTTTCATATCTCCTCAACCATGCTTGGCCTCACATAGTTATATCATTCAAGTAGGTTTTTTAGTTGCCAAATATTTCACAGTGATCCTATGAATCTGTTCCCTCCTTATCGGGCAGGATTCGTCATTTGAATTTGAATTGTTACGGGATTTGATGATAACGTTGACGGAGATAAGTTTGTTCCCTTTTTTGAATCAAACTCTTGACGTGCATGTAAATATTACGTGGAGATGATCCTGTGTGCACTCGTGTCATGAATTTTCATGAAGGTCACCCTGCCAACTGCCTGTTGCCCCATATAGCGAGGTAGATCCCAACTTCGACTCTGTTCTTAGAAGCTTAAGATGGATTTTCCCTGACTCTTGGGGGCTTGAGGTGCTCTTGTAGACCTTTCTGGGAGGTATCTGAGGTAGTGTAGATTTAGGCATGATTCTTCCTTTATGTCCAGCAGGGACAGTGGGCTTCTGGAGAGGTTGGCGGGCTTCTCTCGACTGTCTCTTGAGCTTGGAGGCTCCCCCTTGCATTCACGGGATGGTTGTGGAGCTCGACCTCAGAGCCGAGGTTCCCCAATGGATGGCCTGAAGAAGCCCAGGTTCCAGTACTCTTGTGAGGGGCTCGTCTTAGTCGCGCCTGGCTTGGTTTTTGGTAGTTTTGAAACAGAGCCGGCCTATCCTGCTCCTGCGGGGTGGCTTTACGATCTTTTCGGGCTTCATGATTGTCGATTATGGGTGGAAAATTTCTCTTTGTTCCCTGGCCAAATTTCACTATTAACATAAGTCCCCTCTGATTTGAGCACAGATGGTAGAATTGGGGTTGGAGTCAGATTCCTTGTTTAATTGAGAAAGCTTTCCGCCATAAAGATAATTAATGAGCGAAATCTTCTCATTAATTACCCAATATTTGAATTTGAAACTGTGTTATTCGAAGAAAGTCGGCTCCAGGTAATCTTCCGGAGGATATCACCGATAATCCTCTATTTAAACCCGGTCTTACCGTCACTTTCTTCATACTTTCTCAAATCTCAAAATTTCAAATTTCTTCTTCCCTGCTTTCTCTGTCGATTTCCCTGCTTGCTTTCACACATATCTTACCCATTAATGTAGACTTCCACAGATAGTGTTGATGCCTTGGTTGAGGGAACCGGAGGCCCTAACCTAGCTCCTTGTAAGCGGGTGCGAGGAATTTCGAGCGATGAGGAATCTTCAGCGCTTCCCCGGCGCCGTCGTTCTAATAGGAACGTCTCTATCGGCTCTGGCTTCTCGAACTAACCCGACAATCCTTTAAACCTTGTCGACAAAGATTCTGATGTCGGGGAGAGAGTCGACACTGTTGGGAGGGCTCATGTCACAATGGTGGAGCTTTCTTCAGTGGTGACCCTTCCCTTGGAACCCAGGGTCATCCCAGACTCCATGGTCTACCCTCAGTCGATTAGCCGTCTTCAGGATAAATACAGTATTCCTGACACTGTATCCCTCACTGTCCCTCACAGGAATTATGATGTTTTTAGTCCGCCCAGAGGGGTACTTCCTATCATATCGTGGCTTTCGAGAGTGGGTGAGGCTCCCTCTTCACCCTCCTCTTCAGCGGGCTCTCAATGCCCTTCAGCTGGCTTCTCTTCAACTGACGCCCGGCTTTTAGAGGCATCTAGTCGGCTTCCTTGTATTATGGAGGGAGCAATGTAACCAGGGAGCCCGGGGCTGAGGAGCTCGTCTTCCTTTTCCAGATAGGTAGCCTGCCTAGGGTTCCACGAGGCCAATTCTATGCCAAGGCCAAGAATAGACTCAACTTTATCATCCCCGGGGCTTCAAAAAAAGACCTTGCTTGGAAAGAAGAATGGGTACTGACTGGGGGAGACTGGGGGAACTCTGTTTTCGTTTACGGGCATGAGCTCGAGGTTCCCACCGCCTTTAGTGACAAACCCTCATGAAGTCAGGATTCCTTTCCCGCTGAGTCTGAAGCCGTGCTGAAGACCATCCTGGCTCGAAATTACTTAAATCTGAAGTTTCCAACCGCTGACCCCTTCGATCCCCGCAGGGTGAACAAGTACCTGCTGATCTCCAATGCTACTCCTCATAAGTATCTCATTCTATCCTGTTTTTAAATGGTTGGATGGTTCAATTCTGATGATATTGTACCTTTCTTAATAGTATTTGTTGTTGCTCCAGCTTCCCATGAAGCCCGGCAAGCTCGGATCCCTCATTCTCTTTCCAGATCATCCCCGGGAGCTCTCTCGGCTGTTCCGAAGAAGGGAGGTAAACCACTAAGATAGTTGCCACGCTCGTTCCTTCGCTCTTACCTTCCCAGGTGAAGTCCAAGATAGCTCTTCTTGCATCTCGGATGGCAAAGGCTCTAAGCCGAGGAGGGTCTGCCTCCCAAGTCACCAATAAGTCCATTCCTGCCCTCTCACCAGTAGTCTCTGCTTCAACCGATGCTCCCCGAGTCATATTATCCCTCTCTGCTAATCCGATTGTACCCCGGGCAGTTGAGGTTCCTAGAGAGCCCGATGCCAATATTCCTGAGGTCACCCCTTCTCGCCCCCACCAGCAATCAGGACGAGGTCCTAAAGCAATTTGTTGAATCCTGTCAAGGCTGGGCTTTCTAGGGGTGACCGCGATGCCCATGGACATCATGATTACCAAAGGGAGACCCTTTTAGCTGAGGTAATCGTCGCTTTTACTTCTTCATTCAGCAGCTTGATTTATCAGTTTCTAACATGAATTTTCTTTGCAGGCTTTCAAGTTTCAGGTAGCTATGGGGCATCAGGTGGCCTTCCTCCTCGATTGGGCAGCCAAGGCTGAGGCTGAGACTGAGGCCGAGCAAGCCATGAGGTTGCTTGTGTAGGCTCAAACCTTGGTCCGGGAGATGACCTCCAGCCAGCAGGGAATGGAAACACAGCTAGATGAGCTTCAGTGCGATCATGAGAGGTTAAAGCGGGCTTTTGATCAGGAAACTCTCTGGTCGAAGCAGCCGACTAGCCAGCGGGATGACTGGAAGAGAAAGGCGAAGGCTCTAGATGTTGAGAACCAGACTTTACAGGCTCAAATTACCCAGCTCCAAGCCGAGGTGGAAGCATCTTTTTATAAGGGGTACTTCTACGCCTCCTATCAGGTTGTAGAGGCTCTTCCTCTCCCATTTGATCTCTCCAGCATCGCCGGTTGGGATAGAGAAGAGGTCATGTCATGGGCTGTAAAAATGTCTAACCCTGAAAATGATGGAGCTAATTTGATGGAAATCATTAACTTAGCAACCATACACCTCAATAGCTAAAGAGCTATAATACATATGGAATGCAATTTACCCTCCAACTAATTGAAACAAACCCGATCGTTCAAGATTGAAGTAAGAGAAACTATTCTAATCACTTTATCAATGGAATGATGATAAAAGCTAATTAGAACAGCACTTTGATTTCCCAAAACGCCACAAACTATGAAGTTTGATAAGTTTAAAGACAAAACAAAGATTTTAAGGTTGTTGAACGCCACAAGCTGAATAAGCTTGATAAGTTCCAAAGTTCATGCAAGAAATTTAAAACAAAACACTCAAAAGTGCTCAAATAAGTTTATATTACTCAAATCTCTGCCCTTACATAGAAAAAAACAGCCTTGTTTATATAGAACAAAGGCCAAGAGCAATACAACACAAATATAACTGCCCTTTAAATGTGTAACCTCCCACTAAATGACATTTAGACCAGGAATAATGGCCATAAAGTATTTAGCATTTGTAACTTATTATTCCTAATCAAAGAACACATGAACTCACACTTAACAAAATAAAACCCAACACAAAAACCCAAACTATTCATAAAATAAGCCCACAAAACCCAACACAATTAAAACCCAAACTAATCAGAAAATAAGCCCACAAAACCCAACATAATTAAACCCAAACTAATTATAAAATAGGCCCACAAAACCCAACATGACTGAATGGCCTTTTATTCTTCAAGATAGGCTAGAATACTTCATTCTAACAAGGCTGGACTCTTGTTTTCGGGATTGGACTTGTTTGAAACATGTTAACCATTTTATACTCTTCTTGCATCCTTAGAACCTTGACCAAATCTTGACTAGATTGCTCTTTCAAAATGCTTTCCATTAAACAAGTTAAGGCTTCTTTCATCCTTTTAGCTTTAGCTCTTGCCATTGGTCCTCCATGAATTGTTAAAGGATCTGGATCTTCTCCAACCTTAGCCGAATTGTGATCATTTGGCTGGTACTCATCATGGTTCTTCTAGGGAGAGAGCTGGGAAGCGGTTGGATGTGCCAGATCTGCCTCCTCCTGTTCCAGCCTTCCCAGCATCTGGTCTTGGTGAATCCTCGAAGGGTTTCCAAACCGAGGAGCTAGAAAGAAGCCTTAATGAAGCCCGAGACCTCCCCATTCACCCCCCTGTAGTGCTCTCAAGAGTGGAGTCAACAGAAGGCGGGATTATGCCTGAGTTAATGGCCAGCTTTCTTGATACAGCCATGCCGTCCGAAGTTATGGCGATGATCAACGAAATCTTGAAGAAGGATCCTGTTGACCACGAAGCAGCAGAGGCGGATCCCTAGGAGGAGGTGGTAGAGGTGGTAGATGCAGCTGATCAGGACGAGCTGCGATCGGAGAGGGGAGCATTGGCGAGGTTCATCCTGTAGAGGAGGAGGTTTGAGGTCCTCAGGAAGACAAAAATCTTGAGTTCTCTCACATGTAATCTATTTTGAATGCCCAGAAAAGGGGGTGGGCATACCATCTTCAACTGTGTTTGATCTTTTGTCATTTTATTCTCTTTTTGTATCCCGAAATCAGGGATTGGTCTCCCTGTTTGCTGTAGCCCTGTTGGGGAATAGGCTCTCTCACTTAGTAATAAAGTTTCAATTTTAGATTTACCTCTCTTTCCAACTTGCATGTACTTACTTGATCTCCCTCTAGGTCCTGCATTTATAGCGAAACAAACTATCTTGGGGGAACAACGGGATAATAAATCTATTTAATCGTGAAAATGAGCAGTAAGTGTCGGGTTTTCTTACTACCGAGATTCGCAACTCATTTTTCTTAGTCGATAGTCCCCTTGTTGGATTGTAGGTCTGTTATAGTGAGTGACCACGTATCAAGGAAAAAATAGTGAACAACAATAACCGGAGTATTTAGAGTTTAAGTAAATTGAACCCTCCATCCCCGAGCCCCTTTGGGGGGCTGTATCCCAAGTAGAACATTAAGTAAAGAACTGTTTAGCCCCTTCTTAGGCTTGGGATCAGGAGGGCTTACGCACTTTCAAGCTCGAATCCTTCTTGGGAGGAGTGGTAGCCCGACCAAGGCATCATGAGGGCTATCTTACTATTTCTTGGTCTCGTGATCTGGATGGAAACTATGCTCTTACACTCAGATCCTTCTTGGGGGTGGTAGCTCTACCAAGGCATCAAGAGGGCTATCTAGCTATTTCCTGGTCTTGAGATCTGGATGACAAATATGCCCTTACACTAAGATCCTTCTTGGGGGTGGTAGCCCGACCAAGGCATCAGGATGGCTATCTAGCTATTTCCTAGTCTTGAGATCTAGATGGCAACTATTCCTTTTACACTCAGATCCTTATTGGGGGTGGTAGCCCGACCAAGGCATCAGGAGGGCCATCTAGCTATTTCTTGGTCTTGAGATCTGGATAGAAACTATGCTCTTACACTTAGACCCTTATTAGCAGGGGGTAGTGCCTGGCCGAGGCATCAGGAGTGGCGGGGGGCTTCCCTAGCTTACCTCTGGTCTTGAGAGGAAAATGTTAAACTTTCCATGTAGACCCCAAATCATTGTAGGACATAGTTGAAGAAAGAGTAAATAAGAAAAAACAGGCTTTATTGATATGGAGGGTGGAGTACATTATTATCGAAAAAATAAAAGAAGCTAGTCGGAGGTCGCCTGCTCCTGAGTCCCCTATTCAAGGGTAGAATTTCCTTAGGTGACCTGCATTCCAAGTATGGTCGATGAATCGGCCATTCATATCCTCGAGCTTGTACGCCCAATTATGGATCACCATCTTTATTAGGTATGGTCCTTTCCAGTTGCTCCCTAGGACCCCATCTGACCTCTTCCTGGTGTTCAACATCACTTTCCTAAGGACTTGATCCCCTTTTTTTGAAGTTGTGGGCTTTAACCCTCCTATTGAAGTACCTGGCAATCCTGCTTTGGTAGATCTCTGCCTTCACAACTATTTGATCTTGATTCTCCTCCAAGAGGTCCAAGCTATCTCGGAGCTTGCTATCATTGCTCTTCGGTTTGAATCGTTGGACTCTAAAGGAGGTTAACTTGTGCTCTATAGGTAGGACTGCTTCAAACCCGAAGGCCAGCAAGTAGGTCATTTCCTCGGTAGCTGTTCTCCTTGTAGTGCGGTAAGTCCAGAGAACCTCGGGAAGCTCCTCTACCCATTTTCCTTTCTTCTGCTGTAGCTTTTTCTTCAACAACTTTTTAATGGTTTTGTTCGTGGATTCCACCAAACCATTGGTCTGAGGGTGGGCTACCGAAGAAAACCGAAGGTCGATTCCCAAACCTTCACAGAAATCTCTGAATTGGTCATTATCGAACTGTTTTCCGAGGTCAGTTATGATGGCAAGAGGGGTTCCAAACCTGTAAACTACATTGGTCTTGATGAACCTTGTTGTATTCTCTTCTGATATCTTGGATAGTGGTCCGGCTTCAACCCATCTTGTGAAGTAGTCAATCGTTACGATATCGTGCTTGGCCTGTCCCGGAGCTGTAGGAAGCGATGCAATCAAATCGACTCCCCATATAGCAAAGGGGTATGGCGAGCTAAGGGACGTCAAGCGCTCCGGAGGAAGGTGACTTAAGTTTGTGGCCTTCTGGCATGCCTCGTAGGTTTGCACCAAGTTCTTAGCATCTTGATGTATGGTCGACCAATAATACCCCATGCGGAGAACCAGATATGCCAAGGCCTCTGATGAGGACCAACCAGTTAATCATAATTCGGCTAAGGTTGGAAAAGATCCATATCCTTTAACCATTCATGGAGGACCAATGACAAGAGCTAAAGTTAAAAGGATGAAAGAAGCCTTAACTTGTTTATTGGAAAGCATTTGGAAGGAGCAAGCTAGTTTTACCTTTTTCTCTTCGGAGTAGTTATGACATTCAAAGATCAACTCCACTTTTCGTTCCCATTCCAAATAGGCATCCGGATTGTTCTTCCCTTGAAACGGAGGAATCTTCATTTTGATGCTGCCTATGTGTCGGTCCACACCATCAAAATGTCCTCTCCTCGCTTGTCTTCTAGGATTAACGTCTAGACCCATCTTCCGTGTCTTCTCCACCATCATATACATCATTGACAAAGGCTGGTTGTCTTCTACGTCGTGGTTCTCTTTACAATCTGGTAATTGCTTCATCATGTCTTTCTAGATGATCTCCTATATCTCCCATCACTTTGAACATACGTTCAAATTGTTGCTGCATTGCTTGAATCACTTGATCATTTGAGGAAGAACTCACTTCTTTATCTTTGTTAGACATGTTTAAAACCTGAAAAAAAAAGTTAGAACAGCCTCACAATCACTCCCTTACGTGTTTCTCTCAAAGAATTGATTCATACCACTCGTGTTTCACACAATTATTTGGCTTTTCTCAATACTAATCTCACCACTCTTCCCTTTTACCTCTCTTTTTTTTGTTTTTTGGGTTCTTAGATTAACTAAGGTCCTTTTAAACAAACAATTCAAATTATGGCAAATTCAACGGAGTGAAATTGGGTAGGTCTAAAAAAAACAAACAAAAGGTAGGCCATATAAAGTAAGCAAAGATTAGAACTGAAATATTAATTTCTATCCCAACAAGAATTATATTTGTTTTGGTTCAGAAGACAATATTTAAATATTTCCCAAACCGAAACAAGAATGATATGAACAAAGAAAGATTTTTGGAATTTTGCAAGAATTCTTTGAATCTGCAATACTTTTTTGTTTTGTCTTTTTTTTTTTTTGTACGAGAAACAAAGAAGAATGACAATAACCTTAAGAAGCACAACAATTAAGATGAATTATAGATACGGTGCTATAAGATAAAGAAGTAAAGAAAGTGATAAAAAAAAACTAAAAGAACAACAAATAAATGGATATGCAAACCTCAAACTTGAGCCAAGCTCTGATACCAAAATGATGGAAATCATTAACTTAGCAACCATACATCCCAATAGCTAAAACGCTATGATATATATGGAATGCAATTTAACACCCTCCAACTAATTAAAACAAACCTGATCGTTCAAGATTGAAGTAAGAGAAACTATTCTAATCACTTTATCAATGAAATGATGATAAAAGCTAATTAGAACAGCACTTTGATTTCCCCAAAACGCCACAAACTATGAAGTTTGATAAGTTTAAAGACAAAACAAAGATTTTAAGGTTGTTGAACGCCACAAGCTGAATAAGCTTGATAAGTTCCAAAGTTCATGCAAGAACTTAAAAACAAAACACTCACAAAGTGCTCAAAAAAGTTTATATTACTCAAATCTCTGCCCTTACATAGAAAAAAACAGCATTGTTTATATAGAACAAAGGCCAAGAGCAATACAACACAAATATAACTGCCCTTTAAATGTGTAACCTCCCACTAAATGACATTTAGACCAGGAATAATGACCATAAAGTATTTAGCATTTGTAACTTATTATTCCTAATCAAAGAACACATGAACTCACACTTAACAAAATAAAACCCAACACAAAAACCCAAACTATTCATAAAATAAGCCCACAAAACCCAACACAATTAAAACCCAAACTAATCAGAAAATAAGCCCACAAAACCCAACATAATTAAACCCAAACTAATTATAAAATAGGCCCACAAAACCCAACATGACTGAATGGCCTTTTATTCTTCAAGACAGGCTAGAATACTTCATTCTAACAAGGCTGGACTCTTGTTTTCGGGATTGGACTTGTTTGAAACATGTTAACCATTTTATACTCTTCTTTTATCCTTAGAACCTTGACCAAATCTTGACTAGCTTGCTCTTTCAAAATGCTTTCCATTAAACAAGTTAAGGCTTCTTTCATCCTTTTAGCTTTAGCTCTTGCCATTGGTCCTCCATGAATTGTTAAAGGATCTGGATCTTCTCCAACCTTAGCCGAATTATGATCAACTGGCTGGTACTCATCATGGTTCTTCTAGGGAGAGAGCTGGGAAGCTGTTGGAGGTGCCAGATCTGCCTCCTCCTGTTCCAGCCTTCCCAGCATCTGGTCTTGGTGAATCCTCGAAGGGGGTCCAAACCGAGGAGCTAGAAAGAAGCCTTAATGAAGCCCGAGACCTCCCCCTTCACCCCTGCAGTGCTCTCAGGAGTGGAGTCAACAGAAGGCGGGATTATGCCTGAGTCAATTTCCATCTTTCTTGATGCAGCCATGTCGCCCGAAGTTATGGCGATGATCAACGAAATCGTGAAGGAGGATCCTGTTGACCACGAAGCAGCAGAGGCGGATCCCTATGAGGAGGTGGTAGAGGTGGTAGATACAGCTGATCAGGACGAGCTGCGATCGGAGAGGGGAGCAGGGGCGAGGTTCATCCTGTAGATGAGGAGGTTGGAGGTCCTCAAGAAGACAAAAAGCTTGAGTTCTCTCTCATGTAATCTATTTTGAATGCCCAGAAAAGGGGGTGGGCATACCATCTTCAACTGTGTTTGATCTTTTGTCATTTTATTCTCTTTTTGTATCCCGAAATCAGGGATTGGTCTCCCTGTTTGCTGTAGCCTTGTTGGGGAATAAGCTCTCCCACTTAGTAATAAAGTTTCAATTTTAGATTTACCTCTCTTTCCAACTTGCATGTACTTACTTGATGTCCCTCTAGGTCCTGCATTTATAGCGAAACAAACTATCTTGGGGGAACAACAGGATAAGAAATCTATTTAATCGTGAAAATGAGCAGTTAGTGTCGGGTTTTCTGACTACTGAGATTCGCATCTCATTTTTCTTAGTCGATAGTCCCCTTGTTGGATTCTAGGTCTGTTCTAGTGAGTGACCACGTATCAAGGAAAAAATAGTGAACAACAATAACCGGAGTATTTAGAGTTTAAGTAAATTGAACCCTCCATCCCCGAGCCTCTTTGGGGGGCTGTATCCCAAGTAGAACATTAAGTAAAGAACTGTTTAGCCCCTTCTTAGGCTTGGGATCAGGAGGGCTTCCGTACTTTCAAGCTTGAATCCTTCTTGGGAGGAGTGGTTGCCCGACCAAGGCATCATGAGGGCTATCTAACTATTTCTTGGTCTCGAGATCTGGATGGAAACTATGCTCTTACACTCAGATCCTTCTTGGGGGTGGTAGCTCTACCAAGGGATCAAGAGGGCTATCTAGTTATTTCCTGGTCTTGAGATCTGGATGGAAAATATGCCCTTACACTAAGTTCCTTCTTGGGGGTGGTAGCCCGACCAAGGCATCAGGAGGGCTATCTAGCTATTTCCTAGTCTTGAAATCTGGATGGCAACTATTCCTTTTACACTCAGATCCTTATTGGGGGTGGTAGCCCGACCAAGGCATTAGGAGGGCTATCTAGCTATTTCTTGGTCTTGAGATCTGGATGGAAACTATGCTCTTACACTTAGACCCTTCTTAGCAGGGGGTAGTGCCTGGCCGAGGCATCAGGAGTGGCGGGGGGGCTTCCCTGGCTTATCTCTGGTCTTGAGAGGATAATGTTGAACTTTCCATGTAGACCCCAAATCATTGTAGGACATAGTTGAAGAAGGAGTAAACAAGAAAAAACAGGCTTTATTGATATGGAGGGTGGAGTACATTATTGTCGAAAAAATAAAAGAAGCTAGTCGGAGGTCGCCTGCTCCTGAGTCCCCTATTCAAGGGTAGAATTTCCTTAGGTGACCTGCATTCCAAGTATGGTCGATGAATCAGCCATTCATATCCTCGAGCCTGTACGCCCTATTATGGATCACCATCTTTATTAGGTATGGTCCTTCCCAGTTTGGCTCTAGGACCCCAACTGACCTCTTCCTGGTGTTCAACATCACTTTCCTAAGGACTAGATCCCCTTTTTTGAAGCTTCGGGCTTTAACCCTCCTGTTGAAGTACCTGGTAATCCTGCTTTGGTAGATCTCTACCTTCACAACTATTTGATCTTGATTCTCCTCCAAGAGGTCCAAGCTAGCTCGGAGCTTGCTATCATTGCTCTTCGGTTCGAATCGTTGGACTCTAAAAGAGGTTAACTTGTGCTCTATAGGTAGGACTGCTTCAACCCCGAAGGCCAGCAAGTAGGGCATTTCCCCGGTAGCAGTTCTCCTTGTAGTGCGGTAAGCCCAGAGGACCTCGGGAAGCTCCTCTACCCATTTGCCTTTCTTCTGCTGTAGCTTTTTCTTCAACAACTTTTTAATGGTTTTGTTCGTGGATTCCACCAAACCATTTGTCTGAGGGTGGGATACCGAAGCAAACTGAAGGTCGATTCCCAAAACTTCACAGAAATCTCTGAATTGGTCATTATCGAACTGTTTTTCGAGGTCGGTTATGATGGCAAGAGGGGTTCCGAACCTGTAAACTACATTGGTCTTGATGAACCTTGTTGTATTCTCTTCTGATATCTTGGATAGTGGTCCGGCTTCAACCCATCTTGTGAAGTAGTCAATCGTTACGATATCGTGCTTGGCCTGTCCCGGAGCTGTAGGAAGCGATGCAATCAAATCGACTCCCCATATAGCGAAGGGGTATGGCGAGCTAAGGGACGTCAAGCACTCCGAAGGAAGGTGACTTAAGTTTGTGGCCTTCTGGCATGCCTCACAGGTTTGCACCAAGTTCTTAGCATCTTGATGGATGGTCGACCAATAATACCCCATGCGGAGAACCAGATATGCCAAGGCCTCTGATGAGGACCAACCAGTTAATCACAATTCGGCTAAGGTTGGAAAAGATCCATATCCTTTAACCATTCATGGAGGACCAATGACAAGAGCAAAAGGTAAAAGGACGAAAGAAGCCTTAACTTGTTTAATGGAAAGCATTTGGAAGGAGCAAGCTAGTTTTACCTTTTTCTCTTCGGAGTAGTTATGACATTCAAAGATCAACTCCACTTTTCGTTCCCATTCCAAATAGGCATCCGGATTGTTCTTCCCTTGAAACGGAGGAATTTTCATTTTGATGTTGCCTATGTGTCGGTCCACACCATCAAAATGTCCTCTCCTAGCTTGTCTTCTAGGATTAACGTCTAGACCCATCATCCGTGTCTTCTCCACCATCATATACATCATTGACAAAGGCTGGTTGTCTTCCACGTCGTGGTTCTCTTTACAATCTGGTAATTGCTTCATCATGTCTTTCTAGATGATCTCCTACATCTCCCATCACTTTGAACATACGTTCAAATTGTTGCTGCATTGCTTGAATCACTTGATCATTTGAGGAAGAACTCACTTCTTTATCTTTGTTAGACATGTTTAAAACCTGAAAAAAAAAGTTAGAACAGCCTTACAATCACTCCCTTACGTGTTTCTCTCAAAGAATTGATTCATACCACTCGTGTTTCACACAATTATTTGGCTTTTCCCAATACTAATCTCACCACTCTTGCCTTTTACCTCTCTTGTTTTTGTTTTTTGGGTTCTTAGATTAACTAAGGTCCTTTTAAACAAACAATTCAAATTATGGCAAATTCAACGGAGTGAAATTGGGTAGGTCTAAAAAAAACAAACAAAAGGTAGGCCATATAAAGTAAGCAAAGATTAGAACTGAAATATTAATTTCTATCCCAACAAGAATTCTATTTGTTTTGGTTCAGAAGACAATATTTAAATATTTCCCAAACCGAAACAAGAATGATATGAACAAAGAAAGATTTTTGGAATTTTGCAAGAATTCTTTGAATCTGCAATACTTTTTTGTTTTGTCTTTTTTTTTTCTTTTTTTTTTTGTACGAAAAACAAAGAAAAATGACAATAACCTTAAGAAGCACAACAATTAAGATGAATTATAGATACGGTGCTATAAGATAAAGAAGTAAAGAAAGTGATAAAAAAAAAAACTAAAAAAACAACAAATAAATGGATATGCAAACCTCAAACTTGAGCCAAGCTCTGATACCAAAATGATGGAAATCATTAACTTAGCAACCATACATCCCAATAGCTAAAACGCTATGATATATATGGAATGAAATTTAACACCCTCCAACTATTTAAAACAAACCTGATCGTTCAAGATTGAAGTAAAAGAAACTATTCTAATCACTTTATCAATGGAATGATGATAAAAGCTAATTAGAACAGCACTTTGATTTCCCCAAAACGCCACTATTTTAAGGTTGTTGAACGCCACAAGCTGAATAAGCTTGATAAGTTCCAAAGTTCATGCAAGAACTTAAAAACAAAACACTCACAAAGTGCTCCAATAAGTTTATATTACTCAAATCTCTGCCCTTACATAGAAAAGGTAGCCTTGTTTATATAGAACAAAGGCCAAGGACAATACAACACAAATATAACTGCCCATTAAATGTGTAACCTCCCACTAAATGACATTTAGACCATGAATAATGGCCATAAAGTATTCAACCTTTGTAACTCCTTATTTCTAATCAAAGAACACATGAACTCACACTTAACAAAATAAAACCCAACACAAAAACCCAAACTATTCATAAAATAAGCCCACAAAACCCAACACAATTAAAACCCAAACTAATCAGAAAAATGCCCACAAAACCCAACATAATTAAACCCAAACAAATTATAAAATAGGCCCACAGAACCCAACATGGTTGAATGGCCCTTTATTATTCAAGATAGGCTAGAATACTTCATTCTAACAAGGCTAGACTCTTGTCTTCAGGATTTGGACTTGTTTGAAACATGTTAACCATTTTATACTCTTCTTGCATCCTTAGAACCTTGACAAAATCTTGACTAGCTTGCTCCTTCAAAATGCTTTGCATTAAACAAGTTAATGCTTCTTTCATCCTTTTAGCTTTAGCTCTTGTCATTGGTCCTCCATGAATGGTTGAAGGATCTGGATCTTTTCCAACCTTAGCCGAATTGTGATCAACTGGTTGGTCCTCATCATTCCCTCTTTCCTCGAAAGGATTCATCTTCGAATCAGCACCTTCATCACCTATATCAAACAAAGACAAATCAGAAACATTGAAAGTTGCACTAACATTGCCATACTCACTTGTTAGTTCCAGCTTGTATGCATTGTCATTGAATCTTTAAAGGACTCGAAATAGTCCATCCCCTCTTGGCATGAGTTTAGACTTTCGTTGGCTAGGAAATCTTTCCTTCCTCAAGTGTATCCAAACCCCAATCACCAGGTTCAAATACTACTTGCTTTCGGCCCTTGTTGTGTTGCTTATCATATTGTAGAGTTTTCTTTTCAATTTGTGTGCGCACCTTTTCATGTAAGGCTTTGATAAAATCAGCTTTTTGCTTACCATCCAAATTAGCTCTTTCCAAAGGTAAAGGTAGTAAATCCATAGGAGATAATGGATTGAACCCGTACACAACTTCAAATGGTGAACGGTTTGTTGTAGCATGCACACTTCGATTATAAGTAAACTCCACATGTGGCAAACATTCCTCCCTATTCTTCAAATTCCTTTGAACTATGGCCCTCAAAAACATTGATAAAGTTCTGTTTACCACCTCTGTTTGTCCATCTGTTTGTGGATGACAAGTGGTTGAATACAGCAGCTTTGTACCTAACTTTCTCCAAAGTGTTTTCCAAAAGTGGCTAAGGAACTTCACATCTCTATCACTCACAATTGTCCTTGGAATTCCATGTAACCTCACAATTTCTCTGTAGAACAGTCCTGCAACAAATGTTGCATCATCTGTTTTGTGGCAAGGAATGAAATGCGCCATCTTGCTGAACCTGTCAACAACAACAAAAATAGAATCTCTCCCCCCTTTTGACCTAGGTAATCCCAAGACAAAGTCCATTGATATATCAACCCAAGGCTCACTAGGTATAGGAAGAGGAGTATACAGCCCATGAGGCATTACTTTAGATTTAGCTCGTTTGCAAGTAATGCATCTCTCATATATTCTCTCAACGTCTCTTTCCATGTGTGGCCAAAAGAAATGATCACTTAACACACCCAAAGTCTTTTTAACTCCAAAATACCCCATTAACCCGCCACTATGTGCCTCTCTCACAAGCAATTCTCTCATTTAACATCTAGGAACACACAGCTTGTTTTCTTTGAAAAGAAAACCATCATGCCTAAAGAACTTGTCAAAACCCCTTTGCTCACATGCCCCAGAAACATTAGCAAAATCAAAGTCAGAATTGTATAATTCTTTAATGTACTCAAGACCCAATAATTTTGCATCAAGTTTAGAAATTAGAGCATACCTTCTAGAAAGAGCATCGGCAACCACATTCTCCTTACCTTGTTTGTACTTGATGATGTATGGAAATGATTCAATAAACTCCACCCATTTTGCATGCCTACGGCTTAGCTTTCCTTGTCCTTTAAGATATTTCAAGGACTCATGATCGGTGTGCATAATGAATTCCTTGTACCAAAGATAATGCTGCCATGTCTCTAACACTCTCACCAAGGCATAAAACTCCTTATCATATGTCGGGTAGTTAAGACTTGCTCCACTTAGCTTCTCACTAAAGAATGCAATAGGTTTGCCCTCTTGCATTAAGACTCCTCCAATACCTATTCCACTTGCATCACACTTAATCTCAAAAGTTTAAGCAAAGTTAGGCAAAGCAAGCAAAGGTGTTGAACTAAGTTTGTGTTTAAGCAAGTTAAAAGCATCATCTTGTTCTTTACCCCACCTAAATCCCACATTCTTTTTTATGCATTCAGTTAATGGTACAATAATGGTAGAAAAATCCTTAATGAATCTCCTATAAAAGCTAGCAAGACCATGAAAACTCCTTACATTACTAACACAAGTGGGTTTCGGCCACTTCCTAATTACTTTCACTTTTTCTTGATCAACATGTATTCCTTTATCCTTAACAACATAACCAAGAAAAGTAAGTTCATTAGTGCAAAAAATGGATTTCTTTAGATTAGCATATAACTTTTCTTTTCTAAGCAAATCAAAAACAGCCTTTAAATGTGTTACATGCTCGTCTAAATTTTTTCTATACACAAGTATATCATCAAAATAAACTACTACAAACTTTCCAATGTAAGCACGCAAAACATGGTTCATCAATCTCATAAAAGTACTAGGTGCGTTAGTTAGGCCAAAAGGCATTACTAACCATTCATATAGACCATGTTTAGTTTTGAAAGCGGTTTTCCATTCATTATCATCAAAATTTCAAATCTATCTTTGAAAACACACAAGAACCATGCAATTCATCCAACATATCATCTAACCTAGGGATAGGATGTCTGTACTTTACCGTGATTTTATTGATGGCTCGACAATCAACACACATTCTCCAAGAACCATCCTTTTTAGGTACTAACAAAACAAGAACCGCACATGGACTCATGCTTTCACGTACATATCCCTTTTCCATAAGCTCACTTACTTGCTTTTGGATTTCCTTGGTCTCTTCGGGGTTGCATCTATATGCTGGCCTATTTGGTATGCTTGCACCTGGAATGAAATCAATTTGATGTTCAATTCCTCTAATTGGTGGCAAACCAATAGGAACATCTTCGGAAAAGAGATCCTCATTTTTTTGTAAAAGATCAACAATAACACTCGGTAAACTCTTGTTAATTTCGTTAAAAACAATTAAAACATCCTTGTACATAAGTACAAGTAATTGCTACCTCATGGTTAATGCTTTCTTCACATCACACATTTTTGCATAAACACTCATTTTTCATTCACTCAAGCCTTCCTTGTTTTCTCTCCCCTTGTGTTTCCCATTGCTCTCATTTTTACCACTCAACTCACCTTTTTTTTCTCTCTTTCTTGCTCCCTTCCTAAAGTTTCAGCTAATGAAAATTCAAGATCTTCATATTGCTATTTTATACGCATCTGGTCTTCAAAAATTGTCTTTGGAGGCAAAGGTCCAAGTTTGTATTTCTGTCCCTCCATGATCAAAGAATAACAGTTCTTAAACCCA
Organism: Dipteronia dyeriana; assembly: GCA_032871835.1. Lineage (NCBI taxonomy): Eukaryota > Viridiplantae > Streptophyta > Magnoliopsida > Sapindales > Sapindaceae > Dipteronia > Dipteronia dyeriana. The sequence continues at coordinate 48,480,725 of CM065297.1, forward strand.
TCATGCATTACCCTTCGATCATATTGCCATGGTCTCCCCAATAACATGTGACCAGCATACATAGGTACCACATCACACCAAACATCATCCTTATATCTACCAATTGAAAAAGAAATTAACACTTGCCGATTTACCTTCACAACACCACTATCATTCAACCATTGTAACTTGTATGGTTTTGGATGTTTAATAGTAAGTAATTTCAGTTTCTCTAAAAGCAAGGTACTTGCCACATTTGTACAACTTCCACTATCAACAATCACATTACACAACTTGTTAGCAATCAAACAATGAGTATGAAACAAATTTTCACGATGCTCACCATGTTCAGTATTTTTAATTTGCAAACTAAGTGTGCGTTGTACAACCAAATTTTCTCCACTAGCATACTCTACATCACTAGCATCTTCTAAATGTGGCATGTCATCTTCATCCTCTCTCTCACTTTCTGATTCAACTGTCCCATCCCTCATGATCATTGCCCTTTTATTAGGACATTCACGTGCCACATGACCATGTCCAAGGCACTTAAACACTTAATGCCTCTAGTTTGATTAGGTTGATTCTCACCTCTACCCTTGCTGCCTATTTCATTTTTACTTTTAGTTTCATCAATTTTAGGCTTAACAAATCATTAACACGAGTGGTGTTAATGATTTCCATTAGCCTCTCCACCAATATGGTTCCCGCATTCTCCTAAATGAACCTCTCTCAAAGCCCACTTGGTGTCTTCAGGGTGTAGACATCGGAGCAGGGGGAGGGATTTTCCCCTTACGTATAAATGTCCATCGACCATACAATACCGGACCGAGAGCCTTTTAACCCTCCTAGCTTGGTCGGGCTCCCTGGGAGTTTCCCGTCCTGTAGATATTATGCTATTGGATCCATCTGATATGGCTGTCGGTCCAGGATATAAGCTTCCTTACCTGTCATAATGCTAGGTAGGGGGATTACTTGAAAAGGGACTCCGTGAGGTAGGGTCTGGCCACCATATGTAGCTATCTTGGCAAGGACGTCAGCCCAATGATTTAGTTATTGAGGTATCTGCTCGATTCTGAATCCCTTAAATCTGCTTTTGAGTTGTTGCACCAATTTCAGGTAAGCAATCATGTTATCCTTTTTAGCTTGATAATCCCCAGAAACTTGGTTGACCATGAGTGAAGAGCCGCTCTTGATATTCAGATAATCGACCCCGAGCTCTATGGCAGCCTTTATCCCAGCTAGCAGGGCTTCGTACTCAGCCTCATTGTTCGTGGCTTTAAATTCAAACCTGAAATAATGGCAGCACTCAGTTCATTCTGGGTCGATGAGGACTATGCTCGCTCCTCCCACGGATTTCTTTGATGCTCCGTCAATGTAAAGAGTCCATGACTCTCAGCCCTCCGGCCAGTTGTCAGATTCTGGAGTCCTATCAAAGGTTACATCTATTACCGTGGGGGTTACCTGATCTGAAGGAATTGAGAGCTCGGCTACGAAGTCTGCTAGTGCCTGAGCTTTTATCGCGGTCCTAGGCTTATATTTTAAATCAAACTAGGTAAGCTCTAGGGCCCAGAGAACCAGCCTTCCAGAAACATCCGGCCTTTGTAAGAATTTGCGGAGGGGTTGGTCAGACACCACTGCTATTGAATGAGCATGGAAGTAAGGATGAATTTTCCTTGCCGAGGTCACCAAGGCGTAAGCGAGCTTCTCCAATAGAGTGTAGTTCTTTTCGGGCTTAGTTAGTGCATGACTCACATAGTAGATAGGTCACTGGATCCTATCCCCTCATTTCTTGACCAAGGCCCCGCTCAAGGCGGTTTCTAAAACGGCCAAGTATATTTGGAGCTCTTCTCCAGGATTTGGCTTGACCAGCAGTTGAGGGCTTGTTAGGTATCTTTTCAAGGCTTGGAAAGCCTGATCGCTCTCATGATCCCACTTCATATTTCTTCCCTGCTTGATAGCTTTGAAGAATGGTAGGAATTTATCGATAGACCGAGAGATGAACCTATTGAGTGCTGCTACCTGTCCGGTCAAGGCTTGAACCTGTTTAAGAGATGTGGGGGATTCAAGATCCTGGATAGCCATGATTTTTTTCGAGTTAGCCTCTATACCTCTCTCATGGACCATGAAGCCTAGAAACTTCCCTGAAGTTACCCCAAAGGCACATTTGGAAGGGTTCAACCTCATCTGGTTTTCCTTTAGGATCATGAAGGTCCTACGAAGGTTATCCAGGGGGCCTTCCGAGGATATTTAGTGATCATGTCATCGATGTACACCTCCATTGACTTTCCGATTTCGGGCTTGAACAACTGGTTGACTAACTGCTGGTAAGTAGCTCCAGCATTTTTGAGCCCGAAGGGCATCACCTTTTAGAAGTATAGGTCTTACACGGTGATGAAACTGGTCTTTTCTTAGTCCGCGGGATGAATCATAATCTGATTATAGCCAAAAAACACGTCAAAGAAGCTCAGGAGTCTGTTCCCGGCGAAGGAATCGACAAGCTGGTCAATTTTTGGCTGAGGAAAACTGTTCTTCGGGCATGCCCGGTTGAGGTCGGTGTAGTCTACACACATACTCCACTTCCCATTTGCCTTTGTGACCATGACCACGTTGGCAATCCATTCGGGGTAACGAGCTTCTCGAATGAAGCCTGCCTAGGTTAGTTTATCCACCTCTTCCAGAACCGCCACATTCCATTCGGTGTTGAAGTGGCACCTTTTCTGTTTGTCAGGCTTGAAGGTCGGATCAACCGTAAGTCGATGTGAAGCTAATGTCATTGGGATCCCCGGCATCTCAGCATGACTCCAAGCAAAAATGTCATTGAACTTTGTGAGGAGCCTAATCAAACCCTCTCTCATTACTGGCTCAAGGGTAGCTTCGATCTTGACGACCTTCGAGGGGTGACTTATTCGGACAGGAATCTCTTCTAACTTATCGACTGGATGGACGCTGGCCCATTCCTTTCTCTGTTCTTCCATGTCAGGCACCACGAGGCCTTCTTCGGGGCAATCGATGTATCCTGCGTCCTCCAGGTTTAGTGCAGGGGCTATCCCACCTTGGATCGTCATCACCTGGACGAGTTGCTTTGTTAGAGCTGTTGGGTTAGCTGACACTGCGTAGCATTTCCTAGTTGCTTGCTGATCTCCCCGAAGTTCCCCCACCTTGTCTCCCACCAGAAATTTCAGGAAGTTGTGGTAAATATAAAGGACCTCTTTCAAGGATTACAGAAATGGCCTCTCTAATATTGCATTGTAGGTCGATGGGGTATCCACCACCACGAAATTTCGACCACGATGTTTTGATGGAGAGGTGCAGCTCCAATGATCACTGGTAGGATTTTTGATCCTACGGGTGTGATGGAGTCCCTAGTGAACCTATATAATTGAGTAGTGCAGCTATTGTAGCACCACTGCTTCAAGTTTAGCTTCTCCAAGGTATCTTTGAACAGGACGTCGATACTGCTACCTATGTCGGCGAGCATACAGTGCACCATAAAGTTGGCAATTTGTACCGTGATGACCATGGGGTCATCATGAGGCTGCGCAGTGTTATAGACATCTGCCTCAGTGAAAATGATCTACGACAGCTAGGAGGGATTGGACGGTCTCTGGTCGACCTTAAAGATATCCTGCCCCTCGTCTGTACGAGGGACCTTCCTCGCATGGTTTTTCTTGGAATTGTTGAAGATGCCGGCCAGAGTGGGCCCCCCACTGATAGTATGTATTATCTGAATCTGTTGCATCAGGTCCGCCTGCTCTCCCTTCCTTTGCTTAGCATGTTCTCGGATCTTGGCTTGCACCTCCCTTCTAGTCTAAATGTTCTCCCTGACTTGTTGTAAGAATTCTATCAAGTATTCTCCCTTTATCAAAGCCTCAATCTGGTTCCGCAGGTTATAGCATTTTTAAGTGTTGTGCCCTACGTCCTCGTGAAAGTCATAATATTTATAACGATTTCTTTTATCGACCGGGGCTTTTATAGGAGCGGGCTTCTGTAACAAACCCTTGTCCCGAATGGTGAGGTAGACTGTTTCACGGGATGCATTCAAGGGAGTGTAATGGTCATACCCCCTCTCATCGCGAGCTATAGGGGCTACTGTCCTAGGAGGTGGTAAAGATTAAGGAGGAGCCTATTTATCTGGATACCTTTCCGATTTAGGCTGAGGAAGAGAGAAGCCGTATGTTGACTTATTAGGAGGTTTGTTCTGGCTTTTCTGAACTTGCTCGAGTCTGGAAGCTTCCTTCTTTTGTCGCTTTATGGCTCTCATATCGTCATGCTTCATCTTGACCTTGAGCTGTTCGTCTACCTCAATCTGTTCCATAGCCCTATCACAGGCTTCCTGGCAGGTTTCCAGAGGTCTCTTGGAAAAAGACCGGAACAGTTTTCCCACCTACAAGTTTCTTCTGAAGTTAGCAAGGGTTTCTCTCTCGGTGAAGACCCCTATCTGGATGACTTCCTTATGGAAATGCTCGACATAAGCCTGGAGGGTTTCCCCTCTCTCCTGGATCACATATTGTAGATGGATTGGGTCCTTCAGTCGGGGTTTAACTCCTTGGAATTGTGAGCAAAAATCGATTGATAACTTGGTGAAGGAATCCACGCTCCCAGCGGGTAGTTTCCTAAACCAGGTTTTAGCATAGTCCGTAAGTGTAGTAGGGAACATTCCACACATAATGGCCCTGGTTGTGTTCTGGACGACCATCTGTTGAATGAAGCTCTCTAAGTGACTCAGAGGATCTTCAGTCCCAGAGAACCTGTTAGTTGACATTTTGAACTTAGGTGGGAGCTCTGCCTCCTGGATCCTCCTAGTGAAAAGAGCATTCATTTCACTTAGAGGATCTTTTCTTGTCCTCCTTGTACTTTCCTTTCTTTATCAATTGGACCTCTTTCTGAAGCTCTGCCAACTGATCCCTTAGACGCTTGCTTTCGCATTTCCTTGAGTCAATCTCGGATTCCTCACCATCAGATCCCTCTAACGAACTGGCAACCTCTACCCGGTTCCTTCTTCTGGGTGCTGACTTTCTTCTTCTCTACCCCGGGCTTCTCTCCTTGAAGTAGTTGGGTGGAGAAGCTCTTCCTGTTCTCGGGGAAGGATATCTATCACGGATTTGACTTGTCTTGGTTGGTAGCGTGGCAACGCTTCGGGAACATGGGGTATGGGCCCTAGCCTATCCCCGATCGAGGTTGGGACCCTCGCTCTATTAAGAGCTGATTCCCTAGGGGCAGGTCCCAAACGATCAAAGACGGGTTGCCTAGCCCCAGGCCTGCTTGACTCCCCCTAATTGCAGAGACCTGTTTGTTGGATAGCAATACCCTCAAGGAGTAGTCGAAGGTGAACGTTTTCTACAAAGACCGCTGCTTGTTGGTCAAGCTCGACCTGGCTTCCCAGAAGGGGATCCAGAGCCCGCACAGTGGTTGGCTGGGTGGCCCTGGCTATAGAGCACGAATTTTCTCCCATTCCTCGGGACCTTTCGTGTCGATGTAGCAGAAGGTTGTCCCGACGTACCCTGCTGCCCTTGTGAGGAGCGAAACCTCATGATTACTATGAAATAACAAAACTTTCGAATGTAAAAATATGGTGGTGTGAGAGGTTTCCCACAGACGGCGCAAGAAAGTGTTGACGGGAAATTTGCTCAGGATGAGAAATTTCTGTTAACACCCTCGAGACCACTACCATGAAAATGGTGGCCGGGGTCGGTACAGTTGGTTCCCGACCTATTAAGAGATAGACGAGAGGCTGGATTATTATAACAGTAAATGAGCCCTTTTATTTTTGAGATATTGCTTTAAAATACAAATCACTCTCTTGTTTGCTCACAATCTCTCTAGGATGAAGGGCGGTTGCAACTCTGGACCGGTCGAATAGTGGAAACGAAGGTGGCCGTGTTCTGAATACAGAATTTAGGCCTTCCCTTCTTCTTCACTTTCTCTCTTCTCTCTGTTGCTATCTATCTTTCTTCTATGTAAATATCAGTCTATGTAGGTTTTTTCTCTTTTTTTATATCTCCTCTATCATGCTTGGCCTTACATATTTATATCGTCGAAGTAGGTTTTTTAGTTGGAAAATATTTCACCGTGATCCCATGAATCTGTTCCTTCCTTATCGGGCGGGATTTGTCTGAATTTGAATTGTTACAGGATTTGATGATATCGTAGACGGAGATAAGTTTGTTCCCTTTTTTGAATCAAACTCTTGACGTGCATGTAAATATTATGTGGAGATGATCTTGTGTGCACTCGTGTCATGAATTTTCATGGAGGCCACCCTGCCAGCTGCCTGTTGCCCCGTAGAGTGAGGTAGATCCCTGCTCCAACTCTGTTCTTAGAAGCTTAAGATGGATTTTCCCTGACCCTTAGGGGCTTGAGGTGCTCTTGTAGACCTTCTTGGGAGGTAGCTAGGGTAGTGCAGATTTAGGGGTGATTCTTCCTTTATTTCCAGCAAGGACAATGGGCTTCTGGAGAGGTTGGCGGGCTTCTCTCAACTGTCTCTTGAGCTTGGAGACTCACCCTGGCATTCACGAGGCGGTTGTGGAGCTCGACCTCAGAGCCGAGGTTCCCCGATAGATGGCCTGGAGAAGCCCGGGTTCCAGTACTCTTGTGGGTGGCTCGTCCTGGTCACGTCCGACTTGTTTTCTGGTAGTTTTGAATCCGAGCCGGCCTTCCCTGCTCCTACGGGGTGGCTTTACGATCTTTCCGGGCTTCATGTATGTCGATTATGGGTGGAATATTTCTCTTTTACCCCTAGCCAAATTTCACTATTAACAAAATTGTTTAAAATTACATATATATATATATATATATATATATATATATATATATATATAATATCTTACTTGATTAATAAAATATAGATTTTATTTTTCTAATATAGATTTTATTTTTCAAATATAGATATGATCAAGTTTTTTTAAATGTTTAAATTGAGTATATGCGTGATATATATGGTTTTGAAAACCGAATAAAAGTCATCGGCTTTATTTTTTTGAAGTTTCAATATATATATATATATATATATATATATATATATATATATATATATATTGATTTGAGATTTTTGTTTTCAAAAAAATGGCAAAAAACATAGGAGAAAAAACTTGCATTTGGTTTTGTCACATGCACAAAGAAAAGGACAAAAAAAAATTTTGTTTTATTTTTTGTAATGCATGTGTGTTTTTTTTGTTTTATTAAAAGTAAAACATACATGATACATATCTTTTTTTTTTGCAAGTGTTGCGTGATATTAGAAAACATATCAGTGCTCATTTGGTCCACGAGTGCATGTGTATATAAGCATATCAGTGTTTTATTGGATTAAGTGTTTCATGTGCAAGTGTTGTGTGTGAGTTAACAAGAAGAGAGATACATGTGTGTATGAGTGCAAGTGTTGCACAGTGAATAAAAAGAAATTGTTTCTTCTTATTCATTCTCTCTGAAACCTCCATTCAAGTTCTTGAGTACATGATGCGCTCACAAGCCGTTACCAATCCCGGGAGATAGCAAGGAAGTTAGAGTGGTACAGATCATGAGCATTACAAGAAGTGAAGGAGCCTCCAAACGTTGGTATGGTTTTATTTTCTTTTTCTCTTTATAATGATTTCAATTTCCTATATATACATATATTTTATTATTGTAATAATTTTATTTGTATTAGTTCCGAAAATAATTAAGATCCCAAGTTCACTGGTCCCAGATCAATTACGATCTGTATAAAAATTTTAAAATTGATTTTTGCTGCGTTACTGGTGAACGGGGTTCCAACAATTGGTATTAGAGCCAAAAACAATTCGGAACAGGAAATTGTTTTCGATGCTCCTGTATGTATGATTGTGTTGACACTGTTTAAATTGACTGTATGATGTTTTTATATGTATATTAAATTTGTTAATTTTCAAAAACATGATTGATCGTTATGGTACCGTGGATTTAGGGTTCATGGGTTGTATAATATTTTTATTTTTTTTTAAATTTTTTTTACTGTTATTGGATTCTAAAAAAAAATGTAACTTATATTGAAGACCTGGAAATATTGTGAAAAAGGATTCATGACATGAATCAGAGTGACCTGAACAGACTGGAAGACTTGAAAATTACAAGAATACCAAGGAATGCCTTGGAGGTATTTTTGTAATTTAAGATTCCAATTTTTTTTAGGTTAAATAATCCTATGTCATTTAGACATGTGTGCCTACACAAATATATTTGATATGTCATACATGCATCATAGCCCAATTTTTTATATATTGTTGTAATATGATTAAAATGGGTATATACATAAATTGGCTATGAAAATGAGATTAGTTTTATAATAGTTAAAAAACTTGGTAATTCTCATTAAATATTAATCTAGTTATTAAAGTGTTAAATAAGTTAGATTAATAGAGTCATTTATTATAATTAGGATTAATATGATTAATAACCTAATAATAAATGGACCGAATAAATTGTTAGAGTTTTAATTGTTAAAACTTGGTAAACACTAACATAATAATCCAACCTTAATAAATAGTTTATGAAGGTTTAGATTATTCACTAATAGATTAGATTTTTTTTTCTTTTAAATCATTAATAATTTATTAGTTAATTAGAATTTGATTCTAATTAGTTAATGCGCTAGATAAGTTGATTAAAGTTAGTCATTTAATCCTATAGAGTCTAGGTGCATTAACAGATGATAGAAAATCCTAGTTTTATAAAATAGTGAGTGGGAGAGGGATATATGACATATGTATCACGCAGTCTCCTTCATTAGTTCAACACCATGAGATCCGAGTGGGGCCTCGTGACGGCTTTGCTTTCATCCTCCCTAAGGAGGGTTTCCACAAAGGTCAACACCAAGGTTGACTTCCTAACAGATAGGATTTCTGAGGGTATTTCAGGATTGACCGTCCTAAGGCGGCAATTCTCGAGTTAAGCTCGTGAGATCTGAAATGGTGGGTTACACTCATGAAGATTTTGATTAAGTTTGTTAATCAAAAACCTGACTGAATAAACGATGATTGAATGATATGGATTAAGAGTTATTCTAGAATATCATTTGATTGAGAATGTCTCAGTCCAATATGCAAAGACTTGACCGACCCTAAGGCGGCACTTCTTTGTGGTATGTTGGGTTGTCGAGGTGTAGTAACTAGTTTTAGGGTAGTTCTAGTTCGTTAAACATGTTCATGCATCATGTTTAAATTTATACCAAACCACTCGAACTTGTTTTAAATAAATGACTGAATGAATGTTTTATTTATTTCAGAAATAATGTCTTTTACATTACTTTAAATTCTCGCAAACAACAAATAAACTGATGATAACTACACTAAGTGGAAACTTAACTTTAATGCAATTTTGGTCACCAAAGACCTCAAGTTTGTGCTTACAGAGAAATGTCCTCCAATGCCTACTGCCAATGCCACACGAACTGTTTGTGAGGCATACCAGCGTTGGGTCTCGTCTGATGAGAAGGCCCAAACATATCTATTGACTTTTATGACAGACGTGTTTGTCACAAAGCACGAAGCAATGACTTCAGTATTCAAAATCATGGAGTCATTACAAGCTATGTTCAGGCAGCCCTACGAGCAAAAGTGACATGAAGTTGTTCGTTCCACTATGCTCACTCACATGAAGGAAGGTACGTCAGTTCAAAAAAATGTCATGAGCATGATGTCCTACTTCAGCATGACAGAAGTCAATGGTGGGGCCATTGATGTACATAGTCAAGTGAGCATCATACTGATGACTCTTCTGAAGAGTTTTGATCAGTTTAAGAGTAACTACGATAAGATCAAATTAAGGTTCAGTCTCACACAGTTGCTCAATGAGCTCACTACCTTTGAGTCCTTGACTAAGTACTGCAAAGGCAAGACCAGTGAAGCAAATGTTGCCAAACCATCTTTCTCTAATAATAAGAAAAGGAAGAGGTATGCTGGGAAGGCGAAGGGTAAGCCTAAACCCAAGGGTAAGCCCAAACCGAAGAAAGCCCAAAACAAGAAGAAGTCCAAGAAAGGTAAATATGATTTACTTGTTCTTGAGTCATGTTTAGTGGAAGATGATTCTTCACCCTAGATAGTTGATTCGGGGGCCATAAACCATGTTTTTTCTTCTTCGTAATGGACTGATTCTTGGACACAGCTAGAGGAGAGAGCCTTCTTAATGCATCTGGGTCAGGGGATGTAGTGTCGGCATGAGCATTGGGCATAATTAGATTACGTTTTTGTGATAGTTATATATTATTGGACAATGTATTTTATATTCCTGGATTTACACGGAATTTGATTTCCATTTCTAAGTTGTTAGAACAAAAAAAATCTGTTTCTTTTAATAATGTTTGTTATTATTGGAAAGAATGGTCTGAATAGTTGTTCAGGAATTACTGAAATCAATTTGTATGTGTTAAGTCCATTAATACATACTACATTGCTCAACACCGAAATGTTTAAGGTTGAAAAACCAAAAACTAAACAACATAAGATTTCTCCAGATAATGACATGTATCTCTGGAAACTATGGCTTGGTCATATCAACCTTGATCGATAGACAGACTAGTAAAAAATGGACCTTTAAGTGAGTTAAAGGTTGGCACCTTACCTGTCTTCGAGTCTTGTCTGGAAGGTAAGATGACTGAAAGACCTTTACTAGAAAAGGTCTTAGAGCAAAAGAACCGCTAGAGCTTATACATACATACTTCTGTGGACCGATGAATGTTAAAGCTAGGGGTGGTTATGAGTATTATTTCATCTTTATATATGACTACTCAGGATACAGATACGTCTACCTGATGCAATGAAAGTCGAAAACGTTTGAAAAGTTCAAAGAATTTCGAGCTGAAGTTGAGAATCAATTAGGTAGGACTATCAAGTCACTACGATCGGATCGTGGAGGTGAGTAACTTGACCAAGAGTTTGAAGACTTCATGGTCGAGCATGGGATAGTTTCCCAACTCACGGCTCCCGGTACACCTCAGCAAAATGGTGTAGCAAAGATGAGAAATAGAACCCTGATGGAAATGGTGAGATCTATGATTAGTTTCTAATCATTACCAAATTCCTTCTAGGGATATAAGTTACAAACAACGGCATACATTTTGAATGTAGTGCCATCTAAATCTGATCATAAGACTCCTCTAGAGTTGTGGAATGGTCGTAATGCTAGTTTATAACATTTCTGCATAAGGGGGTGTCCAACACACATGCTGAATAGCAAAAGTGGAAAACTAGACTCCAAGGCTCTGGTTAACTGTTTGTAGGATATTCCAAGGAGCCCAGAGGTGGACACTTATATAGTCCTGAAGATAACAAAGTATTTGTATCGACAAATGCAACGTTTCTTGAGGACAATTACATTAGTGACCATAAACCTCGTTCTAAGATTGTATTAAATGAGTTGGAGCCTAGTGAGACTAGTGCTTTATTAATAAGAGTTGTTAATCTACAAACATTTGAGAGTTAGATGGTTCTTGATCAGGATGCACTACCACCTAGACGTAGTGAGAAGGTTGTGAGACAACCTAAACACTATTTAGGTATAGGTGAGGGATAAGGTGTTGTCTTTGCTGATCGTGTGGATGATCCATTGACATTTAAGAATGCAATGGAAGATCCTGATAAAGAGGAATGGCTTAAAGCCATGAATCTCGAGATAGAGTCCATATACTTGAACTTAGTATGGGATCTTGTAGACTTACCGGATGGGGTAAAACCCATAGGGTGTAAGTGTATATATAAGATAAAGAGAGCAGCAGATGGGAAGGTAGAGACCTTCAAAGCAAGGCTAGTGGCTTATGGTTATACCTAGAAAGAGGGGGTCGATTATGAAGAGACTTTCTCGCCAGTAGCCATGTTTTTGTCTATTAGGATTCTCTTATCTATTGCTACCTATTTCAATTATGAAATTTGACAAATAGACGTCAAGACTGCATTCTTGAATGGCATTCTTGATGAGAGCATCTATATGATGCAACCAGAGGGATTTGTGTCTCCAGATCAAGAGCAAAAGGTTTGCAAGCTGCAAAGGTCCATCTATGGACTTAAGCAAGTATCTAGATCTTGGAACATAAGGTTTGATGATGTGATCAAAACCTATGGCTTCGAGTAGAACGTTGATGAGCCTTGTGTCTACAAGCGCATCAATTATAAGAAAGTAGTTTTCTTGGTCCTATACGTAGATGATATCCTACTCATTAGGAATGATGTGGGAGTGTTACCTGATGTAAAGGGCTGGCTGGCTATCCAATTCCAAATGAAAGATTTGGGACAGGCAAGTTATGTTCTAAAGATACAACTTATAAGGGATCGTAAGAACAAACTCATAGCACTGTCTCAGGTATCATATATGATAAGATTCTTGTATGATTTTCGATACAGAACTCCAACAAAGGTAATTTACCTTTCAGGCTTGCTGTCTAAGGAACAGAGTCCTAAGACACCTCAAGAAGTTGAGGATATGAGACGTGTACCATATGCATCAACAGTATGAAGCGATATCTGACAACCTATTGCTGATGCATATCTGACAATCCTCTGAACAAAGGATTGCTAATGATATCTAACAACCCTCTGAACAAATCAGAAGTCTCACATCACCATGGTCATTTGCCATGTGGGGTTTGGATTTAATTGGCCCAATGCCAACTGGGACAGGGGGTGGAGCGAAGCATGCTATAGTAGCCGTTGACTATTTCATGAAGTGGGCAGAAGCTGAAGCATTAGTGCATATCACAGAAGCAAATACCACAAATTTCATGAAAAAGAATATACTCTACATGTTTAGAGTCCCAAACACTATCATCACTGATAACGGCACCAAGTTCGATAACCTGAAATTCAGACAGCTGTGCAAGGAGTACCAAATTACCAATTACTACACCATACCTGCCCATCCTCAAATAAACGGGCAGGCTGAAGCAGTAAACAAAATCATCAAGCATACACACAAAGCAAAGCTGGATGCCAAGAAAGGATGTTGGGTTGAAAAACTTCCAGAAGTATTATGGGCATGTCGGACAACAGCAAGAACTTCAACAAGAGAAACTCCATTAATTTTAGCATTTGGAACAGAAGTTGTTATCCCCGTAGAAACATCATACGCATCACCCCGGGTCAGGCTATGTTATGAAGATCAAAATATTGACATGCTGTTACAAAGTCTAGATGAGCTAGTTCGGGTCAGGAAATTTCAACCAGGAGGCCTGGTACTCAGAAAGGTGTCATTGAATACAAAAAACAAAGCTGCAGGTTCCCTGGCTGATAAATGGGAAGGCCTGTACAAAATTGAAGGAATAGCTGGCCATGGAGCATATTGGATTGCACGACCCAATGGAGGGGTCTTAACCCCGACCATGCAATGCCCAATATCTAAATATTTTCTATCCTTAAATTATTTTTTGTTACCTTTTTAGTTAGGACAATTTTAGCTTTGGAATTTAAATTTTTGTTGGTTTTGCAGTTATAAATAAAACTCAAACTCGTGATTTCTGAAAAATAAAGCATGAAAATAAGAACATGCAAATAGAATACGAGTATTCCCGAATGGGCAGAGAAGCTCGAACGAGCATGCCAGCCGAGCAAGGTCAATTGACCTTAGTAAAAAGGCAAACCCGATGCATTAGATTCTGAAGAAGGCTCGAGGCGCTACCAGAAAAAAAAATCCGGTAAAATGCATAGCTATGTTAAGCGGTTAGAAAAGCTTAACGATTCAGCAAACCCTTGTACAGAAAAATTGGGGTGACGTCCTCGGTAATGTGTAAGGACTTAAACATATGATCATGGTGAGCCTTGATGTAATGTTTGGGTAATAACCTGAGTATGAAACTAGTAAATTCACTTATTTGTTTCAAGATGACTCGTTAAAAACAGGCCAGTTTAATAAGATACTTGGCATTGAAAATAATTGGATAACAAAACAAAGTTTCAAAAGATACTCGGTGAAGTTACTCGGACAAAAACAACCAGTTTAATAAGATAATTGGCATAAAGATTAGAACAACCAATTTAATAAGATACTTGGCTTAAAAGATTGTATTAGCCAGTTTAATAAGACACTTGGCTCGAAAGATTGCATTAGCCAGTTTAATAAGACACTTGGCACAAAAGATTGCGGTAGCCAGTTCAGAAAGATATTCGGCGTTAAAAGCAACCTCCAAAAAAAAAACTCCGTGAAATTTCTTGAGCAATGAATTGGATCAAACCACTCGGTTTTTAGAATTACAGTTAACTTGAAATTTCATTGATAATCTTTACAAAGAATCGTTACAAAGAATCTTTACAAAAATGAAATTTCTACAAAATAAAATAAGGTTAGGAGGATTTAGAACTATTGCCGATACTCAGGTCGGGCACCATTTCGTATTCTCGGAGGAGACTTTCATTAGAAGGCCAAGCAATCATATCGACTGAATCATCCATCCATTTGTTGTAATCTTCTCCTAGGATCGGTCCAACATCAACCTTCCACGCCCGACTCTTGACTGACATAAAAGGTCGAGAGGGAGTGCTCTGATGGAACCTCCAAATGCTTGGGATAGGGCTCTTTGCCTCGACTACGGCAATAAGTTCTCCACTCCTTCATCTGAGCCTGAAGAGATTCCAATGACCGATCCTCATGATTCTTGAACGACAGCTCCCAGTTGGTTCAGGCTTTTTTAGTTGCCCGATTCTTGACCTAAAATAATTCACCAGCTGAAACTAGCCCTCGTTGAAATTCCCGAAGGAGAAGGGCATCATAAGTAGGGGATCTTTTAAAACGGTCAACCCCTTGGACTTTGAGTTCCAGCCTGGCCTCTTTGGATAGGGACTCGACTGTCAAAGCTTGGCGCTCCAAGTCTTCAATTTTATTTTCATACGCCAACTCGGACTGCTCCGCTTCCTGTTCGGCTTTAAGCATTGATTCCAGGCAGAAGACAACAAGTTTTGAAGTGACATAGCCTTCTCCTCTGCCGAATAAGCTCTTTCCTCGGCCGCCACTTGCTTTGCCAAATAGTGGTCAGCAAACACTTGGGCGGACCCAACTTCCTTTTGATAAGCCGATTCAACCCGAGCACGGCTATCCTCACTTTCTTTCAGTTGAGCCTCAAGACTCCTTATTCGATCGGCTTGATGCTGTTGCGTCTGAACCAGCTCAACAAACTCTGTCACGATCTACAAAGGAGTTTAATTAAAATCTAGCAAGCAAGACAATTAAGAGTTGAGAATACAACTTACATAATATGTACCATTGAAGATATTCTGAAGACGGCTCGTCAAAAAAGCTTCCCTGAAATTACTCCAGTGATCATCCCCGATGAAAACCCGACCAGATGACATTGCCCTAAGCATATCCTGGGGAAAAGGATTGGAAGGAATTCCTGATGATTCAGCCATTAGATCTTCAACCTCGGGGGGGGAGGAACCTTGTTCAGGTTAGAAGTCTTCACGCCAGTCGATGCTTCAACAACAACACTCAGGGGAATCTTCATCACTAGAGTCAATAAATGAAACCACCCGAGGAACCTTATATAGACGAGCGGGAGATTCGACCGCCTTCTGTTTCTCGACCCGAGAGTGATGAAAGCCGAGATCAGCTGAGGGATCATCGTGAACATCATCTTGGAAGGATTCAAAAAAGTCAGGATCTATATTTACTAGTTCCTCAGAGGTTTTACCTCCATCACCGGCGTCCGTATGCTCGGTAGGGACCACAATCAGGGATCTTGATTCACCAGGCCCTTCACCAAGACCATCGCTCTGCCTTCAGGAAATTCTTGAGTATGGCCACTTGGACCACTAGACTCCCCTACGGTTGGCCGGATGACTTCCTTAGGGACATTTTTTGGAATTTGCTAGTCAGCCTCATCAGGATCCTTACCTAACTCAGGTGGGGCAATGCCCTTTTTGCTCTGACGAGAAGCTTCTTTTTGGCTCGCTTGAAGGATTGACTTCACTTGACGAGCTTGAATGTCGCAGACGATGTCCGAGTCATACACTTAAAAAAAAAAGACAATCGTGTCAGTATAAAAAGCAACACAAGAAAAAAAAGGGGGGGAATAGGAAGATCACTTACATCGCCTGCGATAGCCTGAGATTTGGCTAAAGAAACCAAGATCTATTATCTTCTTCTTATTAAAAAGATAAATCCTTCTCATTTTTTCTGGAGTACGAACTGCTGCCCGAGCAAGTCTGGTCAGCTCAGTATCGTTAAATTTAAGTTTTTCCTTGTTCCATACCTCAGGAGAACATAAAAATCGGGGAACTTTCAGCACCGTCCTAGTCTCCCCAGCCAAAAGAGTAACTTCCAGTCTAAGGTTCCCTACGGTAAAAAATCAACTATTCTTCCAGTACTTGTTGGACGAAGAGAATCCCCATACAAAGCCTCTCTTTTTGGCATCATCGGAGGTATCAACTCACCGACTCACTTTTGTCCCCTCAGGGACCCAGCAATCTGGCGGGTTAGACATGAGAAAATAAGTCCTTGTCCGACCAGACTGTCTTAGCGTGTAATAGTGCCTGATTTCACTCGGGAAAGGCAGCGACAGATTTATTCGGCTCCACATGTGCCACATGAACATCAAGATCTTATAGTTGTTCAATGCCAATTAGGCTAGAGCGATCCCTGTTTAAGTCAGAAATCAGACAATAAACGGCTGAAGAGGAAGAGTAACGCCGTAACAAAGCATGGACCCATAGATTGCCACCATTCCCGGGGGAGGGACGTGGCTCTATCACCAGTAGGAATCAGAATGACTAAATCGTCCAAATCGAATTGAGCATGATATTTCCCGATCTCATCTTCTCCGACCACATTCAATTAGGTGTCATACCCACTCGGGTGATCGACAGAAAAAGAGAGACGAGATTTTTTGAACTCCTCTTTGATGTCCTTCTCATTAATAATCTGCTCCCTAATCCGGACACAGCCCGAGTTGTGCTTATGGACTTCCCTTTTACTTTGATGATTTCCCATCCTCAATCAGAGAGGTACCCTGTGATTAGAAATGACAGATTCAGAACTAGATGATTTAGAACTAGATTAATAACTAAAACGGACGCCAGGGTAAAGCCCAGAAACGTCAACTTCTAAAAAAAGAGGTTCGTCAGGGGGATTTTCCACAATAATCTACGAGGGTAAGAAACCAGTTGAAAATCCCCACGATCAAGCGCTTCGAGAGCTATAGTAAAGAGTCGACGATAGGAAGTCGGATCCATTAAAACTAAACCTTGAATGAAAAAGCCTAATGCAAAATCTTCAACGGAGAACAGGGATTTTCTACGTAAAGAAATCTGAGCTGGAAAATTCTGGTTTGAGTCTCTAAGAATGAACCAACGCAACTTCTTTCAGTGGAGAATTTAAAGGGGTAATAGTACGAAACCCTAGGATCTCAAGGCGGGAAAAATCAAAGACAGATTTGATGACGTAGATGGTGCACTAGGAGACGCGTAGGTAGATTCTCATAAATGGTATCGAAAAATGAAACGGTAGAGCACACGTGTTAAGAGAAGAACTGGTCAAGGCTGTCAGAACTCTTAAACGTCACAATCATTGAGATCTCGCGTGAGAAGGCAAATTGAATTTACATGGTCACCATTAAGACACGCCATTATGACAAGACATTTACCCTGGCATTAAAGAGACGTAAAAATTGAAGGGTTGATTAAAATACATTTGCCCGGAACGAAACCTTGTTCGGAAAAAATATTTTAAAGGGGTATTATTGTATGTAAATTTTATCAGATGTACACGTCATTAACAAAGAGGATAAAATTGTCAGGCGGACATCCAAATAGGCATTCAGAAATATCTCGTAAGATTTCCAAGGAGGAACCCGAATAAACAAATATTGAACAAAACCTACTCGGGGTCAGTTAACGACGTTCGGGGTTAGCTAATGACATGTTATACTCAGGATTAGATGACCTCATTCGGGACCAGCTAACATCATGTTCTACTCGGGACAAACATGAAGAAACCCGAATAAAAAAGCCCAGCGCATCAAAGAAGAATTCCAAGAAGAATTCCAAGAAAAATAGAATACCAAACAGGATGGGTTCCAAATCAGGCAACAATTTTATTTCTTCAAAAAAGACTATGCGTTTATAAGGAAATAAGTCCTAACCGGACTATATCACTAGAGTCTGATATTTATACAAGTCTTCGAAATAGGAAAGAAGATAAACTACTTCGAACAAGTAACCAATCATAATTAAATACAAAGATCTTTATTACTTGTACAAAAAGGATTAGGGTTTTATGCACATATAAATAAACTCATAATCTCGTCATAAACAGATAGAAAAGATATAGAAAATACAAAGAGAAAAATGAGATATCGAGAGTTGTAAATCTTTTTCAATAGTGGATTTTGGCTCGGTTGTTAATTCAACCACCCGTGGATGTTTCTCTGGTCAGCGGAGTTTTACCACGTAAAACTTATGCCCAGTTACTTTCTCCTTCTCTTTCTCTTTGAAATCACAGATAAATTCCAATTTGGTTGACTTTTCTCACGCATCTAGAAATTGACGTCAACATAACCATATTAAATATTTTCTAATTTGACTAGATAAATAATTATTTTTATTTATCTACTTATGAAATATAATCTTAAATATTAATTATACTACCAACAATAGTATAATAATAGGAGACCTACTCCTACTAGAAAAAGATTTTGACTTTTAATTAAATAATTAATTAATTTCCATTTAATTATAAATAAAATAAAAATAGTATAATTAAGCTAAACTGTATAGCTTTGCCGCCCAACACCATGTATGGACCATTATATTATTTTTTTCTATTTTATTAATCCCTTGGACCTTATTAGAATGTCCACATGTGAACTAGACCCATTCTTACAAAAAGAAACAAGTCCACATTCCTCAATACAATTCTAGATGGACCCCTAAATTGGTCCGATAGAATATATCAAGTGATCCATGCAAGTTTATGTGGATTGAGGATCCTGGCGGGCTATCTAAATTTAAGTTCCAATAGACACAACCCAATCACAATCAATAAATGATTCACTTAGGTCCGATCTATTAATTTTAGTTCATTCCACTCAAGAACTAAAATTAAAGAACTAAAATTGAACTCTTAAATAAAGATAGAATAAGTTAATATTTCTCATTCATACCCTAGACAATATTAATGGAGAAAGTGTATCCTCGTGAAGAATACCAGTAATTGCCAAGATCTCATAGACCGCCTATAGCTCTCCAAGTTACCATATTTACTCGTGTGACCATATTTTGAACTTGGATATTTTGACTTGTCCAGAAGTCATGTTTCAATAGACACTATTGAAAACTTAACGTTAAGATTTAATATCCAATACCTAAAAACATCCATATGATAATATTATACTCTCATTTAATAAATGGAGCTGTAGGAAAAATCGTGCAACAGAAGTGTGAAAATAAATAAAAAATTTCCCTTTTAAAATAACAAGAACTTTAACCCTAGATTAATTGATGTATATAAAAAGTATCGTACCTTTTTTCCATGACAATTGAACTAGCGCTGAATTAAATCCGCAAGATCTTCCAATCCAATCACGAATGTAAATTACCTAAGAGTGTGATCTACCTCTCTTTAAATTGTATACCTGAGGATGGAAACAAATAAAATCTTTCACTTTGTCAGTCACAATAATCCTCCAAGAAGAAAACAAAGAACGTTAGGTCACTTGTGAATTATCAATCATTTTGATTGAAACTCGTGTGAACCTTGATTCGATGTTGTACATAAAACCTTTTAATGTAAAGGCTACTAGTGGACTATCGAAAACTAAACGTTCTTTCTTCCTTTTCTTCTTTGCCGAATCTCACACTATTTCTTAGAGTTGATAGAATTTTGTCTAGAGGAAAAACTAAATTTGTCTCCCCCAAAATTCTCTCTTGCTAGGCCGAATTCTCTCTTGAAAAATAACTAGTTTGACCGAAATTTCTCTCTTAGAAACATTGGGCTGGCCGAATTTATCAAGGATGTATTTATAGGATCACAAATCCTTTCCTAAGAAGAATTTACTTGGTTGTTAAGAATCCTTTCCTTAAGTGGATTTACTTGGTGACCAAGAATCTTTTTCCAAAAAGAATTCTTTCCTACACCAAGACTCCTAATCCAACTCAATATTGTATTTGTGACCATATTAAAGATTTCCTAAATTAACTAAATAAATAATTGATAAATAATTCCTATTATTTATCTACTTATCAAATATAATATTTAATATTAATTATACTACCAACAATAATATAATATTAGGAGATATATCAAGTGATCCACGCAAGTTCGTGTGGATTGAGGATCTTGGCAGGTTATCTAAATTTAAGCTCCAATAGACACAACCCAATCACAATCAACAAATGATTCACTTAGGTTCGATCTATTAATTTTAGTTCATTCCACTAAAGAACTAAAATTGAACTATTAAATAAAGATAGAATAAGTTAATATTTCTCATTTATACCCTAGACAATCTTAAAGGAGAAAGTGTATCCTCGTGAAGAATACCAGTAATCGCCAAGAGCTCATAGACCGTCTATAGCTCTCCAAGTTACCATATTTACTCATATGACCACATTTTGAATTTGGATATTTTGACTTGTTCAGAAGCCATGTTTCGATAGACACTATTGAAAACTTAATGTTAAGATTTAATATCCAATACCTTAAAACATCCATATGATGGTATTCTACGATGGAGCCACGATGTACATATCTATAAATGAAGTCATGTATCGATTGATAAATGAATACTACCAAACTATCGAGGATAGACTATGCTATATAATCGTACTCATTGATAGCTCAAATGATAACACTTGCAACCATAAGTCCATCATTTATCTCAGGATTGAGATAGACTCTCCGATTGTCTTCAAGTGAAAACTTTTTTCCATTGATGGTTCTAGATAAAGTATTTCACTGTGATCCTATTCAATGCACCCAATGCACTAGATTCTTTTGCCCAAAGACACCACACTTTGATGATTTTAGACTCATCATAACACATTTGATCCCACTCAAATGCTAGCAAAAGATTCTACAACTTGGACAAGATAAAGGCGCCCAACCTTTTATCTTAAGTTGTGAATATTATTCAAAACTAACTAAAGAATTGTGTTTACCTCATACATATCCAGATGTACGAACAATTCTTCTTTTATAATAGTCTTTTGACCTTATGATTGTTTACTTTTGAAAATTATAATATTTAAACTATAAATGTTATAAGATTTACTAAACTATAAATCACTTTTATTAATATGAAAAGATTGACAAATACATTATTACACTCTTGCTATAGAGCATAATCCTAATAGTATATTGGAGCCGTTGGCCAACGATCTAAAAGGAAGACAAATAAACATTTTTTTTTCATATTTGAGAAATTAGGGGCAAAATGGTAAAATTGTTTTTTCAAACTTTTCGCATCACAGACATTAATAAGGGTATAATTGTCTTTTTTAACTCGTTATTATTGGTAAGGGTATTTTGGTAATTACAGCGTCTGACATTGACAGTCTGTCTAGTTTCACAAAATTTCTAACGGAAGAACTTAATAAAGTAATTTTAAAAACTAGTGGACTAAACCCAAATAAATACAAACTAGAGGGACTAAAATCTTAATATCCCTTGATTTTAATTTGTGAACAGAAGTGGTTTTTATCGAAGAAACCTAGTTTGTCGTGCTTCCTTTGCTGCAAGCGTGGATTTAACATAGTTTTTTATTTATCTGGTTGAATGCTTCTAGCGTAAACTCACTGCATGGAATAACTTTTAAAGATAAGCCCTTGTTGTTGTTTCTCTTTTCCTACAATGCGTTGTCTTTCATTGGGCCAGTTAGTGTTTCTAGAGTAAGCTCACCTCATATGATAATTTACTTTGAAATTTTTAAGAACACGTGCGATCAGATCAGATGTTGTTGGCGCGCGGCTTATCTTGTGCTCGGCCCTTGAAAATTTTCATATATTGATTTTTGACCTGCACATTTTAAAAACAACTTTTCATATTTTTTGTTTTGGTGATCTCTCTCATTTCAACTTCGATTTAGTTGATTCAAAAACCGAAATCGAGTGTCTTGAGGAGATCTACAAACCCCAAACAATTTCAGAACTAAAAGATGTCTTGATTGTTTGTAGTGTCCAGATTTCTACTCAAAAATTCATCACTTTGTGGTAAATCATTTTCTTCCTAGTTTTCTTCTATGATCTTCTTCTTGAATGTTCTTATTTGATTAAGAAGAACGACTATGAAGATTTTGATTTCATTTTGTGGCTTGTTTGATTTCATTTTGAGTTTAGCTTGTGTTGTGTTTAATTTACTGATTTTTAGCTAAACTTGATTCTAGAAATACTTTTGTGTTCTTGTGATTGATTGTTAATTTCTAGATTTTGTTTCATGTTCTAAGAACTAGGCCATTTTTTATTGAGATTTCTATTACTTTAATCTAATTCTTATTTGACTGAATATGTTGAGGAATTCAAGTGTTGATTTGATCACTTAACTCCAAAGCTAGTTTTTATGCTTTTTGTTGAAGATTTGTTATTCTATCTTTGATTGATATGTTTAGGTTTCTAGATATCTTTGTGAATGATATTTGAATATTTAATCTAGATTTTCTATCACATGTTCATAAGAATTAGTTACATATGCTTGTAAGCTTGATTTGTGCAATACTAATTCTTCATAGAGTGTGTTTGATCAACTTGCTTTATTTGTTTGTGTTTGCATCATGTTTGCATGTTTGCACTACACTGAGATCATTGCCTTACAAAAGGTAGAAGTATCTTGTTGAAGTGAGTGAAGCTTTGACTTGAGCAAGAAGACTTGGCTAGGAAAGTGTTACAGATAGCCAGGCTAGGAAAGTGTTACGGATAGCCAAGCAAGGAAGTCTTAGTTAGGATCAGAGAGATCCGGATAACTGAGCAAGAAGTCTTAGTTGGAGTCGGGAAGACTTGGATAGCTAAGCAAGAAGACTTGTATAGGATTAGGAGAATCTGGGTAGGCAAGCAAGGAATATTTCTTGAGGCAAGTGTGTTTTGGATAGGAAGTTGCTTCCTAGAGGTGTGTTTGTCACATCTTGGATAGGAGGTAGGGAAATTGATTCACTAGGCCTGAGAGTAAAGTAAAGATTGATAACTTGGAGAGCATATCTTGTGTTGACTGCTTGTGAGTGTGTAACTCTTATTCAACCTAGTGAATTGCAGTTTGCCGATGGTTGTAGTATCATCCAGTAGATTTTTCCTCTTTTATGGTTTTACCACGTAAAAATCTCTTGTGCTGATTTTTACATTTTTAGTTTTTTTTTTTACTTTCTTTAACTTGTATTGTTTTAACACTTGCTTGATTGAATTTACTTTGGCTTATTAAACTAATTTACTTGTTAAAGGCTCTAGTTGTGTTTAACTTGGTTGTGTGAAAAAGATGTGCAAGAATTTGAGCATATACCTTTCACCCCTAGGTATATTTTACACTATAATTGGTTAAGGGAATTTTCAAATTCCTAATGAGAAACGTCTTTGCGACTCGCCTCCCCAACAACCTTTAATTGGCATGCTTACACATCACACACAATGTCTACATAATTTACTAAGGCAAACAAGATTAGGATTAAACTCAGAAGTAGAAGGAAGCGTAAAAGGAAAAAGAAATAACAGAACCTTGCATCGCTTGTGGCGTGCTGAGAGCCGAGGAAAGAATTGAACAGTGATCACCATTTCCTCATCAAAGAGGAATGGTTTCCCCTTTTTTGGGAAAGAATGTATGAAAGATTTAGCTAGGATAATGAGTTTTGCATTGAAAAAAATAAGGAGTTGTTTTCTTCCACAGCTCTAGGGAAGTAAAGAATCGAGGGACTATGAAATCTACTCGCTCCCTATCCACTTTGAAAAAGGTGTTTTTGCCCCAATTGCCTCCAACAAAAAACAAACTATTTTTCTAAAATTTATTTGAAGGTGGGAAGCCCCTAATAAGGCCCATCATCTTCTCATCAGTAGTGATCTGGACTGGCTTCATAGAATTCATGTCATTTGGGATCCAATGGTCGGGCTGATTGGAAAGTAGAAAATAGGTTCCCGAGTGACCAAGCTGTCATAATGTGTAAAAATGCCTTTTCTCCTGAGGGTTGGGTGCATGCAAGCCTAACCTATGCCATACTTGCCACAAACACATTAAAATGTGATAATTGTTCGGAGCAAGTTGAGCCGGATAAAGCTGCACATCAATAAGAAATTGATAGATAAAAGGTTGGAGAGGAAGGGTTAATCCACAACTAAGCATTGCCCCATAGATTGCCACTGCTCCTGGATGAGGATTCCAATATGCCTTATCTCCTGCAAGGATCAATTGAACAATGCCGAGGTCTAAATCAAATCTCCTAACATATTGATGCAAGTCCCTCTCCCCTATAATATTCGACTCATAACTGTATGCGTATACTCGCTGTGCTGAAAAGTGTGTCCGAGCCACTCTATGCTCTTCTTCTACATCCTCCTCGTTTATCGCTTGAGGCCTAACTTTGATGTCTATAAGAAGAACTGTTCTAGTTCCTCAACGTTGTCTTTGACGTTTGGATCTCATCATTGGAGGGTGAAAATCACTATGAGAAGAAACAAAAGGGATAGATTTAGGATCACTGGCTTTTGGAAAATCAGTTTTAGGATCAGGCCGTGAGATTTTGGGATAAACATCGACACCAAACCCATAAGAGTCACCAACTAGGAAGGGGGGTTAGTCAGAAGCTTGAGGGTAAAGCAATCTCTCGAAGTGTTCAATTGTTAAAGTATCCACAAGCTCGATTATGACCATCGAGCTAACAAAAACATGATGCCTGGCTTTAGGATCCATAGAGACTTACCAAGAAAAATTGTTGCAGGAATAACAGTGGTTGAAAAATGATGTGGAGAAACAGCAAACATGTGTCAAATGAAAGCAAGAGAAAATGAGAAAGAAATCAATTGAATATTTAGTGGCAGATACAATAATCTATAAATCTTCAAAATTAGGAGGGATTTAAATACCAATCATTTCAACTATCAAAATGAAATCCTAGATGATGTCACGACATAAATAAGCGGGAGATTCGAGCGGATTTGGGAAAAAAAGTGAGTTATGGGACAGTCACGTCTCTTAGAAACACGTCTGACATCACCCCTCATGTAAAGACACATGGCTGGAACAAAGAACTTGAGCCTCTAAATGTCACAATCGAGATATTTTAGTCATCATCAAAATTGCATTTACACTGACAAAACTAATACACGACACATTGTTAGGATTTTGAGTTGTGTTGGCATTATTCTATATCAAAACGATATTTCACTTGTATTGATTAGTTGTCTTAGATTGATGATGATTCAACCTTCAAAGAAGATTTGACAACTTAACAAGCAAGATTGAATCTTTAAAGAGAAATATGTTTCATTACTCAATTGAGGTATATTTAGACGTCATATCTCTTACAAGGCTTAGGCACGCACACACATTGTATCCATGTGTCCTTACATCGTTATGCTCAATTTTTGCTAGCTTTCTATTTAGGACTATGTGTGCTTCAATTGTTTGATTTTTGAGCCTCTACATGTGCTTGGTTTTCTCTTGTTGATTATATATATATATATATATATATATATATATATATATATATATGATTAGCACATTTGATTTTGTATTTAGAGCTATTTTGGTTTTAATTGATTATTGTAAGAAAAATATGCTCTAAATATTTGCTAGATTTTAATTGATCATATTTTGTTAATCTAGCATATATAAGTTTGTTACTAAAACCTTGAATATGTGCTTAATGTATATACTTTGATTCAAGTTTTAGTTGTATGAACATATCGAGAAATTAAATGTGTTTTTTTTGTGTTTCACATGTTCTAGAATATTATTCATGCTTAGTAACTAGACAATTTTGATTTATGAACTCACATGCTTATGTCTAGTTCCCATAGAATGTATTGATCTCATATTCTATGTTGAGTGCTTGTTTAGATTTTGCATTCATTGATCACACTAGGAAATCCTTGTAAAAGGCATGAAGTCTTGGCTAGGACATATGGTATGGATAGCTAAGCAAGGAGTCTTGTTAGGACATGTGATCTAGATAATCAAGCAAGAGAGACTTTCTAGTGGCAAAAGTGCCTTGGATAGAAATTAGACTTTTTATTGGTAGACCCAGGATATTAAGATGCGATGGAGTCCAATAGAGAGTGTGTCATTTGTTGTTCACTCTTGAGGAATTTTCAACTTCGTAATGGTGTTGTGTAGAAGTGGAGTCCAATAGAAAGTGTATTATTTGTTGATCACTGTTGAGGAATTTCCAATCTACCAATAGGGATTAGGTAGATGTCGAGTCCAATATAGAGTGTGTCATTTGTTGGTCAATTTTAAGGAATTTCTTGTCAACTTTCCAATAATAACAATACATAATAGTTGTATTCAACCCGTGGATGTTTCCTCTCCAGAGGTTGAAAATACAAACATGGTTAAATGCTCAAGGCTAACCTAGAGAGTGGGGTGGGGGGTGAATAGGTTAGACACCTTTTTTGACTCCCTTGAAAACAACAAAGGTTTGTCCTTCTAGATTGTTTGTATAACATTATATATATATATATAATATTAATTAAAGACAATTAATCAATATATAAAACATGTAAAGTGTTATACGAACAAACATCCATGATACAAACAAACATCCAAAACACATACACAACTGATATTATAGTAAGGAAGTCAATTTACATAAAATGTTCTATCCGTAAAATTCCAATAACATATACAAGTATAAGAGATATATGGATACAGAAAGTTGACACAAGATATTTAAGTGGTAAACCTCCAAAGAGAAAACATTCACGGGTTAGCAACCACCAGCAAACATAATCCACTAGTAGATAAGACAAGTATAATCTCTCAAGTGACCCCTTCACCTAGAAACTACCCTCCTATCCTACTCAATGAACATGTCACCACCTTGCTCCAAATTCTGAGGCCTCAGACCTCTTGTCAAGACTTTCTTGCTCAACATTCTGAGGTCTCCCACCTCTTGTCGAGACTTCATTGCTCAACATTCTGAGGTCTCCCGCCTCTTGTCAAGACTTCCATTGCACAAGTCAAAGACTCCCTCTAAGACTTGTGACTTCCGCTTGCACAAACCAAAGACCCACTCTAAGGAACGTGACTTTTGCTTGCTCAACAAATCATAGGCGTCACACCTATTATCAAGACTTCCTTCTTACAATGCATCTAAGTGATTATGAATGTAAAACTCAAACAAGCACGCAACATAGAAAATGATGATCAACAAATTCTATGGAACATACTAGACATATGCATGAATGAACATAACAAATGTAGTCTAGTCAATCAAGCATGATTAATACATCTAGATCATATAAAAGGTGTTCAATATTAATCACAACATAGATACATGCATAGATCTAAAACTTGAATCACAAGATATGTTCAATTAATACATGATCAAGTTTTAATCACATATACGAAACATGTTCTAGGCCATATTATTATTCATAAAAGAAATCAATCACATGAATAGCTCAAAGAACAACACAACATGTATTATATAGTAAGATTGGCTAAGAAAGAGCCTAATACATGTGAGGAACTATTTTTCACAAAATCAATCAATCAAAGATCATCAAATAGTCCTAGATTCAAAGTTAGCACAATACAATCCCAAACATGTGAAAACATAGGCAAAATAAAACCTAACTCAACATGTGAGATTTCAATTGAAACTCAATCTAGCTTTAAATGAGTTCAAAACTCAAATCAAAAAAATCATAAGACATATATATACTGAAGAAGAAAACACAAGGCAATTGACCGAGTTTTAAAAGAAAACTTTGAGCGAAAATTAATACCTTAGTTGATTTGGTGCAGTCCCATTTTTGTGAGGAAAGACTCCAAAAGCAGCAGTAAAATTAACTCAAACCTTCAGAGAAAAGATGAAGGATGAATAGACAAACATTCTCAACTTTGAATAACTCAAATTGGACTTCAAATGAAGAAGTTATGATGTTTGGAAGGTGAGAAAATTTGAGAGAAAATTTGAGAGAAAATTCGAGAGAAAATTCTGCACTCAAATTTTGAATCTCTTCTTCGAATGAAAAGTGAGAAGAAAGGGATATATAAAGGAGAGGTAAAAGAATACATGTGAAATGACTAAAGAGGGCATGAAGGCACCAATCACACTTGGAGCCCAAGATGGCATGTGTGCATATCAGGGCAGCAAGCATTCTCGCCCGAGATGGCCACGTGCCATCTCGGGAAAGAGTTATTGGTTGCACTTATTTTCCTCACGCGTTCCCTTCTCATTTTTTGACCGTTCTACGGCCTTCGAACACGAAATTTGAATCTATTATCGGATTACAAACCATAAATCTCTTATGGATATAGACATATAAGATACTCTACCCAGAAAATAATAATTTGACTAGATATACGAATACAAAGACAATGTACGCAACATGACTGGAAAGTATCATATCTTTTGACTTAGAACTTGAAATTGAAAGTGTGAGTAACTAAAGTGTTTAGAACTCAATCAAGAATGATTTAAGACTAAAATCAAGTTAATATCCATGTTTTACAAACATATACATATACAAATACAATTCACACTAGAATGCAAACTACATAGACATAGTCTCCAATCATGCATTTTCCAAAACATGTTACTTTCATACCAATGCATGAGCATTCAACTTCAAGTGTGTGAATGTGTTATAAATGGGGCATAATGATGCAGGGACACATATGAATGAATTGTGTGTGTGTGCCTAAGCCTTGTAAGAGAAAGATAAAGTCTTAATATACCTTTGTAGAATCATACAACATCATTTCTCTTTGAAGACTTTGTACTTGCTTTGACCAGTTGTTATTCCTTCTTTGAAGCTTGAATCACCATGAAACTCAACAACTAAATCATTACAAGTAAACATCATTTTGATATGGAATTAATGCCAACATAATCTAAAGCCTAACAGAGGTTTTATTACATAAAAATAATGTGTCAAATGTCTCTATCTCTATCTCTTTATATTTGTATGTATAATCAATATATCTTGTTTAAAGATCTTTATTTCTTCACATCTTTGTAAACAAGATTTTTGTACAAAAAAAGAGAAGCGCACATTATTTGTTAAATCAACATGTATCTGTTGTATCTTTGTAAGTGTTTGAACATTGCATCTTGTGATATTCTATTTCAAGTTGTAAAGTTTCACTTAGATAATTTACATTGTAATGTTCAAAGTACAAATTATGGAATGTGCTTGGCATTGAATATATTTGTTTTTAAGATACATTGTTTCTTGTTATATGTTTTCTAGACTAAGGAGTGAATTGAGCATGCATGTGTTAATTGTTTTCTCATAACAATCATGTTAAAGGTTAATTTGTATGCTCACCAAGTTTTTGACAAAATTCTCGAAAGAGTTTTAAAAAATAGAGTGTCAACCTATTCACCCCCCCTCTCCCCCTCCCCCTCCCCAACCTTGTAGGTATTTTCACACATTAATTTTGAAATTAATGTGAGGCATAATGACCGTATTAATGAGCATAAATGAAGAAAATGACAAAATAGGAACATGTTCTTTTTAAATACCTCACGTCGAGGATTCACAAACGAAGTATCGAAGGCTAAGACATACACAACTTACTCAGGCACTTCCAGAGACAGATAAGCAGGATACTCGAATCAGGGATTTAAGGGGGTATTGTTGTATGTGAAATTCACCCATGCAACGTGTCATTTGAACCATGCAGAAAAAAGTGAATGAGGGTTCTTGCCATGATAGAAAAAGTCAACCAGTCAATGGTATGGACACCATCCTGGAACACATCATCAAAAGAGCCGAGAAAGACTTAAAGTCCTCAACAAATGAGGATTCTGCTCGCTAAATCCACACAGCTTGGATAGAAAATTTTCCATAACAAGCCTATTTCCTGCAAGAAGATTTACTTAGCCAAAAAGTGCAAGGCAATCATAAGAGGACTCAAATACGCTAGCCAAAAGGAGAAGTCTATTCAAACAAGGAAAAAGTCAAATCTCTTCCGAAATATGAGGAATCTTAGTCACACTCTGAATCAACCATTTCAATTGATTACCGATTCCAATAAGGAAAAAACTCAGAGCTTCTAGAAGGATAAACCATATATTCATTGTAACAGATCATCAACAATTCAAGCTTAGAGGAGAAAAGCATTAGAGAAGAGTGATCAGAGTGTGTAACCTAAATAATTTCATAGTGAATTCTTTCTTGTCGTCAAACTGTAACCCGTGGATGTTTTCTCCGTCATCGGAGTTTTACAACGTAAAATCACTCTATTTACTGTTTTCTTTGTTATTATCATATTTGTTTTGCAGGTTTGACAAAACAAATTGTTGACCGGCTAATTTTCCAAAAATCACCGTCAACAAAGTGATTTTTTTTTATGGAGTTTCTTTGGCTTTAGAGTATGTAATTTCTTGCTCTGTTGTTGTCGACCATGGAGGAGACGATTGTTATTTTGGAAGGAATGGAAATAGAACAGAGAAACAGAGAGAGATGTTGGCTCTGTTTTGGCTAATTGTGTAGAGCAATTAAGTAGAGAGACTTGTGGCGCTCACAAAAACAACGATTTAGGATTCCAATCGGCAACACTTGATCTGAGATATTCATCGTCATTTGATGCTAAATTTTTAAAAAATGTGTAATATTAAATTTTTTTATTTAATAAAAAATATGACTCAGTTGATAATTATTGATATCTATTTGGAATGAATTATTGATGATTTTTGAAAATTTTCGATTAATTTACCAAACGCGCTTCTAATGTTTTTATTTTTAGAATACTAGTTTCCGTATATTCCATCAGATGTTTTTTTAGATTTCGAAATTGAAACAAAAAATACAGTTTTCTTTTTCTTTTTTTTTTGAAAAATAACAAATTTAAAATGCTTGCAGGACGGGCCCTTAACAAATCAAAAAAATCAAGTCCCGCACAATCCCTCTTAGCATCAATTTTTAACAAGTGTTTGTTGTAGGGGTGTCAATATGGGTCACGACACGACACGAACACGATTATTACTGGTTTAGGTTGAGATTAAATGGGTCGTGTCAATAAACGGGTCACCCTTCTAAACCAATTAATAATCGTGTCATGTTCGGGTTAAGCTTATCGGATCATGGTTTGACATGATTAGTAGGTTTAAAAATGTAATTTTATTTATTAAAGGTATAATAGTTTTACCTATCATATAAAATGAAAATCAAACCCTAATCTCACTTTACAACATCAGAATTCAGATTGTTTCCAAATCCTACTACTCTCAATCTCTCATCGCTGTCATTCTTAAACCCTAACTACTCTCCCACTCTGATCGCCTACCTCCTTTCCCTCGTTGTTGCCATCATCATTGCCATCGTCGGTTGTGGCTTGGTTACTCCTCCCCCTCACTGGCTCACCGGTTCACCCTTTGCTTGGTTGTGGCTCTCTTTTACCGTACCACGACTACTACAAGTCTGCAACAGTGCAACCCTTTGTTTCTTTACTTCTCTTCTTCTCTGTAAGAGACTACTTCCTTTGTGTTATTTTTTAGTTTTTTAAGTTTTTAATTTTTTATATTATTTGTAATAAAAATTGTTTTCCTTTTTCGTCTTCTTGGTTTCTCCTCTGTTTCTGCATGGTCTGTTTGTGTTCTGCTTTCCCTTGGTTTATTTTGGCCCTTTTCGGGTCTCCATATTACCTTGTCTGTTGTTCATGCTTCTTGGACCAGCTTTGAATATATTTACGTTCAAAAAACGAAACTTGTTTGCTTTTAATATCAATCTGTTGTTGAACTGATTTGATTTGATTTGATTTTTTAATCACTTTGTTGGCTGAAAAAATTGCTATTTGTTTTATTGGCCTTTGAATTGATAACTTGTTGAATTTGGGTTTGCTTTTGTATCTTTTCACTTTGATATAAGGGGACATGAACATGAACTTGGATTTCACTCAATCTAAAGTAAAATAATTGTTAACGGAAAATTTACTCGAGGTGAGAAATTTTAGCTAACACCCTCAAGACCTCTACCACGGAGGTGGCGGTTGAGGTAGATACCTACCTTGTTTGAATAAAGGTGGGTGTTCAAGCATGAATGTAATGAAAATGAGAATAAATCTCTTTATTATAGATGTATTTCATACAAAAATCTCCCGATCACTCTCAATCTCACTAGGATATAGCATGGTGGCAACCTTGCGCCTGTCGAATTGTAGATTACAACGACAGTCATGTACTGATTACAGAATTTAGGCCATGACTCATACTTATTTTTTTATTTTTCCTCTACCCCCCGTTCTTAGTGCATATTTTTGCGTATTTATACACGGTCCAAATAGGTTAAATTTGTGATTCTTCTGCCATGATTCTCTGAATCCCTTTCCTCTTTATCAGGTGGGATCTCTTATTTAAAAGTCATTGACTTTAGATTAATGACGGAGTTGAGAATATCTCTATTAGAGATAAGTTTATTTCCTTTTTGAACTCAATCTCTTGCCCCGCACGTACGTGGCAATTTAATGTTTATTAGGTGTTATATGATCATATGCCTTCATGGCATTATTCTTCTAGA
This sequence comes from Dipteronia dyeriana, assembly GCA_032871835.1. Taxonomy (NCBI): domain Eukaryota; kingdom Viridiplantae; phylum Streptophyta; class Magnoliopsida; order Sapindales; family Sapindaceae; genus Dipteronia; species Dipteronia dyeriana. The sequence continues at coordinate 48,513,295 of CM065297.1, forward strand.
AGGTCATCGGGTACGATGTTCACTGTTTTGTGGGGTGAGGTAAATCCATGCCCTGGTTGTGGTACTAAGGGCTCGGATTGACCTTTCCAGGTCCTTTAAAGCTTGGGATAACCCCACGGGCCCTCATTGGTGATAGCGGGGCTTTAGGAGAGCTTCCTACTACCTGTCCATATAGCTCTGAATCTTTTCCGATTAGATGAGGCAATTTTGAGGTATGTACCCATTGATTAACAGACTCTCACTTAGGTCTGGAGAGGATAGCCGGCTCCTGGGGAGGTTACAAGGTAGTTTCAACCTTGGGGAGCCTTGATTTGGTAGAAAGAACTCAATTCGTTTGTGTCAGGCTTCACCTTGGATGCTTCCTAAGTTCAGTAACCTTTCCTCACTTCTTCGGGGTGGCTCCAAAGCTTTATCCCAGGGCCCGGGGTTCTGTGGTGGTTGATCTCAAGCTTGGAACTGGGCAAGAGAGTGGAAAATTTCTCTATGGTCCCTAACCAAATTTGGCTATTAACAGAAGTCCCCTCTGACTTGAACACCGGTGATTGAGTTGGGGTTGGAGTTAGAGTTAGATTTCCTATTTTAATCGAGAAACTTTCCCGTCTTTATCATTACCAAAAATCTCGGAGGAAATCTTCTCATTAATTGCATGAGTTATATGGCGAGCATAGACCAGTGTAATTCCCGAAACAATCCGGCTGTGTTATGGTTATTTCGGGTTTTGAGACAATCTTACCAACAATTTTGTCGACATCACTACTCCTTTCGCTACTATTCATACCCAACTTCTTCATTACTTTCTTCACATTTTCTTTTAAACTTCAAATTTTCAAAAATCCCTCTATTTTGTTACCCTCTTCATCTACGTTTTCGCTCATTCTCTTTTCATCTGCCTCTGAACCTTATTCCATTATGTCGAAAGTCAGCCTTGACTCCGTCGATTCTACTGTCTATGGTGAGGAATGTCTAATCTCACCCTCGGGAAGAGAACACGAAAGAACATGGATAGTGATGACTCTCCCTTAGCCCCTTTAAAGGCACCGGTCGAATAGGAACGTAGCTATTGACCGGGTTTTCCAATAAGCCTGACAACCCCCTAAATTTAGTCGATAAAGATTCTGATGGTGAACCCAATGAAGCTGCTACCGGGATAGGTCAGGTCACAGTTGCCGGTCCTCCTCTAGTGAGGCATCTCTCTTTAGATTTCAGAGATATCCCGGACTCTACCACTGACCCCAACTCGCTCGATTGCCTACGGTCGAAGTACGACATCCCCGATAGTATTTCTCTCTCCATCCCTCACAGTAATTATGACGTCTTTAATTCTTCCAATGACATGCTCTCAATTCACGTAGCGACCCTCAAGAATGGGGTCAGGCTTCCTCTTCATCCTACTCTTTGATAGGATCTCATCGTCTTACAGCTAGCACCTCTCCAACTGACGCCCAACTTTTGGAGGCATCTGATTGGTTTTCTCATGTTATGGAGGGAATAATACGAGCTAAGCAAAGTTACTAGGGAGCCTAGAGCAGAGGAGTTGGCGTACCTCTTTTAGATTGGAAGCTTGTTCAGAGCTTCTCGAGGTCAGTTCTATGCCAAGGCAAAAAACAAGCTCAATTTCAGCATCCCTTGTGCTTCGAGGAAGAACCCTGCTTGGGAGGAGGAGTGGATCGTAGTGGGAGATGACTTGGTAAGCTCGACCTTTATTGGCGGGCATGAGTTTACGGTTCCTATGGCTTTCAAAGATAAACCATCATGGGGTCGGGATTCCTCGCCCGCTGAGTCCAAATCTGTGTCAAAGGCTATCCTTGCTGGGAACTACCTGAACCTAAAATTCCCAACTGCCGACCCTTTTGATTCTCATCGGGTAAACCGCTATCTACAAATTTCTAATCCTACTCCTCATAAGTAACACTGAACCATGATGTTTTGTTTGGTTGACGAGTTCGATTCTGACGGCTTCCCTTTTTTTTTTCTTAACAGTTTTTGTTGTTGCTCCAGCTTTTTGCGAAGCCCAACAAGCTCGCACCCCTCCCCCCTTTATCAAATCGAGTCTAGAAATCCCTTTATCTTACTGGTCAACTGTTCCAGCTGGGGCTTCTTCTGCTCTTACTCCGTCCGCCTCCCAGCACAGGTCCAAGATGACGCTCATTGCATTGTGGGCTACCAAGGTACTGTTGGGATTATGCTCGATAGCAAGAGTATAATAATGTATTTGACAATCTTTTCACATTAATAAAGTGATTTCTAGTTTAACAAATCTTATAACATTTACAGTTTAATTGTTCTAATTGTCAAAAGTAAATAATCATAAGGTTAAAAGACTATGAGAAAAGAAGAATTGTTCATAAATCTAGATATGTATGAGGTAGACACAATTCTTTAGTTAGTCTTGAATAATATTCACAACTTAAGAAAAAGGTTGGGCGTCTTTATCTTGTCAAAGTTGTAGATTCTTTTGCTAGCATTTGAGTTGGATCAAATGTTGGGATTATGCTCGATAGCAAGAGTATGTATTTGACAATCTTTTCATATTAATAAAGTGATTTCTTTTTTAACATATCTTACAGCATTTATAGTTTAATTATTATATTTGTCAAAAGTAAATAATCATAAGGTCAAAAGACTATGAGAGAAGAAGAATTGTTCATACATCTAGATATGTATGAGGTATACACGATTCTTTAGTTAGTCTTGAATAATATTCACAACTTCAAAAAAAGGTTGGGCGTCTTTATCTTGTCAAAGTTGTAGATTCTTTTGCTAGCATTTGAGTTGGATCAAATGTTGGGATTATGCTCGATAGCAAGAGTATGTATTTGACAATCTTTTCATATTAATAAAGTGATTTCTAGTTTAACATATTTTACAGCATTTATAGTTTAATTATTATATTTGTCAAAAGTAAATAATCATAAGGTCAAAAGACTATGAGAAAAGAAGAATTGTTCATACATCTAGATATGTATGAGGTAGACACGATTCTTTAGTTAGTCTTGAATAATATTCACAACTTAAGATAAAAGGTCAGACGTATTTATCTTGTCAAAGTTGTAGTTTCTTTTGCTAGCATTTAAGTGGGATCAAATGTATTATGATTTGTCTTAAATTATCAAAGTGAGGTGTCTTTGGGCAAAAGAATCTAGTGCACCGGGTGCATTGAATAGGATAACAATGAAATACTTTATTTGGAACCGTCAATGGATAAAAAATTTTATTTGAAGACAATCGGAGAATCTATCTCAATCCTGAGATAAATGATGGACTTATGGTTGCTAGTGTTATCATTTGAGCTATCAATGAGTACGATTATATAGCATAGTCTATCTTCGATAGTTTGGTGGTATTCATTTGTTAATCGATAGAGGACTTCATTTATAGATATGGACATCGTGGCTCCATTTATTAAATGAGAGTAGAATATCATCATATGGATGTTTTGAGGTATTGGATATTAAATCTTAACGTTAAGTTTTCAATAGTGTCTATTGAAACATGGCTTCTAGACAAGTCAAAATATCCAAGTTCAAATTGTGGTCATATGAGTAAATATGGTAACCTGGAGAGCTATAGACGGTCTATGAGCTCTTAACAATTACTGAAATTCTTCACGAGGATACACTTTCTCCAATAAGGTTGTCTAGGGTATGAATGAGTAACATCAACTTATTCTATCTTTATTTAAGAGTTCAATTTTAGTTCTTTAGTGGAATGAACTAAAATCAAAAATAGATCGGACCTAAGTTAATCATTTGTTGATTGTGATTGGGTTGTCTCTATTGGAGCTTAAATTTAGATAGCCCACCAAAATCCCCAATCCACACGAACTTGCATGGATCACTTGATATATTCTACCAGACAAATTAAGGGGTCCATTTAGAATTGTATTAAGGCATGTGAACTTGTTTCTTTTTGTAAGAATAGGTCTAGTTCACATGTGGACTTTTTATTAAGGTCGAATAGATTTAATAAAATAATAAAAATAATATATGGCCCATATATATGTGTTGGGCGGCAAGGCTATTTAGAATAGCTTAATTATATTATTTTTATTTTATTATTTAATTAAATGGAAATTAATTAATTTATTGATTAATTAATTATTTAATTAAAAGTCAAAATCCTTTTCCTACAAGGATATGGTCTCCTAAAATAATACTATTGTTGGTATTATAATTAATATTAAAGACTATATTTGATAAGTAGATAAATAAAAGGAATTATTTATCTTATCAAATTAGGAAGTCTTTAATAAGGTAACAAATACACTATTAAGTTGGATTAGGAGTCTTAGTGTAGGAAAGAATTCCTTTTGGAAAAAGATTCTTAACCACCAAGTAAATCCACATAAGGATATGATTCTTAACCACCAAGTAAATCCTTCTTAGGAGAGGATTTAGTCTCCTATATATAATACCTATTAAATTCGACCAAGAATGGATTTTTGGTGTGAGAAGTTGTTTTTTATTTTTTTTATTGTTATATTATATAAAAAAAAAACTTCGTCCAACTCATTGTGTGACGAATTTGGCCAAGCATTGAGAAAAGAGGGAACGTTTTTTTTTCGATAGTACACTAGTATCCTCTGCATCGAATGGGTTTTGTGTACAACATCGAATCAAGGTTCACACGAGTTTCAATCAAATTGATTGATAATTCACAAGTGGCCGGACGTTATTGGTTTTTCTCTTGGAGGATTTTTGTGACTAACAAAGATGAAGATTTATTTTGTTTCCATCCTCAGTGATATGAACCTCACCAAGAGCAGTGAGACCCTGAACCAATATATGGTAATGAAGGATCGTTTTCTAATCAAGTTTTTAAACAAGAATATTATCGGACCGCGACCCGTTATCTATATAGATATAAGAACCAACGGTATCAAGAAGGTTGTAGACGCCACACTCAAGAAAAAGAAAAAAGGTGAGTGATAAGTCAAGGTTTGAACGCCACAAGGTATGATAAGTTCACAAGTTCTATGAAGAACCAAATAGAAAATTCTCTCAAATTTATTTCAATTCAAAATCTATTCTCAAATTACATCAATTGGTCCCTTTTATACTAAAAATATCTAAGACCTAACTGGGAATAAATATTAGGCAATTAATGCCTTACAATCATGAAAATAAATGCAAACAAATTTAGGAAATAAATAAATACTAAACTAGCAACTATTGACTTGCTTCCTAATTGGAAAGCTAAATTTGGAAACAAATCAGCCTCTTAATTTGGGAAACAAATCAACTATTATTCTTTGGAAATTAAAAGGAAATAAATCAGCCAAAGTTGACTAGCTTGTGCCACACGCCCAAGTCTTCCTTATTCAGCTTAATCAATTGCCTTGATGACATTAATTACGCCTTGGTCTTCATGTGGACTTATCTTGGACTTCAACAATTAAAAATCAGCCCAAGTGTCTTGAATTAGGTCATTTAGTGCTTCTTTGAATCACTTAGCTCTTGCCCATGTTATTGGCCTAACAGAAACATGCAATGGATCATTTGATGACCTCTTGATTCTCATCACTCTGGTATAAAATTTAAAGAAAGGGAGCCCACACTCCTAGGTGATTCAAGACCTTACAGATTCAATTCGACGCTAGTTCAATCGTCTCGAAAAAAAATGTACGATAATTTTTATATACATCAATTAATCTAGGGTTAAGGTTCTTGTTATTAAAAGGGAAAAAAAAATTATACACAAACCCTAATTTTCATTTTCTCACGTTTTCGTTGCGTTATGAACCGTTTTTTCCCTACAATTGGTTTCAAAGCCTGGTTGTACCCTTGATTAATTGGTGTATGTGTACGTGAATCTTTTTCTTTTTATTGTATATATGCATGTTTTAGAAAGAGATGACACTCTAGTTATTCACATATATATTTACATTGGAATGTATGGATATATATATGTTTTATATGTGGACTATTATTGCTCAATTTTGGTCTTAGAATTTCAATGTATTTTTGTTTTGGGATTGTAACAAGAAGGGTGGTCTATCATCGCCATATTTTCCTTCTTGGTAGTTGCTAAGTTTTTATTTTATTTTGTTTTGTTGTTGTAGTAATAAAGAAAAATGCAGTATTTTATTATTTAAATTCTTTTGTAATACACTCAAGTTTTGAAGACTCGAATGTTGAAGAATTAGGAGCAACCGGAACAAGTTTGGGACCGTGTGAGCCGTAGCAACGAACTTGCGTGCGAAGAGCACGCAGCCACGTTTGTTGTGGCATGGGCTGCACACGACAGCCCTATGGAAGCCATGGGCTACGAAAGGTAGCCCTATATGGGTTTGTGGCATGCGCACGCCCATGGGTAGGAGCCAAATGTGTTATGATGAGTCTAAAATCATCAAAGTGTGGTGTCTTTGGGCATAAGAATCTAGTGCATTGGGTGCATTGAATAGGATCAAAATAAAATACTTTTTCTAGAACTGTCAATGGATAAAAGTTTTCATTTAAAGACAATCGGAGAGTCTATCTCAATCCTGAGATAAATGATGGACTTATGGTTGCAAGTGTTATCATTTGAGCTATTAATGAGTACGATTATATAGCATAGTCTATCCTCGATAGTTTGGTGGTATTCATTTGTTAATCGATAGAGGACTTCATTTATAGATATGGACATCGTGGCTCCATTTATTGAATGAGAGTAGAATACCATCATATGGATGTTTTGAGGTATTGGATATTAAATCTTAACGTTAAGTTTTCAATAGTGTCTATTGAAACATGGCTTCTGGACAAGTCAAAATATCTAAGTTCAAAATGTGGTCATATGAGTAAATATGGTAACTTGGAGAGCTATAGGCGGTCTATGAGCTCTTGGCGATTACTGGTATTTTTCACGGGGATACACTTTCTCCAATAAGGTTGTCTAGGGTATGAGTGGGTGACATCAACTTATTCTATCATTATTTAAGAGTTCAATTTTAGTTCTTTAGTGGAATGAACTAAAATTAAATAGATCGGACCTAAGTGAATCATTTGTTGATTGTGATTGGGTTGTGTCTATTGGAGCTTAAATTTAGATAGCCCGCCAAGATCCCCAAGCCACACGAACTTGCATGGATCACTTGATATATTCTACCGGACCAATTTAGGGGTCCATCTAGAATTGTAATAAGGCATGAGAACTTGTTTCTTTTTGTAAGAATAGGTCTATTTCACATGTGGATTTTTTATAAAGGTCCAATAGATTTAATAAAATAAGAAAAATAATATATGGTCCATATATTTGGTATGGGCGGCAAAGGCTATTAAAAATAGCTTAAATATATTATTTTTATTTTATTATTTAATTAAATGGAAATTAATTAATTTGTTGATTAATTAATTATTTAATTAAAAGTCAAAATCTTTTTCCTAATTGGAGATGGTCTCCTAAAACTATATTATTGTTGGTAGTATAGTTAATGTTAAAGACTAAATTTGTTAAGTAGATAAATAAAAGGAATTATTTATCTAATCAAATTAGGAAGTCTTTAATATGGTTACAAATACACTATTGAGTTGGATTAGGAGTCTTGGTGTTAGGATAGAATTCCTTTTTGAAAAGGATTCTTAACCACCAAGTAAATCTACCTAAGGAAAGGATTCTTAACTACCAAGTAATCCTTCTTAGAAAAAGAATAAACTCTCCTAATCTATATCAATGAGAAATTCGGCTAGTCCATATAGAGATAGGATAAGTTAGATTTCCTTTTAGATAAGGATTCTTAACTACCAAATAAATCCACCTATGGAAAGGATTCTTGTCAACCAAGTAAATCCTTCTTAGGAAAGGATTTATGATCCTATATATATATATATATATATATATATATATATATATATATATGTGTGTGTGTGTGTGTGTGTGTGTGTGTGTGTGTGTGTGTGTGTGTGTGCGTGTGATTTTCGGCAAGCCCTAAGAATTCTATGATGAAAATTTCGGCCATGCTAGGTAATTTTCAAAAGAGAATTTGGCATAGCAAGAGAGAATTTTGAGGGAGAAAAATTTAGTTTTTGCTCTAGACAAAATTTGGTCAACTCATAGATAAAGGGTGTGTGAATTCGGCCTAGAAGAGAAAAAAGGGGAACGTTTTTGTTTTCAATAGTATACTAGTATCCTTTACATCAAAAGGGTTTTGTGCACAACATTGAATTAAGATTCACGCGAGTTTCAATCAAGTTGATTGATAATTCACAAGTGACCGGACGTTTTTGGATTTTTCTCTTGGAGGATATTTGTAACTAACAAAAAAAAGATTTTGCTTTGACTCCATCCTCAGGTATACAATTTAAAGAAAGGGAGCTCACACTCTAAGGTGATTCACGTTCGTGATCGGATTGGAAGATCTTACGAAATCAATTCGGTACTTGTTTAATCTTCACGAGAAAAAGGTACAATACTTTTATATATGTCAATTAATTTAGGGTTAAGGTTCTCGTTGCATAAAGGAATTTTTATTTATTTATACGCACACCCTAATTTCTTTTTTATCACGCTTCCGTTGCGTTTCGAACCAGTTTTTCCCTACAACAACAACAACATGAAGGAATAAAGACTGCGGTCAATATAATGATGTCTCTAGAGGAGATGTTCTCTATGAGGTCTAGGACGACTAAGAGAGAGGCAGTGACTACTTTTATGAATCTTAGGATGAAACCTGGACAGGGTATGTAAGATCACATGATGAAAGTCATAGCACATCTCAACATTGCTGAACTAAATGGTGTTGAGATAGATGGTGAGACCAAATTGACAAGATTTTCAACTCACTGTCGGATTCCTTTGATCATTTCAATTTGGACTACAACTTGAATAATAAGGAATACACCTTGCAAGGCCTGATGCATGATGTTCAAAGCAACGAAATGATTCTTGTGAAAGGCAACGGTCAAGAGATTCATGAGCTTGGTAAGTTGCTACTGTTAAAGACCCATAAGAAAGTCAAGAGACAACAGAAGAAAAAGCAACTTTGGCCTTCTTAGAAGGAGACCAAGAAAGTAACCAAGATCAAAAGGGATTGTTACTTTTGTGGTGAAAAGGGTCAAAGGAATAGACTCAATAAGAATGAATTCAACTTGTGTTTAGGCAATGGTGCATTGGTGTCTACTAGTGTTGTGGGAGATATTAGAATAAATTTAGATTCTTATAGGCATTTAGTTTTAATAAACGTTTATTATGTACCACAATTCAAGAGGAATTTAATTTCGGTCTCTTGTCTAAATAAATTTGGTTATTTAGTTACTTTTAATAAAGCTTTTATTATTAGTACGAATGACAAAATTATTTGCAAAGGTACATTGGAAAATGGTTTATTCTATTTGCATGGAAATATCTCTCACTTGTAAGACACGGAATCAACATAACCTAATCATAAAAGAGTAAAATTATCAAAAGATGATACCTACCTATGGCATTTGCGCATAGGTCATACTAACCTTAATAGGATTAAAAGATTGGTAAGTGACGAACCTCTAAGTGACTTAAAGGTTGATGATTTACCAACTTGTTAATCTTGTTTGGAAGGTAAAATGACCAAAAGGTCGTTTATGACCAAAGGCACAAGAGCCATCGAATATTTAGGATTGATACACACTGATGTGTGTTGACCTTGAGCATTCAAGCTAGAGGTGGATATGAGTACTTCATCATTTTCATGGATGATCACTCAAGATTTGGCTATGTGTATCTCATGAGACATAAGCCGAATGCTTTTGACATATTCAAAGCATTTAAAGCTGAAGTTGAAAATCATCTTGAGAAACGCATAAAAATCTTGAGGTCCGATTATGGTGGAGAATATCTATCTAGTGAGTTTCAGCAATATCTTATTGATAATGGGATAATTTCTCAGTTTTCTGCATCAGGCACACCTCAACAAAATAGGGTGGCAGAAAAGAGAAATATAACTCTTTTGGATATGGTTAGGTCTATGTTGAGTTAGTCAACGCTCGCTAATTCTTTTTGGGGATATGCTTTACAAACCACAATGTATATTCTAAATGATGTACCATCTAAGTCGGTTCCTAAATCACCGCATGAGTTGTGGACCGGGTGAAAGCGTAGTTTACAACACTTAAGGATATTTGGATGTCCTGCGCACGTGTAAAAAGGAAAGACAGAAAATATGGAGTCCCGTTCAGAAACATGCATATTTGTAGGGTATCCAAAAGGAACAAAAGGATACTATTTTTATTGTCCTTCAGATCTTAATGTATTTGTTTCGACAAATGCTAAATTTCTGGAAAAGGACTATATGAATAATTTTGTCCCTAAATGTAAAATTGTCCTGAATGAGTTTTTAGGAGATACAATTCCACAAGAGGTTTCGCAACCAAGCCCAATTATAAGCTCTGTACAAACACAAGATCAACAATCTACCATACCTTGTCGTAGTGGAAGGGTTGTTAGACAATCCGAGAGATACATCGGTTTAGGAGAATCTGCAGAGAATCTTTCAGACGATGATGATCCCTATACGTATAAGGAAGCAATGGAAGATGTTGATTGTCGCCATTGGCAAAAGGCAATGCAATCCGAAATTGAATCTATGTTCAAAATCAATGTCTGATCCCTTGTAGACTTGCCTAAAGGGATAAAACCCATCTGGTGCAAGTGCATATACAAGAGGAAAAGAGGAATGGATGGAAAGGTGGAAACCATTAAAGCTAGATTGGTAGCTAAAGGTTATACAAAGAAAGAAGGTATCGATTATAAAGAAACCTTCTCTCATGTGGCCTTGCTTAAATCCATTTGGATACTCTTATCTATTGCGGCATCTTTAGACTTAGAGATTCGGCAATGGATGTCAAGACAGCTTTCCTTAATGGAAGTCTTGACAAAAGCATCTACATGATGCAACCAGAATGATTCATTGAAAAAGGAAAAGAGGAGTGGATGGAAAGGTAGAAACCTTTAAAGCTAGATTGGTAGCTAAAGGTTATACACAGAAGGAAGGTATCGATTATGAAGAAACCTTCTCTCCTGTGGCCATGCTTAAATCCATTAGGATACTCTTATCCATTGCAGCATCTCTAGACTTAGAGATTTGGTAAATGGAAGTCAAGACAATATTCCTTAATGGAAGTCTTGACGAAAGCATCTACCTGATGCAACTAGAAGGATTCATTGAAAAGGGCTAAGAGGAAAGGGTATGCAAGTTGCAAAGATCCAAATATGGATTGAACCAAGCATCCAGATCTTGGAACATAAGGATCGATCAAGCCACAAAAAGTTTTGGATTTATTGAAAACCTTGATAAACCTTGTTTATGCAAAAGGATTAAAGGCGACAAGTTGGTTTTCATAGTTCTTTACGTTGATGATATACTACTCATCGGAAACGATGTAGGTGTATTGACATCAATAAAAGAATTGTTAGCAAAACAATTTGATATTAAGGACTTAGGAGAAACAAGTTATATTCTTGTTATCCAAGTCAAATGGGATAGAAAGAATAGAACGATTGCATTATCCCAAGCTTTATACATAGATAAAATCTTTTCTAGGTTTTCCATGCAAGATTCCAAGAAAGGTATGTTACCTTTCAGACATGGAATCAAACTTTCTAAGGAACAAGTTCCTAAGAATGAGCATGAAGAGCAATTCTTGAGTAGGGTTCCATACGCATCGGCAGTTGGAAGTCCTATGTATGCAATGCTCTGCACTAGACAAGATATTTGTTTTGGTATGGGCATAGTTAGCAGGTTTCAATCGAAACCTGGTCTTGATCATTGGACGGCAGTCAAGGATATTTTCAAGTATCTTAGGAGAACGAGAGATTATATGCTTGTATACTGTGGAGGGGATTTGATTCTTGGTAGGTATATAGATTCTGATTTTAAATCAGATTCTGACTCTAGGAGATCAACATCGGGATCTATGTTTACTACTGAAGGAGGGGCAATCTTGTATTATCGATTCCACTATGGAAGTCTAGTATGTTGCAGCATATGAGGCAGCTAAAGAGGCTATGATTGACTTGGAAGTGGTTCCTAATGTGAATAAGCAGATCACTATCTACTGTGACAATAGTGGAGCAGTGGCTAATTCGAGAGAACCAAGAAGTCATAAGAGAGGGAAACACATTGAAAGAAAGTAACACCTTCTAAGGGAAATTATGCATATGGGTGATGTGACGATTACCAAGATCGCGTCTGTAGATAATCTAACAGATCTTTTTATAAAAGCTCTTCCATAAAAGAGTTTTGATAGGCATCTAGAGAACATGGAGATTAGAGATATGACACATTTGCTATAGAGAAAGTGGGAGATTGTTGGGAAAATGCTTGATAGCAAGAGTGTAATAATGTATTTGACAATCTTTTCATATTAATAAAGTGATTTCTAGTTTAACAAATCTTATAGCATTTATAGTTTAATTATTATAATTGTCAAAAGTAAATAATCATAAGGTCAAAAGACTATGAGAGAAGAAGAATTGTTCATACATCTAGATATGTATGAGGTAGACACAATTCTTTAGTTTGTCTTAAATAATATTCACAACTTAAGATAAAAGGTTGGGCACCTTTATCTTGTCAAAGTTGTAGATTCTTTTGCTAGCATTTGAGTGGGATCAAATGTGTTATGATGAGTCTAAAATCATCAAAGTGAGGTGTCTTTGGGCAAAAAACTCTAGTGCACCGGGTGCACTGAATAGGATTACAATGAAATACTTTATCTAGAACCGTCAATGGATAAAAGTTTTCATTTGAAGACAATCGGAGAGTCTATCTCAATCCTGAGATAAATGATGGACTTATGGTTGCAAGTGTTATCATTTGAGCTATCAATGAGTACGATTATATAGCATAGTCTATCCTCGATAGTTTGGTGGTATTCATTTGTTAATCGATAGAGAACTTTATTTATAGATATGGACATCGCGGCTCCATTTATTAAATGAGAGTAGAATATCATCATATGGATGTTTTGTGGTATTGGATATTAAATCTTAACGTTAAGTTTTCAATAGTGTCTATTGAAACATGGCTTCTAGACAAGTCAAAATATCCAAGTTTAAAATGTGGTCATATGAGTAAATATGGTAACTTGGAGAGCTATAGGTGATCTATGAGCTCTTGGGGATTACTGATATTCTTCACGAGGATACATTTCTCCAATAAGGTTGTCTAGGGTATGAATGAGTAACATCAACTTATTCTATCTTTATTTAAGAATTCAATTTTAGTTCTTTAGTGGAATGAACTAAAATTAAATAGATCGGACCTAAGTGAAGCATATCTTGATTGTGATTAGGTTGTGTTTATTGGAGCTTAAATTTTGATAGCCCGCCAAGATCCCCAATCCACACGAACTTGCATGGATCACTTGATATATTCTACCGGACAAATTTAGGGTCCATTTAGAATTGTATTAAGGCATGTGAACTTGTTTCTTTTTGTAAGAGTATGTCTAGTTCACATGTGGACTTTTTATTAAGGTCTAATGGATTTAATAAAATAATAAAAATAATATATTGCCCATATATATGTGTTGGGCGGCAAGGCTATTTAGAATAGCTTAATTATATTATTTTTATTTTATTATTTCATTAAATGGAAATTAATTAATTTGTTGGTTAATTAATTATTTAATTAAAAATCAAAATCTTTTTCCTAGTAGGAGATGGTCTCCAAAAATTATACTATTGTTGGTAGTATAATTAATATTAAAGACTATATTTGATAAGTAGATAAATAAAAAGAATTATTTATCTTATCGAATTAGGAAGTCTTTAATATTGTTACAAATACACTATTTAGTTAGATTAGGAGTCTTGGTATATGAAAGAATTCCATTTGGAAAAAGATTCTTGACCACCAAGTAAATCCACCTAAGGATAGGATTCTTAACCACCAAGTTAATCCTTCTTAGGAGAGGATTTAGTCTCCTATATATAATACCTATTCTATTCGACCAAGAATGAATTTTTGGTGAGAGAAGTTGTTTTTTATTTGTTTTTTATTGTTATATTATATATATATATATAAACTTCGTCCAACTCATTGTGTGAAGAATTAGGCAAAGCATAGAGAAAAGAGGGAACGTTTTTTATTTCGATACTTCACTAGTATCCTCTGCATCAAAAGGGTTTCATGTACAATATCGAATCTAGGTTCACACGAGTTTCAATCAAATTGATTGATAATTCACAAGTGGCCGGACGTTATTGGTTTTTCTCTTGGAGGATTTTTGTTACTAACAAAGATGAAGATTTATTTTGTTTCTATCCTCAGGTATAAAATTTAAAGAAAGGGAGCCCACACTCCTAGGTGATTCACGTTCGTGATTGGATTGGAAGATCTTACGGATTCAATTTGACGCTAGTTCAATCGTCACGAAAAAAAATGTACGATACTTTTTATATACATCAATTAATCTAGGGTTAAGGTTCTTGTTATTAAAAGGGAAATTTTTATTTGTACCCAAACCCTAATTTTTGTTTTCTCACGCTTCCGTTGTGTTTTGAACCGTTTTTTTCAGTACAATTGGTATCAGAGCCTGGTTGTACCCTTGATTAATTGATGTATGTGTACGTGTTTTTTTTTTTATTGTATATATGCATGTTTTAGAAAGAGATGGCACTCTAGGTATTTGCATATATATTTACATTGGAACGTATGGATATATATATGTTTTATATGTGGATTGTTATTGCTCAATTTTGGTCCTAGAATTTCAATGTATTTTTGCTTTGGGATTGTAACAAGAAGGGTGGTCTATCATCGCCATACTTTCTTTCTTGGTAGTTGCTAAGTTTTTTTTTTAATTTTGTTGTTGTAATAAAAAAAAACTGCACTATATTGTAATAATAACAAAAACAGTTGTATTTTTCTTATTTAAAATTCTTCGATAATACATTCAAGACTCGAAGACTCGAAGGTTTGAAGAATTGGAAGCAACCGGAACAAGTTTGGGACTGTGCAAGCTATAGCAACAAACGTGCATGCGAAGAGCACGCGGCCACGTTTGTTGTGGCATGGGCTGTGCACGGCAACACTATGGAAGCCATGGGTTGCACATGGCAGCCCTTTATGGGGTTATGGCATGAGCACGACCATGAGAAGGGGGTGCGTACACCCATGGGAGGCAACTGAGGGAGTCCAAACGACGAAGGTCACATGAAGACTTGTTTGCCAAGAAATGAGTTTTTTGTATTCCAAGACATGTAATTTACTTGATTTTCTAGGATAAACCAAAATTGTAGCTATTTATATTTATGTAAATATTGCAATGTTTGTCATTGTTTGACAACATGTCATATAGAATAGGAGTGCCACTTATATATCTCTTTTGGTATGAATATGCGTTAAATGATTTAGGTATCTAATTGGTATCTAGGTAACTTGGTAAATCATTCTATGGAGTTCAATTGCACGCCTCAAATAAATGAGTGGGAGAAGGTGTTTTGGAACACCTACAACCTCCAAGTTTAGTTGAGCTTTATGTTTCATGTAATAACCCCCCAAGAGTATTCATTAATGGAATTTAGCAAGATAATTCCTTACAAAGATAGACTAGACAATTGGCCTAACGATATATACTCCCAAAGGAGGGATATTCACGAGGGAACATATTGCAGGTCGATAACTCGGTAACACACTCAATGTGATTTTATTAATATCCTCCCAAGAGTTCTTGTTTATAAAATTGCAAGGCTAAAATTGAAAATGCTTGTTGTTATGTTAACAATTAGGTAAGACCAAGTCCAACTAGTAAATGGTGCGAACTTCCAAAGGAGGCGTGACATTTTTGGGTGTAGGATCACCGTTGAATTTTACGATCGATTTATTTTATTTTATTCAAGATAAATATTCAAAAGTGCTTTATTATGATTATATACTTATATAATTTTTGTTAATATAAAAAAATCTTTACCCAACCCTAATAAAAATCCTAAAAGATAATACTTTAACTGATGATAATTATATCACATGGAAAAGGAAAATTGGGTTGTTGTTGTAAGTTCAAAAACCATAAGTTTGTTCTGTCTATTCCTAAACCACATATTCCTACTAATGAATCTACTCAGGAGCAAAGAGACGAGTATCAACAGTTGGAGTCTTCAGATGAGATGGCTAAATGTTACATTATGGTCACCATCTCTGACGTCTTGCAACAGCAGCATGAAGGAATGGAGGTGGATATGAATACTTCATCCCTTTCGTGTATGGACTTACGAGCATTCAAGTTAGAGGTGGATATGAATACTTTATCCCTTTCGTGGATGATCACTAAAGATTTGGCTATGTGTATCTCATGAGACATAAGCCGGATGCTTTTGACATGTTCAAAGCATTTAAAGCTGAAGTAGAAAATATGCTTGAGAAATGCATAAAAATCTTGAGGTCTGATTGTCATGGGGAATATCTATCTGGTGAGTTTCAACAATATCGTATTAATAATGAGATAATTTCTCAATTTTATGCACCAGATACATCTCAACAAAATGGGGTGGCAGAAAGGAGAAATAGAACTATTTTGGACATGGTTAGGTATATGTTGAGTTATTCAATGCTTCCTAATTCTTTTTGGGGATATTGAAAATACAAACACGGTTAAATGCTCAAGGCTAACCTAGAGGAGGGGTTAATAGGTTAGACACCTTTTTCGACTCCCTTAGAAACAAACATAAGTTTGTCCCTCTAGATTGCTTGTATCACAATATATATCAATTAAAGATACTTAAGCAATATATAAAATATGTAAAGTGTGATATAAATAAGCAACCATCACATATACACAATTGATATTATAGTAAGGAAGTCAACTTACATATAAAGTTCTATCCATAGTATTCAAATAACAAATACAAATATAAAAGAGATAGGGATAGAGAAAAGTTGACACAAGATATAACGTGGTAAACCTCTGAAGAGGTAACATCCATGGGTTAGCAACCACCAGCAAACAAAATCCACTAGTAGATAAGACAAGTACAATCTCTCAAGTGACCCCTTCACCTAGAAACCACCCTCTTATCCTACTCATGAAGATGTCGCCCTCTTGCTCAACATTCTGAGGCCTCACACCTCTTGTCAAGACTTTCTTGCTCACTCTTCCGGATCCTCACGACCCTAGGCAAGACTTCCTTACTCACCCTTTCGGATCCTCATGACCCTAGGCAAGACTTCCTTGCTCACCCTTCCGGATCCTCACGACCTAAGGCAAGTGATGAGGACCAGCCAGTTGATCACGATTCGGCTAAGGTTGGAAAAGATCCAGATCCTTTAACCATTCATGGAGGACCAATGACAAGAGCTAAAGCTAAAAGGATGAAAGAAGCCTTAACTTGTTTAATGGAAAGCATTTTGAAGGAGCAAGTTAGTCAAGATTTGGTCAAGGTTCTAAGGATGCAAGAAGAGTATAAAATGGTTAACATATTTCAGACAAGTCCAAACCCCAAAGACAAGAGTCCAGCCTTGTTAGAATGAAGTATTCTAGCCTATCTTGAAGAATAAAAGGCCATTCAGCCATGTTGGGTTTTGTGGGCCTATTTTATAATTAGTTTGGGTTTAATTATGTTGGGTTTTGTGGGCTTATTTTCTGATTAGTTTGGGTTTTAATTGTGTTGGGTTTTGTGGGCTTATTTTATGAATAGTTTGGGTTTTTGTGTTGGGTTTTATTTTGTTAAGTGTGAGTTCATGTGTTCTTTGATTAGGAATAAGGAGTTACAAAGGCTGAATACTTTATGGCCATTATTCATGGTCTAAATGTCATTTAGTGGGAGGTTACACATTTAATGGGCAGTTATATTTGTGTTGTATTGTCCTTGGCATTTGTTCTATATAAACAAGGCCGTTTTTTCTATGTAAGGGCAGTGATTTGAGTAATATAAACTTATTTGAGCACTTTGTGAGTGTTTTGTTTTTAAGTTCTTGCATGAACTTTGGAACTTATCAAGCTTATTCAGCTTGTGGCATTCAACAACCTCAAAAATCTTTGTTTTGCCTTTAAGCTTATCAAACTTCATAGTTTGTGGCGTTATGGGAAAATCAAAGTGTTGTTCTAATTAGCTTTTATCATCATTCTATTGATAAAGTGATAAGAATAGTTTCTCTTACTTCAATCTTGAACGATCGGGTTTGTTTCAATTAGTTGGAGGGTGTTAAATTGCATTTCATATGTATCATAGCTCTTTAGCTATTGGGGTGTATGGTTGCTAAGTTAATGATTTCCATCATTTTGGTATCAGAGCTTGGCTCAAGTTTGAGGTTTGCATATCCAATTATTTGTTGTTCTTTTAGTTTTTTTATCACTTTCTTTTCTTCTTCATCTTATAGCAACGTATCTATAATTCATCTTAATTGTTGTGCTTCTTGAGGTTATTATCATTCTTCTTTGTTTTCCACAAAAAAAAGGAAAAAACAACATTAAAAAAAACAACAAAAAAAGTATTGCGGATTCAAAGAATTCTTGCAAAATTCCAAAAATCTTTCTTTATTCATATCATTCTTGTTTCAGTTTGGAAAATATTTAAATACTGTCTTCTTAACCAAAACAAACAAAATTCTTGTTGGGAGAGAAATTGATATTTCAGTTCTAATCTTTGTTTACTTTAAGTGGCCTACCTTTTGTTTGTTTTTTTTACACCTACCCAATTTCACTTCGTTGAATTTGCCATAATCTGAATTGTTTGTTTAAAAATACCTTAGTTAATCTAAGAACCCAAAGAACAAAACAAGAGAGGTAAAAGGCAAAAGTGGTGAGATTAGCATCGAGAAAAGCCAAATAATTGTGTGAAACACGAGTGGTGTGAATCAATTCTTTGAGAGAAACACGTAAGGGAGTGATTGTGAGGCTGTTCTAACTTTTTTTTTTCAGGTTTTAAACATGTCTAACAAAGATAAAGAAGTGAGTTCTTCCTCAAATGATCAAGTGATTCAAGCAATGCAACAACAAATTGAATGTATGTTCAAAGTGATGAGAGATGTAGGAGATTGTCTAGAAAGACATGATGAAGCAATTACCAGATTGCAAAGAGAACCACCACGTGGAAGACAATCAGTCTTTGTCAATGATGTATATGATGGTGGAGAAGACACGGATTATGGCCAAGCTACCATAATTGGTCTAGACGTTAATCCTAGAAGACAAGCTAGTAGAGGATGTTTTGATGGTGTGGACCGAAATATAGGCAGCATCAAAATGAAAATTCCTCCTTTTCAAGGGAAGAACAATCCTGATGCCTATTTGGAATGGGAATGAAAAGTGGAATTGATCTTTTAATGTTATAACTACTCCGAAGAGAAAAAGGTAAAACTAGCTGCTATTGAATTTTGTGATTATGCCATTTTGTTTGGTGGGATCAATTATGTAAAGACAGGTGTAGAAATGGTGAAAGACCCGTAGAGACTTGGTTGGAGATGAAACAAATCATGAGGAGAAGATTTGTCCCTAGACATTACTATAGGGATTTGCATCAACGGTTACAAACTTTGACACAAGGTTCCATGAGTGTAGAAGAATACCACAAGGAAATGGAGATAGCCATGATAAGGGCTAATGTGGAGGAGGACCGTGAGGCAACCATGGCTCGGTTTTTGAGTGGGTTAAACAAGAACATTGCTGATCTTGTGGAGTTACAACATTATGTGGAGATTGAGGACATGGTGAGTGTGGCCATGAAGATTGAAAGGCAACTCAAAAGAAAAGGCATCAGGTATGATTCAAAACCTTATTCAGGTTCTTCTTCTTCTTGGAAACCGAATTGGAGTAAAAAGGATGATAAACCTATTGTTAAGCCTAAAATTGATGAAACTAAAAGCAAAAATGAAATAGGCAGCAAGGGTAGAGGTGAGAATCAACCTAATCAAACTAGAGGCATTAAGTGTTTTAAGTGCCTTGGACATGGTCATATGGCACGTGAATGATCTAATAAAAGGGCAATGATAATGAGGGATGGGACAGTTGAATCAGAAAGTGAGAGAGAGGATGAAGATGACATGCCACATTTAGAAGATGCTAGTGATGTAGAGTATGCTAGTGGAGAAAGTTTGGTTGTACAACGCACACTTAGTTTGCAACTTAAAAATAATGAACATGGTGAGCAATGTGAAAATTTGTTTCATACTCATTGTTTGATTGCTAACAAGTTGTGTAATGTGATTGTTGATAGTGGAAGTTGCACAAATGTGGCAAGTACCTTGTAGAGAAACTGAAATTACCTACTATTAAACATCCAAAACCATACAAGTTACAATGGTTGAATGATAGCGGTGTTGTGAAGGTAAATCGGCACGTGTTAATTTTTTTTTTCAATTGGTAGATATAAGGATGATGTTTGGTGTGATGTGGTACCTATGTATGCTGGACACATGTTATTGGGGAGACCATGGCAATATGATCGAAGGGTAATGCATGATGGGTTTAAGAACTGTTATTCTTTGATCATGGAGGGACAAAAATACCAACTTGGATCTTTGCCTCCAAAGACAATTTTTGAAGACAAGATGCGCATAAAACAGCAATATGAAGAGCTTGAATCTTCATTAGCTGAAACTTTGGAAATGGAGCAAGAAAGAGAGAAAAAAAAAGGTGAGTTGAGTGGTAAAAATGAGAGTAATGGGAAACACAAGGGGAGAGAAACAAGGAAGGCTTGAGTGAAAGAAAAATGAGTGTTTATGCAAAAATGTGTGATATGAAAAAAGCATTAACCATGAGGCAGCTCTTATTTGTACTTATGTACAAGGATGTTTTAATTGTTTCTAACGAAATGAACAAGACTTTGCCTAGTGTTATTGTTGATCTTTTACAGAAAAATGAGGATCTCTTTCCCGAAGATGTTCCTATTGGTTTGCCACCAATTAGAGGAATTAAACATCAAATTGATTTCATTCCGGGTGCAGGCATACCAAATAGGCCTGCATATAGATGCAACCCTGAAGAGACCAAGGAAATCCAAAAGCAAGTAAGTGAGCTTATGGAAAAGGGATATGTACGTGAAAGCAAGAGTCCATGTGCGGATCTTGTTTGTTGGTACCTAAAAATGATGGTTCTTGGAGAATGTGTGTTGATTGTCGAGCCATCAACAAAATCACGGTAAAGTATAGACATCCTATCCCTAGGTTAGATGATATGTTGTATGAATTGCATGGTTCTTGTGTGTTTTCAAAGATTGATTTGAAATCTGGATATCATCAACTAAGAATGCATGAGGGTGATGAATGGAAAACCGCTTTCAAAACTAAACATGGTCTATATGAATGGTTAGTAATGCCTTTTGGCCTAACTAACGCACTTAGTACTTTTATGAGATTGATGAACCATGTTTTGTGTGCTTACATTGGAAAGTTTGTAGTAGTTTTTTGATGATATACTTGTGTATAGCAAAAATTTAGACGAGCATGTAACACATTTAAAGGTTGTTTTTGATGTGCTTAGAAAAGAAAAGTTATATGCTAATCTAAAGAAATGCATTTTTTGCACTAATGAACTTACTTTTCTTGGTTATGTTGTTAATGATAAAGGAATACATGTTGATCAAGAAAAAGTGAAAGTAATTAGGGAGTGGCCGAAACCCACTTGTGTTAGTAATGTAAGGCGTTTTCATGGTCTTGCTAGCTTTTATAAGAGATTCATTAAGGATTTTTCTACCATTGTTGCACCATTAACTGAATGCATAAAAAAGAATGTGGGATTTAGGTGCTGTAAAGAACAAGATGATGCTTTTAACTTGCTTAAACACAAACTTAGTTCAGCACATTTGCTTGCTTTGCCTAACTTTGCTAAAACTTTTGAGATTGAGTGTGATGCAAGTGGAATAGGTATTGGAGTAGTCTTAATGCAAGAGGGCAAACCCATTGCATTCTTTAGTGAGAAGCTAAGTGGAGCAAGTCTTAACTATCCGACGTATGATAAGGAGTTTTATGCCTTGGTGAGAGTGTTAGAGACATGGCAGCACTATCTTTGGTACAAGGAATTCATTATACACACCGATCATGAGTCCTATAAATATCTCAAAGGACAAGGAAAGCTAAGCCGTTGGCATGCAAAATGGGTGGAGTTTATTGAATCATTTCCATACATCATCAAGTACAAACAAGGTAAGGAGAATATGGTTGCCGATGCTCTTTCTAGAAGGTATGCTCTAATTTCTAAACTTGATGCAAAATTATTGGGTTTTGACTACATTAAAGACTTATACAATTCTGACTTTGATTTTGCTAATGTTTATGGGGCATGTGAGCAAGGGGGTTTTGACAAGTTCTTTAGGCATAATGGTTTTCTTTTCAAAGAAACAAGCTGTGTGTTCCTAGATGTTCAATGAGAGAATTGCTTATGAGATAGGCACATAGTGGCGGGTTAATGGAGGTATTTTGGAGTTAAAAAGACTTTGGGTGTGTTAAGTGATCATTTCTTTTGGCCACACATGAAAAGAGACTTTGAGAGAATATGTGAGAAATGCATTACTTGCAAATGAGCTAAATCTAAAGTAATGCCTCATGGGCTGTATTCTCCTCTTCCTATACCTAGTGAGCCTCGGGTTGATATATCAATTGACTTTGTCTTGGGATTACCTAGGTCAAAAGGGGGGAGAGATTCTATTTTTGTTGTTGTTGACAGGTTCAGCAAGATGGCGCATTTCATTCCTTGCCACAAAACAGATGATGCAACATTTGTTGTGGGGCTGTTCTTCAGAGAAATTGTGAGGTTACACGAAATTCCAAGGACAATTGTGAGTGATAGAGATGTGAAGTTCCTTAGCCACTTTTGAAAAACGCTTTGGAGAAAGTTGGGTACAAAGCTGCTGTATTCAACCACTTGTCATCCATAAACAGATGGAAAAACAGAGGTGATAAATAGAACTTTATCAATGCTTTTGAGTGTCATAATTCAAAGGAATTTCAAGAATTGGGAGGAATGTTTGCCACATGTGGATTTTGCTTATAACCGAAGTGTGCATGCTATAACAAACCATTCACCATTTGAAGTTGTGTACGGGTTCAATCCATTATCTCCTATGGATTTACTACCATTACCTTTGGAAAGAGCTAATTTGGATGGTAAGCAAAAAGCTGATTTTATCAAAGCCTTGCATGAAAAGGTGAGCACACAAATTGAAAAGAAAACTCTACAATATGAGAAGCAACACAACAAGGGCCGAAAGCAAATAGTATTTGAACCTGGTGATTGGGTTTGGGTACACTTGAGGAAGGAAAGATTTCCTAGCCAACGAAAGTCTAAACTCATGCCAAGAGGGGATGGACCATTTCGAGTCCTTCAAGGAATCAATGACAATGCATACAAGCTGAAACTACCAAGTGAGTATGGCAATGTTAGTGCAACTTTCAATGTTTCTTATTTGTCTTTGTTTGATGTAGGTGATGAAGGTGCTGATTCGAGGACGAATCCTTTCGAGGAAAGGGGGAATGATGAGGACTAGCCAGTTGATCACAATTCGGCTGAGGTTGGAAAAGATCCAGATCCTTTAACCATTCATGGAGGACCAATGACAAGAGCTAAAGCTAAAAGGATGAAAGAAGCCTTAACTTGTTTAATGGAATACATTTTGAAGGAGCAAGCTAGTCAAGATTTGGTCAAGGTTCTAAGGATGCAATAAGAGTATAAAATGGTTAACATGTTTCAAACAAGTCCAAATCCCGAAGACAAGAGTCCAGCCTTGATAGAATGAAGTATTCTAGCCTATCTTGAAGAATAAAAGGCCATTCAGCCATGTTGGGTTTTGTGGGCCTATTTTATAATTAGTTTGGGTTTAATTATGTTGGGTTTTGTGGGCTTATTTTCTGATTAGTTTGGGTTTTAATTTTGTTGGGTTTTGTGGGCTTATTTTATGAATAGTTTGGGTTTTTGTGTTGGGTTTTATTTTGTTAAGTGTGAGTTCATGTGTTCTTTGATTAGGAATAAGGAGTTACAAAGGCTGAATACTTTATGGCCATTATTCATGGTCTAAATATCATTTCGTGGGAGGTTACACATTTAATGGGCAGTTATATTTGTGTTGCATTGTCCTTGGCCTTTGTTCTATATAAACAAGGCCGTTTTTTCTATGTAAGGGCAGAGATTTGAGTAATATAAACTTATTTGAGCACTTTGTGAGTGTTTTGTTTTTAAGTTCTTGCATGAACTTTGGAACTTATCAAGCTTATTCAGCTTGTGGCGTTCAACAACCTCAAAAATCTTTGTTTTGCCTTTAAACTTATCAAACTTCATTGTTTATGGCGTTATGGGGAAATCAAAGTGTTGTTCTATCTAGCTTTTATCATCATTCTATTGATAAAGTGATAAGAATAGTATCTCTTACTTCAATCTTGAACGATCGGGTTTGTTTCAATTAGTTGGAGGGTGTTAAATTTCATTCCATATGTATCATAGCTCTTTAGCTATTGGGGTGTATGGTTGCTAAGTTAATGATTCCCATCAGCAAGACTTCCTTGCCTGACAATTCGAGGTCTCCCACCTCTTGCCAAGACTTCCATGCTAAAAAACATAGGTCTCACACATATTGTCAAGAATTCCTTCTCACAAGGCATCTAGGTGATCACGAATGCAAAACACAAACAAGCACCCAACATAGAATGTTATGATCAACACATCTTATGGAAAATACTAGACATGAGCATGAATGCACAAAACAAATGTAGTCTAGTCAATCATGCATGTTTAATCCATCGAGATCATGTAAGATATGTTCAACATTAATTACAACCTAGATACATGCATAGATCAAAAACTTGAATCACAAGATATGTTAAATTAATCACATAATCAAGTTTAAATCCCATAAACCAAAAACAAGCTAAAATCATGTGACAAAGTCATTTAGATAAAAGCATGAGTTCTAGAGCATATTTCTTATTCATAGATTCATCAAAACACATGAATAGCTCAGAAGAACACAAGCACATGTATTATAGTGAGATTTTGGTCAAAGAGAGCCTAATACATGTGAGGAGCTATTTTTTATAAAATCAATCAATTAAAAATCATCAAATAGTCCTAGAATCAAAGCTAGCACAATACAATCCCAAACATGTGAAAAACATAAGCAAAATCAAAACCTAACTCAACATGTGAGATTTCAATTGAAACTCAATCTAGCTTTAAATGAGTTCAAAACTCAAATCAAAACTATCACAAGACACATATATATGTTCAAGAAGAAAACCCAAGGCAATTGACCAAGTTTTAAAAGAAAACTTTGAGAGAAAATCAATACCTTAGTTAATTTGGTGCAGTCCCGTTTTTATGAGGTTAGACTCCAAAAACAGCAATAAAACTAACTCAAACCTTGGGAGAAAAGATGGAGGATGAAAATAAAAACACTCTTAACTTTGAATCACTCAAGTCGGAGTTCAAATGAAAAAGTTATGGTGTTTGGAAGGTGAGAAAATTTGGGAGAAAATTCTGCACACAAATTTTGAATCTCTGCTTAGAATGAAATGTGAGAGGGGAGGGATATATAAAGGAGAGGCAAAGAGTGAGTGTGAAATGATCAAAAGGGACAAGAAGCAACCAATCTTACCTACTGCCCGAGATGGTGCGTGGGCATCTCGGGAAGAAGAGCTTGGAGCTGTCTTCTTTTCCTTCGACCTCCCTTCGCATTCTTCAACCGTTCTCTGGCCTCCCGAACTTGAAATTCAAATTCAAATTCATTTTGGATTATGAACTATAACTCTCTCACGGACATGGACATATAAGATACTCAACCCAAAAAATAATAATTAGACTTTATATACGAAGACAAAGACAATGTATGCAACAAGAGTTGAAAGTGTAGTATCTTTTGATTTGGAACTTGAAATCAATATTATGAGTAACCGAAATGACCAGAACTCAATCAAGAATGATTTAAGACTAAAATAAAGTTCAATATCCATGTTACACAAACATATATACATACAAACACATTTCACACAAGAATACAAACTACACAGAGATAGTATCCAATCATGCATTTTCAAAAGCATGTTATTTTCATACCGGTGCATGAGCATTCATCTTCAAGTGTGTGAATGTGTTATAAAAGGTGCACAACGATGCAGGGACACAAATGTATGAATTGTGTGTATGTGCCTATAATGGTGCATAACTATGCAGGGACACAAATGTATGAATTGTGTGTGTGTGCCTAAGCCTTGTAAGAGAAAGATAAGGTCTTAGTATACCTTTATAGAACCATATGGTATCCTTTCTCTTTGAAGACTTTGAACTTGCTTTGACTAGTTGTTTCTTCTTCTTTGAAGCTTGAATCATCATGAATCTAAACAACTAAATCATTACAAGTAAACATCATTTTGATATGGAATTAATGCTAACACTATATAAAACCTAAAAATCTCCCCCTTTGGCAAATTCCATATCAAAACACCTATACATTTATTACAAATATAAAAATGAAGATAGGTCACAAAATCACTTCCTTACATTACAATGAGTAAGATTCCTAGAACTAATCTTCATTAACTCGTGAACTTCATCTTGATCTTCTCTTGAAGCAACCTACAAATCATCTCAAAGCACAATGCATGGGTTTGTGGCATGTGCATGCCCATAGGTAAAGGCGAGGGATACGCACGCCCATGGTAGGTAGCCGAGGGAGTTCGAACGACGAAGGTTGCGTGAATACTTGTTCACCAAGAAAGGAGTTCTTGTATTTCAAGATATATGTAATTTACTTGTTTTTCTAGGATGGACCAAAATTGTAGCTATTTATATCTTTGTAAATATTGCAATGTTTGTCATTGTTTGATAACATGTCATATAAAATAGGAGTGCCACTCATATATCTCCTTTGGTATGAACATGTATTAAATGGTTTAAGTATCTAAATTGGCATCTAGATAACTTGGTAAATCATTCTTTGGAATTCAATCACACGCCTTAAACAATTGAGTGGGAGAAGGTGTTTTGGAACACCTACGGCCTCCAAGTTTAGTTGAGCTTTATGTTTCGTGAATAACCTCCCAAGATGTATTCATGAATGGAATTTAGCAATATACTTCCTTACAAGGATAGACTAGACAATTAGCCCAAACGATATCTACTCTCAAATGAGGGATATTCGTGAGGGATTATATTGAAGGTCGATAACTTGGTAACACACTCGATGTGAGTTTATTAATATCCTCCCAAGAGTTCTTGTTAATAAAATCACAAGGCTAAAATTTAAAACGTTGTTTGTTATGTTAACAATTAGGTGGGACCTAGTCCAACTAGTAAATGTTGCGAACTCCCAAAAGAGGCGTGACATTTATGGGTGTTGGATCACCGTTGAATTTTTACGATTGAATTATTTCATTTAATTCACTTAATTCAAGATAAATATTCAAAAGTGCTTTATCATGATTATTTACTTATATAATTTTTGTTATTGTTAAGAAATCATGACCCCATCCCTAATCAACATCCTTAAAAACAATACTTTAACTGGTGATAATTATGTCACATGGAAAAGGAAAATTGGGCTTTTATTCCAATCCGAAAAGCATAAGTTCGTTCTGTGGACTCCTAAACCACCTACTCCTACTAATGAATCTACTTAGGAGCAAAGAGATGAGTATCAGCAGTGAGAGTCTTCTGATGAGATGGCTAAATGTTACATTATGGCCACCATTTCTGATGTGTTGCAACATCAACATGAAGGAATGGAGACTGCTGCCGATATAATGATGTCGCTAGAGGAGATGTTTGCTATGAGGTTTAGGACATCTAAGAGAGAGGCAATGACTGCTTTTATGAATCTTAGGATGAAACCTAGACATGCTGTGAAAGATCACATGATGAAATTCATAGCACATCTCAATATTGTTGAACTGAATGGTGATGAGATAGATGGTGAGACCAAAATTGACATGATTGTCAACTCACTATCGGATTCCTTTGATCGATTCAAGTTGGACTACACCTTGAATAATAAGGAATACACCTTGCAAGGCCTGATGCAAGATGTTCAAAGAGTGGAAAAAATCCTTGTGAAAGGCAAGGGTCAAAAGATTCATACCGTAGGTAAAATTGCTAATGTAAAGACCCGTAAGAAGGTTAAGAAACAACAGAAGAAAAAACAACTAGGACCAACAAAGAAGACAAAGAAAGTAACCAAGATCAAAGGGAAGTTTTCCTTTGTGGTGAAAAGGGACATTGGAAAAGAAATTACCTAAAGTCTCAAGACAAAAAGGAAGAAGGTAATATTAATTATCTTGAAACATGTTTTTTGGTTGATTCTATGGATTCTTGGATCATAGAATCTAGAGCCACTAATCATGTTTTTTTTTCCAAATAGGGGTTCACGGAAAGGAGAAGGCTTAATCAGAACTAATTCAACTTGCGTTTAGGCAATGAAGCGTTGGTGTCTGCTAGTTCAGTGGGAGATATTAGAATTAGTTTAGATTATTATAGGCATTTAGTTTTAATAGATTTTATTATGTACCTCAATTTAAGAGGAATTTAACTTCAGTTTCTTGTTTAAATAAATTTGGTTATTCGGTTACTTTTAATAAAACTTTTATTATTAGTAAGAATGACAAAATTATTTGCAAATGTACATTGGAAAACGGTTTATTCTATTTGCATGGAAATATCTCTCACTTGTTAGACACGGAATCAACGAAACCTAATCATAAAAGAGTAAAATTATCAAAAGATGAAACCTACCTATGGCATTTGCGCTTAGGTCATATTAACCTTGATAGGATTAAAAGATTGGTAAGTGATGGACCTCTAAGTGACTTAAAGGTTGATGATCTACCAACTTGTGTATCTTGTTTGGAAGGTAAAATGACCAAAAGGTCGTTTACGACCAAAGGCGCAAGAGCCATCGAACGTTTAGGATTGATACACACTGATGTGTGTGGACCTATGAGCATTCAAGCTAGAGGTGGATATGAGTACTTCATCACTTTCACGGATGATCACTCAAGATTTGGCTATGTGTATCTCATGAGACATAAGTCGGATACTTTTGATATGTTCAAAGCATTGAAAGCTGAAGTAGAAAATCAGCTTGAGAAACACATAAAAATCTTGAGGTCCGATCGTGGTGGAGAATATCTATCTTGTGAGTTTCAGCAATATCTTATTGATAGTGGAATAATTTCTCAGTTCTCTGCTCCAGACACACTTCAACAAAATGGGGTGGAAGAAAGGAGAAATAGAACTCTTTTGGATATGGTTAGGTCTATGTTGAGTTATTCAATGCTCCCTAGTTATTTTTTGGGATATGCTTTACAAATTGCCATGTATATTCTAAACGATGTACCATCAAAGTCGGTTCCTAAAACACCGCATGAGTTGTGGACCAGGCAAAAGCCTAGTTTACAAAACTTAAGGATATTTGGATGTCCTGCGCACGTGTTAAAAGGAAAGACAGAAAAGATGGAGTCCCATTCTGAACCATGCATATTTGTAGGGTATCCAAAAGGAACAAAATGATATTATTTTTATAGTCCTTCAGATCTTAAAGTATTTGTTTCGACAAATGCTAAATTTCTGGAAAAGAACTATATGAATAATTTTGTGCCTAAAAGTAGTATTGTCCTAAATGAGCTTTTAGGAGATACAATTTCACACGAGATTTTGCAACCAAGCCCAATCGTAAGTTCTGTACCGACACAAGATCAACAATCTACCGTACGTCATTGTAGTGGGAGGGTTGTTAGACAACCCGAGAGATACATCGGTCTAGGAGAATCTATAAAGGATCTTCCGGATGACGATGATCCCTATACGTACAAGGAAGCAAGGGAAGATATTGATTGTCACAATTGGCAAAAGGCAATGCAATCCAAAATTGAATATATGTTCAAATATAAAGTCTGGTCTCTTGTAGACTTGCCTAAAAGGATAAAACCCAACGGGTGCAAATGGGTATAAAAGAGGAAAAAAGGAATGGATGGTAAGGTGGAAACCTTTAAAGCTAGATTGGTAGCTAAAGGTTATACACAGAAGGAAGGTATCAATTATAAAGAAACCTTCTCTCATGTGGCCATACTTAAATCCATTAGGATACTCTTATACCTTACGGCATCTCTAGATCTATAGATTTGGCAAATGGACGTCAAGACAGCTTTCCTTAATGGAAGTCTTGATGAAGGCATCTACATGATGCAACCAGAAGGATTCACTGAAAATGGTCAAGAGGAAAGGGTGTGCAAGTTGCAAAGAACCATATATAGATTGAAGCAAGCATCCAAATCCAGGAACATAAGGTTCGATCAAGCCATAAAAAGTTTTGGATTTATTCAAAACCTTGATGAACCTTGTGTATACAAAAGGATTAAAGGCAACAAGTTGGTTTTCCTAGTTCTTTACATTGATGATATACTACTCATCGGAAAGGATGTAGGTGTATTGACATCAATAAAAGAATGGTTAACAAAACAATTTGATATGATGGACTTAGAAGAAGAAAGTTATATTCTTGGTATCCAAGTCTTAAGGGATAGAAAGAATAGAACGATTGCATTATCCCAAGCTTCATACATAGATAAAATCTTGTCTAGGTTTTCCATGCAAGATTCCAAAAAAGGTATGTTACCTTTTAGACATGGAATCAAACTTTTTAAGGAACAAGTTCCTAAGAATGAGCATGAAGAGCAATTCATGAGGATTCCATATGCTTCAGCAGTAGGAAGTCTCATGTATGCTGTACTAGACAAGATATTTGTTTTTGCTATGGGCATAGTTAGCAGGTTTCAATCGAAGCTTGGTTCTGATCACTGGACGGCAGTCAAGCATATTTTCAAGTATCTTAGGAGAACGAGAGATTATATGCTTGTATACTCTGGAAGGGATTTAATTCCTGTTGGGTATACAGATTCTGATTTTCAGTCAGATTTTGACTCCAGGAGATCAACATCAGGATCTGTTTTTACTATTGGAGGAGGGGCAGTCATATGGAGGAGTATCAAGCAATTTTGTATTGCCGATTCCACCATGGAAGCCGAGTATGTTGCCACATGCGAGGCTGATAAGAGGCTGTCTGGCTCCGCCAATTCCTGATTGACTTGGAAGTGGTTCCTGATGCGAATAAGCAGATTACTATCTATTGTGACAATATTGGAGCAGTGGTTAATTCGAGAGAACCAAGAAGTCATAAGAGAGGGAAACACATTGAAAGAAAGTATCACCTTCTGAGGGAAATTGTGCATAGGGGTGACGTGACGATTACCAAGATCGCGTCAGCAGAAAATCTAACGGATCCCTTTTACAAAGGCTCTTCCACAAAAGAGTTTTGATGGGCATCTAGAAAACATGGGGATAAGAGATATGACACATTTGCTATAGAGCAAGTGGGAGATCGTTAGGATTATGCTCGATAGCAAGAGTATAATATTGTATTTGACAATTTTTTCATATTAATAAAGTGATTTCTATTTTAACAAATCTTATAGCATTTATAGTTTAATTATTATAATTGTCAAAAGTAAATAATCATAAGGTCAAAGAAGAATTGTTCATACATCTAGATATGTATGAGGTAGAAACAATTCTTTAGTTAGTATTGAATAATATTCAAAACTTTAGATAAAAGGTTGGGCGCCTTTATCTTGTCAAAGTTGTAGATTCTTTTGCTAGCATTTGAGTGGGATCAAATGTGTTATGATGAGTTTAAAATCATCAAAGTGTGGTGTCTTTGGGCAAAAGAATCTAGTGCACTGGGTGTATTGAATAGGATCACAATGAAATACTTTACCTAGAACCGTCAATAGATAAAAGTTTTTATTTGAAGACAATCAGAGAGTCTATCTCAATCCTGAGATAAATGATGGACTTATGGGTGGATTATATAGCATAGTCTATCCTCGATAGTTTGGTGGTATTCATTTGTTAATCGATAGAGGACTTCATTTATAGATATGGATATCGTGGCTCCATTTATTGAATGAGAGTAGAATACTATCATATGGATGTTTTGAGGTATTGGATATTAAAACTTAACGTTAAGTTTTCTATAGTGTCTATTGAAACATAGCTTCTGGACAAGTCAAAATATCCAAGTTCAAAATGTGGTCATATGATTAAATATGGTAACTTGGAGAGCTATAGGCGGTCTATGAGCTCTTGGCGATTATTGGTATTCTTCACGAGGATACACTTTCTCCAACAAGGTTGTCTAGGGCATGAGTGAGTAACATCAACTTATTCTATCTTTATTTAAGAGTTTAATTTTAGTTCTTTAGTGGAATGAATTAAAATTAAATAGATCGGACCTAAGTGAATCATTTATTGATTGTGATTGGGTTGTGTCTATTGGAGCTTAAATTTAGATAGTCCACCAAGATCCACAATTCACACGAACTTGCATGGATCACTTGATATATTCTACCGGACCAATTTAGGGTCCATCTAGAATTGTATTAAGGCATGATAACTTGTTTCTTTTTATAAGAATAGGTCTAGTTTACATGTGGACTTTTTATTAAGGTCCAATGGATTTAATAAAATCAGAAAAATAATATATGGCCTATATATATGGTATGGGCTGCAAGGCTATTAAGAATAGCTTAAATATATTATTTTTATTTTATTATTTAGTTAAATGGAAATTAATTAATTTGTTAATTAATTAATTATTTAATTTAAAGTCAAAATCTTTTTCCTAGTAGGAGATGGTCTCCTAAAACTATACTATTGTTGGTAGTATAGTTAATGTTAAAGACTATATTTGACAAGTAGAAAAATAAAAGAAATTATTTATCTAATCAAATTAGGAAGTCTTTAATATGGTTACAAATACACTATTGAGTTTGATTAGGAGTCTTGATGTAGGAAAGAATTCTTTTTGGAAAAGGATTCTTGGTCACCAAGTAAAACTACTTAATGGTAGAAATCTTCTTTGAAAAGGATTCTTAACCACCACGTAAATCTACCTAAGGATAGGACTCTTGTCCATCAAGTAAATCCTTCTTAGGAAAGAATGAATTCTCCTAATCTATATCAAAGAGAAATTCGGCCAGCTCATGTGTATATAGGAGAGGATAGATTTCCTTTTAGATAAGGATTCTTAACTACCAAATAAATCCACCTAAGGAAAGGATTCTTGCCAACCAAGTAAATCATTTTTATGAGAGGATTTATGATCCTATATATATGTGTATAAGAAATTCGGCCAAGACTAAGGCAATTGAGAGGAGAATTTTGGCTAGCTCTATTTTTCTAAGAGAAGAATTCGGCCATCATAGGAATTTTGAGGGAGAAAAATCTGATTTTACTCTAGACAAAATTCGATCATCTCTAAACAATAGTGTGTGTATTCGGTCAAGAAGAGAAAAACGGGAACGTTTTTGTTTTCAATAGTACACTAGTATCATTTACATCATAAGGGTTTTGTGTACAACATTGAATCAAGGTTCACGCGAGTTTCAATCACATTGATTGATAATTCATAAGTGATCGGACGTTCTTGGATTTTTTCTCTTGGAGGATATTTGTAACTAACAAAGAAAGGATTTTGTGTTGTCTCTATCCTCAGGTATACAATTTAAAGAAAGGGAGTCCACACTCCTAGGTGATTCACGTTCGTGATTGGATTGGAAGATCTTGCGGAATCAATTCGGCACTTGTTCAATCGTCACGAGAAAAAGGTACGATACTTTTATATACGTCAATTAATCTAGGGTTAAGGTTCTCATTGTATAAAAGGGAAAAAAATTTATTTATACGCAAACCCTAATTTTCTAGTTTTTATCACGCTTCTGTTGCGTTTTGAACCGTTTTTTCCCTACAGAAACATGGCTTCTGGACAAGTCAAAATATCCAAGTTCAAAATGTGGTCATATGAGTAAATATGGTAACTTGGAGAGCTATATGCGGTCTATGAGCTCTTGGCGATTACTGGTATTCCTCACGAGTAAAGCTATATAGTTTTAATTAGAAAAAATAATATATTGTGTTGGGAGGCAAAGCTATATAGTTTAGCTATATAGTTTTAATAAATTAGAAAAAATAATATAATGGTCCATATATTGTGTTGGGCGGGAAAGCTATATAGTTTAGCTTAATTATATTATTTTTATTTTATTATTTAATTTAATGGAAATTAATTAATTTGGTAATTAATTAATTATTTAATTAAAAGTCAAAATCTTTTTTCTAGTAGGGTATTATCTCCTAATATTTTACTATTGTTGGTAGTATAATTAATATTAAAAATTATATTTGATAAGTAGATAAATAATAGGAATTATTTATCTAGTCAAATTAGGAAATCTTTAATATGGTTACAAATACACTATTGAGTTGGATTAGGAGTCTTGGTGTAGGAAATAATTCTTTTTGGAAAAGGATTCTTGGTCTCCAAGAAATCTACCTAAGGGTATAATTCTTCTTTGAAAATGATTATTAACAACCTGGTAAATCCACATAAGGAAATGATTCTTAACAACCAAGTAAATCCTTCTTAGAAAAGGATTTGTGATCCTATAAATACACCCTTAATAAATTCGGCCAGCCCAATGTTTCTATGAGAGAAATTTTGGCCAAGCTAGGTATTTTTCAGGAGAGAATTCGGCCTAGCAAGAGAGAATTTTGAGGGAGAAAATTTTAGTTTTTGCTCTAGACAAAATTCTATCATCTCTAAGAAATAGTGTGAGATTCAGAAAAGACGAAAAGGAAGAAAGAACGTTTATTTTTCGATAGTACACTAGTAGCCTTTACATTAAAAGGTTTTGTTTACAACATTGAATCAAGGTTTACGTGAGTTTCAATCAAATTGATTGATAATTCACATGTGACCTAACGTTCTTTGTTTTCTTATTGGAGGATTATTGTGACTAACATAGAGAAAGATTGTGTTTGTTTCCACCCTCAGGTATACAATTTAAAGAGAGGGAGCCCACACTCATAGGTGATTCACGTTCGTGATTGGATTGGAAGATCTTGCGTATTCAATTCGGCGCTAGTTCAATCATCAGGAGAAAAAGGTACGATACTTTTTATATACATCAATTAATCTAGGGTTAATGTTCTTGTTATTTAAAAAGAGAAATTTTTAATTTATTTTCACACATTCGTTGTGCGATTTTCCCCACATCTCCATTTATTAAATGAGAGTAGAATATCATCATATGGATGTTTTGAGGTACTGGATATTAAATCTTAACATTAAGTTTTCAATAGTGTTTATTGAAACATGGCTTCTGGACAAGTCAAAATCATCCTATATTAAATCATTTGATCATTGTCCAGTCCTATATGATCACATCATACAAGATGCCTAAATTCCCTTATCTCATATGAATGATTCAGAATAGAATCATCGTACATTACGGAATGGACCGTAATTATAGATTAACCATAAATAAAGTACCCAACTTTATTTGTTATCTATGGTCTCTTTAGATTGCACGTCTCTTACTATATCCATCCGTATATGACACTCATATACATAGTTCAAGATTACATCCGGCAATCTTGGATGTTGAATATGCACAAGTTATAAAATAAACAACACAACAAGAATGAATTGAACTTTTCTTTTTTATTTATTTCATAAATCCATTTACAAGTTACATGTTTAGGGCATAAACCCCAACAATCTCCCACTTGAACTAAAGCACGTGAGGCATGTCTCGTAACCCTAGACCATTTAGGTGACCCGAAAACACTTTAGCCGGTAAGGTCATCGTAAATGGATCAACATGATTGTCTTGTGAGGCTATCTTAGTGATGATCACATCTCCTCTCTGCACTATCTCTCTAATGAGATGATACTTTCTCTCTATACGCTTCCCTCTCTTGTAGCTTTTTGGATCTTTGGAATTAGCCACAATACCACTGTTATCATAATAAAGTATTATTGGCTTATCTAGATCTAAAACAACTTTCATATCACTCAAGAACTTACGGAGCCAAACATCCTCTTTAGAAACTTCACAAGCGGCTACATATTCTGCTTCCATGGTGGAGTCAACAATGCAAGATTGCATGATACTTCTCCACACAATGGCTCTACCACCTAGGGTGAATACTGATCTAGATGTGGATTTCCTAGAATCCTTGTCTGACTGAAAATCAGAATCCGTGTATCCTAACGGGATCAAATCCTGTCTGAAATACACTAACATATAATTTCTCGTTCTCCGAAGATACTTGAGAATAGTATTGACAGCAACCCAATGATCCAATCCTGGGTTTGACTGGTATCTGCTGACTACTCCCACTGCAGAGTAGATGTCCAGTCTCTTGCATAACATAGTATACATGAGACTACCTACTGCTGGTACATAGGGTACACGTCTCATATCCTCAACTTCTTGAGGTGTCTTAGGACATTGTTCCTTAGACAAGTGAACTTCATGCATAGAAGGTAAATTACCTTTCTTAGAGTTCTGCATCAAAAATCGTATAAGAATCTTGTCAATATATGATACCTGAGATAGTGCTATGAGTTTGTTCTTACGATCCCTTATAAGTTGGATCCTTAGAACATAACTTGCCTCTCCCAAATCTTTCCTTTGGAATTGGCTAGCCAGCCAACCCTTTACATCAGACAACACTCCCACATCATTCCCAATGAATAGGTTATCATATACTTATAGGACCAAGAAAACTACTTTCTTGTCAATAATGCACTTGAGACATAAGGTTCATCAACATTCTACTCGAAGCCATAGGATTTGATCACATCATCAAACCTTATGTTCCAAGATCTAGATACTTGCTTAAGTCTATAGATGGACCTTTGCAGCTTGCAAACCTTTTTCTCTTGATCTAGAGACACGAATCCTTCTAGTTGTATCATATAGATGCTCTCATCAAGATTTCCATTCAAGAATACAGTTTTGACATCCATTTTCAAAATTTAATAATTGAAATAGGCAGTAATAGATAAGAGAATCCTAATAGACATAAACATGGCTACTGGCGAGAAGGTCTCTTCATAATCGACCCCCTCTTTCTAGGTATAACCATTAGCCACTAGCCTTGCTTTGAAGGTATCTGCCTTCTCATCTACTCCTCTCTTTCTCTTATAGATCCACTTATACCCTATGGGTTTTACCCTATCTAGTAAGTCTATAAGATCCCAGACTGAGTTAGAGTACAAGGTCTCCATCTCGAGATTCATGGCTTTAAACCATTCCACTTTATCAAGATCATCCATTGCATTATCAAATGTCAATGGATCATCCACACGATCAGCATAGACAACACCTTATCCTTCACCTATATATAAATAGCGTTTAGGTTATCTCACAACGTCTAGGTGGTAGTGTATCCTGATCAGGAACCATTAGACTCTCAGATGTTTGTGGATCAACAACTCTTATTCATGAAGCACTAGTCTCACTAGGCTCTAACTCATTTAATACAATCTTTGAACGAGGTTTATGGTCACTAATGAAATTGTCCTCAAGAAAACATTGCATTTGTCGATACAAATACTTTGTTATCTTTAGGACTATAGAAGTGTCCACCATGGTCTCCTTGGAGTATCTTATAAACAGTTAACCACAACCTTGAAGTCTAGCTTTCCACTTCTGCTTTTCAGCAAGTGTGCTGGACACCCCCATATGTGGAAATGTCGTAAACTAGCTTTACGACCATTCTACAACTCTAGGGGAGTCTTAGGAACAGATTTGGATGGCACTACATTCAAAATGTATGCCGCTGTTTGTAACGTATATCCCTAGAAGGAATTTGGTAATGATGAGAAACTAATCATAGATCTCACCATTTTCATCAGGGTTCTATTTCTCCTCTCTACTACACCATTTTACTGAGGTGTATCGAGAGCCTTGAGTTAGGAAACTATTCCATGCTTGACCATGAAGTCTTCAAACTCTTGGTCAAGGTACTCACCTCCACGATCCGATTGCAGTGACTTGATAGTCCTACCTAATTGATTCTTAACTTCAGCTCAAAATTCTTTGAACTTTTCAAATGTTTCCAACTTTCATTGCATCAGGTAGACGTATCCGTATCCTGAGTAGTCTTCTATAAAGGTGACATAATACTCATAACCACCCCTAGCTTTAACATTCATCAGTCCGCAGACGTGTGTATCTATAAGCTCTAGCGGTTCTTTAGCTATAAGCGCTTTTCTAGTAAATGGTTTCTTAGTCATCTTACCTTCCAGACAAGACTCACAGACAGGTAAGGTGCCAACCTTTAACTCACTTAAAGGTCTATTTTTTACTAGTCTGTCTATCTGGTCAAGGTGATATGACCAAGCCTTGGTTGCTAGAGATACGTGTCATTATCTAGAGAAATCTTATGTCGTTTAGTTTTTGGTTTTTCAACCTTAAACATTTCGGTATTGAGCAGTGTAGTATGTTTTAACGGCCTTAACACATACAAATTGTTTTCATTAATTCCTGAACAAATATTCAGACCATTCTTTCCAATAATAACAGACTTATTATTAAAAAAAATAAAATATTTTTGTTCTAACAACTTAGAAACGGAAATCAAATTCCGTGTAAATCCAGGAATATAAAATACATTGTTTAATAATATATAATTATCACAAAAACGTAATCTAATTACGCCCACTGCTCATGCCGACAAGACATCCCATGACCCCAAATGCATTGAGAAGGCTCCCTCGTCTAGTTGTGTCCAATAATCAATCCATTGTAAAGAAGAACAAACATGGTTAGTGACCTCCAAATCAACTATCCAGGGTGAAGAATCATCTTCCACTAAACATGACTCAAGAACAAGTAAATCATATTTACCTTTTTTGGACTTCTTCTTGTTTTGGGCTTTCTTGGGTTTAGGCTAGGGGTGGGCGCTGTTCGGTTCGGTTCGGTTCGGTTTTGGTCAAAACTGAACTGAACCGAAAATATTTCGGTTCATCCAAAATTGAACCGATTTAAACCGAATAAGAAATGGTAACCGAACTGAACTAAACTGATTTGAATCGGTTCGGTTCGGTTCGGTTCATTTCGGTTTTTTATCTGATGGGCCCTTTTAGCTTGATAGGCTTAATGAGTCTTTTTTAATATATTTTTAAATTTGATGGGTTGTTGCCTTATTGAATTCTAATTTTGGACCAAAGCCACATAAATTGTAATAGTCCAACTTCCTAAGCCCAAATCAAACATATATATTAACTGATAACATTTAATTTATAATTCATTCAAAAAAAAATCTCAAATTGAATAATCCTAAAAACTCCAAAATAAATATTACAATATATATAAAAACTTTCAATCATAAATCCAAGCTCCAAACAAATATTACAATTCAAATCCAAACTCAAAATTAAAATTACAACCCAAAATCCAAACTCCAAAATCCAAATTTCCAATCCAAATCAAACAAATAAAGACTGTAAAATAATTTCAACTTCCAGCATTCATAAATGAAACAATAATTAGTAATGACAATTAAATACGCAAGTTGCATCCTAATTTCATACATTCATTGTAAACATTAAAACCATTTACAAACCATTTCACATACAAATAAAAACTAAAATAAGTAATTAAAATTTTAAACCAATAGAACCACAACCAAACTAAAAGAATAAACATTCCATTGTAAGCACCATCACTGCCTCCATATCTATAGGACCACAACCCACAACACAGCAACACATGTATATCAATAACTCAACAAGTTATCCATAACCCAATTTATACCATATATGATATCAACATTCCAATATACTTACTTTTTAAAAAAAAAGAATTTTTATATAAAAAAAACATATACAATTTTATTCATTACAGTTGACAGTTGTGTATATGAGTAAAGTAATATTTGTTGAGGTGCAAATTTGTATATCCTGCAAACACTGCTATTTCATCTTTTTCATTCTAAATATATGCACTTTGACTTTACATGTAAATTAAATTGATTCATGAACCATAATTGACTGTTAAAAACTTATAAGTAACCAAAAGAAACCACTTCATGGTGTATAGCTTGGCGTTTTTTGCCTTTCAAAATTTAACACTCAAATCATTCAAAATTTAACACTCAAATCTTTCAAACAAGTAGCACCACACACCCAAAGAAGAAATCATACGAGCTGAAGATAACAAATAATCAAATAAAGAAAGACAAATAGCTAAAGAAGACAATAACTAACCACAAAAGCAATCGTACGAGCTGAAAATTGTATGGATCATGTTGAAACTTTGGCTTATGATGAAGGAAACTAGATCAGACGAGTAAAGACAAGACTGGTGGTATAAGATGTGAAACAAAAAAATAAGACAAAAACAAAATTAGGAAAAAAAGAGAAGAAAATTAGAAAAAAAAGAGGGAATGAGTCGACTATCAAGGACTCGAGTGACTAAGTGAGTGACAAACCTTATTTGAGGAATGGAGTTGAAACGGCAACGGAGATGACTTGACGAGCACGGAGATGAGTAGATGAGTAGAGCGTAGACAACTGACGAGCAACGGAGAGCCGTATATGAGCGGCAGAGATACCGATCAGAGGAGTTAAGTTAGTCTGAGGATGAGAACTACGATTTTGAGAAGTGAGAAGTGATCTGAGAAGAGAGAACTCAGAGAACTGAGAAGCAGAGAGACAAGTCTGCCAAAGAATAAGAGATTAAGAGCATTTAGGGTTTTTTTTTAACTTATATATGTAGTTTAAACGGTTTAAACGGTTTAAACGGGTTTTTGGACAACAAAAACCGGTTTAAACAGAATTTTTTTTCTGTTTTTAATTATTTAAACCGGTTTGAACCGAATTGGATTGATGAACCGAACCGAACACCCTTTTTTTAGTTTAGTTCGGTTTGAATCGGTTCAGTTTTGAACTTAGTGCCCACCCCTAGTTTAGGCTTACCCTTGGGATTGGGCTTACCCTTCGTCTTCCCAGCAGACCTCTTCCTTTTCTTATTATTGGAGGAAGATGGTTCGGCAACAGTTGTGTCACTGGTCTTGCCCTTGCAGTCCTTAGTGAAGGACTCAAAGGTAGTGAACTCATTGAGCAACTGTGAGAGACTAAACCTTAATTTGTTCATCTCGTAGTCTCGTAGTTACTCTTAAACTGATCGAAACTCTTTGAAAGAGTCGTCAATATGATGCTCACTTGGCTAGATTCATCAATGGCCCCGCCATTGACTTCTGCCGTGCTGAAGTAGGACATCATGCTTGGGACATGTTTTTGAACTGACGTACCTTCTTTCATGCGAGCGAGCATAGCGGAACGAACAGCTTCATGTCGCTTTTGCTCATAGGGCTGCCCGAACATAGCTTCCAATGGCTCCATGATTTTTAATGATGATGTCATTGCTTCGTACTTTATGACTAGCACGTCTGTAATAGAAGTCAACAGATATGTTTGGGCCTTCTCATCAGATGAGACCCAACGCTGGTATGCCTCACGAACATTTCATGTGGCATTGGCAGTAGGCATTGGAGAGCATTCCTCTGTAAGCACAAACTTGAGGTCTTTGGTGACCAAAATTGCATTAAAGTTAAGTTTCCACTTAGTGTAGTTATCACTAGTTAATTTGTAGTTTGCGAGAATTTGAAGTAATGCAGAAGACATTATTACTGAAATAAATAAAACATTCAATCAGTCATTTATTTAAAACAAGTGCGAGTGGTTTGGTATAAATTTAAACATCATGCATGAACATGTTTAACGAACTAGAACTACCCTAAAACTAGTTACTATGCCACGACAATCCAACATACCACAAAGAAGTGTCGCCTTAAGGTCGGTCAAGTCTTTACATGTTGGACCGAGACATTCTCAATCAAATGATATTCTAGAATAACTCTTATTCCATATCATTCAATCATCGTTTATTCAGTCAGGTTTTTAATTAAAAAAATTAATCAAAACCTTCGTGAGTGTAACCCACCATTTTGGATCTCATGGGCTTAACTCGATAATTGCCGCCTTAGGGTCGGTCAATCCCGAAATACTCTCAGAAATCCTATCCGTCAGGAAGTCAACCTTGGTATTGACCTTTGTGGAAACCCTCCTTAGGGAGGACGAAAGCAAAGTCGTCACGAGGCCCCACTCGGATCTCACGGTGTTGAACTAATGATGGAGACTAAGATACATATGTCATATATCCCTCTCCCACTCACTATTTTATAAAACTAGGGTTTTCTATTATCCGTTAATGCACCTAGACTCTATAGGATCAAATGACTAACTTTAATTAACTTATCTCACCCGTTAACTATTTAGAATCAAATTCTAATTAACTAATAAATTATTAATGATTTTTAACAATTAAAAATCTAATATATTAGTGAATAATCTAAACATTCATAAACCATTTACTAAGGTCGGATATTTATGTTAGTGTTTAACAAGTTTTAACAATTAAAACTCTAACACTTTATTCGGTCCATTTATTATTAGATTATTAATCATATTAATCCTAATTATAATAAATGACCCTATTTATCTAACTAATTAAACACTTTAATAACTAGATTAATATTTAATGAGAATTACCGAGTTTTTTAACTATTCAAAAACTAATCTCATTTTCATAGCCAATTTATGTATATACCCATTTTAATCATATTAAAAAAAATACATAAAAAATGGGGATATAATGCATGTATGTCTTATCAAATATATTTGTGTAGGCACACCTATCTAAATGACATAGTATGCATGATAATGTTTTTATCATCACATAATATAAAGCATACATTAATTGACAGAGTACTGTGAATTATTTAACCTAAAAATTTTAGAATCTAAAATTACAAAAATACCCCCAAGGCATTCCTTGGTCTTCTTGTAATTTCCAAGTCTTTCAGTCTGTTCAGGTCACTCATCTCATGAATCCTTCTTCACAATATTTCCAGGTCTTCAATATAAGTTACATTTTTTTTTTGAATCCAATAAAAGTAAAAATTTAAAAAAAA
The DNA here is from genome assembly GCA_032871835.1 of Dipteronia dyeriana. Lineage (NCBI taxonomy): Eukaryota > Viridiplantae > Streptophyta > Magnoliopsida > Sapindales > Sapindaceae > Dipteronia > Dipteronia dyeriana. Next base: position 48,556,056 of record CM065297.1, read on the forward strand.
TTAAAAAATATTATACAACCCATGAACCCTAAATCCACAGTACTATATAATTAACGATCAATCATGTTTTTGAAAATTAACAAATTTAATATACATACAAAAACATCATACAGTCAATTTAAATAGTGCCTACAGAATCATACATACAGGAGCATTGTAAACAATTTCCTGTTCCAATTTTTTTTTTGCTCTAATACCAATTGTTCGAACCCCGTTCACCGATAACGCAGCGGAAATCAATTTTAAACTTTTTATACAAATGGTAATTGATCTGAGACTAGTGAACTTGGGATCTTAATTATTGTCGAAACTAATACATATTAAATTATTACTATATTAAAATATATGTATATACAGGAAATTGAAATCAATATAAAGAGAAGAAGAAAATAAAACCACACCAACGTTTCGAGGCTCCTTCACTTCATGTAATGCTCTTGATCTGTACCACTCAATATGTACCACTCGATCTTTCTCGCTATCTCCCGGGACTGGTAACGGCTTGTGGGTGTGTCACGTACTCAGGAACTTGAATGGAGGTTTCAGAGGGAATGAATAAGAAGAAACAATTTCTTTTTATTCACTGTGCAACACTTGCACTCATACACACATGTATCTCTCTTCTTGTTAACTCACACACAACACTTGCACATGAAACACTTGACCCAATAAAACATTGATATGCTTAGATACACACGCACTCGTGGACCGAGTGAGCACTGATATATTTTCTAATCTCACGCAACACTTGCAAAAAAAGAAAAAAAATGTATCAGATATGTTTTACTATTAATAAAACAAAAAAACAAACATGCATTACACAAAATAAAAAAAAAATCTTTTTTTGTCCTTTTCTTTGTGCTTTTGACAAAACCAAATGCAAGTTTTTCCTCCTGTGCTTTTTGCCTTTTTTTTTTTAAAACAAAATTCTCAAATCAATATATATATATTACAACTTAAAAAAATAAAGTCGGTGACTTTTATTCGGTTTTCAAAACCATATATATCACATGTATACTTAATTTAAACATTTGAAAAAACCTGATCATATCTATATTTGAAAAATAAAATCTATATTTTATTAATAAATTAATATATATATTTAAATTTAAACAATTTAAATTCAAATTTATTAAATTTATTTTATTTAATAAATGAGAAAATCATATTATCTCATCATTCAAAAATAGAAAACAACTAAAACCCTTCATTCATGACTAATTACACTATTAAATAATCTTATTATTTAATTATCATAATTGTCATTTTAATCAATTAAATAATCTAATTACTCAATCAACTCCTAACACGTGTCACTTTCGTAACACAATTAATTGGACAATCCAATTAATTAAATGTTACCTTTGTTACCTAAATCGATCGAGCTAGCAAGGGGACCTAGTGGACCCACAGTATTTTGAGCTCCACTAATCCTCGGAATCATTAATTAAACTCTTTAATTAATATTCCTTGATTATTAACTCCAGTGTTATTCCACTAAAAAGCGAAAACTGCATTCTCTCAACTGCAGACGCTTTTACACAGTTCGATACAACTTGGTGTCCATCGATATAGCTATTACATATGGTGTGATCCTCCACATAGTTCTTAATTAGAGCTGGGTCATAATGTCCGTTATACCCCTCTAATTACATATATCATTTAAGCACCGTCGATTCTCTAATGGACAATAAATTATATTTCCTTATGGAATTAGGAGAGCACTTATATTGTCCAAGCCATTTATCAACCCTTAAGGGAACTACCATCTACTTCTCACAAGAAGGAGTGGATTCCACTACTGTGTATAAATCTTTCCAACCATAAGCCAAACCGCAATCCCAACATACAGAGTATATTGATCAGGAAATGCATCTCACCTCACCCATGGTATATCAAAGCCACGATCTAACTTGAAGAAGTCGATACGACACTCAGGATTAAGATCACCCACATATAGCCATCATTAGTTGATATATATGAATCTCATCGGTAAATGGATATTGGTGAGAGATTCATATAGATCATGACCTAGTCTTATATGATCACATCATACAATGTGCCTCCATTTCCGTATCTAATATGAATGATTCAAGATAGAATCATCGTACATTACAGAATGGACGGCAGCTATAGATTAACCACAAATAAAGTACCCAACTTTATTTGCTATCTATGGACTCTTTAGATTGCATGTCTTTTACTATATCCATCTGTATATGGCACTCATATACATAGTTTGAGATTACATTCAACAATCTTGGATGTTGAATATGCACAGGTTATAAAATAAACAACACAGCAAGAATGAATTGAACTTTCTTTTCATTTATTTCATAAATCCACGTACAAGTTACATGTTTAGGGCAAAAACTCTAACACATGTTCCCAGTCCTAGACAGGTCGACCTACTATCAACCTAGGTAGGTCAAGTTGACAGCCGATGCTTCGTCAAGGGCACCTCATAGCCCCCCTAGACCGGCTGCTTCCAGAAGGGAACCTCGAGCTGGAGTTGGTGGTAGCCGGTAAACTGCGCAAGCAAAGCCCTCCTCTGAAAATGATAAAGTGGAGGTATCCAGATCGTCGAAGAGATTTGACAACAAGAGTTCTGAGTTTGATTCCAAGAAATACAGAAATAAGCGCATGAGGTACCAGCAGGCTAAGATGTAGAGGGAGATCCAGCAATTGAAAAGAGGGAAGGGTAAGGAGGTCAAAAAGGACCCCTTGAGCGAGATGAACACCCCTTTTACCAGAAGGATTTGGGAGGCGGAGCTCCCACCAAAGTTTAAGATGCCATTAGACAAGTTTTCCTGCACGGAGGATCCTTTAAGCCACTTAGAGAGCTTCGTCCAACAGATGGAAGTCAAGAACACAACCAGGGCCACCATGTGCCGGATGTTTCCTACTATGCTAACAGATTGTGCCAAGATCTGGCTCAGAAAGCTACCCGCTGGCAGTGTGAATTCCTTCACAAAGCTATCTGCTGATTTTTGCTCACAATTGCAGGGAATCAGTCCCGGTCAAAAGATCCCATCATCTGCAGTACGTGATCCAGGAGAGAGGGGAAACCCTCCGGGCTTATGTGGAGAGGTTCCATAAGGAAGTCATTCAGATGGAGATTTTCACTGAGAAATAGACTCTTGCCAATTTCAGGCAGAACCTGCGGGTCGAAAGCTTTTCTGATCCTTTGCTGAGAGACCTCCAGAGACCTACCAAGAGGCTTATGATCAGGCTCAAAAGCAAGTCGAAGTCGATGAGCAACTCAAGGTCAAGATGGAGCATGACGATATGAGAACCATGAAGTACTAGAAGAAGAAAGCTCTCAGACTTGAGCCAGCTCATAAAAATCAGGATAAGCTTCCCAATAGGTCGACATAACACTTCCCCATTTCTCAACCCAAGTACGAAAGGTATCTTATAAGGCGAACCCCTCGGCGTGCTTCACCTTCTTCCAGGACAGTGGCCCCTGTAACGTGAGGCGAGAGAGAGTATGATCACTACACCCCTTTAAATGCATTTCGTGAAACAATTTATCTTGCCTTTCGGGATAAGGGGCTACTACTGAAGCCCCGTACCCATGAAAGCCCCCATTGATATGAGAAACCGGTATAAATACTGTGACTTCCACGAAGACGTGGGTCACAACACTTCAGAGTGTTATAACCTACTTAATTAGATCGAGGCTCTGATAAGGGGAGGATGTTTAATAGAGTTCTTGCAATAAGTCAGAGATAATATTCAAACTGGAAGGGAAGTACAGGCTAAGATCAGTTAGCATGCCGAAAAGAGAAAGGGGGAGCAGACGGATCTGATACAGTAAATCCAGGTGATACATACCATCAGCGGAGGGCCCACTTTGGCTGGCACCTCGAATAAATCCAGAAATAACCACGTGAGAATGATCCCTTGCGTAGATGAAGGGCAAGGTATCTTTAGCAAGAGCTCGGCTGACCCCTCCCAGTTAGCATAAATTATTTTCATCGAGACAGATGTCTACAATACTGTGTAGCCTCATGACGATTCCATTGTGGTCATGGTAAAGATTGCCAATTGCATGGTCAACTACGTGTTTGTTGGCATAGACAGCAGCGTCGACATCCTCTTTAAAGATACCTTAGAGAAGCTGAATTTGAAGCAGTGGTATTACAATAGCTGCTCTACCTTGTTGTATGGATTCACTGGGACTCGATCATACTTGTGGGATCAAAGATCCTCCCAGTAATCGCTGGAACAGCACCTCTCCAGTAAAATACTATGACAGACTTCGTAGTGGTAGATACCCTATCGGCCTACAATGCGATACTAGGAAGACCTTTCTTGTCATCCTTGAAAAGGGATCATGTCCATTTACCATAACGTCTTAAATTTTCCAGTAGGAGACAAGTTAGGGGAGAAACGAAGTGACTAGTAAGCAGCCAGGAACTGTTATGTAGTATCTGCGAACCTAACAGCTCTAGCAAAGCAGTTTGCACAGGTTACGATGATCCAAGAAGGGGTAACACCCGGGATGATCTTGGAAGATATAGAGCCCAAAGATTACCTAAAGGATGACCCCGTGATTCCAAATGTGGAAGAACATAGTAGAGAATGGACCACCAGGCATCCTGTGGACAAGCTAGAAGAGATACCCATCCAGATTGACGACCCTTCAAAGGGTTTGATCAGGTTCCTCAAAGAATTCAATGTCATTGGCTGCTCAACGATTAGCAGTGGACCCAACCTTCAAACCGTTCAAGCAAAAAAGACGTCACTTTAATGCCAGGAGGAAGTAGATAAACTAATCATAGTAGGCTTCATCAGAGAGGCTCACTACCGTGAATGGATTGCCAATCTGGTCAGGGTTATTGAGGTGAATGGGAGATGGTGCATATGCACAGACTACACCGACCTCAACCGAGCATGTCCAAAAGACGGTTTTCCTTTGCCAAAGATCGATCGGTTAGTTAACTCTACTTTTGGAAAGAAGCTCCCGAGCTTCATGGACGCATTCTTATGGTACAACCAGATTCAGATGCATCCTGCCGACCAAGATAAGAACAGTTTCATTATTGGGCGAGGTTTGTACTATTACAAAGTGATTTGGTCTTAGAAACGTTGGGCCTACATACCAGAGGTTAGTTAACCGACTGTTCAGGCCCGAGATTGGAAAGTTGATGAAGGTGTACATTGACAATATGATCACAAAGTCACAATCCTCAAAAGAATATCATGACGACCTTCACAGAACTTTCATGATCCTAAGGGAAAACCAGATGAGATTAAACCCCTCCAAATGTGCTTTCGGGGTAACTGTGGGGAAGTTTCTAGGCTTCATGGTTCATGAGAGAGGCATAAAGGCTAATCTATAAATGATCAAGGCTATATTGGACCTAGAATCCCCCACATCACTCAAGCAGGTACAAGTCTTGACCAGACAGGTAGCAGTGCTCAACAGGTTCATTTCTCGCTCCACTGATAAATGCCTCCCCTTCTTCAAAGTTATCAAGTAGAGAAGAAACATAAAATGGGACCAGGAGAGCAAGCAGGTTGTTCAAGCTTTGAAGAAATATCTGATGAGCCCTCAATTGCTAGTCAAACCAAGTCCTAGAGAGGAGCTGTAAATCTACTTGGATGTTTCATAAACTACAGTTAGTGGGGCCGTGGTCAGGGAATATGGAGATAGGGTGCAGCGACCTATCTACTACGTAAGTCACGCTCTAACCAAGCTGGAAAAAAATTATACTCTTCTGAAAAAACTCGCATATGCTCTGGTGACTTCGGGAAAGGAAGTTTCGTCTCTACTTTCAAGCTCACTCAATAGCAGTAGTGACGGACCAACCTCTTCGTCAATTTTTACAAAGGCCGGACGTATCTGGAAAACTGGTTTTATGGGCCTTGGAACTCACCCAATTTTATTTCAATTACAAACCTAGGACTACAATCAAAGCCCATACTTTGACAGACTTTGTGACAGAGTTCTCAGCGCCTCCAGGCAAAGCAACTTTCTCAGCGGCAAATATAGCTCCTGAGAAGATTCCCATGTTCGACAGCTGGCTGGTGGGTTGCAAGCCCTGGATCCTATACACAGATGGGGCATCCGGGCAAGCAGGGGGAGGAGCTGGCATGATAACAAACCTAGAGGGGATTGAATGTTGCCATTGTTTCAGACTCGAAATCAGGCCACCATCAATGAGGCAGAGTATGAAGCCCTCCTAGCCAAGTTGAAAGTAGCCATCCAGCTTGGGGTCGACTACCTGCAGGTCAGGAGCGACTAATTACTCATAGTCAATCTGGTTTCCAGGGTTTATCAGGCAAAAGAGGATAACATGATCGCATACTTGAAGTTAGTTCAACTGCTTAAGAATAAATTTAAAGGATTCAAGATCGAGCAGGTGCCTCGATAACAGAATCATTGAGCTGATGTCCTAGCCAAGATAACTGTGAATGGTGGCCAAGCCTTACCACAAGGAGTCTCCCTCCAAGTGATCTCCTAACCAAGCACAGTACCGGGGAAGGAGATTTGTACCCTGGGTCATCAGACATGCTGGATGGTTCTAATAGTGGTTTATATCCAAGGAAATGGGTGTTGAGAGAGGTTCACTCTAAGAAATGCGGGAGCCATACTTGTGAGGAAGCTCTTGCATATCAGGTACCCTGCATAGGATATTACTGGCCAACTATCCATCAAGATACGAAGGACTTTGTATAGCCCTTTTAATCGTGCCTGAAGACTACTAACTTGAGTCACCTCCCACCGAAGTGTGTGTCATCTCTCAGCTCTCCTTACCCATTTGCTATTTGGGGAGTCGACCTGATCGAAACGCTTCCTATCGCTCATGGACAAGCCAAACATGCTACTGTGGTGATCCACTATTTTACAAGGTGGGTCAAACTCGGACTGCTCTCCCAGATATTGTAAGAGAATATGAAAAGGTTTATAAAAAACAATGTAGTTTGTAGATTCGAAACCCTTCTTATCATTGTAGCCGACCTAGGTAAGCAGTTTGATAACGGCTGATTCAATGACTTTTGTGAAGGATTAGGAATTGACCTTAGGCTCGCTTTAGTAGCCCACCCTCAGACAAATGGGCTGGTGGAATCCACCAATAAGATTATCAAGAAGTTGTTGAAGAAGAAATTACAACAGAGAAGCTTCCTAAGGTTCTTTAGGTTTACCGGACTACAAAGAGAACAACCACTGAAGAAACACCATATTCCTTAACCTTCGGGGTTAAAGCAGTTCTTCCCATCGAGCATAAGCTAACCTCCTTCAGAGTACATCACTTTGAACATGGAAGCAATGAAGATAAGCTCCGAGCTAATCTAGATCTCTTGGAAGAGAAACTGGAACGGGTAGCTAAGAAAGTAGTGATCTACCAGAGCAAGATCGCAAGGTACTTCAATAGGAAGGTTAGAGCTCGAAGCTTCACGGAAGGGGATCTAGTTCTTAGGAAAGCGACCTCGAATACCAGGAAGAGGTAAGATGGTGTCCTGGGACCTAACTGGAAAGAACCTTACTTGGTAAAGGTAGTGGTCTGCAACGGGGCATACAAGCATGAAGACATGGATGGCTGACTCATCGATCACACCTAGAATACAGATCACCTGAGGAAGTACTACTCTTAAACTGGGGACTCGCGAGCAAACTACCTCCATTTAGGTTTCAATAAAATCCCTAACAATAATGTACTTCATTTTTTTATCAATAAAGTATGCTTTCTCCATCTTCGATTATATTATACATTAATTTCTCCGTATCAAGTTAGGATCTACATGGGTAAATTCGACATAGCCACCTCAAGACCAGGGATTAGCCGGGGAAGCCCCCTCGCTATCCTTGATGCCTCGGTCAGGCACCACCCCCCGACCAAGAAGGGTCTGAGTGTAAGAGCATAGTTGCCATCCAGATCTTGAGACCAAGAAATAGCTAGATAGCCCTCATGATGTCTTGGTCGAGCTACCACCCCCAAAAAGGGTCTGTGTGTAAGAGCATAGTTGCCATGTAGATCTTGAGACCATGAAATAGCTAGATAGCCCTCCTAACGCCTTGGTCGGTCTACCACCCCCAAGAAGGGTCTGAGTGTAAGAGCATAGTTACCATCCAGTCCTTGAGACCAAAATAGTTGTCAAGCCTTCCTGATGCCTCGGTCGCGCTATAACCCCCTAGAGGAACCTGGGCTTGGAAAGTTTTCCTACCTAAAAACCAATGTCCAAGTAATTACTAGTTACTAATCCTCCATGTGCATATGGTTGCCTACTGTGACAGGTGCGAATTAGCTTAAAATCAAATAAGGAGACTGCTCACTATTGTCATCGAGCTATAAATTTCTGCCGAGAGCTAAGAGCTCGATCTAACTGTCTATTTTCACACTCAAAACAAATTTAAGGTCTCGTTAGTTTTTTCCAAATTCGATTAAGTCAAGAGGTTGCATCTAGGTCGAGATCAGGAATGAAGCAAGGAGATGTTAGCCAAGTAAAATTCATTGAAGCAAGTACGAATGAAATATAAAGTCAGTTTTCATTAATGATACGAGAGCTTATCCCCTAGAAAGGCTACAGTAATCAAGCAGGGAGCCCAAACCCCAGTTTCGAGCTACAGAAGATAAAAGAATGGTAAAGGAAAGACTAGCTAGTCATAGCATAAGTAAAGCAGGGTGCCTACCCCCCTTTCCGGGCAATAAGCTCAAATTGTGAATAGGCTGTATTAGGCTCCAGCTTCCTCCTATATTAGGCTATAGCTAGACATAGCATAAGTAAAGCGCGGAGAGAGGCCACCTGGTAGCCCTTAGCCACGTTGAATTTGAAGGCCTATAAATTAGTTCAAGCTAGAAAGTGATGTAACAAACTGTTGTAGGAAAAGATAAAGATGATGATTACCTCGGTCAAGAGGATAGACCCTTTGGTGATCAGGATATCTACAGGCATTGAAGCCATCATAGATCGACTGCCCCCATGCTAAGAAGCGACGAATGGCCCCATGACCTTGTCATGCATGGCAAAGCTGGACTGATTTTATGGGCAAACAGGGGGGACCCCTTCAACACCAGCCTCGGGGTCTTTTGAAGCTCGGGAGGGTGGTAAGGTAGATGGAGAGACATAAGCATTTGGCAAGTTAGAAGAGGGGGGGACAAGAGTAGAAGCAAGAGTAAGGACAATTAGAGTAGGAGCTGTCATTATTGCATCAGTTGTTTGAGAAACAGAGGCCATTTTACCCCGTACCTAGAGGGAAAATCACGCAACGGAAGCGTGAAAATATTAAGATTAGGGTTTGATATGTTTAAGAAAATTCCATTTATAATAACAAGAACCTTAACCCTTGATTAATTGATGTATATAAAAAGTATCATACCTTGTTTTTTCGTGACGATTGAAATAGCGTCGAATTGAATCCTCAAGATCTTCCAATCCAATCACGAACGTGAATCACCTAGGAGTGTGGGCTCCCTTTCTTTAAATTGTATACATGAGGATGGAAACAAACAAAATCTTCTTCTTTGTTAGTCACAATAATTCTCCAAGAGAAAAACCAAGAATGGCCAGTCACTTGTGAATTATCAATCAATTTGATTGAAACTCGTGTGAACATTGATTCGATGTTGTACACAAAACCCTTTTTATATAGATGATACTAGTGTGCTATCGAAAACAAAAACGTTCCCTATTTTCTCTATGCTTGGCCAAATTCTTCACACAATGAGTTGGACGAAGTTTTTTTTTATAACAATAAAAAAATATATAAAAAACAACTTCTCACACCAAAAACTAAGGCTTGATCAAAATTTACAACCAATATTTATAGGTTCACAGATCCTCACCTAAAGAGGATTTACTTGGTAGGCAAGAATCATATTCTTAGGTGGATTTACTTAGTGACCAAGAATCATTTTCCAAAAAGAATTCTTTCCTACACCAAGACTCATAATCCAACTCATTAGTGTATTTGTGACCATATTAAAGACTTCCTAATTTGACTAGATAAATAATTCCTTTTATTTATCTACTTATCAAATTTAGTCTTTAATATTAATTATACTACCAACAATAGTATAATATTAGGAGACTTTCTCCTATTAGGAAAAAGATTTTGATTTTTAATTAAATAATTAATTAATCAACAAATTAATTTATTTCCATTTAATTAAATAATAAAATAAAAAATAATATATTAGGCTTTTATATATTAGCCTTGCCGCCCAAGATATTATATAGGCATATATATTATTTTTCTTATTTTATTAAATCCATTGGACCTTAATAAAATGTCCACATATGAACTAGACCCATTCTTACAAAAAGAAACAAGTCCACATGCCTTAATACAATTCTAGATGGACCCCTAAATTGGTTTGGTAGAATATATCAAGTGATCCATGCAAGTTCGTGTGGATTGAGGATCTTGGCGGGCTATCTAAATTTCAGTTTTAATATACATAACCTAATCACAATCAACAAATGATTCACTTAGGTCCAATTATTAATTTTAGTTCCACTAAAGAACTAAAATTGAACTCTTAAATTAAGATAGAATAAGTTAATATTTCTCATTCATACCCTATAAAATCTTAATGGAGAAAGTGTATCCTTGTGAAGAATATCAGTAATCGCCAAGAGCTCATACACCGATTATAGCTCTCCAAGTTACCATATTTACTCATATGACCACATTTTGAACTTGGATATTTTGACTTGTCCAGAAGCCATGTTATAATAGACACTATTGAAAACTTAACATTAAGATTTAATATCCAATACCTAAAAATATATGTGTGATGGTATTCAACTTACATTTAATAAATAGAGCAACGATGTCCATATCTATAAATGAAGTCCTCTATCAATTAACAAATGAATACCACCAAACTATTGAGGATAGACAATGTTATATAATCGTACTCATTGATAGCTCAAATGATAACACTAGCAACCATAAGTTCATCATTTATATCAGGATTGAGATAGACTATCTGATTGTCTTCAAATAAAAACTTTTATCCATTGACGGTTCTATATAAAGTATTTAATTTGTGATTCGATTCAACGCACCCAGTGCAATAGATTCTATTGCCCAAAGACACCACACTTTGATGATTTTAGACTCATCATAACACATTTGATCTCACTCAATTAGTCAAATGCTAGCAAAAGAACCTACAACTTTGACAAGATAAAGGCGCCCAACCTTTATCTTAAGTTGTGAATATCATTCAAGACTAACTAAAGAATTATGTCTACCTCATACATATCTATATGTATGAACAATTCTTCTTCTCTCATAGTTTTTTGACCTGATGATTATTTACATTTGACAATTATAACAATTAAACTATAAATGCTATAAGATTTGTTAAACTAGAAATCACTTTATTAATATGAAAAGATTGTCAAATACATTATTATACTCTTGCTATCGAGCTTAATCCCAACAATCTCTCACTTGTTCTATAGCAAATGTGTCATATCTCTCATCCCCATGTTCTCTAGATGCCTATCAAAACTCTTTTTTGGAAGAGCCTTTGTAAAGGGATCTACTAGATTTTCTGCTAACGCGATCTTGGTAATCGTCACATCACCCCTATGCATAATTTCCCTCGGAAGGTGATACTTTCTTTCAATGTGTTTTTCTCACTTATGACTTCTTGGTTCTCACAAATTAGCCCTTGCTCCACTATTGTCACAATATATAGTGATCTGCTTATTTGCATCAAGAACCACTTCCAAGTCAATCAAGAATTGGCAGAGCTAGACAGCCTCTTTAGCAGCCTCGCATGCGGAAACATACTCGGCTTCCATGGCAGAATCAGGAATACAAGATTGCTTGATACTCTTCCATATGACTGACTCTTCTTCAATAGTAAACATAGATCCTGATGTTAATCTCCTAGAGTTAGAATCTGACTAAAAATTAGAATCTATATACCCAATGGGAAATAAATCCCCTCTAGAGTATACAAGCATATAATCTCTCGATCTCCTGAGATACTTGAAAATATGCTTGACTGTCATCCAGTGATCAGAACCAAGCTTCGATTGAAACCTGCTAACTATACTACAACAAAACAAATATCTAGTCTAGTATAGAGCATTACATACATGAGACTTCCAACTGCCGATGCATATGGAACCCTACTCATGAATTGCTTCTCATGGTCATTCTTAGGAAATTGTTCCTTAGAAAGTTTGATTCCGTGTCTAAAAAGGTAACATACCTTTCTTGGAATCTTGCATGGAAAACCTATACAAGATTTTATCTATGTATAAAGCTTGGGATAATGCAATCGTTCTATTCTTTCTATCCCTTATGACTTGGATACCAAGAATATAACTTGCTTCTCCTAAGTCTTTCATATCAAATTTTTTTGCTAACCATTCTTTTACTGATGTCAATACACCTATATCGTTTTCAATAAGTAGTATATCATCAACGTAAAGAACTAGGAAAACCAACTTGTCATCTTTAATCTTTTTGTATACACATGGTTCATCAGTTTTTTGAATAAATTCAAAACTTTTCACGGCTTGATTGAACCTTATGTTCCAGGATCTGGATGCTTGCTTCAATCCATATATGGAACTTTGCAACTTGCATACCCTTTCCTCTTGGCCTTTTTCAATGAATCCTTCTGGTTGCATCATATAGATGCTTTCGTCATGACTTCAATTAAGGAAAGTAGTCTTGACGTCCATTTGAAAAATATCTAGGTCTATAGATGCCGCAGTGGATAAGTGTGACCTAATGGATTTAAGCTTGGCCACAGGAGAGAAGGTTTCTTTATAATCGATACCTTCCTTCTGTGTATAACCTTTAGCTACCAATCTAGCTTTAAAGGTTTCCACCTTTCCATCAATTCCTCTCTTCCTCTTATATACCCACTTGCACCCGATGGGTTTTATCCCTTTAGGCAATTCAATAAGAGACTAGACTTTGTTTTTGAACATAGATTCAATTTTGGATTGCATTGCCTTTTGCCAATGGCGATAATCAACATCTTCTATTGCTTCCTTATATGTATAGGGATAATCGTCATCTTGAAGATTCTCTACTGATTCTCCTAGACTGATGTATCTCTCGGGTTGTCTACTAACCCTCCCACTACGATGAGGTTTGGTAGACTGTTGATCTTGTGTTGGTATAGAACTTACAATTGGGCTTGATTGTGAAACCTCTTGTGGAATTGTCTCCTGAAGCTCATTCAGGACAATTATACTTTTAGGCACAAATTTATTCGTATAGTCCTCTTCCAAAAATTTAGCATTTGTCGAAACAAATACTTTAAGATCTGAAGGACTATAGAAATAATATCCTTTTGAATATCCTACAAATATGCATGTTTCTGAACGAGATTACATCTTTTCTGTCTTTCCTTTTAATATATGCACAGGACATCCAAATACCCTTAAGTGTTGTAAACTAGACTTTCACCCGGTCCATAACACATGCGGTTTTTTAGGAACTGACTTAGATGGTACATCGTTTAGAATGTACATAGCAGTTTGTAAAACATATCTCTTAGGTTTTAGATTGTGTTGGCATTAAATCCATATCAAAATGATGTTTACCTATAATGATTTAGTTGTTAAGATTCATGATGATTCAAGTTTCAAATAAGAAGGAACAACTAGTCAAAGCAAGTTCAAAGTCTTCAAAGAGAAAGGATGCCATATGGTTCTACAAAGGTATACTAAGATCTTAACTTTCTCTTACAAGGCTTAGGCACACACACACAATTCATACAATTGTGTCCCTGCATAGTTATGCACCAAAGGCTGCCATGCACAGCCCATGGCTACTAAAGGGCTGTTGTACGCAGCCCATGCCACAACAAACATGGTTGCGCTCTCTTCGCATGCACGTTTGTTGTTATGGCTCGCACAGTCCCAAACTTGTTATGACTGCTCCTAATTCTTCAAACCTTCGAGTCTTCAATACTTGAATGTATTACAAAAGAATTAATATAATAAAATACTGCAGTTTTTTTTTATTACAACAACAAAATAAAAAAAAACTTAGCAACTACCAAGAATAAAATTATGGCGATGATAGACTTGTTACAATCCCAAAACAAAATTACATTGAAATTCTAGGACCAGAATTGAGCAATAACAAACCACATATAAAACATATATATATATCCATACATTCCAATGTAAATATATATGTGAATACCTAGAGTGCAATCTCTTTCTAAAACATGCATATATACAATAAAAGAAAAGGATTCATGAACACATACATCAATTAATCAAGGGTACAACCAGGCTCTGATACCAATTGTAGGGAAAAAAATGGGTTCAAAATGCAACGGAAGCATGAGAAAATGAAAATTAGGGTTTGCGTATAAATAAAAAAAATTCCATGTTATGCAATGAGAACCTTAACCCTTGATTAATTGACGTATATAAAAGTATCATACCTTTTTCTCGTGACGATTGAACAAGCACCGAGTTGATTCCGCAAGATCTTCCAATCCAATCACGAACGTGAATCACCTAGGAGTGTGGGCTCCCTTTCTTTAAATTGTATACCTAAGGATGGAGACAAAACAAAATCTTTTCTTTGTTAGTTACAAATATCCTCCAAGAGAAAAAATCCAAGAAACTCTGGTAACTTGTGAATTATCAATCAACTTGATTGAAACTCTCGTGAACCTTGATTCAATGTTGTACACAAAACCCTTATGATGTAAATGATACTAGTGTACTATTGAAAACAAAAAAGTTCCCTTTTTTCTCTTCTTGGCCGAATTCACACACTATTGTTTAGAGATGATCGAATTTTATCTAAAGTAAAATCATATTTTTCTCCCTCAAAATTCCTATGATGGCCGAATTCTTCTCTTAGAAAAATAAGGTTGTTCAAAATTATCCTCTCAATTGCCTTAGTCTTGGCCGAATTTCTTATACACACATATATATATATATATATATATATATATATGATCATAAATCCTCTCGTAAGAAGGATTTACTTGGTTTGCAATATTCCTTTCCTTAGGTGGATTTATTTAGTAGTTAAGAATCCTTATCTAAAAGGAAATCTATCCTCTGTTATATACACATGGGCTGTCCGAATTTCTCTTTGAAATAGATTAGGAGAATTTATTCTTTCCTAAGAAGGATTTACTTGATGGACAAGAATCATATCCTTAGATAGATTTACTTGGTGGTTAAGAATCATTTTCAAAGAAGAATTCTACCATTAAGTAGTTTTACTTGGTGACCAAGAATGCTTTTCCAAAAAGAATTCTTTTCTACATCAAGACTCATAATCCAACTCAATAGTGTATTTGTAACCATATTAAAGACTTCCTAATTAGATTAGATAAATAATTCATTTTACTTATCTACTTATCAAATATAGTCTTTAACATTAACTATACTACCAACAATAGTATAGTTTTAGGAGACCATCTTCTACTAGGAAAAAGATTTTGACTTTTAATTAAATAATTTATTAAATAACAAATTAATTAATTTCCATTTGATTAAATAACAAAATAAAAATAATATATTTAAGCTATTCTTAATAGCCTTGCCGCCCATACCATATATATGGGCCATATATTATTTTTCTTAATTTATTAAATCTATTGGATCTTAATAAAAAGTCTACATGTGAACTAGACATATTCTTAAAAAAAGAAACAAGTTCTCATGCCTTAATACAATTCTAGATGGACCTTAAATTGGTCCGGTAAAATATATATAGTGATTCATGCAAGTTTGTGTGGATTGGGGATCTTGGCGGGCTATCTAAATTTAAGCTCCAATAGACACAACCCAATCACAATCAACAAATGATTCACTTAGGTCTGATCTATTTAATTTTAGTTCATTCCACTAAAGAACTAAAATTGAACTCTTAAATAAAGTTAGAATAAGTTGATGTTACTCACTCATACCCTAGACAACCTTATTGGAAAAAGGGTATCCTCGTGAAGAATACCAGTAATCACCAAGATCTCATAGCCCAAATTTTAAACTTGGATATTTTGACTTGTTCATAAGCCATGTTTCAATAGACACTATTGACGTTAAGATTTAATATCCAATACCTCAAAACATCCATATGATGGTATTCTACTCTCATTCAATAAATGGAGCCATGATGTCCATATCTATAAATGAAGTCCTCTATCAATTAACAAATGAATACAACCAAACTATCGAGGATAGACTATGCCCTATAATCGTACTCATTGATAGCTCAAATCATAACACTTGTAACCATAAGTCCATCATTTATCTCAGGATTGAGATAGACTCTCCGATTGTCTTCAAATAAAAACTTTTATCTATTGACCGTTCTAGATAAAGTATTTCATTGTGATCCTATTCAATGCACCCAGTGCACTAGATTCTTTTGCCCAAAGACACCACACTTTGATGATTTTAGACTCATCATAACACATTTGATCCCACTCAAATGCTAGCAAAAGAATCTACAACTTTGACAAGATAAATGCGCCCAACCTTTTATCTTAGGTTGTGAATATTATTCAAGACTAACTAAAGAATTGTGTCTACCTCATACATATCTAGATGTGTGAACAATTCTTCTTTTCTCAAAGTCTTTTGACCTTATGATTATTTACTTTTGAAAATTATAATAATTAAACTATAAATGCTATAAGATTTGTTAAAAAAAAATCACTTTATTAATATGAAAAGATTGTCAAATACATTATTATACTCTTGCGATCGAGCATAATCCTAACAGTTTCAATAGACACTATTGAAAACTTAACATTAATATTTAATATCCAAAACCTCAAAATATCCATATGATGGCATTCTACTAACATTTAATAAATGGAGCCATGATGTCCATGTCTATAAATAAAGTCCTCTATCGATTAATAAATGAATACCACCAAACTATTGAGAGTAGACTATGCTATATAATCGTCCTCATGGATAGCTCAAATGATAACACTTGCAACCAGAAGTCCATCATTTATCTCAGGATTGAGATAGACTCTCCGATTGTCTTCTAGTGCAAACTTTTATCCATTGATGTTTCTAGATAAAGTATTTCATTGTGATCTAATTCAATGCACCCAGTGCATTAGATTCTTTTGCACAATGACACCACACTTTGATGGTTTTAAAATCATCATAACACATTTGATCTCACTCAAATGCTACCAAAAGAATCTACAACTTTAACAAGATAAAGGCGCACAACCTTTATCTTAAGTTATGAATATTATTCAAGACTAACTAAAGAATTGTGCCTACCTCATACATATCTAGATGCATGAACAATTCTTCTTTTCTCATAGTCTTTTGACCATATGATTATTTACTTTTGAAAATTACAATAGTTAAACTATAGATGCTAAAAGATTTGTTAAACTAGATATCACTTTAATAATATGAAAAGACTGTCAAATACACTATTATACTCTTGCTATCGAGCATAATCTCAACAGTCTCCCACTTGCTCTATAGCAAAGGGATCCGCTAGGTTATCTGCTGACGCGATCTTGGTAATCGTCATGTCACCCCTATGCATAATTTCCCTCAGAAGGTGATACTTTCATTCAATGTGTTTCCCTCTCTTATGACTTCTTGGTTCTCTCAAGTTAGCCACTGCTCCACAATTGTTACAATAGATAGTTATCTACTTATTTGCAATAGGAACCACTTCCTTGTCAATCAAGAATTAGCAAAACCAGACAACCTCTTTAGCAGTCTCACATGTGGCAACATACTCGGATTCCATGGTGGAATCAGCAATACAAGATTGCTTGATACTCTTCCATATGACTGCCCGTCCTCCAATAGTAAACATAGATCCTAATGTTGATCTCCAGGAGTCAGAATCAGACTGAAAATCAGAATATGTATACCCAACAGGAATTAAATCCTCTCTAGAGTATATAAGCATATAATCTCTCGTTCTCTTTAGATACTTAAAAATATGCTTGAATGTCGTCCAGTGATCAGGACCAGGCTTCAATTGAAACCTGCTAACTATGCCCACAACAAAATAAATATATGGAATAGTACAGAGCATTGCATACATGAGACTTCCAACTGCCGATGCATATAGAACCCTACTCATGAATTGCTATTTACTCTCATTCTTAGGAATGTTCCTTAAAAAGTTTGATTCCATGTCTGAAAGGTAACATACCTTTCTTAGAATCTTGCATGGAATACCTACACAAGATTTTATCTATGTATAAAGCTTAGGATAATGCAATCATTCTATTCTTTCTATCCCTTACGACTTGGATACAAAGAATATAACTTGCTTCTCCTAAGTCCTTCATATCAAATTGTTTTGCTAACCATTCTTTTATTGATGTTAATACACCTATATCGTTTCCGATGAGTAGTATATCATCAACGTAAAGAACTAGGAAAACCAACTTGTTGCCTTTAATCCTTTTGTATACATTAGGTTCGTCAAGGTTTTGAATAAATCCAAAAATTTTCATGGCTTGATCAAACCTTATGTTCCAGGATCTGGATGCTTGCTTTAATCAGTATATGGATCTTTGCAACTTGCATACCCTTTCCACTTGGCCTTTTTCAATGAATCATTCTGGTTGCATCATGTATATGCTTTCATCAAGACTTCCATTAAGGAAAGTTGTCCTGACATTCATTTGCCAAATCTCTAGGTCTAGAGATGCCGCAATAGATATGAGTATCCTAATGGTTTTAAGCATGGCCACAAGAGAGATGGTTTCTTCATAATCGATACCTTCCTTCTGTGTATAACCTTTAGCTACCAATCTAGCTTTAAAGGTTTCAACCTTTCCATCCATTCCTCATTTCTTCTTGTATTCCCACTTCCACACGACGGGTTTTATCCCTTTAGGCAAGTCTACAATAGACCATACTTTGTTTTAAAACATAGATTCAATTTCGGATTGCATTGCCTTTTGCCAATGGCGACAATCAATATCTTTCATTGCTTCCTTGTACGTATAGGGATCATTGTCATCCGGAAGATTCTCTACAGATTCTTCTATACCGATGTATCTCTCAGGTTGTCCACTAACCCTCTCACTACGACGAGAAATGGTAGATTGTTGATCTTGTGTTGGTTTGGAACTTACAATTGGGCTTGATTGTGAAACCTCTTGTGTAATTGTATCTTCTGAAAGCTCTTTTAGGACAATTCTACTTTTAGGCACAAAATTATTCATATAGTCCTCTTCTAGAAATTTAGCATTTGTCGAAACAAATACTTTAAGATCGGAAGGACTATAGAAATAATATCCTTTTGTTCCTTTTGGATACCCTACAAATATGCATGTTTCTGAACGGCACTCCATCTTTTATGTCTTTCCTTTTAACACATGCGCAGGAAATCCTAATATCCTTAAGTGTTGTAAACTAGGCTTTTGCCTAGTCCACGACTCTTGCAGTGTTTTAGAAACCGACTTAGATGGAACATCGTTTAGATTGTACATAGTGGTTTGTAAAGCATATCCCTAAAAAGAGTCAGGGAGCGTTGAATAACTCAACATAGACCTAACCATGTCCAAAAAAATTCTATTTCTCCTTTCTGCCACCCCATTTTGTTGAAGTGTACCTGGTGCAGAAAACTGAGAAATTATCCCATTACCAATAAGATATTGTTTAAACTCACCAGATAGACATTCTTCACCACAATCAGACCTCAAGATTTTTATGCATTTCTCAAGCTGATTTTCTACTTCAGCTTTAAATGCTTTGAACATGTCAAAAGCATCTGATTTATGTCTCATGAGATACACATAGCCAAATCTTGAGTGAGCATCCATGAAAGTGATGAAGTACTCATATCCACCTCTAGCTTAAATGCTCATAAATCCACACACATCAGTGTGTATCAATCCTAAACATTCGATGGCTCTTGTGCCTTTGGTCGTAAAAGACCTTTTGGTCATTTTACCTTAAGATTCAGAAGTTGGTAGATCATCAACCTTTAATTCACTTAGAGATCCGTCACTTACCAATCTTTTAATCCTATTAAGGTTAATATGACCTAGGCGCAAATGCCATAGGTAGGTTTCATCTTTTGATAATTTTACTCTTTTATGATTTGGTTCTATTGATTCCGTGTCTAACAATTGAGAGATATTTCTATGCAAATAGAATAAACCGTTTTCTAATGTATCTTTGTAAATAATTTTGTTATTCTTACTAATAATAAAAGCTTTATTAAAAGTAACCGAACAACCAAATTTATTTAAAAAAAAACTAAAATTAAGCTCCTCTTCAACTATGGTACATAATAAACGTTTATTAAAACTAAATGCCTATAAAAATCTAAATTGATTCTAATATCTCCCACTATACTAGTAGACACCAACGCTCTATTGCAAGATAAATTCATTATCATTCAGTCTTTTCCTTTCTTGGTAACTTTCTGGTTAGACCCAAGTTGTTTTTTCTTCTGTTGTTTCTTGACCTTCCTACGGGTCTTAACAGAAGCAACTTTACTAACCGTATGAATCTCTTAACCCTTACCTTACACAAGGATTTTCTCGATGCTTTGATCATCTTGCATCAGGCCTTGCAAGATGTTTTCCTTATTATTCAAGGTGTAGTCCAACTTGAACTGATAAAAAGAATCTGATAGTGAGTTAACAATCATGTTAATTTTTGTCTCACCATCTATCTCAACACCATTCAGTTTAGCAAAGTTGAGATGTGCTATGACTTTCATCATGTGATTTTTCACAGCCTGTCCAGGTTTCATCCTAAGATTCATGAAAGCAGTAATTGCCTCTCTTTTAGTCACCCTAGACCTCATAGCAAACATCTCTTCTAGAGACATCATTATATCGGCAGCATTCTCCATTCCTACATGTTACTGTTGCAACACGTCTGAGATGATGGTCATAATGTAACGTACATTTAGCCATCTCATCTGAAGACTTCCACACTGATACTCATCTCCTTGCTCCTGAATAGATTATTTAGTAGGAGTAGGTGGTTTAGGTGTACAAAGAATGAACTTATGCCTTTCAGTTTGCAACAACCCAACAATCCTTTTCCATGTGACATAATTATCATCAATTAGAGTATTGTCTTTTAGGATGTTGATTAGGGATGGGGTCATGATTTCTTTGTAATAACAAAAATTATATAAGCAAATAATCATGATAAAGCACTTTCGAATATTTATCTTGAATTAAATAATTCAACCGTGATCCAACACCCACAAATGTCACGCCTCATTTGGGAGTTCGCACCATTTACCAGTTGGACTAGGTCCCACCTAATTGTTAACATAACAACCAGTGTTTTCAATTTTAGCCATGTGATTTTATTAACAAGAACTCTTGGGAGGATATTGATAAACTCACATTGAGTGTGTTACCTAGTTATCGACCTTCAATATATTCCCTCACAAATATCCCTCATTTGGGAGTAGATATCGTTTGGGCTAACTGTCTAGTCCATCCTTGTAAAGAGGTATCTTGCTAATGAATACCTCTTGGGAGGTTATTACATAAAACATAAAGCTCAACTAAACTTGGAGGCCATTGGTGTTCCAAAACACCTTCTCCCACTCAATTATTTAAGGTGTGTGATCGAATTAGTGGCACTCCTATTCTATATGACATATTATCAAACAATTACAAACATTGCAATATTTTCAAAAATATAAATAGCTACAATTTTGGTCCATCCTAGAAAAGCAAGTAAATTATGTCTTGGAATACTAAAAAATCCTTTCTTGCCGAACAAGTCTTCACGCGACCTTCGTCGTTTGGACTCCCTCGGCTGCATCCCATGGGCGTGCACAACCTTGGCTACCTCCTAAGGGCGTGCGCACGCCATAACCCAAAGGGCTGCCATGCATAGCCATGGCTTCCATAGGGCTGCCATGCGCATCCCATGCCACAACAAACGTGGTCGTGTGCTCTTCACATGCACGTTTGTTGCTACAACTCGCACGGTCCCGATGTTGTTCCAGTTTCTCCCAATTCTTCAAACCTTCGAGTCTTCGATACTTGAACGTATTGCAGAAGAATTTTAAATAAAAAATACTGCATTTTTTATTACAATATAGTGCCGATTTTTTATTACAACAACAAAATAAAAAAAATTAGCAACTACCAAGAAGGAAATTATGGCGATGATAGGCCACCCTTCTTGTTACAATCCTAAAACAAAATACATTGAAATTCTAGAACCGAAATTGAGCAATAACAATCACATATAAAACATATATATATATATATATATACATATATATATACATATATTCCAATGTAAATATATATGTGAATACCTAGAGTGCCATCTCTTTCTAAATCATGCATATATACAGTAAAAAGAAAAAAGATTCACGCACACAAACATCAATCAATCAAGGGTACAACCAGGCTCTGATACCAGTTGTAGGCAAAATCCATGCAGCGAAAGCATGAAAATAAATAAAAAAATTCCATTTTTAAATAACAAGAACCTTAACCCTAGATTAATTGATGTATAAAAAAAGTATCGTACCTTTTTCTCGTGACGATTGAACTAACACTGAATTGAATCCGTAAGATCTTCCAATCCAATCATGAACGTAAATCACCTAGGAGTGTGGGCTCCCTCTCTTTAAATAGTATACCTGGGGATGGAAACAAATAAAATCTTTCTCCTTGTTAGTCACACTAATCCTCCAAGAAGAAAACAAAGAACGTTAGGTCACTTGTGAATTATCAATCAATTTGATTGAAACTCGCGTGAACCTTGATTCGATGTTGTACACAAAACCTTTTAATGTAAAGGCTACTAGTGTACTATCAAAAACTAAATGTTCTTTCTTCCTTTTCTTCTTTGCTGAATCTCACACTATTTCTTAGAGTTGATATAATTTTGTATAGAGCAAAAACTAAAATTTTCTCCCTCAAAATTCTATCTTGCTAGGCCGAATTCTCTCTTGAAAAATACATAGTTTGGCCGAAATTTCTCTCAAAGAAACATTGGGCTGGCCGAATTTATCAAGGGTGTATTTAAAGGATCACAAATCCTTTCCTAAGAAGGATTTACTTGGTTGTTAAGAATCCTTTCCTTAGGTGGATTTACTTGGTGGTTAATAATCCTTTTCAAAGAAGAATTCTACCCTTAGGTAGATTTACTTGGTAACCAAAAATCCTTTTCCAAAAAGAATTCTTTCCTACACCAAGACTCCTTATCCAACTCAATAGTGTATTTCAAACCACATTAAAGTTTTCCTAATTTTACTAGATAAGTAATTCATACTATTTATCTACTTATTAAATATAATCTTTAATATTAATTATACTACCAAAAATAGTATAATATTAGGAGACCATCTCCTACTAGAAAAAAGATTCGGACTTTTAATTAAATAATTAATTAATTAATTTCCATTAAATTAAATAATAAAATAAAAATAATATAATTAAGCTAAGCTATATAGCTTTGCCGCCCAACACAATATATGGACTATTATATTATTTTTTCTATCTAATAAGGCTCCTGGTCCCGATGGTTTTAATGCTCATTTCTTCAAGAAGACGTGGCACATAGTAGGTGATGATGTTATTAATGCTATTCAAGAGTTCTTTCATTCTGGTTTTCTTCTTAAGGAGCTCAATGCGACGATTCTTGCCTTGGTCCCTAATCCCTCTAAGATGACGGACTTTAGACCAATCGCTAGTTGCAACACTCTATACAAGATCATTGCTAAGATCATAGCCAATAGAATCAAGCCTTATCTTCCAAACATTATTAGCCCCTCCCAAACAGCTTTTGTGGCAGGTAGGAGAATTGGGGATAACAGCCTTCTTGTTCAAGAGCTTACGAGCAATTATCACAAAGATGCTGGTATGCCAAAGTTGGCTCTTAAGGTGGATTTAATGAAAGCTTTTGATATGGTGGATTGGGGCTTATTGCTTGACACTCTTGCTGCATTTCACTTTCCTTTGAAAGTCATTAATTGGATTAAAGCTTGCCTTACTACTCATAAGTTCTCTATCTCTATTAATGGTGAGCTTGTTGGTTTCTTCTCTGGAAAGAGGGGCCTTCGGCAAGGGGACCCTATGTCTCCGTATCTCTATGTTATTGCTATAGAGGTCCTCTCTAAGCTTTTGGCCGACCATATTATGGACACTCCTAACTTCAAATATCATTGGAGGTGTGATAAATTAAAGCTATCCCACCTTTCTTTTGAGGATGACCTAATTATGCTTTGCCATAGTTCATATCATTCAGCTCTTGTGCTCAAGTCAGCCCTTGATGAGTTCTTTTTGCTTTCGGGACTTTGTGCTAATCATGCTAAGAGTAACATTTTCATTTCGAGTGTGCCCGTTGCTGTTAGTCAATAGCTCATCAACCTTTTTGGTTACCCGGTTGGCTCTCTTCTAATTCGTTATTTGGGAATTCATATCATCTCTTCAAAGTTGAATCTTCGTAATTGTTCTCCCCTTATGGATAAGGTTTCGAGTAGACTTTCTTCTTGGTTAAATAGGTGCCTTTCCTTTGCTGGTCGTCTTCAACTTGTCATCTCGGTTTTAGCTAGTATTCAAGTCTTTTGGGCATCTCACCTTTATCTTCCAAAGAGAATCTTGAAGAGCATTGAACAAAAATTCCAAAGTTTTTTATGGAATGGGGTTGAGGTGAACAGCAAAGGCTCTAAGATTGTTTGGTCTGTTATTTGTGTTCCAAAGAAAGAGGGTGGTCTTGGAATCAAGGACCTCTCTTTGTGGAATAAAGCACTTATGATTAGACATATATGGATTCTGGTTTATGGCACTAGTAATCTTTGGACTTCTTGGATCAAAGCCTATCTCCTCAAAGGTACCAATTTATGGGAGGTGAAGGCTCCTCATATCTGTTCTTGGAATATGAGAAAACTTCTTCTTCTTAGTCCTTTTGCTCGTCCTTTAATTCAGCACATCATTGGTAATGGCTTGAAAACTTCCTTATGGTTTGATAATTGGCATCCGGATGGCCCTATTCGATCGAAATGGAGCTCCCGTGTTATTTATGATTCTGGACTCTCTATCAATGCTAAGGTTAATGCTATTGTTCTTGATGATAATTGGAGATGGCCTGCTGCTATGTCCATTGACCTTGATGAAATTCGGAGTCGTGTGCCTTCTTACAACCCAAACTCAACTTTGGATGATAGAATTCTGTGGCTTCCTTCTTCTAATGGCATTTATTCAGCTGCGTCTGCTATGGAGTCTCTTAAAACCCCTCATCCTTTGGTTTCTTGGTTTAAAATTGTGTGGTTCCCTCAGAATATCCCGAGGATGGGTTTCATCATTTGGTTGGCTATTAAAGGTAAGCTTCCTACCTTGGATCGTGTTCAGCGCTACGACCCTCAAGTTGTTACTACGTGTGTCCTTTGTAACTCTCAAGCTGAGACTCATGCTCACCTTTTCTTTGAGTGTTTTTATAGCAAAGCCATATGGACACAACTTTTGAATAAATGTGGTTGTCTTGGGATTCATCTTAGCTGGAATGATCTTATTGATTGGGTGTCCATTCATTGGAAGGTGAGCTCCCCCTTCGTCGTGACAAAAAAAAACTTTATCTTGCGGCTGCCATCTATTTTATTTGGATAGAGCGAAATTGTCATATTTTTAAAAGCTCTCGAAAGTCTAGTCGAGAGGTTGCCCAGATCATTACAGATACTATTCGTTGCCGGCTCTCTTCTCTCAAGTTGAAGAATTAGCCTCTCATCTCTAGTTATCCCTAGGTGGTGTGGGCTTGTGTTGTGCTAAATGATCTTTGTAAAGCCTTTGGTTTAGCTCTTATTAAAGAGTTTGTTGTTTGAACGTTGTTTCTGGGCTTTGTGTCCTTTTCTTCCTAGGGTATGCCCCTTGTATTTGTACATTCCTTCCTTCTTTCTATGATACTATTTATTTACCCAAAAACAAATCCATTGGACCTTAATAAAAAGCCTACACGTGAACTAGACCCAGTCTTATAAAAAGAAACAAGTCCACATGTCTCAATACAATTATAGATGGAACCCTTAAATGGTCCAGTAGAATATAAAAAGTGATCCAAGCAAGTTCGTGCGGATTGGAGATCTTGGCGGGCTATCCAAATTTAAGCTCCAATAGACACAACCCAATGATTCACTTAGGTCCGATTTATTAATTTTAGTTAATATTCCTCATTCATACCCTAGACAATCTTACTAGAGAAAGTGTATCCTCGTGAAGAATACCAGTAATCTCTAAGAGCTCATAGACCGCCTATAGCTCTCCAAGTTACCATATTTACTCATACGACCACATTTTGAACTTGGATATTTTGACTTGTCCAGAAGCCATGTTTCAATAGACACTATTGAAAACTTAACTTTAAGATTTAATATTCAATACCTCAAAACATCCATATGATGATATTCTACTCTCATTTAATAAATGGAGCCACGATGTTTATATCTATAAATGAAGTCCTTTATCGATTAACAAATGAATACCACCAAACTATCGAGGATAGACTATACTATATAATCGTACTCATTGATAGCTCAAATGATAACACTTGTAACCATAAGTCCATCATTTATCTTAGGATTGAGATAGACTCTCTGATTGTCTTCAAGTGAAAACTTTTAACCATTGACAGTTGTAGATAAAGTATTTCACTGTGATCCAATTCAATGCACCAAGTGCACTAGATTCTTTTGTCCAAAGATACCACACTTTGATGATTTTAGACTCATCATAACACATCTGATCCCACTCAAATGCTAGCAAAAGAATCTACAACTTTAACAGGATAAAGCCGCCCAACCTTTGTCTTATGTTGTGAATATTATTCAAGACTAACTAAAGAATTGTGTCTACCTCATACATATCTAGATGTATGAACAATTCTTCTTTTCTCATAGTCTTTTGACCTTATGATTATTTACTTTTGACAATTATAGTAATTAAACTATAAATGCTATAAGATTTGTTGAACTGGAAATCATTTTATTAATATGAAAAGATTGTCAAATACATTATTTTAAACTTGCTATCGAGCATAATCCCAATAGGATCCACGATGTCCATATCTATAAATGAAGTCCTCAATCGATTAACAAATGATTACCACCAAACTATCAAGGATAGACTATGCTATATAATAGTATTTATTGATAGCTCAAATGATAACACCTGCAACCATTAGGCTATCATTTATCTCAGGATTGAGATAGACTCTCTGATTGTCTTCATGTGAAAACTATTATCCATTGAGGTTCTAGATAAAGTATTTCACTGTGATCTTATTCAATGCACCTAGTGCACTAAATTCTTTTGCCCAAAGACACCACACTTTGATGATTTTAGACTCATCATAACACATTTGATCTCACTCAAATGCTAGCAAAAAAATCTACAACTTTAACAAGATAAATGCACCCAATCTTTGTCTTAAGTTGTGAATATTATGCAGATCTAACTAAAGAATTGTGTTTACCTCATACATATCTAGATGTATGAACAATTCTTCTTTTCTCATAGTCTTTTGACTTTATAATTATTTACTTTTCACAATTATAATAATTAAACTATAAATACTATAAGATTTGTTAAACTAGAAATCACTTTATTATTATGAAAAGAATGTCAAATACATTATTATACTCTTGCTATCGAGCATAATCCCAATATTCTCCCACTTGATCAACAGTAAATTTTTCATATCTCTCATCTTCATGTTCTCTAGATGCTCTTCAAAACTCTTTTGTGGAAGAGCCTTTGTAAAAGGATCCGCTAGATTATCTACTGGTGCGATCTTGGTAATCGCTACATCACCCCTATGCGCAATTTTCGTCAAAAGGTGATACTTTCTTTCAATGTGTTGCCCTCTCTTATGACTTCTTGGTTCTCTCGAATTAGCCACTGTTGTACTATTGTCACAATAGATATTGATCTGCTTATTCACATCAGGAATCACTTACAAGTCATCAAGAATTGGCGAAGCTAAATAGCCTCTTTAGCAGCCTCGCATACGGCAACATACTCTGCTTCTATGGTGGAATCAGCAATACAAGATTGCTTAATACTCTACCATATGACTGCCCTTCGTCCAATAGTAAACACAAATCCTGATGTTGATCTCCTGGAGTCAGAATCTGACTAAAAATTAGAATCTGTATACCCAATGGAAATTCAATCCCCTCCGGAGTATACAAGCATATAATCTCTCGTTCTCCTGAGAGACTTGAAAATATGCTTGACTGTCATCCAGTGATCAGGACCAGGTTTCGATTGAAACCTACTAACTATGCCTACAGCAAAACAAATATCTGGTCTAGTGTAGAGCATTGCATACATGAGACTTCCAACTGCCGAAGCATATGGAACACTACTCGTGAATTGCTCTTCATGCCCATTCTTAGAAACTCGTTCGAAAGTTTGATTCCATGTCTGAAAGGTAACATACCTTTCTAGGAATCTTGTACGAAAAATCTAGACAAGATTTTATCTATGTATGAAGCTTGGGATAATGCAATCGTTCTATTATTTCTATCCATTTTGACTTGGATACCAAGAATATAACATGTTTCTCATAAGTCTTTCATATCAAATTGTCTTGCTAACCATTCTTTTACTGATGTCAATACACCTACATCGTTTCTGATGAGTATTATATAGTTAACATAAAGAATTAGGAAGACCAACTTGTCACCTTTAATCCTTTTGTATGCCAAGGTTCGTCAAGGTTTTGAATAAATCCAAAACTTTTCATGGCTTGATCGAACCTTATGTTCGAGGATCTAGATACTTGCTTCAATCCATATATGGATCTTTGCAACTTGCATACTTTTTCCTCTTGGACTTTTTCAACGAATCCTTCTGGTTGCATCATATAGATGCTTTTGTCAAGACTTCCATTAAGGAAAGCTGTGTTGACTTCCATTTGCCAAATCTCTAGGTCTAGAGATGCCGCAATGGATAAGAGTATCCTAATGGATTCAAGCATGTCCATAAGAGATAAGGTTTCTTCGTAATCGATACCTTCTTTCTATGTATAACCTTTAGCTACCAATCCAGCTTTAAAGGTTTCCATCTTTCCATCCATTCCACTTTTCCTCTTGTATACCCACTTGCACTCAATGGGTTTTATCCTTTTAGGCAAGTCTACAAGAGACCAAACGTTGTTTTTGAACATAGATTCGATTTCGGATTGCATTACCTTTTGCTAATGATGACAATCAACATCTTTTATTGCTTTCTTGTACGTATAGGCATCATCGTCGACTGGGAGACTCTCTACAGATTCTCCTAAACCGATGTATCTATCGGGTTGTTTACTAACCCTCCCACTACGATGAGGTATGGACGATTGTTGATCTTGTGTTGGGCTTGGTTGTGAAACCTTTTTTGGAATTGTATCTCCTGACTCATTCAGGACAATTCTACTTTTAGGCACAAAATTATTCATATAGTCCTCTTCTAGAAATTTATCATTTGTCAAAACAAATACTTTAAGATCTGAAAGACTATAAAAATAATATCATTTTGTTCCTTTTGGATACCCTACAAATATACATGTTTCTGAACGGCACTCCATCTTTTGTCTTTCCTTTTAACAAGTGCACAGAACATCCAAATATCCTTAAGTGTTGTAGACTAGGCTTTTTCCCAGTCCACAACTGATGCGGTGTTTTAGAAACTGACTTAGATGATACATCGTTTAGAATGTACATAGCGGTTTGTAAAGCATATCCCCAAAAAGAATTAGGAAGCTTTGAATAACTCAACATAGACCTAACCATGTCCAAAATAGTTTTATTTCTCCTTTCTGCCACCCCATTTTGTTAAGGTGTACCTGGTGCAGAAAACTGAGAAATTATCCCATTATAAATAAGATATTGCTGAAACTCACCAGATAGATATTCTCCACCACGATCAGACCTCAAGATTTTTATGCATTTCTCAAGCTGATTTTGTACTTCAGCTTTAAATGGTTTGAACATGTCAAAAGCATTCGACATAAGTCTCATGAGATACACATAGCCAAATCTTGAGTGATCATCTGTGAAAGTGATGAAGTACTCATATCCACCTCTTGTTTGAATGCTCATAGATCCACACATATCAGTGTGTATCAATCCTAAACATTCGATGGCTCTTATGCCTTTGGTCATAAACGATCTTTTGGTCATTTTACCTTCCAAACAAGATTCACAAGTTGGTATATCATCAACATTAAAGTCACTTAGATGTTCGTCCCCTACCAATCTTTTAATCCTATGAAGGTTAATATGACCTAGGCGCAAATGCCATAGGTAGGTTTCATCTTTTGATAATTTTACTCTTTTATGAGTAGGTTACGTTGATTCTGTGTCTAACAGGTGAGAGATATTTCTATGTAAATAGAATAAACCGTTTCCAATGTACCTTTGCAAATAATTTAGTAATTCTTACTAATAATAAAAGTTTTATTAAAAGTAACCGAATAACTAAATTTATTTAAACAAGAAACTGAAATTAAATTTCTCTTGAATTGAGGTACATAATAAATGTCTATTAAATCTAAATGCTTATAAGAATCAAAACTACTTCTAATATCTCCCACTAAACTAGCAGATACCAACGCTCCATTTCCTAAACATATGTTGAATTCATTCTTATTCAGTATTTTCCTTTCCTGGAATCACTTCTGGTAAGTACCAAGTTGCTTTTTCTTCTGTTGTTTATTGACCTTCCTACTAGTCTTAATAGAAGCAATTTTACTAACCGTATGAATCTCTTAACCCTTACCTTACACAAGGATTTTCTAGGTGCTTTGATCATCTTGCATCTGGCCTTACAAGGTGTATTCCTTATTGTTCAAGGTGTAGTCCAACTTGAACTGATTAATGGAATCTGATAGTGAGTTGACTATTATTTCAATTTTCGTCTAACTATCTATCTCAACACCATTCAGTTTAGTAATGTTGAGATGTGCTATGACTTTCATCATGTGATCTTTCACAACCTATCAAGGTTTCATCCCAAGATTCATGAAAGCAGTCGCTGTCTCCCTCTTAGTCATCCTAGACTTCATAGCAAACATCTCTTCCAGAGACATCATTATATTGGCAGCGTTCTCCATTCCTTCTTGTTGCTGTTCCAACACATCGGAGATGGTGGTCATAATGTAACATACATTTAGCAATCTCATCTGGAGACTTCCACTACTGATACTCATCTCTTTGTTCCTGAATAGATCAATTAGTAGGAGTATGTGGTTTAGGTGTACAAAGAATGAACTTATGCCTTTCAGTTTGCAACAACCCAACATTCGTTTTCCATGTGACATAATTATCATCAATTAAAGTATTGTCTTTTAGGATGTTGATTAGGGATGGGGTCAGGATTTCTTTGTAATAACAAAAATTATATAAACAAATAATCATGATAAAGCACTTTCAAATATTTATCTTGAATTAAATAATTCAACTGTGATCCAACACCCACAAATATCACACATCCTTTGGGAGTTCGCACCATTTACTAGTTGGACTAGGCAACACCTAATTGTTAACATAACAACCAGCATTTTCAATTATAGACTTGTGATTTAATTAACAAGAACTCTTGGGAGGATATTAATAAACTCACATTGAGTGTGTTACCAAGTTATCGACCTTCAATATATTCCCTCATGAATTTCCCTCCTTTGGGAGTAGATATCGTTTGGGCTAATTGTCTAGTCTATCCTTGTAAGGAAGTATCTTGCTAAATTCCATTCATGAATACCTCTTGGGAGGTTATTACACGAAACATAAAGCTCAACTAAACATAGAGGCCGTAGGTGTTCCAAAACACCTTCTCCCACTCAATTATTTAAGACGTGTGATCGAATTCCAAAGAATGATTTACCAAGTTATCTAGATGCCAATTAGATACCTAAATCGTTTAAATGCATAGTCATACCAAAAGAGATATATGAGTGACACTCTTATTCTATATGACATGTTATCAACCAATGACAAACATTGCAATATTTATAAAAATATAAATAGCTACAATTTTGGTCCATCCTAGAAAAGCATGTAAATTACATGTCTTGGAATACAAAAAACTCCTTTCATGGTGAACAAGTCTTCACGAGACCTTCGTCGATTGGACTCCCTCAGCTGCCTCCCATGGGCATGCGCACCTTTGGTCCCTTACCATGGGCATGTGCATGCCACAACCCCAAAGAGCAGCCATGCGCTGCCCATGGCTTCCATAGGGCTGCCGTGCACAGCCCATACTACAACAAACGTGGCCGCGTGCTCTTCGCACGCACGTATGTTGTTTTGGCTCGCACGGTCCCAAACTTGTTCTGGTTGCTCCCAATTCTTCAAACCTTCGAGTCTTCGATACTTAAATGTATTTCAGAAGAATTTTAAATAAAAAAATACTGCAGTTTTTTTAAATTACATTATAGTGCAGTATTTTTATTGCAATAGTAAAATAAATAAAACTTTATTAACTACCAAGAAGGAGATTATAGTGATGATAGGTCACCCTTCTTGTTACAATCCCAAAACAAAATACATTAAAATTCTAGGATAAAAATTGAACAATAACAAATCACATATAAAACATATAAATATATACATGCATTCCAATATAAATATATATGTGAATACTTAGAGTAACATCTCTTTCTAAAACATGCATATATACAATAAAAAGAAAAATATTCACATACACATACATCAATTAATCAAGGGTACAACAAGGCTCTGATACCAATTGTAGGGAAAATCCACGCAACGGAAGCGTGAAAAAATCAAAATTAGGGTTTGTTATAAATAAAAATGTTCCCTTTTAATAACAAGAACCTTGACCCTAGATTAATTGATTTATATAAAAAGTGTCGTACCTTTTTCTCGTGATGATTGAACTAGCACCAAATTGAATACATAAGATCTTCCAATCCAATCACGAATGTGAATTACCTAGGAGTGTGGGCTCCCTTCTCTTTAATTGTATACCTGAGGATGGAAACAAACAAAATCTCTTTCTTTGTTAGTTACAATAATCCTCTAAGAAGAAAAATAAAGAACGTTAGGTCACTTGTGAATTATTAATCAATTTGATTGAAACTCGCGTGAACCTTGATTCGATGTTGTACACAAAACCTTTTAATGTAAAGGCTACTAGTGTACTATCGAAAACTAAACGTTCTTTCTACATTTTCTTCTTTACGGAATCTCACACTATTTCTTAGAGTTTATCAAATTTTGTCTAGAGCAAAAGCAATTTTTTCTCTCTCAAAATTCTATGGTAGCCAAATTCTCGAATTTCAATCCATTAGCTGGCCGAAATTTAACTTCTGTATATAGGGCTGGCTGAAATTAATTCTTGGAATATACTAGGATTTCAAATCTTTTCCAAAAAAGGATTTACTTGGTTGTTAAGAATCATTTTCTTAAGTGGATTTACATGGTGGTTAAGAATCCTTTTTCAAAAGGAATTCTTTCCCAAAAGGAATTCTTTCCTACACCAAGACTCCTAATCCAACTCAATAGTGTATTGGTAACCATATTAAAGATTTTCTAATTTGACTAGATAAATAATTCTTTTTATTTATTTACTTATCAAATATAATCTTAAATATTGATTACACTACCAACAATATTATAGTTTTATGAGACCTACTCTTACTATAAAAAGATTTTGACTTTTAATTAAATAATTAAATAATTACCAAATTAATTAAGTTCAATTTAATTAAATAATAAAATAAAAATAATATAATTATGTTAAACTATATAGCTTTGCCGCTCAACACCATATATGGGCCATTATATTATTTTTTCTATTTTATCAAATTCATTGGACCTTAATAAAAAGTCCACATGTGAACTAGACCCATTCTTACAAAAAGAAACAAGTCCACATGCCTCAATACTATTCTAGATGGACCCCTAAATTGGTCTGGTAGAATATATCAAGTGATTCATACAAGTTCGTGTGGATTGGGGATGTTGGCCGGCTATCTAAATTTAAACTCAAATAGACACAACCCAATCACAATCAACAAATGATTCACTTTGGTCCAATCTATTAATTTTAGTTCATTCCACTAAAGAACTAAAAATGAACTCTTAAATAAAGATAGAATAAGTTAATATTTCTCATTCATGCCCTAGACAATCTTAATGGAGAAAGTGTATCCTAGTGAAGAATACCAGTAATCGCTGAGAGCTCATAGACCGCCTATAGCTCTCCAAGTTACCATATTTACTCATATGACCATATTTTGAATTTGGATATTTTGACTTGTCCAAAAGCCATGTTTCAAAAGACACTATTGAAAACTTAACGTTAAGATTTAATATCCAATACCTCAAAATATTCATATGATGATATTCTACTCTTATTTAATAAATGGAGCCACGATGTCCATATCTATAAATGAAGTCCTCTATCGATTAACAAATGAACACCACCAAACTATCGATGATAGATTATGCTATATAATCGTACTCATTGATAGCTCAAATGATAACACTTGCAACAATAAGTCCATCATTTATCTCAGGATTGAGATAGACTCCCTGGTTGTCTTCAACTGAAAACTTTTATTCATTGACGGTTCTAGATAAAGTATTTCACTGTGATGCTATTCAATACACCTATTGCACTAGATTCTTTTGCCCAAAGACACCATTCTTTGATGATTTTAAACTCATCATAACACATTTGATCCCACTCAAATGCTAACAAAAGAATCTACAACTTTAGAAAGATAAAGGCACCCAACCTTTTTCTTAAGTTGTGAATATTATTCAAGACTAACTAAAGAATTGTGTCTACCTCATACATATCTAAATGTATGAACAGTTCTTCTTTTCTCATAGTCTTTTGACCTTATGATTATTTACTTTGGACAACTAAAATAATTAAACTATAAATGCTATAAGATTTGTTGAACTAGAAATCATTTTATTAATATAAAAAGATTGTCAAATAAATTATTATACTATTGCTATTGAGCATAATCCCAACACTATATGAATCTCTCACCAATATCCGTTTACCGATGAGATTTATATATATCAACTAATGATGGCTGTATGTGGGTAATCTTAATCCTAAGTGTCTTATCGAATCCTTCAAGTTAGTGTTGGGGTTTATGCCCCAAGTATGTAATTTGTAAATGGATTTATGAAGTAAATAAAAAAGAAAGGTTCAATTCATTATTGTTATGTTATTTATTTTATAAACTTGTGTACATATTAACATCTTGGATTGTCGGATGTAATCTTGAACTGTGTATATGAGTGTCATATACGGATGGATACAGTAAGAGGCGTGCAATCTAAAGAGTCCATAGATAGCAAATAAAGCTGGGTACTTTATTTGTGGTTAATCTATAGATGCGGTCCATTTCGTAATATACAGTGATTCTATCCTGAATCATTCATATGAGATATGGGAATGGAGGCACCTTGTATGATGTGATCATATAGAACTGGGCCATGATCTATATGAATCTCACACCAAGATCCGTTTACCGATGAGATTCATATATATCAATTAATGATGGCTATATGTGGGTGATTTTAATCCTGAGTGTCTTATCGACTTCTTCAGGTTAGATCGTGGTCTTTGAACTACTGTGAAGGATCACACCATATGTAATAGCTATATCGATGGACACCGAGTTGTATCGGTCTGTGTAAAAACGTCTGTAGTTGAGAGAGTGTAGCTTCGGGTTTTTAGTGGAATAACACTGGAGTTAATAATCAATGAATATTAATTAAAGAGTTTAATTAATGATTCCAAGGATTATTGAAGCTCAAAATACTGTGGGTCCATTAGGTCCTCTTGCTAGCCCGATCGATTTTGGTAACAAGGGTCACGGTTAATTAATTGGATTGTCCAATTAATTGTGTTACGAAAGTGACACGTATTTATTCGGTAATTAATTGAATAATGAGATTATTTAATTAATAGATAATGGTGATAAAATAACTAAAATAATGAGATTATTTAATTATGTTATTACTCACTAAAAGAAGGGTGTATGTTGATATTTATTTTTGAATAAAATAAGATAATATGATTATTTTATTTTATTAAATTAAATATTTTATTTTTGAATTTAAATAGTTTGAATTTAAATAGTTTGAATTCAAAAATTAAAATCAAATAAAAGATATGAGATATTTTTTATTTGAAAGTTTTTAAAAATCAAATAAAAGATATGGGACATTTTTTAATTGAAACTTTTTAAAAATCAAATATATATTTGATCTAATATTTAAATATTATATATGTGATATACAATATTTAAAAAAAAAGAAAAAAAAAAGAAAAAGGATGTTGCGTGTACAACACACTTACTTACTTATATATATATATACTTTGATTAAAAACAAGTGAATGTTTTTGTTTTGGTTTTGGTCAAACGTAAAAAAGAAAGAAAAAAAAAACAAAAACAATTTTTGGTCTTCAGTGTCTGCAAATCATTGCATCAAAAAGAAGAAAATAAAACAAACTATTTTTTTTTTAACTATTAGAATTGTTCTAGGTAGTTTTTTTTAGATGAAATTGTTTCTTTATTTGTTTTTCTCTACACCCTCCATCCTAAGTTTCTAAGAACTGTGACGCGTTGACACGCAGTTACTAGTCCCGGGAATAGCTAGGAAGATCAGTGGTACAGACCAGGAGCATATTGAAAAGTGAAGGAGCCTCCAAACGTTAGTAAGATTATTAATATACTTTTTTATTATTGATTACAATTTCCTGTATTTACATATATATTTTATTAGTGTAATAATTTTTATATGTATTTGTTCAGAAAATAAATATGATCATAAGTTCACTGGTCCCAGATACAGATTACGATCTGTATAAAAAAAATTAAATACCCATTTTCGCTGCGTGATCAGTGAACGGGGTTCCAACAATTGGTATCAGAGCCAATTTTATTTTCAGAACAGGAAATTGCTTTCGATGCTCCTATATGTATGATTGTGTAAGCACGATTTAAATTGACTGTATGATGTTTTTGTCTATATATTAATTTTTTTTAAATTTGCAAAAACATAATTGATCGTTAATTATATGGTACTGTGGATTTAGGGTTTATGGGTTGTATAATTTTTTTATTATTATATATTTTTTAAACTATTATTGTATTGTAAAAAAAAATTGTAACCTATGTTGAAGACCTAGAAAAATCACGAAGAAAAATCACGAAGAAAAATTCATGAGATGAATCGAGGTGACCTGAAGAGACTGGAAGACTTGGAAATTACAAGAAGACCAAGGAATGCCTTGGGGGTATTTTTATAATTTTAGATTCCAATTTTTTTTAGGTTAAATAATCCACAGTACTCGGTCAATTCATATATGCTTTATATTATGTGACGATAAAAAACATTGTCATGCATACGTATGTGATTTAGATTAGATGTGCCTACACAAATATATTTGATATGTCATACATGCATCATAGCCTGATATTTTATGTATTTTTTTGAATGTGATTAAAATGGGTAAATACATAAATTGGCTATGAAAATGAGATTAGTTTTTTAATTGTTAAAAAAACTTAGTAATTCTCATTAATATTAATCTAGTTATTAAAGAGTTTAATAAGTTAGATTAATAGGGTCATTTATAGTAATTAGGATTAATTTGATTAATTACCTAATTATAAATGAACCGAATATTGTGTTAGAGTTTTAATAGTTAAAACTTGTTAAACACTTTCATAATAATCTAAGTTTAGTAAATAGTTTACAAAGACTTAGATTATTCACTAATAGATTAGATTTTTAATTGTTAAAAATCATTAATAATTTATTAGTTAATTAGAACTTGTTTCTAATAATGAATTAGTTAATGCACTAGATAACTTGATTAAAGTTAGTCGTTTGATCCTGTAGAGTCTAGGTGCATTAACGGATAATAGAAAACCCTAGTTTTAAAATAGTGAGTGGGAGAGGGATATATGGCATATATATCCCGCGGTCTCCATCATTAAATCAACACCGTGAGATCCGAGTGGGGCCTCGTGACGGCTTTGCTTTCGTCCTCCCTAAGGAGGGTTTCCACAAAGGTCAATACCAAGGTTGACTTCCTAACGGATAGGATTTCTGAGGGTATTTCGGGATTGACCGACCCTTTAGGCGGCAATTCTCGAGTTAAGCTCGTGAGATCTGAAATTGTGGGTTACACTCACGAAGGTTTTGATTAAGTTTTTTAATTAAAAACATGACTGAATAAACGATAGTTGAATGATATGGAATAAGAGTTATTATAGAATATCATTTGATTGAGAATGTCTCGGTCCAACATGCAAAGATTTGACTGACCCTAAGGCGGCACTTTTTTGTGGTATGTTGGATTGTCGTGGTATAGTAACTAATTTTTAAGGTAGTTCTAGTTCTTTAAACATGTTCATGCATCATGTTTAAATATATACCAAAGCACCCACACTTGTTTTAAATAAATGACTGAATGCATGTTTTATTTATTTCAGCAATGTCTTCTGCATTACTTCAAATTCTCGCAAACGATAAATTAACTGGTGATAACTACACAAAGTGGAAACTTAATATTAATGCAATTTTGGTCACCAAAGACCTCAAGTTTGTGCTTACGGAGGAATGTCCTCAAGCGCCTACTGCCAATGCCACACGAACTGTTCATGAGGCATACCAGCCACGGGTCTCATCTGATGAGAAGGCCTGAACATATCTGTTGGCATCTATGACAGACGTGCTTGTCATAAAGTACGAAGCAATGACTTCAACATTCGAAATCATGGAGTCATTACAAGCTATGTTCGGGCAGCCCTCCGAGCAAAAGCGACAAGAAGCTGTTCGTTCCGCTATGCTCGCTCGTATGAAGAAAGGAACGTCAGTTTGGGAACATGTCCTGAGCATGATATCCTACTTCAACATGACAAAAGTCAATGGCGGGGTCTTTGACGAACCCAGTCAGGTGAGCATCATACTGACGACTCTTCTAAAGAGTTTCGATCAGTTTAAAAGCAACTATGGGATGAACAAGTTAAAGTTCACTCTTACACAGTTGCTCAATGAGCTCACTACCTTTGAGTCCTTAATTAAGGACAACAAAGGCAAGACCGGTGAGGCAAATGTTGCCGAACCATCTTCCTCTAATAATAAGAAGAGGAAAAGGTCTCATGGGAAGGCAAAAGAAAAGCCTAAACCCAAGAAAGCCCAAAGAAAAAAGAAGGGCACCTTCACTGACCAAGACAAAGGAAAATGTTTCCATTGTAACAAGGTCGGGCACTGGAAGAGGAACTGTCCTCAGTATCTGGAGGAGTTAGCCAAAAAGAAAAAAGATGAAAGGTAAATATGATTTACTTGTTCTTGAATCTTGTTTAGTGGGAGATGATTCTTCACCTTGGATAGTTAATTCGGGGGCCACTAATCATGATTGTTATTCTTTGCAGTGGACTGATTCTTGGACACAGCTAGAGGATGGAGCCTTATCAATACGTGTGGGGTCGGGGGATGTCGTATAGGCCAAAGCAGTGGGAGCAATAAGATTGCAATTTTGTAATAATATTAATTTTTTATTATTAAACAATGTTTTTTATATTCCTGGATTTACACAGAATTTGATTTCCGTTCTAAGTTGTTAGAACAAAAATATTTTGTTTCTTTTAATAATAAGTCTGTTATTATTGGAAAGAATGGTCTGAATATTTGTTCAGGAATTAATGAAAACAATTTGTATGTGTTAAGACCGTTAATACATACTAATCTGCTCAACACCGAAATGTTTAAGGTTGAAAAAACAAAAACTAAACGACATAAGATTTCTCCAGATAATGACACGTATCTCTGGCATCTAAGGCTTGGTCATATCAACCTTGACCGGATAGACAGATTAGTAAAAAGCGGACCTTTAAGTGAGTTAAAGGTTGGCACCTTACCTGTCTGTGAATCTTGTCTGGAAGGTTAGATGACTAAGAGACCTTTTACTAGAAAAGGGCTTAGAGCTAAAGAACCGCTAGAGCTTATACATACAGACGTTTGCGAACCAATGAATGTTAAAGCTGGGGGTGGTTATGAGTATTATGTCACCTTTATAGATGACTACTCAAGATACGGATACGTCTGCCTGATGCAACGAAAGTCGGAAACATTTGAAAAGTTCAAAGAATTCCGAGCTGAAGTTGAGAATCAATTAGGTAAGACTATCAAGTCACTACGATCGGATTGTGGAGGTGAGTACCTTGACCAAGAGTTTGAAGACTTCATGGTCGAGCATGGGATAGTTTCCCAACTCACAGCTCCCGGTACATCTCAGTAAAATGGTGTATCGGAGAGAAGAAATAGAACCCTAATGGAAATGGTGAGATCTATGATTAGTTTCTCATCATTACCAAATTCCTTCTAGAGATATGCGTTACAAACAGCGGTATACATTTTGAATGTAATGCCATCCAAATCTGTTCTTAAGACTCCCCTAGAGTTGTGGAATGGTCGTAAAGCTAGTTTGCAATATTTCCGCATATAGGGGTGTCCAACACACGTGCTAAAGAGCAGAACTGGAAAGCTAGAATCCAAGTCTGTTGTCTGCCTGTTTGTAGGATACTCCAAAGAGACCAGAGATGGACACTTCTATAGTCCCGAAGATAATAGAGTATTTGTATCGACAAATGCATCGTTTCTTGAGGACAATTACATTAGTGACAATAAACCTCGTTCCAATATTGTATTAAATGAGTTGGAGCCTGGTGAGACTAGTGCTTCATCAACAAGTTTTGTTGATCCACAAACATCTGAGAGTCAAATGGTTCCTGATCAGGATACACTACCACCTAGACATAGTGAGAGGGTTGTGAGACAACCTGAACGCTATTTAGCTATAGGTGAGGGATAAGGTGTTGTCTCTGCTGATAGTGTGGATGATCCATTGACATTTAAGAATGCAATGGAAGATCCTGATAAAGAGGAATGGCTTAAAGCAATGAATCACGAGATGGAGTCCATGTACTCTAACACAGTTTGGGATCTTGTAGACTTACTAGATGGGGTAAAACCCATTGGGTGTAAGTGGATCTACAAGAGAAAGAGAGGAGTAGACGGGAAGGTAGAGACCTTCAAGGCAAGGCTAGTTGCCATGGGTTATACCCGGAAAGAGGGGGTCGATTATGAAGAAACCTTCTCGCAAGTAGCCATGTTTAAGTCTATTAGGATTCTCTTATCCATTGCTGCCTATTTTGATTATAAAATTTGGCAAATGGACGTCTAGACTGCAATCTTGAATGGCAATCTTAATGAGAGCATCTATATGATGCAACCAGAGGGATTCGTGTCTCCAGATCAGGAGCAAAAGGTTTGCAAGCTGTAAAGGTCCATCTATGGACTTAAGCAAGAATCTAGATCTTGGAACATTAGGTTTGATGATGTGATCAAAACCTATGGCTTCGAGCAGAACGTCGATGAGCCTGGTGTCTACAAGTGCATCATTGATAAAAAAATAGTTTTCTTAGTCCTATACGTAGATGATATCCTACTCATTGGGAATGATGTGGGAGTGTTGTCTAATGTAAAGGGCTAGCTGGCCAGCCAATTCCAAATGAAAGATTTGGGAGAAGCAAGTTATGTTCTAGGGATCCAACTTATAAGGGATCATAAGAACAAACTTATAGCACTGTCTCAGGCATCATATATCAACAAGATTCTTATGTGATTTTCGATGCAGAACTAAATGAAAGGTAATTTACCTTCCAGACATGGAGTTCACTTGTCTAAGGAATAATGTCCTAAGACACCTCAAAAAGTTGAGGATATGAGACGTGTTCCCTATGCATCAGCAGTAGGTAGTCTCATGTATGCTATGTTATGCACGAGACTGAACATGTGCTATGCAGTGGGAGTAGTCAGCAGATACCAGTCCAACCCAGGATTGGATCATTGGGTTACTGTCAAGACTATTCTCATGTATCTTCGGAGAATGAGAAATTATATGCTAGTGTAATCCGGACAAGATTTGATCCCGTTAGAATATACGGATTCTGATTTTCAGTTAGACAAGGATTCTAGAAAATCCACGTCTGGATCGGTATTCACCCTGGGTGGTAGAGCCATTGTGTGGAGAAGTATCAAGCAATCTTGCATTGCTGACTCCACCATGGAAGCCGAATATATAGCTGCTAAAGAGGCTGTTTGACTATGTAAGTTCTTGAGTGATCTGGAAGTTGTTCCAGACCTGGATAAGCCCATCACACTTTATTGCGATAACAGTGGTATTGTGGCTAATTCCAAAGAACCAAGAAGCCACAAGAGAGGGAAGCATATAGAGAGATAGTGCAGAGAGGAGATGTGATCGTCACCAAGATAGCCTCACAAGACAATCATGTTGATCCATTTACGAAGACCTTACCGGCTAAAGTGTTTTAGGGTCACCTAGATGGTCTAGGGTTACAAGACATGCCTCACATGCTTTAGTGCAAGTGGGAGATTATTGAGGTTTATGCCCCAAGCATGTAATTTGTAAATGGATTTATGAAGTAAATAAAAAGAAAGGTTCAATTCATTCTTGTTATGTTATTTATTATATAAACTTGTGTACATATTAACATCCTGGATTGCTGGATGTAATCTCGAACTCTGTATATGAGTGTCATATATGGATGGATACAGTAAGAGATGTGCAATCTAAAGAGTCCATAAATAGCAAGTAAAGCTGGGTACTTTATTTGTGGTTAATCTATAGCTGCGGTCCATTCCGTAATGTACAGTGAATCTATCCTGAATCTATCCTGAATCATTCATATGAGATATGGGAATTGAGGCACCTTGTATGATGTGATCATATAGGACTGGGCCATTATCTATATGAATCTCACACCAAGATTCGTTTACCGATGAGATTCATATATATCAACTAATGATGGCTATATATGGGTGATTTTAATCCTGAGTGTCTTATCGACTCCTTCAGGTTAGATCATGGTCTTTGATATATCAAAGGTGAGGTCAGATGCATTTCCTGATCAATATACTCCGTATGTTGGGATTGCGGTTTGGCTTGTGACTGGGAAGGTTTGTACACAATAGTGGAATCCACTCCTTCTTGTGAGAAGTAGATGGTAGTTCCCTTAAGGGTTGATTCAAGGCTTGGACAATATAAGCGCTCTCCTAATTCCGTGAAGAAATAGGATTTATTGTCCATTAGAGAATCAATGGTACTTAAAGGATATATGTAATTAGAGGGGTATAACGGACATTATGACCCAGCTCTAATTATGAACTACTGTGGAGGATCACACCATATGTAATAGCTATATTGATGGACACCGAGTTGTATCGGTCTGTGTAAAAAAGTTTGCAGTTGAAAGAGTGCAGCTTCGGGTTTTTAGTGGAA
The DNA here is from genome assembly GCA_032871835.1 of Dipteronia dyeriana. Classification (NCBI taxonomy): domain Eukaryota; kingdom Viridiplantae; phylum Streptophyta; class Magnoliopsida; order Sapindales; family Sapindaceae; genus Dipteronia; species Dipteronia dyeriana. Next base: position 48,599,318 of record CM065297.1, read on the forward strand.
TAACACCGGTGTTAATAATCAATGAATATTAATTAAAGAGTTTAATTAATGATTCCGAGGATTATTGGAACTGAAAATACTGTGGGTCCATTAGGTCCCCTTGCTATCCCAATCGATATTGTCGTATGTGAATATTGTCGTATGTGAATTTTACCAAACATACACGTCATCGATAGGAAGAAGAAAATTGTCAGGTGGACGCCCTAATAGGCACTCAGGAAATATCCTACGAGGCGTCATTAAAGAGAAGAAACCCGAGTAAACTAGTGAAACAAGACCTACTGAGGATCAATTAAACTACTCCGAATTAATTAAACGTACTCGGGGTTAGCAGAAATACATTCTCTACTTGGGATCAAGAGACGTCACTCGGGACCAACACACATCATATCCTATTCGGGAAGAACATAACAACCGAGCAAAGAAGCCTAGTAATTAGTCCATAAGTTAAGTCAAACAAGGTTCCTTAACAAAGAGGGATTCTAAAGAAGAAAGAGAATGTCAAGCATAAAAGGTTCCTCATCCGAGAACATTTCTATTTCCACAAAAGATTACTCTTATAAGGAAATAAGTCCTAATCGGACTACGTTAGTAGAATCACATTCAATCTCAATACAAGCCTCCGAAACAAGAAAGAAGACAAATCCACTATGAACAAGAATCCAAGTCACAATTAAATGTAAATATCTTTTATTACTTGTACAGAGCAGATTAGGGTTCTATAAACATATAAATAGATCCATAATCTCGTAAAAAGTGAGACAGAAAAAAGGCATAACAGCAATTATAGAGAGATCGAGAGCTTGTAAACATCATATTTTCATAGTGGATTTTGGTTTGGTTGATCCTTCAACCATCCATGGATATTTCTCCGGTCATCGGAGTTTTACTACGTAAAACTTGTGTCATGATTACTTTCTCTAATCTCTCTCTTTGAATTGATAGCGGAAATTCAATCCTTGTTGGCTTTTCTAACGAAATCCAGAAATCAACGTCAACAGATTTGATCTAATATTTAAATATTATATATGTGATATATATTATTATTATTTAAAAAAAAAAAAAAAAAAAAAAAGAAACAAGAAAAAGGGTGCTGCTTGTACAGCACACTTACTTATATATATATATATATATATATATATATATATATATATATATATATATATATATATATATATATATATATATATATATATATATATATACTTTGATTAAAAACAAGTGAATGTTTTGGTTTTGGTTTTGGTTTTGGTCAAACGTAAAAGGAAAGAAAAAAACAAACAATTTTTGGTCTTTAGTGTGTGCAAATCATTGCACCAAGAAGAAGAAAATAAAATATATATTTTTTTTAACTACTAGAATTGTTCTAGGTAGTTTTTTTTTAGAAGAAATAATTTCTTCATTTGTTTTTCTGTACACCCTCCATCCTAAATTTTTGAGAACCGTGACGTGCCCACACGCAGTTAATAGTCCCGGAAATAACTAGGAAGATCAGTGGTACGGACCAGAAGCATATTGAAAAGTGGAGGAGCCTCCAAACGTTGGTAAACTTATTAATATATATTTTTTTATTATTGATTACAAATTCCTGTATTTACATATATATTTTATTAGTGTAATAATTTTTATATGTATTTGTTTCTAAAATAAATATGATCCTAAGTTCACTGGTCCCAGATACAGATTACGATATGTATAACAAAATTTAAAAACCCATTTCCGTTGCACGACCGGTGAACGGGGTTCCAACAGTTAGATCATGGTCCTTGATATATCATGGGTGAGATCATATGCATTTCCTGATCAATATACTCCGTATATTGGGATTATGATTTGGCTTGTGGCTGGGAAGGTTTGTACACAATAGTGAAATCCACTCCTTCTTGTGAGAAGTAGATGGTAGTTCCATTAAGGGTTGATTCGAGGTTTGGACAATATGAGCGCTTTCCTAATTCCGTGAGGAAATAAGATTTATTGTCCATTAGAGAATCAACGGTACTTAATGAATATATGTAATTGAAGGGGTATAACGGACATTATGACCCATCTATAATTATGAACTACTGTGGAGGATCACACCATATGTAATAGCTATATTGATGGACACCGAGTTGTATCGGTCTGTGTAAAAGCGTCTGCAGTTGAGAGAGTGCAGCTTCGAGTTTTTAGTGGAATAACACCAGAGTTAATAATTAAGGAATATTAATTATAGAGTTTAATTAATGATTCCGAGGATTATTGGAGCTCAAAATACTGTGGGTCCATTAGGTCCCCTTGCTAGCCAGATCGATTTAGGTAAAAAGGGTCACGGTTAATTAATTGGATTGTCCAATTAATTGTGTTACGAAAGTGACACATGTCAGGAGTTGATTGAGTAATTAGATTATTCAATTGATTTTAATTGTCATAATTAAATAATAAGATTATTTAGTAGTGCAATTAGTCATGAATGGAGGGTTTCAGTTGTTATTTATTTTTGAATGATGAGATAATATGATTATCTCATTTATTAAATAAAATAAATTGAATATATTAATATCATAATTGATTAATAAAATATAGATTTTATTTTTCAAATATAGATATGATCAAGTTTTTTCAAATGTTTAAATTATATATATATATATATATGTGTGATATATATGGTTTTGAAAACAGAATAAAAGTCATCGGCTTTATTTTTTTTTAAGTTTCAATATATATTGATTTGAGATTTTAGTTTTTTTTAAAAAAAGGCAAAAAGCACAGGAGAAAAAACTTGCATTTGGTTTTGTTAAACGCACAAAAAAAAAGGACAAAAAAAGTTTTTTGTTTTATTTTGTGTAATGCATGTATGTTTTTTTTGTTTTATTAATAGTAAAACATACTTGATACATTTTTTTTTTTGCAAGTGTTGCGTGAGATTAGAAAATATATCAGTGCTCATTTGGTCCACGAGTGCGTGTGTATTTACGCATATCAATGTTTTAATGGGTCAAGTGTTTCATATGCAAGTTTTGTGTGTGAGTTAACAAGAAGAGAGATTCATGCGTGTATGAGTGCAAGTGTTGCACAGTGAATAAAAAGAAATTGTTTCTTCTTATTCATTCTCAACCTCTATTCAAGTTTCTGAGTACGTGACGCGCCCACATGAAGTTACCAATCCTGGGAGATAGCGAGAAAGATCGAGTGGTACAGATCAGGAACATTACAAGAAGTGAAGGAGCCTCCAAATGTTAGTACGGTTTTATTTTCTTCTTCTCTTTATATTGATTTTAATTTCCCGCATATACATATATTTTATTATTGTAATAATTTTATATGTATTAGTTCCAAAAATAATTACGATCCAAAGTTCACTTGTTCCAGATCAATTACGATTTGTATAAAAAATTTAAAACTGATTTCCGCTGTATTACCGGTGAACGGGATTCCAACAACATGGGCCCTAGCTTGTCCCGGATAGATGTTGCGGGTATTGTCCTATTGTGGGCAGGAACCGGTGGAGGGGGTCTTAACCGATCGAAGACGGGTTGCCTGGCAGAGGATCTGCTCGCCTCTCCTCGGGTAAAGATATGTCAGTTGATGAGCAATTCCTCTGCAGCTAGACGAAGGTGGACATTCTCCACGATGGCCATAACATGTTGGTTGATCATAGTTTGGTTCATTGCCTGAAGGGTTGAAGCCCGCTCCACGTCTTTCTGATACGAGGCTGACTTGTGATGCTTGGATTTCTTTCCCTTCTTTTGCCCTTTCTTGGTAGAGGGGGCAGATTGATGTCCTGAGATCTCGGTTTGTCCTTGAGTGGAGCGAAGCCTCATAATCACTGTAAAACAATAAACTTGTAAATGTAAAAACAATGGTGTGGGTTTCCCACAGACGGCAACATAAAGTGTTAACGGAAAATTTACTTGAGGTGAGAAATTTCAGCTAACACCCTCGAGACCGCTACCACGGAGGTGGCGGCCGGGGTAGATACCTCGTACCTACCTTGTTTGAGTAAAGGTGGGTGTTCAAGCATGAATATAATGAAAATGGGAATATATCTCTTTATTATAGATCGTGTATTTCATACAAAAATCTCTCAATCACAATCAATCTCACTAGGATACAGCATGGTGGCTACCTCACGCCTCTCGAATAGTAGAATACAACAACAACAGTGTTCTGATTACAGAATTTAGGCAATGACTCATCCATTTTTTTTTCTTTTTCCTTTACTCCCCGTTCTTAGTGCATATTTGGGCGTATTTATACATGGTCTAAATAGGTTAAATTTGTGATTCTCCCACCATGATTCTCTGAATGTCATCCCTCCTTATCGGGCGGGATCTCTTATTTAAAAGTCATTGACTTTGGATTAATGACGGAGTTGAGAATAACTCTGTTAGAGATAAGTTTGTTTTCTTTTTGAACTCAATCTCTTGCTCTGCACGTACGTGGCGATTTAATGTTTGTTAGGTGTGGATATGATCTTATGCCTTCATGGTAGCGTGATTCTTCTAGGAGGTGGTCGAGTACGGTGTTCACTATTTCTTGAGGTGAGGTAAATTCATGCTTTGGTTATGGTACTATGGGCTCGGATCGATCTTTCCAGGTCTCTTGGAGCTTGGGATAACCCCATAGGCCCTTATTGGTGACAGCGGGGCTTTTGGCGAGCTTCCTACTACATGTCCAGATAGGTCTGAATCTTCTCCCGACTAGATGAGGCAATTCTGAGGTATGCGCATATTGATTAACAGACTCTCACTTAGGTCTAGAGAGGATGACGGGCTCCTGGGGAGGTTGCAAGGTAGTTTCGACCTCAGGGGCCTTGATTTGGTATATAGAGCTCGATTCGTTTGTGTCGAGCTTCACCTTGGATGTTTCCTAAGTTTGGCGACCTTTCATCACTTTTTCAGGGTGGCTCCAAAGCTTGATCCCATGGCCTGGGGTTCCGTGGTGGGTGATCTCAGGTTTGGAACCGGGTCAGGAGAGTGAAGAATTTCTCTTTGGTCCATAGCCAAATTTGGCTATTAACAATAATCTACAAGCTTGAATTCTTCCTCACTTTCCTTAACACTACAAAGTACTTATAACAAATAATTTTGTCACTTTGTTACACTTGAACAAGCAATATAATAATAATAATAATAATAATAATAATAATATATATATATATACCAATAAAAAAAAAAGTTTTTTAAAGGAGCATTTGCATGATTCTCTTACTTTTGCAATCAACTGCTTTCACGACAAAATTTGTTCTCTGTTAAAAAAAAATCTCAGAAAGGAAACATTCAACCACTATTACATGATGAATAACAGTGAAACAAGTTATGTAATAAAATAATCATAAGATGAAACAGTACTGGAGATGTGATATATATTATGAAAACTAACAATAACAAACTTTATTAGAAATAGCAATTAAATGGCTTCTAAGAAACCACTTCTACTTGATATCTCTGTATATATTTTCCGGTGATTGTTCTATTTCTAAATTGTCAATTTGTTGTTAGTTCAATTATCTCCTTACTGATACAATTATACACAATTTAATTGTTATTCATTTTGCAGGTCAAACATCTATGGATTCCAATAAAGTTGATATCGATAATTTTACCTTCGACTCAAAGAGTTTGGAAGAGGAGTATGTTAAAAGTATTTTTCTTATTTCTTAAAATTTCCAAGTTATTATCTAATGTATTACATTTATCTTGTAGCTTTATGAACAACAATTCAATAAGAAGTTTAAGTGTTTAATATCAAGTGATCAAGCCATTAGGAAGAGTTAACTGTTATTATATTTGTTAACATGTTTTGGTTTTTCAATATTTCATGCCTTTTATTTGATTTTGAACTTGTGGACTTAATTATGGATTTATATTTGTGGACTTAATTATGGACTTGTATCATTTTGAAATTCCGTTTTGAGGATTTATTTGATTAATATTATAATTATTGTTGTTTGTATCCACTTTATTATCATTTGTATTTTGTGGTATTGGTTTGTAAATTGATTTTATTTGATTGCTTATTTTATTTTTAATGTATTTTAGTGAAATTACTATTAACACGTTAAATGGGTCGTATAAACGGGTCAGTTGACACGACCCACCGAATCCGTTAATCAAGCGGGTTATTCGTATCGTGTTTGTGTTGATCAATTTTTATTCGTATCGTATTTGGATTAAAGAGATCTAACCTATTTAATAATCATATTGTGTTAGGATTGACCCAAAAAAAATTGTATTATATCCAGATTGACCCTAACACGACTTGCCAACCAGTATTGATACCTTTGATTTGTTACGGAATTGATATTCAGGAAACTTATACGGATGATAGCCCGACCCGTAAACCCAACGGCTCGTTGGTCTCTTTCCAGGCTAATAGGATTCGTCGGTTTGTCGGTAGTCACTTTAACAGTAAACGAAACTGCATCCGGAAATATAATATATAATATTCAATCCTCACAAATCTTGTTTGAAAGTCAAATATTAATACTTAACACCAAAAATATAAAATAAAATAAAATAATTTGTTTTGATTTCAATAAAAAAAAAAATCGGTTCTAGGTTGTTCTTGTTTTTATTTATTTTAAAATTTATTTATCTGTTAATTACAATAAAAGCAAAGTGAAAGCTCTCTCGTAATTGAAACGAATACAAAGCATTGAAACTCGTCTCTCCATTGTCAAACTTTTGACATCTTTTGGATTTTTTTTTAAAGAGTAAAAGCTACAGTATTGTTGTTGAATAGTCGCATGATTGGAGAGGAGTATCTTTTCTTTTAATTTTTTTTTTTTATTAAAAATAAAATTGGGTTCGTTTTGAGTCTGCTCGAATCTCACATTTGTGGTGTAAAATTATAGCAAACTTATTAATAGATTTATTGATCGATCTGGGGTTTTTCTTTTTTGGGGGCTCAAATAATGTCGCCATCAAATGGATTCAATTCAGGAGAAGCGAGTAGCATTAGCTGTAATGGTATTTATATAGAGCATCAGGTCTCGAAAATGGACACTCTTGCTGGTGTTGCCATCAAATATGGAGTCGAGGTACTTTCTTCTTTGAAATTCTCTGTTGTTTTGTGATTTTTTACATGAAATTCCATGTGGGTATTTATCTGGGTGTCACGATCTGCTTGGTTTTATTGTTGTTTGTTGTGTTTTCTCAACTGGGTTGTGATCCGTTTCATGAGTAGATTGTTGATTGTGTTATGCTGATTATGGGTTTTTTTGGGTGGTGAATTGTTTTGGTGAATGTATGAATTAGGTGGCTGACATCAAGAGATTAAATGGGTTGGCAACAGATCTTCAAATGTTTGCTTTGAAAACATTGCTGATACCATTACCAGGAAGACACCCACCGTCTCCGAATTTGTCCAATGGTTCTGCTCCTTCATCTGGGTATAGTCGTAGCACCATTGGTTTCCTCTTTGTTTGAATTTTCTTAGCCCTCTGTTTTTAAATGCTTTAATATGCGAGTCACATTATATCTCACTCATAAAATTGAGTCCCAATGTTTATTTCCTTGACTCACAATTCTCTGAGCAGCATAGCATATAATTGAAGGCTGCTAATGCTAATCCTAATTTCAGTTTTCTTGAGTGCTACTAGTTATTGAAGGTACACGAGCAGTAATGAATTCCTGTATTACTTATGCTAGCATGTAGTTTACTATGGATGTTCATTACTGTTATTGACCTATGTAAATATTTTTTGGTTGATTTCTTTGTCTAGTGACCGATGCTGTTATTGTTGTGCGAGTCCTTTTGTGTGTCCAAATCTTGTGGTGCTGTTCCTTTTTTCAGTTTCCGGCTTTGTTCACCAAAATAAATATTGCTATTCAGTGATTACCATGGATGTTAAAAATCCAAACATAAAGGATTCTTTTGTAATATATCCTTTATTACTCTTCACTACATCATACTGAGTTTATATCTTATAAAAGAAAAAAAATATTAGAGTGAGTTTATCAGGATGAGGAAAAGGGTCTTTTTATGGGAGTGCATTTTGTCATCTCTCTCTTTCTGTGAGATATAACATGAAGGCTCCTTGGAATAGTCTCAATATTAATGGTTAGAACAATGTCGTTATTTTTTAAATCCCATATGTATCATGAATTTCTTTATAGCTTTGTTCTAGTTAACCTGAAATGCCAAGACTTTTACATATGGCCAAATATGGCTCGCTTGCTAGAATGTTGTTAAAAAAATAGTATTGGCAAAACAAAATATTGAATTTTGTCTTTAGTCAACTAAATCAAGCTTTTATTTGGAGTCTGCCTTACAATGAAGCTGGATTTGCAAAAGTCTTCTTGGTTGGGCATCAATTAGATCCCTATAATGGCTAATTTTTTGACATCCTCATCTTCCACCTTTGAATCGTCTTGCATTATCATCTCATAATTGTAGCCATTTCCAATGGTCTATGAGGCTTAGACTTTAATGTTTTCTCATTTTTTGGTTACTTGGTGACTGGTTGTGTGTAAGCTCCGTCGCATTTTTGGTTATTGTTGTAGGAAATTTTGGTTAAAGTAGATTTAGGTGTAGACATCGTTGGTTGGCCGTTAACTCCTTTTTCTTGAATCTTGGTCCAACTCTATACATTTTCATTTTATCTTCCTTTTTGTTCATTAATCGATGCCTATGACATCAGAAACTGTGGCATCTCTTTTATATGTTTTCTTTTTTAATCTTTAGTTTATTGCTCACTTTTTTCAAGTGTTGTGAAATCCAGTGTCTTTCTGGATTCATTAGCTGATATGTTATGGTAAGACTTGCTGGAATGGCTACTTACAACAAGGGGCTGCAGCAGTGTCCTTTCCTCGTCTATAATGAAGATAAATATGCCCGAGAGACCACAATACTACAAGCACACATGCATGGGCACTTAATTTTAAAACTCTTTATCTGATTTGCTTTATACAGGATTATGTGCTGTAATTTTTATTTTTTTCTTTACAAATAGGACTTGTCATTATTTACATTTTCTTCAATCTGATTACTGTACAATGTATCTATTGAGCTGTCATTTGCTTTAAATAGTTGCCTTTTCTTATATGTATCTTGTGCCACCATTGATTTGAGATTTGACTTTTGTTGCTATATGTGGTGGACTCTGGGATAGGCAGTTGCATTTCAAGAAAAATAATCTTAAATCTAAAATTTTGGTTTTTAAAGCTTGTAGATCATAGTTTAGATCCTTCAAAAAGCTTACTGTTTATCTGGAAAACTGCCAGCTTGACTTTGTTTGAAATGTGTTTATTTGATTCTTCAGATATTGCCTCTACCACTCATTTGTATAATTTATTGCACATGTGACATTTTTATTTCCTATTTATCTTCGTTATTGCGATTTAAAACACTCTAATGGTGAGTGATTGGAACCCTTGCATATTGTGATGTGTCAATTTTTTAGTTATTCAATTCATTTTTAGTATCTTGACTAGCAGCTATTTAGCTTGGCAAAAGCAGTGCTACCAATATTTTGAATATGCATGAATAGTGTCAAGATATTTGTAATTATTGTAGGTACAAATTTCCGACTTTTACAGATGTACAAGCATATGCTTTAAAGTTGATATATTGAAGGCTTTCTTTAGCATTCTGCACTTGGTAGATCACATCTAATTTCTCTTTTGGTTTTCTAGTCAAGATTTGTAGTGGCTTACTTCTTTAAAATCTTATTGCAGTGAAAACAATATCAAGAAGACACCGCCATGTCTGAGCTATTCCAATATGTTGGAATCATTTGAGTCTCTAAGAATCAATTCATCTGAACAGAAGGATTCCCTTGCCGGAGGCACTTCACAGTACTCTCCAGCGATGAATAGTTTACAGAAGTATTACGGTCTTGAAGCTCCAAATCACAAGAGTGCAGGTGAAGGCATGGAGATGTCCGTTTACAAAACAAGGAGTTTAGATTACTTTGATGATGGACTGCTTCCTAAAGCCTCACCGATCTCTGATCCATTATCAAACCGTCACAAGTCCAGAAATTATGTGAACCGTTTCTTGGATGAGAATGGTGCAATGGGTGACTATGTTTCCCTTGCTGAAGCTGGAGATGGGGATGGTGAGAAATCAAATGAGAAGTCAGTCCGAAGGCGTCAAAAAGCTGAAGCTGAATCAAGAGTTGTCACACCCGAGAAGTTTTTGAAAGAAGAGAACGGTGGTGGAGGCAGTGGCTTTTCAGCCGTAACAGGAAAGGGTTTAGCCATGAGGCCGAAATCAACTAGTCGAACATCACTGGCCTATGATTCAGACTCGGGATGGCTGAATTCTATTCCAGTAGGCGTGGGGGATTCCATACTTACTGACGGACTGCTCGGTGTTCGTAAATCATCAAGCACACCAAGCTTCCAAGACCAGGACAATAGTAGTTCATCCCTGTGGCCAACTTCAAAGTGGAGTCTAAAATCTGACTTGCAGGCTCTCTCATCTGTAGCAATAGCAAGACCAATCTTTGATGGCTTACCAAAGCCAGTAACTGGCCGCAGGAGCAAAGCTGCCCTTGACTAGGTCAACTCTTTATCAAACTCGTGAAATTGATTTTTATTCCCCAATTTTTTTGTGATGGATTGGAACACCACACTATCACGTGTCATATAGCCGCTTTCCAAGTGTAATTAAAAGGGAAGAAATATAGCTAAAATGAATACAGCATCAAATGTTTATTCAAGTGATATATGCCTGGTAATAATTCTGATAGGCATCAGCAGCAGCAGTTGAGCTGGGATAAAAGTGTCTGCTTTTCTTATTGCTTTCCAGTATCGGAATGTCTACTAATTGAAACACTGAAGTTGAAATCTTTTTTAATAACCTAGTCTTTTATGGATGAGTCCAGTATGTAAGTTCATTTTTTTTACCCATTTGTATCATTTTATACTCATTTAAAAAATCTATGGAGAATGTATATTGGTACCTTTAAGATCATTTTATATCTTTATTTTTGCATGCTGTGATGAGGTATTTGTATTAATTGAATTAGATGTTAACACATCATCAAAGTTAAGCTAATTGGAATTGCTTGTAAGATGATTAGTTCTAAGGATTCTAAAGATGTACCGAGGAGATAATGATACAATATATTAATAACAAAGTTCAATACATCAAAGGTCTATATGTAAGATTTTCAAATGTAACCTATTCAAGATTGATCAACTAAGAGAAAGATCCATTATTCATGCACACAATTCATGTTTAGATGTTAAGTAAAGTTCATACCCAACAATCAACATGTGAATTTATTAAACATAAGTGTATACTCAAGATAGACAAAAGATATAATAGATCATTACTAAAAGTGTTCACATATATATAATCAGTAAATCCTCAACAAAAAGGATTTATCCACTTATTATTAAATAGATACAAGTAAAGTAAAGAGAAAGATAAAGAAAGATTATGGATTATTGATACTCCCTTCTATACTTGCTCAACAAAACCTTGCTTGATGGACGGAGAGTAGATCTAATTACCACTACTTTGAATATTCTAATTCTAAGTTATGAAATCTAAAGTATTTAATCTAAAATACAAGATCAAACTGAAAGTGAAAGTGAAAAGGTGTTTCGAACTCTTAACACTTAAGCACAAGACTACAACACAAGACACATTTTTTGGAAAAAAAATGTATTTATATAGTGGGAAGAAGATTTGGCTGAAAGCCACTTGCAGGGTGACGTGGAACAAGATCTGCGATTATGATCTTCGACTTGGACCTCGCAGTTTCATCTCGCAATTGAGTCGGCACAAGATCTGCCACTCCATTTTGCTGGTTGTAACTCAGATATGAAATTATGTTTGTACTGCGACTTCATTCTACAGCCGTGAAGTTGCAGTCACATCTCCCAGTGTCTTCTGGGGCTGATCTGCTAGTTGCTTATGCGAGTAAAAACTCGCAGTCTTCTCTCACAATCTTTTCTGGAACTGAATTGCTAGACAGAACTCGCAGTAAGGACTTTGTAGAAAAATATCTGGTTTGACTGCTACCTCCTTCTGCGAGATCTAACTCACAGTTGCTTCTCGTAATACTTTCTATAATTGTTCTACTGTCTCGCTCTGCGAGTTGTAACTAATAGTGCTAACTCGCAGACCTGCCCTGCTAGGTTTTTGTCGCAGCTTGAACTGGCAATATCATCTAGACTTGATCTGTGAGTTCATTCTCATAGAATGGACTCACAGATTTCTTCATACATGCAGTTTTTACTTTGCTTTCTCCATATTCTTCATCAAGTCCTCAATTGCCCATGAATAACAAAAATACCTACAAAAAACTCAAAGAGATAATTAAAACACACAAATGTCCGATAAATAGACAAAAAAAAAATGAATTAGACCTCAAAATATATACAAACTTAGAGCGATCAATGATACATACAGAAGAGCCTTCAAACACAAGTACTGTCATCAGAGTGTTCATACCGGTAAATGAAGCGTGTGACTTATGAACAATCAATGTATATAAAGAGGGAGCTAATAATCTCAAATCTCAATTGTAAATTCTCTTTTTATAAGAAAAATTATTGTTCATTATTGCATCATAAATTTAATTTTGTACTTTTTATCAATCCAAAGCAAACTTAATCCCTCCAAAAAGCTATGCTTGAATTTATCACATTTTATGTATTCACAATGGTATCTCCAAATTCAATTGGCCGATTGGTGAATACATATGTCAAATAAAAATTCATTAAATCCTCTAATTTCATCTTTATCTCATGGTCTTCAGAACAACTGTTACCTTAGAAATGCTCCATAGGCTGAATTATCATAGCCATAGAAATAACACAGTAAAGGTGCAAACATTACCCTGTCACTTCAAGATAGAGTGAATGATCATGAGAACACCATTTGAAGTTGTTGGAACCCTGCTCACTGGTCACGCAACGGAAATATGTTTTAAAATTTTTATACCGATCGTAAACGATCCGTGACCAAAGAACTTAGGATCGTATTTTTTCGAAACTTATACATACAATATTATTACAGTAATAATACACACACACACACACACACAAAAGAAATTGAAATCTAATCAGAAGTAAATATTAGAACCGTACCAACGTTTGGAGGCTTATTCACTTTACGATATGCTCATGGTTCAAACCACTTGATCTTCCTCGCTATCTTTCGGGACTGGTAACTGTGTGTGGGTGCGTCATGGTACTCAGGAACAACTGGAGGAGAAGAGAGAAAAAGATTTTTTTTTTCTTCTTGATCGAAACCTAGAACTCATTTTAGGGTTCATTTTCTTCTTTTGTTTTACGTACGATTAACACTTAAGTGTTTTTTCTCTTTTCAATTGTCTGTATTCAATTAGTTTCCAAATAAATATCTTTAATAAAACAAGTTTAATTAAATCTTTTAAGATATCAGATATCTTTAATGATTTTAATTATTAGTTTTTTATTTGAATTTAAACTCTTTTAAATTCAAAACCAAATATTTAATTTAATAAAATTATATAATCATATTATCTGATTTTATTCAAAATTAAATATCAACTAACATCCTCCATCTAGTGATTAATGACATAATTAAATAATCTTATTATTTAATTTTGTTAACCGGACAGGTCTAGGTGAGGAATTTCAATTAGCACCTTTAACCCGCTACCCTGTAAGTTGTGGGAGGTAGGTACCTTGTACCTCGGTGATCTTGTATGAATACAGAGTATGGTGTGGTAGGTAGGAGACAAGTCATCCCACTCGTCGGGCTTCGTGCATATGGAGGAGACATAGTGCTTGCGGTTCCCTTACTGGTGTAAGGTCTGGTCCTAGTCCCCCGTCCACGGTCCTGGTCCAGGTCCAGGTCCACGGTCTTGGTCCAGGTCTAGGTCCAGGTCCCTAGTTTTGGTTCCCAATCTTCTTTATAGGTGTCCTCCAACCAAATAGCAAGCAAGGAGGTAGGATCGCTACTCCTCGGTAGTTTCCTGAGCCATATAGCAAGAAAGAAGGTAGGATTGGTGCACCTGATTGATATATCTATGGTAGTGAAAGATTGGACCACCTGTTAGCGACTCCTCGCCTCTAGGTACTTTCAGTCGGGGCCGAGACTTGTCTTGGTTCTTCTAACTTCTTTAGAGCAGTAACTCGACATGCAGATAGGTGGCTAAGACCCGCGGGGTCAGAGACTAACTCACATTCATACACACATGCATAATACAGAAGATATATGAGAGAAAGACAAGACTTTTGGTAGAGGTGGACTAAACAAGTAGGAAAAAGCATCACGAGTGATCATATGTTGAAAAACCCCAAGGCAATATCCAAAGAAAGGAGGAATATCCTTCCTTATATATATATCGAGAGAGATTGGTCATGAGAGCTTACAAAGATAGCGTAGTGGTACAACGTAGATGCTCCAGAGAGTTTACAATAGTAATCGAATGTTAACCAATCCTGATATATTCTTAGGAGAGGTAATATATGCAAGTGAAAAAATACCACAATGGTGACATAAGGAGAATTCAGACGAGATGCCTTTTACACTGTTAACGATGGTGAACAACTCTTTATTTTGTCGATCTCTGGATCTTGGGAATCCATTTTTGCCTCTCTTTTAATAGGTGATTTCTGGATCATTTATGAGATGTGAGATAGGTGTCGAATCCAGCCCCCTTTCTATTGTGCTTTTACTAGTCTATTTATACACTGTAATTAGGGTTTTTATTCTTGGCTTGCTAGCCAAAAATTATTGGATTGATCTTCCTTCCTTATTAGGCGGGATTTTGTAGTTGAGCCCAAAGAATCAGCTCGTGAAGGATATCTTGGAGGGAAATGTGTTTGTTTCCTCTTTGAACTCTTTCCTTATATGAATTGCCATTTAAAGAGTTGATTGATCTTCCATTAATAATGTTGATTATCTCCATTAATAAAGTTGACTGCCTCCATTAACATGGTTGACTCCATGAATGGTACTTTAAATGTCATGAAAGTCAACCCTCTCTTCCTACGTTGCTTGGAGGAGAACTATGGTTATGTATTCTGGTGGCACGGTACCTTACTGTTCCGGTATGCTCTTATTGACCTTTTTCTAGCAGGCCGGTACCTTCCTGATAATATTCTTCTTACTAGGCAGGTAGGATACATACCCTGGATGGGTCCTAAATAGGTATCGCGGTACTCAGGTACCGGGCTAGTGTCGTGGTACCTAGGTTCTAGGCAGAAGGTGCTATGGTACCTAGGTACTAGGTAGGAGGTACCATGGTGCCGTTTTAGCTTGATAACTGGTAGTATGTGGGAGGTGGTGCTGACTTCTTCTTGGTCTATGATATCGAGTATCCCCGGTATTTTGGTACCAGCATCAATCTAAATTCTACCGGGTAGGCCCTACCAGGTACCAGGCAGATGGAAAATTCTTCTTAGGACCCTAGCCAAAAATGGTTGTTAACAAATTTATTTAATCACCATTATTCATTAATTAAAAAATCTCATAATTCAATTAATTCTCTAATAAATACGTGTCATTTTTGTAACAGAATAAATTGGACAAGCCAATTAATTAATCGTTTCCCTTGTTACCTAAATCGATCGGGCTAGTAAGGGGACCTAATAGACCCATAATATTTTGAGCTCCAATAATCCTTAGAAATAATTAATTAAACTCTTTAATTAATATTTCATAATTATTAACTTCGATGTTATTCCATTAAAAGCCCGAAGCAGCACTTTCTCAACTGTAGACGTTTTTATACAAACCGATACAACTCGATATCCATCGATATAGCTATTACACATGGTGTGATCCTCCACATTAGTTCCTTTTTAGAGCTGGGTCATAATGTCTATTACACCCCTCCAATTACATGTATCCTTTAAATATCGTTGATTCTATAATGAATAATAAATTCTATTTCCTCACGGAACTAGGACAGCACTTATATTGTCCAAGCCGCAAATCAACTCTTAAGGGAATTACCTTCTTCTTCGTACAAGAAAGAGTGGATTCCACGATTGTGTACAAACCTTCCTAGCCACAAGCCAAACCGCAATCCCAACATACGAAGCATATTGATCAGGAACTGCATCGACCTCACCCATGGTATATCAAAGACCACGATCTAACTAGAAGAAATCGATAAGACACTCAAGATTAAGATCACCCACATATAGCCATCATTAGTTGATATATATGATTATTATCGGTAAATGGATCTTGGTGAGAGATTCATATAGATCATGGCCCAATCCTATGTGATCACATAATACAAGGTGCCTCCGTTCCCTAATCTTCATATAAATGATTCAGGATAGAATCATCGTACATTACGGAATGTACCGTAGCTATAGATTAACCGCAAATAAAGTACACAACTTTGTTTGCTATAAATGGACTATTTGGATTGCACATCTCTTACTGAATCCATCAGTATATGACACTCATATACACAGATCGAGATTACATCTTGCAATCAAGGATGATAATATGCACAAGTTATAAAATAAACAATACAACAAGAATGAATTGAATTTTTTATTTTATTTTATAAATCCATTTACAAATTACATCTTTAGGACATAAACCCCAACAATCTCCCACTTGCACTAAAGCATGTGAGGCATGTATTATAACCTTATACCATCTAGGTGACACGAAAACACTTTAGCTAGTAAGGTCTTCGTAAATGGATCAACATGATTATCTTATAAGGCTATCTTTGTGACGTTTACATCTCCTCTATGCATTATCTCTCTAATGAGATGACACTTTCTCTCTATATGCTTCCCTCTCTTATGCCTTCCTAGTTATTTGGAATTAGCCACAACTCCACTGTTATCACAATAAAGTGTGTTGAGCTTATCTAGATTTGGAACAACTTTAAGATCATTCAAGAACTTGCGAAGCCAAACAGCTTCTTTAGTAGCTTCACAAGCGGCTACATTTTTGGCTTCCATGGTGGAGTCTGCAATGCAAGATTGCTTGATACTTCTCCCAACAATGGCTCCACCACCTAGTGTAAAAACTGATCCCTATGTGGATTTCCTAGAATCTCTGTCTGATTGAAAATCAGAATCCGTGTATCATAACGGGATCAAATCCTATCCAGAATACACTAGTATATTGTTTCTCATTCTCTGAAGATATTTGAGAATAATCGTGACATTAACTCAATGATTCAATCCTGGGTTGGACTGGTATCTGCTGACTACTCCCTCTACATTGCAGATGTCCGGTCTCGTGTATAACATAACATACATGAGATGACCTGCTGCTGATGGATAGGGCACACGTCTCATATCCTTAACTTCTTGAGGTGTCTTAGTGTAGGGAAAAGTCGATTCAAAATGAGATAGAAGCGTAAAATTAGGGTTCGGTATATTTTAAAAAATTTCCCTTTAAAAGAAAGAACCTTAACCCTAGATTAATTGACGTATATTAAAAGTATCGTACCTTTTTCTCGTGACGATTGAACTAGAGTCGAATTGAATCCGTAAGATCTTCCAATCCAATAATGAACTTGAATCACCTAGGAGTGTGGGCTCCCATTCTTTAAAGTGTATACCTGAGGATGGAAACAAACACAATCTCTTTCTTTTGTTAGTCACAATAACCCTCCAAGAGAAAACCTAAGAAAGTTCGGTCACTTATGAATTATCAATCTATCTGATTGAAACTCGTGTGAACCTGATTCGATTTTTGTACACAAAACTCTTTCGATGTAAAGGATACTAGTGCACTATCGAAAACAAAAACGTTCCCCTTTTCTCTTCTCCTTGGCCGAATTCAATACACAATATCTATGAGTTGGCCGAATTTTGTCTAGAGCAAAAACTAATTTTTTTTCTCTCTCAAAATTCTCTAGCTTGGCCGAAATCTTTCTCTAAGAAAAACTAAGGCTTTGCCGAATTCTATCTCCCATATATGTAGTGGCTGAATTCCTTGCCCTAATTTATTTAGGGTTGGCCGAATTCCTCTTGTCTTGAGTTTAGGAGACCTAATCCTCTCCTAAAGAGGATTTACTTGTTGGACAGGAATCCTATGTTGGATGTAATTTGTAAATGGATTTATGAAATAAATAAAAGAAAAGTTCAATTCATTCTTGTAGTGCCTATATTTAACATCTAAGATTGATGGATGTAATCTCGAACTGTGTATATGAATGTCATATACAGATGGATACAGTACGAGACGTGCAATCTAAAGAGTCCGTAGATAGCAAATAAAGCTGGTACTTTATTTGTGGTTAATCTACAACTGCGGTCCATTCCGTAGTGTATGGTGATCCAATCCTGGATCATTCATATGGAGATATGAGAATGGAAGCATCTTGTATGATGCGATCATATAGGACCGGGCCATGATCTATATGAATCTCTCACCAAGATCTGTTTACCAATGAGATTCATATATATCAGTTAATGATGGCTATATGTGGGTGATCTTAATCCTGAGTGTCTTATCGACTCTTTTAGGTTAGATTGTAGTCTTTGGTATACCATTGGTGAGGTCAGATGCATTTCCTAATCAATATACTCCATATGTTGGGATTGTGGTTTTGCTTGTGGCTGGGAAGATTTGTACACAATAGTGGAATCCACTCCTTCTTATGAGAAGTAGATGGTAGGGTTGATTCGGGGCTTGGACAATATGAGCGTTCTCCTAGTTCTATGAGGAAATGAGACTTATTGTTCATTATAGAATCAACGGTACTTAAAGGATATATGTAATTGG
Organism: Dipteronia dyeriana; assembly: GCA_032871835.1. Taxonomy (NCBI): domain Eukaryota; kingdom Viridiplantae; phylum Streptophyta; class Magnoliopsida; order Sapindales; family Sapindaceae; genus Dipteronia; species Dipteronia dyeriana. Next base: position 48,617,963 of record CM065297.1, read on the forward strand.
AGTGGTATAACAGACATTACGACCCAGCTCTAATTATGAACTACTGTGGAGGATCACACAATGTGTAATAGCTATATTGATATATACCGAGTTGTATTAGTCTGCGTAAAAGCGCATACAGTTGAGAAAGTGTAGCTTCGGGTTTTTAGTGGAATAACACCGAAGTTAATAATCGTGAAATATTAATTAAAGAGTTTAATTAATTATTTCTGAGCATTATTGGGGCTCAAACCGTGGCTCCATTAGGTCTCTTTGCTAGCCCAATCGATTTAGGTAACAGGGGTCACGATTAGTTAATTGGATTGTCCAATTGATTGTGTTACGAAAGTGACACGTATTTATTCGGAAATTAATTGAATAATGAGATTATTTGATTAATGAATATTAATGATTATGTAAATAAAATAATTATATTATTTAATTGTTTAATTAATCATTAGTTGGAGGATGTTGATTGATTTTTAATTTTTTAAAGATAAAATAATTTGATTATTTTATTTTTGAATTTAAAGAGTTTGAATTCAAAACAAATTGATTAATATCTTTAAAGATATGAGATATCTTAAAAGATTTAAATCGATTAGTTTTATTTATATATATATATATATTATATTTTTTATATTTAAAAAGAAGAAAAAACAATGCACATATATCATTGTTTGTATAGGATACAAATACATGTGTGCTTGAATCAATAATAAAAAGAGAAACAACAAAATAGAATTTGTATGTGATGCAAATTGGTACACGTGCAACAACACTTATAATAAAAGGAATTTGCATATGATGCAAAAAGATGGTTCACGTGAAACAACACCACACCTAGATATCAACAAATCATTAATTCAAAAAGTTTTTTTTTGTAAGAGTTTGCATGAGAATAATATACTGATACACGCATCAGCTAAATGATTTTAGCTTTGTGTGCATGAGACGCATATGTGTGATATTGTGCAAGTGTTGTGTACTGATATTGAAGAAAGAGTTTTTTCAAGGTTTCTCTCTATATCCTCCATTCAAGTTTCTGAGTACGTGACGTACCCATACGCGGTTACCTGTCCCGGGAGATAGCGAGGATATCGTGTGGTTCAGACATAAGCATATTGTAAAGTGAAGGAGCCTCCAAACATTGGTAAAATTGGTTCAGAAATGAGCATATCGTAAAGTGAAGGAGCCTCCAAACGCTTGTAAGATTTTCATCTTTTTTATATTGATTAGATTTTCCTGTATATACGTATATTTTATTATTGTAATAATTTTATATGTATAAGTTCCGAAAAATAATTATGATCTCAAATTCACTGGTCTAGATACAGATTATGATCTGTATTTTTTTTTATAACCTTACTTCTGTTGTGTGAACGGTGAAGGGGGTTCCAACATCCCATTTCTAGGTGGATTTACTTGGTGACAATGAATCCTTTTCAAAGAAAGATTTCTTTTCCACACCAAGACTCCTAATCCAACACAAATAGTATATTTATTAAATAACCAATTATGAAATATAATTAAATTGTGGCAAAATCAAAAACTTCATAATTTGACCAAGTGTCAATTAGAGTCCTAGTAAAAATCAAATACTTCCTTATTTGACTAAATAAATAAATTCTTATTATTTATGTACTTATCGAATATAGTATTTGATACTTATTATATTACCAAAAATAATATGACTCTAGGAGACCATCTCCTACAAGGAAAAAGATTTTGACTTTTAATTAACTAATTAATTAATTAATTAATTAATTAATTTCTATTTAATTAATTAATTAATTTCTATTTAATTAAATAATAAAATAAAAACAATATATAAGGTAATATAGTCCCTTGCCGCCCAAGCTATATAAATATGGGCCAAATATTATTTTTCCTATTTTATTATATCCATTGGACTTAAATAAAAAGTCCACATGTCAACTAGACCTATTCTTACTCAAAGAAATAAGTCAACATGCCTTAATACAATTCAAGATGGACCCATAAATTAATCCGGTACAATATATCAAGTGATCCATACAAGCTCGTGTGTATTCAGGATATTGGTGGGCTATTTAAATTTAAGCTCCATTAGACATAACCTAATCACAATAAACAAATGGTTCACTTAGGTCTGATATATTAATTTTAGTTCATTCCACTAAAGAACTAAAATTGAACTCATAAATAAAAATAGAATAAGTTAATATTGCTCATCATGCCCTAGACAATTTTAGTGGAGATAATGTATCCTGATAAAGAATACCAGTAATCGCCAAAAGCACGTAGACCTCCTATAGCTCTTCTAGTTACTATATTTACTCAAATGACAACATTTTGAACTTGGATATTTTGATTTATCCAGAAGCCATGTTTCAATAGACACTTATTGAAACATTAACGTTCAGATTTCATATCCAATACCTCAAAACATCTGTATGATAATATTATACTCTCATTTAATAAATAGAGCCACGATGTCCATATCTATAAATGAAGTCCTCTATCGATTAGTAAATGAATACCGCCAAACTATTGAGGCTAGACTATGTTATATTATCATACTCGTTGAAAGCTCAAATGATAACACTTGCAACCATAAGTCCAATATTATTTTTTATATTTTATTAAATCCATTGGACTTCAATAAAAAATCCACATGTCAACTAGACCAATTCTTACTAAAAGAAACAAGTCCACAAGCCTTAATACAATTCTTGATGGACCCATAATTTGGTCTGGTAGATTATATCAAGTGATCCATGTAAGTTCGTGTGGATTGAAGAATTTGGCGAGCTATCTAAATTTAAGTTCCAAAAGACTTAACCTAATCACAATCAACAAATGATTCACTTAGGTGCAATCTATTAATTTTAGTTCATTCCACTAAAGAACTAAAATTGAACTCTTAAATAAAGTAGAATAAGTTAATATTGTCCATTCATACCCTATACAATCTTAATGGAGATAGTGTATCCTCATGAAGAATACCAATTATCGCCAAGGGCACATAGACCGCCTATAGCTATCCTAGTTACCATATTTACTCATATGACCACATTTTGAACTTGGATATTTTGACTTGTCCTGAAGCCATGTTTCAATAGACACTATTGAAAACTTAACGTTAAGATTTAATATCCAATACCTCAAAACATCTACCTAAGGGTAGAATTCTTCTTTGAAAAGTGTTGGGATTATGTTCGATACCAAGAGTTTTAGATTCTTTTGCTAGCATTTGAGTGGGATCAAATATGTTATGATGAGATTAAATCATCAAAGTGTGGTGTCTTTGGTCAAACAAATCTAGTGCGATAGGTGCATTGATTATTATCAAAATGAAATACTTTATCTAGAACCGTCAGTGGATAAAAGTTTTCATTTGAAGACAATCAGAGAGTCTACCTCAATCCTGAGATAAATGATGGACTTATGGTTGCAAGTGTTATCTGAGCTATCAATGAGTACGATTATATATCATAGTCTATCCTCGATAGTTTGGTGGTATTCATTTGTTATCGATAGAGGACTTCATTTATAGATATAGACTTCGTGATTCCTTTTATTAAATGAGAGTAGAATACCATTATATGGATGTTTTGAGGTATTGGATATTAAATCTTAACGTTAAGTTTTCAATAATGTCTATTGAAATATGGCTTCTTGACAAGTCAAAATATCCAAGTTCAAAATGTGGTAATATGAGTAAATATGGTAACTTGGAGAGCTATAGGAGTTCTATGAACTCTTAGCGATTAGGGGTATTCTTCACGAGGATATACTTCCTCCAATAAGGTTGTCTAGGGTATGAATGAGTAACATCAAATTATTCTATCTTTATTTAAGAGTTCTATTTTAGTTCTTTAGTGGAATGAACTAAAATTAAATAGATCGGACCTAAGTGAATCATTTGTTGATTGTGATTGGGTTGTGTGTATTGGAGCTTAAATCTAGATTGCCCTCCAAGATCCCCAATCCATACGAACTTGCATGGATCACTTGATATATTCTACTAGACCAATTTAGGGGTCCATCTAGAATTGTATTGAGGTATGTGGACTTGTTTCTTTTTGTAAGAATGGGTCTAGTTCACATGTGGACTTTTTATAAAGGTCAAATGGATTTAATAAAATAAGAAAATAATATATTGGCCCATTTATATGGTTTGGGCGGCAAGGCTATTTAGAATAGCTTAATTATATTGTATTATTTTATTATTTAATTAAATGGAAATTAATTAATTTGGTGATTAATTAACTATTTGATTAAAAGTCAAAATGTTTTTCTATTAGGAGATGGTCTCCTAATATTATACTATTGTTGGTAGTATAATAAATATTAAAGACTTTATTTGATAAGTAGATAAATAAATTGAATTATTTATCTAATCAAATTAGGAAGTCTTTAATATGGTTACAAATACACTATTGAGTTGGATTAGGAGTCTTGGTGTAGGATAGAATTCCTTTTAGAATAGAATTCTTAACCACCAAGTAAATCCACCTAAGGAAAGGATTATTGCCCTCCAAGTAAATCCTTCTTGGAAGAGGATTTGGTCTCCTATATATACTTGTAAATTTCGACCAAGCATGAATTTTTGGTGTGAGAAGTTGTTTTTTATTTGTTTTTTATTGTTGTAAAAAAAAACTTTGTCCAATTCATCGTGTGAAAAATTCGGCCAAGCATAGAGAAAAAAGGGAACGTTTTTGTTTTCGATAGTACACTAGTATCCTTTGCATCAAAAGGGTTTTTTGTACAACATCGAATCAAGGTTTTTTTTTTTTGGGTAAATAAATAGTATAATAGAAAGAAGGAAGGAATGTACAAATACAAGGGGCATACCCCAGGAAGAAAGGGACACAAAGCCCAGAAACAACGTTCAAACAACCAACTCTCTAATAAGAGCTAAACCAAAGGCTTTACAAAGAGCACTGAGCACAACACAAGCCCACACCACCTAGGGATAACTAGAGATGAGAGGCTAATTCTTCAACTTGAGAGAAGAGAGCCGGCAACGAATAGTATCTGTAATGATCTAGGCAACCTCTCGACTAGGCTTTCGAGAGCTTTTAAAAATATGAAAATTTCGCTCTCTCCAAATAAAATAGACGGCAACCGTAAGATAAAGTTTTTTTGTCACGACGGACGGGGAGCTCCCCTTCCAATCAATGGACACCCAATCAATAAGATCATTCCAACTAAGATGAATCCCAAGACAACCACATTTATTCAAAAGTTGTGTCCATATGGCTTTGCTATAAAAACACTCAAAGAAAAGGTGAGCATGAGTCTCGGCTTGAGAGTTACAAAGGACACACGTAGTAACAACTTGAGGGTCGTAGCGCTGAACACGATCCAAGGTAGAAAGCCTACCTTTAATAGCTAACCAAAGGATGAAACCCATCATCGGGATATTCTGCAGGAACCACACAATTTTATACCAAGAAACCAAAGGATGAGGGGTTCTAAGAGACTCTATAGCAGACGCAGCTGAATAAATGCCATTAGAAGAAGGAAGCCACATAATTCTATCATCCAAAGTTAAGTTTGGGTTGTAAGAAGGCATACGACTCCGAATTTCAGCAAGGTCAATGGAATTAGCAATAGGCCATCTCCAATTATCATCAAGAACAATGGCATTAACCTTAGCATTGATAGAGAGTCCAGAATCATAAATAACACGAGAGCTTCATTTCGATCGAATAGGGCCATTCAGATGCTAATTATCAAACCATAAGGAAGTTTTCAAGCCATAACCAATGATGTGCTGAATTAAAGGACGGGCAAAAGGCCTAAGAAGAAGAAGTTTTCTCATATTCCAAGAACAGATATGAGGAGCCTTCACCTTCCACAAATTGGTACCTTTGAGGAGATAGGCTTTGATCCAAGATGTCGAAAGATTACTAGTGCCATAAACCATAATCCATATATGTCTAATCATAAGTGTTTTGTTCCACAAAGAGAGGTCCTTGATTCCAAGACCACCCTCTTTCTTTGGAACACAAATATCAGACCAAGCAATCTTAGAGCGTTTGTTGTTCACCTAAACCCCATTCTATAAAAAACTTCAGAATTTCTGTTCAATGCTCTTCAAGATTCTCTTTGAAAGATAAAGGTGAGATGCCCAAAAGACTTGAATACTAGTTAAAACCGAGATGATAAGTTGAAGACGACCAGCAAAGGAAAGGCACCTATTTAACCAAGAAGAAAGTCTACTCGAAACCTTATCCACAAGGGGAGAGCAATCACGAAGATTCAACTTTGAAGAGATGATAGGAATTCCCAAATAACGAATTGGAAGAGAGCCAACCGGGTAGCCAAAAAGTTTGATGAGCTGTTGACTAACAGCAACGGGCACACCCGAAATGAAAATGTTGCTCTTAGCATGATTAGCACAAAGTCCCGAAAGCAAAAAGAACTCATCAAGGGCTGACTTGAGCACAAGAGCTGAATGATATGAACCATGGCAAAGCATAATCAGGTCATCCGCAAAAGAAAGGTGGGATAGCTTTAATTTATCACACCTCCAATGATATTTGAAGTTAGGAGTGTCCATAATATGGTTGGCCAAAAGCTTAGAGAGGACCTCCATAGCAATAACAAAGAGATACGGAGACATAGGGTCCCCTTGTTGAATGCCCCTCTTTTCGGAGAAGAAACCAGCAAGCTCACCATTAATAGAGATAGAGAAATTAAGAGTAGTAAGGCAAGCTTTAATCCAATTAATGACTTTCAAAGGAAAGTGAAATGCAGCAAAAGTGTCAAGCAAGAAGCCCCAATCCACCATATCAAAAGCTTTCATTAAATCCACCTTAAGAGCCAACTTTGGCATACCAGCATCCTTGTGATAATCCCTCATAAGCTCTTGAACAAGAAGGATGTTATCCCCAATTCTCCTAGTTGTCACAAAAGCTGATTTGGAGGGGCTAATAATGTCCGGAAGACAAGGCTTGATTCTATTGGCTATGATCTTAGCAATGATCTTGTATAGAGTGTTGCAACAAGCAATTGGTCTAAAGTCCGTCATCTTAGAGGGATTAGGGACCTAAGGGACCAAGGCAAGAATCGTCGCATTGAGCTCCTTAAGAAGAAGACCAGAATGAAAGAACTCTTGAATAGCACTAATAACATCATCACCAACTATGTGCCACGTATTCTTGTAGAAATGAGCATTAAAACCATCGGGACTAGGAGCCTTATTAGGGTGAAGAGAGAAGCAAGCCTTACAAATCTCATCATTTGTAACTTCTCTACTCATGTAATCAGCTTGATCATTGGAGATGTGTTTATCAATAACATTTCTCAAAGAACGAGAGCCATGTCTAGAAGGCATTGAGCAACCAAGAATATTTTGAAAGTGACGAATAGCTTCTGATTTGACACGGGTATCTCCTTCAATTAAGGAACCATCTTCACCAAAAATTGAGAGGATCTTACTCCTATTGCGTCTCTCCTTGATGGCTTTGAAAAAATAAGAGGAATTACGGTCACCAGCCTTGAGCCATTGAACTCTAGATTTTTGTCTCAAGAAATCCTTCGAAGAGCTAGTGTATAAGAACTCATAAGCTCCTTCTCTTGAATTCTTAAGCTTGCATCAAGAGGCTGAAGATCAAGATTTCTCTAACATTCAACAAGAGCAGCCTTGTCTTCAATTGATTTAACAGTCACATCCCCCACCGTATTCTTGTTAAGGGATTTGAAAGCCTTCTTCAAATTCCGGAGCTTAGAGCAAAGCTGAAATTGCATGTTTCCATGAAAATTCTACTGCCAACAACTCTCAACCAAAGCAAGAAAGTCTTCCCTTTCCGTTAAAAATTGAAAAATTTAAAAGAGCAATTCTTCTTATTACCTTACAACCCAAGTTAAACCAAAGAGGGGCTGTGATCCGAGATGCTAGGAGGAAGAAAAAAGGCTTCAGAGTGCTCAAACTTGGCCATCCATTCCTTGTTAACTAGAACTCTATCCAACTTTTTAGAGATGCAGCCATTGCTTCTTTTATTACACCAAGTATGGAGGAAACCTGAGAAACGAAGGTCATCTAACTCCACAGACTGAAGACAATTATCAAACTCCTCCATAGCTACTGAAATTTTGGAAGAACCCCCAACCGATTCTTGCACCCTCCTAGATACATTGAAGTCCCCAACAACAATCCAAGGAGTACCACCATGCTGAAAAACACACATGTTATCCCAAAGAGCTCTTCTAGCCCTTTCATCATTAGAACCATAAATAAAGGAAATATTAAATTGATCATTACTAACCAAAATACATGCTAGACAATGAATGATCTGATCCGTTTCACTGATTTTGCTGATCTTAAGAATCCTAGGATCCCATCCAACCTAAATTCTACCAAGATCTTGACTGCTATAATTGTCTAAAATATCCCAATTTTTAAAAACTGAATTGACAACAAGAGGTGTATTGGTCTTTCTCACTCTTGTTTCAACTAAACAAACAAGACTTAGCTTGTGATCCAACAACATCTTCTTAACTTCTAATTGATTAGGGGCAGCATTAAGGCCCATAATATTCCAGCAAGCAAAATTAATCATTGAGAGATAGAGAAGACTTCACCTTAGCCTGAGAGCTACTTTCCATGCCTTTCTAAGCAGCCTTTGACAGCCGTTTCTTCTTCTTCTTCTTCTTCTTCTTCTTCTTCTTCTTCTTCTTCTTCTTCTTACTAGAAGTTTTAGAGGGGATGGAGAGCCCAATAATAGGGACCCCATCAATATTCTTGATCTTTGTAAGCCAAAGGGAGTGACCCGGAGAGGCTGTGGTAGGAGAGTCATCTTCACCACACAAATTACCATCATCATCAACAAGAGCTGAAAAATGGTTTGAGGTATCAATGACATTTTCCTTAGAAGGATCAGACTTATTGGCATCATGGATAGAAGGCTCAATTTCAGAAATACACCTAGAAGTGGCTTCATCACCTTTCATTGTGGCTTCGGAAAGAGGCAAAGGCTCAAAGGCCTCTAGAGGTGTAGAAACAGAGGTATCATCTCCTCTATTAACCATCTTCCACTCTTGCTTCGGTTTGGAAGGAAGATCCATATAAGAAGGGGATTGCATAGTCTTGAGCCTAAGGCAAGTCACATCAGAATGGCCAAAAGACTTGCATTCAGTGCAGATTTTAGGTTTCCATTGGTATTCAACCAAAATTTCAACTTTTTCACCTTCATTTGGATACGTATCATCTCCCATAAAAAGGTCAAAAGAATCAACCAAGTCACAAGTGGCATCTATTTCAATACAATCTCTAGCAAACGAGATTCTCTTCATAGATTCTGTTAGACTATCAGCATAGAGAGGCTTGCCAACCGCACTAGCAATGTAACTCAAGCCCTCTTCAGTCCAATATTCATGAGGAATATTGAAGAGCTTAACCCACACTAGGATTTTAGAATAAGTATTTTTTGTTAAAATGAGCTTAGGATGCCATTTCTTGAGAATTAACATCCTTCCAGTAAACAACCAAGGGCCTGCTTCCAAAACATTAGAACAAGCTTCATCAACCGAAAATTTGAAAAAATAGAACCCCTTCTCATTATCTAGAACTTCTAGCAGACCACGGCTACCGCAAATACGCATGGCAATATTTTTGACTAGAGTGAAAGGGAGCTTCTTCTCAATAAAGTGACCTACCAAGAAATTCTTCCATGCCTTAGAGCCATCATCAGCAACTTCCAAGGGAGGGGAGACACACGTTCTATTTCCCCTCTGAAATGGTTGGTAATATTTTAGGTTCATAGGCCTTCTAATGAGACCATCCATATTAGAACCATAGCTGTCACCTTTAAGCACATTACAATAGGAATTCGGGGCTATTTCAGGAATTATAGGAGAGGGACATTTAGGTTGACCTTCAGCCTTGTATGAAACATTAATAACCAAAGGAGAAGTTGTAGGGATGTCTTTACATTGCTGAACATCAGGATGCCCGAATGAGTCAACACCACCAAGCTGGACATGCTGGCATTCAACATTTGTGAAGGAATAGGCTCTTCCTTTTGAGGCTAGCTTTTGGGCATTACCTAAAGAGGAAAGAGGCACTTGTTGCTGCAGCACAACTTGCTTCAGATTTTCAGTAGGCTTTTCAGAGTTGTCACCTTGATCCTTGATTCATTTCTTCTGCCCTATCACATTCTTGGAGGGAGCCACCGTTTTTGAACCTTCTACATTTTTAGAGGGACAAGCTTCCACTTTAGAGGCAGGATTTTCAGCATTACCAAATGTAGACAAATGCTGATTAGGCTCATCAGTTCACGTGAGTTTCAATCAAATCGATTGATAATTCACAAGTGACCGGACGTTCTTGGTTTTTTCGCTTGGAGGATTATTGTGACTATCAAAGAAGAAGATTTTGTTTGTTTCCATCCTCAGGTATACAATTTAAAGAAAGAGAGCCCACACTCCTAGGTGATTCACGTTCATGATTGGATTGGAAGATCATACGGATTCAATTCGACGCTAGTTCAATCATCACAAAAAAAAGAAAAAAAAAGGTACGATACTTTTTATATACATCAATTAATCTAGGGTTAAGGTTCTTGTTATTTTAAAGAGAAATTTTTTTATTTATATGCAAACAATAATTTTCTATTTTTTTTACGCTTTCGTTGCGTTTGAACCGTAATATTCCCTACAGAAAAGGATTCTTAACCACCAAGTAAATCCACCTAAGTAAAGGATTCTTAACAACCAAGTAAATCCTTCTTAACAACCAAGTAAATCCTTCTTAGGAAAGGATTTGTGATCCTATAAATACCACCTTGATAAATTCGGCCAACCCTATGTTTCTATGAGTTAAATTTCGGCCAAGCTAGGTATTTTTCAAAAGAGAATTCGGCCTAGCAAGAGAGCATTTTGAGGGAGAAAAAATTTAGTTTTTGCTCTAGATAAAATTCGATTAACTCATAGATATAGGGTGTAGAATTCGGCCAAGGAGAAAGGAGAAAAGAAAAAAAGCGAACGTTTTTGTTTTTGATAGTACACTAGTATCCTTTACATCAAAAGGGTTTTGTGTACAAAATCAAACCGGGTTCACGTGACTTTCAGTCAATTAGATTAATAATTCACAAGTGACCGGACGTTCTTGGATTTTTCTCTTGGAGGATAATTGTAACTAACAAAGAAAAAGATTTTGTTTGTTTCCATCCTCAGGTATACAATTTAAAGAAAGGGAGTCCACATTCCTAGGTGATTCACGTTCGTGATTGGATTGGAAGATCTTGCAGATTCAATTCGGCGCTAGTTCAATCGTCACGAGAAAAAAGTATGATACTTATTATATACATCAATTAATCTAGGGTTAAGGTTCTTGTTATTAAAATGAGATTTTTTTTTTATTTATACCGAAACCCTAATTTCAATTTTTCACGCTTCCGTTGCGCATATTTTTCCTACACTTCATATGAGCAAGAATAGTGAAACGAACAAATTTATGCTGCTTTTGCTCAGAGGGATATCCGAACATAGCCTGCAGTGACTTCATTATTTCGAATGCAGATGTCATTGCTTCGTACTTTGTGATAAGAGCGTCTGTCATAGAAGCTAACGGATATGTTATGGCCTTCTCATTAGATGAGACCCATCACTCGTATGCCTCATGAACTGTTTGCGAGGCATTGGCAACAGGCATTGGAGGACATTCCTCTGTAAGCACAAACTTGAGGTCTTTGGTGACCAATATTGCACTAATATTAAGTTTCCACTTACTGTAGTTATCACCAGTTAATTTGTCATTTGCAATAATTTGTAGAAACGCAGAAGACATAATTGCTTAAATAAATAAAACATTCATTCAGTCATTCATTAAAACAAGTGCGAGTGCTTTGGTATAAATTTAAGCATGATTCATGAACGTGTTTAACGAACTAGAACTACCATAAATCCAATTACTATACCACGACAATCTAACATACCACGAAGAAGTGTTGCCTTAGGGTCAGTCAAGTCTTTGCTTGTTGGACCGAGACATTCTCAATCAAATGATATTCTAGAATAACTCTTATTCCATATCATTCAACCATTGTTTATTCAGTCAGGTTTTTCATTAACAAAACTTAATCAAAACCTTCGTGAGTGTAACCCACCATTTCGGATCTCACGAGTTTAACTTGAGAATTGCCACATTAGGTTCGGTCAATCCCAAAATACCCTCAGAAATCCTATCCTTTAGGAAGTCAATCTTGGTACTGATCTTTGTGGACAAACTCCTTAGAGAGGACGAAAGTAAAGCCGTCACAAGGCCCCACTCGGATCTCACGGTGTTGAACTAATGATGGAGACTACGAGATATATATGTCATATATCCCTCTCCCACTCACTATTTTAAAACTAGGGTTTTCTATTATTGGTTGATGCACTTAGACTCTACAGGATCAAACGACTAACTTTAATCAAGTTATCTAGTGCATTAACTAATTATAATCAAATTCTAATTAACTAATAAGTTATTAATGATTTTTAACTATTAAAAATCTAATCTATCAGTGAATAATCTAAGCTTTTGTAAACTATTTACTAAGGTCAGATTATTATGTTAGTGTTTACCAAGTTTTAATTATTAAAACTCTAACACTTTATTCAGTTCATTTATTATCAGGAAATTAATCATATTAATCCTAATTACAATAAATGACCATATTAATTTAACTTATTAAACTTTTTAATAACCAGATTAATATTAATGAGAATTATCAAGTTTTCTCACGAATAAAAATCTAATCTCATTTTCCTAGCGAGTTATGTATTTACCTATTTTAATCATATTAAAAAAAATAGAAAATATTAGGCTATGATGCATGTATGATATATCTAATATATTAGTGTAGACACAACTGATCTAAATCACATACGTATGCATGACAATGCTTTTATCATCACATAATATAAAGGATACATGAATTGATCGAGTACTACGGATTATTAACCTAAAAAAATTGGAATCTAAAATTATAAAAATACCCCCAAGGCATTCCTTGGTCTTCATGTAATTTCAGAAATCTTCCAGTCTCTTCAGGTCGCACTGATTCATCTTATGAATCTGCAACATGAAATCCGTATGGAAAGCACTAGGAAACACTTGCTAATGGAACCGTGGAAACGGGACACACCTAGCTCGCACACTAACCAGTAATATTGCGTAAGGCAACATGCACAGTCGTGTAAGACGATATGGGCGAGTACGCAAGACTAGTGCATAACCCGTGAAGTAACCTATTGTGCAAATCAATATGCGCGGGTATGCCGGACCAACAAATGACCCGTGCATCAACCAGCGCTTGATCCTCACATCAACCAGCGCTTGATCCTTACATCAACCAGCGCACTAACCAGCGTAGAGGCCTGATATGCACCACCCGAGCACCGACCAACGCACCTGTCAATGCAAAAGCTGCTCGTCAACTGCTACAGTGTCTCCGCAAATACTGTTCTTCATGATTTTTGTTGTCAACGTTTGATTAAATTTAATAAAAAAAAATACAAAACGAAATTTGGTAAAAAGTAAAATTAATTATACAACCCATGAACCTTAAATCCACAGTACCTTATGTTGGGTGTGCAACCAAAGTCCCACATTGGCTAGACATGGGGATGATCTTGGGTATATAAGTATGGAAATAATCTCCATTGGTATGAGGCCTTTTGGGTAGAGACCCAAGAGCAAATCCGTGCAGGCTTGGCTCAAAGCGGACAATATCATACCAATGTGGAGAATGTGGGTTCCGTACTTCTAGCAAGTAGGGAAAAACGGGTTCAAAACGCAACGAAAACGTGATAAAAAATGAAATTAGGGTTTACGTATAAATAAAAACAATTTCCCTTTATGCAACGAGAACCTTAACCCTAGATTAATTGACGTATATAAAAGTATCGTACCTTTTCCTCGTGACGATTGAACAAGTGTTGAATTGATTCCGCAAGATCTTCCAATCCAATCACGAACGTGAATCACCTTGGAGTGTGGGCTCCATTTCTTTAAATTATATACCTGAGGATGGAGTCAAAGCAAAATCTTTTCTTTGTTAGTTACAAATATCCTCCAAGAAAAAAATTCAAGAACATCCGGTCACTTGTGAATTATCAATCAATTTGATTGAAACTCGCGTGAACCTTGATTCGATGTTGTGAACAAAACCCTTTTGATGTAAAGGATACTAGTGTACTATCGAAAACAAAAACGTTCTCTTTTTCTCTTTTCTCCTTGGCCGAATTCCACACTCTTTTTCTATGAGTTGATTGAATTTTGTCTAGAGCAAAAACTAATTTTTCTCTCTCAAAATTCTCCCTTGCTATGCCAAATTATCTCTTTGAAAATTACCTAGCACGACCGAAATTTTCATCATAGAATTCTTAGAGCTGGCTGAAAATCACACACACACACACACACACACATATATATATATATATATATATATATATATATATATATAGGATCATAAATCCTTTCCTAAGAAGGATTTACTTGGTTAGCAAGAATCATTTTCTTAGGTGGATTGATTTGATAGTTAAAAATCCTTATCTAATAGGAAATCTAACTTCTCCTATCTCCATAGGGGCTGGCCGAATTTCTCATTGATATAGATTAGGAGAGTTTATTCTTTTCATAAGAAGGATTACTTGGTAGTTAAGAATCCTTTCCTTAGGTAGATTTACTTGGTGGTTAAGAATCCTTTTCAAAAACGAATTCTATCCAAACTCCAAGACTCAGAATCCAACTCAATAGTGTATTTGTAACCATATTAAAGACTTCCTAATTTGATTAGATAAATAATTCCTTTTATTTATCTACTTATCAAATATAGTCTTTAACATTAACTATACTACCAACAATAGTATAGTTTTAAGAGACCATCTTCTACTAGGAAAAAGATTTTGATATTTAATTAAATAATTAATTAATCAACAAATTAATTAATTTATATTTAATTAAATAATAAAGTAAAAATAATATATTAAAGCTATTTTTAATAGCCTTTGCCGCCCATACCAAATATATGGACAATATATTGTTTTTCTTTTTTTATTAAATCCATTGGACCTTAATAAAAAAGTCCACATGTGAACTAGACTTATTCTTACAAAAAGAAACAAGTTCTCATGCCTTATTACAATTCTAGATGGACCCCTAAATTTGTCCGGTAGAATATTTCAAGTGATCCATGCAAGTTCGTGTGGATTGGGGATCTTGGCGGGCTATCTAAATTTAAGCTCCAATAGACACAACCCAATCACAATCAACAAATGATTCACTTAGGTCTGATCTATTTAATTTTAGTTCATTCCACTAAAGAACTAAAATTGAACTCTTAAATAAAAATAGAATAAGTTGATGTAACTCACTCATACCCTAGACAACCTTATTGGAAAAAGTGTATCCTCGTGAAGAATACCAATAATCGCCAAGAGCTCATAGACTGCCTATAGCTCTCCAAGTTACCATATTTACTCATATGACCACATTTTGAACTTGGGTATTTTGACTTGTCCAGACGCCATGTTTCAATAGACACTATTGAAAACTTAATGTTAAGATTTAATATCCAATACCTCAAAACATCCATATGATGGTATTATACTCTCGTTCAATAGATAGAGCCACGATGTCCATAACTATAAATGAAGTCCTCTATCGATTAACAAATGAATACCACCAAACTATCGAGGATAGACTATGCTATATAATCGTACTCATGGATAGCTCAAATGATAACACTTGCAACCATAAGTCCATCATTTATCTTAGGATTGAGATAGACTCTCCGATTGTCTTCAAATGAAAATTTTTATCCATTGACGGTTCTAGATAAAGTATTTCATTTTGATCTTATTCAATGCACCCAGTGCACTAGATTCTTTTTCCCAAAGACACCACACTTTGATGATTTTAGACTCATCATAACACATTTGATCCCAGTCAAATGCTAGCAAAAGAATCT
The DNA here is from genome assembly GCA_032871835.1 of Dipteronia dyeriana. NCBI lineage: Eukaryota > Viridiplantae > Streptophyta > Magnoliopsida > Sapindales > Sapindaceae > Dipteronia > Dipteronia dyeriana. The sequence goes on from CM065297.1 coordinate 48,633,892, forward strand.
ACAACTTTGACAAGATAAAGACGCCCAACCTTCTATCTTAAGTTGTGAATATTATTCAAGACTAACTAAAGAATTGTGTCTACCTCATACATATCTAGATGTATGAACAATTCTTCTTTTCTCATAGTCTTTTGACCTTATGATTATTTACGTTTGACAATTATAATAATTAAACTATAAATACTATAAGTTTTGTTAAACTAGAAATGACTTTATTCATATGAAAAGATTGTTAATTACAATTTTACACTCTTGCTATCGAGCATAATACTAACAATCTCCCACTTGCTATATATTAAATGTGTCATATCTCTCATCCCCATGTTCTCTAGATGCCCATCAAAACTCTCTCTTGCTATCTCCCAAGACTGTTAACTGCGTGTGGATGCATCACGGTACTCAGGAACAATTGGAAAAGAAGAGAGAAGAAGAAGATTTTTTTTCTTCTTCTTAACCGAAACCTATAACTCTTTCTATTGTTCCTTTTCGTCTTTTGCTTTACGCACGATTAACACTTAATTGTTTTATTCTCTTTTCAATTGTCTGTGTTCAGTTAGTTTCCAAAATATTTATATCATATATATATATATATATGATATATATATATATATATATATATATATTTGAAAAAACTAATTTAATTAAATCTTTTAAGATATCAGATATCTGATATCTTTGAAGATTTTAATTATTAGTTTTTGATTTGAATTTAAACTCAATTAAATTTAAAATCAAATATTTAATTTAATGAACTTAGATAATCAAACTATCTTATTTTATTCAAAATCAAATATCAACTAACACCCTCCATCTAGTTATCAATGGCACAATTAAATAATCTTATTATTTAATTTATTTAATCACCATTATTCTTTATTTAAATAATCTCAATATTCAATTAATTCCCGAATAAATACATTTCACTTTCATAACACAACTTATTATTTAATTTATTTAATCACCATTATTCATTATTTAAATAATCTCAATATTCAATTTATTCCCGAATAAATACGTGTCACTTTCATAACACAATTAATTGGACAATCGAATTAATTAACCGTGACCCTTGTTACCTAAATCGATCGGGCTAGCAAGGGGACCTAATGGACCTACAATATTTTGAGCTCTAATAATCCTTAGAAATAATTAATTAAACTATTTAATTATTATTTCTTGATTCTTAACTTCGGTGTTATTCCACTAAAAACCCGAAGCTGCACTCTTTCAACCGTAGATATTTTTACAGATCGATACAACTCGGCTTCTATCGATATAGCTATTACACATGGTGTCATCCTCCACAGTAGTTCATAACTAGAGCTAGGTCGTAATGTCCATTATACCCCTCTAATTACATATATTCTTTAAGTACCATTGATTCTCTAATGAATAACAAATTCTATTTCCTCACGGAAATAGAAGAGCGCTTATATTATCCAAGCCCGGAATCAATCCTTAAGAGAACTACCATTTATTTTTTACAAGAAGGAATGGATTCCATAATTATGTACAAACGTTCCCAGCCACAAACCAAACCGTAGTCCCAACAAACGAGCATATTGATCTTGAACTGCATTCGACTTCACCAATGGTATATCAATGATCATGATCTAACCTGAATGAGTCGATAAGACACCCAGGATTAAGATCACCCACATATATCCATCATTAGTTAATATATATGAATCTCATAGATAAACGAATGTTGGTGAGAGATTCATATAGATCATGGCCCAATTCTATATGATCACATCATACAAGGTGCCTTCATTCCCATATCTTCATATGAATGATTTTGGATAGAATCACCGTACATTACGAAATAGACCGCAACTATAGATAAACCACAAATAATGCACCAAGTTTTATTTGTTGTCTATGGATTCTTTAGATTGTATATCTCTTACTGTATCAATCCGTATATGACACTCATATACACAGTTCGAGATTAAATATGGCAATATAGGATGTTAATATGCACAAGTTATAAAATAAACAAAATAACAAGAATGAATTGAACTTTTCTTATATATATTTCATAAATTCATTTACAAATTATATCTTTAGGGCATAAGCCACAATAGAAGTTTATATGAAACTTCAGTGGAACTTACACAACGAGGAAGCAAGGATTCGTTCTCTCATTTTCATCGGCCACTTATAGCACACGTGGTATGAAACATGTGTTAAAGTGAATTTCGTTCTAAATAAGAATGCATATGTCTTTATGTCATTCACTGTGTAGATCTTAGTTCAATCACAAATCCTATGTCTAACTTGAGCTCTTAAAAGCTCACCCCTCTCTAGCTCCATAATAAGTTCTCACATCTGGCTTGATCTGGTATCAATGATAGTGGGGTCTACAATGATCAGTTCTAAAAAGTTGGTAGATTTATTATGAACCTTATCTTGACCTAGTCAAGGTGACAAATTTATATATTAGCTTCGTGAGAATATATCCTACATATACTCTAATATATATATATATATATATATATATATATTGATTGCGTCAGAATTGTCATATATTTTGGCCCTCAATTCCATTCACTTTGTCTCATTTTTGGTTATTTTTGCGTATCTTATTGCTCATTTTTTATAATTGTAGGAAATTAGGTACAGTTCGGATGATTGGATGGAAGACACAGTTTTGTGCAAGAAAAGGCCAAGAATTGAACAAGTGAAGAGGCTAAGTGCGACGGTCATTATACGGGTTCTTACCCACGCACAACCCGTGCATTATGGAGGAAAGAAAGAACCAGGATAATGCACAGGTCAGGAACCGCGCACCAATCGTGCACATTTGTGCACTTGAAGAAACTCGAGAGCTGAACAGGGAGCAGAGAGGTGCATTAGGTCACAGCACGGGTGAATTGCGTTGTTCACAAACCGCGTAACAACCCACATAATTCACTAAACCTGAGAGATGAAATCTAAGCATCAGGTCACTACGCGGGTCGATGCGCGGGTCCCTATCCGAGCACAACCCATGAATTTTACATGCTAGGAATCCATATCAGTTAAATCATGCCATTTCGAAGGCACCTATGTATAGAATCATTTCTGTTATGACTTGCATTCCCATATACCCATTCATAACCACTTGCTCTCTCTAGATTTAGGAATCCCTTTATCTTTAAAACCCATTCAATTCTGACATCATCCACTTCATCTACTCTACAAAGAGAATCAAGGAGATCAATTTAGAGCTTCAAGAATGAGGAATATTTCATGGGTTTTTACATCTATTCTTTTCTCCTTGTTTTACTCTTGTAATAGACATGAGTAGCTAATTCATGAATTGTGGGAGTTAATGTAATTGATTCATGAATTGTGGGATTTACACCTTTTGATTCAATCAATATAGTTCCATTCATTATGCGTAATTGTGTTTGACTGACTCTTGAATTAACAAGGCACTCCAACTCTTGATTCTAGTTAATTGATGATAAAAGCATAGATTCTTTTGCTAGCATTTGAGTGGTATCAAATGTTTTATGATGAGTGTTAGGTTTTAGATTGTGTAGACTTTAATTCCATATCAAAATGATGTTTACTTGTAATGATTTAGTTGTTTAGATTCATGATGATTCAAGCTTCAAAAAAGAAGGAACAACTAGTCAAAGCAAGCTCAAAGTCTTTAAAGAGAAAGGATGCCATATGGCTATACAAAGGTATATTAAGACCTTATCTTTCTCTTACAAGGCTTAGGCACACACACACAAATCATACATATATGTCCCTACATCATTGTGCACCATTATAGGCACACACGCACATATCATACATTTGTGTCCTTATATTTTTTTGCACCATTTATAACACATTCACACACTTGAAGATGAATGCTCATGCATTGGTATGAAAATAACATGCTTTGGAAAAATGCATGATTGGAGACTATCTCTATGTAGTTTGCATTCTAGTGTGAAATGTATTTGTATGTGTATATATTTGTAAAACATGGATATTGAACTTGATTTTTGTCTTAAATCTTTCTTGATTAAGTTCCGGTCATTTCAGTTACTCATACTATTGTTTCAAGTTCTAAGTCAAAAGATACTACACTTTCAACTCATGTTGCATACATTATCTTCGTCTTCGTATATCGAGTTGAATTTTTATTTTTTGGGTTGAGTATCTTATATGTCTATGTCTGGGAGAGAGTTACAGTTCGTAATCCATAAACGAATTCAAATTCTGAGTTCCAAACATCATAACTTCTTCATTTGAACTCCGATCTGAGTGATTCAAAGTTGAGATTGTTTGTCTATTCATCTTACATCTTTTCTCTGAAGGTTTGAGTTAGTTTTTTTGCTATTTTTGGAGTCTAATCTCATAAAAACGGGACTGCACCTAATCAACTAAGGTATTGATTTTCTCTCAAAGTTTTCTTTTAAAACTTGGTCAGTTGCCTTGAATTTTCTTCTTCAACATATATATGTGTCTTGTGATTGTTTTGATTTATTTTTGAACTCATTTAAAGCTAGATTAAGTTTCAATTGAAATCTCACATGTTGAGTTAGGTTTTGATTTTGCCTATGTTTTCACATGTTTGGGATTGTATTGTGCTAGCTTTGATTCTAGGACTATTTGATGATCTATAATTTATTGAATTTGTGAAAAATAGTTCCTCACATGTACTAGGGTCTCTTTGGCCGAAATATCACTATAATACATGTGCTTGTGTTCTTTTGAGTTATTCATGAGCTTTGTTGAATCTATGATGAGGAAATATGCTCTAGAACTCTTGCTTTAATCTAAATGACTTCATCACATGATTTTAGTATGCTTTTGGTATATGAGATTTAAAATTGATTATGTATTAATTGAACATATCTTGTGACTCAAGTCTTAATTCTATGCATGTATCTAGGTTGTTATTAATATTGAACATATCTTACATGATCTAGATGAATTAAACATGCGTGATTGACAAGACAACATTTGTTTTGTGCATTCATGCTTATGTCTAGTATTTTTCATAGGATGTGTTGATCATAACATTCTATGTTGTGTGCTTGTTTGTGTTTTACATTCATGATCACCTAGATGCCTTGTGAGAAGGAAGTCTTGAAAATAGGTGTGAGACTTATGTTATTGAGCAAGAAAGTCTTGGCAAGATGTGGGAGACCTTAGAATGTCAAGCAAGGAAGTCTTGCCTAGGGTCGTAAGGATCGGGAAGGGTGAGTAAAGAAGTCTTGCTTAGGGTCGTGAGGATTTGGATGGGTGACCGAGGAAGTCTTAACAAGAGGTGTGAGGCCTCGGAATGTTGAGCAAGAGGGTGGCATATTCATGAGTAGGTTAGGAGGGTAGTTTCTAGGTGAAGGGGTCACTTGAGAGATTATACTTTTCTTATCTACTAGTGGATTTTGTTTGCCGGTGGTTGCTAACCCGTGGATGTTTCCTCTTCAGAGGTTTATCACGTTATATATTGTGTCAACTTTTCTCTATCCCTATCTCTCTTATATTTTATTTGTTATTTGAATACTATGGATAGAATTTTATATGTAAGTTGACTTCCTTACTATATTATAAATTGTGTGTGTGTGTTATGGTTGCTTGTTTGTATCACACTTTACATATTTTATATATTGATTAAGTGTCTTTAATTGATATATATATATATATATATTTATATATATAGCGATACAAGCAATCTAGAGGGATAAACTTTTGTTTGTTTCTAAGGGAGTCGAAAAAGGTGTCTAACCTATTCACCCCCTAGGTTAGCCTTGAGCATTTAACCGTGTTTGTATTTTCAATGAGTCTAAAATCATCAAAGTGTGGTGTCTTTAGGCAAAAGAATCTAGTGCACAAGGTGCATTGAATATGATCACAGTGAAATACTTTATCTAGATCCGTTAATGGATAAAAGTTTTCATTTGAAGACAATCGGAAAGTCTATCTCAATCCTGAGATAAATGATGGACTTATGGTTGCAAGTGTTATCATTTGAGTCATCAATGAGTACGATTATATAGCATAGTCTATCATCAATAGTTTTGTGGTATTCATTTGTTAATCGATAGAGGACTTCATTTATAGATATGGACATCGTGGCTCCATTTATTAAATGAGAGTAGAATATCATCATATGGATGTTTTGTGGTATTGGATATTAAATCTTAATGTTAAGTTAGCAATAGTGTCTATTGAAACATGACTTCTGGACAAGTCAAAATATCAAAGTTCAAAATGTGGTCAGATGAGTAAATATGGTAACTTAAAGAGCTATATGCGAGGTCTATGAGCTCTTGGCGATTGAGGATACACTTTCTCCATTAATATTGTTTAAGGTATGAATGAGGAATATTAACTTATTCTATCTTTATTTAAGAGTTCAATTTTAGTTCTTTAGTGGAAGGAACTAAAATTAATAGATCGGACCTAAGTGAATCATTTGTTGATTGTGGTTAGATTGTGTCTATTGGAGCTTAAATTTAGATAGCCCGTCAAGATCCTCAATTCACACGAACTTGCATGGATCACTTGATATATTCTACCGGACCAATTTAGGGGTCCATCTAGAATTGTATTGAGGCATGTGGAATTGTTTCTTTTTGTAAGAATGGGTCTAGTTCACATGTGGACTTTTTATTAAGGTCCAATGGATTTAATAAAATAGAAAAAAATAATATTATGGCCCATATATGATGTTGGGCGGCAAAGCAATATAGTTTAGCTTAATTATATTAATTTTATTTTATTATAATAGTTAAATGGAAATTAATTAATTTGATGATTAATTAATTATTTAATTAAAGGTCAAATTTGTATAATTTATATTTTTATAAAACGTTGTAATATTCGATTTTCTAATTTATTAATCTTATTATTAATAACCATGATAGTTATTTAGATATTATTGACACTAATTATTATAAGTCTATTAATAGAAAAGTTTGAATAAGTACTTTTTATTACCTATTTATTATTTTTCTAATAGTTCATATAAGTATAATAATGTTAGTCTTTAATTTGTTAATATGAGTATTATTGATATTATGATTGCTATAGATGCTAAGTTAATAGAATTTGCTATAAATGATCCTGAAAGCTTAGAATCCCTAAAGAAACATCATTCTTGCATGATAGAAAGAATTAATAAAGCACTTAAGAATAAGTATCAAGTATTTGATAATATAAATCTTATTACAAATCATAGATGTCCTTATTTTGAAAAAGATTTACATGATCTAGAAAATATGAAGACTAATAGTGAAAATAAAATAAAAGAATTAGATAAACTACTTAAAGAATATAGTCAAGAAAAATATAAGCAGAAAAGCTTAGATTCATCCTCTAAAGCCTCAACTAGTTCGTTAGATGAACCAGAATAAAGTAGAATATATAGAATTTAGGTTAGAAGAGTGTAGATAAAAAAAATAGAAAGATAAAAAACCAACTAGAAAGCGGTAGTATATCAAAAGAAGAAAAGTTTAGTTTAAAAGCCGGATTAAGTGGAATAACGTTAGCCGAGAAAAAATGGGAAGAAAATCTTAGAATAATAACTAGGAAGAGAAAATTTGAATAATGAACTTTCCTAATAGTATGTTTTATAGTAGTATATTTGATAGTAACTATAATATTTTTAATTGCTTTCTTAATATTTGTTTCGCAGGACCATTAGATCAATTTATGTACATTTTACAAAACTTAGACATTTTTGGAACAGAAAAGATTTTTGGTTTATTAATTATTAAAAGTAGATTTCTTATTAGAGAGTCAGTAATTTCAGAAAAGCTATATATAGCAAAGATTTTTTTTTTAATTTAATAGAAGAACATTCCAAAGTTTTAAGAAGATTAGAATATTTAAACCTAGAACATACATGAATTTCAAAAGATTAGAATATTTAGATTTAGAAATTACAGATTTTAAGAAAACAAAGATTAGTTTACAGAATAATACAAAGATTAGCTGTAATATTGAACACCTAGAAAATCAATATAAACACATTCTCCACACTAGCAATGGTCAACAAAACTTTATGGTAGATTTGCTAATAAATTTAGGAAGAAGTTTAGAGGTTAATTTTGATAAAACTAATAATAATATTACAGAATTAGTAAAGTTTTTCCAAAGTAGCAAAGTTAAAATATTAAAATCAAACTTAGATTACATAAGATAATTGTTAAAAGAATTTAGTAGTCAAGTCAAAAGGTTCCCAAGCACAGCAGAAATAGCATAATTAAATAGAATAATTTAGTTAAAAGACCGTAAACCAGTAGAATTAGAAATTAAGAAGATAGATGAGAGACTCTATATAGAAGTTGAAAGTGTAAAAGAAACCCAAAAAGAATTAAAAGAACAGCTCAAAATCATAACAAAGATAACAATTGAATGAGTAGTACACTAAACAGAATATTAGAAGAACTGACCTTAAAAACCAAAAACAACTCACCTATAGGAACAAGTTACGAAAAGTTCAATCAGAATAGCAATACTATTATTCAAGGACAAAATAATACTATAATAAAATTACTCTTAGAAGTCCGTAAAAGAATTGATAATTTAGAAGAAATGATAAAGGAATTATATCGTAATAGTATAAATTCAGAGTATTTAGCATGGTTAGTAAAAAGAATAGAGATAACAGAATTTAAAGTAGAATCTAGTAGTCATCCTATAGCAAAACCTAGAGTAGATATAGGCAATATACTAGGACCAAAAGTTAACTTAACATCTAAAGATAAAAAAGATGGAGTTAGCTAGAACTTCTAGTGTAAAACATTCCACAGTCAATAGAGTAAGGAATATATTAAATTATAGTAATAATGGGAAAGAGATAATAGAAAAGACAGAAGATTTAATTCAAGAAGAAGATGTTAATAAAATGCTAGAAATAGGATTTAAGCAAGTTCAGAAAAAGAATCTTTATAGAGAAGGAATATTAGACATCTTGAAAAGTAGCCTATATGTTTATAAAGATGAATTTACAATAGCAGTAGTCAAGAATAAAGAAGAAGTTACATTGCTAAGCCTTCAAAGTGCAAAAGAAATTAAAAAGAATGGATTTTCTTCAATACATTTAAGAGTGGTAATAATAGGAGTACTTAGTCAGACTGGAGCAAGACTAGATACAAAAGCACACTTATAATTATATGATAGTAGATTTAGCAATCATGAACAAGCCCAGTTAGCAACAACTGAGGTAGACCTAAGAAATAAAGTAGCAGTAGTAGGATGTCTCCTGGATATAGATATAGATATTAGTGAATTTTGTAGTAAGATAAAATTAAGTATACAAACTAAAGGTTTTAACATGAATGCAGAATATAAAAATCTTAGAATAAAAATATTTGTATTAGGTAGATGCTATAATAAATACCATAAAAAGTTTAGGTTCATAAATAGAAGTATAGTAGAACATTTTCATAGTGATTATGTAAAAATGTAAATACCTAAGAAATTAAGTAAAAGTGAATTAAAAGGATTAGAATGGAATTTACCCGAGTTAGAAACACAGAGTATAGAAATCCCTGAAGATAATAGTATATACACTGACAAGAAAAATCAAACTTTCCAAAGATTTAAAGATTATAAAGATCACAATAACATAGAGATAACTGAAGATGAATTTGAAGATTAATATTTTAATAATGGAACATGCCATTAATAAAGAAAAAACCTTAATAGAAAATAGAGAACTTATTATGGAGCTAGTATTTAATAAGCCAATAGAATACTTACTAGAAGAAGTATTTGAGGAATTGTGTAATAATAGAGTTAGATGATAAGGAAATAGACAAGATCCTTGTAGAAAGAATGAATTATGAGCAACTAAAACTAGAAAACAGTAAGCATTTATTATGAAGAAGACGAAGTATATGTAGGAGAAGATAAGGCCAAAATAGAAGAAGGAGAAGGCAGTGGACCAAAAATACCAGATGTAGAAGGTCCCCCAACTACCTCTAGAATAGAAGATTATCTAGAAAAAATAGGTATACATGATTCAAAAGAAGAATATAGAGATTTTAAAGATAAGGAAATGATTTATAAAGCAAAGAAAAAATTAGAAAATTGGAAAAAGTCACCAGAAGCTAAAGATAAATTAATTTTAAGTTTGCAAGGACATAAGCCTAATGACTGGAAGCATATTTTCAATAGATGGGAAGGAAATCTGATTAGGCATTCAATGGAAGCACTTAGTAATATAGTAGATTATAAGTATAAGTTAGTATACTTAGAAAGTACTTTAGGATATAATGAAAAGCAAACTTATTTAGGATGGCGAGAATTCATGAAACAAGATGAAGAGAGAAAATTAGAGCTAGAAGAATTTGAGATAAATATTACAATTTTAATTTTTATAGATGGAATAAGAAAATGTATATTAGAAGCATCAATGGAATAAGTAGAGGACACACATAAGCAAGTTAGAGCAATAAGAAGTTTAGAGCAGTTAAAGTTATGTGATTTACATTATTTTGACTATTATGTAGATTAATTCTATAAATATTGGAGCCAGATAGGAAGACCCTATGATGAGAACCTTTTAATGAAGTTTGTAAATAAGTTACCAGGAAAAATAGGTGAAAGATTATATAAGGATTTGAATAAATGGTTTAAGGAGAAAAAGAAAAGAAGGATTATTTTGGCAAGTTTCGTTTATACCAATGGTAGAATTTGTTAGAAAAAGAATAGGAGAAATGTGTGATGAAGAAAAGCTTAGACGACAAGCTCAAGTTCAGTTTAGCAAAATGTATGTAGATCTATATGAAGTACCCACATTAGGATGTGGAAAAACTAAAAGTTATAAGAAGAAGTACAAGAAGAAACGACCTTACAATCCTCAAAGATATACCCCTCCTTACAAAGCTTTCAATAAGCCTTCTACAAAGCCTAAACCTAAGAACTTTTTTATGTATAATAATAATAAAAAGAATGTAGTAAAAAAGGCTTTTAAGTATAAAAAGAAAGTCTATAAGAGAAAAAATCATAAGGACTGTAAGTGTTATTTATGTGGAAAAATGGGTCATATCAAACCAAATTGCCTAGATAATAAAGAAAAGGAAAATTTAGCAATAATAGATATAGAAGATTTATAAAATCTAGAATAAGTATACAATCTAGAAGATATATCTGATAATGAAAGTATATGCGTGATAGATAGTTCAGAAGATGGTTCATCGAATGAATTGGAGTCAGAAGAAAGTTCTAGTGAAGTAGAACCAAATAGTGAATATGAAATTAATATGATAGAAATTACATCTTTTTTAGGAAAAAATTGTTGTAAGTGTAATAAAGAATTTAATAAAGGGTATACGGATAATAGAAAATATTATTGTGAAAATTTTACAAAACAAAAAGATAATAGCCAAGAAAATAAAGTAAATAGAGCTGGAAGTGCATTAATCTTGATAGATGTAGAAATTCTTTACAAATCAAGGCTAGTAAAAACTAAAGCAATGATAGATACTGGTGCTAATAAATGCATCATCCATGAAAGTTTAGCCCTTGAGGAATATAGGACTAAATTAGGAGCTTATATAGGACTAAAGACGCTTAGTGAAAGCACGATTCAAATAACAGAATGTTTAATTAATATACCTATTAGGATTAATAGAGAGACTCATAATTTACCCCAAACCTTAATCATAAATCAACCGGCAAGCTATAAATTTGTTCTAGGATTAAACTTTATATTAGGAAATAATGGAAGTATGTTGATCACACCTAATGGTGTTAATTTCTTTAAGAAATCAACTTTTGTTCAGCCAAAGCTAGAGACTAGTAATCTCCCTTATATAAAGAAAGCTACTAACATAGAAGAACTTCTAAAGTTGGAATATGAAAACTCAATCCTAGAAGCTTTAGATGAAGACTTAGAATCTAATATAGATGCTCTAAGTAGTGAGGAAATAATAGAATACCTTAAAGAAAGTTGTATAACTATCAAAGTAGAAGAAAAAGAAAACGATAAAAATTGGCATATTGAGATAAAACAAAAAATAGAAGAATTAGAAGAATTAAAAATAATAGGTGATAATCCACAGAATAAGAATAGTATAGAAGTATATAAAATATAAATTATAAACCCTGATATTACTATAATCACTCAAGATTTACCATACAGCCTAGAAGATAGAAAGTAGTGTAAAATGCACATAGAAGATCTCTTAGGATTAAAGGTAATAAGAAGAAGTACAAGTAGACATAGGAGCCCAACATTTATAGTATTTAGCTATAGTGAGCAAATAAGAGGAAAAAGTAGAATGGTAATGAATTATAAAAGATTAAATGATAATACTCTAAGGAAGAGCTATAAACTCCCTAACAAAGATGAATTAATAAATTGTATACAAAAAGCTAGTTGGTTCTCAAAGTTCGATTGTAAGAGTGGATTTTGGCAAATAAAACTAGATGAGGAATCAGTTAATTGGACAACTTTTAGTTGTTCAGAAGGGCACTTTGAATGGTTCGTTATGCCCTTTGGACTAAAGAATGCTCCCCAAGTTTTTCAAGAAAGAATGGATAAGATCTTTAAAAAGTTTTCTAGTTTCTATATAGTATATATAGATGATATTCTTATCATTAGTAATAATAGATACATACACATGCACCATGTTAGGCAGATCTTAGAAATTTTCAGAAAAAATAATATATTTATATCAAAATAAAAAATAGAATCATTTAAGAACAAAATAGAAATTTTAGGATTAATTATAGATAGAGGAAAAATAGAGCTACAACCTCACATAGTTACAAAGATTCTAGAATTCCCTGACAAAATAGAAGAAACTAATTTTTTTAGGATTGTTAAACTATGGAAGAAAATTTATACTCAGTTTAAGTACCCTAGTTAGGCCTCTTTAGAACGAGGTTAGCAAAAATGACCAAAGATTCTTTAATAGTGAAGATGTGAAGCTAGTTCAGAAAATAAAAAAGATAGTACAAAATCTAAGCCCAATAACTTTACCCATAGATATCTATTATAAGATAGTACAAACAGATGTTAGTAGCAAAGGATGGGCTGGTATATTAATTCAAAAGCCCACAAAGAATAGTTTAAAGAATACAGAAGAAATAGCTATGTATGCTAGGGGAAAGTTTTCAGAAGCAGAATCTAGAAGATCTAGTACGGAATTAGAAATATTAGGAATTATAAATTCTTTAAATCAATTTCATATATACATACAGAATGACTCATTTACAGTGAGAACTGATTGTAACAACATAGTAGAATTTTACAAAAAAGTATAGAAAAAGAATTTTGAAAAGAAAAATTTATTTGTTAGCAAGAGAAGGATAGGATTTTTAGAAACATTAACATGAAGAGGATATAAAGCAGATTTTGAACATATAAGTGGAAAAGATAATACTATAGCAGATATTTTGTCAAGACTAATAGATTGTTGATTAATTTACAGGAATGGCAGGAAGTTCAAAAGATAGTCAGAAAAGTTCAGGATCCATTTCTCAAAGTACTAGTGGTAAAAAGCTTAGCATAGGATCTCTTACTATTAACTATTGTTCAGGTGTTCCCTTTCAACCATTAGCGCAACTAAAGGATAAGATTACTGAAGTCCAGCAAGCTCTTTTAAATAATATCTGGTTTTTCAGGAATGATAACAAAGGTTTTCTTCAAACATTAAATGTTTTAAGCCAATATTTTTCAGAAATAACAAATTTATTTTTTATGTTGTATTTGGCGGAAGAAAGATGGGAATCTTTTCTACATGGCAAGAAACTATTGGTAGTGTTGAAAACTTTTCTAATCCCATATTTAAAGGATATTACTTTTTTGAAGAAGCTCAAAAAGCTTTAAGCATGTTTTTCAAAAACCAACATGGCTTCGAACCTATTTTAGAATTTAATAGCTGTACCTACAGCAAGGATCAAGTAAAACGCTTTATGAATCATTTTAGAAATATTAATGAAGTAAAAAATTCATTTTTTTTAAGAATTAGAAAATTGCAAAAAAGTTATGAATGATTTCTTGTTTGATCTTCAAGAAAAGAATACGGTACTAAAGCAAGAATCAGCTAGAGCTGAACAACTAATAGAGCAGTTTCATAAGATGGAGACAAAAGAGGAAAAAGAAAAAAAGAAAGATAAGGGCAAAGAAAAAGAGGAAGAGACAAAAAATGGAAAGACTCTTAGATATTATTAATATTACCCTAATGAGGGATCAAGCTAAAAATATTTATAAAGTGGTAGAAAATCTATCTAATGATGTAAAGCAGAGCATCTTTGGCTATGCCCGAGATGATAATCTGAAGCGGTTTTTAAAAATTCAAAAGTTTCTTTCTAAAGCAGTAGGATTACCTAAGGGTATGACTGCTCTCCTTCATCAAGGAAGTATACATTATGAATTTCCCTTCAAGTTCATTACTGCCCATGTTCATTTGGATGAATTTCCAATGAATTTTGACATTCTTGAGTTGGGACAAGTTGGTATTGAAGAATTATTTAGATATGGAATTATTGATGCAATAAGTGCATCTAGCATTATAAAAATCTCTTTTCTTCCTAAAAAACTCCAACAATCTATCAGAATGTTTAGAGGAAGAAATGACTTTTTCCTTGACATTGACTCCATACTATGTGAGTGGATTATCAGTCAACTCTACAAGATGACAAGCTATCTTCCAGCCTATCACTACATAGTGATAGTACCTCTAATTGCCCCAGGGATGAAAATACGAGAAGAAATTTTTCTAGCAGACTGTCAGGACTTGTGCCCTGAGTATCTGTAGAGATATATAGCTCAAAAGTATTTTCTCAGCATCAACCTGATCAGACCAAAGCTGATTGGTCAAACTCCTCACATGTCAATCTTCATAAGAGATAATAATGTTTGGTTCAAGTACCCTATTCCTTGGGTTTTCCAGAATCCAGAAACAGATGATTAACTAAAGGAAGTACAGGAACAAGAAATTCTTAGACTAGAAGACCCTCTTCTAAAAGATGATGATGATTATGAGTTAGACAAAGAAGCCCTCCACAATCTAGATACCTGAAGATAAAAGTAGAAGTGTCAGTAGGAAAGGCCAAAGGTAGAATAAGACAACATCATCAGCCAGCATTATCAGCATTATTAGCCTTATCAAGAACAGTAAAAAGATTGCATTATTAGAAGAAAACAAAGTGTCGGCAGGATCTTTACTGTTTACCTTTTGACCTTATAAAAAGTTTGTCGGCCAATTGTTTAGGCTCTTGTTTTTTCTCTCTTATAAATAACCTTTATGTCTTTGTAACTATCATCGGTCATCTTATGCAAACACACCTCACCAAAAAAAGCTGTAAACACTAACCTTCTCTTTATGTCTACTGTTTTCATGTACTATATTTCTCAGAATCAATAAAGCTGTAAATATTTTCAGTAAGTTTCATCGTTATATAATGTGTATATATATATATATATGTATATAATAATATATATAATTAGAAAATATAAATGTATAAATTATATAATAATATATATTATAAATATTATATATATATATATATATTAATATATATTTATATATAATATAATATATATTATATATTATATATTAGAAATATTGATATTATTAATATTAATATTATATATTATTATATAATGTATATATATATATATTATGTATTGTTAAATAATTAGAAAATATAATATATATATTTTGGATAATAATAATAAAATATAAAAGTATAAATTATATAGTATATATATATAATAATAATAATAATATATTTTTCATAATATACTATATATTTTGGATAATAATAATATAATATAAAAGTATAAATAATATAATACAATATAATATATATAAAATATAATAATAATAATAATAATAAATATTATATAATAGTATGATATTTATAATATATATATATATATATTATTTTTGGAAATAAGAGTATTTTTGGAATTGAGTTGTGGGATAGAGGGTTATTTTTGGAAAGAAAATATGTTAATGGAATGGAATGGGCATTCTATTGGTTTTTGGATGGAATGCTCATTCCACCAAAATGGTGGAATCCCCATTCCATTGGAATTTAACAAACCAAACAAATGGAATGAATTTCTTTCCATTCCATTCCATTCCATTCCACCCAACCAAACACCACCTAAAAGGTTTTGTGTACAACATCGAATCAAGGTTCACACGAGTTTCAATCAACTTGATTGATAATTCACAAGTGACCTAACGTTCTTTGTTTTTCTTCTTGGAGGATTATTGTGACTAACAAAGAAAGAGATTTTGTTTGTATCCATTCTCAGGTATACAGTTAGAAAGAGAGGGAGCCCACACTCCTAGGTGATTCACGTTCTTGTTTGGATTGGAAGATCTTATGGATTCAATACAGCGCTAGTTCAATTGTCATGAGAAAAAGGTACGATACTTTTAATATACATAAATTAATCTAGGGTTAAGGTTTATGTTATTATAAAAGGGAAATTTTTATTTATACCGAAACCCTAATTTTTTTTAACACTTCCGTTGCGGATTTTCCTTACAATTGGTATCAGTGCCTGGTTGTACCCTTGATTAATTGATGTATGTGTACGTGAATATTTTTCTTTTATTGTATATATGCATGTTTTAGAATGAGATGACACTATAGGTATTCACATATATATTTACATTGGAATGTATGGATATATATATATATATATATATATATATATATATATATATATATATATATATATATATGTTTTATATGTGGATTGTTGTTGCTCAATTTTGGTCATAGAATTTCAATGTATTTTTGTTTTGGGAGTGTAACAAGAAGGGTGACCTATCATCACCATAATTTCCTTCTTGGTAGTTGCTATTTTTTTTTATATTTTGTTACTGTAATAAAAATAAAACTGCACTATATTGTAATAAAAAAAAACTGCACTATATTGTTATAAAAAAACACTGCAGTACGTTTTTATTTAAAATTCTTCTGTAATACATTCAAGTATCGAAGACTTGAAGTTTTGAAGAATTGAAAGCAACCGGAACAAGTTTAGGACGAAGCGAGCCATAGCGACAAACGTGCGTGCGAAGAGCACGCGGCAACGTTTGTTGTGTCATGGGCTGCGCATGGCAACCCTATGAAATCCATGGGCTGTGCATGGCAGCACTTTATGGGGTTGTGGCATGTGCACACCCATAAGAGGTAGCCAAGGGTATGCACGCCCATGGGAGGCAGCCGAGGGAGTCCAAACGATGAAGGTCACGTGAAGACTTGTTCGCCAAGAAAGGAGTTTTTTGTATTCCAAGACATATGTAATTTACTTGCTTTTCTAGGATGGACCAAAATTATAGCTATTTATATTTTCATAAATATTGCAATGTTTGTCATTGGTTGATAACATGTCATATAGAATAGGAGTGTCACTCATATATCTCTTTTGGTATGAACATGCATTGAATGGTTTAGGTATGTAATTGGTATCTAGATAACTTGGTAAATCATTATTTAGAATTCGATCACACGCCTTAAATAATTGAGTGGGAGAAGGTGTTTTGGAACACCTACGGCCTTCAAGTTTAGTTGAGCTTTATGTTTCGTGTAATAAGCCCCAAGGAGTATTCATGAATGGAATTTAGTAAGATACTTCCTTACAATGATAGACTAGACATAACCCAAATGATATCTACTCCCAAGGAAGGGATATTCGCGTGGGAACATATTGAAAGTCGATAACTTGGTAACACACTCAGTGTAATTTTATTAATATCCTCCCAATAGTTCTTGTTAATAAAATTGCAAGACTAAAATTGAAAACGTTGGTTGTTATATTAACAATTAGGTGGGACATAGTCCAACTAGTAAATGGTGCGAACTCCCAAAAGAGGGGTGACTTTTATGGGTGTTGAATCACCGTTGAATTTTATGATTGAATCATTTTTTTTATAATTCAAGATAAATATTCGAAAGTACTTTATCATGATTATTTACTTATATAATTTTTGTCATTGTTCAGAATTCATGACCACATCCCTAATCAACATCCTAAAAGACAATACTTTAACTGGTGATAATTATGCCATATGGAAAAGGAAAATTGGGCTTTTATTGCAATCTAAAAAGCATAAGTTCGTTCTGGACACTCCTAAACCACCTACTCCTACTAATGAATTTACTCAGGAGCAAAGAGATTAGTATCAGCAGTGGAAATCTTCAGATGAGATGGCTAAATGTTACATTATGGCCACCATCTCCGACTTGTTGCAACAGCAACTTAAAGGAATGGAGATTGCTACCGATATAATGATTTCTCTAGAGGAGATGTTTGCTATGAGGCCTAGGATGACTACGAGAAAAGCAGTGACTACTTTTATGAATCTTAGGATGAAACCTAGACAGGGTGTGAAAGATCACATGATGAAAGTCATAGCACCTCTCATTATTGTTGAACTGAATGGTGCTGTGATAGACGGTGAGATGAAAATTGACATGATTGTCAACTCACTACCAGATTTCTTTGATCAATTCAAGTTGGACTACACCTTGAATAATAAGGAATACACCTTGCAAGGCTTGACGAAAGATGTTCAAAGCGCCGAGAAAATCCTTGTGAAAGGCAAGGGTTAAGATATTCATACTGTAGATAAAGTTGCTACTGTTAAGACTTTTAAGAAGGTTAAGAAACAACAGAAGAAAAATCAACTAGGGCCTACTAAGAAGGTGACAAACAAAGTAACCAAGATCAGAGGGAAGTGTTTCCTTTGAGATGAAAAGGGACATTGGAAAAGAAATTGGCCAAAGTCTTAGGAAAAGAAGGATGAAGGTAATATTAATTATCTTGAAACATGTTTTTTGGTGGATTCTATGGATTCTTGGATCATAGACTCTGGAGCCACTAATCATGTTTGTTTTTCCTTACAGAGGTTCAAGGAAAGGAGAAGGCTTAACGAGAACGAATTCAAATTGCGTTTAGGCATTGGAGCATTGATGTCTGCCGGTTCAATGGGAGATATTAGAATTAGTTTAGATTCTTATAGGCATTTAGATTTAATAGACGTTTATTATGTACCTCAATTCAAGAGGAATTTAATTTCAGTTTATTGTTTAAATAAATTTGGTTATTCGGTTACTTTTAATAAAG
Source organism: Dipteronia dyeriana (assembly GCA_032871835.1). Lineage (NCBI taxonomy): Eukaryota > Viridiplantae > Streptophyta > Magnoliopsida > Sapindales > Sapindaceae > Dipteronia > Dipteronia dyeriana. Next base: position 48,652,937 of record CM065297.1, read on the forward strand.
CTTTTATTATTGTAAGAATGATGAAATTAATTGCAAAGGTACATTGTAAAACGTTTTATTCTATTTACATAGAAATATCTCTCACTTGTTAGACACGGAATCAATGGAACCTAATCATAAAAGTGTAAAATTATCAAAAGATGAAACCTACCTATGGCATTTGCGCCTAGGTCATATTAACCTAAATAGGATTAAAAGATTGGTTAGTGACGGACCTCTAAGTTTCTTGAAGGTTGATGATCTACTAACTTATGAATCTTGTTTGGAAGGTAAAATGACCAAAATGTCATTTACAACTAAAGGCACAAGAGCCATCAAATGTTTAGGATTGATACACACTGATGTGTGTGGACCTATGAGCATTAAAGCTAGAGGTGGATATGAGTACTTCGTCACTTTCACGGATGATCACTCAAGATTTAGCTATGTGTATCTCATGAGACATAAGTCAGATGCTTTTGACATGTTCAAAGCATTTAAAACTGAAGTAGAAAATCAGCTTAAGAAACGCATAAAAATCTTGAGGTCTGATCGTGGTAGAGAATATCTATCTGGTGAGTTTCAACAATATCTTATTGATAATGGGATAATTTCTCAGTTTTCTGCACCAGGTACACCTCAACAAAATGGGGTGGTAGAAATGAGAAATAGAACTATTTTGGACATGGTTAGGTCTATGTTGAGTTATTCAACGCTCCATAATTCTTTTTTGGGGATATGCTTTACAAACTGCTATGTACATTCTAAACGATGTACCATCTAAGTCGGTTCCTAAAACACCACATGAGTTATGGACTGATCGAAAGCCTAGTTTATAACACTTAAGGATATTTGGATGTCCTGCACATGTGTTAAAAGGAAAGACAGAAAAGATGGAGTCCCATTCAGAAACATGCATATTTGCAGGGTATCCAAAAGGAACAAAAGGATATTGTTTCTATAGTCCTTCAGATCTTAAAGTATTTGTTTCAAATAATGGTGAATTTCTGGAAGAGGACTCTATGAATAATTTTGTGCCTAAAAGTAGAATTGTCCAAATTGAGCTTTTAGGAGACACAATTCCATAAAACGTTTCATAACCAAGCCCAATTGTGTGTTTCGTACCAACATAAGATCAACAATCTATCATACCTCGTCGTAGTGGGAGGGTTAATAAACAACCCTAGAGATACATCGGTCTAGGAGAATCTATAGAGAATCTTCTGGACGACGATGGTCCCTATACGTATAAGGAAGCAATGGAAGATGTTGATTGTCGCCATTGGCAAAAGGCAATGCAATCCAAAATTGAATCTATATTCAAAAACAAAGTCTGGTCTCTTGTAGACTTGTCTAAAGGGATAAAACCCATTGGGTGAAAGTGGATATACAAGAGGAAAAGAGGAATGAATGGAAAGGTGGAAACCTTTAAAGCTAGATTGGTAGCTAAGGGTTTTACACAAGGAAGGTATCGATTATGAAGAAACCTTCTCTCCTATGGCCATGCTAAAATCCATTAGGATACTCTTATCCATTGCGGCATCTCTAGACTTAGAGATTTGGCAAATGGACGTCAAGACAACTTTCCTTAATAGAAGTCCTGACGAAAGCATCAATATGTTGCAACCAGAAGGATTCATTGAAAATGGCCAAGAGAAAAAGGTATGCAAGTTACAATGATCCATATATGGATTAAATCAAGCATCCAGATCCTGGAACATAAGGTTCGATCAAGCTGTGAAAAGTTTTGGATTTATTCAAAACCTTATTCAAAACCTTGCGTATATAAAATGATTAAAGGCGACAAGTTAGTTTTCCTAGTTCTTTACGTTGATGATATATCACTCATCAGAAACGATGTAGGTGTATTGACATCAATAAAAGAATGGTTAGCAAAGCAATTTGATATGAAGGACTTAGTGGAAGCAAGTTTTATTCTTGGTATCCTAGTCATAAGGGATAAAAAGAATAGAACGATTGCATTATCTCAAGTTTCATACATAGATAAAATCTTTTCTAGGTTTTCCATGCAAGATTCCAAGAAAGGTATGTTACCTTTCAAACATGGAATCAAACTTTCTAAGGAACGATTTCCTAAGAATGAGCATGTAGAGCAATTCATAAGTAGGGTTCCATATGCTTCGACAGTTGGAAGTCTCATGTATGTAATGCTCTACACTAGACCAGATATTTGTTTTGTTGTAGGCATGATTAGCAGGTTTCAATCGAAACCTGGTTCTGATCACTGGACAGTAATTAAGCATATTTTCAAGTATCTCAGGAGAATGAGAGATTATATTCTTGTATACTCCGGAAGGGATTTATTTCCAGTCGGGTATACAGATTTTGATTTTCAATCAGATTCTGACTCTAGAAGATCAACATCAGGATATGTGTTTACTATTGGAGGAGGGACAGTCATATGGAAGAGTGTCAAGCAATCTTGTATTGCCGATTCCACTATGGAAGCCGAGTATGTTGCCGAATGCGAAACTGAAAAAAAGTTTGTCTGGCTCTGCCAATTCTTGATTGACTTGGAATTGGTTCCAGATGCTTTACAGAGGATCCCTTTACAAATAATCTAGCGGATCCCTTTACAGAGGCTTTTTCACAAAAGAGTTTTGATAAGCATCTAGAGAACATGGGGATGAGAGATATGACACATTTGCTATAGAGCAAGTGGGAGATTGTTGGGATTATGCTTGCTAGCAAAAGTATAATAATGTGTTTGACAATCTTTTCATATTAATAAAATGATTTCTAGTTTAACAAATCTTATAGCGTTTATAGTTTAATTATTATATTTGTCAAAAGTAATTAATCATAAAGTCAAAAGACTATGAGAAATGAAGAATTGTTCATACATCTAGATATGTATGAGGTAGACACAATTCTTTAGTTAGTCTTGAATAATATTCACAACTTAAGAAAATGGTTAGGCGCCTTTATCTTGTTAACGTTGTAGATTCTTTTGCTAGCATTTGAGTGAGATAAAATGTGTTATGATGCGTCTAAAATCATCAAAGTGTGGTGCCTTTGGGAAAAAGAATCTAGTGCACTAGGTGTATTGAATAGGATCACATTGACATACTTTATCTAGAACTATCAATAGATAAAAGTTTTCACTTGAAGACAATCAGAGAGTCTATCCCAATCCTGGGATAAATGATGGACTTATGGTTGCTAGTGTTAATATTTGAGCTATCAATGAGTACGATTATATAACATAGTCTATCCTCGATAGTTTGGTTGTATTCATTTGTTAATCGATAGAAGACTTCATTTATAGATATGGACATCGTGGCTCCATTTAGTAAATGAGAGTAGAATATCATCATATGGATGTTTTGAGGTATTGGATATTAAATCTTAACGTTAAGTTTTCAATAGTGTCTATTGAAACATGGTTTCTGGACAAGTCAAAATATGGTCATATGAGTAAATATGGTAACTTGGAGATCTATAGGCGGTCTATGAGCTCTTGGCGATTACTGGTTTTCTTCACGAGGATACACTTTCTCCATTAAGATTGTCTAGGGTATGAATAAGGAATATTAACTTATTCTATCTTTATTTAAGAGTTCAATTTTAGTTCTTTAGTGGAATGAACTAAAATTAATAGATCGAACCTATGTGAATCATTTGTTGATTGTGATTGGGTTGTGTCTATTGGAGCTTAAATTTAGATAGCCGCCAAGATCCTCAATCCACACGAACTTGCATGGATCACTTGATATATTCTACCGGACAAATTTAGGGGTCCATCTAGAATTGTATTGAGGCATGTGGACTTGTTTCTTTTTGTATGAATGGGTCTAGTTCACATGTGGACTTTTATTAATGTCCAATGGATTTAATAAAATAGAAAAAATAATATAATGGCCCATATATGATGTTGGGCGGCAAAGCTATATAGTTTAGCTTAATTATATTGTTTTTATTTTATTATATTTATTAAATGGAAATTAATTAATTTGGTGAATAATTAATTATTTAATTAAAAGTCAAAATCTTTTTCCTGATAGGAGATGGTCTCCTAATATTATACTGTTGTTGGTAGTATAATTAATATTAAAGACTATATTTGACAAGTAGATAAATACATGGAGTTATTTATCTAGACAAATTGGGAAATCTTTAATATGGTTACAAATACACTATTTGAGTTGGATTAGGAGTCTTGGTGTAAAATTTGGCCACCATATGAATTTTGGGAGAAAAAATTGTTTTTGCTCTAGACAAAATTCGATTAACTCTAAGAAATAGTGTGAGATTCGGCAAAGAAGAAAAGGAAGAAAGAACGTTTAGTTTTCGATAGTACACTAGTAGCCTTTACATTAAAAGGTTTTGTGTGCAACATCGAATCAAGGTTCACATGTTCTTTGTTTTTCTTCTTGGAGGGTTATTGTGACTAACGAAGAAAGAGATTTTGTTTGTTTCCATCCTTAGGTATACAATTAGAAAGAGAGGGAGCCCACACTCCTAGGTGATTCATGTTCATGATTGGATTGGAAGATCTTACGGATTTAATTCGGCGCTAGTTCAATCGTCATGAGAAAAAGGTACGATACTTTTTATATACATCAATTAATCTAGGGTTAAGGTTCTTGTTATTATAAAGGGAAAAATTTTATTTATACCAAAATCCTAATTTTTAATTATTTCACGCTTCCATTGTGCGATTTTCCCTACATTGGCTAGGTAAAATGGTTGGATTGTGAGCACTCCAATCCAAGCCATTCTGGCTACCGTATATCTAACCAAAGCAAAAGTGAAAGGGGTGGATTTTGAGCAATTCAATCCAAGCCACTCCGTAAACTCTAGTTAGGAGGATTAGCCCTGTATTGCGATTGCATTGGGCCTAATGTCGGAACTCCCACTCTTTGTGTTGACATTACATTGACTTCCATATTTACCATTATATACTTTCACACATTCATTTCATTATCTTTTATTGTGTTTAGTTACCTTAGCTTAATAGTAGTTACGATTCTTAATATCAATTCAAATACCATTCGGTTTATGTTATTTGCATTTATTCATTGCATATAGTTGAAGGCATTAATTTAATCACATTGGCATAACATGATCTCCGTGGACGATACCTATAATTGCCACTATCCTTATTTTGAAAGCATTTGAGGCATTGCTGTTGATTTTATAAATATTTCTTTGACGAGTGTTTTATAGCCACCAAAAATTCCTTGCCATATATGTGTGAGTGTATGTCTCATCTCAGCCTGCTATATTAGCAACAAAGGTGACTGCACGTGTAAGAATGCCGGTCTCAACTTGATGATATATTTCTATCACATATGTGAGTAATTATGCTTGCATAAATAGTATTTTTCCTTACTATTGAATTATGTCACAATCCTTCAACCTAGGATTATATTGGTATACATTCACTAACCATATGGCATAACTTCTATTGGGCCTTATACATTTCACAGTGTACACTAAGTAGTTATCCGTACTTTCAAGGTATGTCATAATCCTCTTGACAACATCTCAATGTTGTAATCTAGGATTATATTGGTGTCCACTCACCAATCTTACGGTGTAACTACTAAAGATAGACTTTGTACATATCAAAATATACATAAGACTCTGTATGTTACTAACATGAGGAACTTGTCATCAATTTCTTGATCTTATGGAGTTTTATGGTACATATTGAGGCCTAGAGTTTATGATTTCATAATAGGAGTGCCTATGGGCTTATAATTGCTTAATTTGAATCAACTATCGCTCCAAATATATAAGCCACTTTGGTCATACAAAATCTCAATAAAATTTGAGAATTACCATTTCATTATGGTTTTACAAACTTTTCATTATTTCTAGCCAAAATAGTCCACAGATATAGATAATATATATAAAAAATTATAACCAACTTGTTTAGTGTACTTACCATGGCTAGCTTTTGTCATCATTAATCTGTAAGACATTACAGCTTGATGAAATCAAAGAAACCATTTTGTAGAGGATCGTTTCAAACCATACATTAATTTAGCAAGCACAATTATGCACTCTAGGTCTTCTGAAACAAAAAAATTATAGTTTGTTCCATGTAAATCCCTTGCACTAGTTCTCTATCGAGAAGTACAATCATTACATCCCTATGATGTAATTTTAGGTTCATATATGTGCCCAAGTGCTAGAAAAAGGCATATGGAGGAAACTTTACTTTCAGAGAATAATTTTCTTCATTTGCGACCAACGACGCCTTATACCTCTTAATAATACTTTCTGTCTTACATATGATATATGCAACCCATATGTTCATAATGGTCTACTGACCAGGCGGTAAGTGAATCAAGTCCCATACATGATCACTTTTCTAGACTCTATCTTCATTTCCATTTCTTTCATTCATATATTTCATTAGTAGATAGAAGTGATGGCTCAATTCTAAAATCTTTGGCTCATCACTTTCAAGTGAAGTAAAATTTAAATCCTCCCTTTCAATCTCCAAATGATGTCATGGGATAATTTTACGATTATTTCGACTAGTCGATAAATTATCATAGTAGCTGATTCAACACCTTTTTCACTTTCACTAGGGATGAAAGATCCATGTGGATTTATACTCCCACTAGGGTGTCGACTTCCACTCCCACTAGGGATGGAAGATCCATGTAGAATTCCACTCTCACTAGGGATCAATGATCAAGTTAGAATTTAATTTACTGCCATTTGTGTATTAGTACAGATCATCCAATTCTTAAAATCGGATATCTATATCAAAATCGCTTCACTAAGAATTCATTCTCTAATAATGACCTCTTGTGATTCTATTTCAATCAAACTTCTACCTTGTTGTATATAATCATTTATTTAATCCTTTGGAATTCATAGAGTATCAAACAAAGACACGACTTCTCTTCTTGTGTTTGATTTCTCATTTCCATGAGATGGATTATAAACATAACTTATCGGTCCAAAATTGTTATATATTTTGGCATTCATATCCCTATTCTTTATCTTATTTTTGGGTGGTTGTGCGTGTCTTATGGCCCATTTGTTTAATTTGTAGGAATTAGGTGAAAATCAAAGTATGGAGTCAAAATGGGGCAAATTGGGTAGAAAAGGAAGAATTGAAGACCATAGTGCACATGTCCTTTACCCGTGCACAAATCGTGCACCGATACATGAAGAATTGCAGAATCCCTAAGTATACGGGTACTGAATGGGTTCTTACCCAGACACCACCCATGCACAATACCCAGGCCAAGGAGCATGAAGAAGACTGCACGAGTCTAGCATAGTGATGGGAGCATCGTTGTACTCCTTTCAAAAAAATATTTATAAGTTCAACCTCACAGGTGGTAGTGACTATTGACTAGTTTAGCATGAAGTAATGGGATTGTTTCGATAGAGAGGTTGTATCCATCTAACTGTCTCTAGCTAAAGCGTTATTGAAAGCAATGTAAATAGAATACGGAAAGGGTGAGACTGGTGTGTGAAGTGTATACATAATGCGGATTGTGTGTGAGGTGTGAATAAACTAAATTTATTACTCTAAGGATATAAATGTAACTGGGTGCTTGCCTATCTAAACAGAAATCAATTACACTACAAGGCAATTAAATTTAGTCTACTCCTAAAGGCAAAACACCCTAGCTACGAAAATAAAGGTGAATTAGGGAGATGCAAGATAATGGTTACAATAGGTACATAATTACACCAAACACACGCTAGCCATGTTGATAATAAACATTCAAGCATCATTCAAGAGGATTCACAGGCTAGTTCTCTTGATTAAGGATTCCGAAACCAAATCATCAATTATTACAAATCATTAGTTGATTAAGGAATACCGAAATCGATTCTCAATACTCAACCAAAATCATTGGATGAGCAATTGTGTCTTTGGTTAAAAACTCAACAAGCACATGAACAAAACAATAGAAAACCTAATCTAATATAAACATGTATAAATCAAATTACATCTATTCAGTAGTTAACATTAAAGATTCAATCACGATTAATCAATCGGAACACATATTTGCTCTTTCACTTAAATCAATTTGTACATATCGCCCTTTCGTCACCAACATGCAAACAAGAGTGAGACTCTACTTTTACACTACATCATTTGTTTTAATCTACAATCACACTTATGCAAAACATATCAATTTCTACTCATTCACCAACATACATGTCGAGAAAAGAGAGATAAAGCTTAAGCTCAAAGAATAGTGTTAATATCCAAGTTGAATATAAATAAATACCATATATAACAAGCCAAGTGTTGGTTTAAAAATTTTCCCTACTGGGATTACACTTCAAAGAAATAAGACATAAAACAAAGAGAAGAGTTTAGAGATATCCAAGATCTCTATTTCATTTGCTCTTTTATCTCATTGAATCTACTTCAAAGATGGAAGAAGGAAGAGTGGAGTTGGTGGTGGTAAGACATCCATGGAGAACCCTCCATGGAAGTCTATGAAGCTCCTCTCTCTCTTTTGTTGTGTTAAAGAACAAGAGATGGTGTTAGTATATGTGATAGTATGAAGTATATTTGATAAACACTTACAAGGTGTTATATTTATAGTGTTTGAAGGCTAGGGAACTAATTGGGTGTGAAAAATCAAGTTTGCCTTTAAAAATCACTTGGTTTGAAAGTCGATAAGGCTCAGCCGACATAAATCTGTGAGTTGGAACTCACAGTTTGAAGTCACAAATCTGGATTTGCTAGTTGTAATTTACATATTTCAGTAACGGTGGAATTCTGGGTAACTTTTACAAGGTGGATCAACGAGTTAGAACTTGCAGATTTGGTAGTCGCCTTGTTTCTACTGGCTTGAACTCACAGTCTGAAGTAATAGTCTCCTTTGGTATGCATCTGTAACTTTGATCTGCGAGTTAGAACTTGCAATCTTAAGTAGCAGATCTGAGTCTGTTGGCATAAGGTTACAGTATGACTTGGCTGTATCTTCTAGGAGACATCTACGATATCGTTCTACATGGTAGAACTCGCAGTCTCGTCAGGAAACTATCTGCTTCATGGTGCTTTTAGTTGATGTCGTAGTTTGAAGTAGCGTTTTTCTCTTAGGAACATATGCAACTTGGATTTGTGTGATAGAACTCACAGATTGCATTCTAAGTCCTAAAATCTACTCATTTTCTTCCTCTTTCCCTTCAAAGCTTCACTTTAAGCTTAAACAACTAACCGTAGGGAAATGAACCTACACAAGGCTCAAACACATATTATATACATAAAAACACTCGAAACTGAGAACAAAAGCTAAGAATAAGGAGCCTAAAATAAGTATATAAATGTACCGATCAAATACCCCCAAACCTAACATTTGCTAGTCCTCGAGCAAAACAAAAAAAGAAAAAGAAACACCAAATATGAAATCTAAAACACAAAAAAGCAATAAACAAGTAAAAACAATTTAGTTCACTTTCTTGGGAGAAATGATGGCACTTAGCATCTGCCATAAGCCTTTGAAGCCTCTAGGTGTCCCTAGCAGGAGGGGGATAGTCTCCTGAGGGTTTACCAATACAGTAACCACAAACGCAACTATAAAGCAAAACATTGGGATGCCACATTACACATACCAAGCACAAACTACATGCAAGCTAAAATTTCTGTATTAATGTTGGTTGCAAAATAGCAAACAAAAATATCATCAAACCTTGGAAGTGCACAAATCGTAAACGATAGTACAATAGGCATGCAAGGGTCGTTCCCATAAGGAATGAATTACTTATGAAAGTTAAGATTTTAAAGACACTAAATTAATACAATCTATGACTCTAAGAAAACTTAAATAAAACACAACTCACACACAAAATTGAGAGTTTTTTAATTGATTATTTAAACTAAGAATTTAAATTAAACTAAAATTATGAAGGCAACAAAAAATTTATTTAGAAAAATTAATAAAGAAAAGCTAACTAGAGCTTCCTATCCACCACTAAACATTCATCCAAACCACAGACAATAATGAAGTTAGTAAACAATCAACATTATGAAGACATTCATGTTGAAACCCCGTTCACTGGTCATGCAAGGGAAGTAAGGTTTTAAATTTTTTTATATAGATCATAATCTGGAACCAGTGAACTTGAGATCGTAATTATTTTTGAAACTCATACATACAATATGTATACACGGGAATTGTAATCAATATAATCAAAAGAAGAAATTCATACCAACGTTTGGAGGCTCCCTCACATTATAATATGCTCATGTTTGATTCAATCTTACCAATGTTTGGACGCTCCTTCACTTTACGATATGTTCCAGTTTGAACTACTCGATCTTCCTCTCTATATCTTGAGATTGGTAACTGCATGTGGGCACGCCACGATCTCAGGAACTCCAATGGAGGATGTAGAGAAAAAAACTAAGAAAAAACTCTTTCTTCTTTGTTTTCAGTGCAACACTTGTGATGGAAATCATTAACTTAGCAACAATACACCCCAATAGCTAAAGCGCTATGATATATATGGAATGCAATTTAACACCCTCCTACTAATTGAAACAAACCCGATCGTTCAAGATTGAAGTAAGAGAAACTATTCTAATCACTTTATCAATGGAATGATGATAAAAGCTAATTAGAACAACACTTTGATTTCCCCAAAACATCACAAACTATGAAGTTTGATAAGTTTAAAGACAAAACAAAGATTTTGAGGTTGTTGAACGCCACAAGCTAAATAGGCTTGATAAGTTCCAAAGTTCATGCAAGAAGTTAACAACAAAACACTCACAAAGTGCTCCAATAAGTTTATATTACTCAAATCTCTGCCCTTACATAGAAAAAACAGCCTTGTTTATATAGAACAAAGGCCAAGGACAATACAACACAAATATAACTGCTCATTAAATGTGTAACCTCCCACTAAATGACATTTAGACCATGAATAATGCCCATAAAGTATTCAGCCGTTGTAACTCCTTATTCCTAATCAAAGAACACATGAACTCACACTTAACAAAATAAAACCCAACACAAAAATCCAACACAATTAAAATCCAAACTAATAAGAAAATAAGCCCACAAAACCCAACATAATTAAACCCAAACTAATTATAAAATAGGCCCACAAAACCCAACATGGCTGAATGGCCTTTTATTCTTCAAGATAGGCTAGAATACTTCATTCTAACAAGGCTGGACTCTTGTCTTCGGGATTTGGACTTGTTTGAAACATGTTAACCATTTTATACTCTTCTTGCATCCTTAGAACCTTGACCAAATCTTGACTAGCTTGCTACTTCCAAATGCTTTCCATTAAACAAGTTAAGGCTTCTTTCATCCTTTTAGCTTTAGCTTTTGTCATTGGTCCTCCATGAATGGTTAAAGGATCTGGATCTTTTCCAACCTTAGCCAAATTGTGATCAACTGGTTGGTCCTCATCATTCCCCTTTTCCTCGAAAGGATTCGTCCTCGTATCAGCACCTTCATCACCTACATCAAACAAGGACAAATCAGAAACATTGAAAGTTGCACTAACATTGCCATACTCACTTGGTAGTTCCAGCTTGTATGCATTGTCATTGATTCTTTGAAGGACTCGAAATGGTCCATCCCCTCTTGGCATGAGTTTAGACTTTCGTTGCCTAGGAAATCTTTCCTTCCTCAAGTGTACCCAAACCCAATCACCAGGTTCAAATACTACTTGCTTTCGGCCCTTGTTGTGTTGCTTCTCATATTGTAGATTTTTCTTTTCAATTTGTGTGTGCACCTTTTCATGCAAGGCTTTGACAAAATTAGCTTTTTGCTTACCATCCAAATTAGCTCTTTCCAAAGGTAAAGGTAGTAAATCCATAGGAGATAATGGATTGAACCCATACACAACTTCAAATGGTGAATGGTTTGTTGTAGCATGCACACTTTGATTATAAGCAAACTCCACATGTGGCAAACATTCCTCCAAATTCTTCAAATTCCTTTAAATTATGGCCCTCAAAAGCATTGATAAAGTTATGTTTACCACCTCTGTTTGTCCATCTGTTTGTGGATGATAAGTGGTTGAATACAGCAGCTTTGTACCCAACTTTCTCCAAAGCGTTTTCCAAAAGTGGCTAAGGAACTTCACATCTCTATCACTCACAATTGTCCTTGGAATTCCGTGTAACCTCACAATTTCTCTGAAGAACAGCCCCGCAACAAATGTTGCATCATCTGTTTTGTGGCAAGGAATGAAATGCACAATCTTGCTGAACCTGTCAACAACAACAAAATAGAATCTCTTCCCCCTTTTGACCTAGGTAATCCTAAGACAAAGTCCATTGATATATCAACCCAAGGTTCACTAGGTATAGGAAGAGGAGTATACAGCCCATGAGACATTACTTTAGATTTAGCTCGTTTGCAAGTAATACATCTCTCACATATTCTCTCAACGTCTCTTTTCATGTGTGGACAAAAGAAATGATCACTTAACACACCCAAAGTCTTTTTAACTCCAAAATGCCTCATTAACCATCCACTATGTGCCTCTCTCACAAGCAATTCTCTCATTGAACATTTAGGAACACACAGCTTGTTTTCTTTGAAAAGAAAACCATCATGCCTAAAGAACTTGTCAAAACCCCCTTGCTCACATGCCCCATGAACATTAGCAAAATCAAAGTCAGAATTGTATAAGTCTTTAATGAACTCAAATCCCAATAGTTTTGCATCAAGTTTAGAAATTAGAGCATACCTTCTAGAAAGAGCATCGACAACCACATTCTCCTTACCTTGTTTGTACTTTATGATGTATGGAAATGATTCAATAAAATCCACCCATTTTGCATGCCTACGGCTTCGCTTTCCTTTTCCTTTGAGATATTTCAAGGACACATGATCGGTGTGTATAATGAATTCCTTGTACCAAAGATAGTGCTTCCATGTCTCTAACACTCTCACCAAGGCATAAAACTCCATATCATACGTCGGGTAGTTAAGACTTGCTCCACTTAGCTTCTCACTAAAGAATTCAATGGGTTTGCCCTCTTGCATTAAGACTCCTCCAATACCTATTCCACTTGCATCACACTCAATCTCAAAAGTTTTAGCAAAGTTAGGCAAAGCAAGCAAAGGTGCTGAACTAAGTTTGTGTTTAAGCAAGTTAAGAGCATCATCTTGTTCTTTACCCCACCTAAATCCCACATTCTTTTTTAAGCATTCAGTTAATGGTACAGCAATGGTAGAAAAATCCTTAATGAATCTCCTATAAAAGCTAGCAAGACCACGAAAACTCCTTACATTACTAACACAAGTGGGTTTCGGCCACTCCCTAATTACTTTCATTTTTTCTTGATCAACATGTATTCCTTTATCATTAACAACATAACCAAGAAAAGTAAGTTCATTAGTGTAAAAAATGCATTTCTTTAGATTAGCATATAACTTTTCTTTTCTAAGCACATCAAAAACAGCCTTTAAATGTGTTACATGCTCGTCTAAATTTTTGCTAAACATAAGTATATCATCAAAATAAACTACTACAAACTTTCCAATGTAAGCACGCAAAACATGGTTCATCAATCTCATAAAAGTACTAGGTGCGTTAGTTAGGCCAAAAGGCATTACTAACCATTCATATAGACCATGTTTAGTTTTGAAAGTGGTTTTCCATTCATCACCCTCATGCATTCTTATTTGATGATATCCAGATTTCAAATCAATCTTTGAAAACACACAAGAACCATGCAATTCATCCAACATATCATCTAACCTATGGATAGGATGTCTATACTTTACCGTGATTTTGTTGATGGCTCGACAATCAACACACATTCTCCAAGAACCATCCTTTTTAGGTACCAACAAAACAGGAACATCAAATGGACTCATGCTTTCACGTACATATCCTTTTTCCATAAGCTCACTTACTTGCTTTTGGATTTCCTTGGTCTCTTCGGGGTTGCATCTATATGCTGGCCTATTTGGTACGCTTGCACCCGGAATGAAATCAATTTGATGTTCAATTCCTCTAATTGGTGGAAAACCAATAGGAACATCTTCGGGAAAGAGATCTTCATTTTTCTGCAAAAGATCAACAATAACACTAGGCAAACTCTTGTTAATTTCATTAGAAACAATTAAAACATCCTTGTACATAAGTACAAGTAAGGGCTGCCTCATGGTTAATGCTTTCTTCACATCACACATTTTTGCATAAACACTCATTTTTCTTTCACTCAAAGGCTTCCTTGTTTTCTCTCCCCTTGTGTTTCCCATTGCTCTCATTTTTACCACTCAACTCACCTTTTTTTTCCTCTCTTTCTTTCACCCTTCCCAAAGTTTCAGCTATTGAAGATTCAAGCTTTTCATATTGCTGTTTTATACGAATCTGGTCTTTAAAAATTGTCTTTGGAGGCAAAGGTCCAAGTTGGTATTTCTGTCCCTCTATGATCAAAGAATAACGGATCTTAAACCCATCATGCATTACCCTTCGATCACATTGCCATGGTCTCCCCAATAACATGTGACCAGCATACATAGATACCATATCACACCAAACATCATCCTTATATCTACCAATTGAAAAAGAAATTAACACTTGCCGATTTACCTTCACAACACCACTATCATTCAACCATTGTAACTTGTATGGTTTTGGATGTTTAATAGTAAGTAATTTCAGTTTCTCTACAAGCAAGGTACTTGCCACATTTGTACAACTTCCACTATCAACAATCACATTACACAACTTGTTAGCAATCAAACAATGATTATGAAACAAATTTTCACGTTGCTCACCATGTTCATTATTTATAATTTGCAAACTAAGTGTGTGTTGTACAACAAAATTTTCTCCACTAGCATACTCTACGTCACTAGCATCTTCTAAATGTGGCATGTCATCTTCATCCTCTCTCTCACTTTCTGATTCAACTGTTCCATCCCTCATGATCATTGCCCTTTTATTAGGACATTCACGTGCCACATGACCATGTCCAAGGCACTTAAAACACTTAATGCCTCTAGTTTGATTAGGTTGATTCTCACCTCTACCCTTGCTGCCTATTTCATTTTTGCTTTTAGTTTCATCAATTTTAGGCTTAACAATGGGTTTATCATCATTTTTACTCCAATTCGGTTTCCAAGAAGAAGAATAACCAGAACAAGGTTTTAAATCATACCTGATGCCTTTTCTTTTGAGTTGCCTTTCAATCTTCATGGCCACACCCACCATGTCCTCAATCTCCACATAATGTTGCAAATCCACAAGATCAACAATGTTCTCGTTTAACCCATTCAAAAATTGAGCCATGGTGGCCTCACGGTCCTCCTCCACATTAGTCCTTATCATGGCTATCTCCATTTCCTTGTGATATTCTTCTACACTCATGGAACCTTGTGTCAAAGTTTGTAACCGTTGATGCAAATCCCTATAGTAATGGCTAGGGAAAAATCTCCTCCTCATGATTTGTTTCATCTCCAACCAAGTCTCTACGGGTCTTTCACCATTTCTACGCCTATCTTTACACAATTGATCCCACCAAACAATAGCATAATCATAAAATTCAACAGCAGCTAGTTTAACCTTTTTCTCTTCGGAGTAGTTATGACATTCAAAGATCAACTCCACTTTTCGTTCTCATTCCAAATAGGCATCCGGATTGTTCTTCCCTTGAAAAGGAGGCATTTTCATTTTGATGTTGCCTATGTTTCGGTCCACACCATCAAAACGTCCTCTCCTAGCTTGTCTTCTAGGATTAACGTCTAGACCAATTATGGTAGCTTGGCCATCATCCGTGTCTTCTCCACCATCATATACACCATTGACAAAGGCTGGTTGTCTTCCACGTCGTGGTTCTCTTTGCAATCTGGTAATTGCTTCATCATGTCTTTCTAGACGATCTCCTACATCTCCCATCACTTTGAACATACGTTCAAATTGTTGCTGCATTGCTTGAATCACTTGATCATTTGAGGAAGAACTCACTTCTTTATCTTTGTTAGACATGTTTAAAACCTGAAAAAAAAAGTTAGAACAACCTCACAATCACTCCCTCACGTGTTTCTCTCAAAGAATTGATTCACACAACTCGTGTTTCACACAATTATTTGGCTTTTATCGATGCTAATCTCACCACTCTTGCCTTTTACCTCTCTTGTATTCGTTCTTTGGGTTCTTAGATTAACTAAGGTCCTTTTAAACAAACAATTCAGATTATGGCCAATTCAACAGAGTGAAATTGGGTAGGTCTAAAAAAAACAAACAAAAGGTAGGCCATTTAAAGTAAGCAAATATTAGAACTGAAATATCAATTTCTATCCTAACAAGAATTCTGTTTGTTTTGGTTCAAAAGACAATATTTAAATATTTCCCAAACCGAAACAAGAATGATATGAACAAATAAATATTTTTGGAATTTTGCAAGAATTCTTTGAATCCGCAATACTTTTATGTTGTCTTTTTTTTTTCTTTTTTTGTGTGCTGAAAACAAAGAAGAATGACAATAACCTCAAGAAGCACAACAATTAAAATGAATTATAGATACGGTTCTATAAGATGAAAAAGAAAAGAAAGTGATAAAAAAAAACTAAAAGAACAACAAATAAATGGATATGCAAACCTCAAACTTGAGCTAAGCTCTGATACCAAAATGATGGAAATCATTAACTTAGCAACCATACATCCCAATAGCTAAAGCGCTCTGATACATATGGAATACAATTTAATACCCTCCTACTAATTGAAACAAACCCGATCGTTCAAGATTGAAGTAAGAGAAACTATTCTAATCACTTTATCAATGGAATGATGATAAAAGCTAATTAGAACAGCACTTTGATTTCCCCAAAATGCCACAAACTATGAAGTTTGATAAGTTTAAAGACAAAACAAAGATTTTGAGGTTGTTGAACGCCACAAGCTAAATAGGCTTGATAAGTTCCAAAGTTCATGCAAGAACTTAAAAACAAAACACTCACAAAGTGCTCCAATAAGTTTATATTACTCAAATCTCTGCCCTTACATAGAAAAAACAGCCTTGTTTATATAGAACAAAGGCCAAGGACAATACAACACAAACATAACTGCCCATTAAATGTGTAACCTCCCACTAAATGACATTTAGACCATGAATAATGGCCATAAAATATTCAGTCTTTGTAACTCCTTATTCATAAACAAAGAACACAAGAACTCACACTTAACAAAATAAAACCCAACACAAAAACCCAACACAACTAAAACCCAAACTAATCAGAAAATAAGCCCACAAAACCCAACATAATTAAACTCAAACTAATTATAAAATAGGCCCACAAAACCCAACATGGCTGAATGGCCTTTTATTCTTCAAGATAGGCTAGAATACTTCGTTCTAACAAGGCTGGACTCTTGTCTTCAGGATTTGGACTTGTTTGAAACATGTTAACCATTTTATACTCTTCTTGCATCCTTAGAACCTTGACCAAATCATGACTAGCATGCTCCTTCCAAATGCTTTCCATTAAACAAGTTAAGGCTTCTTTCATCCTTTTAGCTTTAGCTCTTGTCCTTGGTCCTCCATGAATGGTTAAAGGATCTGGATCTTTTCCAACCTTAGCCGAATTGTGATCAACTGGTTGGTCCTTATCAACTTGCACTTAAATCTCTCTCACGCACACATAAACTTTCACACACGCATCTTTTTCACCAATTTTTGAACTAATGCCCTTTTTTATGCGTTGATGTCAATCTACAAAAAAAAACAATTAAACTTCCTTGAACCTAGTAGATACTTATATGTCTTTTATTGGTATCACGCAACCCTAGTTGCTTCAAAAGCAAAAACTAGATTTTGTCTTTTTTTTTTTTATGTATTGATATCAGGTTTTGCGTTGTAAAATATATCAAACTCTTTAATTGATATATTTTGTTTTATTTAAATATATAGAACATATATATCATATATATATATATATATATATATATATATATATATATATATAATAATAATAATAATAATAAAACTCATCAATTTAAATCTTCTAAGATATCTCATATCTTTAAAGATATTAATCAATTTGTTTTTAATTCAAACTCTTTAAATTCAAAAGTAAATATCTAATTTAATAAAAATACAATAATCAAATTATATTATCTTTAAAAATTAAGTATCAATCAATATCCTCCAACTAATGATTAATAACACAATTAAATAATCTAATTTTTTAATTAACATAAACATTAATATTAATTAATTAAATATTCTCATTATTCAATTAATTCCTGAATAAATATGTGTCACTTTCGTAACACAATTAATTGGATAATCCAATTAATTAATCGTGACCTTTGTAACCTAAATCGATCGGGCTAACAAGGGGACCAAATGGACCTACAGTATTTTAAGCTCCAATAATCCTCGCAATATTTAATTAAACTCTTTAATTAATATTCCTTGATTATTAACTCCGGTGTTATTCCACTAAAAACTCGAAGCTGCACTCTCTCAACTGCAGACGCTTTTACATAGACCGATACAACTCGGTGTCCATTGATATAGCTATTACACATGGTGTGATCCTCCATAGTAGTTCATAATTAGAGCTGGGTCATAATGTCCGTTATACCCCCTCTAATTACATATATCCTTTAAGTACCGTTGATTCTCTAATGAACAATAAATCATATTTCCTCACGAAATTAGGAGAGTGCTTATATTGTCTAAGCCCCGAATCAACCCTTAAGGGAACTACTATCTACTTCTTACAAGAAGAAGTGGATTCCACTATGTGTACAAACCTTCCCAGTCACAAGCCAAGCCGCAATCCCAACATACAGAGTATATTGATCATGAACTGTATCCGACCTTACCCATGGTATAACAAAAACTACGATCTAACCTTAAGGAGTCGATAAAACACTCAGGATTAAGATCACCCACGTATAGCTATCATTAGTTGATATATATGAATCTCATGGAAAACGGATCTTGGTGCATGATTCATATAGATCATGGCCCAGTCCTATATGATCACAAAATACAAGGTGCCTCCATTCCCATATCTCATATGAATGATTCGGATAGAATCACTATACATTACGGAATGGACCGCAACTATAGATTAACCACAGATAAAGTACCCAACTTTATTTGCTATTTATGGATTGTTTAGATTGCACGTCTCTTAATGTATCCATCTATATATGACACTCAAATACACAGTTCGAGATTACATCCGACAACCTTAGATGTCAAATATATGCACAAGTTATATAATAAACAACACAACAAGAATGAATTCAACTTTTCCTTTTATTTATTTCATAATTCCATTTACAAATTACTTTTTTAGGGATAAACCCTAACAATCTCCCACTTGCACTAAAGCATGTGAGACATGTTTCGTAACTCTAGACCATCTAGGTGACCCGAAAACAGTTTAGCCGGTAAGGTCTTCGTAAATGGATCAACATGTTTGTCTTGTGAGGCTATCTTGGTGACGATCATATCTCCTATCTGCATTATCTCTCTAACGGACTGATACTTTCTCTCTATATGCTTCTCTCTTTTATGGATTCTTGGTTCTTTAGAGCTAATCACAGCACCATTGTTATCATAATAAAGTGTGATGAGCTTATCCATATCTGGAACAACTTCCAGATCACTCAAGAACTTGTAGAGCCAAAGAGCCTCTTTAGTAGCTTTACAAACTGCTACATATTTGGCTTCCATGGTGGAGTCAGTAATGCAAGATTGCTTGGTAATTCTCCATACAATGGTTCTACCACCCAAGGTGAATACTGATCCAGACGTGGATTTTCTAGAATCCCTGTCAGACTGAATATTAGAATATGTGAATCCTAACGGGATCAAATCCTGCCCAGAATACACTAGCATATAGTCTCTCGTTCTCCGAAGATACTTGATAATTATCTTGACAACAACCCAATGATCCAATCATGGGTTGGACTGGTATCTGTTGACTACTCCTACTGTATATCAGATGTCCGATCTTGTGCATAACATAGCATACATGAGACTACCTACTGTTGATGCATAGGGTACACGTCTTATATTCTCAACTACTTGAGGTGTCTTAGGACACTGTTCCTTAGACAAGTGAACTCCATGCCTGGAAGGTAAATTACCTTTCTTGGAGTTTTGCATCAAAAATCGCACAAGAATCTTGTCAATATATGATGCTGTGCTATGAGTTTGTTCTTACGATCCCTTATAAGTTTGATCCTAAGAACATAACTCGCATCTCCTAAATCTTTCATTTGGAATTGCCTAGCCAGCAAGCTCTTTACATCAAACAACACTCCCACATCATTCATAATGAGTATGTTATCTTCAACGTATAGGACCAAGAAAACTACTTTCTTGTCAATGATGCACTTGTAGACACAAGGATAATCACTGTTCTGCTTGAAGCCATAGGTTTTGATCACATTATCAAACCTAATATTCCACGATCTAGATGTTTGCTTAAATCCATAGATGGATCTTTACAGCTTGCAAACCTTCTGCTCTTGATCTGGAGACACGAATCCCTCTGGTTGCATCATATAGATGCTCTTGTCAAGATTGCCATTCAAGAATACAGTCTTAATGTCCATTTGAAAATTTTCATTATCGAAATAGGCATCAATGGACAAGAGAATCCTAATAGACTTAAACATGGCTACTGGCGAGAATGTCTCTTCATAATTGACCCCCTCTTTCTAGGTATAACTCTTGGCCACTAGTCTTGCTTTGAAGGTCTCTACCTTCTTGTCTACTCCTTTTTTTTCTCTTGTAGATCCACTTACGCCCTATGGGTTTTACCCCATCTTGTAAGTCTACAAGATCCCAGACTTAATTAGAGTACATGGACTCCATCTTGAGATTCATGGCTTTAAGCCATTCCTCTTTATCAGGATCTTCCATTGCATTCTTAAATATCAATGGATCATCTACACTATCAGCAGAGACAACACCTTGTCCCTCACCTATACCTAAATAGTGTTCAGGTGGGAATTGAGGTAGCCCGATCAAAACATGAGATTTTCCTTAGTCAAAGAAAATATATCCTTGATATGTTTACAGAAACAAGGATGCTTGCTAGCAAACCAGTAGATACCCCAATGGATCAGAATCACAAGTTATATGAGTGTTCAGGTCACCCTAATCAAACCTTAACAAACAAGGAAAGATATCAGGGACTTTTTTGTAAGCTTATCTACCTTTTCACATACCCCGTCCGGATATTTCTTAAACAGTAAGTTTGGTGAGCCAGTCTATGCATGCTCCCACTAAGAGCCACGTGAATGCAATTCTTCGGATCTTAAGGTATCTGAAAGAAGCTCTTGGTAGAGGATTAATGTTTTATTGACATGAACGCTTAGGCATTGAGAGGTACACATATGCTGATTGGACTGGGAATGCTAGTGATAGAAGATCTACATTAATTAAACTCCTTAATTAATATTTCTTGATTATTAACTCCGGTGTTATTCCACTAAAAAACCGAAGCTGTACTCTCTCAACTATAGACGTTTTTACACAGACCGAAACAACTCGGTGTCCATCGATATAGCTATTAAATATGGTGTGATCCTCCACAATAGTTCATAACCCACATATAGCCATCATTAGTTGATATATATGAATCTCATCGTTAAAATGATCTTGGTGAGAGATTCATATAGATCATGGCCCAGTTCTATATTATCATATCATACAAGGTGCCTTCATTCTCATATCTCCATATGAATGATTCAAGATAGAATCACTGTACATTACAGAATGGACCGCAACTATAGATTAACCACAAATTAAGTACCTAGCTTTATTTGCTATCTATAGACTCTTTATATTGCACGTCCCTTACTATATCCATCCGTATATGACACTCATATACACAGTTCGATATTACATCCGGCAATCTTGGATGTTAAATTTATGCACAAGTTATATAATAAACAACACAACAAGAATGTATTGAACTTTTCCTTTAATTTATTTAATAAATCCATTTACAAATTACATCTTCAGGGCATAAACCCCAACAATCTCCTACTTGCACTAACCATCTAGGTGACCTAAAAACACTTTAGCCGGTAAGGGTTTTGTAAATGGGTCAACAAGATTGTCTTGTGAGGCTATTTTTGTGACGATCACATCTCCTCTCTACATTATCTCTCCAATGAGATGATACTTTCTCTCTATATGCTTCCCTCTCTTGTGGCTTCTTGGTTCTTTGGAATTAGCCACAACACCATTGTTATCACAATAAAGTGTGATAGGCCTATCCAGATCTGGAACAACTTCCAGATCTCTCAAGAATTTACGGAGCCAAACAGCCTCTTTAGAAGCTTCACAAGCGACTACATATTCGGCTTCCATGGTGGAGTCAGTAATGCAAGATTGCTTTATACTTCTCCACACAACGACTCCACCACCTAGGGTGAATACTGATCCAAATATGGATTTCCTAGAATCCCTGACTGACTGAAAATCAGAATCCGTGTATCCTAACGGGATCAAATCCTGTCCGGAATACACTAGCATATAGTCTCTCATTCTCTGAAGATACTTGAGAATTGTCTTGACAGCAGCCCGGTGATCCAATCCTGGGTTGGACTAGTATCTGCTGACTACTCCCACTGCATAGCAGATGTCCGGTCTCGTGCATAACATAGCATACATGAGACTACCTATAGCCGATGCATAGGGGACACGGCTTATATCCTCAACTTCTTGAGGTGTCTTAGGATACTGTTCCTTAGACAAGTGAACTTCATGCCTAGAAGGTAAATTACCTTTCATGGAGTTTTGCATAAAAAATCGCACAAGAATCTTATCGATAAATGATGCCTGAGACAGTGCTATGAGTTTGTTCTTACAATCCCTTATAAGTTGGATCCCTAGAACATAACTTGCCTCTCCCAAATATTTCATTTGGAATTGGCTAGCCAGCCAACCCTTTACATTAGACAACACTCCCACATCATTCCCAATGAGTAGGATATCATCTAAGTATAGGACCAAGAAAACTACTTTCTTATCAATGTTACGCTTGTAGAAACAAGGCCCATCGACATTCTGTTCGAAGCCATAAGTTTTGATCACATCATCAAACCTAATGTTTCAAGATCTAGATGCTTGCTTAAGTCCATAAATGGACCTTTACAGCTTGCAAACCTTTTGCTCTTGATCTGGAGACACGAATCCCTCCGGTTGCATCATATAGATGCTTTTATCAAGATTGTCATTTAAGAATGCAGTTTTGACGTCCATTTGCCAAATTTTGTAATCGAAATAGGCAGCAATGGATAAGAGATTTCTAATAGACTTAAACATGGCTACTGGTTTGAAGGTCTCTTCATAATCGAACCCCTCTTTCTGGGTATAACCCTTAGCCACTAGCCTTGCCTTGAAGGTCTGTACCTTCCCGTACTCTTCTCCTTCTCTTGTAGATCCACTTACACCCTATGGGTTTTACCCCATCCGGTAAGTCTACAAGATCCCAAACTGAGTTAAAGACATGGACTCAATCTTGAGATTCATGGTTTTAAGCCATTCCTCTTTATCAGGATCTTCCATTGCATTCTTAAATTTCAATAGATCATTAACACTATCAGCATAGACAACATCTTGTCCCTCACCTATACCTAAATAGCGTTCAGGTTGTCTCATAACCCTCTCACTACGCCTAGGTTGTAGTGTATCTTCATCAGGAACCATCTGACTCTTAGATGTTTATGGATCAACAACTCTTGTTGATGAAGCACAGTCTCACCAGGCTCCAACTCATTCAATACAATCTTAGAACGAGGTTTACGGTCAATAATATAACTGTCCTTAAGAAACGTTGCATTTGTCAATACAAATTCTTTGTTATGTTCGGGACTATAGAAGTGTCCACCTCTGGTCTCTTTGGAGTATCCTACAAACAGGTAGACCACAGACTTGGAGTCGAGCTTTCCAGTTCTGTTTTTTAGCACGTGTGCTGGACACCGCCATATGCGGAAACGTTGCAAACTAGCTTTACGAATATTCCACAACTCTATGGGAGTCTTAAGAACAGGTTTGGATGGCACCATATTCAAAATGTATGCCGCTATTTGTAACACATATCCCCAGAAGAAATTTGGTAATGATGAGAAACTAATCATAGATCTCACCATTTCCATTAGGGTTATATTTGTCCTCTCCGTTACACAATTTTGCTGAGGTGTATCGGGAGCTGTGAGTTGGGAAACTATCCCATGCTCGACCATAAAGTCTTCAAACTCTTGGTCAAGGTACTCACCTCCACGATCCAATCGCAATGACTTGATAGTCCTACCTAATTGATTCTCAACTTCAGCTCGAAATTCTTTGAACATTTCAAATGTTTCCGACTTCCGTTGCATTAGGTAGACATATATGTATCTTGAGTAGTCATCTATAAAGGTGACATAATACTCATAACCACCTTTAGCTTTAACATTCATCGGTCTGCAGACGTCTGTATGTATAAGCTCTAGCGGTTCCTTAGCTCTAAGCCCTTTTCCAGTAAAAGGTCTCTTAGTCATCTTACCTTCCAGACAAGATTCGCAGACAGGTAAGGTGTCAACCTTTAACTCACTTAAAGGTCTGCTTTTTACTAGTCTGACTATCCGGTCAAGGTTGATATGACCAAACCTTAGATGCCAAAGATACATGTCATTATCTGGAGAAATATTATGTCGTTTAATTTTTGGTTTTTCAACCTTAAACATTTCGGTGTTGAGTAGAGTAGTATATATTAAAGCTCTTAACACATACAAATAGTTTTCATTCCTGAACAAATATTCAGACCATTCTTTCCAATAATAACAGACTTATTATTAAAAAAAAATTGTGTTCTAACAATTTAGAAACAGAAATCATTTTCCGTGTAAATCCAGGAATATAAAATACATTGTCCCACAATATATAATTATTACAAAAATGTAATCTAATTACGCCCACTGCTCGTGACACGACATCCCTTGACCCCACACGTATTAAGAAGGCTTGCTCCTATAGCTGTGTCCAAGAATCAGTTCATTGTAAAGAAGAACAAACATGGTTAGTGGCCCCAAAATCAACTATCCAGGGTAAAGAATAATCTTCTACTAAACACGACTCAAGAACAAGTAAATCATATTTACTTTTCTTGGACTTCTTCATGCTTTGGGCTTTCTTAGGTTTGGCCTTACCCTTCGCTCGTATGCCTCTCGAACAGTTCGTGTGGCAATGGCAGCAAGTGCTGGAGGATATTCCTCCGTAAGCACAAACTTGAGGTCTTTGGTGACCAATATTGCATTAATGTTAAGTTTCCACTAAGTGTAGTTATCACCAGTTAATATGTTGTTTACGAGAATTTTAAGTAATGCAGAAGACATTATTGCTGAAAAAAATAAAACATTCATTCAGTCATTATTTAAAACAAGTGCGAGTGCTTTGGCATAAATTTAAACATTTTGCATGCACATGTTTAACGAACTAGAACTATCCCTAAAACTAGATACTATACCACGACAATCCAACATACCACAAAAAAGTGCCGCCTTAGGGTCGGTCAAGTCTTTGCATGTTGGACCGAGACATTCTCAATCAAATGATATTCTAGAATAACTCTTATTCCATATCATTCAACCATCATTCATTCAGTCAGGTTTTTAATTAACAAACTTAATCAAAACCTTCGTGAGTGTAACCTACCATTTCAGATCTCAAGAGCTTAACTCGAGAATTGCCACCTTAGGGTCGGTCAATCCCAAAATACCCTCAAAAATCCTATCCGTTAGGAAGTCAACCTTGGTATAGACCTTCGTGGAAACCCTCTTTAAGGAGGAAGAAAGCAAATCAGTCACGAGACCCCACTCGGATCTCATTATGTTGAACTAATGATGGAGAGCGCGGGATATATATGTCATATATCCCTTTCCCACTCACTATTTTAAAATTAGGGTTTTCTATTAACCATTAATGCATCTAGATTCTACAGGATTAAACGATTAACTTTAATCAAGTTATCTAGCGCATTAACTAATTAGAAACAAATTCTAATTAATTAATAAATTATTAATGATTTTTAACAATTAAAAATCTAATCTATTAGTGAATAATCTAAGCTTTTGTAAACTATTTACTAAGGTCAGATTGTTATGTTAGTGTTTACCAAATTTTAACTATTAAAACTCTAACACTTTTCGGTTCATTTATTATTAGGTAATTAATCATATTAATCCTAATTACAATAAATGACCCTATTAATCTAACTTATTAAACTCTTAAATAACTAGATTAATATTAGTGAGAATTACCAAGTTTTCTAACCATTAAAAACTAATCTCATTATTCATAGCCAATTATGTATATTGCCAATTTTAATCACATTAAAAAAAATATATAAAATATCAGGTTATGATTCATGTATGACATATCAAATATATTTGTGTAGGCATATCTAATCTAAATGACATACGTATGCATGCCAATGCTTTTATCATCACATAATATAAAGCATACATGAATTGACAGAGTACTGTGATTATTTAACCTAAAAAATTGGAATCTAAAATTACAAAAACAAAATCCCAAGGCATTCATTGGTCTTCTTGTAATTTCCGAGTCTTCCAGCCTCTTTAGATCACTCCGATTCATATCATGAATTTGAAACGGGAAATCTGCACGGAACGCACTAGGCAACACTTACCAATGGAACCGTGCGTGAACAGTACCCGATGAACAGTGCCGGTGAACAGTCTGTGAACAGTGTCAATAAATAGTACCCACCGTGAACAGTATCGCCGTCTCGCGCGTTTCCATTTCTTCGTTTACAGGTTACAATTTTTTATTTATTTACAATACAGTAATAGTAAAATAAAAATATAATAATAATAATAAATTATACAACCCATAAACCCTAAATCCACAGTACCATAAAAATTTATGATCAACCTTGTTTAAATTAAACAATTTAATTGTAAACATTCATACATCCATAAAGATGGTGCCTACACATTCATACATACAGGGGCACCAAAAACAATTTCATGTTCTGAAAAATAAATTGGCTCTGATTCCAATTGTTGGAACCTCATTCACCGGTTACGCAGCGGAACTAGGTTTTAAAAATTTTAATACAGATTATAATCTGTATCTATGACCAGTGAACTTGAGATCGTAATTATTTTTCAGAACAAATACATACAATATGTAATCACATGAAATTGTAATCGATATATAATCAGAAGAAGAAAATCTTACCAACGTTTGGAGGCTCCTTCACTTTACGTTATGCTCCTGTCTGAACCACTCGATCTTCCTCGCTATCTCCCGGGACTGCTAACTACGTGTGGGCACATCACGGTCTCAGGAACTTGAATTAAGGATGTAGAGAGAATTGAAGAAACTCTTTCTTCTATGTTCACAAACTAGAACAATTCTAGTATATATAAAATATTGCCAATATTTTTTAGCAATATATATATATATATATCTTTTTTGTTTGCACTGAACAGTGCGCGAACATATACACATATAAATCAAAATTCTTTTTGACTTCTTTGTTCACTTGATGCATGCCTTTTCTTTTCACAAAACTAAAATATGCTTCTTCTTCTTTTTTACGCCTCCACTTTCTTTACACAATATATATATATATATATACCTCTGTTAAATTATATATTTATGTCACGCCACTGTTAAATATATATATATATATATCTCACTTGTTTGTATCCTATACAAACACTTATATATGTGTACACACCAATTTATATCCAATGCAATCTCTTGTGTTATAATTGATATATATCTTTTAGTTATCCTTTTCAAATATATCTAATTTATTTAAAGTGATAATAAGTATTTTAAATTTAAACTTAAATTACAATACTTAGATAAATGATTTAGTAAAATAAAATAATCATATTATTTTATCTTCACCTAAATCCATATATCAACTAACACCCTCCAATGAATAGTTAATTAATAATTCATAATTACCAATATAATTAAATAATCTAATTATTTAATTAATTTAATTATTAAAATTTTATTAATTAAATAATCTCATTATTCAATTAATTTCCGAATATATACGTGTCACTTTTGTAACACAATTAATTGGACAATACAATTAATTAGCCATGACCCTTGTTACCTAAATCAATCGGGCTAGCAAGGGGACCTAATGGACCCATAAAATTTTGAGCTCCAATAATCCTCGGAATCATTAATAAAACTCTTTAATTAATATTCCTTGATTATTAACTTCGGTGTTATTCCATTAAAAACCTGAAGCTGTACTCTATTAACTGTAGACGCTTTTACACATACCGATACAACTCGGTGTCCATCGATATAGCTATTACATATGGTGTGTTCCTTCACAATAGTTCATAATTATAGCTTGGTCATAATTTTCGTTATACCCCTCTAATTACATATATCCTTTAAGTACCATTGATTCTCTAATGGACAATAAATCCTTTTTCCTGACGGAATTAGGAGAGTGCTCATATTGTCCAAGCCCCGAATCAACCCTTAAAGGAACTACCATCTACTTCTCACAAGAAGAAGTGGATTCCACTATTGTGTACAAACCTTCCCAGCCACAAGCCAAACCGCAATCCCAACATACGGAGTATATTAATCAGGAAATACATCTGACCTTACCCATGATATATCAAAGACCACGATCTAACCTGAAGGAGTCGATAAGACACTCAGGATTAAGATCACCCACATATAGCCATCAATAGTTGATATATATGAATCTCATAGGTAAACGGATCTTGGTAAGAGATTCATATAGATCACGGCCCAGTCCTATATTATCACATCATATAAGGTGCCTCCATTCTCATATCTCCATATGAATGATTCAGGATAGAATCACCGTACATTACGGAATTGACCGCAACTATAAATTAACCACAAATAAAGTACCCAGCTTTATTTGCTATCTATGGACTCTGTAGATTGCATGTCTCTTACTGTATCCATCCGTATATGACACTCATATACACAGTTCGAGATTACATCCGGCAATCTTGGATATTAAATTTATGCACAAGTTATATAATAAACAATACAACAATAATGTATTGAACTTTTCCTTTTATTTATTTAATAAATCCATTTACAAATTACATCTTTAGGGCATAAACCCTAACAGTAAGGACCTAGATTTTATGAATGGCTTATTTCATGACAAACCACACCACATGGGGATCATTGCATAATGGGTAGCTTAGGTTCTCGTTGGCAAGCTTCTAAGAATCTCCACGACTTCAAGAGTAAAAAGTATATTCACTTGACTTTGCCTCTTGAAGAATTTAGGTGCTCACACACACATACTTCATGCATGTTTTGTTTACCTTGCACTTGTGTTCCTTAATGCTTCTATGTGTGCATCACTTACACAATGCACACACACTTACATGCATTTGTATTGACATGTATTTATTCCTTATTGCTCATTTGTGCAACCTTACTCATTATCACAATTGCACTTCATTCTTAGCTTTAAATGTGGTTTTGTATGGTGTTAATTCATTTCCCAATGTATGATCAGAAATTTCGGTGCATGCATGATGGTGTGCTATGTTTAGTGTGATGAGATGCCTTTTTAGTCGATAGTGCATGGGTCAGTACGTGGGTAGGTTACCCGTGCAATACCCACACAGTGGCCTGGCCTTGGATGATTGTTGCTTGGTTTGCATATGGTGTGCTGGCTAGCTGAAAGCTGTTGGACTATTGTAGTGGCACTGTGAATTATCACAGCAGTGCAATCCTAGCCACTTTCAACTATTGAACCGTTGTGGGTGTTACAGCGGTACGTACCTTATACCCATTGCGTGCGGGTCTTCCTACCCGTGCACTACGCTGATTTTGAGGGCATTTTCATATTTTTACCTCAGTTCACGATACCCATTATATATACCTATCTTTCTCTTCTTCTTCCTCACATCTCCCTTATTTACTGAACCCCTTAAGAGAGAAAGAGAAAGAGAGAGAGAGAGAGAGCCTTGCAAGAGAAAGCTTATTTGAGTTTCATTAATTCTCCAAACCTAAAACCCATCTCCATCTTGCATCATTCATCATTATTTAAACATGGGTCTTCATGGTTTCATGACTAGGTAAGTTACAACCACATAAAAATTCATTTATTGTTGTTCTTCCTCTATATTAGGTGTTTATTGTTTGATTAAATACCTATACTCTACTTTATTACATATATATGAGTCTTTATAACATGATTGGGTTTGTTTGTTGATAATTTGCATCATTAGGTCATATTTGCCTAAATTGCTAATCCATATATGTTCATGTATGCTTAGTTGATGATTAGGATGACCTTGTGCATCTAGTCTAGTTCAATGAACATTTATGTGTATGCCTCATTAATTGCATTTCGTGATTGCATTTGATTGCCCTTGTTTTATGTTGTGAGAACTTGTGTTGGTTGGACTTTGTTGACAATTAGGTTGTTAGATTTTATCTATTTACCCAATTGAGTCCTTATGTATGGGCATGTAGGCATTATTTGATAACTAGGATGTTTAATTGCAATATAACATCTAGTTAAGCAATTTGTGTGTAATGTTGCACATTATTGCATTTGAGAGTTCAATGATTGTTCACTTAGACATACTCTTCATAGAGTCAAAGTCTTGTGGCTTCTAGGCTAAGTGGCACAAGCAAGTCAAGTCATGCAACCAAGGGTGGGTTGGCAAGCAATTGGTCAAGTGCCACTGTAAAAGGCCTGAGGGGTAGAGTAGGAGGTGCTCACGCCAAGAGTAATGGATCATGGGATATCACTAGAGATTGAACTAAGTGGGCGAGTGGTAGTGTCCATAGCTTGAGGTTATCGAGAATGCTAGTCTGAGTATCACTCGAGGGTGTAACCTTTTATTCATATAGTGGATTTGATCTTGTGTGGCTAGGAAAATAGCCTGTGGTTTTTCCCATTTGGAGGGTTTCCACGTATAGATCAAGTGTTCTGTATATTTCCACACTTTACACTTGATTTTGTATGTTTGTTTGTTAGGTGAATATTTAATATTGATTAATCAAGTTTATTTTGTAATTGACTAGATTGAAATCTATTCACCCCCCTCTAGGTTTATTAGACACACATTTTAAGGAAATTTTCAATTGGTATCAGAGCCGGTTCCCTAATGTAATTAGGTGATCCAAGCTCTTGTTTGTGTGTCTTGCATTTGTTTGTGTTTGTTTGTTGCATTTATTTTGCATTCATTCATTCATTTCACCAAAGCACCATGTGTGAGAGTGAAACACTTAGGGTGGGTATTGATGTGGTGACCTCCAAATTTGAGGGGTAGGAAAGTGACTCCGACTAGGAGATGACTCTCATGGTAGAGAAATTTAAGAGATTCACGAAATCCCACAAGAAGAGTATGACCTCTAATGTGAAGGAAGAGAAGAGAATGAACTCTATAATGAAAGAGGTAAACAAGAAAATCTTGTTCAGGAAAAGTGAAGAGGATGTGCCTAACTTCATAGCATTTTGGGCTTTTATGTGGAAGGTGAAGAAGGAGACAAGGTTATGGATATTGATCCTGAAGAATAGGAAAATATTGGTGTAGCAATAAGTGACCAAAGCAAATGCCTTGTGAGGAAATTGACTCAATTAATGAGCGTCAAGTGACGCTCCTCAAAGTTTTGAAGCAAAATGAAGAGCTCTCCAAAGAGAATGAGACTTTGAGAATATGGAAGATTTCCTCGGAGGAAAAGATCCATACCCTTGAAGAAAACAAGTAAAATTGCCAAATTCAACTTCATTGGCACAGAGAGATCATAGATGAGCAAAGGGAAGACATCTCCATTCTTATCTCTAAATTGAAGACTATGGAGAAGGAGACCTTCATTGATGACTCCATGAAGATGGACAAGATTGCAGTGTCCAAGTATGAGAAGGAGATTGAAGATTGCCACCAAAGGATGAAGGCAATGAAAGATGGGCTTGCCAACAAAGAAAACTCATTAAAGATTGTCAAGGAAAGAGAGTTAAGGTGCCTTAAAGAATTAAAGAAGGTCAATGTCAAACAAACTCAAGGTTAATGCAAGAGCAAAGCTTCATCCAAGCAACCTTCCACTCAAGGAAAGTCCACACAAGCCTTGGCAACTTAACCAAAGCCTAGGCAATCCAAGAAGAAAGGAAAAGTCCTTGAGAAGTCAATCACCTCATCTAACAAGTCAACTACAAAGAAATGAGGTGATCTCAAGAAGCATGACCAACAAAGGAAGCAAGTTCAACCAGCTCAACCACCTCAACAAGCTAATCCTTAAAAGTGCCACCAATTGGCTCAAGCTCTATGGAGAATCAAACCGATGCACCATCAAAGACAACCTCATCAACATGGTGATGACCAGATGAGAAGACAATTCAATGGTATAAATTCTTACTTTGTACCTGTAAGGACCTTGATTTTATGATTGGCTTATTTCATGACAAACCACACCTCATTGGGGATGATTATGTAATGGGTAGCTTAGGTCCTCATTGGAAAGCTTCCAAGCATCTCCAAGACTTCAAGAGTAAAAGGTATATTCACTTGACTTAGCCTCTTGAAGAGTTTAGGTGCACACACACACCTCATGCATCCTTGATCTTGCATTTGTGTTGATATTGTTTATATGTGTGCATCTCTTCACAATCACACTTGCACTTCATTTATAGATTTAAGTGTGGTATTATGTTGTTTTCGCGCTTGCACGATGGTGTGCTTGTTTTAGCATGTTGAGTGACCATATGAGAAGGTCTCATTCTTTTCTTGATTTGGTTATATGGAGTAAGGTGTCTAGTTTCAAAAGAGTGCATTTCAATGATTTAATGTTTTTCAAAACTGACCTTTGTATGGTCCTGTGGCCATATATTTTATAAAATGATTCAAAACGAGTTTTGAAATTTTTTATACAAACTAGACACCCATACCTTTCTAACGGTATATTATTCGTAATATTTCATGAACGTTTGGATTGGTTTTGAAATCTCCAAAGTGACCACAAAAACAGGGAATCTCTGTTGTTGTCCGTTACTGACCTTTGGTCACTAAAATGACCGTAACGTTTTCTACAGACATTCAAATCATGTTTTGTAAATTGGAGTAGAAATTAGACTTCCATACCTTTCCAATGGCATATTATACGAAAGATTTAGATGTCATTTGGTCATGTTTTGGGTCGGTCGAAGCTCGAGCTGTTGTGCTGTCTAGCGTGTACCGCAGCCTAGACCGTGTTTGGTGCCATGCCTAGCCAGCGACCTAGGCAGCGGTAATGTCCAACCATGCCATGCTGCACAGACCGCGGTCTGGACACTTGCCTAGGCCACGACATGCACAGCGGTCATGAAGAAACTTTGTTTTTTTCATCCAAAACGATGTCATTTCACTTGGGCTTTATAAATACATCCTTAACTCATCTTCTTCATTGGGATGACTCTCAAAAATGAACCCTCGAGTGAGAGAGATAGTTTCTTGAGAGAGAAAACTTCATTAAAGCTTTAATAACCCTCTAAACCCAAACCATATCCATTTTGTATCATTCTTCATCATATGAGCATGGGTGTTCTTGGTTTCATGACTAGGTAAGTAAGAACTTCATTGAATATCTTTTATTTTTTTTCTTACTCTAGATTAGGTGTTTATTGCATGATTAAATACCTAGACTCTAGTTATTGCATGTATTTAAGAGTCTTAATAACATGATTGGGTTGTTTGTTGATATCTTGAATTTATGACATATTTGCCCTTCTAGCTAAATCTCTAAGCTTTGCATTTAGATATTGTTTAGGACTCATTGATTGCATTTTATGATTGCATTATAGTCCTTGCCATACTTAATGACAACTTGTGTTGATATGGCTTTTGTGATAGCTAGCATTTAGGTCATTCTTGCCTCTAACTAATTAGGTCATATAGATTGCATTTTGATGATTGCATTTAATGACCATGCCATACTTAATGACAACATATGTTAAAATGACTTTGTTTCATAACTAGGATATAATGTTGCACACCTATATCTAGTTAAGTCTTTATGAACATTCATTTAGACATTGATATCTAGGAATTGTACTTAGTGACATTCTTAATTTCCTAGATAAGCATTTAGTGTTGCCTAGCATTACTTGCATGTTTAAATATTTTATCATATTCACTTAGGTTGTTTTGACTCTTCATTGAGGTTAAGTCTTGTGACTAAGTGGTTAGTGCACAAGCAAATAGATCAAGAATCACTATTAAGGCCCGTTGGGTAGAGTGAAAGGGTTACTAACTGGAGGGTGTGACGGGAGGTCAAGCTAGGTTGTAAACTTTCATTCGATAGTGGATTTGAGGATCTAGTGTGGAGCACATATCAGCCCGTGGTTTTTCCCATTTGGAGGGTTTCCACGTATACATCCTGTGTTGTTTATATTTCCGCACTTTACACTTGATGTTGTATGTTTGTTTTATTGGGTGAATTTTGAATATTGACTAATCAATAAAAATTGGTAATTGACTTGATTTATTCACCCCCCCCCCCTCTAGGTTTATTAGACACACAAGTTCTTAGGGAACTTTCAGTACCTACTTGTAATATTTGTGGTATGATTGGTCACTTAAGACCGAAGTGATTTTAATATAATGAGAGGTGTAGGTTAGAGTGCATAAAAGATAAATGGTTGAAAAATAGGGTTAGCTTGCTTAAACCTAGGGAATGAAAAAGTGGAACCTAGGTGGGTTAGAAAGAATGATCCCCCTTGCCATATTGCCCATGTGACACCCGTAGACGCAACTAGGTCCATTGGACTTGGTAGGTCTATAGGGGCTTATGCCTCCCATTGACTTGGTTGAATTTGACCCCCTTTGGGGAGCTCAAGTAAAGAGAGTGAAGTTGCACGATTTGCAATGTGTAAAAATTTGATTAATTTTATGCACTATTGTTAATTGTTTGAGATTCTTGGTTGCACATATATGCTTATATGTTTTTTTTAATAAGTGTGTGACATTGCTTTACTTGTAATCCATATCATATTTATGTTCAAACATGCATTTTTGGACTAGGAGAATTGATTGGGAAGTACATTTGAATGACCCATAATTTATCTCCATGACATGTGAACTTGATTATCATGACAGGCTTAAAATGATATGTATGAATTGTTTTTGATTGCTTATAAGCAAAAATATGTGTGAAAGCAAATGAGAAGACTAATCAATAAGGATCGTGTATCCATGCAGTCAATAAGGATTTTATATCCAAGTTAGTCTTCTCTCTCTTTTTAATGGTTTGGACAAGACAACAACTAAAAAAGATTTCATATCCATTCAATCAATAAGGATTATATATCCATGTCCTATTTGGCTCTTAAGGATTGATAGAGTTGTTTGCGTGTTGATCAAAAAACTATATCATGTTTGCTTATGACGAAGGGGTAAAAATTGGTTTGAATTCTTAAGGAAAACCTTTTGATATTTGCTTTGCCAAATACCATTGCTTGAACTTGAATGCTATATGTCTTGCATGCATGGCAACAATTTCACACATTCTCTTTAAAATACAAATCCTTGAATCTCTCTCAATCACTTATATTGCATAAAGTGTGTTTATATGATTATGCAATGTATTTGTGCTAATAGCTCTCTTTGCTAAAGCAACCCCGATAGGGAGAGCTCCTTTGCCTATCTCATGACAAAAAGGGAGAGAAGTCTTGAGAGATATAGGGGAGCATGGTTTATGTTTTGAGGGAGTAGTCTTGAGAGAGAGTAACCATTTAGGGGGGAGCATTGCACATGCATTTCTTTATATTGCTTTATTGAGTGCAATTGCTTTTTGTATTTTTTCACCTCACATGCAATTATTATTCGAAAGTACTTTCTTGCTATTGTGTGTGGGTATGATGATCTACGAAGATATATAAAGATCTTGAAGACCTAGAATATTAGGTATCTCTTTTTATAACGTAGAATGGACTCTCATGGACAATAACTAGATTATTTTTTGTTTTTTTGAGGAATTATCTGTGAGTGGTTGTTTTATCATGAAATAGCCAAATAAGGAGATTATAAGGACCTCGATTTTATGATTGTCTTATTTCATGACAAACCATGCCACATGGGGATGATTGTGTAATAGGTAGCTTAGGTCCTCGTTGGCAAACTTCCAAGCATCTCCATGACCTCAAGTGTAGGGAAAATCCGTGCAACGGGAGCATGAAAAATTAAAAATTAGGGTTTCGGTATAAATAAAAAAATTCCCTTTATAATAACAACAACCTTAACCCTAGATTAATTGATGTATATAAAAAGTATCGTACCTTTTTCTCGTGACGATTGAACTAGCACCGAATTGAATTCGTAATATCTTCCAATCCAATCACGAACGTGAATCACCTAGGAGTGTGGGCTCCATCTATTTATAATTGTATACCTGAGGATGGAAACAAACAAAATCTGTTTCTTTGTTAGTCACAATAATCCTCCCATAAGAAAAACAAAGAACGTTAGGTCACTTGTGAATTATCAATCAATTTGATTGAAACTCCAGTGAACCTTGATTCGATGTTATACACAAAAACTTTTAATGTAAAGGCTACTAATGTACTATCGAAAACTAAACATTCTTTCTTCCTTTTTCTTCTTTGCCAAATCTCACACTATTTCTTAGAGTTGATCGAATTTTGTCTAAAGCAAAAACAATTTTTTCTTCCAAAATTCTTATGGTGGCCAAATTCTCTCCAAGTTCAATTTTCTAGGCTAGCCGAAATTTCTCCTCTATATCTATATAGCTGGGAGAAATTCCTTTTCTATATATATAAGGCAGTCCGAAATTCCTTCTTGGAATATATTAGGATTTCAAATCCTTTTCTAAGAAGGATTTACTCGGTTGTTAACAATCCTTTTAGTAAGTGGATTTACTTGGTGACCAAGAATTCTTTTCCAAAAAGAATTCTTTCCTACACCAAGACTTATAATCCAACTCAAATAGTGTATTTGTAACCATATTAAATATTTTCTAATTTGACTAGATAAATAATTCCTTATATTTATCTACTTATCAAATATAGCCCTTAATATTAATTATACTATCAACAATAGTATAATATTAGGAGACCATCTCCAACTAGGAAAAAGATTTTGACTTTTAATTAAATAATTAATTAATTACCAAATTAATTAATTTCTATTTAATTAATATAATAAAAATAAAATAATATAATTAAGCTAAACTATATAGCTTTCCTGCCCAACATCATATATGGGCCGATATATTATTTTTTCTATTTTATTAAATCCACTAGACCTTAATAAAAAATCCACATGTGAACTAGACTCATTATTATAAAAAGAAACAAGTCCACATACCTCAATACAATTCTAGATAGGCCCCTAAATTTGTCCGGTAGAATATGATGAGAATCAAGATACGTCACCAAAGGATCCATTGCAAATTCCAGATGGGCCAATTACATGAAAGCAATAGGATCAAAGAAGCATTTATTGATGGGCTGATTCTGAGTTGTTAAAGTCCAAATTCGGCTCACATGAAGACCAAGCCGTAATTAATGTCATCAAGGCAATTGATTAGGCTGAATATGGAAGACTTTGGAGTGTGGCACAAGCTAGGAAAATAGTTAACTTTGGCTGATTTATTTCCTTTTAATTTCCAAAGAATAATAGTTGATTTGTTTCCCAAATTAAGGGGCTGATTTGTTTTCAAATTTAGCTTTCCAATTAGGAAGCAAGTCAATAGTTGCTAGTTTAGTATTTTTTATTTCCTAAATTTGTTTACATTTATTTTCATAATTGTAAGGCATTAATTGCCTAATATTTATTCCCTTTTAGGTCTTAGATATTTTTAGTATAAAAGGGACCAATTGATGTAATTTGAGAATAGACTTGAATTGAATAAAAAAATTGTGAGAGTTCATCTCTTTTTGGTTCTGAAAACTTGACTTATCACTCACATCTTCTTCTTGTTCTTGAGTGTAGCGTCTTCAACTTCTTGATACCGTTGGTTCTTACCTCCTTATAGGTAACGGGTCGTGGTCCGATAACATTCTTGTTTATAAACTTGGTTAGAAAATGATCCTTCGTTACCATATATTGGTTCCGGGTCTCACTGCTCTTGGTGAGGTTCATATTAGTTGGTATCAGAGCTTAGTTTCTAAATCAGGTTTAATCTATCATTGTTCTTCTTCTTCTATTTTTCTATTTGATAAAAAAAATCAGTTTTTTTACCAAAAAAAAAGTTTGATCAGTTTCGTTATAAAAAAAAAGATCCAACAAAAAATAGTACATTTTTTTAGGTTGTGTAGTTGAACTTATATCAACTATTTGTTTTTCTTTTCTTGATTCCGAGCATTGATATAACAAAAAATAATATGTCTTTCAAAAGTGATTCATCAAACAAAGATAAAAGAGGGGAACCATATTGCATGGTTCAGACTATCAACAACATTATGGTGAAGATTCGAGGACGAATCCTTTTGAAGAGAGGGGGAATGATGAGAATCAAGAAGCGTCACCAAAGGATCCATTGCAAATTCCAGTTGGCCCAATTACATGAAAGCAATAGGATCAAAGAAGCATTTATTGATGGGCAGATTCTGAGTTGTTAAAGTCCAAATTCGGCTCACATGAAGACCAAGCCGTAATTAATGTCATCAAGGCAATTGATTAGGCTGAATATGGAAGACTTGGGAGTGTGGCACAAGCTAGGAAAATAGTTAACTTTGGCTGATTTATTTCCTTTTAATTTCCAAAGAATAATAGTTGATTTGTTTCCCAAATTAAGGGGCTGATTTGTTTCCAAATTTAGCTTTCCAATTAGGAAGCAAGTCAATAGTTGCTAGTTTAGTATTTATTTATTTCCTAAATTTGTTTGCATTTATTTTCATAATTGTAAGGCATTAATTGCCTAATATTTATTCCCTTTTAGGTCTTAGATATTTTTAGTATAAAAGGGACCAATTGATGTAATTTGAGGATAGACTTGAATTGAATAAAAAAATTGTGAGAGTTCATCTCTTTTTGGTTCTGAAAACTTGACTTATCACTCACATCTTCTTCTTGTTCTTGAGTGTGGCGTCTTCAACTTCTTGATACCGTTGGTTCTTACCTCCTTATAGGTAACGGGTCGCGGTCCGATAACGTTCTTGTTTATAAACTTGGTTAGAAAACGATCCTTTGTTACCATATATTGGTTCCGGGTCTCACTGCTCTTGGTGAGGTTCATATCAGAATATATCAAGTGATCCATGCAAGTTTGTATGGATTGGGGATCTTGGCGGGCTATCTAAATTTAAGCTCTAGTAGACACAACCCAATAACAATCAACAAATAATTCAGTTAGATCTGATCTATTAATTTAGTTTATTCCACTAAAGAACTAAAATTAAACTTTTAAATAAAGATAGAATAAGGCAATATTCCTCATTCATACCATAGAAAATCTTAAAAGAGAAAGTGTATCCTTGTGAAGAATACCAGTAATCGCCAAGAGCTAATAGCTCTCCAAGAATATAACTTGCTTCTTCTAAGTTCTTCATATTAAATTGTTTTGCTAACGATTCTTTTAATGATGTCAATACACCTATATCTTTTCCGATGAGTCGTATATCATCAACGTAAAGAACTAGGAAAACCAACTTGTCACCGTTAATCCTTTTATATACACATGGTTCATCAGGGTTTTGAATAAATCCAATACTTTTCACGGCTTGATCGAACCTTACGTTCCAAGATCTCGATGCTTGCTTCAACCTATATATGGATCTTTGCAACTTGCATACTCTTTCCTCTTGGCCTTTTTCAGTGAATCCTTCTGGTTGCATCATATAGATGATTTCGTCAAGATTTCCAATAAGGAAAGTTGTCTTGACGTCCACTTGCCAATTCTTTAGGTCTGGATGTTAGGATTATGCTTAATAGCAAGAGTATAATAATGTATTTGACAATCTTTTCATATTAATAAAGTGATTTCTAGTTTAACAAATCTTATAGCATTTATAGTTTAATTATTATAATTGTCAAAAGTAAATAATCAAAAGGTCAAAAGACTATGAGAAAAGAAGAATTGTTCATACGTCTAGATATGTATGAGGTAGACACAATTCTTTAGTTAGTCTTGAATAATATTCACAACTTAAGATAAAGGTTGGGCACCTTTATCTTGTTAAAATTGTAGATTCTTTTGCTAGCATTTGAGTGGGATTAAATGTGTTATGATGAGTCTAAAATCATCAAAGTGTGGTGTCTTTGAGCACAAAAATCTAGTGCACTAGGTGCATTGAATTGGATCACAATCAAATACTTTATCTAGAACCATCAATAGATAAAAGTTTTTCATTTGAAGACAATCGGAGAGTCTATCTCAATCCTGAGATAAATGATAGACTTATGGTTGCAAGCTATCAATGAGTACGATTATATAGCATAGTCTATCCTTGATAGTTTGGTGGTATTCATTTGTTAATCGATAGAGGACTTCATTTATAGACATGGACATCGTGGCTCCATTTATTAAATGGGAGTAGAATACCATCATATGGATGTTTTGAGGTATTGGATATTAAATCTTAACGTTAAGTTTTTAATAGTGTCTATTGAAACATGGCTTCTGGACAAGTCAAAATATCCAAGTTCAAAATATGGTCATATGAGTAAATATGGTAACTTGGAGAGCTTTAGGCGGTCTATGAGCTCTTGGCGATTACTGGTATTCTTCACGAGGATACACTTTCTCCAATAAGGTTGTCTAGGGTATGAATGAGTAACATCAACTCATTCTATCTTTATTTAAGAGTTCAATTTTAGTTCATTATAGTTTTTTAGTGGAATGAACTAAAATTAAATAGATCGAACCTAAGTGAATCATTTTATCAGATGTATACGTCATTGACAAAGAAGATAAAATTGCCAGGTTGATATCCAAATAGGCAATCAAAAAATATCCTACAAGATGTCATCAAAGAAGAGAACCGAGTAAATGTAAAAATAAGTATTGAACAAAACCTACTCGGGATCAACTGACGTCATATTATACTTGGGATCAGTTAACGTTGCTTGGGGTTAGCTGACGTCATGTCCTACGGGGGATCAGATGACGTCATTCGGGACTAGATAACATCATGTTCTACTCGGGATAAACATGAAGAAACCCGAATAAAGAAGCCCATCTCGCACATGAACCAAGAATCATGTTAAAATACGCAAAGATATCCACGTCAAATAAGGATTCCAAGATGAATAGAATACCAAACAGAAAAGGTGCAAAATCAGGCAACAATTTTATTTCATCAAAAAAGACTTACATATTTGTAAGGAAAGTCCTAACTGGACTATAACACTAAAGTCCTATTCGATCTCTATACAAGTCTCCGAGAAAGGAAAGAAGACGGACTACTTCGAATAAGTAACCAATCATAATTAAATACAAAGATCTTTCATTAACTGTATAAAAAGGATTAGGGTTCTATGCACATATAAATAGACCCATAATCTCATCATAAAAGATATAGAAAATACAGAGAGAAAAAAAAGAGATCGAGAGTTGTAAATCTTTTTCAACAGTGGATTTTGGCGCGGTGTTTATTCAACCACCCATGGACGTTTCTCCAGTCATCGAAGTTTTACCACGTAAAACTTATGTCCAATTACTTTCTCCTTCTCTTTCTCTTTGAAATCACAGCTAAAATCCAATCTTGTTGACTTTTCTCACGCATCCAGAAATTGACGTCAACAATTGGAGCTAGAAGGAGGGGCGGCTGAACCTCCCATTTGATTAAAGGTAATGGCGGGAAGCAGAAATAGTCCTGGGGATATCAAAAAATCTCCAGATAATGTCCATATTGGTAGTAGTTCACGAGATCTCACCGTAACCACCGAGAACCAACCAATATCCCTGGCAGGATCCAACAAATCCCTTCAACCAGTAAAGACCTAACACGATGCTTCCGTGGGGCACTGCAACAACCGGTGGCAGACGCGACAACGGAATGAGTTGATCTACTAGTTGTAGAAGAAGTACAACCTCCTAACCTCCCACCTACAAGGCTTCGCTCAGTTATAGTTAGGCCAGAACTAGATAGAAGGAACTCTTTTCCAATTAATCAGGCTGGACGTGAAACACCCGAAGAGGAGCAACCACGTAAAAGGCAGAGCCATGATCAGATAGCCCTTGCTAGATACCGCAAGCATGACCGACACAGGGATCGGTCGTCATTAGAAGATAGTGATCAGCACCATCGCAAGTGCCATCACGGAACCATATGCCTATAAGGATAAATCTGTGAGACTCGGTAGCAAAGCGAAGAGCCAGAAAAAGGAATGATAGTCACTCGACTGTTTAACCATCATGGAGATCCGGTGGGAGATAGAGATATCGTGATTCAGAGCCTGACTCGAGAAGTTAAAAACAATAGGCGTCAAATGGATGCACTGGTTAGACATTATGGGTATAATGACTTATCCGACTAAGATTCTAACAATCCATTCACTAGGGACATCCTGCGGACTTCATTGCTAGAAAGATTCAGGATGCCGCATGTGGAGTAGTTCAAGAAGGATACAAATCCCAAAGAACACGTTAGACGGTATAAAAGTACTATGGCTCAGTATGCCGACAGCGACCCCTTATTATGTCTCAACTTTCCACAGACTCTAGGAGACACTGGCTCAAGATGGTTCGGAAGATTGCCCCCAGCAAGTATCGAAAGTTTTGGTGAATTAAGCAGGGGTTTCTCAAGACAAATTTTGGGCAACGTTCACAGGAAAAAATCAGTAGCTTACCTTTTTCAGTTGAAACAAGGGAAAGATGAGTCGTTAAAAAAATACTTGGGGAGATTCAGTCAGGCGGTATCAGAAATTGGCAGTACAAACGACGAAGCGATAATTACGGCATTCATCAATAATTTACAGAATGGATGGCTGTCTTTTGACTTAAAAATGGCCCGTCTAACTAGATATACAGATATGATGGACATAGTGGGAGGATATGCACTGGCCGAAGAAGAAGAGTTAGCTACGGGAGGATGCTACATGCATGGAGGAAAACCCGAACAGAAGGAGGCCGAGTCCAAGGTACAGAACTAGAAAGGAAAACAAAAAAGAAATAGCAAAGAAAAAAGCAAGGACGGGGGAAATGGGTGTAATGCTGACCAGACCACGGAGAAATTTCGAGGAAAATAAGCAAACTACAACCCTCTCCAGAAAAAGCAGGAAAAAAATCCTAGCCATACTGGAGGAAAAGAATCTGGTAAGAGAGTCGCACCGACAATCTCAGTTTTCCCGGTGAGATACAACAAAATATTGCATATTCCACAAAGAAACTATTCATGAGAGTTCTAAGTGTTACCAGCTCAGAGATTACATAGAGACCCTTGTAAATTCCCTCAACCAATTATAGTGTAAAATATACCTAGATGGGGGGGGGGGGTGAATAGGTATATGCTCAAATTTTAATCTTCTTTAAAAACACAAGCAATCTTATACAACACTTAGTATAATATCCAAAATGATATATGACAAAGCAAATGTTCAAGCAACACAAATCAACTAAGTGAAAAAATTAAAGATGCTAAAAATCAACACAAGATATTTACATGGTAAAACCTCCTAAGAGGAAACATCCACGGGTTGATACCACAACCACTGGCAAAAGAAAATCCATTATTTCAAATAAGAGTTACACACTCAAGCAATCAACACATGCTCTCCAAGCTATCACTCTTACTCTACCTTTGAACCTAGTGATCTACTAAGTCGACTTCCTATCCAAGGCCTTCTATCTCTAGAAAGATTCCTTGATCACCTTTTTGGATCCTCCCGTCCCTAGGTAAGACTTCTTGCTTAACTATCCGAGTCCTCCGAACTCTATTTGAGACTTCCTTGCTCAACAATCCGAGGTCTCACACCTCTTGTCGAGACTTCCACTTGCTTAGCTATCCAAGTCCTCCCGACTCTAGCTAAGATTTCCAATTGCTCAAATCAAAGAATCACTCTAAGTAGATCTAAGAAGAAAACTAAGGAGAAGATGATTTTACCAACAAGGATGAAAATCACGAACTGAAGATCTGATCAAAACAAGATATCTAGACATAATTTGGCTTTGGAAATGCTTGGGGTTTGTATATCTCTTCAAGACACTCGAAATCGGATTTTGAATCAAGTGATTCGGAGTTGAAATGAAGAAGTTATCACAAAAACAAAAATCAAAATGTTGAGAGAAAAATTCTGTACTTGTTCTTCAAATTCGTTTTTCTCAACTTATCTTGAATGAGAGGGAATGAGATGTTTTAAAGAGAGAACAACCAAAAGTCCAAAAATCCCCCATGCCTTAGTGCCTCCCCGAGATGGTGCATGGGCATCTCATGGCAGAGCAACTTTGGGGCCGAGATGGCCACGTGCCATCTCGGGATGGTGCCAAGTGATGCTTATGCCATCGCACCTCATCCCTTGAGCTCCTCTCGCGTTCTTCAACCGTTCTTGGGCCTCTGAATACTGAATTCGAATCCATTTAAAGATTATGAACTGGGAATCCCTCAAAAACATGAAAATATAAGATACTCAACCCATAAAATAAGAATTCTACTAAATATATGAAGACGAAGACAATGTATGCAACATGAGTTGAAAGTGTAGTATCTTTTGACTTAGAACTTGAAATCATTAGTATGAGTAACCGAAATGACCGGAAATCAATCAAGAATGATTTAAGACTAAAA
The DNA here is from genome assembly GCA_032871835.1 of Dipteronia dyeriana. Lineage (NCBI taxonomy): Eukaryota > Viridiplantae > Streptophyta > Magnoliopsida > Sapindales > Sapindaceae > Dipteronia > Dipteronia dyeriana. Next base: position 48,697,555 of record CM065297.1, read on the forward strand.
TCAAGTTCAATTTCCATGTTATACAAACATATACAAATACAAACACAATTCAAACTAGAATGCAAACTACATAGAGATAGTCTCCAATCATGCATTTTCCAAAACATGTTATTTCCATACCAATGCATAAGCATTCATATTCAAGTGTGTGAATGTGTTATTCATGGTGCACATCAATGCAAGGACACATATGAATGAATTTTATATGTGTGCTCCTATGCCTTGCAAGAGGAAGCAGAATCTTGATACCTTAGCATCCAAGTAAGCATATATGCTTTTGGAGACGAACTTTGCATGTGAAGTCGCTTTCCATCATTATAGCCCAATCTAATCACGAACCACCTAAGCAACTAAGCAATACAAACAAAGAGCGTTTTGTTATGGAATCAAGCCAACACAAATCTAAAACCTAACAATCTCCCCATTTGGCTATTCCATGGCAAAACCTCAACCTCACCATACAATGACCACTCATAGTTGATTGCATTCTCACATCCTCACATTACAATGAGAACCGTAAACTAACATATCTTCAAGTCTTCATGAGTCTTCAAGATTCTCCTCTTTAATCATCAAGGCATCTGTGAGACAAGCACAACCAAATAAACAAGAGATCTTCTACAAAGAAGATTGATGAGATATATCCATAAAAATAAAACAAGAAATCATTTATCTCATATAATAGTTCACTTTAAAGCACTCCCTTTAGTTCCTTAACCTCAAAATAAAAGAATTCTTTACTCCCCCTTAAGAAAAGAACTCTCCCCCTTAATACAAGAATGTCAATAATTCACAAAGAGGTACATTTCTTCCACACATGGTGAGGTATACATTTCTTCCCATTTTTTTCAAGGAATAGTCAAAGAGACAAACAAGGGTTTAATAAGGGATCGAAGCAAATATATGAGATAAGTAAAATGCATTTTCATTGTTCAAGTATGTCATGTTTTTATCTAAATAAAATCATGTGAACAGATCGTAAAAGAGAAAAAAGTCTAGCATACTCTGCTCCCCCTTGATAAGTGCTCTATCTAATATTAAGATAGGATATTGTTCACAATGATATCCACACAATCACACAATCAAAAATTTTTAAAGAAATTCAACAAAATAAGCTCCACAAACTATGAGAGATACACCAAGATTTTCAATCTCTCTCATAATTCTTCTAAAATTGCTAGCAAATCAAATTCACTTGTAAGCCAAATAAGTGTGTGTGTGGATTTGCTTCAAACATATATAAAGGAGTAATTGTATCATCAACATGCAAACCATATCAACATCTATTCATCATAAGCTTTTCCATAAAAGGTCAAACCGATTATCATCCGGAAATTTTTGCTTTTAAGAGAACAGATTTCAACATATGAGAGTGTGTGTGCATGTGGCTCATAATCCCATTTCTGTTTTTCAACCCGAGCAATCACAATTTTCAACTATACTCCTTTAAGTCTTCCTCCATTTCTTTTTAGGCTTTGAATCAAAGAGTTTTTTTTATTGATTCTTTGCAACACTTCTTTGATTTTTTTTTAAACATAAAAATATACACTTCATGACAGCTTTCACTCATCACAATGGTGTTGAAATATTTAAAATTCTTTGCACTAAAATTCAAAATGTGAAGAACTCTCACATTAAAAGCCTTAAAAGAATTAGGAGTGACCATGGGATGGAATTTGAAAATGCTTTCTTTGAAAGCTTTTGTAATAGCTTTGGCATTTCCTATAGTTCTCGTCTCCTCAAACTCCTTTACAAAATGAGGTTGTAGAGAGAAAGAATTAGGCCCTTCAAGAGAAGGCCCATGTGATGTTGCTTAGCAATAATGTGCCTATGAATATTTAAGCCAAGGACATCAATATGGCTTGCTATATATGAAATAGATTTCCAAGGCACGGTGCTAGGCAAACCTTTTATGAAGTGTGGATAGATAGGAAGTCAAATGTGAGCTACTTCCACTCATTTGGAAGCAAATTCAATATTCTTAATGACCGAGATCAACTTGGAAAATTTGATGCTAGGAGTGATGAGGGAATTTTCATTGGCTATGCCCTAAATAGTAAGGCCTATAGAGTATTCAATTTGAAAACTTGGAGTGTCATGGAATCATCTAATTTTGTCAGATTAAAGGCGTAAGATTAGTGACCATGATGAGGAAGTTATTGTGATTGATGATTTTTCTTTGGATAAGAATTTTGCGACTTCAAGTGATGTGATGTCAAACCTCGATGAAGAGGTCATTCAACCTTTTGATAGAGAACCATCTTTGGATTCTAAAGAACCAGCTCCATGGGTTAGACATCACCACAACAAGAACTACATTCTTGGAGATATGAATGAAGGTGTTAGGACTAGGCGTCAATTCGCTAATCAAATTAGTTATACTTATTACACCTTTCAAATTGAACCCAAAAAGGTTGATGAAGCCTTGAATGATGAGTTTTGGGTTTTTGCAATGTAAGAAGAGCTAATCCAATTTGAAAGAAATGAGGTTTGTACCCTAGTTCCTAAACCCTAAGAACACCAATGTCATTGGAATAAAATGGCTGTATAGGAACAAGTCAGATCAGGGCAACATTGTGTGAAACAACGCTAGACTTGTAGCATAAAGATACTCCAAAATTGAGGTTATCGATTTTTAGGAGACTTTTACTCCAGTTGCCCATCTTGAGTCCATAAGGCTTCTCTTGTCCATTTCATATGTGTGCACATTAAAATTACATCTAATGGATGTTAAGAATGTTTTCCTCAATGGCTTCTTGTAAGAGGAAGTGTTTGTTGAGCAACTCAAGGGGTTTGTGGATCCACACCACCCAACCATGTCTATTGCCTCAAGAAGGCTTTATATGGGTTGAAACAAGCACCTCTCTCTCTCTATCTTGTTGACAATGGCTACTCTAGAGGTAGTGTTGACAAGACTTTGTTCACTAAGGGCAATAAAAGATGAGCTTTTCATAGCTCAAATCTATATTGATGACATTGTATTTGGCTCCACCAACAAATACAAAGTCTAACAATTTATTAATGTTATGTCTCATGAATTTGAGATAAGTCTTGTTGGGGAGCTTAGTTACTTCATAGGTTTACAAATCATGCAATTTCATGATGGGATTTTCAAATCCCAAGCTAAGTTTGCGAAGAACCTAGTGAAAAAAATTGGCCTTAAAAATGCCAAACATTGTGACACACCCATGAGTACCACTTTGAAACTAAGCAAAGATGCTAGTGGAAAAAGTGTGGACCAAAGCTTATATAGTGGCATGATTGGTAGATTGCTTTACTTGACTGTAAGTAGGCTCGATATAGCCTTTAGTATGTGTATGTGCTAGGTACCAAGCAGATCTTAAAGAGTCCCATCTATCCTAGGTGATATGTGAATGGGACATCCAACTATGGAATATTGTACTCTTATGACACTAATGCTAACTTAGTTAGCTTTATTGATGTAAACTCGGCAAAGAGTACATGAGACGGTTGTTTTTTCTTAGGGAACAACTTGGTTTTTTGGTTCTGTAAGAAGCAAGACTCCATTTCCTTATCTACAGCCATGGCCGAGTACATAGCGGTCTGGAGCGCTTGCACACAACTCATTTGGATGAAGCAAATGCTTGTGGATTATGGCTTTGATCAAGGTACTCTATCTCTTTATTGTGATAACATGAATGCAATTAATATTTTAAAAATCATGTTCAACACTCTAGAACTAGGCATTTAGACATTAGACATCACTTTATTAGAGAGCTAGTTGAAAGCAAATGCATTGCACTTGAACATGTTTCTACAAATGATCAACTAGCATATTTGTTCACTAAACCCTTAGACTCAACTAGGTTCAAATCACTTAGTAATTCTATTAGGATTTTGCTAGGTTTTAGATTGTGTTGGCATTAATTCCATATCAAAATGATGTTCACTTGTAATGATTTAGTTGTTTAGATTCATGATGATTCAAGCTTCAAGGAAGAAGGAACAACTAGTGAAAGCAAGTTCAAAGTCTTCAAAGAGAAAGGATGCTATATGGTTCTACAAAGGTATATTAAGACCTTATCTTTCTCTTACAAGGCTTAAGGCACACATACACAATTCATACATTTGTGTCCTTCCATCATTGTCCACCATTATAGGCACACATATACAATTCATTCATATATATCCCTGCATCATTGTGCCCATTTATAACACATTCACACACTTGAAGATGAATGCTCATGCATTGGTACGAAAAATAACATGCTTTGGAAAAATGCATGATTGGAGACTATCTCTATATATTTTGCATTCTAGTGTGAATTATTTTTGTATAATGTGGATATTGAACTTGATTCTAGTCTTAAATCTTTCTTGATTGAGTTCCGGTCATTTCGGTTACTCATACTATTGATTTCAAGTTCTAGATAAAACACTTTCAACTCATGTTGCATACATTGTCTTCATCTTCGTATATTGTGTCGAATTAATATTTTCTGGGTTGAGTATCTTTTATGTCCATGTCCGTGAGAGAGTTATGGTTTGTAATCCATAAACAGATTCGAATTCCGAGTTTGGAGGCCGGAGAACGGTCGAAGAACGCGAAGGGAGATCGAAGGAAAAGAAGACAGCTCCAAGCTCTTATTCCCGAGATGGCGCGTGAGCATCTCGGGCAAGAAGGCTTGCTATCCCGAGATGCCCACTAGCCATCTCGGAAAGCAAGTAAGCTTGGTTGCTTCTTGTCCCTTTTGTTCATTCAACATGTTCCTTTTCCCTCTCCTTTATATATCTTTTCCCTCTCACATTTCATTCTAAGAAGAGATTAAAAATTTGAATGCAGAATTTTCTCCCGAATTTTCTCACCTTCCAAACAACATAACTTCTTTATTTGAACTCCGATTTGAGTGATTCAAAGTTGAGAGTGTTTGTATATTCATCCTCCATCTTTTCTTTGACGGTTTAAGTTAGTTTTATTACTGATTTTGGAGTCTAACCTCACAAAAACGGGACTGCACCAAATCAATTAAGGTATTGATTTTCTCTCAATGTTTTCTTTTAAAACTTGGTTAATTGCCTTGCATTTTCTTCTTCAATATATATATGTGTCTTTTGATTGTTTTGATTTGAATTTTAAACTCATTTAAAGCTATAATGAGTTTCAATTGAAATCTCACATGTTGAGTTAGGTTTTGATTTTACCTATGTTTTCACATGTTTGGGATTGTATTGTGCTAGCTTTGATTCTAGGACTATTTGATGATCTTTAATTGATTGATTTTGTGAAAAATTGTTCCTTAGTTGTATTAGGCTCTCTTTGGCCGAAATCTCACTATAATACATGTGCTTGTGTTCTTTTGAGCTATTCATGTGCTTTGATGAATCTATGAATAGGAAATATGCTCTAGAACTCTTGCTTTAATCTAAATGACTTTGTCACATGGTTTTAGCATGTTTTTGGTATATGAGATTCAAACTTGATTATGTATTAATCGAACATATCTTGTGACTCAAGTTTTAGATCTATCCATGTATCTAGGTTGTAATTAATGTTGAACATATCTTACATGATCTAGATGGATTAAACATGCATGATTGACTAGACTACATTTGTTTTGTGCATTCATGCTCATGTCTAGTATTTTCCCTAGGATGTGTTGATCATAACATTCTATGTTGCGTGCTTATTTGCGTTTTTCATTCATGATCACCTAGATGCCTTGTGAGAAGGAAGTCTTGACAATAGGTGTAAGACCTACGTTGTTGAGCATGGAAGTCTAGCCAAGAAGTGGGAGACCTCAGAATGTCAAGCAAGGAGGTCTTACCTAGAGTCGTGAGGATCCAAAAGGGTGAGCAAGAAAGTGTTGCCTAGGGTCATGAGGATCCTAAAGGGTAAGCAAGGAAGTCTTGCCTAGGGCCGTGAGGATTCGAAAGGGTGAGCGAGGAAGTCTTGACAAGAGGTGTGAGGCCTCGGAATGTTGAGCAAGAGGGCGACATCTTCACGAGTAGGATAGGAGGGTAGTTTCTAGGTGAAAGGGTCACTTAAGAGATTGTACTTGTCTTATCTACTAGTGATTTTGTTTGCCGGTGGTTGCTAACCCGTGGATGTTTCCTCTTAGGAGGTTTACCACGTTATATCTTGTGTCAACTTTTCTCTATCCCTATCTCTCTTATATTTTTATTTCTTATTTGAATACTATGGATAGAACTTTATATGTAAGTTGACTTCCTTACTATAATATCAATTATGTATATGTGATGGTTACTTGTTTGTATCACACTTTACATGTTTTATATATTGATTAAGTATCTTTAATTGATATATATATATATATATATATATATATATATATATATATGTTGTGATACAAGTAATCTAGAGGGACAAACTTTTGTTTGTGTCTAAAGGAGTCGAAAAATGTGTCTAACCTATTCACCCCCTCCCCCCTCTAGATTAGCCTTGAGCATTTAACCGTGTTTGTATTTTAAATTGGTATCAGAGGAGGACACTAGATTGTACTTAGTGAGAATCCATGTGATACATTCACAGTTTTTGCAAAGCTTTTAAAGTCATGGGTTTACAAGATGATGTAATGGCGGAAAGAGCCTCAAATACTAGGCCACCATTACTTTGAGGCACTAACTATGGGTATTGGAAGTTGAGGATGAAAGCCTACATCCGCTCTATTGATGAAAGAGTATGGATGGTAGTGGAAGAAGGTTGTAGTCCTCCTACCAAGGTTCAAGGGGATGGAACCATGATACTCAATCCATGGATTGAATGGACAATGAACAAGTTTGAGGTTGCTAAATGGCACCATCGTGCTATGAATGCCATCTTTGGAGGAGTTGATGGGCATCAATTCTCCTACATTCAAAATCTTGAATCCACAAAGGAGGTTTGGGATTCTCTCCAATTTACTAATGAAGGAACCTTAGCGGTGAAGAAATCAAGGCTTCAAATGTTGGCATCACAATTTTTGAAGGTTTAAGTATGAGTGAAGAAGAAATGTTCGAAGACAACCAATTCCAGCTTTTTAACATTGCTAACCAATGTCAAGCACTTGGAGTACCTATCTCAAAAGAGCGTTTAAATTGGAAAATTCTTAGGTCTCTTCCTAAGAGATTTAAATTAAAGGTGACGGTCATTGAGGAAAGCAAGAATGTGGATAGCATGAACATTGATGAGTTGATTGGGTCTCTCCAAACTTATGAGATGTGCTTGAAGCCAAAGATTAAGATTAAGGGAATTGCTCTGAATGCTATTGAGCAGGAGAGTGATGATGAAAATGAAGAGATGGCTCAAGAATGCCAAGCCTAAAGGCAAGTATTCTAAGGAAAAGAGAGTTAAGAAACCATAATCTCCAAGAAATGAGAAGAATAGTCAAGATTTGAACAAGAAAGGTGTTCAATGTTATAATTGTCATGGTTTCGGTCACTTTGCTAGTGAGTGCACCAAGAATCCATCTAAGAAAGACAAGAAAGGAAAAGTATTGGCGGCTACTTGGAGTGATGATAACTCTAGTGATAATGAGAGCTCTAGTAGTGAGTTTTCAAGTGATGAAGAGTTAGTGAGCAACTTTGTAGCTCTAACGGCTTCTCATTTTCCACTAGATGTTGATAGTACAATATATTTGAACAAAAACTTTGATACAAATCATCATGGAAGCTCTAGTTCCATTCCTACTAATCTTGAGTTGTTGGCCAAGATAGAAAAGCTTGAAGAAGCTAGAGATAATGCTCTAAGAGAGGTAGTTGAAAAGGATGATTTGATTGAGAAACAACTAGATGAGTTTGTAATTGTTACTCGTAGACTTTCTTGTAAGAAATGTGATATTATGAAGAATTTTAGAGAACTAGAAAAGATAAACCTTGAGAAGGATAATGTGATATCTTCTTTGAGAAATAGAGAACAAGAATTAATGGAAGAGATAGACATGGCTAAGGAGGCCATCAAGGACTTAGTAAATGATTCGGTTAGTGTGTCTAGTGTAGGAATCTTGTTAACTCTCATAGTGGTGAAGACGACTTGGTAGTTGAAGAAGAGCCCTTTGAAGCACCACTTCCTACTCTCTTGGATGAAGTCTTGATTGACAAGAAACCAGACAAGAAGAGAAGATCAAAATCCAAGAAGAAGTTGGTAAAAAAGGTATCTTTACAAACTACTAGTGAAGCTAGTTCAACTCCAAAAGGTAAAATCTCATCTTTTATTCCAATTTGCCATTATTGCAACACAATAGGTCACATTAAGCCTAGGTGTTATAAATATATTGAAAAATTCAAATAAAAAAATGAATCTAGAGATAAGGAGATTAAACTTCAACTTGAACATGCTAAGGCTTTGAAAGTTCAAAAACATGATAATATTGCTAAGCATGTAAAGAAGTTATGGAGTAGAAAGAAAACTAATCTTGTTCAACTTGACAAAAGTTGTGTTGAAAATGTTAAGGAAGAGTGTATTAATGATATTCTTGTTAATCAAGTCATTGAAGGACTTTACTCTTGATTTAACATTGTAGTCAAGGATGATATTGGAAATGTTTGTGTAGGTACACCCAAGAACAAGTGGTTAGAGGGTGAGTGCTCTTATCACTAATGTAAGAAGCACATGTGAGGTAACTTTGAGGCAATATATCAATTTATGTTGAGAATTCTTACTTGCTAGCTTTGAATACTCCATGTATTGATATGAACTTGGTTATCTCACATCATGTTTGTTATGATGGTTGAAATTTATTGGTTAACTTTAGAGAAGTTCTTTTGATATATGTGTTGATTGAGTTGAGATATTATGCTTTTTATACTCTTATTGTGAAACATCGTCAACTTGGTGTCATGAGGCAAGAGTGCTCATAAAAAGGGCGGAAGTATGATATTTAGTGAATATAATATGCAAAAGGTATCTCTATACTCTAATGCATGTTCTCTTATATATTCATTTTTCGACTCAAGTTTTGATATACATCTCATAGCATGTCATATTAGAGAATTTTGTATGGCATACATATGGTTCTTATTGACTTTTGCTATTTTAGGATCTAATAGTGATATTGTTCACATTGATCTTAACTTTGATGATTGTTTGTGTATAATATATTGAGTGGCATTACTTTTGAAAATATGAGCTTCATATTCTTTGAAATCTACTCATTAGAGAAGTAATGATCTTGAATAAGTCTCTACTTATTGCTTTTAGATCATGTGCTTATGAGCCATAAAATCTTGGTTTTCTAAAGTTGCACCTTGCTTCTCTTATATGTTCTGCTAGTAGGTTAAGTTTACTAATATGTAAATTTTGGATACACCTTGAAGTTTTTGTGCTTAAGTACATTTAAAATGACCTATAGTTTGTATCCATTTTGCTTCGACAAATACATAGAACTCAACGAGCACCTTCATGGAAAGAGCTACACGTATTGGTTATGAAAGCTACCCACTGTTAGAAAGAACTACACCATTGTGATGAGTGAAAGCCGCCATGAAGTGAATTTTGTTTATGGTTTAAAAAAAATCAAAGAAGTGTTCAAATGGAATCATGAAAAGAAAAATTCTTTGATTCAAAGCATAAAAAGAAAATGAGAAAGGCTTAAAAAAGAGTATAGTTGAAAATCAAATGAGCTCGGGTTGAAAAACATAAATGGGATGACGAGCCACATTCACACACACGCTCGTATGTTGAAATCTATTCTCTTAAAAGCAAAAAATTCCAGATGATAATCGGTTTGACTTTTTTTATGGAAAAAGCTTAAAATGAATAGTTATTGGAAATTGTTTGCATGTTGATTATCAAACTACTTCTTGATATATATTTGAAGCATATCTCTCTCACACACACTTTGTTTATGAGTATGTTAATATTTTAGCAATTGTTGAAGAATTATGATAGAACTTGAAAATCTTTGTATATCTCTCTTAGCATATGATGCTTATTTTGTTGATATTTCTTCAAATTGCTTGAATGTGTGATTGTGTGAACATCTTTGTGAACTTTATGCTATCATTGATTTTAGTTATAGCATTTAGCAAGGGGAGCATTGTATGCTAGACATTGTTCTCTTTTATGATATGTTCACATGTTTTATTTTGTTACATGTTGGCATATTTTGACTTAATGATACTTGTAAGATATTACTCATTATATTTGTCTTGCATGATGATTCATTCTTAAGTCGTATGTCTTTGTTTTTATAACTTTATGACTTATATGCTTGTTTTGTCTTTCACTCACTTTTGTTGTATGTATATAGCATCTTATAACACAAGAAAATTGGGAAGAACTAAGATTACCGAAAAGTGGAAATTAATTGAATCCCGTTGTGAAAGTCAAGTCTACCTCAAAAGGATCCTAAGCTTCAAGGATAAAAGATTTAGGGATCTTTGGAACAAAGAAGATATTTCAAGAGAGAGGCATTGACTTTGGTAAGTGTAAAGATTCTTATGTTCTTAAGTGCGTAAAGGTTAGAAAATGGGAATCTTGGGTGAGCATGTTAGGAGTTGTAAATGGTACTCTTGTTAGAGAGTTTTATCTTGAATATAAGGAAAGTGCCACCTTGTTAGATGCATTGATGGAAAGTAGGGGTATTATTTTTAGAGTTAACCCAGAAAATATTAACAAGTTTCTTGGGCTATCTAATGATATAGATTCTAATTTTCTAGATATGGATGTTATTGAGAATCTAAACATCATGGGTAGAACTCTTTGTGATAATGCTTCCTTTGAGTGGAAAAATATGGCAAATATTAGTCAACATGAGTTAACTAAGGCTAGTGCATTTTGGCATTTATTCATTTGCACTAACATTATTGGATCTTCGAATTCAACCGAGTTGAATAAGGACAAGATCAAAATAGTGCAAGCCTTGGTAACAAATAAACCTATAAACCTTGGAGATCTTCTCGTGTATTACGTTGATAGTGCGGCTTTCTCTACTAGAGGTGATAAAAAGCTTGCATTACTGGGGTTTATTACTTCATTGTGTTTAGCTCGTGGGATTAAGAGTAGAGAAGATGATGTGTTAGTTCAACCCTTGGAAAAGTATTATGATAAACGTGTGTCATACATGTCCTACAAGAATAAGGGTAAGACTTGTGATACTTTTGGACTATTTAGTAGTTCTCAAGTTGATATTCATGTGATTAGCACAAATATTCTTCCGGATTGGGTTATACAATTGAAGGAGAAGGTTGATGAACTTAGTGCTATAGTTGTTCAAAAAAATGCTAGAATAAAAGAGTTGGAGGAGTGCATTGCTTCAAGCTCAAGACCACTACTCAAACAATATGTTCGATCGACTACTCACACGACTTTCTTTTGTGGAACAAGTATCTAGTATTTGAGCCTTGAGGTACATTTCTTAACTTTTTGGCGTCATTTATGTTGTTTTGTGAACTTTTGCTTAGTTTCTTTTTATGTTGTTTTGTGAACTTTTGAACTTCCAATGGCATGTAATAATTTGTCTTAAGATTTGGTTAAGAATTCTTGTGTGTTGGCATGTATTGAGGGGGAGATACATGTATTTCTTGACTTTATTGTATATTCTTATCCATATTATATGTTTCCATTTGTTGTTTTTCTCTTGTATAAGCATTGTGCTTTGAGATGATTTGTAGGTTGTTTCAAGAGAAGATCAAGATGAAGGTCAAGAGGTGATGAAGATTAGTTGTAGGAATCTTACTCATTGTAATGTGAGGGAGTGATTTTGTGACCTACCTTCATTTTTATATTTATAGTAAATGTATAGGTGTTTTGACATGGAATTTGCCAAAGGGGGAGATTGTTAGGCTTTAGATTGTGTTGGCATTAATTCCATATCAAAATGATGTTTACTTGTAATGATTTAGTTGTTTAGATTCATGATGATTCAAGCTTCAAAGAAGAAGGAACAACTATTTAAAGCAAGTTTAAAGTCTTCAAAGAGAAAGGATGCTATATGGTTCTACAAAGGTATTTATTAAGACCATATCTTTCTCTTACAAGACTTAGGAACACACACACACAATTCATACATTTGTGTCCCTGCATCGTTGTGCACCATTATAGGCACACACACAATTCATACATTTGTGTCCCTACATCGTTGTGCACCATTATAAGCACACACATATAATTCATTCATATGTGTTCCTGCACCATTGTGCACTATTTATAACATATTCATACACTTGAAGATGAATACTTATGCATTGGTATGAAAATAACAAGTTTTGGAAAATGCATGATTGGAGACTATCTCTATGTAGTTTGCATTCTAGTGTGAATTGTGTTTGTATGTGTATATGTTTGTAAAACATGGATATTGAACATGATTTTAGTCTTCAATCATTCTTGATTGAGTTCCGGTCATTTCGGTTACTCATACTATTGATTTCAAGTTCTAAGTCAAAATATACTATACTTTCAACTCATGTTGCATATATTATCGTCGTCTTTGTATATTGAGTCGAATTATTATTTTCTGGGTTGAGTATCTTATATTTCCATGTCCGTGAGAGAGTTACGGTTTGTTATCTGATAGAGGATTTGATTTCCGAGTTCAGATGCCGGAGAACGGTCGAAGAACGCGAAGGAAGGTCAAAGGAAAAGAAGATAGCTCCAAGCTCTTCTTCCCGAGATGGAGCGTGAGCATCTCGGGCAAGAAGGCTTGCTGTCCCAAGATGCCCACGCGCCATCTCGGGAGCAAGTAAGCTTTGTTGCATCTTGTCCCTTTGGTCATTTCACATGTCCCTTTTCCCTCTCCTTTATATATCCCTTCCCTCTCTTTTATATATCCCTTCCCTCTCACATTTCATTCTAAGAAGAGATTCAAAATTTGAGTGCAGATTTTTCTCCCGAATTTTTTCACCTTCCAAACACCATAACTTGTTCATTTAAACTCCGATTTGAGTGATTCAAAGTTGAGAGTGTTTGTCTATTTATCCTCCATCTTTTCTCTGAATGTTAGAGTTAATTTTATTGCTGTGTTGGAGTCTAACCTCACAAAAATGGGACTGCACCAAATCAACTAAAGTATTGATTTTCTCTCAAAGTTATCTTTTAAAACTTGGCAAATGCCTTGAGTTTTCTTCTTCAACATATATATGTCTTGTGATTGTTTTTATTTGAGTTTTAAACTCATTTAAAGCTAGATTGAGTTTCAATTGAAATCTCACATGTTGAGTTAGGTTTTGATTTTACCTATGTTTTCACATGTTTAAGATTGTATTGTACTAGCTTAGATTCTAGGACTATTTGATGATCTTTAATTGATTGATTTTGTGAAAAATAGTTCCTCACATGTATTAGGCTCTCTTTGACCGAAATCTCACTATAATACATGTGCTTGTGTTCTTTTGAGCTATTCATGTGGTTTGGTGAATCTATGAATAGGAAATATGCTCTAGAACTCTTGCTTTAATCTAAATGACTTTGTCACATGATTTTAGCATGTTTTTGGTATATGAGATTTAAATTTGATTATGTATTAATTGAACATATCTTGGGACTCAAGTTTTAGATCTATGCTTGTATCTAGGTTGTAATTAATGTTGAACATATCTTACATGATCTAGATGGATTAAACATGCATGATTGACTGGACTACATTTGTTTTGTGCATTCATGCTCATGGCTAGTATTTTCCGTAGGATGTGTTGATCATAACATTCTATGTTGTGTGCTTGTTTGCGTTTTGCATTCATGATCCCCTAGATGCCTTATGCGAAGGAAATCTTGACAATAGGTGTGAGACCTATGTTTTTGAGCATGGAAGTCTTGGCAAGAGGTGGGAGACCTCGGAATGACAAGCAAGGAAGTCTTGCCTAAGGTCGTGAGGATCCGAAAGGGTGAGCGAGGAAGTCTTGACAAGAGGTGTGAGGCCACGGAATGTTGAGCAGAAGGGCGACATCTTCATGAGTAGGATAGGAAGGTAGTTTCTAGGTGAAGGGGTCACTTGAGAGATTGTACTTGTCTTATCTACTAGTGGATTTTGTTTGCCGGTGGTTGTTAACCCGTGGATGTTTTCTCTTCGGAGGTTTACCACGTTATATCTTGTGTCAACTTTTCTCTATCCCTATCTATCTTATATTTATATTTGTTATTTGAATACTATCGATAGAACTTTATATGTAAGTTGACTTCCTTACTATAATATCAATTGTGTATATGTGACGGTTGCTTGTTTGTATCATACTTTACATGTTTTATATATTGATTAAGTATCTTTAATTGATATATTTATATATATATATATATATATTGTGATACAAGTAATCTAGAGGGACAAACTTTTGTTTGTTTTAAGGGAGTCGAAAAAGGTGTCTAACCTATTCACCCCCCCCCCCCTCCTCTAGGTTAGCCTTGAGCATTTAACCGTGTTTGTATTTTCAGATTTGCCATATGTCTTGATGTGTTTGGTGATTGACCCAATATGGGGAGCTTAAGCAAAGAGAGCAAATTGGCATAATAGTGCATTGTGCTCATTGATAATCTTTTTACTTCTTTATTAATTGCTTGAGATGATTAGTTGTACATATTCTTATATGTTTGCTTTTAATACGTGTGCAATTTTGCTTTACTTGCAATCCATATCTTATTTATGATCAAACATACATTTATGAATAGGAAAATTTACTTTGGAAGTACATTTTTGAATGACCTATGATTGATCTCCATGACAAGATGATTCTATAAATGACATGCTTTAAATTGATGTGCATGAAGTACCTCTTGAATGCATAAAGGTGAATGTAAAAATTTATGTGTGAATGCAATGATGAGACTTCAATCAATAAGGATCTAATATCTATTCAAAGGAATTTACAATCCAAAAGTCTCTCTCTCTTTATTTGTTGAACAAGGCTACTATCATACAGGTATTTCAGCCGGAAAAATCTAAAAGGGTGCAATAGTCGCTCATGTATTGTTTTGCTTATAAAGTTTGATATAGGTGCTCTTAAAATTGAATTATTTTACAATCTAGATCTTGCTTTACTCCATGACAAGGGTGAAATTGGTTTGAATTCCTTTTGGAAACCCTTGTTGTTTGCTTTGCCAAATACCATGTTTTTTTTATCTTGAATATAACTTGTCTTGTATGCAAAGCATTCTTTCATACAATTTTCAAGAAATAAAACTCCTTGAATCTCTCTTACTTAATTGAGCTGCATAAACTTGCTTATATGATTATGCATATGTTGTTGAGCCATACACTTTACTTGCCAAGTGCTTATCTATTAAGAGGATACTCATTTGCCTATCTCATGACAAAAAGGGGGAGTAGTGTTTAATTTTGGGGAAGTTGCATATCAAGGGAGATAGACCGTTTAGGGGGAGTTTATTCTTTTGGGTAGTTGCGTATTAAGAGAGATTGACCATTTAGGGGGAGTTTATTCATTTAGGAGTTTATTCTTTTGGTAGAATTGTTGTAATCATTGAGGGGGAGCATGTATGACACAATTTTGTCTAGGGCTTTACATTTATATATATATATATATATATATATATATATATGTTGTTGGGGTTTATGCTTTAAAGATGTAATTTGTAAATGGATTTATGAAATAAATAAAAGGAAAAGTTCAATTCATTCTTATTGTGTTGTTTATTTTATAACATGTACATATATTTAACATCCAAGATTGCCGAATGTAATCTCGAATTGTGTATATGAGTGTCATATACGAATGGATACAGTAAGAGACGTGCAATCTAAAGATTCTATAGATAGCAAATAAAGCTGGGTACTTTATTTCTGGTTAATCAATAGTTGTGGTCCATTCCTTAATGTACGATGATTCTATCCTGAATCATTCATATAAGATATAGGAATGGAGGCACCTTGTATGATGTGATCATATAGGACTGGGCCATGATCTATATGAATCTGTCACCAAAATCTATTTACTGATGAGATTCATATATATTAACTAATTATGGCTATATGTAGGTGATCTTAATCTTGCGTGTCTTATCGACTCCTTCAGGTTAAATCGTGGTCTATGATATACCATGGGTGAGGTCAGATGCATTTCCTGATCAATATGCTCGTTATGTTGGGATTGCAGTTTGGCTTATGGCTGGGAAGGTTTGTACACAATAGTGGAATCCACTCATTCGTGTGAGAAGTAGATGGTAGTTCCCTTAAGGGTCGATTCGGGGCTTGGACAATATGAGCGCTCTCTTAGTTCTGCGAGGAAATAGGATTTATTGTCCATTAGAGAATCAATGATACTTAAAGGATATATGTAATTAGAGGGGTATAACGAATATTATGACCCTGCTCTAATTATGAACTACTATGGAGGATCACACCATGTGTAATAGCTATATCGATGGACACCGAATTGTATCGGTCTGTGTAAAAATGTTTGAAGTTGAGAGAGTGCAGCTTGGATTTTTAGTGGAATAACACCGGGGTTAATAATCAAGGAATATTAATTAAAGTGTTTAATTAATGATTCCGAGAATTATTGGAGTTTAAAATAATGTGGGTCTATTAGGTCCCCTTGCTACCCCGGTCGATTTAGGTAACAAGGGCCACGGTTAATTAATTGGATTGACCAATTAATTATGTTACGAAATTGACATGCATTTATTCAGGAATGAATTGAATGATGAGATTAATTAATTGATTTATGTTAATAGTTAAGTTAATTAAATAATTAGATTATTTAATTATATTGATAATTATGAGTTATTGATTAACTATTAATTGGTGGGTGTTAGTTGGTATTTGGATTTAGGTGAAGATAAAATAATAGGATTATTTTATTTTTACTAAATTATTTATCTAAGTATTAGAATTTAAGTTTAAACTTAAAATACTTATTATCACTTTTAATATATTAGATATATTTAAAGAGGATAATTAAAATATATATATCAGCTATGAACACAAGAGTTTGCATAGGATGAAAATTGGAGTGTGCACATGAAACAAAAAGTCAAAAAGATTTTTAATATATATATATAAATAGTTCTTTGTGCGCAAAGAAAAAAAAAGCAAGTTATTGCGTGGGATAAGAAAAAAAAAAGTTTTGTCAGAATAAATATATATATTGTGATTCGTGCACAAAAAACAATATAATAACATATATATATATATATAATCTTGTTTCATGCTTCTGTGTTTTTTGAAACACATAGAAGAAAGAGTTTCTTCAATTCTCTATACATCTTCCATTCAAGTTTCTGAGACCGTGACGCGCCCACATGCAGTTACCAATCATGGTAGATAGTGAGAAAGATCGAGTGTTTCAGACAAGAGAACATCGTAAAGTGAAGGAGCCTCCAAATGTTGGTAAGATTTTTTTCTTCTGTTTTATTGATTACAATTTCCTGTGTTTACATATTTATTTATTATTGTAATAATTTATATGTATAAGTTTCGAAAAATAATTACGATTCCAAGTTCACCCAGATACATGTTATGATTTGTATTAAAAAATTTAAAACCTAACTTCCACTCCATGACCGGTGAACGGGGTTCCAACAATTGGTATCAGAACCAATTTATTTTTCGAAACAGGAATTTTTTTTCGATGCTCCTGTATATATGAATGTGTAGGCACCATCTTTATGATTGTATAAATGTTTTTAATTAAATTGTTTAATTTAAACATGGTTGAACGTAAATTTTTAGGGTACTGTGGATTTAGGGTTTATGGGTTGTATAATTTTTCTTTTATTTTTTTTACTATAATTGTATTGTAAATAAATATAATTGTAACCTGTAAACGAAGAACTGCAAATGCGAGCGACACTGAACACTATTCATGCCGACTGTTCACTGGGGGGTACTGTCCGTGCAGCACTGTTCACCGAGGGTATTGTTCATCAAAAAATGTTCACTTAGGGGTACTGTTCATACGGTATTGTTCACCAAACATTGTTCACCGGATATTGTTCACGTGGTACTGTTCACGCACCGTTCATATTGTCTTGCATGGTTCAGTTGGCAAACGTTGCCTAATGCGTTCCATGTAGATTTCCCGTTTCGTATTCATGGGATGAATTGGAGTGACCTGAAGAGACTGGAAGATATCTGAAGTTACTAAAAGACCAAGGAATGGCTTGAGGAATTTTTTGTAATTTTAGATTCCAATTTTTTAGGTTAAATAATCCACAGTACTCTGTCAATTCATGTATGCTTTATATTATGTGATGATAAAAGCATTGTCATGCATACGTATGTAATTTAGATTAGATGTGCCTACACAAATATATTTGATATGTCATACATGTATCATAGCCTGATACTTTCTGTATTTTTTTTAATGTGATTAAAATGGGTAAATACATAAATGGCTATGAATAATGAGATTAGTTTTTTAATGGTTAGAAAACTTGGTAATTCTCATTAATATTAATCTAGTTATTAAAGTGTTTAAGAAATTAGATTAATAGGTCAATTATGAGGACTAATTTGTTTAATAACCTAATAATAAATTATCCGAATAAAGTGTTAGGGTTTTAATAGTTAGAACTTGGTAAACACTAACATAATAATCTGACCTTAGTAAATAGTTTACAAAGGCTTAGATTATTCACTAATATATTATATTTTTAATTGTTAAAAATCATAAATAATTTATTAGTTAATTAGAATATGATTCTAATAATGAATTTGTTAATGCGATAGATAACTTGATTAAAGTTAGTCATTTAATCCTAAAGAGTCTATGTGCATTAACAGTTAATATAAAACCCTTGTTTTAAAAATAGTGAATGGGAGAGGGATATTTGACAAATATATCCCGCAGTCTCCATTATTAGTTCAACACCGTGAGATCCAAGTGGGGCCTCGTAACGACTTTGCTTTCGTCCTCCCTAAGGAGGGTTTCCACAAAGGTCAATACCAAGGTTGACTTCCTAACGGTTAGGATTTTTGAGGGTATTTCGGGATTGACTGACCCTAAGGCAGCAATTTTCGAGTTAAGTTTGTTAATTAAAAACCTGACTGAATGAACGATGGTGGAGTGATATGGAATAAGAGTTATTCTAGAATATCATTTGATTGAGAATGTCTCGGTCCAACATGCAAAGAATTGACCGACCTTAAGGCGGCACTTCTTTTGGTATGTTAGACTGTCGTGGTACAGTAACTAGTTCTAGGGTAGTTATAGTTCATTAAACATGTGCATACATCATGTTTAAATTTATGCCAAAGCACTCACACTTGTTTTAAATAAATGACTGAATGAATGTTTTATTTATTTAAGGAAATTATGTCTTCTACATTACTTCATATTCTTGCAAACGACAAATTAACTGAAGATAACTACACTAAGTGGAAACTTAACATTAATGCAATATTGGCCACCAAAGACCTCAAGTTTGTGCTTACAGAGGAATGTCCTCTAGCGCCTGCTGCCAATGCCACATAAACTGTTCATGAGGCATACGAGTGATGGGTTTCATCTTATGAGAAGGCCCGAACATATCAATTGGCTTCAATGGAAGACGTGCTTGTCATAAAGCACGAAGAATGACTTTAGCATTCGAAATAATGGAGTCATTGCAAGCTATGTTTGGGCAGCCCTCCGAGCAAAAGCAACACGAATCTGTTTGTTCCGCTATGCTAGCTCACATGAAGGATGATACATCAATTCGGGAACATGTCCTAAGCATGATGTCATACTTCAACACGGTAAAAGTCAATGGTAAGGCGATTGACGAACCCAGTCAAGTGAGCATCATATTGATGACTCTTCTGAAGAGTTTTAATCAGTTTAAAAGCAACCATGAGATGAACAAGTTAAGGTTCAGTCTCACACAGTTGCTCAATGACCTCACTACCTTTGAGTCCTTGATTGAGGACAACAAGAGCAAGACCCATGAGGCTAGTGTTGTCGAACCATCTTTCTCTAATAATAAGTAGAGGAAGAGGTCTGCTGGGAAGGCAAAGGGTAAGCCCAAATTAAAGAAAGACCGAAACAAGAACAAGTCCAAGAAAGGTAAATATGATTTACTTGTTCTTGAGTCATGTTTAGTGGAAGATGATTATTCACCCTGGGTTGTTGATTCGGGGGCCACTAACCATGTTTGTTCTTATTTGCAATTGACCGATTCTTGGACACAGCTAGAGGAGAGAGCATTCTCTATGCGTGTGGGGTCAGGGGATATCGTCTCGACACGAGCAGTGAGCATAATTAGATTACGTTTTTGAAATAATTATATATTGTTGGACAATGTATTTTATTTTCCTGGATTTACATGGAATTTGATTTCTGTTTCTAAGTTGTTAGAATAAAAATATTCTATTTTCTTTTAATAATAAGTATGTTATTATTGGAAAGAATGGTCTGAATATTTGTTCAGAAATTAATGAAAACAATTTGTATGTGTTAAGACCGTTAATACATACTACACTGCTCAACACCGAAATGTTTAAGGTTGAAAAACCAAAAACTAAATGACATAAGATTTCCCCAGATAATGACACGTATCTCTAGCATTTAAGGCTTAGCCATATCAACCTTGACCGGATAGACAGACTAGTAAAAAGTGGACCTTTAAATGAGTTAAACGTTGCCACTTTACCTGTCTGCAAATCTTGTCTGGAAGGTAAGATGACTAAGAGACCTTTTACGAGAAAAGGGCTTAGAGCTAAAGAACCGCTAGAGCTTATACATACAAATGTTTGCAGACCAATGAATATTAAAGCTAGGGGTGGTTATGAGTATTATGTCACCTTTATAGATGACTACTCAAGATACGGATACGTCTACCTAATACAACGGAAATCGGAAACATTTGAATTGTTCAAAGAATTTCGAGTTGAAGTTGAGAATCAATTAGGTAGGACTATCAAGTCACTACGATCGGATCGTAGAGGTGAGTACCTTGACCATGAGTTTGAAGACTTATGGTCGAGCATGGGATAGTTTCCCAACTCACAGCTCCCGGTACACCTCAGTAAAATGGTGTAGTGGAGAGAGAAATAGAACCCTAATGGAAATGGTGAGATCTATGATTGGTTTCTCATCATTACCAAATTTCTTCTTAGGATATGCATTACAAACAGCAATATACATTTTGAATGTGGTGCCATCCAAATCTGTTCCAAAGACTCCCTTAGAGGTGTGGAATGGCCGTAAAGCTAGTTTGTGACATTTTTGCATATGGGGGTGTCAAACACATGTGTTGAATAACATAAGTGGAAAGCTAGACTCCAAGTCTGTCGTCTACCAATTTTTAGGATACTTCAAGGAGACCAGAGGTTGACACTTATATAGTCCCGAAGATAACAAAGTATTTTGTATCGACAAATGCAACGTTTCTTGTGGACAATTATATTAGTGACCATAAACCTTATTCTAAGATTGTATTGAATGAGTTGGAGCCTAGTGAGACTAGGGCTTTATCAATAAGAGTTGCTGATCCATACATATCTAAAAGTCAGATGGCTCCTAATCAGGATACACTGCCACCTACACGTAGTGAAAGGGTTGTGAGACAACCTGAACACTATTTAGATATAGGTGAGGGACAAGGTGTTGTCTCAGCTGATAGTGTGGATGATCTATTGACATTTAAGAATGCAATGGTAGATCTTGATAAAGAGGAATTGCTTAAAGCCAAGAATCTCAAGATGGAGTCCATATACTCTAACAGTCTGGGATCTTGTAGACTTACCTGATGAGTAAAACCCATAGGGTGTAAGTAGATCTACAAGAGAAAAATGAGAGGAGACGGGAAGGTAAAGATCTTCAAGGCAAGGCTAATGGCCAAGAGACCTTCTCTCCAGTAGCCAGGTTTAAGTCTATTAGGATTCTCTTATCCATTGCTGTCTATTTCGATTATGATATTTGGCAAATGGATGTCAAGACTGCATTCTTGAATAGCAATCTTGACGAAAGCATCTATATGATGCAACCAGAGAGATTCGTGTCTCTAGTCAAGAGAAAAAGGTTTACAAGCTGCAAAGGTCCATTTATGGACTTAAGCAAGCATCTAGATCTTGGAACATTAGGTTTGATGAAGTGATCAAAACCTATGACTTCGAGCAGAAAGTCGATAAGCCTTGTGTCTACAAGCGCATCATTGACAAGAAAGTAGTTTTCTTGGTCATATACGTAGATGATATCCTACTCATTAAGAATGATGTGGGAGTGTTGTCTGATGTAAAGGGCTGGTTGGCTAGCCAATTCCAAATGAAAGATTTGGGATAGGAAAGTTATGTTCTAGGGATCCAACTTATAAGAGATCGTAAGAACAAACTCATATTACTATCTCAGGCATCTTATATCGATAAGATTCTTATACGATTTTCAATGCAGAACTCTAAGAAAGGTAATTTACCTTCTAGACATGGAGTTCACTTGTCTAAGAAACAGTGTCTTAAGACACCTCAAGAAGCTAAGGGTATGAATCGTGTACCTTATGCATCGGCAGTATGTAGTCTCATATATGCTATGTTATGAACGAGACTAGACATCTGATATGCAGTGGGAGTAGTCAGCAGATACCAGTCCAACCAAGGATTGGATCATTGGGTTACTGTCAAGACTATTCTCAAGTATCTTCAGAGAATGAGAAATTGTATGCTAGTGTATTCCGGACAGGATTTGATCCCGTTAGGATACATAGATTCTGATTTTCAGTCAGACAGGGATTCTAGGAAATTCACGTCTATGGTGGTGGAGCCATTATATGAAGAAGTATCAACCAATCTTGCATTGCTGACTACACCATGGAAGCCAAATATGTAGCCGCTTGTGAAGCTGCTAACGAGGTTGTTTGGCTCTATAAGTTCTTAAGTGATATGGAAGTTGTTCTAGATCTGGATAAGCCTATCACACTTTATTGTGATAACAGTGGTGTTGTGGCTAATTCCAAATAACAAAGAAGCCACAAAAAAGGAAAGCATATAAAGAGAAAGTATCATCTCATCAGCGAGATAGTGCATATAGGAGATGTGATCATCACCAAGATAGCCTCACAAGACAATCATGCTAATCCATTTATAAAGACCTTACCTGCTAAAGTGTTTTTGGGTCACCTAGATGGTCTAGGGTTACGAGACATGCCTCACATGCTTTAGTGAAAGTGGGAGATTGTTGGGGTTTATGCCTTAAAGATGTAATTTGTAAATGTATTTATGAAATAAATAAAACAAAAAGTTTAATTCATTCTTGTTGTGTTGTTTATTTTATAACTTGTGCATATGTTTTACATCCAAGGTTGTCGTATGTAATCTCGAAATGTGTATATGAGTGTCATATACGAATGGATACAGTAAGAGACGTGCAATCTAAAAAGTCCATGGATAGAAAATAAAGCTGGGTACTTTATTTATGGTTAATCTACAGATGCGGTCCATTCCGTAATGTATGATGATTCTATCCTGAATCATTCATATGAGATATTAAAATAGAGGCATCTTGTATGATGTGATCATATAGGACTGGGCCATGATCTATATGAATCTCTCACCAAGATCCGTTTACCGATGAGATTCATATATATCAACTAATGATGGCTGGGAAGGTTTGTACACAACCATGGAATCCATTCCTTCTTGTGAGAAGTAGATGGTAGTTCCCTTAAGGGTTGATTCGGGGTTTGGACAATATAAGCGCTCTCCTAGTTCCATGAGGAAATATGATTTATTGTCCATTAGAAAATCAATGGTACTTAAAGGATATATGTAATTAGAGTTGTATAACGGACATTATGACCCAACTCTAATTATGAACTGCTGTGGAGGATCACACCATGTGTAATAGCTATATCGATGGACACTGAGTTGTATTGGTCTGTGTAAAAGCGTTTGCATTTGAGAGAGTGCAGCTTCGGGTTTTTAGTGGAATAACATTGGAGTTAATAATCAAGGAATATTGATTAAAGAGTTTAATTAATGATTCCGAGAATTATTGAAGCTCAAAATACTGTGAGTTCATTAGGTCCCCTTGCTAGCCCGATCGAGTTAGGTAACAAGGGTCACGGTTAATTAACTGAATTGTCCAATTAATTGTATTATGAAAGTGACACGTATTTATTTAGGAATTAATTGAATAATGATATTATTTAATTAATGAATGTTAATAGTTAAGTTAATTAAATAATTAGATTATTTAATTATATTGATAATTATGAATTATTACTTAACTATTAATTAGAGGGTGTTAGTTGATATTTGGATTTAGGTGAAGATAAAATAATCGGATTATTTTATTTTTACTAAATCATTTATCTAAGTATTTGAATTTAAGTTTAAATTTAAAATACTTATTTTTACTTTTAATATATTAGATATATTTAAAAAGGATAATTAATATATATATATATATATATATATATCAACTATTAACACAACAGTTTGCATAAGATGCAAATTAGTATGTGCACATGAAACAAAAAGTCAAAAAAGAGTTTTAATATATATATATATATTGTTCTTTGTGCGCAAAGAAAGAAAAAAAAGATATATATATATATAAAAAAAAAGCAAGTTGTTGTGTGGGATAAGAAAAAAAAAAAATTTGTAAGAATAAATATATATATATTGTGATTAGTTCCAGAAAACATTATAATAACATATATATATATATATTCATGCTTTTGTGTTTTTTGAAACACATAGAAGAAAGAGTTTCTTCAATTCCCATATATCCTCCATTCAAGTTCCTGAGACCGTACCTCACGTTGTTACCAATACTGGTAGATAGCAAGGAAGATCAAGTGGTTTAGACAGGAGCACATCGTAGAGTGAAGGAGCCTCCAAACGTTGGTAAGATTGGTTCAGACTGGATCATATCGTAAAGTGAAGTTGCCTCCAAATGTTGGTAAGATTGGTTCAGACAGGAGCATAATGTAAAGTGAAGGAGCCTCCAAACGTTGGTAAGATTTTATTCTTCTGATTATATTGATTACAATTTCCTGTGTTTACATATTTATTTATTATTTTAATAATTTATATGTATAAGTTTCGAAAACTAATTACGATCCCAAGTTCACTGGTCCCAGATAAGATTATGATCTGTATTAAAAAATTTAAAACCTTACTTCCACTGCATGACCGGTGAACGGGGTTCTAACAGTTGTTTCCCATTTTTTTGCCTCTTTAGAGCTTTAGAATCCATTCTCTTTCATCCCTTTTAGAGTTCAAGAGTGACTTGAAAGGAAAGAAAGCAAGAACCAATTTTTATTGTCCAAAACCCAAACACATTCATTCATGATTCAAGCATCATCTAGCTCCAGCTAGGATGTTTCTAAGCATGGTTCTTCATCAACATAGTTGACTTGGTAAGTAGAACACCATTCTTATTCATTTAAGTTATTACTTAAAAAGAAATCACATTTATAACTTGTTCGCGTCGAGATTAAGATTTCTATTACAAGTTGAGATTGTTGTTGGTGTTTGAGTTGTTGTATTGTGATATCTGTTGCATCTACGAATGTTTTGATTTCATATAGCTATGTTGTATGCATGTCATATAGCAACATAATATCTACGAATGTTTTAAATGTCATCATCATTTCCTAGATAAGCATTAAATCTATTGACCTAGCATTTGTTCATTTAGAATTTTTTTCATATTCATTTTCGGTTGCATATCTCTTCGTTTAAGTGTTACATCTTGTATTTACCGTGGGTAGAATACAAGCAATAATCGATTATCGCTATTAAAGGCTTGTGGTTGAAAAAGCAGATTAGTAACCGCATAGGGGTGATGTGGTCAACGTAAGTTGTAATCGTATTTGAAAATAGTTGATTTGAGGGCTCGTTTGGCTAGCTATTAGCTAATCCCATGGTTTTTAACTTATTGAAGGTTTTCCACGTAAATTCAAGTGTTATTTACTATCTACATCTTTACTTGAATTTATTATATGTTTGTGGTGGGGTGTTTATTTTAAGTAATACTAAGAATCAAAATGATTAATAATTTATTCGATTAAAACCTATTCACCCCCCTTTAGGTTAATTAGGCACACATTGTAGTTAATTTCAGTAAAAATGTTTAAGGTTGAGAATGTTGCTCTAAAAAACAAGAACAGAGAGGTCTCTAACAAGAACAAAGAATTGGAAGCACAAATTTAGAGAATTGAAGTTGAAATGAGTATAGCATTGAAAGAGTTAAATGGCATAGCAAGGCAAACAGATGAATTTGAAGAAAAGATAGCTCGAAAGTCAAGCAAATTGCAAACGGAGATCGAGCATAAAGCCACTGCCTTGGAGGATGTCAAATAAGCTATTACCAAAAAGGATGAAGATCTCAAAATAGCAAAGGTGAGGGAGAGTGATTACATCATTGAGTTAGACCAAGCTAAACCAGTGGTCAAGTCACTGTCACAAGATACCAACTCTGGGCTTCAAAATTGTCAATCTAAATGGAGACTTCTTAACCCTTCACTCATGTGTTATTTATATTCATAGAGAGAACATTTTAAGGATAAATATTATACAGTTCATAAAAATAGGAAAACGAGAGGTCCTAGGAATAGGAAGTATTTACCTAGAGTAAAAAAGGTTTGGGTAAGGAAAGACCAAGTGCACTTAGTGAAAAACAAGAGTAAGGAAAAGATGTAGAAACCACCTAAATTTGTTTGGGTGGCGAAAAAGAGTGAATTTACAAACTTGGTTAAACCACACTTAACATCACATTGAATATTTTTGATGCATGACTAGATCACACAATTCAATAACTCTTTTAGACTAAGTCTTTGCCTTTATTTAATTTCAATTATGAATTTATTATTGTTTGGGTAAATCTACGTTTAGGGGAGAAATTGCATTGTGAAATCTCTTTCAAGTTTTATTATGATTTTTCCTGTTTTTTTTTTTAGCTAATAATAATAAGGCAAGTAGAGTTGGTAATTTTGTGTTTGTATGCAGGATTAAGGAGGTGCTCAAGTGCTAAATCAGGAAGTCGAATATGCAGTGTGCAGGTCCGCACCAGCGCAGCTCTCACGAACTAGCATCAAATAGAGAAAAGTGAATTTCAAGTGAAACGGTATGTTTCATGATGCGCGGGTACCATACCCGCACACTACGAACAATATATATATATATATATATATATATATATATATATATATATATATATATATATATGCACATCGTTTTCATTAGGGTTCCACCATAACAATTTCAAACAAACTGAAACTTCTCTCATTTTTCTTCCCTCTCAAAGGTAGTTCTTTCTTATTCTCCACGTAAGAGCTCTAATCAATGAAAAAGGTACATTTTTCCACCTTGTTTTCATCAAATTCATTATTGAACATATGTATCTCCCTTTCAACTCTTTGGTTTGGCAAAGAAAGGTGATATGTGAATTGTAGGATTGAACTCACAAATCTTTGCCTTCTTGTTGGTATATTTTCACGTTTGAATGATAGGATTTATGGATTGATGTGTAATAAAGCAATTGGAATTTATTTTGAATGTCAATTGACTACCTATGTGTATAAATTTCAATTGTAGGGTTTTAGTTAATTGATTTATTTTATCCCAAATTCCATGAAGGTTTTGATAAAACATACAATTGAGATTGTTTGCGATTGATTTGAAGTGTTAAATGTTAACTTTTTTAAAAAAAAATTGATGAATTGAATGTGGTAGTTGATGGCATTCCGTGTTTTATAGAAGAGCATTATGGGCTAGTGCGCGTGTCTTCCGGCGTGAGTACCTTACCCGTGCAACACCCATGCACTATGTAGTACAAAATATGCCAGATTTGTTTGAGTTCTTTTCTACTCATTGTGTTAATACATGCTTACATCTAGTTTTAGTCTAGCCATAAACTATTATTTCTTTTGTAGATGTCTTAAAGAGCAAAGCGCGTGGGGAAAAAGACTAGTCAAGGTTCACGAAGGAACCAGTCAAACATCGAGCCAACAATACCATCTTGTACCCTAAATGAGGACTTTGGGACCGATTGGTGAGCTTCAAATATCATGGGATAGTAATAGAGAGGAGTATAGCAACTGATGAACTTGGAGATACCCAGATCCCGTAGAGAATTCAAAGTTGGGGTTGGCAAACTTACACAGGTACCCATCCCAGATTTTACTAGAGAATAGTGGAATAATTTTATGATTGAAATTGCATGCGTTTGGACTATGTCTATGAAATAAACATTCTTATGTGAAATGTGTTTGTATATTTATATATTTGTATAACATGGACCTTGGACTTGAATTTGGTATTGTGTATTGTTACTTGTTGAGTTCCGGTCATTTCGGTTGCTCATACATTTGATTTCAAGTTCCAAGTCAAGAGTTACGAAACTTTCCGGTTATGTTGCATGCATTGTCTTCGTCTTCATATAATTCATAATTTACGGTCTAAGTTTCACAGATGTCCACTTACATGAGAGAGTCTTGGTTCATAATCTAAAAAAGATTAGAATTCAGAGCTCGAAGGCTGGAGAATGGTCAAAGAACGCGGAGGTGCGTGAAGGAGGAGACAAGTGGTCAAATGACCACCATGCTATTCCTCCCGAGATGGCACGTGGCCATCTCGTGAAGAATACCTTGATGATGGCCCATGGCCATCTTGGAAGGCAAGGTGTATGGTGGGCATTTTGGTCTTTTCACACTTTATTTTCCTCTCCTTTAAATATCTTTTCCCTCTCACATTTTCATTTTGAATAAGTTGAAGAAGTTAGTGTGCAGAAAATTCTCTCAATTGTTCTCACCTTCCAAACACTATATCTTTTTCGTTTGAGCTTCGTTTTGAGTGATTCAAATTGGAGAATGTTCATCTTTCAATTCCTAATCTATTTTAAGAGGATTTGAGGAGTTTTGAGTGATTGCTTTGGTGTTTCTACACATAAAAAATGGGACTGCACATCATCACTTAAGGTATTGAATTTCTTTTTGAGTTTTTGCTCTTAAATGTGTTCAATTACCTTGGGTTTTCTTTTTCCATAGATGTATGTGTTTTGTATACAGTTTAATTAGAGTTTTAGACTCTATTGAAGCTAAGAGAAAATCATTTGAAATTTCACATGTTGAGTTAGGTTTTTGATTTTGCCTATGTTTTCACATGTTTGGGATTGTATTGTGCTAGCTTCTATCTAGTATTATTTTGTGAACTTTGATTGATTGATTTTGTGAAAAAAATAGTATATACATCTGTTAGGCACATTTAATTGAATGAATCTTAGAATAACACATGTGATTGATGTCTTAGAGCTATTTTAATTTTAAATTTAATATATTGAATGAAATATTCTCTAGATTTTTGTTAGAAAACTTAATTGACTTTTTCACATGATTCTAGCATATTTTTGTTTATGTTGCTAAAACCTTGAATGTGTGCTTAATGGATATACTTTTATTCAATTTTTTGTTTCATGAATGATTTAAGATATTAAATGTGTTTTTTTTTAGAAATTTCACATATTCTAGATTTATCATTCATGTATAGTAACTAGACTACATTTGTGTTGTGAACTTTCATGCATATGTCTAGTTTCCATAGGATATGTTTGATCATCATATTCTAAGTTAAGTGTTTGTTTGCATTTATGTATTCATTGATCACATAGGAAGTCCTTGTAAAAGGCATGAAGTCTTAGTTAGGACATGTGGTCCGGATAGCCAAGCAAGGAGTCTTGATTAGGACATGTGGTCTGGATAATCAAGCATAGGAGACTTTCTACAGGAAAGGGTGCCTTGGATAGAAACTAGAATTTTATTGGTACACCCAGGATGTTAAGATGTGATGGAGTTCATGGATAGGGTGAGTCATTTGTTGATCATTCTAGTGGAATTTCCAACTTCTTAACGGTATTGGTTAGAGTGGACTCTAATAGAAAGTGAGTCATTTGTTGATCACTTTTGAAGAATTTCCAATCTACCAATAGGGATTCGGTAAATGTAGAGTCCAATAGAAAGTCTGTCATGTGTTAGTCACTTTTGAGGAATTTCTTGTCTACTTTTCAATAAAAATACCCGATTTTTGTATTCAACCCGTGGATGTTTCCTCTATGGAGACTTTACCACGTAAAAACATGATGGGTCAATTCTTCCTATCCCTCTCATATATTTGTATGTGTATGTTTGTATCTTGTTCTACAAGTTTCATTGTTAGATAACTTGTAAATACAGGATGTTTGTAATATGTGATTCACAAGCACTTCAAATGATCAATATTATAAATGTCTTTGTAGTTGTATATTAAACATATTTTTATATAATAGTTTTTGGAAGAATACTTGTAACTATTGAATATTAATGAGAATACAAGTATTTTATGTTTGTTAGTTTTACTTGTTAATTTCTCACTAGTAACTTGTAAGCTTGTTTGAAAATACTTAACTTGATAACACATATTGCTTACTCGAGTATGCTTTATTATTTAAAGTATTGTTATCCAAAGCTAGCAAGAGGGACAAACGAAAGTTTGGTTTCAAGGGATTGAAAAAGGCGTAAAAAACCTATTCACCCCCCTCTAGGTTAGCTTAAGGCAATTTAACCGTGTTTGTGCAATTTCACAAGCATCAATAGATATTTTACAACTAAGCCTGATCTAGAAGGAAACTTTAGAGATGGGATGACATGGAATGATATGTTCATCAAGCAGAATGAGGACTGGGCAAATGATCTAGTGATAGGGCATCTGACATTTTGAGTGGTCCTAAATTACCACAACAAGCATACCAACCTGAACATTGAACTTGGCCTATGGAACATATTCATCTCCCACACAAACAGTTCACGGACCTAGAGGACCACAATCCCATTTGAGGTAGCCACCATCCTATATTGCATACAACATGAGTAACCAATCGACATTGGATATTTATTGAAGTTAGAGATCCTTATAATGGAGGAAAATAGGAACAAAAAAACAACCACTCTTGTTTCCGTGTCTTACCACGGAGTTTTATAGACATGCAGGGGTGGATTTTGGATATGACCTATTTGAGGATCCCTACGCTAACATAGGATTGGCCATTTGGAACACATTGCTAGTAGAAAGAGATCCTACAAACAGGAGGTTGAAGACTGGAAGGAAAAATAACAGATTTGAGGCTAGGACAAGCATGCCGCAATGGGAGGACACTGAAGATATGGACTTTGAGCAGGATTAAATGGAGTTTGATGAGGGGGGCCCAGTTCTAGATGCCACTGAAGATGGTGGAGTACCATGGCAGAGATTGATTTCAGGGATGGTAAACCTACAGGCTTCCATGAACCAGAAGAAATAAGGCTTCAGGATAAAATTCCAAACGAGCCGAAAGAGAATATAGGAAGTCCAGTCTGAGGCTTTGGGATGGATTAACGATGTTCGAGACAACAATAAAGCTATGAGACATGACGTTAGCCTCATTCCATAATAAAGGAGGAAGAGAAGAGTTGCACCAGCTGCCTTCCATAGAGGTTTGATGATCGACCCAAATGCAGTACATGAGATTTCTAGGAAGGAGGCTGAGGAGATGGCTAGAGCAGAGCTTGATCTTAAGGGGAAGAGCACCTGAATGCATATTGGAGTTGAGTCATCTGAGGATGAGGATTGATCTTTTTACATTTCACCACATATACTTGCCATTTCATTTACAATTATTATTTAACTATTTATTATACTGTTACATTGTTAGGATGTTAGTTAATTTCATTTACATTATTTCATTTTTGGTTTATTTGTTTAGGATAATATTATTTTATGGATTATTTTGCATTTGGATTTTGTGATTGGATGATGATTTGGTTTATGTGGTAAATGTTAAGCTTAAAGCAGGGTTCTCTACCTCTTGGGAAGAAACACGATGACTTGCAAGTCTGGGAGGGACGAGCAAGCCAAGAGTGCTCATAAAAAAGAGCAAAAGCCCTATCTTTTTATGGAAGTTTCTACCTTCTAAATTTAAGCAATTTATTAAATATTTTGTTTGCTAATTGCATATTTGGAAACAAAAATTTGGATGGAGACATTTTTAATGTGGATATTATATGCTTTATTTTTGGATGATGATAGTTGATTTTGAATTTTAATGATTAATGTTCTTGAATTGTGGATAAACGAGCTGAAGGCTCTTATAGATATATGTGAGTGTACAGGTGATTTAATTACATATTGCCCCATTCAGTTTGGGGGTAGTACTTACATATACATTGTACATAGTTGAGCTTATCGTTTTATTTGGTTTGGGGGTTTTTGCATGCTTGTACTGGAACAATTTGTGAGCTTATTGTTAGATTTGGTTTTGGGGTTGTCACACCCCCTTTCCATCAATTTTAAAAAATGCTTGTTGTTGAATGTGAAATTCGGTGCTTGTACTTAAAGGATATATTGCATTGTTTTGCTTGTTATTACTTTGAGCCTTTGTTTGTGTCATTTTTATTTTTGTTTGGCATTGATAGAGTTTTATTAGTACCTAGGTTTGTTTTGGTTTTGAGTCAATTAAGTTAGGCATGCATCGCTAAGCTGGGCTATCTTATCTAACATTGATGACAATGTTGAGATTTTGTTTAGGGGTGTAGACGCCTTTGTTTCGAGTCGTCTTTGGGTCATTTTTTATGTCAGATTTTTAAAAATTGCTGCTTAGCCAAAAAAAAATTGTTTAATTTAGCTTAATGAGATATCTTAAGCAAAGTGTTTGTGGCAAATGTGGGTATGCTTAGTGTGCTTGTTCAATAGCTCTTAGTCACTTTAGGGGTTTGACTTGCAATCCATGTGCTAGTCTCATCTTGTATTGTCTAGGTTGAGGGACTCGATGCTCAAACGCCTTGTTCTAATAGTGGAACATTATCCACTATGCATAGTCTCATTACACAAATAAGCATCATGTGCCATAGAACATGCATCATATAGTAGACTGCTAGACAGAAACTTTTATTCCCTTGGTAGATAAAATCTTGTATGTGATATTAGGCAATGTGTATTTTTAGCCACTTAAAAGTTCGAAATACTTCCCATCCCATAATGTGTGGGCTCCCAAGACAATTTTGAAGCCAAACATATTTAGACATGTTCATTCTACCACAACATTATCCACAACCCAAGAAACCCAAACACTGAGCCAACCATCACTTAGTCGATCTTGTTAAGGCTTAGGAATGTATATAAAAATGTGCTCAAATGTGATGAATGGTGTGTACCTAGGCAATAACTGATGAGTTGTAAAAATATGCAACAGTCAAAGGCAAGAAAAAAAAAAGAAATCAAGAAGAAAAATACAAAAGAAAAAAATTATGCTTCAATCGCCTTCTTCAAATTGTAAATGCTACTCAAAGTGGTAGCATGAGTGGTTAGAAATTGTTGAGGGGTTTTGCCATAAAGTTTGTAATATGTAAATGATGATGAATTATAAATAAAAGAAGTAGTTGATAATAGCCTTTTGGCAGGGGTCCAAAGAAGAATTTTTCGTCAAGCTTATAACTGGTAAGTTTTAGTTCGGGACTAGTTCTCAGGTACTAGGAATAGTGACACCACAATCTGGGAAATATCGATGCCACATCATCTAGGTACCAGGATACCTCCTAACTAGTATCTAGGTAATGGGATACCTCCTAGCTATATCTAGGCACCACGATATCTACCCGGTACTCGGGTACCGTGATGCCAGTTTGTGACCCATCCAGGGTGCATATCTTACCAACCCAGCAGGTGTTGGAACCAAATTCACCGATCACGCAGCGGAAACGGGTTTTAAATTTATTATTTTTTTATACAGATCGTAATCTGCATCTTGGACCGATGAACTTTTGATCGGATTTATTTTCGGAACAAATACATATAAAAATTATTGCACTAATAAAATATATATGTAAATACATGAAATTGTAATCAATAAAAATAAAACCGTACCAACGTTTGGAGGCTCCTTCACTTTTCGATTTGCTCCTGGTCTGTACCACTGATCTTCCTAGCTATTCCCAAGATTGGTAACTGCGTGTGGGCACATCACGGTTCTCAGGAACTTAGGATGGAAGGTGTAGAAGAGAAAAGAATAAGAAACTCTTTCTTTATATTAATGAACAACACTTGTACATAAAACCTTTTCTCTTCTTGTGGTGTTTGTTCATGCACACACTTGCATAAAATAACTCTAAAAAAAAAAAAAACTTTCACAGTGCACACACTTCTTATTATTTTTAGTTCATGCACTAGCTTTTTGATCAAAAGCCAACCAAAAGACCACAATCTTTTTTCTTTTTGTCAATTTATAAATATGTGTATGTTGTTGTGCGTTTCATGAACATCAACTTTTTTTTTTAAATTAAATATATCTTATATTTAATATTTAAAAATTTAATCAAATCTATATTTAATTTTTAAAAACTTTCAATTAAAAATATCTCATATCTTTAATTTGATTTTAATTTTGAATTCAAACTATTTAAATTCAAAAATAAATTATTTAATTTAATAAAATAAAATAATAACATTATCTTATTTTATTCAAAAATAAATATCAACATACACCCTCCATTTAGTAATTAATAACATAATTAAATCATCTCATTATTTAAGTTATTTAATCACCATTATCTATTAGTTAAATAATATCATTATTCAATTAGTTCCCGAAGAAATACTTGTCACTTTCGTAAAACAATTAACTGGACAATCCAATTAATTAACCGTGACTCTTGTTACCTAAATCGATCGGGCTAGCAAAGGGACCTAATGGACCCACAGTATTTTTAGCTCCAATAATCCTCAGAATCATTAATTAAACTCTTTAATTAATATTCCTTGATTATTAACTCCGGTGTTATTTCACTAAAAACCCGAAGCTGCACTCTCTCAACTGCAGACGTTTTTATACAGACCGATACAACTCGGTGTCCATCGATATAGCTATTACATATGGTGTGATCCTCCATAATAGTTCATAATTAGAGTTGGGTCATAATGTCCGTTATACCCCTCTAATTACATATATCCTTTAAGTACCATTGATTCTCTAATGGACAATAAATCATATTTCCTCACGGAATTAGGAGAGCGCTCATATTGTCTAAACCCCGAATCAACCCTTAAGGGAACTACCATCTACTTCTCACAAGAAGGAGTGGATTCCACTATTGTGTACAAACCTTCCCAGCCACAAGCCAAACCGCAATCCCAACATACGGAGTATATTGATCAGGAAATACATCTGACCTCACCCATGGTATATCAAAGACCACGATCTAACCTGAAGGAGTCGATAAGACACTCAGGATTAAGATCACCCATATATAGCCATCATTAGTTGATATATATGAATCTTATCGGTAAACGGATATTTGTGTGAGATTCATATAGATCATGGCCCAGTCCTATATGATCACATCATACCAGGTGTCTCCATTCCCATATCTCATATGAATGATTCAGGATAGAATCATTGTACATTACGGAATGAACCACATCTATAGATTAACCCCAAACAAAGTACCCAGATTTATTTGCTATCTATGGACTCTTTATATTGCACGTCTCTTACTATATCCATCTTTATATGACACTCATATACACAGTTCGAGATTACATCAGGCAATCCAGGATGTTAATATATACACAAGTTTATAAAATAAATAACATAACTGAATGAATTGAACATTTCCTTTTATTTACTTCATTAATCAATTTACAAATTACATGCTTAGGGCATAAACCCCAACAATCTCCCACTTGCACTAAAGCATGTAAGGCATGTCTCGTAACCCTAGACCTTCTAGGTGACCCAAAAACACTTTAACCGGTAAGGTCTTTGTAAATGGATCAGCATGATTGTCTTGTGAGGCTATC
This sequence comes from Dipteronia dyeriana, assembly GCA_032871835.1. Classification (NCBI taxonomy): domain Eukaryota; kingdom Viridiplantae; phylum Streptophyta; class Magnoliopsida; order Sapindales; family Sapindaceae; genus Dipteronia; species Dipteronia dyeriana. The sequence continues at coordinate 48,733,185 of CM065297.1, forward strand.
TTGATGACATTCACATCTCCTCTCTGCACTATCTCTCTGATGAGATGATACTTTCTCTCTATATGCTTCCCTCTCTTGTGGCTTCTTGGTTCTTTAGAATTAGCCACAGCACCACTGTTATCACAATAAAGTGTGATGGGCTTATGTAGGTCTGGAACAACTTCCAGATCACTCAAGAACTTACGGAGCCAAACAGCCTCTTTAGCAGCTTCACAAGCAGCTACATATTCATCTTCCATGGTGGAGTCAGCAATACAAGATTGCTTGATACTTCTCCACACAATGGCTCCACCACCCAGGGTGAATACTTATCCAGACGTGGATTTTCTAGAATCCCTGTCTGATTGAAAATCAGAATCCGTGTATCCTAACGGGATCAAATCCTGTCCGGAATACACTAGCATATAATCTCTCGTTCTCCGAAGATACTTGAGAATAGTCTTGACAGCAATCCAATGATCCAATCCTGGGTTGGACTGGTATCTGCTGACTACTCCCACTGCATAGCAGATGTCCGGTCTCGTACATAACATAGCATACATGAGACTACCTACTGCTGATGCATAGGGAACACGTCTCATATCCTCAACTTCTTGAGGTGTCTTAGGACATTGTTCCTTAGACAAATGAACTCCATGTCTGGAAGGTAAATTACCTTTCTTGGAGTTTTGCATTGGAAATCGTATAAGGATCTTATCGATATATGATACCTGAGACAGTGCTATAAGTTTGTTCTTACGATCCCTTATAAGTTGGATCCCTAGAACATAACTTGCCTCTCCGAAATCTTTCATTTGGAATTGGCTAGCCAGCCAGCCCTTTACATTAGACAACACTCCCACATCATTCCTAATGAGTAGGATATCATCTACGTATAGGACCAAGAAAACTATTTTTTTATCAATGATGCGCTTGTAGACACAAGGCTCATCGATGTTTTGCTCGAAGCCATAGGTTTTGATCACATCATCAAACCTAATGTTCCAGGATCTAGATGCTTGCTTAAGTCCATTGATGGACCTTTGCAGCTTGCAAACCTTTTGCTCTTGATCTGGAGACACGAATCCCTCTGGTTGCATCATATAGATGCTTTCATCAAGATTGCCATTCAAGAATGCAGTCTTGACGTCCATTTGCCAAATTTCAAAATTAAAATAGGCAGCAATGGATAAGAGAATCCTAATAGACTTAAACATGGCTACTGGCGAGAAGGTCTCTTCATAATCGACCCCCTCTTTCTGGGTATAACCCTTTGCCACTAGCCTTGCCTTGAAGGTCTCTACCTTCCCGTCTACTCCTCTTTTTCTCTTGTAGATCCACTTACACCCAATGGGTTTTACCCCATCAAGTAAGTCTACATGATCCCAGACTGAGTTAGAGTGCATGGACTCCATCTCGAGATTCATGGCTTTAAGCCATTCCTCTTTATCAGGATCTTCCATTGCATTCTTAAATGTCAATGGATCATCCACACTATCAGCAGAGACAACACCCTATCACTCACTTATAGCTAAATACCGTTAGGTTGTCTCACAACCCTCTCACAACATCTATGTGGTAGTGTATCCTGATCAGAAACCATCTGACTCTCAGATGTTTGTGGATCAACAACTCTTGTTGATGAAGCACTAGTCTCACCAGGCTCCAACTCATTTAATACAATCTTGTAACGAGGTTTATGGTCACTAATGTAATTGTCCTCAAGAAACGTTGCATTTGTCGATACAAACACTTTGTTATCTTCGGGACTATAGAAGTGTCCACCTCTGGTCTCCTTGGAGTATCCTACAAACAGGCAGACAACAGACTTGAAGTCTAGCTTTCCAGTTCTGTTCTTCAGCACGTGTGCTGGACACCCCCATATACGGAAATGTCGTAAACTAGCTTTACGACCATTCCACAACTCTAGGGGAGTCTTAGGAACAGATTTGGATGGCACTACATTCAAAATGTATGCCGCTGTTTGTAACGCATATCCCCAGAAGGAATTTGGTAATAATGAGAAACTAATCATAGATCTCACCATTTCCATTAGGGTTCTATTTCTCCTCTCCGCTACACCATTTTGCTGAGGTGTACCGGGAGCTGTGAGTTGAGAAACTATCCCATGCTCGACCATGAAGTCTTCAAACTCTTGGTCAAGGTACTCACCTCCATGATCCGATCGTAGTGACTTGACAGTCCTACCTAATTGATTCTCAACTTCAGCTCGGAATTCTTTGAACTTTTCAAATGTATCCGACTTTCGTTGCATCAGGTAGACGTATTCGTATCTTGAGTAGTCATCTATAAAGGTGACATAATACTCATAACCACCCCTAGCTTTAACATTCATCAGTCCGCAGACATCTGTATGTATAAGCTCTAGCGGTTCTTTAGCTCTAAGCTCTTTTCCAGTAAAAGGTCTCTTAGTCATCTTACCTTCCAGACAAGATTCGCAGACAGGTAAGGTGTCAACCTTTAACTCACTTAAAGGTCCATTTTTTACTAATCTGTCTATCCAGTCAAGGTTGATATCACCTACCCTTAGATGCTAGAGATACGTGTCATTATCTGGAGAAATCTTATGTCGTTTAGTTTTTGGTTTTTGGTTTTTCAACCTTAAACATTTCGGTGTTGAGCAGTGTAGTATGTATTAACGGTCTTAACACATACAAATTGTTTTCATTAATTCCTGAACAAATATTCAGACCATTCTTTCCTATAATAACATACTTATTATTAAAAGAAACATAATATTTTTGTTCTAACAACTTAGAAACGGAAATCAAATTCCGTGAAAATCCAGGAATATAAAAAACATTGTTTAATAATAAAAAACTATTATTATTACAAAATTGCAATCTTATTGCTCCCACTGCTTTGGCCAATACAACATCCCCCGACCCCACACGCATTGAGAAGGCTCTCTCCTCTAGCTATGTGCAAGAATCAGTCCACTGTAAAGAAGAACAAACATGATTAGTGGCCCCCGAATCAACTATCTAGTGTGAAGAATCATCTTTCACTAAACAAGAGTCAAGAACAAGTAAATCATATTTAACTTTCATCTTTTTCTTCTTGGCTACCTCCTCTAGATACTGAGGACAGTTCCTCTTCCAGTCTCGACCTTGTTACAATGGAAACATTTTCCTTTGTCTTGGTCAGTGGAGGTGCCTTTCTTTTTGCTTTGGGCTTTCTTGGGCTTCGACTTTTCTTTTGCCTTCTCAGCGGACCTTTTCCTCTCCTTATTATTAGAGGAAGATGGTTCGGCAACATTTGCCTCACCGATATTGCCTTTGTTGTCCTTGATCAAGGACTCAAAGGTAGCGAGCTCATTGAGCAGCTGTGTAAGACTGAACTTTAACTTGGTCATCCCGTAGTTGCTTTTAAACTGATCGAAACTCTTCGGAAGAGTCGTCAGTATGATACTCACCTGACTGGGTTCGTCAATGGCCCCGCCATTGACTTCTGCCGTGTTGAAGTAAGACATCATGATCAGGACATGTTCCTGAACTGATGTTCCTTCCTTCATGCGAGCGAGCATAGCGGAACGAACAGCTTCATGTCGCTTTTGCTAAGAGGGCTGCCTGAACATAGCTTGCATTGACTCCATGATTTCGAATGTTGAAGTCATTGCGCCATGCTTTGTGACAAGCACGTCTGTCATAGATGCTAACAGATATGTTCGAGCCTTCTCATCAGATGAGACCTATCGCTGGTATGCCTCACTAACAGTTCGTGTGGCATTTGCAGTAGGCGCTGGAGGACATTCCTCTGTAAGCACAAACTTAAGGTCTTTGGTGACCAAAATTGCATTAATATTAAGTTTCCACTTTGTGTAGTTATCACCAGTTAATTTGTCGTTTGCGAGAATTTGAAGTAATGCAGAAGACATTGCTGAAATAAATAAAACATTCATCCAGTCATTTATTTAAAACAAATGCGGGTGCTTTGGTATAAATTTAAACATGATGCATGAACATGTTTAACGAACTAGAACTACCCAAAAAATAGTTACTATACCACGACAATCCAATATACCACAAAAAAGTGCCGCCTTAGGGTCGATCAAATCTTTGCATGTTGGACCGAGACATTCTCAATCAAATGATATTCTAGAATAACTCTTATTCCATATCACTCAACCATCGTTTATTCAGTCAAGTTTTTAATTAACAAACTTAATCAAAACCTTCGTGAATGTAACCCACCATTCCAGATCTCATGAGCTTAACTCGAGAATTGCCGCCTTAGGGTCGAACAATCCCGAAATACCCTCAGAAATCCTATCCATTAGGAAGTCAACCTTGGTAATGACCTTTGTGGAAACCCTCCTTAGGGAGGACGAAAGCAAAGCCGTCACGAGGCCCCACTTGGATCTCACGGTGTTGAACTAATGATGGAGACCGCGGAATATATATGTCATATATCCCTCTCCCACCCACTATTTTAAAAATAGGGTTTTCTATTATCCGTTAATGCCCCTAGACTCTAAAGGATCAAACGGCTAACTTTAATCAAGTTATCTAGTGCATTAACTAATTCATTATTAGAAACAATTTCTAATTAACTAATAAATTATTAATGATTTTTAACAATTAAAAATCTAATCTATTAGTAAATAGTCTAAGTCTTTGTAAACTATTTACTAAGCTTAGATTATTATGAAAATGATTACCAAGTTTTAACTATTAAAACTCTAACACAATTTTCGGTTCATTTATAATTAGACAATTAATCAAATTAATCTTAATTACTATAAATGACCATATTAATCTAACTTATTAAACTCTTTAATAACTAGATTAATATTAATGAGAATTATCAAGTTTTTTAACAATTAAAAAACTAATCCCATTTTCATAGCTAATTTATGTATTTATCCATTTTAAATATAGGCTATGATGCATGTATGACATATTAAATATATTTGTGTAGGCACTTCCAATCTAAATGACATATGTATGCATGACAATGCTTTTTGTCATCACATAATATAAAGCATACATGAATTGATCGAGTACTGTGGATTATTTAACCTAAAAAAAATTGGAATATAAAATTACAAAAATACCCTGAAGGTATTCTTGTAATTTTCAAGTCTTCCAGTCTCTTCAGGTCACCTCGATTCATCTCATGAATTTTTCTTCGCGATTTTTCCAGGTCTACAACATAGGTTACAGTTTTTTTTTTTAACAATCCAATAATAGTTAAAAAAATATAATAAAAAAAATTATACAACCCATAATACCTAAATCCACAGTACCATATAATTAACGATCAATCATGTTTTTGTAAATTAAAAAAAAATTAATACACATACAAAAACATCATACAGTCAATTTAAATCGTGCCTACACAATCATACATACATGAGCATCGAAAACAATTTCCTGTTCAGAAAATAAAATTGGCTCTGATACCAATTGTTGGAACCAAATTCACCGATCACGCAGCGGAAACGGGTTTTAATTTATTATTTTTTTTATACATATCGTAATCTATATCTTGGACCGGTGAACTTTTGATCGGATTTATTTTCGGAACAAATACATATAAAAATTATTGCACTAATAAAATATATATGTAAATACATTGAATTGTAATCAATAAAAATAGAACCGTACCAACGTTTGGAGGCTCCTTCACTTTCGATTTGCTCATGGTCTGTACCACTGATCTTCCTAGCTATTCCCAAGATTGGTAACTGCGTGTGGGCACGTCACGGTTGTCAGGAACTTAGGATGGAAGGTGTAGAAGAGAAAAGAATAAGAAACTCTTTCTTTATATTAATGAACAACACTTGTACATAAAACCTTTTCTCTTTTTATGGTGTTTGTTCATGCACATACTTGTACAAAATAACTCAAAAAAAAACAAAAATTCACAGTGCACACACTTCTTATTATTTTTAGTTCATGCACTAGCTTTTTGATCAAAAGAAACCAAAAGACCACACTCTTTTTTCTTTTTGTCAATTTATAAATATCTGTATGTTGCTGTGCATTTCATGAACAGAAACTTTTTTTTTTAAAATTAAATATATCTTATATTTAATATTTAAAAATTTAATCAAATCTATATTTGATTTTTAAAAACTTTCAAATAAAAATATCTCATATCTTTAATTTGATTTTAGTTTTGAATTCAAACTATTTAAATTCAAAAATAAATTATTTAATTTAATAAAATAAAATAATCACATTATCTTATTTTATTCAAAAATAAATATCAACATACACCCTCCATTTAGTAATTAATAACATAATTAAATAATCTCATTATTTAAGTTATTTAATCACCATTATCTATTAATTAAATAATATCATTATTCAATTAGTTCCCGAAGAAATACGTGTCACTTTCGTAAAACAATTAACTGGACAATCCAATTAATTAACCGTGACCCTTGTTACCTAAATATCGGGCTAGCAAGGGGACCTAATGGACCCACAGTATTTTGAGCTCCAATAATCCTCAGAATCATTAATTAAACTCTTTAATTAATATTCTTTGATTATTAACTCCGGTGTTATTCCACTAAAAACCCGAAGCTGCACTCTCTCAACTGCAGACGTTTTTATACAGACCGATACAACTCGGTGTCCATCGATATTGCTATTACATATGGTGTGATCCTCCATAATAGTTCATAATTAGAGTTGGGTCATAATGTCCGTTATACCCCTCTAATTACATATATCCTTTAAGTACCATTGATTCTCTAATGGACAATAAATCATATTTCCTCACGGAATTTGGAGAGCGCTCATATTGTCCAAACCCCGAATCAACCCTTAAGGGATCTACCATCTACTTCTCACAAGAAGGAGTGGATTCCACTATTGTGTACAAACCTTCCCAGCCACAAGCCAAACCGCAATCCCAACATACGGAGTATATTGATCAGGAAATACATCTGACATCACCCATGGTATATCAAAAACCACGATCTAACCTGAAGGAGTCGATAAGACACTCAGGATTAAGATCACCCATATATAGCCATCATTAGTTGATATATATGAATCTCATCGGTAAACGGATATTTATGTGAGATTCATATAGATCATGGCCCAGTCCTATATGATCACATCATACCAGGTGTCTCCATTCCCATATCTCATATGAATGATTCAGGATAGAATCACTGTACATTACGGAATGAACCACATCTATAGATTAACCACAAACAAAGTACCCCGATTTATTTGCTATCTATGGACTCTTTATATTGCACGTCTCTTACTGTATCCATCTGTATATGACACTCATATACACAGTTCGAGATTACATCAGGCAATCCAGGATGTTAATATATACACAAGTTTATAAAATAAATAACATAACTGAATGAATTGAACATTTCCTTTTATTTACTTCATAAATCCATTTTCAAATTACATGCTTAGGGCATAAACCCCAACAGTAGGAAGAATGGTACCAAAAAGGTCTCAACATGCTGGAACAAATGTCACAATAGCAGGAGTGGACAGGTACATCAAAGTACCATGCCCCCAAAGGTACAAAATCATTGTATTTCTCCTCCAGCAATATGGAAGAGAAAGTTGGCCTCTCTAACAATACATAACGCCATTAATGGATATAGTCAACCCCATTAATGGAGATAATCAACCCCATTAATGAAGATAGTAAACACTTTAATGGTCATTCACAACGCCATTAATGAATAATCAATCAACTCTTTAATGGCCATCCACAATGCCATTAATGAGTATTCAGTCAACTCTTTAATGGCCAATCACAACGCCATTAATGAGAACTCATTCTACTCTTTAATGGCCATTCACAACTCCATTAATGAGTCAGCTTTATCATTACCAAATCAGTGTTCCTATGATTGTGAATTGATTAACTAAATTAATGGAGTAGGCAACAAGAAGGAGGACCTATAAATATGACTAAGCTTTCTCCAAGAAATTTAGGCAAAAATACATGCAAAATTGGAGGCCAAAATGGGATCCTAAGGGAGATCCACATATCGACCAGAATGAGATCACCAATACTATAAAAGGCACTTTGCCTAATTCTCCAAACACCATCACTACGGTATTATCTTGTTTATATGCATTTACCTTTACCAGGAACATATTGGTATCGGTTAACAAACGACTATTATTTGTAAGCTCTCCAGAGCACTTGTGTTATACCTCCATAAAATTTCTTATAAGCTCTCAGGAGCGCTTCATGATATATATATATATGTCTGTCTGTGTGTGTGTGTGTGTGTGTGTGTCTGTGTGTGTGCATGTGTGTGTGTGTGTGTATGCGTGCGTGTGTGTGTGTATGTATGTGTAGGGAAGGGTCTATCTCCTTCCTCTAGATACTGCCTAGGGGTTTTTCATCATATGATCATTCGTGACACTTTTTCCCTCTATGTTAGTCCACCTCTACCAAATACTTGTCTTTCTCCCAACTATGTCATTTATTATGCATGTATGTATGTGTGTGAGCAAGACTCCTATCCAGCTAACCTTCTAGATCCGTTAGAAAGAAGTTGGGAGAACTAAGACGGGTTTTGGGCCCGGTTGAAAGTACCTAAAGATAAAGAATCGCTACTGGGTGGTCCAATTCTTCACTACCACATCTACATCATCCTGAAGCACTAATCATACCTCTTTGCTTGCTATTTGGATCGAGGACACCTAGAGAGGAGACCAGGTACCAAGACCAAGGACCAAGGACCAGAATCAACCCCTTACACTGGCAAGGGGACCTCAAGCCCTATGGCCCCTCTTTATACTCGAAGCCCTAACGGACGGGGTGATTTTTCTCCTACCTATTGCACCATCTACCTCTCTTTATTCATACAAGGCCACCAAGGTACAAGGTACCTACCCCCCGCAACCTACCTGGTAGAAGGTTGAGGGTGCTAATTGAGATTCCTCACCCAAAGTGAATTTTCGATTAACAATAGCTTTTTTTCATTCTAATTATATGTTTCATACTTTTATATCTTTTGAGCTTAAAATCCAAGACTGCCAGATGTAATCTCAAACTAAGTATATGAATGCCATATTTAAATGAATTCAGTTTTAGACATGCAATCAAAGGAGTCCGTAGAGTGCAATTAAAGTTAGGTACTTTATTAATGGTTAACCTACAGCTATGGTACATTCCGTAATCTATGGTGGTCTTATCATAGAATATTCATATAGTGATATGAGAATGGAGGCACCTTATAAGATTTAATCATATATGACTGGGCACGATCTATTTGAATCTCTCATAAATATCCATTACATGAGGAGATTCATATATATCGACGTATATGGGTGACATTAATCCAGAGTGTCTTACTGACTCCTTTAGGTTAAATTATGGTTTTTGATTTACTATAGGTGAGATTGATGTAGCATTCCCGATCAATATCTTTGTATCTTGGAATCACAGTTTGGTTTGTGGCTAGTAAGGTCCGTACACAGTAGTGGAATCTACTCCTTGTGAGAAGTAGAGAAGTAGTTCTCTTAAGGGTTGGTTCAGGGCTTAAACAATTAAGAGTGCTCTTCTTCTTCCTTAAAGGAATGAAGGATATAATTGTTTATTAGAAAATCAATAGCACTTAATGGAAAAGATATAATTAGTGGGGTATAACGACCTTTATGACCCAACTTTAATTATAAACTACCTGTAGAGGACCATACCATATAAAATAAATATATCAATGAACACTGGGTTTTTGGTTTGCGTAAAAACATCTATAGTTACGAAAGTGCAACTCAAGACTGTAGGTCCATTAGGTCCCTTTGTTGGCCCTGAACATTGATGGTAATAAGGGTCACAGTTAATTAATTGGATGGTCCAATTAATTTTATCCAGACAATTAATTAAATAATGTGATTATTTAACTAATGGATAAATAATTAACAAAATTAAATAATCTGATTATTTAATTATATTAAAAATTATTAATTATTAATAGAATTAGATATTTTATGGAGGTCAAGGGTTTGAGCCAAAACCAAAGCAAGGATATAAAATAATATTTATTATTTTTTCTTTTGCAGGTCAAGGACTCGAGTCACAGTGACAACATTGAATTAAATAGAATTTAGAATTTCATTTAATTTAGATCACTTGTAACCCTAACTTGATTTTAAAGATATTAAATATCATGATATTAGTTTTTAATATTTGATATTTAAAGTAAGATAAAATGATATTTTTGTTTTTTCAATAAATGATATTTTTAAAGAACTAATAGCATCTTATCAAGTAATTGTATTTGTTTTTAATGAAACACTCAATTGTTGAGTTATTGGTACACATGAAAATACAAAAAGAAACAGAAGAAACAAATAAAGAGGTGGTGTGGGGAGCAAGAATAAAAAAAAAAAGAAAAAAAAAAGATTTTTTTTAGTTCTTGTATTTGGGTGGCCGTACCTCACCAACACAGAGTAAGAGTTGTTTTGTGTTGTTTCTACTGCCTTCATACAACTTTCTGAAGCCCGTGACGTGTCCATACGCATTTTCTGAAACCAAGAAGATAACGAGAAAGATCCGGTGGTACAAATCGAAAATCAATATCAAGAAGAAAAAGAACGAAGGAGTTAGCCCGTAGGTATGATTTCTAATCTTAACAGTTATTTATTCTTATATATCATATATGGTTATTAAGTCGCTATATATTTTTTTATAAACGTTTTTTAAATCCCTTCTATTGCATGACTCTGCGCTTACAATTGGTATCAGAGCCCTGGTATGAAATATTAGAATAAATCGTTCTTTGTTCTTGATTAATTGCACGTATCAATCTATTGAATGTATGATGTTTTAACTTTTTTTTTAAAGCATGATTGATTATTAGCTGTATGGTACGGTAGGTTTTAGGGTTTCGGATATTAATTGTAATATTATTTTTCTGATGTAATGTTAATTCATGGTTGTAATTTTTTTTTATATACTATAATTTATTTTATTGAAGTAATTCGACGATTCGGAAGATGAACCATATTGTCGTGCAAATCTGGTGTGCAAACACACTGCAACGTGCGCAACTGTTAAGCAAACTGCGATGCAAGTGTGCACAATACACAACTCATGCAGGTGTGCACAACTGTTCAACGCACAACACATGCAATGTGTTTGTGCATCAATTTTGCACACCAGATGTGCACCATGTGCGCAATTTAATTGTGCACAATTGCAATGCATAATTTAGTTGTTTGCAATGCACTACTGTAAAATTTAATTGTGCGCAATTGCATTGCTGCAATCACGCTGCTGCAATCACATTGTTGCAACATTTAATTGTTGTGTGTGCAACAGTCACGTGTGTGTACGCGACTGTGTTTGGGATGATTTCAGGAAATCACGGGCTTCCAAAAATGTTAGAGTAACATTTAGGCATTAGGGGATGTAATCCATGAGATGAATCCATTAAAAATAAATCAAGTTGGACTTGATTTTTGGACTCGAAAGCGCAGAAGATTTAGAAGACAAGACTTGAAGATTATGGAATTACAAGAAGACCAAGGAATGCCTTGGATAATTTTTTGTAATTATATTTTTTTAAAAGTTAGATAAACCCATCTTACTCGGTCAATTCATGTATACTTATATTATGTGATAACCAAAGCATAGCCACACATACATATGCCATATAGATTAGTAGTGCCTACACATGCATTTAATTAAATGTCATACATGTATAATAGCCATTCACATTATGTGTGTTTTTTTTAATATGATTAAAAATTTGGCAAATCACATAATTGTCTATTAATAATGAGATTAGTTTTTAAAGTAAAACCTTGGTAATTCTCATTAATAACTTGTCTATTAATTAAATTGTTTAATTAGTAAGATAGTTAGGTCCCTTTATAATTATTAGGATTAATTTGATTAAGGCTCTAATAATAATTGGACAGTAAAATGTGTTTTAGGTTTAATAATTTAAACTTAGAAAATCATTATTAATTCTAGTCTTAGTAAATTATTTTACATTGTTGGGATGATACTCAATAACAAGAGTGTAATATTGTATTTGACAATCTTTTCATATTAATGAAGTGATTTCTAGTTTAAAAAATCTTATAACATTTATAGTTTAATTATTACAATTGTCAAAAGTAAATAATCGTAAGGTCAAAAGACTGTGAGAAATGAAGAATTGTTCATAAATTTGGATATGTATGAGGTAGACACAATTCCTTAGTTAGTCTTGAACAACATAAACAACTTAAGATAAAGGTTGGACACATTTACCTTATTAAAGTTGTAGATTCTTTTGCTAGCATTTGAGTGGGATAAAATGTGTTATGATGAGTCTAAAATCATTAAAATGTGGTGTCTTTGGGCAAACGAATCTTGTGCACTAGGTGTATTAAATAGGATCACAGTGAGATACATTATCCAAAACCGTCAATGGATAAAAGTTTCCACTTGAAGACAATCAAAGAGTCTATCTCAATCCTGAGATAAATGTTGAACTTATGGTTACAAGTCTGTAGTATAGTCTATCATCGATAGTTTGGTGGTATTCATTTGTTAATTGATAGAGGACTTCATTTATAGATATGGACATCGTGGCTCTATTTATTAAATGTGAGTAGAATATCATCATATGGACATTTTGAGGTATTGGATATTAAATCTTAACGTTAATTTTTCAATAGTGTCTATTTAAATGTGGCTTCTAGAAAAGTCAAAATATCCAAGTTCAAAATGTGGTCATTTGAATAAATATGATAACTATGAGAGTTACAGTCGGTCTATGAGCTCATGGCGATTACTAGTATTCTTCACAAGGATACACTATTTCTATTAAGATTGTCTAGGGTGCGACTGAGGAACAATAACTTATTCTATATTTATTTAAGAATTCAATTTTAGTTATTTAGTGGAATGAACTAAAATTAAAATATCGGGCCTAAGTGAATCGTTTGTTGATTGTGATTAGGTTATGTCTATTGGACCTTAAATTTTGATAGCCCAACAAGATCTCTAATCCACACGAACTTACATGGACCACTTGATATATTATACCAGACCAATTTTTGGGTCCATCTAGAATTGTTTTTGGATTTCGGAATCCAAAAGTTTTGGATAGGTGCGGCCATGTGTGATCAAGACACGCTGGAACTCTTCAAAATACCTGGAATGGGCGACCAAGGATGTGGGAATTCTTGGGCGGCCCTAATGGGGTACGATTAACATTCCATTAATTTATTGTGAATAAAATTTATACATTTTAATTAAATGGCCTATTTAAATTATTCTAATGTATTAATTTAAGGCACGTGGACTTGTTTCTTTTTAGAAAGAATAGGTCTAATTAACATGTGGATTTTTTATTAAAGTCCAATGGATTTTATATAATGGAAAAACAATATATGGTCCATATATATGGCTTGGGCGGCAAGGGCTAGAGTTTATTGGCCTAAAATATTATTTTAATTTATTATGGGTTAATATCATCTGGATCCCAATGTTATTCGGAAAGATCAATTATTTAAATGAGTTTGTTTTTTTATCAAACTTTTCCCTTACTTTTGAAAAATATATCAAATAGGTCCTTCTGACTTTTTTTTAACAGTTAAACGTTACAAAAAATGTATATTGTCTCTTTTGCCCTTGAATGCCATATTAATGACTAAAATGACTATTTTACCCATTGATATTTCTTTTCTTTTAAAAAACAAAATAAAAGAAAATTTACATAAAGAAGGAAAAAAAAAAGAAAAAAAATTGGATTGGAGATTTGGATCTCCACCATCACCGGTTCATCTGTAAAAATCAATCCAACTACAATAAAATTTTCTAAATTCTATACACTTGTTTGATTTTTCAAATTATATCTATAATTTATTTTTAAAAAATAATGGACGGAGAAGATCTTATCCCATCCATTTATCTAAGAATCTGAACCATTGAAAAATAATTTTCAAAACAAAATATTTTTTTCAACAACAAATTAACTTTAAAAAAAATCTCCAGAAATAGTAAAATAAAAATACTTTATCTCTCTCACCGTATACAACACAACCTAAAGAAAAAAAATTATTCATCTCACTCCCATATCGTCGTCTTCTCTTCTTCTTCTTTTCATCTTCATCTTCTCCAAAAAATAAATCCACCTTCAACCGGTACTGGCATAGCCACCGTTGCACGTCTCCATCTCGTGCTTGTAGCAATCGCCTCACCCGTTCCTGCCGCCGCAGCCGCGATCGGACTCCGATCATGCTTCGCCACTCACTCCTCCTGCTTTGGCTACTGTTGTTGTAGATGCCCGGCCTCTACGCACTCCACTACGCAGCTACGTAGCTTCGGTATCGTTCATCCATCAATTTTTCTCATCACAAGAAAAAAGAAAAGAAAAACGATTTTGGAAGATTTGGGGATCTAATTGATTTGTCGATCTGTAAAAAAATTACTGATTTTTAGGGCTTTTGGAGATTTAGGGATTGATGATCTAATTGTGGATCTCGAATATTTCTTTCCAAATTATTTTCGGTTATTGAGATTGATTATTTCTTTCCAGATTTTTAGATCTCGAAAATTAGGTTATTGGAATATTTCTTTCCAGATTTCTTTCCATACCTAATTGTGGATTTTTTGGGATTGATTTGTGGATTTGTTTTTTTTTTTTTTGGGTTATTGATTTGTGATTTTGTTTGGAACTATTTTTTTGGAATTATTGAATGATATGAATTAATGAAGAATATATGCTTTTTATTTTATTTTTTGATCAAGTGATGAATTCAGTGATTAGTAGAATAAGAGATGAATTGGGATGTTATGGAAAAATCTAAATTATTGATTCTGGATTCTGGAAGTATTTTTAAGATTTGCTTAGTGATTTTATCAGATTTTATCATATTTCTTTAAACTTTTATATTTATTTATTTGTTTAGTTTGTAAATTATTAAAATTTATATATTGTTCGGTGTTGACACGTGAGTAATTTAACAGATTATAAATGACCCTCAAATCGTTAACGTGGACTAACATCTGATAGACGGAAGGACCCATTTGATATATTTTTCAAAAGTCAGGGAAAAGTTTGCTAAAAAAAACAAACTCGTTAAAATAATTGATCTTTCATAATAACATAAGGACCCAGATGATATTAATCCATTTATTATTTAATTAAATGGAATTTATTTATTTATTTATTTAAAAGTCAAAATCATTTTCTTAATAGGAGAAGGACTCCTAATGTTATACTACTGTTGGTAGTATAATAAGTGTCATAGACTTTATCTGATAAGAAGATAAATAAAATGATTTTTTTTTATCTAGTCAAATTAGAAAGTATTTGATATCTATCAAAACTCTTATTGACAATTGGTCAAATTATGAAGTTTTTGTTAAAATCTCAATTTAATTTATATTCAATAATTAGTTATTGGATAAATACACTAATGAATTGGAATGGAGTCTTGGTGTGGAAAAATATTCTTCTTTGGGTGAGATTTCTTGGCCAACACAATAATCCTCCTTATAAGAGGATTTGGCCACCTATATATATCACCATGAAGAATTCGGCCAAAGTAGTGATTCTAGAGAGAGAATTCGGCCAATACTTAGAATTTTGAGAGAAAAAAATTTGTTTTTGCTCTAGAGAAAATTTGACCAACTCACAAGAACAGAATGTGAAAAATTCAGCCAACTCATAAGAACAAAGAGTGAAGAATTCGGTCGAGAATAGAGAAAATAGGGGACGTTTTTGTTTTCGATAGTGCACTAACAGCCTTTACATCAAAAGGTATAATGTACAACATCGAATCGAGTTCACACGAGTTTCAATCAATAGATTGAAAATTCATAAGTGACAAAACGTTCTTCGTTTTTCTCTAAGAGGATTATCGTGACTAACAAAAGAAATTTTTTTTGTTTGTTTTCCATCCTCAGATATACAATTCAACGAAAGAGAACCTACACTTGGTGATTCACGTTCATGATTGGATTGAAAGATTTTGTGGATTCAATTCAATGCAAATTCAATCGTCACAAGAAAAAGGTACGATACTTTTATTATATGTTAATTAATCAATGGTTAAGATTCTTTCTTTTAAAGGAATTCTTTTTGAAATATACCGATCGATATTTTCGCTTCCGCCGCATGTTTTTTTCCTTCATGCATAGATTATAATTTGATTGATAAACTAGAATTTTTAATTGTTAAAAAATCGAATAATTTGAGAATTAGTTTATTGAATGAGATTCTACTAATTTACTAAAATTCCCTATACACTTAGAGTTACATTAGCCGTTATTTCTTAGTAGAATCTAGGTGCAGTAATAATTGAAAACCCTAACCGAAAATAGTGAATGAGAGAGGGATATATTGTATTATATCCGAAAGTCTCCATCGTTAGTTCAACACTGTGAGATTCAAGTGGGGTCTCAAGACGGTTTTGTTTTCGTCCTCCCTAAGAAAGGTTTCCATGAGAGTCAATATCAAGACTTCCTAACGAATAAGTTTTTTAAATGTATCTCGGGATGGACTGACCCTAAGGCATTAATTCTCAAGTTAAGTTCATGAGATCTAAAATGATGGGTCACATTCACAAAAGTTTTAATAAAATAGATTTATTAAGATCCTTACTTAAATAAACGATGGTCAAATGATAGAGGAATAAGAGTTATTCTGGTATATCATTTGATTAAGAATGTCTTGATCCAACAAGCAAGAATTTGACTAATCCTAAGGTGGCAGTTGCTTGTGGTATGTTGGATTGGCGTAAAGTAGCAACAATTTTAGGGTTTATTTATTGTTCATTAAACATGTTCATGCATCATGTTTAATTTTGTTTTGATCATTTACATGTGATGAATGTATGAGATGAATGAATTATTTTATTTATTTTATTTATTTTTCCAGCATTGTCGTCTGTACTTTTACAAATCCTCACTAATGATAAATTAAGTGGAGAAAATTATACAAAGTGAAAATATCTTATTAACACAATCCTGATAACTAAAGACCAGAAAACTTGGCCTTACGCGGGAATATCCACCATAGCCAGCCAATGCCACACAAAAAGTTCGTGAGACACACCAAAATGGTTCTCACCAAATGAGAAGGTCCGAATATCTCTATTAGATAGTACAGCATATATGATTGTCACCAAGCACGAGGCAGTGGCTACAGTGCTATAGGCTACGTTCAGGCAGCCATTCAAATAAAATCGGCATAAAGCGGTTCATTCCGTAATGCTTGAACAGATGAAGAAGGTTTCATTAGTCTGGGAACATGTCATGGGGATGATGTCCCACTTCAACACAACTGAGATCAATGCCAGAGTCGTCGATGAGATAAGCCAGGTGAGCATAATGTTGACAACTCTTCCAAAAAGTTTCGATCAGTTTAAAAGCAACTATGGGATGACCAAGTTGAAGTTCAGCCTGACTCAGTTGTTAAATGAGATCACTACCTTTGAGTCCATGACTAAAGACCATAAAGGTAAGACCAATAAGGCAAATGATGTTGAATCATCTTTTTCTTGGTCAAAGAAGTGGAAAAGGTCTACTGGCAAGACTAAAACAAAACCTAAGAAGAAACCAGCCCAAAGAGAGAAAAAGAGCACATTGATCAATAAAGTAAAAAGGAGGTGTTTCCATTGTAATAAGATAGGTTGCTGGAAAAGGAATTGATCACAGTACCTTAAGGAGGTCGCTAAGAAGAAAAAGACGAAAGGTAAATATGATTTGTCATTGAATCATGTTAAGAGGAATATGATTCTTCACTAAGGATAGTAGATTTTGGGGCCACTAGCCACGTTTTTTCTTCTTTACAGTGGATTGATTCTTGGACAGAGCTAGTGGATGAGGCCTTCTCGATGCTCGTTGGGTCTGGAAAAGTCTTGTCAGCAAGAGTAGTAGGAGTAGTTAGAATCCAATTAAATACTTGTTTTATTGTTTTGAACAATATTTATTTATTCCTGGATTTACTATAAATTTAATTTCTGTATCCAAGTTGTTAGAATAATTTTATTATATTTCTTTTGTGATGAAATAGTTATTGCTTCTAGAAACAGTTTAAATATTTGTTCAGGTTTAAATTAAAACAACTTGTATAATATAAGGTTGTTAATTCATACATCATTGTTCAATGCTGAATTATTTAAAGTAGAAAAACATAAAACAAAATGACAGAAAATTTCTCTAGATAACGAAACATGTCTATGGCATCTAACACTTGGCCTTGTTAACCTTGACAGGATAGATAGACTAGTTAAAAGTGGGCCTTTAAACCAGTTAAAGGTTGATACTTTACCTGTTTGTAAATCTTGTTTAGAAGGTAAAATGATCAAGAGATCTTTTACTGAAACAATGTTTAAAGCTACAGAACCACTAAAACTTATAAATTCAGACGTTTGTGGACCAATGAATATTAAAGTAATGAGTGGTTATGATTATTATGTCACCCTTAAAGATGACCACTCTAGATACAGATATGTCTACCTAATGCAACGGAAGTCGAATTTTTTTGAAAATTTCAAAGAATTCTTAGCCGAAGTTGAGAACCAATTAAACAAGACTATCAAAGCTCTATGATCAAATCGTGGAGGTAAGTACCTTGACAAAGAGTTTGAAGGCTACATGGTTGAACGTGAGAACATTGTTGGAATTATGCTCAATAGCAAGAGTGTAATAATGTATTTGAATATTTTTTTATATTAATAAAATGATTTCTAGATTTTTTATAGCATTTATAGTTTAATTAATAAAATTGTCAAAAGTTAATAATCATAAGGTCAAAAGACTATTAGAAATGAAGAATTGTTCGTACATCTGGATATGTATGAAGTAAACATAATTCTTTAGTTAGTCTTGAACAATATTCGCAACTTAAGATAAAGGTTGGGCACATTTATCTTGTTAAAGTTGTAGATTCTTTTGCTATCATTTGAGTGTGATCAAATGTGTTATAATGAGTGTAAAATCATCAAAAGGTGATGTCTTTGGGCAAAAGAATCTAGTGCACTAGGTGAATGAATAGGATCACAGTGAGATACTTTATCCAGAACCGTCAATGGATAAAAGTTTTCATTTGAAGACAAACAGAGAGTCTATCTCAATCCTGAAATAAATGATGGACTTATGGTTACAAGTGTTATCATTTGAGCCATCAATGAGTACGATTATATAGCATAGTCTATCCGCGTTGGTTTGGCGGTATTCATTTGTTAATCGATAGAGTGTAAGGAAAATATTATTCAAAACGCAGCGGAAGAGTAAAATTAGAGTTTGAGTAATTTAAAAAAAAATCCCTTTAAAAGAAAGAACCTTAACCCAAGATTAATTGACATATACTTAAAAGTATCGTACTTTTTATCTTGTGACGATTGAACTAACGTCAAATTGAATTAGTATGATCATCCAATCTAATAATGAACGTGAATCACTTAGGAGTGTGGGCTCCTTTTCTTTAAATTGTATACCTAAGGATGAAACAAACAAAATCTTTTTCTTTTGTTAGTCACAATAATCCTCCAAGAGAAAACCCAAGAACGTTCGGTCACTTGTGAATTATCAATCTATTTAATTGAAACTCGTGTGAACCTAATTCGTTTTTTGTACACAAAACCCTTTTGATCACAAAACCCTTTTGATGTAAAGGATACTAGTGCACTATCGAAAATAAAAATGTTCCCCTTTTCGCTTCTCCATGGCCGAATTCTATACACAATATCTATGAGTTGGCTGAATTTTGTCTAGAGTAAAAAACTAAATTTTATTTCTCTCAAAATTTTATCACTTGGCTGAATTCTCTCTCATAAAAACCTTAGCCTTGACCGAAAATTCACTTAGAAATTGGCCCTGGTCAAAGTTTATATGGATATATACATGTTCTCAAATCCATTCCTAAAGTTGATTTACTTGATGCGCAAGAATCATATCTCTAGGTGGATTTACTTAGTAACAAAAAATCATAAAAAAAAACAAGATTTCTTTTCCACACCAAGACTTCTAATCCAACTCAAATAGTGTTTTTAGTCAATAACCAATTATTGAATATAATTAAATTGTGACTAAATCAAAAACTTTCTAATTTGAGAAATTGTCAATTAGAGTCCTAATAGAAATCTAATACTTCCTAATTTGACTAGATAAATAAATTCTTATTATTTATCTACTTATCAAATATAGTGTTTGATACTTATCATATTACCAACAATAATATGACTCTAGGAGACCATCTCCTACTAGGAAAAAGATTTGGATTTTTAATTAAACAATTAATTAATAAATAAATTAGTTAATTTCTATTTAATTAAATAATATATATATATAAGGCTATTTTACAAGTCCTAGCCACCCAAGCCTATACATGGGCCAATATATTGTTTTTCTATTTTATTAAATCCATTGGACTTTAATTAAAAGTTCACATATGAACTAGACTCATTCTTACTAAAAACGAAACAAGTCCACATGCCTTAATACAATTCTAAATGGACCTATAAATTGGTCCGGTAGAATATGTAAAGTAATCCATGCAAGTTCGTGTGGATTAGGGATCTTGGGGGGTTATCTAAACTTAAGCTCTAATAGACATAACCTAATCACAATCAACAAATGATTCACTTAGGTCCGATCTATTAATTTTAGTACATTCCACTAAAGAACTAAAATTGAACTCTTAAATAAAGATGGAATAATTTAGTTAATATTTCTCATTCATACCCTAGACAATTGTAATGGAGATAGTGTATCCTTGTGAAGAATATCAGTAATCGTCAAGAGCTCATAGATCACATTTAGCTCTCCAAGTTACCATATTTACTCATATGACCACATTTTGAACTTGGATATTTTGACTTGTCCAGAAGCCATATTTCAATACACACTATTGAGAACTTAACGTTAAGATTTAATATCCAATACCTCAAAAACATCCATATGATGATATTCTACTCCCATTTAATAAATGGAGCCACGATGTATATATCTATAAATGAAGTCCTCTATCGATAAACAAATGAATACCACCAAACTATCGAGGATAAACTATGCTATATAATCGTACTCATTGATAGCTCAAACGATAACACTTGCAACCATAAGACCATCATTTATCACAAGATTGAGATAAATTCTCTGATTGTCTTCAAGTGAAAACTTTTATCCATTGACGGTTATGGATAAAGTATTTTATTGTGATCATATTCAATGCACCCAATGACTAGATTATTTTGCTCAAAGACACTGTACTTTGATGATTTTAGACTCATCATAACATATTTGATCTCACTCAAATGCTAGCTAAAGAATCTACAACTTTGACAATATAAAGACGATCAACCTTTATCTTAGGTTGTGAATATTATTAAAGACTAACTAAAAAATTGTGTCTACCTCATACATATCCAGATGTAAAAACAATTCTTTTTTTCTCATAGTCTTTTGACCTTATGATTAATTATTTTTGTCAATTATAATAATTAAACCACAAATGCTATAAGATTTGTTAAACTAGAAATCACTTTTATTAATATGAAAAAAATGTCAAATACATTATGACACTCTTGTTATCGAACATAGTCCCAACTGTTAGGATTATGCTCGATAGCAAGAGTATAATATTGTATTTGACAATCTTTTCATATTAATAAAGTAATTTCTAGTTTAACAAATCTTATAGCATTTATAGTTTAATTAATATAATTGTCAAAAGTAAATAATCATAAGGTCAAAAGACTATGAGAAAAGAAGAATTGTTCATACATCTAGATATGTACGAGGTAGACATAATTCTTTAGTTAGTCTTGAATAATATTCACAACTTAAGATAAAAAGTTGGGAGCCTTTATCTTGTCAAAGTTGTAGATTATTTTGCTAGCATTTGAATGGGATCAAATGTGTTATGATGAGTCTAAAATCATCAAAGTGAGGTGTCTTTGGCAAAAGAATCTAGTGCACTGGGATCATTGAATAGGATCACAGTGAAATACTTTATTTGGAACCGTCAATGGATAAAAGTTTTCATTTGAAGACAATCGGAGAGTCTATCTCAATCCTGAGATAAATGATGGACTTATGGTTTCAAGTGTTATCATTTGAGCTATCAATGAGTACGATTATATAATATAGTCTATCCTCCATAGTTTGTTGTATTCATTTATAAATCGATAGAGGACTTCATTTATAGATATGGACATTGTGGCTCCATTTGTTAAATGAGAGTAGAATACAATCATATGGATGTTTTGAGGTATGTGATATTAAATCTTAACATTAAGTTTTCAAAAGTGTCTATTGAAACATGGCTTCTGTACAAGTCAAAATATCCTAGTTCAAAATGTGGTCATATGAGTAAATATGGTAACTTGGAGAGCTATAGGCGGTCTATGATCTCTTGGCGATTACTGGTATTCTTCACGAGGATACACTTTCTCCAATAACATTGTCTAGAGTATGAATGAGTAACATCAACTTATTCTATTTTTATTAAGGAGTTCAATTTTATTTCTTTTGTGAAATGAACTAAAATTAAATAGATCAGACCTAAGTGAATCATTTGTACATTGTGATTGGGTTGTGTCTATTGGAGCTTAAATTTAGATAGCCTGGCCGCCAAGATCTCCAATCCACACGAACATGTATGGATCACTTGATATATTCTACCGGTCCATCTAGAATTGTATTAAGGCATGTGAACTTGTTTCTTTTTGTAAGAATGGGTCTAATTCACATGTGGACTTTTTATTAAGGTCCAATGGATTTAATAAAGTAAGAAAAATAATATATGGCCTATATACATGTGTTGGGCGGCAAGGCTATTAAGAATAGCTTAAATTATATTATTTTTATTTTATTTTATTATTTAATTAAATGGAAATTAATTAATTGTTGTTTAATTAATTATTTAATTAAAAGTCAAAATATTTTTCCTAGTAGAAGATGGTCTCCTAAAATTATACTATTGTTGTTAGTATAATTAATATTAAAGAATATATTTGATAAGTAGATAAATAAAAGGAGTTATTTATCTAATCAAATTAGGAAGTTTTTAATATGGTTACATACACACTATTGAGTTGGATTAGGAGTCTTGGTGTAGGATAGAATTCCTTTTTGAAAATGATTCTTAACCACCAAGTAAATCCACCTAAGGAAAGGATTTTTGTCAACCGAGTAAATCCTTCTTAGGAAAGGATTTGTGATCCTAATCCACAACCTATGAAATTCGGTCAGCCCATGTATATATACAAAAGGATAGAATTCCTTTTAGATAAGGATTCTTAACTACCAAATAAATCCACCTAAGTAAAGGATTCTTGCCAACCTAGTAAATTCTTCTTAGGAGAGGATGTATGATGCTATATATATATATATATGTGTGTGTGTGTGTGTGTGTGTGTGTGTGTGTGTGTGTGTGTGTGTGATTTTTGGCCAGCTCTAAATTGATAGAGAATTGCGGCCAGCACTATTTTTCTAACAGAAGAATTTGGCCATCATAGGAATTTTGAGGGAGAAAAATCTGATTTTACTCTAGACAAAATTTGATCAACGCTAAGCAATAGGGTGTGAATTCGACCAAGAAGAGAAAAATGGAGAACATTTTTGTTTTCGATAGTATACTAGTATCCTTTACATCAAAAGTGTACAACATCGAATCAAGGTTCACGAGAATTTCAATCAAATTGATTGATAATTCACAAGTGACCAGACGTTCTTGGATTTTTCTCTTGGAGGATATTTGTAACCAACAAAGAAAAGATTTTGTTTGTCTCCATCCTCAGGTATACGATTTAAAGAAAGGGAGCCCACACTCCTAGGTGATTCACGTTCGTGATTGGATTGGAAGATCTTACGGAATTGATTTGGCGCTTGTTTAATCATCACAAGAAAAAGGTATGACACTTTTTATATACATCAATTAATCTAGGGTTAAGGTTCTTGTTGCATAAACGGGAAAAAAATTATTTATACGCAAACCCTAATATTTTTGTCACGCTTTCGTTACGTTTTGAACCGTTTTTCCCTACAATTGGTATCAGAGCTAGGTTGTACCCTTGATTAATTGATGTATGTGTACGTGAATCTTTTTCTTTTTATTGTATATATGCATGTTTTAGAAAGAGATGACACTCTAGGTATTCGCATATATTATGGATATATATATATATATATATATATATATATATATATATATATATATATGTTTTACATGTGGTTTGTTCAATTTTGGTCCTAGAATTTCAATGTAATTTTATTTTGGGATTGTAACAAGAAGGGTGGTCTATCATCGCCATAATTTCCTTTTTTGGTAGTTGCTAAGTTTTTTTTTGTTTTTTTTGTTGTTGTTGTAATAATAATAAAAGAAACTGCAGTATTTTATTATTTAAATTCTTCTGTAATACACTCAAGTTTTGAAGACTTGAAGGTTTGAAGAATTAGGAGCAACCGGAACAAGTTTGGGACCGTGCGAGCCGTAGCAACGAACGTGCGTGTGAAGAGCACGTAGCCACATTTGTTGTGGCATGGACTGCAAAGGCAGCCATATGAAAGCAATGGGCTGCGCATGGCAGCCCTTTATGGGTTTATGGCATGCGCATGCCCATGGGTAAGGGCCAAGGGTGCGCACACCCATGGGAGGCAGCCGAGAGAGTCCGGACGACAAAGGTCGCGTGATTGCGTGAAGACTTGTTCGTCAAAAAAGGAGTTTTTTGTATTCCAAGACATGTAATTTACTTGCTTTTCTAGGATGGACCAAAATTGAAGCTATTTATATTTGTTGTAAATATTGCAATGTTTGACATTGTTTGATAACATGACATATAGAATAGGAGTTCCACTCATATATCTCTTTTGGTGTGAACATGCATTGAATGGTTTAAGTATCTAAATTGGCATCTAGATAACTTGGTAAATCATTCTTTGGAATTCGATCACATGCCTTAAACAATTGAGTGGGAGAAGGTGTTTTGGAACACCTACGGCCTCCAAGTTTAGTTGAGCTTTATGTTTTGTGAATAACCTCCCAAGAGGTATTCATGAATGAAATTTAGCAAGATACTTCTTTACAAGGATAGACTAGACAATTAGCCCAAACGATATCTACTCCCAATGGAGGGATATTCGTGAGGGATTATATTGAAGGTCGATAACTTGGTAACACACTCAATGTAATTTTATTAATATCCTCCCAAGAGTTCTTGTTAATAAAATTGCAAGGCTAAATAGAAAACGTTGGTTGTTATGTCAATAATTAGATGGGATCTAGTCCAACTAGTAAATGGTGCGTACTCCCAAATGAGGTGTGACATTTATGGGTGTTGGATCACCGTTGAATTTTTACGATTGAATTATTTTATTTAATTCAAGATAAATATTCAAAAGTGCTATATCATGATTGTTTACTTATATAATTTTCGTTATTAAAAAGAAATCATGACCTCATCCCTAAATCAATATCCTAAAAGATAATACTTTAACTGATGATAATTATGTCACATGGAAAAGGAATATTGGGTTGTTGTTGCAAGTTGAAAAGTATAAGTTCATTCTGTATATTCCTTAATCACCAAACTAATGAATATACTTAGGAGCAAAGAGATGAGTATCAGTAGTGGAAGTCTTTAGATGAGATGGCTAAATGTACGTTACATTATGACCATCATCTTCAACGTGTTGCAAAAGCAACATGAAGGAATGGAGACTGTTGTCGATATTATGATGTCTCTAGATAGGGATTCATATGGTTGGTAAAGTTGCTACTGTTAAGACCTGTTAAAAGGTCAAGAAACAACAGAGGAAAAAGTAACTTGGACCTTCTTAGAAGGAGACCAAGAAAGTAACCAAGATCAAAGGGAAGTGTTTCCTTTGTGGTGAAAAGGGTTAAAGAAACAGGCTGAATAAGAATGAATTCAACTTGCATTTTGGCAATGGAGCGGTGGTGTCTACTAGTGTAGTGGGAGATATTAGAATCAATTTAGATTCTAGTAAGCATTTAGATTTAATAAACGTTTATTATGTACCTCAATTCAAGAGGAATTTAATTTCAGTTTCTTGTTTAGATAAATTTGGTTATTCGGTTACTTTTAATAAAGTTTTTATTATTAGTAAGAATAACAAAATTATTTGCAAAGATACATTGGAAAACGGTTTATTCTATTTGCATGGAAATATCTCTCACTTGTTAGACACAGAATCAACATAACCTAATCATAAAAGAGTAAAATTATCAAAGATGAAACCTACCTATGGCATTTGCGCCTTGGCCATATTAACCTTAACAGAATTAAAAGATTGGTATGTGACGGACCTCTAAGTGACTTAAAGGTTGATGATCTATCAACTTGTGAATCTTGTTTGGAAGGTAAAATGACCAAAAGGTCGTTTACGATCAAAGGCGCAAGAGCCATCGAATGTTTAGGATTGATACACACTGATGTGTGTGGATCTATGGGCATTCAAGCTAGAGGTAGATATGAGTACTTCATCACTTTCACAGATGATCACTCAAGATTTGGCTATGTGTATCTCATGAGACATAAGTCGGATGCTTTTGAAATGTTCAATGCATTTAAAGCTGAAGTAGAAAATCAACATGAGAAACGCATAAGAATCTTGAGGTCTGATCGTGGTGGAGAATATCTATCTGGTGAGTTTCAGCAATATCTTATTGATAATGGAATAATTTCTCAGTTTTCTACACCAGGCACACCTCAACAAAATGGGGTGACAGAAAGGAGAAATAGAATTTTTTTGGATATGGTTAGGTCTATGTTGAGTGATTCAGTGCTCCCTAATTCTTTTTGCGGATATGTTTTACAAACCGCAATGTACATTCTAAACGATGTGCCATCTAAGTCGGTTCCTAAAACACAACATGAGTTGTGGACTGGCGAAAGATAAGGTCTTAGTATACCTTTGTAAAACCATATTGCATCATTTCTCTTTGAAGACTTTGAACTTGCTTTGACTAGTTGTTCCTTCTTCTTTGAAGCTTGAATCATCATGAATCTAAACAACTAATATTATTACAGGTAAACATCATTTTGATATGGAATTAATGCCAACACAAACTAAAACCTAACAACCGTTGATGAAGGGGTAGAGGTGGTTGTATTAGCAACCTCGGATGTAGGGCCTCCTTTGCTTAGCACCTTGGAAGCCCACGACGCAAGAATAGCCATCTTGGACCTAGCTTGAGTAGGAGATGGAGCTGAAGCAGATGAAGCAGCAGCTGGAATGGTAGGCCCCATTTTCTTCCAGACAATAGAGAAGAACCCCCAGGACAATCTAGCATGGGGGAGGGGTCCGAGCTTGCTGAGCTTCACGGGAAGCTGAAGCAACAACAAAAACTGTGAAGAAAAAAAGAAGAGATGTAAGAAGCAAGCCAGCTAACAGAATAAAGCATAATGACTTGAGATTACTTACGAGGGGTAGCATCGGAGATCCGCAAATATTGATTCACCCTACGGGAATCGAAAGGATCAGCGGTGGGATACTTCAAATTCAGATAGTTCCTGACAAGGATTGCTCTCAACACCGTTTCAGATTCAGCTGGTAAGGAGTCCCGATCCCATACTGGTTTGTCATTGAAAATTGTAGGGGCCTTGAACTCTTGCCCACCTATGAAGATCGAGCTCCCCCAGTCACCGCCGGACAATATCCATTCCTCCTTCCAGGATGGGTCTTTCCTTGAAGCTTCAGGAATGATAAAGTTAAGCTTGTTCTTGCCTTTAGCATAAAATTAACCTCGGGGGACCCCAGCTAAACTCCCCGATTTGGAAGAGGAAAGCCAACTCCTCTGCTCTGGGCTCCCGAGTTGTCTTGTTGACATAAGAAAGCCGATTAGGTGCCTCTAGAAGCCAAGCATCAACTGGAAAGGAGCTAGTTTAAGGGCATTAAGGGCCCGCCGCAGTGTAGGGTCGAGGGGAAGCCTGACCCCACTCTCAAGGGCCGCCACGTGAATTGGAAGAATTCCCTCGGGAGGGTTAAAGAAATCGTAGTCTCTGTAAGGGATGGCTAGAGAAACGCTGTCAAGAATACCGTACTTGGATCTTATACGATTGAGGGAGTCGGGGTCAACAGTGAAGTTGGGGATGACCCTAAAGTCATACGACGGAAGCTCCGTCGAAAGAGGACCGACTACCTTGACTTGATCCCTCTTAGTGACGTCATCCCTCCCTCCTATGTCAGAATCTTCATCAACTAGGTTTAGAGGGTTGTCAGGTTGATTCGAGAAGTCGGAGCCGATTGAGACTTTTCTAGTAGAACGACGGCATTGACGGACAGGGGAAGAGTCCTCGTCGCTCAAGATTCCTCACATCCGTTTATGAGAAACCAAGTTAGAACCACTAATGCCCTCGACTAGGGCTTCATGCTATTAGAAGAGTTCAACATTGCTAAATGAAGAGAGTTAGAAGGTAGATGAAAGACAATGATGAGGTTAGAAAAGATAACGAGAGAGAAGAAGTTTGAAAATTTGAAATTGGAAGGATGAGTGAGGGAAAGGCAGTGAATTTGAGTTTAAATAGAAATTAGGGTTGTAAGGAAGTCGGCGAAAACCTTGAAAAGATCGCCTCAAACAATGAAGGGGGCCGTAAAACAGCCGAGTTTTCCTCGAGGAGCATACCAATCCAAGTTTAACACGTCACCTGAGCAGTTAATAAGAAGATTCTATTCGAAGATTCCCAGTAAATGCTTTGTAACGGAAAATTTCCCAAAAAAATAAGGAATCTGACTCCAACCCCAACTCTACCTCCAGTGTTCAAGTCAGAGGGAACTTTTGTTAATAGTAAAATATGGCTAAGGATCAAAGAGAAATTTTCCACTCTCCTTGTCCGAATCAAAACCCAAATTAGACCTTTATAAGACCCTAGGCAGACCATAAAGCTACCCCACTAGAGCAGGGAAGGTCTGTCGGGCTTCAGAGCTATCAGGGATAAAGTTGGGCAAGAGCAGGTCGAGCCTAAACTTGAACATGGGAATCCAGGCTTCTCGAGGCCACCTATCCAGGAACCTCGGCTCTTGAGATCGAGCTCCAAAACCACCCCACGAAAGCAAGAAAATATCACTGAACTCCTGAAGCACTCGAAGTGATGCCCGATGTGAACAAAAGTAAGCTCCTTCCACTCATAGGCACTTCCCAAAGTCAGGTTGATTCGTAGCCTAAGATAGAAGCCCACCAACCTCTCCAGAAGCCCGTCGTTCCCATTGGGCATGAAAGAAGAATCTCCCCTAGTCTACACTACCTCTAGTAAGAGCCCATGAGTCTATCTCAAGCTTCTATGAATAGAGCCAAAGCATGGATCTACCTCGCTCTATAAGATAACGACTAGTTAATTCAGGGACCTCCATGAAGAAAGTGCTGTGAGTACACACAGGATCAAATCTACATAACAAACAACATTAATCCCACGTACGCGTAAGTCAAGAGTTTGATTCCAAAAAGGAAACCAACTTATCACCGTCAATGATATCATCGAATCTAGTAACAATTCAAATTCAAATGACGAATCCCGCCCGATAAGGAGGGAACTGATTCATGGGATCGTGGCAGGATATTTGTGAAATTAAAACCTACTTGGACAAAATATAAATATGGCCAAGCATGGTAATGAAAAAAAGAAGAGAAAGACCACAAATAGACGATAAGAAAAAGAGGAGAGGAGGGCCTAAATTCTGTAATCAGAACACGCCAACCGTTGCTTCCACTATTCGACAAGTATAAAGCGACCACCTTCCTATGTCCCAAATAGTGTATGAGAGAGAATTCTGTATATCAAAGTGATTGATAATAAAAGCTCCCGTTTGTCATTATTATTTAAATTTTCATTCCTATCTAAGCAGGTTAGGTATCAAAGGTACCGACCCCGGCCACCACCTCTGTGGTAGTGGTCTCGAGGGTGTTAGCAAGGATTTCTCATCCTGAGCAACTTTTCGGTTAACACATTCTTTTAAGAGGATTTGGACAAAAGACATAAATCCTCCTTAAGAGAGGATTCAGCCATGACCTATATATTCTCTAAGTGAGCAGTCGGTAATCATAAGTTTTCTAGAGTGAGAATTCGGTCAAGATTAAAATCTTGAAGAGAGAATTCGGCCGCAACCCAAGTTCTTGTGTGACAAGTTCTTTATTTGCTTACGTAGTTAAAAAAAACTTTATCCAACTCATTGTGTGAAGAATTCAGCCAAGCATAGAGAAAAGAGGGAACCTTTTTGTTTTCAATAGTGCATTAGTAGCTTTTACATCAAAATGTTTTGTACACTAAATCGAATCGGGTTCACGCGAGTTTCAATCAAAAGATTGAGAATTCACAAGTGACCAAACTTTCTTTATTTTTCTCTAGAAGGATTATTGTCACTAACAAAAGAAAATGGTTTTGTTTGTTTTCCATCCTTAGGTATACAATTCAAAAAAGGCCCACACTCCTAGGTGATTCATGTTCGTGATTATATTGGAAAATCTTACATATTCAATTCGGCGTAACTTCAATTGTCATGAGAAAAAGGTACGATACTTTTATTATATATTAATTAATCAAGGGCTAATGTCCATTCTTTTAAAGGAAATTTCTTTGAAATATATAAATATGATTTTTCTACTGCCGCTGCGTGTTTTTCCTCAATCGTATCCGAACTTATAGCTCCTAAAACACCACAACAGAATGTGTTGCGGAGAGAAGAAATAGAACCATGATGAAAATGGTGAGATCTATGATTAGTTTCTCATCATTACCAAATTTCTTTTAGGGATATGGACTACAAAGGCAGATTACATTTGGAATGTAGTCCCATCCAAATCTATTCCTAAGACTTTCCTATAGTTATGGAATGGTAGTAAAGTTATTTTGTGACATTTTCGTATATGGGGGTGTCATATACGTGTACTGAAGAGAAAAACTGGAAAGTTGGACCCTAAGTCCATGGTCTGCTTGTTTGTAGGTTTATTCCAAGGAGACTAGAGATTGATACATCTATAGTCCCGAGGAGAACAAAGTATTTGTATCGACAAATGTAACATTTCTTAAAGATAACTATATGAGTGATCATAAACCTTGAAGCAAGATTGTGTTAAATGAGTTAAAGCC
Source organism: Dipteronia dyeriana (assembly GCA_032871835.1). Classification (NCBI taxonomy): domain Eukaryota; kingdom Viridiplantae; phylum Streptophyta; class Magnoliopsida; order Sapindales; family Sapindaceae; genus Dipteronia; species Dipteronia dyeriana. The sequence goes on from CM065297.1 coordinate 48,764,186, forward strand.
TGGTATGACCAGTGCTCAATCAACAAGAGTTATTGTTCCACTTACACTTGAGAGTCAGACGGTTCCTAGTTAGACGACATTACCACCTAAGCAAAATGGGAGGGTTGTACGACAACCTATAGCTATATAGGTATTGGGGAGGCATATATTGTTGTTTCTGATGATAGTGTGGATGATCCATTATCATTTAAAAATGCAATTGAAGATTCTTATAAAGAAGAATAATTTAAATTCATGAATACCCGAGATGAAGTCCATGTAATCCAACTCAGTAAGGGAACTTGTAGACTTACCAGTTGTTTTAAAACTCATAAGATGTAAGTGGATCTACAAAAAAAGAGAGAAGTAAATGGAAAGTTAGAGACCTTCAAAGCAAGGTTAATGGCAAAGGGTTATACCTAAAAGAAGGGGGTCGATTATGAAGAGACCCCTCGCTAGTAGCTATTTTTAAATCTATTCAGATTCTCTTATCCATTGCTGCCTATTTTGATTATGAAATTTGATAAATTGATGTTAAGACTGCATTTTTGAATGACAAACTTGATAAAAACATCTGTTTGATGCAATCAGTGAGATTCGTGTCCCGGGATCAAGAGCAAAAGGTTTGCAAGCTACAAAGGTCTATTTATGGAATGAAACAAGCCTCTAGATCTTGGAACATTATGTTTGATAATGCTATCAAAACCTATGGCTTTGAGTATAACGTCGATGAGCCTTGTATGTACAAGCAGATTGTTGACAAGAAGATAGTTTTCTTTGTCTTATACGTAGATATTATCCTACTTATTGGGAATGATATAAGGGTGTTATTGTAAGTAAAGGGCTGGCGGGCAAGCTAATTCGAAATGAAAGATTTGGGTGAGACGAGTCAGGTTCTAGGGATCCAATTAATAAGGGATCGTAAGAACAAACTATTGGCATTATCTCAAACATCGTACATCAATAAGATTCTTATGTGATTCTTGATGCAGAACTCTAAGAAAGGTTATTTACCTTCCAGGCATGAAGCTCACTTGTCTAAGGAATAATCTCCTAAGACACCTCAAGAAGTTAAGGATATGAGACAAGTTCTCTATGAATCAATAGTTGGTAGTCTCATGTATTCTATGTTATGCATGCGATCTGACAGCTGCTTTGCAGCGGGAGTAGCCAGTAGGCTTCTGTCCAGCCAAGGATTAGATCATTGGGTTGTAGTAAAGAAAATTCTCAAGTATCTTCAGAGAATGAGAAACTATATACTAGTATATTCAAGACAAAATTTGATCTTGTTTGGATATACAGATTCTGTCTTTGAATCAGATAGGGATTCTTGGAAATCCACATCTAGGTCGATGTTCACCATTGGTGGTGGAGCCATAGTATGGAGGAGTGCCAAGCAATCGTGTATTGCTGATTCCACCATGGAAGCTGAATATGTAGCCGCTTGTAAAGCAACTAATGAGGCTGTATATCTCCGTAAGTTCTTAAGTGATCTGGTAGTTGTTCTCAATCTAGATAAGCCCATCACACTTTATTGTGATAATAAAGGTGTTGTGCTAATTCCAAAGAACCAAGAAGCTATAAAAGAGGGAAGCATATAGAGAGAGGAAGTATCATCTCATCAGGGAGATAGTATAAAGAGGAGATGTCACCATGACCAAGATAGCATCGTAGGACAATCATGCTGATCGATTTACGAAGACTTTAATGGCTAAAGTGTTTGAAGGTCACCTAAAGGGTCTAGGATTATGTGATATATCTCACCTGCTTTAATGCAAGTGAGAGATTATTGAGGGTTTTGCCCTAAAGCTTGTAATATGTAAACGATGATAAATTATAGATAAAAGAAGTAATTTTTTTTCATTCTAATTATATGTCTCATACTTTTATATCATATGTGCTTAACATCTAAGACCATCGAATGTAGTTTAAAATTGAGTATACAAATGTCATATACAAAGGATTTTAGTGTGAGACATGCAATCTAAAGAGTCCGTAGATAGCAAATAAAGTTAGGTACCATATTTATTGTTAATCTACAACTGTGGTCTATTCTGTAATATATGGTGGTCTTATCCAAGACTACTCACATGGTGATATGAGCACCTTATATGATGTGATCATATAGGACTAGGCCACCATATATATGAATCTCTCACAGATATCTGTTTCAAGAGGAGATTCATATATATCGACAAATGATGGCTTTATATGGGTGATCTTAATCCTAAGTATCTTACTGACTCCTTCAGGTTAGATTATGGCTTTTGATTTACCATACGTGAGATCGGTGTAGCAGGTTCGATCAATATCTTCATATCTTGGAATCATGGTTTTGCTTGTGGCTATAAACATCTATACACAATAATGGAATCTACTCCTTCTTGTGAGAAGTAGAGAAGTAGTTCCCTTAAGGGTTTATTCGGGGCTTGAACAATTAAGAGCGCTCCCCTTCTTCCGTAAATGAATGAATGATACAATTGTTTATTATAGAATCTGTGGAACTTAATGGAAAAGATATAATTAGTTGGGTATAAAAAAATTATGATTCGGCTGTAATTATGAACTACTTGTACAAGATCATACCATACATAATAGCTATATCGACGGACACTGAGCTTTCGGTTTGTATAAAAATATCTACAGTTACGAGAGTACAGCCTCGGGTTTTTAGTAGAGTAACTCAGGGGTTAATAATCATAAAATATTAATTAAAGAGTTTAATTAATTTTTCTAAGGATTGTTGGAGTTTAAGACTGTGGGTCAATTAGGTCCCCTTACTAGCCCAGAACGTTGATGGTAACAAGGGTCACTAGATGGTCCAATTAATTATGTTACAAAAGTAACTAGAACTTTATTAAGACAATATATTAAATAATGTGATTATTTAATTAATAGATTAATAATTAACAAAATTAAATAATGAGATTATTTAATTATAATAAAAATTATGAATTATGAATTGAATTAATTATTTTATGGAGGTCAAGGGTTCGAGCCAAAACCAAAGCAAGGATATAAAATAATATTAAACATTTTATCTTTTGCTTGTCAAGGGTTCGAGTCATAGTGACAACATTGAATTAATTAGAATTTAGAATCCTATTTAATTTAGGTAACTTGTAACCCTATCTTGACTTTAAAGATATTAAATATCATGATATTAGTTTTTAATATTTGATATTTAAAACAAGACAAAATGATTTTTTTTTTTGTTTTTTTCTAATATATAATATTTTAGAAAAAAAACTAATAATATCTTATCAAGTAATTGTATTTGGTTTTTAATGAAACACTCAATTGTTGAGTTGTTGGTACACGTGAAAAAAACAAAAAGAAAAAGGAAAAACAAAAGGAAAAAGAAAAAACAAATAAAGAGGTGGTGTGGCAAACATGAATTAAAAAAAAAGAAAAAAAAAGAAAAAAAAAAGAAAAAGAAAAAAGAAAAGGAAAAAATAACATTTTTTTTAGTTCTTGTATTTGGGTGTCCAAACCTCACCTACACAAAGCAAGAGTTGTTTTGTGTTGTTTCTCCTACCTCCATACAACTTCCTGAAGCCCGTGGCATGCCCACACGCAGTTGTCGAAACTTGGGAGATACCGAGGAAGATCCGATGGTACAAATCTGAAAGCAATGTCAAGAAGAAAAAGAATAAAGATGTTAGCCTGTAGGCATGATTTGGAATCTTATCTGTTATTTATTCTTAGATATCATATATGGTTATTAAGTGGCTAATTGTTTTTTAAAAAATTGTTTTTTAAGAAATTGTTTTTTAAGAAATTGTTTTTTAAATCCCTTCTGCTGCACGACTCTAGGGCATATGGAAATTGCACTTCAAATCTAATTAAAAGCCTAGATGCCTTGTTGTATTTAGAAATGGTGTTACATCTGGAATCAAGTGATTAAGTGTATAATGTATTTCCTTAACTTGGTTGATTAGTGCTTTATGCCTAAATTCCCATTCTTGATAATCACTAATCACCTTAACCCCATTACAACCAAATGAAAAAGACCTTGTTGATCTTAACATGAGAATATTAGTCAATGCAAGCTCTTTCAATGTTTATGTTACTTGAATCTTTCATAAGACTCATTTAATAAAAAGTGTGTCCTTATATACTAAATTTATTCAACTAATTTGATTCCATTACATGAACTCATTTGCATACATCTTGCATGAGTGTGATCCTAATTCCAAGGCGAGGGAGCTTTAAGTGTGGGATTCGTATTGTGCAAGTTTTCTTTGGGGTGCCTTGAAGTTATTTAGAACACTTTTCATGTGCTTATTCATCACTCCCACTCTTTCTTACTTATCTCTTAACTAGTTTGCTTGCAGCATGATTCCTTGAGTCTAGGAAAATTTTAAATAGAGTATTTTTGTTTGTTTATCATTTGTCTATGTTTGTCTTGAGTTTTGCTCGAGGACGAGCAAAGGTTTGGTTTGAGGGTAGTTGATCGGGCTGAAATTGTACAATATTTTGCCCATCATTTCAATTCATTTATCTCGTTTTCATAAGGTTTTAATGCTTCTTATGGGCTCTTTTGTAGTGTTTACAGACCTTTAGTACAATTTAGATATCAGAGTTGGAAAGCGTGAATTTCGAGCAAAAACAGGCCAAAATCACTGAAGAAGGGAAGCTTCAGTGCCCATGTACTACGCAGGTACCATACCTGCACACTACCCGTACACAAGAAGGTGTTAGTTGAAGATAACCCAATGCGTAGGACTTCACCCGTGCACCAACAATGCAACGGAGGTCGAGCGTCTGTTATTGCCAAGAATATGGGTACTGTGCGAGTCTCTACATGCACATTACTCGTGCAATTGCCATGATTAGAGAAGCAGATCAAGTGCCACTGCATGGGTCACTACGCGGGTACCCTACCCATATACTGCGTACACCAGATTTGTCACGTCAGCATTTTCAAACCTAATTTTAGGAATTCTATAAATTCATCCTTTTACGATTTCTAAGACTCTCTCCACTCGACGTAAAAAGGAAGAAAACCCTTTTTTCCCCATTCTCTTTCCACACTTCATCTCTTACATCACTAACACTAACCTTAGACATAGGAATCATACCTCACCAAATCCAAACCAAGTTAAATCATCTCTATCCTTTTCTACTCTAAGAAGGCTACTAAGGTTGGATTCAAGCTTCATGAATGAGGCGTTTCTACATAGGTCTTCTCTTACTCTTACCTCTTAGCTTTTATTTTGTAATTAGCATGAGTAGTTAAACTAGTTATGAGAGGTGATGTAATAATTTCATGGATTGTGGGATTTCTACAATTTTTTTTTATTTGATTAATGAGTTTCATTCATTGTGCTTAATAGTGTTTAATCTTCTCTTGAATTAAGTAGGCTCTCTAACTCTTAAATCATGTTGATTGATTGAACTTATTTGAGTAATTGGATTTTAATTAATAATCTTTATGAAATTGGTAGGCTTGTCAACTACCATTTCACTTAGAGGTTGAATTTGAACCAAAGTGCATATAACACTTTTCTTGGATTTGGTAGGCTCTCCAACTCTAATTAATGTTAAAGGTTGAATTATGATGCTCTTGTGGGTTAAGTAGGCTTTCAAATTCTTGACCCATATTTGATGTCAAATTATTATTTTTAACCATTCACACTTTAGGTGTTCAAACTAACTCACTTGAATGGTAGTGATCGGTTATGAGCTCTACAATCCAATCCATCCCAACTGAACAATTTACCTAGGCTTAATGAGACTACTCTCCACATTCAATTTAGCTCTCTAATGGTTGAGTTGTGGATGAGGGTAAATCAGTCTTTAAACCACACTCAGAGGTAGATTGGCCCTTTAAAGATCAAATCGGTTTTCAGAGACGGATTGCCTATCATCGCATGAATTGCATTAGTTCCCATATTATCCATCATATCTTAACATTTGCATTTTCATTATATTAAACTAGTTTTAGTCATAGTTTAATTGTAGTTGCATTTAGTTGAAAATTTAGTTATTAATTGCAAAATCAATCTCTTAAATTTACTTTTATTGCATTCGTAATACTAGAGTTCAATTTAATCATCACTAGCGGTCGATTCCTGCAAACGATACCTGACTTGCCATTATATTTGTTTGTAAAGCTTTTTTTAGAGCATTTTGTGATTTTATATATTCTTTTGACATCACTTGTCAACTATGTGAATACCTTACCCGTGCATAGGGAGTTGGTGCATGAAGATTGCCAATACACAGGATTTCACACGTGTATCAACGACTCACTGGAAGATAGACTCTCAGACTTGCCTAGAATACGGATACTATCGTGTCCTTACTAGCGCACTACCAGCATAAATACCATAAACCAGGGAGCAGATCAGAAGCAGAATAACCACTACACATGTACCTTACCCGTGCACTACCCGCGCACTACATCCATCAAATCTTGTCAAGTTAGCATTTCAGGCCTATTTCTGGAATCTTATATAAAGATTCGTTCATCAGATCACCCACACACCCTCTACATCCTTCATCCTCAACTTTATCGATTTTAGATCAATGAATATCTTCCCGTAAATAGAAACCCAACCTCTACCCAAACCTTTACCAAATCACTTCCATTTCATCTATTTTCACCCAAACTTCACTCTAAACCCAAAAACCCACTCAAGAAGCATGAATTTATGCACTTTGAAGGAGAAGAGAAGCTTGAAGACAAGCCTTCGACCTCCCAAAACACAGCCACATTTCATCATCTCTTTATCTGGGAATTAATAATCACCCTCTTAAAAAAGTATTGAATATGTATGTCGTGAATCTTCAAGGGTTGTGGAAAATCCAAGTAATGGGCAAACAGGCATTCCCAACAGTATGCCACAACTTTTTAGGACCTCATTGATATTTCTATTTGGATATCGCTTGCTCTGAGAGTTTAATCTCATATTAACCACCCTCTCTTTGTAGGCATCCATTTAAACACGAAACAAAAATAATGATTGCGGTCATTGCAAATCAAGAAAAACAAATAAACATAAACGTAGATCAAACAGCTAAATATAACAAAATGCAACGTAAGAAGCCAGGGAAATTCATGTAGAGCCTAAGAATCTCAAGTAAAGCTCGAGTGTAAGGACTCTATTTTATGATTGACTTATTTCACGATAAACCATTGGGGATGATCTTGTAACGGGAAGCTTAGGTTCTCTATGACAAGCTTTCAAGCATCTCTGTGACATCAAGAGTAAGAGTAAAAGGTACATCACTTGACTTAACCCTTGAAGAGATTTAGTTGCACACACTCACTACTCATGCATGCCTTAGTCTTCTTGTATTTGTGTTTCAATTCTTATATGTGTGCATTCTTTTTACAATCACATTTGCACTTCATTGTTAGATCTAAGTGTGGTTGTGTGTGGTTTAATTCTCTTTCCAGTTGTGTGATCAGAAGTGTCCACACTTGCATGGTAGTGTGCTTATCTTAACGCAATGTGTGACCACTAGAGAGGTCCCATTTTCTTCTCTTGGTTTGGTCTTAGGTCATATGATCTTATGCCATGAGTTTAGGCATCATGTTGTTGTCCAAGTCTGACCTTTGGTCACTTATTTGACCATAACTACAATAGTCCAAATCTTATTTTGCAAATTGTAATAGAAAGTACTATACTTTTCCAAAGCTATATTATATGAAAGGTTTCGATATCATTCGGTCAGGTTTTAGGACACTCAGATCTGGAGCTATTACACTATCGAGTTTTGTACAACCGAGATAGATACGACTTGTGATGTGATTTCTATCCAAGTCACTTCACACGTTGCTTTTTGATACCCTAACTAGAGACAGAAGCGACAAGAGAAGTGACTTCTAACTAAGTCGCCTTGCAAGTTAGTTAGGTTTTAGATTTGTGTTGGCTTGATTCCATAACAAAACACTCTTTGTTTGTATTACTTAGTGTTTGTATTGCTTTGTTTCTTAGGTGGTTCATGATTGGATCGAGCTTTAAAGAAAGAAAGTGAATTCACCTGCAAAGTTCGTCTTCAAGAGGATAGGTGCTTACTTTGATGATAAGGTAACAAGAATCTTCTTTCTTTTGCAAGGCGTAAGCGCACACAAACACATTACATACATTTGTGTCCCTATATCATTGTGCTAAATTGGTATAACACATTCACACACTTAATGTTATACACATGCATTAGACTTATATTGACGAATTTTGTAAACTGCTTGTTCTAGGATTATATCTAGGAAATGACATACCTGTGTGTTCTTGTGTTTGTTTGTTTGTGTTTGTTTATATGTGTTTTTATGACATTTGAATTTATTATGTTCTCATATTTTTCCATATTGAGTTACGGTTGTTTCGGTTACTCATTCATAAGTTTTTGAGTTCTAAGTCGGAAGTAACGAAACTTTTCGTGTGTTTATCATGTATGGTTTTTGTCTTTGTATATCATGTCAATTTCCAAGTTTTTGATAATTTTTTTTAAAACTTCCATGTCCATGAGAGGGTTAGGTTTCTTATATCGTAAATGGATTTGAATTCTGAGTTTGCAGGCCGAATAACAGTCGAAGAAAGTGGGAAGAGCGCGAAAGAGAGCAAAAGGGATGAAGGATAACCTCCCCTGAGATGGCACATGGTGATGGAAATCATTAACTTAGCAACCATACACCCCAATAGCTAAAGAGCTATGATACATATGGAATGCAATTTAACACCCTCCAACTAATTGAAAACAAACCCGATCGTTCAAGATTGAAGTACGAGAAACTATTCTAATCACTTTATCAATGAAATGATGATAAAAGCTAATTAGAACAGCACTTTGATTTCCCCAAAACGCCACAAACTATGAAGTTTGATAAGTTTAAAGGAAAAACAAAGATTTTGAGGTTGTTGAACGCCACAAGCCGAATAAGCTTGATAAGTTCCAAAGTTCATGCAAGAACTTAAGAACAAAACACTCACAAAGTGCTCAAATAAGTTTATATTACTCAAATCTCTGCCTTACATAGAAAAAGCAGCATTGTTTATATAGAACAAAGGCCAAGGACAATACAACACAAATATAACCTCCCACTAAATGTGTAACCTCCCACTAAATGTGTAACCGTCCACTAAATGACATTTAGACCATGAATAATGGCCATAAAGTATTCAGCCTTTGTAACTCCTTATTCCTAATCAAAGAACACATGAACTCACCCAACACAAAAACCCCAAACTATTCATAAAATAAGCCCACAAAACCCAACACAATTAAACCCAAACTAATAAGAAAATAAGCTCACAAAACCCAACATAATTAAACCCAAACTAATTATAAAATAGGCCCATAAAACCCAACATGGCCGAATGGCCTTTTATTCTTCACGATAGGTTAGAATACTTCATTCTAACAAGGCTGGACTCTTGTCTTCGGGATTTGGACTTGTTTGAAACATGTTAACCATTTTATACTCTTCTTGCATCCTTAGAACCTTGACCAAATCTTGACTAGCTTGCTCCTTCCAAATGCTTCCCATTAAACAAGTTAAGGCTTCTTTCATCCTTTTAGCTTTAGCTCTTGTCATTGGTCCTCCATGAATGGTTAAAGGATCTGGATCTTTTCTAACCTTAGCCGAATTGTGATCAACTGGCTGGTCCTCATCATTCCCCCTTTCCTCGAAAGGATTCGTCCTCGAATCAGCACCTTCATCACCTACATCAAACAAAGACAAATCAGAAATATTGAAAGTTGCACTAACATTGTCATACTCACTTGGTAGTTCCAGCTTGTATGCATTGTCATTAATTCTTTGAAGGACTCGAAATGGTCCATCTCCTCTTGGCATGAGTTTAGACTTTCGTTTGCTAGGAAATCTTTCCTTCCTCAAGTGTACCCAGACCCAATCACCAGGTTCAAATACTACTTGCTTGCGGCCCTTGTTATGTTGCTTCTCATATTGTAGAGTTTTCTTTTCAATTTGTGTGCGCACCTTTTCATGCAAGGCTTTGACAAAATCAGTTTTTTGCTTACCATCCAAATTAGCTCTTTCCAAAGGTAAAGGTAGTAAATCCATAGGAGATAATGGATTGAACCCGTACATAACTTCAAATGGTGAATGGTTTGTTGTAGCATGCACACTTCGATTATAAGCAGACTCCACATGTGGCAAGCATTCCTCCCAATTCTTCAAATTTCTTTGAATTATGGCCCTCAAAAGCATTGATAAAGTTTTGTTTACCACCTCTGTTTGTCCATCTGTTTGTGGATGACAAGTGGTTGAATACAGCAGCTTTGTACCCAACTTTCTCCAAAGCGTTTTCTAAAAGTGGCTAAGGAACTTCACATCTCTATCACTCACAATTGTCCTTGGAATTCCGTGTAACCTCACAATTTCTCTGAAGAACAGCCCCGCAACAAAAGTCGCATCATCTGTTTTGTGGCAAGGAATGAAATGTGCCATCTTGCTGAACCTATCAACAACAACAAAAATAGAATCTCTCTTTCTTGCTCCCTTCCCAAAGTTTCAGCTAATGAAGATTCAAGCTCTTCATATTGCTGTTTTATACGCATTTGGTCTTCAAAAATTGTCTTTGGAGGCAAAAGTCAAAGTTGGTATTTTTGTCCCTCCATGATCAAAGAATAACGGTTCTTAAACCCATCATGCATTACTCTTCGATCATATTGCCATGGTCTCCCCAATAACATGTGACCAGCATACATAGGTACCACATCACACCAAATATCATCCTTATATCTACCAATTGAAAAAGAAATTAACACTTGCCGATTTACCTTCACAACACCACTATCATTCAACCATTGTAACTTGTATGGTTTTGGATGTTTAATAGTAGGTAATTTCAGTTTCTCCACAAGCAAGGTACTTGCCACATTTGTACAACTTCCACTATCCACAATCACATTACACAACTTGTTAGTAATCAAACAATGAGTATGAAACAAATTTTCACATTGCTCACCATGTTCATTAATTTTACTTTGCAAACTAAGTGTGCGTTGTACAACCAAATTTTCTCCACTAGCATACTCTACATCACTAGCATCTTCTAAATGTGGCATGTCATCTTCATCCTCTATCTCACTTTCTGATTCAAATGTCCCATCCCTCATGATCATTACCCTTTTATTAGGACATTCACGTGCCACATGACCATGTCCAAGGAACTTAAAACACTTAATGCCTCTAGTTTGATTAGGTTGATTCTCACCTCTACCCTTGCTGCCTATATCAATTTTTCTTTTAGTTTCATCAATTTTAGGCTTAACAATGGGTTTATCATCCTTTTTACACCAATTCGGTTTCCAAGAATAAGAAGAACCTGAATAAGGTTTTGAATCATACCTGATGCCTTTTCTTTTGAGTTGCCTTTCAATCTTCATGGCCACACCCACCATGTCCTCAATCTCCACATAATGTTGTAACTCCACAAGATCAGCAATGTTCTTGTTTAACCCACTCAAAAACCGAGCCATGGTGGCCTCACGGTCCTCCTCCACATTAGCCCTTATCATGGCTATCTCCATTTCTTTGTGATATTCTTCTACACTCATGGAACCTTGTGTCAAAGTTTGTAACCGTTGATGCAAATCCCTATAGTAATGGCTAGGGACAAATCTCCTCCTCATGATTTGTTTCATCTCCAACCAAGTCTCTACGGGTCTTTCACCATTTCTACGCCTGTCTTTACACAATTGATCCCACAAAACAATAGCATAATCACAAAATTCAACAACAACTAGTTTTACCTTTTTCTCTTTGGAGTAATTATGACATTCAAATATCAGCTCCACTTTTCGTTCCCATTCCAAATAGGCATCTGGATTGTTCTTCCCTTGAAAAGGAGGAATTTTCATTTTGATGTTGCCGATGTTTCGGTCCACACCATCAAAATGTCCTCTCCTAGCTTGTCTTCTAGGATTAACGTCTAGACCAATGATGGTAGCTTGGACAACATCCGTGTCTTCTCCACCATCATATACATCATTGACAAAGGCTGGTTGTCTTCCACGTCGTGGTTCTCTTTGCAATCTGGTAATTGCTTCATCATGTCTTTCTAGACGATCTCCGACATCTCCCATCACTTTGAACATACGTTCAAATTGTTGCTGCATTGCTTGAATCACTTGATCATTTGAGGAAGAACTCACTTCTTTATCTTTGTTAGACATGTTTAAAACCTGAAAAAAAAAGTTAGAACAGCCTCACAATCACTCTCTCACGTGTTTCTCTCAAAGAATTGATTCACACCACTCGTGTTTCACACAATTATTTGGCTTTTCTCGATACTAATCTCACCACTCTTGCCTTTTACCTCTCTTGTTTTGTTCTTTGGGTTCTAGGATTAACTAAGGTCCTTTTTAACAAACAATTCAGATTATGGCAAATTAAACGGAGTGAAATTGGGTAGGTCTAAAAAAAAACAAACAAAAGGTAGGCCATTTAAAGTAAACAAAGATTAGAACTGAAATATCAATTTCTCTCCCAAATAGAATTCTGTTTGTTTTGGTTAAGAAGACAATATTTAAATATTTCCCAAATCGAAACAAGAACGATATGAACAAAGAAAGATTTTTGGAATTTTGCAAGAATTCCTTGAATCCGCAATACTTTTTTTTTTGTTTTTTTTTTCGTTTTTTTTTCTGCGGAAAAAAAGAAGAAGAATGATAATAACCTCAAGAAGCACAACAATTAAGATGAATTATAGATACGGTGCTATAAGATGAAGAAGAAAAGAAAGTGAGAAAAAAAAAACTAAAAGAACAACAAATAAATGGATATGCAAACCTCAAACTTGAGCCAAGCTTTGATACCAAAATGATGGAAATCATTAACTTAGCAACCATACACCCCAATAGCTAAAGAGCTATGATACATATGGAATGCAATTTAACACCCTTCAACTAATTGAAAACAAACCCGATCGTTCAAGATTGAAGTAAGAGAAACTATTCTAATCACTTTATCAATGAAATGATGATAAAAGCTAATTAGAACAGCACTTTGATTTCCCCAAAACGCCACAAACTATGAAGTTTGATAAGTTTAAAGGCAAAACAAAGATTTTGAGGTTGTTGAACGCCACAAGCCGAATAAGTTTGATAAGTTCCAAAGTTCATGCAAGAACTTAAGAACAAAACACTCACAAAGTGCTCAAATAAGTTTATATTACTCAAATCTCTGCCTTACATAGAAAAAGCAGTCTTGTTTATATAGAACAAAGGCCAAGGACAATACAACACAAATATAACCTCCCATTAAATATGTAACCTCCTACTAAATGTGTAACCTTCCACTAAATGACATTTAGACCATGAATAATGGCCATAAAGTATTCAGCCTTTGTAACTCCTTATTCCTAATCAAAGAACACATGAACTCACCCAACACAAAAAACCCAAACTATTCATAAAATAAGCCCACAAAACCCAACACAATTAAACCCAAACTAATAAGAAAATAAGCTCACAAAACCCAACATAATTAAACCCAAACTAATTATAAAATAGGCCCACAAAACCCAACATGGCCGAATGGCCTTTTATTCTTCAAGATAGGCTAGAATACTTCATTCTAACAAGGCTGGACTCTTGTCTTCGGGATTTGGACTTGTTTGAAACATGTTAACCATTTTATACTCTTCTTGCATCCTTAGAACCTTGACCAAATCTTGACTAGCTTGCTCCTTCCAAATGCTTCCCATTAAACAAGTTAAGGCTTCTTTCATCCTTTTAGCTTTAGCTCTTGTCATTGGTCCTCCATGAATGGTTAAAGGATCTGGATCTTTTCTAACCTTAGCCGAATTGTGATCAAGTGGCTGGTCCTCATCACATGGCCATCTCGGGAAGGCCACTCCTCTGTCCCCGTGGAGGCCACGTGCCTCTTTAGGGAGCTGAGGTGGCAAGATATCATTGGCTACCCGAGTTTCTCTCCTCTCCACATCATTTTCCCTCCATTTATATTCAAAAAATTTGTAGAATTCTTTTTAACTTGTCCAATTTTGTTTTTATGATATCTATCTCAAATCAACTCTATTTCAGGTTTTTAAAAGTTGAATTTTTTGGTATTGAAGAGAGGAACAAGTTCCAAGCATGTTAAGAGTCAAATGGTATCCAGATTTTTTGTAGTTATCTAATCTCATTTCGTGTGTTCATCGTTTATAAGTGAATCATATTCTTTCCATTTTTATTTTATGATCAACTTGATGGATTTTCTTATTTTAAAGAAAAATGTTTAGAATGATTTTGATTCTAATTTTAGGCTTGTTTGGATAAGTTTTGAAATTAACTTTTGTATTTTTGAATGAATATCTTTTTAGCTAATTTTGATGAACATGGACTTGAATCTAGAATACTTTGTGTTTTTTGTTCTTGATTGTTGATTTCTAGGTTTAGGGGTCGTTTGTTTTTTTTTCACTTAAAACTTAATGGTTCTGAATCATAATTATTAGGTTGTTCTGTTTGTTTTTTAAAGTGATCAAACAACTTAAAAATCCTAAAAAACAACTTAAAATAAGAAGTAAGAAATCCTGACTTTTAACTTAATTGCAAATCACTGGATTGCATTAAATGCAATCTAAAATCTTTTCTTCCGATACTATCCCTCCATATATAACATATTTCCAATTTAATCAAAATTACATATGGTATAGAAATCTTTATTTTAATATATTTCTTATTTTAACTAGCTTTAAAAATAAAAAAAGAATCCTAATCACTGTTCATATTGGTGTTTAATATCGATGCTTTATTATGATATTATGGTGATGTATATATATATATATATATATATATATATATATATATATATATTAGAGTGTTTTGTACGAGTTTTTCTGATGTCCTTTTTATTTTTTGAAAAAAAAAACCTTTTATTTTCTTAGAAAAATGAAGTTTGTTTGTAATAAAAAAAGAAGATCATGATCATATGTGTCCATATATAATTATTATTTTTGGATTGTTTTTATTCCATATTATATGTATAATTGTTTAACATAGGTATAAATGTAAAAATATTTATATTCAGACAATTTTACTTTTAAAAAATAAACGTGTTGATAATACATTCAGATGTGAGAAAAAAAAACATGTCATTCAGGTTCAGATTTCAGTCCCTATTCAGTCATTAGAAAAATTCAGGACTGTTCAGTATTTAGACAAAACAACAAACGACCCCTTAGTCACATATTCTAAGAACTAGGATATTTTGATTGTGATTTCTACTATTCTAATCTAGTTCATGTTTGATTAACATGCTTAGGTTTCTAGAAATCTTTGTGATTGATTTTTGAAAGCATAATCTAGTTCTCTAATTGCATGTTCATATAGTGTGTTTGATCTACTTGCTCTATTTTCTTATAACTGCATGTGTGCACTTCACTTAGATCAGTACCTTGCAAAAGGTTGAAGTCTCTTGTTAAAGTAAGTGAAGCTTTGACTTGAACAAGAAGACTTGGCCAGGAAAGTATTTCGGATAGCCAAGCAAGGAGACTTAGTTAGGATCAAGGTGATCTAGATAACTAAGCAAGAAGTCTTATCTAGAGTCGGAAGGATCCATATAGACAAGTAGGGAATCTTCCTAGAGATGTGAGCGTCTTGGATAGGAAGTTGCTTCCTAGAGGTGTGATAGTCACATCTTGGATAGGAAGTAGGCAAAGTGGTTCACTAGGCCCGAGGGTAGAATAGAAGTTGATAGCTTAGAGAGTGCATCATGTGTTGATTGCTTTTTGAGCATGTATCTTTTATTTGTCATAGTGAATTATGGTTTGCCGGTGGTTGTGGTATCAACCCATGGATGTTTCCTCAATTTTAAGGTTCTACCACGTAAAAATATCTTGTGTTGATTTTTGCATTTTTAGTTTCTTTACTTACATTAACTTATATTGTTTTAACACCTGCTTGATTGAATTCATATTAACTTGTTAAAACAATTCACTTATTAAATTCTATAAGTGTGCATAAATTGGTTGTGTGAAAAAGAAGTGCAAGAATTTGGGCATACACCTATTTGCCCCTCTCCTCCCTTTTTAGGTATATTTTATAATATAAGTGGTTAAGGGAATTTCATAGTCGCTTTTTGACGTCTTAAATCAGTTTTTCTTCTCAAAACAACATAGTTTCATTTGAACACTATTTATACATCATCTTTTTCCCAATTTTGACTTAGAACTCAGATTTCCAGATCCCAAGTTCCCTTAGAGAGAGAAGTCCCACAACTATTCCTTTAACTCTCCAAAACCTAAAACCCAACTTCTTCATGCATCATTAAGCATCATTTAGGCATTGATCTTCATCATTAATTATCTTAGTAAGTTGAACAAACACTTCATCCTCATTAATTGTTCACACTTTCTGAGATTTATTTTATTGCATTTATTAGTTTGTGAAATGCTAGGACTCTCTTTATTGCATATATTTACAAGTCTTGATAGCATGATTGGGTTTTTGTTTGTGATAGCTTGCATTCAGGACATTGCCCTCTGGCTAAGTCTTTTTACCTTGCGTCTACACATTGATATATAGATCTCATTAATTACATTTCTTGATTGCATTTTTACTACCATTGTTATTTTGTGACAACATGTGTTGATTGGGCTTTGATTGATGACTAGATTTTAGACTTGCACATCTTTTGTAGGGAAAAATCGGTTAAAAACGCAGTGGAAGCGTAAAATTAGGGTTTGATATATTTAATTTTTTTTACTTTAATAGAAAAAACCTTAACCCTAGATTAATTGACGTATATTAAAGGTATAGTACCTTTTTCTCGTGACGATTGAACAAGCATCGAATTGGATCCGTAAGATCTTCCAATCCAATCACGAACATGAATCACCTAGGAGTGTGGACTCTCTTTCTTTAAATTGTATACCTGAGGATGGAAACAAACAAAATCTTTCTTTTGTTTTTCACAATAATCCTCCAAGAAGAAAAACAAAAAACGTTAGGTCACTTGTGAATTATCAATAAATTTGATTGAAACTCGCGTGAACCTTGATTCGATGTTGTATACAAAACCTGTTAACATAAAGGCTACTAGTGCACTATCGAAAACAAAACGTTCTTTCTTCCTTTTCTTCTTTGCCAAATTTTCACACGCTAATCTTTAGAGTTGGATGAATTTATCTAGAGTAGGAACCAAATTCTCTACGCTCCAAGTTCTATGTTGGCCTAATTTTACTCTTGTATAAACCCTAGCCTTGACCGAATTTTCTTCTTGAATAAAACCTAGCCTTGGCTGAATTTCTCTACTAAAATTGTTGCCTTGGCCAAATTTAATAGGTAGTACACATAGGAGACCAAATTCTCTCCTAAGAAACATTTACTTGGTGACCAAGAATCCTTTCCTTAGGAGGATTTACTTGGTGACCAAAAATCCTTTTCAATAGAGAATTCTTTTCTACACCAAGACTTCTAATCCAACTCAAATATTGTATTTATTCAGTAACCAATTATTGAATTAAATTGTGAATAAATTAAAACTTTCTAATTTGACCAATTGTCAATTAGAGTTTTAATAGAAAATAAATACTTACTAATTTAACTAGATAAATAAATAAATAAATAAATAAATAAATAAATTCCTATTATTTATCTACTTATCAAATATAGTATTTGATACTTATCATATTACCAACAATAATACGACAATAGGAGACCTACTCCAACTAGAAAAAAGATTTTGACTTTCAATTAAATAATTAATTAATTTTCAGTTAATTAAATAATAAAATAAAAACAATATAATAAGCTATTATTTACAGCCTTATCCGCCCAAGCCAATATATATGGGCCGAATATATTTTTCTTATTTTATTAAATCCATTGAACTTAAATAAAAAGTCTTTATGTGAACTAGACTCATTATTATTAAATGAAACAAGTTCACATGCCTTAATACAATTCTAGATGGACTCATAATTTTGTCTGGTAGAATATATCAAGTGATCCATACAAGTTCATGTGGATTGGGGATCTTGGCGGGCTATCTAAATTTAAGCTTCAATAGATATAATCTGATCACAATCAACAAATGATTTACTTAGGTCCAATCTATTAATTTTAGTTCATTCCACTAAAGAACAAAAAATGAACTATTAAATAAAGATAGAATAAATTAATATTGCTCATTCATACCCTAGACAATCTTAAAGGAGATAGTGTATCCTCGTGAAGAATATCAGTAATCGCCAAGAGCTCATAGACCGCCTATAGCTCTTCAAGTTAACATATTTACTCATATGACCACATTTTGAACTTGAATATTTTGACTTGTCCAGAAGCCATATTCCAATAGACACTATTGAAAACTTAATGTTAAGATTTAATACCCAATACCTCAAAACATCTATATGATGATATTATACTCTCATTTAATAAATGGAGCCACGATGTCCATATCCATAGATAAAGTCCTCTATCGATTAACAAATGAATACCATCAAACTATCGAGAATAGACTATACTGTATAATCGTACTCATTAATAGCTCAAATGATAACACTTGCAACCATAAGTCCATCATTTATCTCAGGATTGAGATAGACTCTCTGATTGTCTTCAAGTGAAAACTTTTATCCATTGACGGTTCTGGATAAAGTATCTCACTTTGATCATTTTCAATGCACTTAGTGCACTAGATTTCTTTGCCCAAAGACACCAAACTTTGATGATTTTTGACTCATCATGATACTTTTGAACCCACTCAAATGCTAGCAAAAGAATCTACAACTTTAACAAGATAAAGACACCCAACCTTTAACTTAAGTTGTGAATATTATTCAAGATTAATTAAAGAATTGTGTCTACTTCATACATATTCAGATGTACGAACAATTCTTCTTTCTAGTAGTCTTTTGACCTTATGATAATTTACTTTTGACAATTATAATAATTAAACTATAAATGCTATAAGATTTGTTGAACTAGAAATCACTTTAATTAATATAAAACGATTGTCAAATACATTATTACACTCTTGTTATCGAGCATAATCCCAACATCTTCAACTAGTTAGGTCTTTATGACCATTCATGTAGACATATTGATATTTAGGATTTTTTGATTGCCATAATAAATCCCTAGATAAACATTTAGTGTTGCCCAACATTATATGCATATTAGAATATAAACATATATTTATCTCTAAGTGTTAAGTCTTGTGACTAAGTGATTAGTGAACAAGCAGTTGGTCAAGAATCTCTATAAAAGGTCCATTCGGTAGTAGTGGTGGGTTAGTGGTTGAGAATGGTGTGATTAGAGGTCAACCTATGATGTAAATATCATTACATATAGTGGATTTGAGGACCATGTGTGGCTAAAAGGATAGCCCGTGAGTTTTTCCTAGTTGAAGGGTTTCTCACATAAAATAACTCAATGTGTTATTTATTGATTTCTTCATTTTAAATTTGTTGATTACTTGTTTGTCTATGTTTAATATTGACTAATTCGAAAGGTTGGTAATTAATTGGTTTAAAACCCATTCACTCCCTTCCTTGTTAGTTTAGACACACACTTAGTTTATTTCCATCGAGGAAATTCAGGTAAGGCCTGGTAATCTGGTCTAAAGCCTAGAAAATTCAAGGGTGACGCTTGAGATTAACATTCACTAGATGTCCTGGCCACGCCTGGAATTCATGGGCCTTACCAACATTTCAGGTCACCATGGGCCATTCCCACCCCTTAATTTCACATTCATTCATCTACATTTGAGAGAGAAAAAAACTACAAAGGGATTCATGGGTTTCACGTTCATGCCCAACAACCAAATAACCATGTTATTAAAACCAAATAAATATACAACAACAAGAAAGACAACATACAACAAAAGACCCAAAAACAAACATACAACAACAAAAATAACAAAAACAACCCAGAAACACATAGCCCTACATATAAAACATCACATGCAAACAAACAAACAAAAAAATCAAAATCAGAATAAAAAAGAACGAAAAACAATATCTAACATGTTATTGAAATGTGAAACCAAAATGCCTACCTCTATTCTTTGTTCTTCTACACAGTCTTTATCTTCTTCTTCGTTCATGCCTTTGTTCTTTTAATCGAGTAATCTTAATCTTCTATTCTTATTCTCTCAGTCGCCTTTCTTCTCTCTTTCAAGTCGAGTAACCTTCTTCTCTCTTTCGAGTCGAGTCGTCTTTCTTCTCTCTTTCAAGTCAAGTCACTGAGTCTTGGTCTTTTTCTTTGTTCTACTCAATGAGTCAATAATCTTCTTTCTCTGGGCTCGAGGCAGTCCTTTCTTCTCTCAGTCGCCTTTTCTTCTTCTTCTCAACGATAACGACAATTTCGAGGTGTTTCTTCTTTTTCCAAGTTTGTCTTTTGGTATTTTCAAATTAGGAGATATTGGGTTTTAAGTGTTAGAGGGAATAAAGAAGGAGGGAGGGTAGTTTGGTAATGTGCTAGGATTGAGGGAATAAAGGAGGACAATTTGGTAAATTTGAATTAATTGAGTTAGAGGGTAGTTTGGTAAAACCAACTTGAGAAGAAGAACACAAATGCAATTTTTTTTTTTTTTTTTTTTTTGAGAATTAGACATTTTTCTCATTCAAACGGAGATGCCCATAAAAAAAAAGTCCCACACAAAAAAATTAAAAAAAGGCTTGAACACCAGAAAAGGCATATATCTTTCTCCTCTGCACTCTATAGTCTACGAACAAGTAAACTTGGCGCAATTTTCTTAATCAGGTAAAATCTTGGTATCTTATCTTCTTTGTATTTTTTCTTCTACTTTTAATCACAACCCTTTTCTCCTTTTTAATATTTATTTTGACCCGATTGCTCTCTTCTTTGGTTTACCACCAACTTTTTATTTCAATCAAAAAATGACTTTTTTTGGGTTTGTTTGATCTTGTTATGGGTTCCATGGTCAGTCTGCTACTTTTGTAATATACGGTTTATAAATATGCTTTAGGAAAGATCAATTTTTTACATAAAAAATTGATCTTTCCTTCTACCCTCATTAAAAGAAACAATTTTGATGCAAAATTGATATACTCATATACATTTCTCTGTTGTTTCTTGTTGTATATGTTTTTTTGTAGTGTAAATTTTTAACAGTTTATACTACTATGCTTGTTTTTGAACATCTATTTTTGCGTTACCTGAAATCATTACTTGGAATAGAATGTAATTTAATGAATTTTTCTCTTGTTTGTTGGGGGTGCCATTTTTGTATCCAGTTTATTTTTGTATTCAATTGTGAAGTGTAATGTAATGTAATGAATTTATAGTTGAAGCTCTGTTGTCTGCACACTCTACAGGAGCTTCTGAAGAAACAGTTAATGTCTGGGGCTCTTTATATCACTCCGTTAATTTTGCCTCGCTGTTGTACCACCACATCAAGGTTTGTTTGATTTTTTTCTTAAAAATCAAACACTCTTATTGAATAATCTGTTGGTTGATTGTGATTCAAATAGTTTCAACCTTCACAGGCAGATTGTTAGAATGTCTGCAACGGAAACCAGATATCCTGGCATATCATTTCAATCCATGACAATAAAACCTCCTTTGCATCCTACCTATGATTTGAAGGGTGTCATTAAACTTGCCCTTTCTGAAGATGCTGGGGATCGAGGTTTTGTTTAATTGTATTTGTGTCACAGCTTTGATGTTAGTGGTAGAAACATATTGTTTAACGGAATCTGTGGTACAATTGCAGGGGATGTAACTTGTATGGCCACCATTCCATTGGACATGGAAGTGGAAGCACATTTCTTGGCAAAGGAGGATGGTATTATCGCAGGCATTACACTTGCTGAGATGGTGTTTCATGAGGTTGATCCTTCTCTCAAGGTATATTCAGGCTTCTGTTTCTGTGTGTTTGGTTTATTAGTGTGGTTTTATGCTTTATTCTTAATGTACAATTTCATATCAGGCGGAATGGTCTCAAAAGGATGGAGATTATGTTCTTAAGGGATTGCAATTCGGAAAAGTCTATGGTAAACCAAGAAAAAGAAATGATACGCTGAAAGTTTCCTTGAAAAGTGATGAACCATTAGTTCTTTTTACTTTTATGCAGGGCGGGCACACAGCATAGTTGTAGCTGAAAGAGTGGTGTTAAATTTTATGCAGCGAATGAGTGGAATAGCAACTCTAACTAAGGTCTCTTTTGTACCCTTGAACTTATAGAGTAAAATCAAGTGATATGTTGTCATAAGTTACTGTCTCGTGTCAATTTAGATAATGTAAATACACATGCATCCTCACTTATTTACAGGGTGCAGGATTCTATAATTAATGTCTGTTCTTCCTGCAGGCAATGGCAGATGCTGCACGCCCTGCGTGCATTTTAGAGACAAGAAAAACTGCACCGGGTTTACGTTTGGTGGATAAATGGGCAGTACAGATCAGTTCCTTGCCTTTTAATGATAGTTATAAGTTCTTCTGTAGTCTTTATATGAATTTTTTGGTTGACCTGACGGAGTTCTCTTTCTGTAGGTACTAATTGGTGGTGGCCAGAATCATAGAATGGGTTTGTTTGATATGGTGATGATAAAAGATAATCATATATCAGCGGCTGGAAGTATCACAAATGCCATCAAGTCTGTTGACCAATATTTAGATAAAAAGAATCTTCAAATGGAGGTTGAGGTAATTATGTCATTTTTTGAGTCTTCCGCAGCTTGTAAATCAAAGGTTTACAGTACTATGCAAAATCTGATATAGTTCATTATCTCTGTTGCATCTTGATTTCACTTCCATGTAAATGTGAATTGTTTCTTGGTAATCACCTTGATAAATAAATTTATGATTTAATTTATCCTTTATTTTACTTAAATTAGTGTTGTGGAATGCTTTACATGTGTCTGCGCTTGCTTGTGAGAAGTGCATACTGTGCTGTGGATGACGTTTTATTTTTTATTTCTGTAAACTGTTTCAAGGTTGAGACCAGGACAATGGAGGAAGTAAATGAGGTATTACGTTATGCATCTCAAACAAGGACTTCCTTGACCAGGATAATGTTGGATAATATGGTTGTCCCACTTCCAAATGGGGATGTTGATGTGTCCATGCTTAAAGAAGCTGTGCAATTGATCAATGGGAGAGTTGATACTGAGGTGGGTAGCTCTTGCCTCTTTGTTCTAGTTGTGTGCTTTGATTTAATTGGTGAAAACTTTAAGCTGAATCGAAAAGCATTTAGGTCAGATTTAAGCTTTCTTTTGTATTGGATTTTTATTATACATTATGGTTCTTCATTATCATCATGAAGTACCTGTAATATTTTTTATATATATAACAATGGTTGTTGTTTATCAAATAGCTACTTCATTATCTAAAAGTCACCATACAAGCCAATCCTTAGTTGCTTGAGATTGGGTGTGAGCATGTTTATATGTGTTTCCACTATCTTTTCTTAAGCTCTTCTTTCCAATAATTTTAATAATTTCCTTAAGCATCTACTTGCAAACTTGTTTTTCTACAGCATCAATATCATGAAATGTTAAATTAGCATAACTTCAGGCTATTGCTAGTTGCACTATTTTTAGGGTAATTTTGATTTATGTATTTCATGGTGGCAGGCATCAGGAAATGTTACTATGGACACAGTCCACAAAATTGGACGAACTGGGGTGACCTTCATTTCCAGGTACATCGGTGCAACTCCTCTTTTGGCTGTTTTGATGTGACTGATGATGTGCAAACCTCTCCAATATAGACTTGTAGACAGTGAAGTCCTAGGTTAGGACAACTTCTTTGTAGTTAATATATTTGACATAAGAAAGAGTATCTCGTAACTATCCTTAAAGCAAGGTGTAAAGCTTATTCAGATATCGTAGGCATCAATTAAAATATGCTACTTTGTACATATTGCTTATAGATTACGATTTGTTACCTGTGTGCACACTCGAGCAAAATTAACATATGCTTGCTGGCAGGTTTGATGCTTTGTAGAAGCTTAAGAGAGCAATATGTCACACTTCATATGCAGTAGTTTTGAAATTACATTCTAAACCAATGGCTTATTCTATATGAGAACTTTCTTTGCATCTTTCAAGCCCTGTTCTTACAATTTATATGATTAGGTCTTTTAGAGGTTCAGTACTGTGGGATGGACAGTTTTAATCACAGATGTGTGTACTATCAATATACTAGAGTTGAGAACAAAAATAACTAAATTATATGCATATTTTTAGTTTTTCTATTCCTGTTTCCTCCATTTATTTCCCGAATTTCTCCATTCATTTGGTATGACAAATAAATGTGAGAAGTTTTTAGAATATCAATTATTATATGTGAGGAGATTTTAGAATATCCATTATTAAATGTCGTACAGATAAAGATTCAATGAATTCATAGCTGATATGTATTGGTATCGGCAGATTTTAATAGCTTCTACTTTTTATTATACCGTCTTTGTATGTGTTTGGGACAGTAAAATATGCTACTACCTTGGAACAGCAAAACAGTGTGATGAGTATTGGCATGACTCACAGTTTCTGGTGTGTTGACGTTTGCAGCGGTGCACTTACACATTCTGTTAAAGCACTTGACATCTCCCTCAAAATCGATATGGAGTTGGCACGTCAAGTTGGAAGGCGCACGAAACGAGCATGATTCTTTCATATTGTGTTTCCTCCTTTGTTTATACGTATAATCAGCACAGGCTGAACCTCAGCTGTCCAAAATAAGGAAACAAAAAAGAACACAGTATTTTCTTCAATACTTTATTTCTCAGTACCAGAGATTGAAAATTTTATAGCATTATGGATGTTTTTGCGTTGTATAATATTATGTGATCCAATGATACCAAATTACTAATAATTATTTGCATAACAAGCTATATGTTTAAGGCCTGTTGAACTGTTGTGAATCATCTTAGCAATGTTTCTTGTATATTGCATATCCGTGTTATTGGTTTAGAGTTTTGTTATGGGATCCATGAAATGTCGGAATCTGGAGTGGATGGTTGTGTTTGTAACTTTGTATACTGAGCTTTACACTTTATTGTGTTTGAAATGGTCATTGTAGCATAGTATACATATCAAACAGTTGGCCAGGTTTCTTTGGACGTGGATCTCCTCTCATTTTAGATGTCCTTACCTGGCCCTCACCTGAGAATCATTGATCTATAGATAATCTAGACTAATGACTTGTTATATTATATATGTAGAAATAGATTATGAATTTGAGAACTTTAAGGTGAGGAGATAAATTTGTCGGGGAAATGAATCTATTCATATTTCCTTGTACGCACAATCGAAAATAAATTAGTTGGGCTTAGCTCTATCCATAAGTTTGTCCTACTTAAAATGAACCTAAATTTATCTTTGGGATATAATCATTCCTTCCCTTGTGGTTTGTTATATTAGATATTTTGTTTTCTCGAGTTTTATTAATGGTCATTCTCCTTTTTGAAAAGTAAAATATTTGACAATTTACCCCCTATAATTTCAATAATGGCTATTAACCCCTCTGAACACTAAAATATTAAACATTTTGTCCCTCGAACGTTTGGAATTCCGATAGTCATGTACTTTGACCGTCAAAAAATCAATTAAATGATCTTATTACCCTTGAACACACGAGTTATGTCTCCTAATGAAACCATTAATTTTTTTAAAGAAAAAAATTAGAAAAAAATAAAAACTAATAAAAGTATTTAAAAAAAAAAACAAAATTGAAAATAATTTTTTTAAAAAATTTATTTAAACAAAAATTAATATAAAGAATTAAATGTAAAATTAAAAAAATTATATTAAATAGCATTAATTTAAAGAATGAAATGTAAAAACAAAAAATTCTGTTAATAGTAAAATTTGGCTAGGGGTCAAAGAGAAATTTTCCACTCTCCTAGCCCGAGTCAAAGCCTAAATTCGACATTCATGAACCCCGGGCTGACCATAAAACTACCCCACAAAAGCACGGAAGGATCGTCGGGCTTCGGAAGCACTCAAAGTGAAGCCCATCAAGCAAAGCAAGCTCCCTCCAGGTTAAGGCTTCCAGATGTCAAACTTAACTCGTAGCCTAAACTGGAAGCCCACCAACCTCTCCAGGAACCCGCTGTCCCCTCCCCAATATAAGGAGAAAGAGAGCCTCTAAGTGGATCAGAACCGTGCTACCTCCCAAGAATGTCTACATGGACGTCTCAAGCTCCAAAGGGTCGATCCCAAGCTTCTGAGAACATAACCAAAGCATGGATCTAACTCGCTCTACGAGACGACGAGCAGCTAACTCGATGACCTCCATGAAGAATCACGCTGTGAATACCCACAGTAATAACCAACATTAATTCGGCGTACGTGTAAGTCAAGAGTTTGATTCCAAAAAGGAAACAAACTTATCTTCGTCAACAATATCATCGCGTCTGTTATTAACTCGAAGTCAACAACTTTCAAATAATGGATCCCGCCTGATAAGGAGGGAATGGATTCATAGGATCGTGGCGGGATATTTGTGAGTTAAAACCTACTTGGACAAAGGATAAATAGGGCCAAGCATGGTAAGGGTGAGCAGGGAAAAAATAGAAAAGGATAGAAAGCAGAGTAAAAAAGAGAGAGAAGTACATGGCTATCGTCATATCTACTATTCGACAAGCACGGAGTTACCACCTTCCTATGTCCTAGAGAGATCATGAGTGTATGTGAGGGAATTCTGTATACCACAAGTGATCAATAATAAAGTTCTCATTCGTTATAGTCATTCAAACTTTCGTTTCTATTTAAGCAGGTTAGGTATCCAAAGTACCGACCCCGGTCACCACCTCCGTAGTAGTGGTCTCGAGGGTGTTAGTTGGAATTTCTCATCTTGAGCAAATTTCCCGTTAACACTTTCTTGCGCCGTCTGTGGGAAACTTCCACACCACCATCTTTATATTCACAAGTTTATTGTTTTACAGGAGTCATGAGGCTTCTCTCCTCCCAAGGACAGCCAGGCGAATCGGGACAGCCTTTAGCTGTGTCGACATGAAAGATCCCAAAGAAAAGGAGAAAATCCGGGTTTCGTGGCCAGGTCCCAGACCAGCCAGCAATTGTGCGGGCTTTGGATCCTCCTATAGGAAGCCAAGCTGAGCTTGACTAACAAGCGGCGGCCTTCGTAGAAAATGTCCGCGTTCAACTGCTAGCTGAGGGTGTTACTGTCCAGCAAGCAAACCTCTGCAATCGAGAGAAGCAAAGTAGGCTCGGGACTAGGCAACCCACCTTTGATCGTCTGGGACCTACTCCTCCGGAGCCTACTCATAATAGAATGAGACTACAACCTTCGATCCAGGATAGATTAGGGCCCATGCCCCCCGTTCCCGAAGCGCTGCCAAGCTACCAACCCAAGCAAGTCAAGTCCGCGGCAGATATCTTTCTCCGAGAGCAGGGAGAGTTTCTTCACCCAACGATTTCAAGAAGGGAAACCCGAGATAGGGAGGAAGAAAGTCAGCAAAGCCCCCAAGCAGACCCTTTACGAAGAAGGAATCGGGTAGAGGTCGCTAGCTCGTTATTGGGGTCAGACAGTGAGGAGTCCGAGATCAATTCAAGGAAACCCAAGAGCAAGCGCCTGAGAGACTAGTTGGCAGAGCTTCAGAAAGAGATCCAGCAGATGAAGAAATGGAAGTACAAGGAGGACAAGAAGGACTCTCTAAGTGAGGTGAACGCTTCCTTCACTAGAAGAATCTATGAGGTGGAGTTACATCCAAAATTCAAAATGCCGACTGGCAGATTCTCCAGAACTGAGGATCCCTTGAGCCACTTGGAGAGCTTCGTTCAATAGATGGAGGTCCAGAACATGACCAGGGCCGCTATGTGTTGAATATTTCCAACTACGCTAACGGATTACGCTAATACCTGGTTTAGAAAGCTGCCAGCTGGCAGTGTGGATTCCTTTACAAAGATGTCAACCGATTTCTACTCGTAATTCTAGGGAGTTAAGCCCCGATTGAAGACCCCAATCCATCTACATTACGTGATCTAGGAAAGAGGGGAAACCCTTCAGGCTTATATCGAACGTTTCCACAAGAAATTCATCCAGATGGGGATCTTTACAGAGAAATAAACCCTTGCCAACTTCAGAAGGAATTTAAGGGCATACAAGCTTTTCCAGTTTTTTGCCAAGAGATCTCCAGAGACCTACCAAGAAGCCTATGATCGGGCTCTGGAGCAGTTGAAGTCGACGAACAACTCAAGGTCAAGATAGAACACGACGATATGAGACCGTAAAAAGACAGAAGAAGGAAGCTCCCAAACCCGTGCAAGCTCAGAAAAGCTAGAGCAAACCCCCTAACAGGTCGACATATCGCTTCCCCATTTCTCAACCCAGATCGGAAAGATATCCAGTAAAATGAACTGCTTCGCTCGAGATGAGAGAGGATATGATCATTACACCCCCTTAAATGCATCCCAAGAAATGATCTATCTCGCCATTCGGGACAAGGGGTTGCTACAGAAGCCTACACCCATGAAAGCCCATATCAATAAGAGGAATCATTATAAGTATTGTGACTTTCAGGAAGACGTGGGACACAACACTTCAGAGTGCTATAACTTACGAAATCAGATCGAGGCTTTGATAAGGGAAGGATGTTTGGTAGAATTCTTACAACAAGTCAGGGATAACATTAATATTGGAAGGGAAGTGCAAGAAGAGATCCGCGAGCACGCTGAGAAAAAAATGAGGGAGCAGGCGAATCTAATGCAACAAATCCAGATAATACATACAATCAAAGGAGGGCCTACTCTGGCTGGGACCTCTAATAATTCCAGGAAAAACCACGCAAGGAAAGTCCCTCGTGTGGACGAAGGTGTTGGGGTTTATATCCCAAACATGTAAATTGTAAATGGATTTATGAAGTAAATAAAAAGAAAGGTTCAATTCATTCTGTTATGTAATTTATTTTATAAACTTATGTACATATTAACATCCTGGATTGCCGGATGTAATCTCGAACTGTGTATATGAGTGTCATATTCGAATGGATACAGTAAGAGACGTGCAATTTAAAGAGTCCATAGATAGCAAATAAAGCTGGGTACTTTATTTGTTGTTAATCTATAGTTGCGGTCCATTCCGTAATGTACAGTGATTCTATCCTGAATCATTCATATAAGATATGAGAATGGAGGCATCTTGTATGATGTGATCATATAGGATTTGGCTATGATCTATATGAATCTCACACCAAGATCCGTTTACCGATGAGATTCATATATATCAACTAATGATGGCTATATATGGGTGATCTTAATCCTGAGTGTCTTATCGACTCCTTCAGGTTAGATCGTGGTCTTTGATATGCCATGGGTGAAGTCAGATGCATTTCCTGATCAATATACTCCGTATGTTGGGATTGCGGTTTGGCTTGTGACTGGGAAGGTTTGTACACAATAGTGGAATCCACTTCTTCTTGTGAGAACTAGATGGTAGTTTCCTTAAGGGTTGATTTGGGATTTGGACAATATGAGCGCTCTCCTAATTCCGTGAGGAAATAGGATTTATTGTCCATTAAGGAATCAATGGTACTTAAAGGATATATGTAATTAGAGGGGTATACCAGACATTATGACCCAGCTCTAATTATGAACTACTGTGGATGATCATACCATATGTAATAGCTATATCGATGGACACAGAGTTGTATCGGTCTGTGTACAAACGTCTGCAGTTGAGAGAGTGCAACTTCGGGTTTTTAGTGGAATAACACCGGAGTTAATAATCAAAGAATATTAATTAAAGAGTTTAATTAATGATTCTGAGGATTATTGGAGCTCAAAATACTATGAGTCCATTAGGTCCTCTTGCTAGCCCGATCGATTTAGGTAACAAGGGTCACGGTTAATTAATTAGATTGTTCAATTATTTTTGTGTTACGAAAGTGACACGTATTTATTCGGGAATTAATTAAACAATGAAATTATTAAATTAATGAATAATGGTGATTTAATAAATTAAATAATAAAATTATTTAACTATGTTATTAATCACTAAATGGAGGGTGTATGTTGATATTTTTTTTTGAATAAAATAAGATCATATGATTATTTTATTTTATTAAATTAAATATTTAATTTTTGAGTTTAAATAGTTTGAATTCAAATAAATCAAATAAAAGATATGAGATATTTTTTATTTGATTTTTTTTTAAAATCAAATTAGATTTGATCAGTTTTTTTAAAAAATTTAAATATTATATATATGATATATATTATTTAAAATAAAAAAAAGTTTGGTTGTTTTTTGGTCAAACGCATTAAGTGGTGCGTGAACCAAAGGCAGTGTGTGAGAAGAATATACGCAATTGTTTTTGATATATTCAAGTAAGGTGTGTGTGAGATCAATACAACAAAAAGAGAGAAAAGTGTGCAAGTGTTGTATACTTATATCAAAAGAAAGAGTTTCTTAATCATCTCTCTTTTAAATCCTCCATTCTAGTTCCTGAGTTCGTGACGCGTCCACACGTAGTTACCAATCCCGGGATATAGCGAGGAAGATCAGTTGTATAGACCAGGAGCATATCGAAAAAGTGAAGGAGCCTCCAAACGTTGGTATGGTTCTTTTAATCTTTCTTTTTATTATTGATTACAATTTCCTGTATTTACATATATATTTTATTACTGTAATAATTAGTATATGTATTTGTTCCGAAAATAAATACGATCACAAGTTCACCGGTCCCAGATACAGATTACAATATGTATTATTTTTTTTTTGAAACCCATTTCCGATGTTTGACCGGTGAAAGGGGTTCCAACAAAAGGACTGGGTATCTTTAAGGTTGATCAGAGCCCGACCAACCCCTTCCAGTTGTCACAGATCATTTCCACCAAAGTGGATGTCTATAACACCGTGCAGCCTCATGATGATTCCATGGTAATCACGGTACAGATTGCCAACTGCATGGTACACCGTGTGCTCGGTGACACAGACAGCAGCGTCGACGTCCTATTTAAAGACACCTTGGAAAAACTGAATTTGAAACAGTGGTGTTACAATAGTTGCACTACCCCGCTGTATGGGTTCATCGGGGATTCAATCATACTCGTGGGATCAAAAATCTTACCAGTAATCATTGGAGCCACACCTCTCCAGCAGAATATCAGGACAGATTTCGTGGTGGTGGATGCCCCATCGGCCTACAATGCAATATTAGGAATGCCATTTTTATCATCATTGAAAGGGGTCCTATCCATCTGCCACAACGTCCTGAAGTTCCCAGTAGGAGACAAGGTGGGGGAAGTTCGGGGTGACCAGCAAGCAACCAGGAGATGCTATGCAGTGTTTTTCAACACAACAGCTATAGCAAAACAACTTGCCCAGGTAACAACGATCCAGGATGGGGCAACACCTGTGTTGACCCTAGAAGATGTAGGACCCGTAAATCACCCCGAGGATGACCTCGTGGTGCCAAACAAAGAGGATCAGAGAAGGGAATGGGCCAGCGACCGTCCAATAGATAAGCTAGAAGAGATTCCTATCCGAATGGTCGATCCCTCGACGGTCATCAAAGTCGGAGCCACCCTTGAACCGGGAGTGAAAGAGGGTTTGGTCATGCTCCTCAAAGAATTCAATGATATCTTCGATTGGAGTCACGATGAGATGTCTGGGATCCCGATGACTTTGGCTGCTCACCGATTGGCAGTGGATCCGACCTTCAAGCCCATAAAAAAAAGAGGCTTCACTTCAACACCGAAAGAAATGTTGCGGTTCAGGAAGAAGTGGACAAATTGACCCAATCAGGCTTCATCAAAGAAGCACGCTACCCCAAATGGATTGTCAACGTGGTTATAGTCACAAAGGCAAATGGAAAGTGGCGCATGTGCGTTGATTATACCGACCTCAACCAGGCATGCCCGAAAGACAGTTCCCCTCTACCAAAAATTGATCAGTTAATTGACTCCACCTCCGGAAACTAACTTCTGAGCTTCATGGATGCATTTTCAGGGTACAATCAAATTATGATGCACCCCGCCGACCAGAAAAAGACCAGTTTCATCACCAGACAGGGTCTGTATTGCAACAAGGTGATGCCTTTCGGGCTCAAGAACACAGGAGCCACATATCATCGGTTAGTCAACCAGCTGTTCAAGCCAAAAATTGGAAGATCAATGAAGGTGTACATCGACGACAAGATCACCAAGTCATCAACCTCCGAAGACCATCTGGGTGACCTACGCAGAACCTTCGTGATCTTAAGGGAGAACTAGATGAGATTTAACCCTTCCAAATGTGCCTTTGGGGTAACCGCGGGGAAGTTTCTGGGCTTTATGGTCCATGAGAGAGGCATAGAGGCTAACCCGGAAAAGATTAAGGCTATCCTGGATCTAGAGTCCCTCACGTCACTTAAATAGGTTCAAGTCTTGACAGGGTAGATAACAGCTCTCAACAAGTTCATTTCTCAGTCTACTAATAAGTGTCTCCCATTCTTTAAATCCATTAAGTAGGGAAGAAACATGAAGTGGGACCAGGAGAGTGAACAAGCTTTTCAAGCCTTGAAAATATACCTGTCAAGCCCTCCACTACTAATTAAGTCAAGCCCTAGAGAAGAGCTACAAATCTACTTGGCAGTTTCAGAAACTGCGGTAAGTGGGGCCTTGATCAAGGAATGTGGAGATAAGGTCCAACGACCTATCTACTACGTGAATCATGCTTTAACCAAGCCCGAGAAGAACAATACCCTTTTGGAGAAGCTCGCTTATGCCTTGGTAACCTTAGCAGTAGTGACGGACCAACCTCTCTATCAATTCTTGCAAAGGCCGGATGTTTCCGGAAGGTTGGTTTTATAGGCCCTGGAGCTCACCCAGTTTGATTTAAGGTATAAGCCCAGGACCGCAATTAAAGCCCAGGCTTTGGCAGACTTTGTAGCAGAGCTCTCAATGCCCTCAGGCCAAGCGACCTCCGCAGCGACAAACGTAGCCCCTAAGAGGAGTTCAAAATCTGACAGCTGACCAGAAGGTTGCAAGTCATGGTTCCTCTACACAGAGGGAGTGTTCGGGCAAGCTGGGGGAGGAGCGGGCATAATTATAATTGACTCGGAAGGGACTGAGTGCTGCCACTGTTTCAGATTTGAATTTAAAACCACTATCAATGAGCTAGAGTATGAAGCCCTCTTAGCCAGAATAAGGGCGGCCATAGAACTCGGGGTTGATTACTTGCGGGTCAAGAGTGACTCGTTGCTCATAGTCAACAAAGTCTCTGGGGATTACTAGGCAAAATGGGATAACAAGATCGCCTACCTGAAGCTAGTCCAACAACTTAAGAGCAAATTTAAAGGTGTTAATAGTGAAATTTGGTCAGGGGTCAAAGAGAAATTTTCCAGTTTCCCCCCACAAGTCGAAACCCATAATCGACAATCATATAGCCCGAAAAGACTATAAAGCCACCCCACAGGAGCAGGGAAGGCCGGCTTGGCTTCAAAACTACCAGAAAACAAGCCATGCTTGACCAGGACGAGCCTCCACAAAAGTACTAGAACCCGGGCTTCTCCAGGCCTCCTATCGGGGAACCCCGGCTTTGAGGTCGAGCTTCACATCCGCCCCGTAAATGCCAGAAAGGGCCACCAAGCTTAAGAGACATCCGAGAGAGGCCCACCAACCTCTCCAGAAGCCCGCTGTCCCTGCTGAACTTGAAGAAGGAATCATGTCTGAACCTGCACTGCCTCGGCTACCTCCAAGGAATGTCTACAGGAACACCTCAAGCCTTTAAGGGCCAAGGAAAATCCATCTCAAGCTTCTAATAACAGAGTCAGAGCAGGGATCTAACTCGTTCTACGAGGCAACAAGCAGCTAGCTGGGTATCCTCAATGACACCCCATGCCGCGATAACATACAATATCATTTCTAGAAGATAACCATCATTAATCCCGTATACGTGCGAGCCAAGAGTTTGATTCCAAAGAGGAAACAAACTCATTCACGTTAATTGCTTTTGCTATTTACTCGGGGTCAACAACTTTTGAATAAAGGATCCCGCCCGATAAGGAGAAAACAGATTCAAAGGATCATAGTAGGATATCAGCCAATTCAAATCTACTTAGATCAAATATAAATAGATGTATAGAGAACGATATAGGATAGACAGAAAAACATACACAGAAACAGAGAGAAGAAAGAAAAGAAGAGGGGAAGGCCTAAATTCTGTATTCAGAACACGGTCACCTTCGTTTCCACTATTCGACAGGCACAGAGTTGCCACCACCCTACATCTTAGAGAGACTGTGAGCATATAAGAGAGTGATTTGTATTTTTAAAGCAATATATCAATAATCAGAGCTCCCATTTACTGTTATTGCGATCCAACCACTCATCTATCTCTTAACAGGTTAGGTACCAATGGTATCGACCAGGTCACCACTTTCGTGGTAGTGGTCTCGAGGGTGTTAACAAGAATTTTTCATCTCGAGCAAATTTTCCGTCAACACTTTCTGGTACCGTCTATGGGAAACTCTCACACCACCACCTTTACATTCAAAAAATTTGTTATTTCATATTAATCATGAGGCTCCGCTCCTCACAAGGGCAGTAGGGCATATCGGAACAACCTTTTGCTACATCAACACGAAAGGTCCCGAGGAAAGGGAGAAAATCTGGGCTCCATAGCCAGGTTCCCACCCAGCCAGCCACTGTGCGGGCTCTGGATCCCCCATTGGGAAGTCAGGTCGAGCTTGACCAACAAGCAGCGGCCTTCGTAGAAAATGTCTGCCTTTGACTATCCTTTGAGGGTATCACTATCCAACAAGCGGGTCTCTACAATAAGGGGGAGTCAACCAGGCTTAGGGTTAGGCAGCTCGCATTCGATCGCCTGGGACCTGCCCCTCGGGAATCAGCTAGTAATCGAACAGCGCTCCTAACCTCAATCCGGGATAGGCTAGGACCCATGCCCCACGTTCCCGAAACGCTGCCACTCTACCAACCAAGGTAAGTTAAATCCGCGGTAGATGTCCATCTCCAGGAACGGGGAGAGCTACTCCACCCAACGACTTCAAGGAGAGAAGGCCGGGGTAGAGAAGAAGAAAGTCAACAAAGCCCCTAAGCGGACCCCCCTCCGAAGAAGAAACCGGGTGGAGGTCGCCAGTTCGTCCGAAAGATCCGATGGTGAGGAATCCGAGATCAACTCAAGGAAATCAGAAAACAAGTGTCTAAGGGACCAGTTGGCAGAGCTTCAGAAGGAGGTCTAATTGATGAAGAAGGGAAAATACAAGGAGGACAAGAAAGATCCTCTAAGTGAAATGAAGCTCCCTTCACCAGAAGGGTCCGGGAAGCAGAGCTCCTGCCTAAGTTTAAAAAGTTAACTGGCAGGTTCTCCAAGACCGAAGATCCCCTGAGCCACTTAGAGTGCTTCGTTCAACAGATGGAGGTTCAGAACATAACCATGGTCGCTATGTGTCGAATGTTCCCTACTACACTCACAGATTATGCTAAAACCTGGTTTAGGAAACTACCCGCTGGAAGTGTGGATTCCTTCACCAAGTTATCAACAGATTTCTGCTCACAATTCCAAGGAGTTAAGCCCCGATTGAAGGACCAGATCCATCTACAGTAAGTGATCCAGGAGAGAAGGGAAACCCTCCAGACTTACGTCGAGCGTTTTCATAAGGAAGTCATCCAGATAGGGGTCTTCACCGAGAAAGAAACCCTCGCCAACTTCAAAAGAAACTTGTGGGAGGGAAAAATTTTCCTGTCTTTCGCTAAGAGACCTCCAGAAACTTACCAAGAAGCCTATGATCGGGCTCTGGAGCAGATTGAGGTCGACGAGCAGCTCAAGGTCAAGATGGAACATGACGACATGAGAGCCGTGAAGCGATAAAAGAAGGAAGCTCCCAGACCCAAGGAAGCTTAGAAAAGCCAAAACAAACCCCCTAATAAATCAACATACGGCTTCCCCCATCCTCAACCCAAATCGGAAAGGTATCCAGATAAAAGAGCTCATTCTCAAGCCTTACCACCTCCTAGGACAGTAGCCTCTATAGCTTGCGATGAGAGAGGGTATGACCATTACACTCCTTTAAATGCATTCTGAGAAATAGTCAACCTCGCCATTCGGGACAAGGGTTTGTTAAAGAAGCCCTCTTCCATGAAAGCCCCGTTCGATAAGAGAAATCATTTTAAATATTGCAACTTTCACGAGAAGGTAGGGCACAACACTTCAGAATGGTACAACCTGCGGAACCAGACTGAGGCTTTGATAAGGGGAGGATGCTTGATAGAGTTCTTACAACAAGTCAGAGAGAACGTTCAGACTGGAATGGAGGTGCAAGCAGAGATCCGAGAGCATGCCGAGAAAAGAAAGGGGGAGCAAGCGGTCCTGATGCAACAGATTCAGATAATACATACTATCAGCGGGGGACCTACTCTGGTCGGTACCTCTAACAGTTCTAAGAAAAACCATGCAAGGAAGGTCCCTCGTACTGACGAAGGGCGGGATATCTTCAAGGTCGACCAGAAACAGACCAATCCCTCCCAGCTATCACAGATCATCTTCACTAAAGCAGATGTTTATAACACCGTGCAACCTCATGATAACCCCATGGTCATCACGGTACAAATTGCCAACTTCATGGTGCACCGCGTGCTCGTCGACACAGGTAGCAGCATCGATGTCCTGTTCAAAGACACCTTGGAAAAGCTAAACCTAAAGCAATGGTGCTACAATAGTTGCACTACTCCATTATATGGGTTCACTGGGTACTCCATCACACCCGTAGGATCGAAAATCCTACCAGTAATAATTTGAGTCGCACCTCTCCAACAAAATATCATGAACGACTTCGTGGTGGTGGATACTCCATCGACCTACAATGCAATATTAGGGAGGCCATTTTTGTCATCCTTGAAAGGGGTCCTTTCTATTTACCACAATGTCCTAAAGTTCCCGATAGGAGACAAGGTAGGGGAAGCTCGGGGTGATCAACAAGCAGCTAGGAAATGCTACGCAGTGTCAGCTAACCCAGTAGCTCTAGCTAAACAACTCGCCAGGTGATGATGATCCAAGGTAGGATAACTCCTACACTAAACCTAGAAGACGAGGGTCCCACCGATTACCCCGATGAAGGCCTTGTGGTGCCCGACATGGAAGAACAGAGAAGAGAATGCTCCAGCGGCCTACTAGTGGATAAGTTAGAAGAGATTCTTGTCCGAATAAGCGATCCCTCGAAGGTCATTAAGATCGGAGCTACCCGTGAGCCAGGAATGAGAGAGGGTTTGATTAGGCTCCTCACAGAGTTCAATAAAACTTTTGCTTGGAGTCATGCTGAGATACCGAAAATCCCAATGACATTAGCTGCACATCGACTGGCGGTAGATCAGACCTTTAAGCCCATCAAATAGAAAAGGTGCCACTTCAACACTGAAAGAAACATGGCGGTTCAGGAAGAGGTGGATAAACTAACCCAGGAAGGCTTCGTTCGAGAAGCTTGTTACCCCGAATGGATCACCAACGTGGTCATGGTCACAAAGGCAAATGGGAAGTGGCACATGTGTGTATACTACACCGACCTCAACCGAGCATGCCCGAAAGACAGTTTCCCTCTGCCAAAAATTGATCAGTTGGTCGATTCCACCTCTGGGAACAAGCTCCTGAGCTTCATGGATGCATTTTCCAACTACAATCAGATTATGATGCATCCTGCGGACCAAGAAAAAACCAGTTTCATCATAGCACAAGGCCTGTACTGCTACAAGGTGATGCCTTTCGGGCTCAAAAACGCTGGAGCTACTTAAGAACGGTTAGTCAATCGGCTGTTCAAGCCAGAAATCGGAAGGTCGATGGAGGTGTACATCGATGACATGATCACTAAATCTTCAACATCAGGAGGCCATCTGGACGACCTTCGTAGGACCTTCATGATCCTAAGGGAAAATCAAATGAGGTAAAACCCTTCCAAATGCTCATTTGGGGTAACTGCGGGGAAGTTTTTGGGCTTCATGGTCCATGAGAGAGGAATAGAGGCTAACCCAGAAAAGATCGTGGCTATTCTGGATCTAGAATCTCCCACATCTCTTAAACAGGTTCAAGCATTGACCGGACAGGTAGCAACGCTCAACAGGTTCATCTCCCGGTCTACCGAAAAGTGCCTACCATTCTTCAAAGCTATCAAACAGGGAAGAAACATGAAATGGGATCAGGAGAGTGAACAAGGTTCCAAGCCTTGAAAAGATACCTAACAAGCCCTCCACTGTTGGTCAAGCCAAATCCTGGAGAAGAACTCCAAATATACTTGACCGTTTTTGAGACCACCGTAAGCGTGGCTTTGGTCAAGGAATGCGGGGATAGGATCCAGCTACCTATTTACTATGTGAGTCACGCCTTAACCAAGCCCGAGAGGAACTATACTCTATTGGAGAAGCTCGTTTACGCCTTGGTGACCTCAACAAGGAAACTCCGTCCCTACTTCCATGCCAATTCAATAGCAGTGGTGACAGACCAACCTCTCTGCCAATTCTTACAAAGGCCGGATGTTTCTGAAAGGCTGGTTCTATAGGCCATAGAGCTTAACCAGTTTGATTTAAAGTATAAGCCTAGGACCGCGATAAAAGCTCAGGCACTAGCAAACTTTGTAGCCGTGCTCTTAATACCTTCAGATAAGGCAATCCCCACGGTAACAGATATAACCCTTGAGAGGACTCCAGAATTTGACAACTGGCCGGAGGGATACGAGTCGTGGACTTTCTACACTAACGGAGCTTCCAGGCAATCTGGGGGAGGATCGGGCATAGTCCTCATCGACCTAGAAGGAACTGAGTGCTGCCACTGTTTCAGGTTTGAATTTAAAGCCACTAACAATGAGGCGGAGTGCGAAGCCCTGCTAGCTGGTACAAAGGCAACCATAGAACTCGGGGTTGATTACCTGAATATGAAGAGTGACTCTTCAATCGTGGTCAACCAAGTCTCCGGGGATTATCAGGCAAAAAGGGATATTATGATCGCATACCTGAGATTGGTTCAACAACTCAAAAGCAGATTTAAGCGATTCAGAATCGAGCAGATACCTCGACAACTGAATCATCGAGCTGACGTCCTCGCCAAGATAGCTGCATATGGTGGCCAAACATTACCTCACGGAGTCCCTCTTCAAGTAATTCCCCTACCTAGCATTATGACAGGTGAGGAAGCTTATACCTTGGACTGACAGCCATGCTGGATGAATCCAATAGTAGAGTACCTACAGGACGGGAAACTCCTCGAAGAGCCTGACCAAGCTAGGAGGGTTAAAAGACTCTCGGTCTGGTATTGTATGGTGGATGGGAATTTATACAGAAAAGAAAAATCCCTTCCCCTGCTCCGATGTCTACCCCCTAGAGAAGCCAAGTGGGCTTTGAGAGAGGTTCATTCCTGGGAATGCGGGAACCATATTGGTGGAGAGGACTTGGCATATCAGGTTCTTCAAATGGAGTATTATTGGCCGACCATCCATCAAGATGCGAAGAACTTGGTGCAAATCTGTGAGGCATGCCAGAAGGCCATAAACTTGAGTCATCTCTCTCCGGAGCACTTGTCGTCCCTTAGCTCGCCATACCCCTTAGCTCGCCATACCCCTTTGCTATTTGGGGAGTCGATTTGATTTGACTGCTTCCTACAGCTCTGGGACAGGCCAAGCATGATATCGTAGCGATCCACTATTTCACAAGATGGGTTGAAGCCGGACCACTCTCCCAGATAGCAGAAGAAAACACAACAAAGTTTATCAAGACCAATGTAGTTTCCAGGTTCGGAACCCCCTTGCCATTATAACCGACCTCAGAAAACAGTTCGATAATGGTCGATTCAGAGATTTCTGCAAAGGCTTGGGAATCGACCTTCGGTTCGCTTCGGTAGCCCACCCTCAGACCAATGGTCTGGTGGAATCCATGAAAAAAACCATTAAGAAGTTGTTGAAGAAAAATCTACAGTTGAAGAAAGGCAGATGGGTAGATAAGCTTCCCGAGATCCACTGGGCTTACCGCACTACAAGGAGAAAAGCTATTGGGAAAACGTCCTACTCGCTGCCCTTTGAGGTTGAAGTGGTCTTACCTATCGAGTACAAGTTAACCTCCCTTAGAGTCCAGCATTTTGAACCAGAGAGCAATGATAGTAAGCTCCGATCTAGCTTGGACCTCCTAGAGGAGAAACAAGATCGAATAGCCGAGAAGGTAGCAATCTACCAAATCAGGATTGCTAGGTACTTCAATAGGAGGCTTTAAGCCCGAAACTTCAAAGAAAGAGACCCAGTTCTCAGGAAAGTAATGTTAAACACCAGGAGGAGGTCAGACGGGGTCTTAGGGCCCAACTGGGAAGGACCATACCTAATAAAGATGGTGATCCTTAATGGGGTGTACAAGCTCGAGGATATGAATGGCTGACTCATCGACCATACTTAGAATGCGGATCACCTAAGGAAATTCTACCCTTGAACAGGGGACTCATGAGCAGGCGGTCTCCGACTAGTTTCTTTTTTTTCGACAATAATGTACTACATCCTCCATATCAACAAAGCTTGCATTTTCTGTTTACTCCTTCAAAAATGTCCTACAATGATTTGGGTTTACATGGAAAAATCGACATTATCACCTCAAGACCAGGGGTAAGCTGGGGAAGCCCCCCCACTCATGATGCCTCTGCCAGGCACTACCCCCCGCCAAGAAGGGTCTGAGTGTAAGAGCATAGCTGTCATCCAGATCTCGAGACCAGGAAATAGCTAGATAGCCCTCCTGATACCTTGGTCAGGCTACCACCCAAGAAGGGTCTGAGTGTAAGAGCATAGCTGCCATCCAGATCTCGAGACCAGGAAATAGCTAGACAGCCTTCCTAATGCTTTGGTCGGGCTACCACTCCCCACAAGAAGGAATCGAGCTTGAAAGCACGGAAGCCCTACTGATCCCGAGCCTAAGAAGGGGCTAAACAGTTCTTTACTTAAATGTTCTACTTAGGATATAGCCCCCCAAAGGGGCTCGGGGATGGAGGGCTTGATTTACTTAAACTCTAAATATTCCTGTTATTGGTGTTCACTATTTTTTCCTTGATACATGGTCACTCACTATAACAGGCCTACAATCCAACAAGAGGACTATCGACTAAGGAAATTGAGCTGTGAAAATCAGTGGTCAGGAAGCTCGACGCTAACTGTCCATTTTCAAGATTAAACAGTTTCCTTATTTTGTTGTTCCCCCAAGATAGTTTGTTTCGTTATAAATGTTGGACCTAGAGGGAGATCAAGTAAGTACATGCCAGTCGGAAAGAGAGGTAGATCTAAAATTGAAACTTTATTATTAAGTAGGAGCCTATTCCCCAACAAGGCTACAGTGAACAGGGAGCCCAATCTCTGATTCTGGGCTGCAAAAAAAAAAAGGATAAAATGACAAAAGGTCAAACACAGTTAAAGCTGGGATGCCTACCCTATTTTTCGGGCATTCAAAATGGATTACATGGGAGAGAACTCAAGCTTCTTCGTCTTCCTGGGGGCCTCCCACCTCCTATTCTACAGAGTGAACCTCACCCCCTGCTCCCCTCTCCAGTCGTAACTCGTTCTAGTCAGTTGCATCTACCTCATTCGCCACCTTCTCCTAGGGATCAGCCTCGGCTGCCTCGGGGTCAACAGGATCCTTCTCCATGATTTCATTGATCACCGCCATAACTTTAGGCGGTATGGCTGCATCAAGAAGGCTGACCACTGACTCTGGCATGTTCTCACCTTCTATTGACTCCACTCCTGAAAGCACTGCGGAGGGGTCTCGGGCTTCAGCAAGGCCTCATTCTAGCTCCTCGGGTTGGACCCCCTTAGAGGATTCGCCAGGACCAGATGCTGGGAAGGCTGGAACTGGAGGAGGCAGATCTGGTACCTCTAACCGCTTCCCAGCTACCTCCCTAGAAGGACCTGCTCCATCATTTTCGCTACGAGACATCTCCGCAGCCGGTGACATGACATCTTCTTTATCCCAGCCAGCGATGCTGGAGAGATCAAATGGGGGAGGAAGAGCCTCTACACTCTGATAGGAGGCAAAGAAGTATCCCTTGTTAAAAGAGGCTTCCATCTTGGCCTGGAGGAGAAGGAAAGACCGACTTGGCTTCAAAGTCTGGTTCTCGACATCCAGAGCCTTCGCCTCTCCCTTCTAGTCATCCGGCTGGCTAGCTCGCCGCTTTGACCTGAGAGTTTCCTGATCAAAAGGCCGCTTCAACCTCTCATGGTCGCACTGAAGCTTATCCAACTGTGTCTCCATTCCCTGTTGGCTGGAGGTCATCTCCCGGACCAGGGTTTGAGCCTGCGTAAGCAACCCCATGGCTCGCTCATCCTCAGCCTCAGCCTCAGCCTCAGCCTCAGCCTCAGCTTCAGCCTTGGTTGCTCGATCGCAAAGGAAGGACACCTGATGCCCCATGGCTACCTGAAACTTGAAAGCCTGCAAAGAAAATTCATGTTAGAAAATGATAAATCAAGCTGCTGAATGAGGAAGTAAACGCAACGATTACCTCGGCTAAAAGAGCAGACCCTTTGGTAATCATGATGTCCACAGGCATTGATGTCATCCTAGAAAGCCCGCCGTCTGGACAGGATGCAACAAATTGCTTCAGGACCTCGTTCTGACCCGTCGATTGCTGGTAAGGACGAGGAGGGGCGACCTCAAGAGTATCGATATCTGGCTCCCTGGGAACCTCGACTGCCCGGGGTACAACTGGATCAGCAGAGAGGGATAATGTGACTCGAGAAGCATCGGTTGAAGCAGAGGCTACTGGTAAGGGGGCAGGAGTTGACTTATTGGCGACTTGGGAGGCAGACCCTCTTTGGTTTAGAGCCTTTGCCTCCCGAGATGCAAGAAGAGCCATCTTGGACTTCACTTGGGAAGGTGATGAGGAAGGAACAAGCGGGGCAGTTACCTTAGTGGTTGACCCCCCTTCTTTGGAATAGCCGAAAGAGCTCCTATTGACGATCTGGAAGGAGAATGAGGGATCCCAGCTTGCTAGGCTTCACGAGAAGCTGAAGCAATAACAAATATTGTTAAGAAATGGATTAATAACA
The DNA here is from genome assembly GCA_032871835.1 of Dipteronia dyeriana. Lineage (NCBI taxonomy): Eukaryota > Viridiplantae > Streptophyta > Magnoliopsida > Sapindales > Sapindaceae > Dipteronia > Dipteronia dyeriana. The sequence continues at coordinate 48,807,069 of CM065297.1, forward strand.
TCAGAGCTAAACCATCAAACAATCCAAAAGCATGATAAAGCCAGATACTTACAAGAAACAACATCAGAGATTTGCAGGTACTTATTCTCCCTGTTAGGGTCGAAGGGGTCTGTGGTTGGGAACTTCAAATTAAGATAATTCCTGGCCAGGATGGTCTTCAACATATCTTCAGACTCAGCGGGCAAGGAATCCTGACCCTACAAGGGTTTGTCGCTAAAAGCGGTGGGAACCTCGAGCTCATGCCAGCCGATGAAAACAGATCTCCCCAGTCTCCCCCCACCAGTACCCACTTCTCTTTCCAAGTGGGGTCCTTCTTTGAAGCCCTGGGGATGATAAAGTTGAGCCTATTCTTAGCCTTGGCATAGACATGGCCTTGTGGAACCCCAGCCAGGCTACCTATCTGGAAAAAGAAGATGAGCTCCTCAGCCCCGGGCTCCCTGGTTACATTGCTCATCTCGCATTGCTCCCTCCATAATACAATGAAGCCGATTAGATGCCTCCAAAAGCCTGGCGTCAGTTGAAGCAGAGCCTGCTGAAGGGCATTGAGAGCCCACCGAAGGGTAGGGTGAAGAGGGAGCCTCACCCCACTCTCGAAAGCTGCGAAATAGATAGGAAGTACACCTGTGGGCAGGTTAAAAACGTCATAGTTCCTGTGGGGGACAATGAGGGAAACGGTGACAGGGATGCCGTATTTGTCCCGAAGATAGGTAATCGACTGAGGGTCGACGGTGGAATCTGAGATGACCCTGGGTTCAAAAGGAGGGATCACAACTGAAGGAGGCTCCACCACTGTGACCTGAACCCTCTCGACTGTGTCGACTCTCTCCCCGACATCAGAATCTTTGTCAACTAGGTTTAGATGATTGTCTGGCTAGTTCGAGAAGCCTGAGCCGATGGAGATGTTTCTGCTAGAACGACGGTGCTGACGGAGCGAGGAAGATTCTTCATTGCTCAAAATTCCTCGCACCTGTTTACGAGGAGCTAGGTTAAGGCCAATGGTGCCCTCAACCAAGGCGTCAATATTGTCTGTGGAAGTCGACATTAATGGGTAAGAAAGGTTTGAAAGCAAGCGGAAGATAGAGGGAAATAGGCAGAGAAAGCAGGAAAGAAGAAATTTGGAAATTTGAAAGTTTGAGATTTGAGAAAGTATGAAGAAAGTGATGGTAAGGCTGGGTTAAATAGAGGGTCATCGGGGATATCCTCGGGAAGATCACCTAGAGTCGTATTACAGCCGTCTTTCTTCAAATAACACACTGTTTCAAATTCAAATATTAGGTAATTAATGAGAAGATTTCGCTCTCATTAATTATCTTTAAGGAGGAAAAATTACTCAATTAAACAGGGAATCTGACTCCAACCCAACACTACCACCGGTGTTCAAGTCAGAGGGGACTTCTGTTAATTGTGAAATTTGACCAGGGGTCAAAGACAAATTTTGAACTTTCCCGCCACAAGTCGAAACCCATAATAGTCAATCATTTAGCCCAGAAAGATCATAAAGCCACCCCGCAGGAGAAGGAAAGACCGACTTGGCTTCAAAACTACCAGAAAACAAGCCAGGCGTGACCAGGACGAGCCCACATAAGAGTACTAGAACCCGGGCTTCTCCAAGCCTTCTATCAAGGAACCCCGGCTTTGAGGTCGAGCTCTACATCAGCCCCGTAAATGACAGAAGGGGCCTCCAAGCTCAAGAGACATCTGAGAGAAGCCTGCCAACCTCTTCAGAAGCCCACTGTCCCTACTGGACATGAATGAGGAATCACGTCTGAACCTGCACTGCCTCGGATACCTCTCAGGAATGCCTACAGGAACACCTCAAGCCCTTAAGGGCCAGGGAAAATCCATCTCAAGCTTCTAAGAACAGAGTCGGAGCATTGATCTACCGCGTTCTACGGGGTAATAGGCAGCTAGCTGGGTAGCCTCCATGACACCCTGTGCCACGATAACATACAAGATCATTTCTAGAAGATAACCATCATTAATCTCGTATACGTGCGAGCCAAGAGTTTGATTCCAAAGAGGAAACAAACTCATTCACGTTAATTGCTTCCGCTATGTACTCGGGGTCAATAACTTTTGAATAAAGGATCCTACCCGATAAGGAGAAAACGAATTCAAAGGATCATAGCGGGATATCAACCGATTCAAATCTACTTTGATCAAATATAAATAGATGTATAGAGAACAATATAGGATAGACAGAAAAACATACAAAAACAAAAAGAAGAAAGAAAAGAATAGGGAAAGGCTTAAATTATGTATTCAGAACACGGTCACCTTCGTTTCCACTATTCGACAGGCACAGAGTTGCCACCACCATACATCTTAGAGAGACTGTGAGCATGTAATAGAGTGATTTGTATTTTTAAAGCAATATATCAATAATCTAAGCTCCCATTTACTGTTATTGCGATCCAGCAACTTATCTATCTCTTAACAGGTCAGATACCAAGGGTATCGACCCCGGCCACCACTTTCGTGGTATTGGTCTCGAGGGTGTTAGCAGGAATTTCTCATCCCGAGCAAATTTCCTGTCAACAAAAGGATTTAAGATCAAGCAGGTACCTCGACAACAGAATCGTCGAGTTGACATCCTAGCCAAGATAGCTGCAAATGGTGGCCAGACCCTACCGCAGGGGGTCCCTCTTCAAGTGATCCCCTTACCCAGCACAGTGGCAGGTAATGAGACTTACACCCTGGATCGGCAACTATGCTGGATGGACCCAATAGTGGATTATCTACAAGATGAGAGACTTCCCGGGGAGCCTGACCAAGCTAGGAAAATCAAGAGGCTCTCAATCCGATATTGCTTGGTAGATGGGTACTTATACAGGAGGGGCAAATCCCTTCCTTTGCTTCGATGTTTCCACCCTGAAGATGCCAAATGGGCATTGAGAGAGGTTCACTCTAGGGAATGCGGGAACCACATTGGTAGGGAGGCTCTTGCATATCAGGCACTCCGCATGGGGTATTACTGGCCAACCATCCATCAAGATGCAAAGAACTTAGTACGATCCTGCGAAGCATGCCAAAAGACCGCAAACTTGAGTCACCTCCCACCAGAGCAGGGTCATACCTTAGCTCGCCTTACCCTTTTGCTATGTGAGGAGTCGATTTGATCGGACTGCTCCCTACTTCTCCTGGTCAAGCCAAGCATTCTATTGTGGCAATTGACTATTTAAAGATGGGTCGAAGCTGGACCGGTCTCCCAGATATCGGAAGAAAATACAACAAGATTCTTAAAAAATAATGCAGTTTGTAGGTTTAGGACCCCTCTTGTCATTATAGCTGACCTCGACAAGGAGTTTGATAATGGCCGGTTCAAAGACTTTTACGAGGGCGTGGAAATCGACCTTAGGTTTGCTTCAGTAGCCCGCCCCCAGACTAACGGGCTGGTGGAATCCACTAATACAACCATTAAAAAGTTGTTGATGAAGAAGAAGTTGTCACAGAAAAAAGACAGATAGGCAGAGGAGCTTCCCGAGGTTCTCTAGGTTTACCGTACCATGAGGAGAACGACCACCGGTGAAACACCTTATTCTCTGGCCTTCGGGGTTGAAGCAGTTCTTCTCGTCGAGCACAAACTAACCTCCTTTAGAGTCCAACATTTTGAACCAGGGAGCAATGAAGGTAAGCTTCGAGCTATCTTGGATCTCTTGGAAGAAAAACAAGATCGAATAGCTGAGAAGGTAGTAGTTTACCAAAGCAGGATTGCTAGATACTTTAACCGGAGGGTTAAAGCCTGAAACTTTATGGAAGGGGACCTAGTTCTCAGGAAAGTGACGTTGAATACCAGAAAGAGGTCAGACAGGGTCTTGTGGCCTAACTGGGAAGGGTCGTACTTAGTAAAGGTGGTGATCCGTAATAGGGCATACAAGCTCGAGGACATGAATGGCCGACTCATCGATCATACTTAGAATGCAAATAACTTGAGAAAATTCTACCCCTTAACAGAGGACTTATGAGCAGGCTACCTCCACCTAGTTTTTAATCTCCAGCAATAATGTACTCCTTTCTTTCTATCAATAAAGCATGTTTTTTCTCCATTCTCAACTTTGTTCTACAATGATTTGGGTCTACATGGAAAATTCTACATTATTGTCCCAAGATATGGGTTAGCCGAGGAAGCCCCTTTGCCACCCCTGATGCCTCAGCCGGGCACTATCCCCCGCTAGAAGGGATCTGAGTGTAAGAGCACAGTTGTCATCCAGATCTCGAGACTAGGAAATAGCTAGATAGTCCTCATAATGCCTTGGTTGAGCTACCACCTCCAAGAAGGATCTAAGTGTAACAGCACAGTTGCCATCCAGATCTCGAGACCAAGAAATAGCTAGATAGCCCTCATGATGCATTGGTCTGGCTACCACCCCCAAGAAGGATCTGAGTGTAAGAACACAGTTGCCATCCAGATCTTAAGACCAGGAAATAGCATGATAGCCCTCCTGATGCCTTGGTCGGGCTACCACCTCCAAGAAGGATCTGAGTGTAAGAGCATAGTTGTCATCCAGATCTCGAGACCAGGAAATAACTAGATAGCCCTCCTGAGGCCTTGGTCAGGCTACAACCCCCAATAAGGATCTGAATGTAAGAGCATAGTTTCTATCCATATCTCAAGACCAGGAAGTAGCTAGATAGTCCTCCTGATGTCTTGGTTGCCATCCATATCTCAAGACCAGGAGAGGGCTAGATAGCTCTCATTGATGCCTCACTTGGGCTATAACCCCCTAAAGAGGCTCAAGAGTGGAAAGCTCTTTTACTTAAACTTTAATGTCCCAGTCACTATTGGTCGATAATTCTCCGTGCATATGTGGTTGCTTACTGAGACAGGTGTGGACTAGCCATCAATCACACAAGGGGACTATTCATTAAAGTTATTGAGCTACAAGTTTCTATCAAGAGTCGAAAAGCTTGAGCTAGGTATCTACTTTCACACTTAAGCAGTTTTCCTATCTTGTTACTTTTCCTAAGCTAAGCCAGGTTGCTATAGAGGCTGAACCTAGATGGAGATCAGAAAGAAGCAAGTACATGCAAATAAAAAAATTGAACCATATCTAAAATTAAATTCCATTAAACGAATTGGGGAGCCTATCCCCTGGTAAGGCTACAACAATCAAACAAGGAGCCTCACCGCTGGTTCCGGGCTACCTAAAAAAAATGATGATGATGATCAAGCATGAGTAAAGATGGAATGCCCACCATTCTTTCCGAGCATTCAGAACAAGCTATAAGAAGACGGATTTAAACTTTTACGTCCTTCTGATTTCCTCTAGCTTCTCCTCCTTCTGGATGAACCTCGCCCATTACTCCTCTTTTTGGTGTTCGCTCATCCCAGATAGCCACCTCCGCCATCTCTTCTTAAGGATGCTCCTCGATTGCCTGTTTTTCAGCTCAGTCCTCCTCTAAGACCTCATTGACCACCGCCATAACTTCTGGAGGAATGACTGCGTAAAGAAGGTTGGCCATTGACTCTGGCATAACCTCTCCAACTGTTGGTTCCTCCCTTGAAGGCACCTTAGAGGGACCTCGGACTTCAGTAGAGCCTCCTTTTGGTTCCGCGAGTTGAACCCCACTCAAAGATTCTCCGGGACCTGATGCTGGAAAGGTCGGGAAAGGCGGATGCAGATCTGATATTTTAGGCTGCTTCCCAGCTTTATCTCCAGTAGAAGGACCCACTTCGTCATTGTTGGGGCGAGACATCTCTGTAGCCCGAGACATTATTTCTTCCCTTTCCCAGCCGATAATACTAGAAAGGTCAAATGGGAGGGGGAGGTCTTCAGTGACTTGGAAGGAGGCATAAAAATACCCCTCGCTAAATGAGGCTTCTACTTCAGCCTGAAGCTTGGCAACTTGGGCCTGCAGACCTTGGTTCTCAACATCCAGTGCCTTCGTTTCCTCCTTACAATCATCCCTTTGACTGGCTCGACACTGAGACCAAAGAGTTTCCTGATCAAAAAACCATTTTAACCTCTAACAGTCGCACTAAAGCTCGGCTAGTTGTGTTTCCATTCCTTTCTGGCTAGAGTCACTCTTGGACCAAGGCTTGAGCCCGCGCCAGCTATCCCATGGCTCGCTCAGCCTTAGCTTCAGCCCTAGCTGCCCGATCGCAGAGAAAGGATACCTGGTGACCCATTGCTATATTAAACTTGAAAGCCTGGAAAATATGAAACAAAGGTTAGAAAGCGATCAAAGCTCGCAATCACAGAAAATAAAGGCGATGGCTACCTTGGCCAGAAAGGGCAGACCCCTTGGTAACCAAAATATCCATAGGCATGGAACCCATCCTAGAAAATCTGCCACCCGGGCAAGATGCAACAAACTGCTTCAAAACTTCATCCTCACTAATAGAGCCCGGCTGATGGTGGGGGCGAGTAGGGGGAATCTCAGGAATACCAGCCTCAAAATCCCCTTAAGCCTGAACAACTTAAGATGCAGATAGAACAGTCGAAGAGATGGGTAATGTGACTGAAGAAGCAACAAATGTAGTGGGGGGCACTGAGGAGGGGGTGGAGGTGGTCATATCAACAGCCTGAAGAGCGGGCCCTCATCGATTTATAACTTTAGCAGCCCACAATGTAAGAATAGCCATCTTAGATCTCATCTAAGAAGGTGATGAAGCAAAAGCAGGTGATACCGTGGCTAAAAGGGTCGGTCCTCTTTTCTCCATGGTAGCCAATAAGGTGCCCTGGGACGATCTGATAGAAAGGGAAGGAGTTTGGACTTGTCTGGCTTCACGGGAAGCTGGAATAACCATAAAAACTGTTAAAAAAAAAGAAGAAAAGAATGATGTCTGAGGCAAATCAACTAACAAAACAAAGCATAATAACTTAATATTACTCACGAGGAAGATCTGCAGATACTTAGGTTCAGATAATTCCTGACGAGGATAGTCTTCAGCACAACCTCGGACTAGGCAGACAGGGATTCCTGGTCCCAGGAGGGTTTGTCGTTGAAGGCGGAGGGAACTGCGAACCCATGCCCGCCGATGAATATGGAGCTTCCCTAATCTTCCCCCGCTAATATCCAATTTTCCTTCCAAGCTGGGTCTTTTCTTGAAGCACCTAGGATGATGAAGTTGAGCTTGTTATTGGCCTTCACATAGAACTTTCCCTGGGGACCACCAAACAAACTCTCGATTTTAAAAAGGTAGGCCAGTTCTTCTGCTCTGGGTTCCCGGGTGACCTTGCTCAGCTCGTACTGTTCCCTCTACAGCACGAGGAAGATAATCAGATGCCTCCAGAAGCGGGGCATCAGCTGAAGAGAAGCTAGTTAAAGAGCGTTAGGAGCCCACAGAAGAGTAGGGTGAAGAGGGAGTCTGACCCCGTTCTCAAAGGCTGCCAAGTGAATCGGGAGCATGCCTACGGGAGGATTAACAATGTCATAGTTTATATGGGGAACTGTGAGGGTGACACCTTTAGGAATGCCATATTTATCCCGAATGCGGTTGATAGATTGCGGGTCAACAGTAGAGTCGGGGATAACCTTAGATTTAAAAGGAAGAAGCTTCGCTGAAAGAAGCCCAGCCACCGTAATTTGAACCACCCCAGCGGCGTCCACTATCTCTCCTACATCGGAATCCTCATCAACTTAGTTCAAAGGGTTTTCGGGTTGATTGGAGAAGCCTGAGCCTATCGAAACATTCCTACAGGAGTGGCGGCGCTGATGAACCAGGGAAGAGTCTTCGTCTCTCGAGATTCCTCGCACCCATTTCTGAGGAACCAAATTAGTGTCGCCAGTGCCCTTACCATGGCTTCAATGTTGTCAGAGGAATTAGACATTGTTGAATGAAAAGAGCTTGAAGGTGGGTGAAAGATAGTGACAGGGTCGGAGAAGACAGTAAGAGAGAAGGGTTTTTGAAAGTTTGAATATCAAAAGAAAGTGTGAAGAAAGGGACGGTGAGCCCAGGATCAAATAGAGATAGAATAGCCATTAACATCACTAAAATCTTCGGTAAGATCACTTAGAATCTCGGAGCTCCCGCAACGTTGCAGGACTATTTCAGGGATCGTACCAATCCGTCCATGACACGTCACCTAAACAATTAATGAGAAGATTTCATTCGAGATTCCTAGTAATTACTTTGTAACGGTAAATTTCCCAAATAAAAAGGGAATCTGACTCCAACCCCAACTCTACCTCCAGTGTTCAAGTCAGAGAGGACTTCTGTTAATAGTAAAATTTGGCTAGGGGTCAAAGACAAATTTTCCACTCTTCTAGATCTAGTCAAAGCCCAAATTGGATATTCATGAGACCCCGGGCAGACCATAAAACTACCCCTTAGAAGCTAGGAAGGATCACCAGGCTTCGGAAGCACTCAAAGTGAAGCCCGACAAGCAAAGCAAGCTCCCTCCAGGTTAAGGCTTCCAGATGTCAAACTTAATTTAAAGCCTAAACTGAAAGCCTACCAACCTCTCCAAGAGCCCACTGTCCCCTCCCATTACGAGGAGAAAGAGGGCCTCTAAGTGTATCAGATCCATGCTACCTCCCAGGAATGTCTATAGAGACATCTTAAGCTCCAAAGGGTAGATCCCAAGATTTTGAGAACATAACCAAAGCATGGATATAACTCACTCTACGAGATGATGAGCAACTAACTCGGTGACCTCCAAGAAGAATCATGCTGTGAATACCCACAGGATCATATCTACGTAATAACCAACATTAATTCAACGTACGTGTATGTCAAGAGTTTGATTCCAAAAAGGTAACAGACTTATCTTTGTCAACAATATCATCGTGTCTGTTATTAACTCGAAGTCAACAACTTTCAAATAATTGATCCTGCCTGATAAGGAGGGAACAGATTCATAGGATCGTGGCGGGATATTTGTGAGTTAAAACCTACTTGGACAAAGGATAAATAGGGCCAAGCATGGCAAGGGTGAGCAGGGACAAAATAGAAAAGGGCAGAAAGCAGAGTAAAAAAGAGAGAGAAGTACGTCTGGTCTAAATTCTATAATCAGAACATGGCTATCGTCATATCTACTATTCGACAAGCACAAAGTTACCACCTTCCTATGTCCTAGAGAGATTATGAGTTTATGTGAGGGAATTTTGTGTACCACAAGTGATCAATAATAAAGTTCTCATTCGCTATAGTCATTCAAACTTTCGTTTCTGTCTAAGCAGATTAGGTATCCAAAGTATCGACCCTGGTCACCACCTCCGTGGTAGTGGTCTTGAGGGTGTTAGTTGAAATTTCTCATCTTGAGAAAATTTCCCGTTAACAAATTCATTTAAAGAATAATAAAATAATATAATTGTAAAAAAACCAAAACAATAATAAAATTTATTTTGAAATACTGAATTGTTTTTATTTTTTTTAATTATTGAATTGTTTTGTTGCTAATTTTTTTAATTCTTAATTTTCAATTCTATTTTTTAAAATTATTTTATTAGTTTTTATTTCATATTTTGTTTCTTTACAAACAATTAGTGGTACCATTAGGGAGCATAACTCATGTGTTCGAGGGTAATAAGGTCATTTAATTGATATTTTGATGGTCAAAGTACTTAACTAACGGAATTCCTAATGGTCAAGGGGCAAAATGTCTAATATTTTGGTTTTCAAGGGGGATAATGACCATTATTGAAATTAGAGGGGGTAAAGTGTCTAATATTTTACTTTTCTAGGGGAGAATGATCATTACTGAAACTAGAGGGGGCAAAGTGTCTAATATGGTAAACTACAGGGGGGGAAATGATTATATCCCTTTACCTTTCTGAATATAGTTACTTTTTCAAAAGGGTTAACAACACCATTAAACCCTGAACTATATGTGAGTTTGTGATTTACCCCATAAACTTTGTTTTTAGCTAGTAAACCCCATTAGCTCTCTTTAACCAACAACAAGTGATAGAATGGGAACAGAATCCAGTTCTCGTCCATCTTCTCGTGACATGCACCTAGTGTGTAGTTTTAAGTAAGGGCAAAAATAAAATATTTTTTTTATAACAAAATTAAAAGGGTTAACAACATCATTTCCCCTGAACTATTCGCGGATTTTCCATATGCCCCCTATACTTTGTTTTAGACTGTAAACCCTATGTTGTATTTAAAAATAAATAAATAAATGTGGAGATCCAATTTTTTTTTTCAAAATTGAACCCAAAACCATTATCAACCACCGTCACCACCATTAACCAAGGCTAACCAACCCCATCGTCAACCGCCATCACCAGTGTCAAGATCAAACCCAGAAGCTCCAGAAACCTCACAGTCAACCACCACTACAGCCGTCCAGATCAAAACTAAAAGCACCAGTTCAGATCAAACCCATCGTCAACCTCCCACTATCACCATCTCCATCAGTTTTCCAGAAGCATTAGAAATCAAATCCTAACCCTTAAATCCAATGCCCACCGCCAAATCAAACCCATCCATCTCCAAAACCCAAACCCACCACCATTCATCTCAACTGTAACCATAACCCTTTCTATCTTTCCACCAAAACCCAAACCATGAGGAGATCAGCCATCCCTCCGTTAAGGGAAAAGAGAAGGTAATCTCAACTGTAACCATAACCCTTTCTGTCTTTCCATAAAAACCCAAACCACGAGGAGATCGGCCATCCCTCCGTTAAGTGAAAAGAGAAGGTAATTGAAGGAGAATGACCTTACAAGAGAAAGAGAGAGAGCTACAATGGCCTGATTTTAAGGGAGGGAGGGGAGGGGGGGGGGGGGTGGTGGCTAGGGTTTGGGTGTTTGAGAAGATAGTGATGTGAAGAAGATGAAGTTTGATAATAAAATTGGAATAAAATGTGGAGATCAAAAAACTTTTAGTGTTTTTCAATTTACTTTTTATTAGGTGGAGATCCAGATTGGATCTCATTATTTATTTATTTTTTAATTTAGAGGCAAAAAAGTTTAGGGAGCAAATCACAAACTCACAAATAGTTTAGGGAGCAATGGTGTTGTTAACCATGTAATTTATTTCTTATAAAAAAAATTCTAATTTTGCCCATATTTAAAAACACACGTGAGGCACATGTGACGAGAACATGGACAAAAATTGGGTTCCGTTACCATTCTGTCACTTGTTGCCAATTAAATAGAGTTTATGGGCTTTACTGGCTAAAAAAAGGTATAGGGCCAAAATCGCAAACTCGCGAATAGTTCAGGGGGAAATGGTGTTGTTAGCCCTTTTCAAAATTCTAACGTTACCTTTAAATAAAACTATTCTAGAATGTTGTTTTTTTATATATTTTTTTTTAGGGAAATTGGTCTAATGATCAAAGATATTGTTCTTGTTTTGGATTCCTTATCTAATTTTACATTTCGTTTTGTTTCTAAAGCTACCAATAGAGTGGCTCATAGTCTATGGATGTTAAAATTACCCATCGATCTAAGAATCCTTGCCATCCTGTTATAGATAGGTGTAACTACAATTTATATTATGGTGTGAGGTCAATATTTTTTAAAATACCTGATTTAATTTCGGGACTGGTACGGGATTTTAAATCCCTTAACCATCCCCATAAAACCATACCCGTTATTGTGTGTATGTATGTGTATGTGTGTGTATATATATATATATATATATATATATATATTAACTTTCTAATACATGATCACGTACAATTTTTTTGTACAGTTTTACTCTTTCTAATTGGTTTTAATCTATGTGTTAATAGCCAAATTTGGCTAGGACCAAAGAGAAATTTTCAGCTCCCCTGGCCCGGGTCCAAGCCCGAGATTACCCACCACGGAACCCCGGGATTGAGCTTTGGTGCCATTCCAAAGAAATGAAGAAAGGTCACTGAGCTCACGAAGCATCCAAGGTGAAGCTCGACACTAACGAATTGAACTCTTTATGCCAAATCATGGCTCCCCCGAGGTCGAAACTACCTCATAACCTTCCCAAAAACCCACATTTCTCTGTAGACTTAAGTGAGAACCTATTATGCAACGGGCCCATACCTCAGGATTGCTTTATCTAGCTGAGAGTAGATTCAGACTTATCTAAACAGGTAGCAGGAAACTCTCCAAAAGTCACGTTGCCACTAAAAGGTGCCAATAGGGTCATCCCAAGCTCCAACGGACCTGGAAAGGTCAGACCAAGCTCCTAGTACTAAAACCAGAGCACAGATTTACCTCGTCCTACGAAACAGTGAACACCATACTCGACGACCTCCATGAAGAATCACGCCATGAAGGCACACGGGATCATATCAACACCCAATAAACATTAAATTGCCACGAACGTGCAGGGCAAAAGATTGAGTCCAAAGAGGAAACAAACTTATCTCCAATAAAGATATTTTTAACTCCATCATTAATCCAATGTCAATGACTTTTAAATAAAATATCTCGCCCGATAAGAAGGGAACGGATTCGGAGAATCATGGCGGGAGATTCACAAAGTTTAACCTGCGTGAACCATGTATAAATACGCCCAAGCATGATGAAAGAAGGGAGAGAAAAAGTGACAAAAAAGCATACATAATAGGAGATTCTTCTCGGGCCTAAATTATGTGATCAGAACATGGCCATCGTTATTTTCCAATTCTCGACAGACACGAGGTTGCCACCATACTGTACCCCAGTGAGGTTGAGGATATTTGAGGGACTTTTGTACGATATTTATTATCAATAACAAAGCCATATTATTATTCCCTTTCTTATTGCATTAAAATTCATGTTGAACACTTATCTTTACTCAAGAAATCTAGGTACCAAATGTACCTATTCTGGCCATCACCTTCGTTGTAGTGGTCTCAAGGGTGTTAATCGGAATTTCTCATCTGGAGCAAAGTTTTCAATAACACTTTCTCGTACGGTCTATGGGGACCCCACACCACCATTTTTACATTTACAAGTTTATTGCTTTGCACTGATTATGAGGCTTTGCCCCTCCTAAGTACAACCCGAAACCTCGAAACATTAGGTTTCCCCCTCGACCAAGAAAGGGCAGAAGAAGGGAAGGAAATCCAAGCATCACATGCCCGCCTCGTATCAGCCAGACTTGGAGCGAACTCCAACCCTTTAGACAATGAACTAAACTATGATCAACCAGCATGTTGGGGCCATCGTGGAGAATGTCTGCATCCGTCTAGCTGTAGAAGAAATTTCTCCACAGTTGGTAGATCTTTGTACCCGAGGAGAGGCGAGCAGATCCACTGCCAGGCAACCTGCCTTTGATCGGCTGTGACCTCTTCCATCTGTCCCTGCCCACAATAGGACATGACCCACAACTTCTATCCAGGACAGGCTAGGGCCCATGACCCCAGTCCAAGACAGGCCGACCTACTATCAACCCAGGCAGGTCAAGTCAGCAGCTGAAGCTCCATCGAGGGCACATCGCATCCTCCATTGACCGATGATTTCCAGAAAGTAACCTTGACCAAAAACCGATGGTAGCCATTAAACTGCGCAAGCATAGCCAGCTTCTAAAGATGACAAAATGGAAGTGTCCAGCTCATCAGAGGATCTGACAACGAGAGCTCTGAGGTCAACTCTAAGAAGCACGAAAATAATCACTTGAGGGATCAACTGATTAAAATACAGAAGTAGATCCAACAGTTAAAAAGAGGGAAAGGTAAGAAGGTCAAGAAGAACCTCTGAGTGAGATGAACGCTCACTTTACCAGAAAGATTTGGGAGGTAGAGCTTCCATCAGACAAGTTCTCAGGCACGGAGGACCTTTTGAGCCACTTAGAGAGCTTCATCCAACAGATGGAGGTCTAGAACACAACCAGGGTTACCATGTGATGGATGTTCCCTACCACTCTAACAGACTATGCCAATACCTGGTTCAGAAAGTTGCCAGCTGGAAGTGTGGACTCCTTAACGAGGATATCAACGGATTTCTGCTCACAATTCCAAGGTGTCAAATCTAGATCAAAGGATCCCACCCATATACAAAACGTGATTCAGGAAATAGGAGAAACCCTCCGGGCTTATGTGGAACGGTTCCACAAGGAGGTTATTCAAATGGGAGGCATTACATAGAAGGAGACTCTAGCCAACTTTTGTAGAAATCTGTGTGCAGGAAAGCTATTCTGATCATTCGCCAAGCACGTTCTAGAAACCTACTAAGAAGCATATGATGGGGCTTTAGAGCAGATAGAGATCGAGGAACAGTTAAAAGTCATGATGGAGCACGACGACATGAGAGCAGCGAAGCGTGAAAAGAAATAGGCACCTAGGTCCGTATCGGTTCAGAGGATTCAGAACAAACCCCTTAATAGGTCTACATACCATCCTCCCCCGATTCAACCTCAATGGGATCGGTTTCCAGTAAGGAAAACTCTTCCCCGGGTTTCCCCTCCTTCAAAGGGGGTAGCTCCCATAACCTGAGAAGAGAGGGGGTTCGACCATTATACCCCACTGAATGTATCTTGGGAAACGATCTACCTCGCCATTCAAGATAAATGGTTGCAAAGGAAACCGGCACCAATGAAAGCGCCAATCGATGTCAGGAACCGCTACAAGTACTGTGACTTCCATGAAGACATAGCGCATAACACATCAGAGTGTTACAGCCTGCGTAACCAGATAAGAGCTCTAGTAAGGGGAGGATGCTTGGTAGAGTTCCTACAACAAGTCAAATACAACATCCAGATAAGGAAGGAGGTGTAAGCAAAGATCAAGGAAGATAAGGAGAAACGAAGAGGTAAACAGAAGGATTTGATGCAGCAAATCCAAGTCATCCATACTATCAGTGGAGGTCCCACCTTGGTTGGATCCTCAAACAATGCTCGGAAGAACCATGCGAGGAAGATTCACCGCGTGGAGGAAGGTCGAAGCATTTTTAAGTTGGAACAGAGTATTGCAGGCACTTCTCAGTCGGCTCAGATTATCTTCTCCGCGGTGATCGCTTATAGCATTGTTCAGCCCCACGACGATCCGTTAATGGTCATAGTATAGATCACTAACTGTGAGGTCCATCGCGTGCTTATCGATTCCGGCAGTAGTTTGGATGTATACTTTGGAAAAACTTAACCTGAAACAGTGGTGCTATAACAGCTGCACAACTCCTTTGTATGGTTTCACAGGCGACTCTGTTATGCCAGTGGGATCGAAGATACTCCCTGTGATCGTAGGAACCGCACCCCTCTAACAAAATATAATGACAAACTTTGTTGTAGTTGATCTTCCAACGGCTTACAATGCAATACCAGGAAGGCTATTCCTATCAGCCATTAAGGGAATCTTGTCAGCCTACCATAACACATTGAATTTTCCAATCGGGAACCAAGTAGGCAAGGTACGTGGTGACCAGTTAGCTGCCAAAAAATATTATACGGTCTCTTCTAACCCGAAAGTACTGGTAAGACCATTCTTATAAGTGTCCACGATCCAAAACCAGGAAGTAGTAGGGATGAACCAGGAGGATTCAGAGCCCACTGATCATCCAGAAAGTGATTCCCAGGTCATGGAAGAAGAAAGGCAATTGAGTGAATAGGTCAATGGATAAGCTGTTAACAAGTTGGAAGAAGTGCCAGTCAGAGAAGATGACCCAACCAAAGTGGTAAAGGTTGGGGCTACACTTAAAGCTGGGTTAAAAGAGGGATTAATCAAGTTACTCCGAAAGTTCAACGATATTTTTGCATGGAGCCATGATGAGATTCCAGGGATCCCCTTGTCTTTGTGTTAATAGCGAAATTCGGCTAGGGGACCAAAGAGAAATTTTTTACTTTCCTAGCTCAAATCAAAGCCCAAGTTTACTATTCATTGAACCATGGGTGAGCTATAAACATACCCCGCAGAAGCAAAGAGGGGTCTTAGGGCTTCATAACTATCAGGAATGGAGCCCGACATGATCAGGTTGAGCCTTTCACGCCTACCTTGGAATTCAGACATAGCCCGATACGTGGTTATCCAGGCTTCCCGAGATCACCTATCCCGAAACCCCGGTTCCTGGGGTCGAGCTTCAATACCACCCTTT
The DNA here is from genome assembly GCA_032871835.1 of Dipteronia dyeriana. NCBI lineage: Eukaryota > Viridiplantae > Streptophyta > Magnoliopsida > Sapindales > Sapindaceae > Dipteronia > Dipteronia dyeriana. The sequence continues at coordinate 48,822,954 of CM065297.1, forward strand.
GACAGCAAGGAAAGGTCTTTGAGCTCAGGAAGCACTTGAAGTAAAGCCCGACAAACAAAGTGAGCTTTTTCCAGAGGTCAAATTTAGCCCGTAGCCTGAACCAGAAGCGCACCAACCTTTCTAGAAGCCTATTGTCCCCACTAGATACAAAAAATGAGCCTTTAAGTGGATATGATTCGTGCTATAGCTAATGCTCCGATTCGCTAAGGGAAACTTTCAACCTACCTAGACATGAAAGAAGAAACTGGCCTAATCCACACTTCCCCAGAAATTGCCCACAAGGCCGTCCCAAGATTCTGGGACCAGAACTAAGGCATAGGACTAGATCATATCTACACTCCAACGAACATTAAAACTCTGCATACATGTAAGGTAAGAGATTGTGTCCAAAGAGGAAACAAACTTATCTCCACCAACGATAGTCTTGAGTCCGTTATTTATTCGAAGTCAACTACTTTTAAATGGAGGACCCTGCCTGATGAGGAGGGAACAGATTTAGAGAATCATGGCGAGAGATACACCAGTTCAAATCACTTGGACCATGTTTAAATAAAAGAAGTGTGAGGACGAAGAAAGAGGGACATAGATCAACAGATAGAACATAGATTGAGAGAATTAATCTAAGCCTAAATTCTGTCATCAGAACACGGCCACCATTATATCTACTATTTGACAGGAACAAGGTTGCCACCCTCCTATGCCCTAGAGAGCCTGTGAGTGTATTTGAGAGATTTTTGTATACCATAAGTAATCAATAATAAAATTCTCATTTGCCATCATAATAGCATTCAAATATTCATTTCCATCCTAACAGTTTAGGTATCTAAGGTACTGACCCCGACCACCACTTCCGTGGTAGTAGTCTCGAGGGTGTTAGTTGAAATTTCTCATCTTAAGCAACCTCGTTAACACTTTCTGGCGCCATTTGTGGGAACAAACCACACCATTTTTTTACACTTACAAATTTATTATTTTGCAGTAATTATGAGGCTCCGCTCCTCACAGGGACAACCCGAGGCTTCGAAACAGCCTTCAACGGCAACAACATGAAAGGCCCCGAAAAAAGGAAAAAAATCTAGGCATCGTAGCAAAATTCGGGTTCAACCAACCCTTGCATGGGTTTCTGGTCCTCTATGATGAGCCAAGCCATGCTCGATAAGCACGTGGCGACCCTTGTGGAAAATATCCTCCTTTGTCTGCTCGCTGAGGGCATCGCGGTCCAACTAACAACCTAACACACAGGGTGAGCCGAGCAAGCCCGGAGCCAGGACACTTGCCTTCGTTCATCTGGGACCTCCTCATCTGGAGCCCACTTATGAAGGGGCCGGGCTTTAACCATCATGCCGGGATAGATTAGGGCCTATACCCACAGTTCAGGGTGAACAATCATATTACCAACCCAAACGAGTTAAATCTGCAGCAAATGCCTTGCCGCAGGAACAATAAGAGGCTCATTTCCCTATGGCCTCAGGTAGAGAAGATCGGCCTAAAGAGGAAGGTTGCCGAAAAAGCCTCCTAGCAGACCCCGCTCATAAAAATAACCGGGTGGAGGTCGTTAGCTCATCGGAGGAATATGATAGCGAGGAATCCAAGATCAACTCAAAGAAACCCAGAAACAAGCGTCTAAGAGATCAGCTGATAAGGCTGCAGAAAGTGGTCAAGTAGATGAAGGCAGGAAAGCACAAGGAGGACAAGAAAGATCCGTTGAGTGAGATAAATGCTCTGTTCACTAGAAGGATCCGGGAGGTAGAGCTCCCGTTGAAATTTAAGATGCCGATTGATAAATTCTTCGGAATGGAAGACCCCTTGAGCCATCTGGAGAGCTTCGTCCAGCAAATGGAAGTCCAAAATACCACCTTGGCTGCTATATGCAAGATGTTTCCTACCACCTTGATTGATTACGCCAAGACTTGGTTCAGAAAGCTACCTGCTGGTAACATAGATTCGTTTACAAAGTTGTCACCGATTTTTGCTCTCAGTTCCAAGGGGTCAAACCGCGTCTGAAGGACCCCATACACCTACAGTATATGATTTAGGACCGAAATGAGACGCTTCGGTCATATGTTGAACGCTTCCATAAGGAAGTCATCCAGATGGGGGTCTTCCTTATGAAAGAAACCCTGGCCAATTACAGAAGGAACCTGTGGGCGGGTCAGCTTTTCTGATCCTTTAACAAGCGATCTACAGAGACCTACCAGGAGGCCTACGACCGGGCTCTAGAGCAAGTCGAAATTGACAAATATATTAGGATCAAGATGGCACATGACAATATGAGAATGGCAAAGCGATAGAAGAAGGAAACACCCATGCCAGAGCCAGCTCAGAAAAACCAGAATAAACCCCCCAGTAGGTCGACATACAATTTTCCCATTTCTCAAACCTGCCAAGAGAGGTATCCAGTAAGGAGAACTTCTCTGTGGGTTTCGCCTCCTCCTCCTCCTCCTCCTCCTCCCAGGACGGTAGCTCCTATAGCTCAAAACGAGAGAGGGTACAATCATTACAGTCCCCTTAAACGTATCCCGCGAAACAATTTATCTCTCTATTTGGGATAGGGACTACTACAGAAGCCTACACCAATGAAAGCTCTGGTTGATAGGAGAAATCAACATAAGTATTGCGACTTCCATAAAGATGCGGGACACAACACTAAAGAGTGCTATAACCTATGCAATCAAATTAAGGCTCTGATAAGAGGAGGATGTTTGATAGAGTTCTTGCAGCAGGTCAGAGACAATATTCTGACTAGAAGGGAAGTAAAAGCCGAGATCCGTGAGCATGCTGAGAAGAGAATGAGGGAACATACAGATCTGATGTAACAAATTCATGTGATACATACCATCAGTGGAGTGCCCACTCTGGCTAGTACCTCCAATAATTCAAGGAAAAACCACGTGAGGAAGATCCCTTGTATAGATGAAAGGTGAGGTATCCTTAAGGTCGACTAGAGCCCGACCAACCCCTCCCAGATCTTATAGATCATTTTCACCAAGGCTGATATCTGTAACACCGTACAACCTCATGATGACCCCATGGTAGTCACGGTATAGATTGCCAACTGTATGGTCCATCACGTGCTTGTTGACACAGGCAACAACGTCGACATCCTCTTCAAAGATACCTTGGAAAAACTAAATTTGAAACAATGGTGTTACAATAGCTGCACCACCTTGCTATATGGATTCACTGGGGACTCGATCATACCTAAGGGATCAAAGATCCTTCCAGTAATTGTTAGAATATCACCTCTCCAGCAAAATGTTATGACAGACTTCGTGGTGGTAGATACCCTGTCGGCCTACAATGCGATACTGGAAAGACCTTTCTTGTCATCTTTAAAGGGAGTTCTGTCCATTTACCATAGCTTTCTGAAGTTCCCAGTAGGAGACAAGGTGGGGGAGGCACAGGGTGACCGGCAAGCAGCCAGGAGATGTTATGCAATGTCTGCCAACCCAACAGCTCTATCAAAGCAACTTGCACAAGTAACAACGATCCAGGATGAGGCAACACTTGGATTGACCTTGGAGGATGTAAAACCCACAAATCACCCAGAGGATGACCCCATGGTGCCAAACGAAGTGGAGCAGATGAGGGAATGGGCCAACAGTCATCTAATGGATAAGCTATAAAAGATTCCTATCTGGATGGGTAATCCCTAGAAGGTCGTCAAAGTCGAAGCCACATTTGAATCGGGAGTAAAGGAGGGTTTGATCTGGCTCCTCAGAGAATTCAATGACATCTTTGCCTGAAGTCACGACGAGATGCCTATGATCCCGATGTCTTTGGTTGCTCACCGATTGGCAGTGGATCCGACCTTCAAGCCTATCAAACAAAAAAGGCATCACTTTAACGCCGAAAGAAATGCTGCGGCTTGGGAAGAAGTGGACAAATTGACCAAAGCGGGCTTCATCAGAGAGGCATGCTACCCAGAACGGATCGCCAACGTGGTCATGGTTACGAAAGAAATGGGAAGTGGCGCATGTACGCCGATTACACCGACCTCAACCAAGCATGTCCGAAAAACAGTATCCCTCTACCAAAAATCGATCAGTTGGTTGACTCCACATCTAGAAACAAGCTACTGAGCTACATGGATGCATTCTCAAGATACAACCAGATTATGATGCACCCCGTCGACCAAGAAAAGACCAGCTTCATCACTGGGCAGAGTTTGTATTGCTATAAGGTAATGTCGTTCGGGCTCAAGAATGCGGGAGCTACATATCAACGGTTGGTCAATCGGCTGTTCATGCCTGAAATTGGAAAGTCAATGGAGGTGTGCATCGATGAAATGATCACCAAGTCGTCAATGGCTGAAAGCCATCAGGATGACCTTCGCAGAACTTTTATGATCCTAAAGGAAAACCAGATGAGATTGAACCCCTTCAAATGGACCTTTCAAGTGATTGTGGGGAAGTTTCTAGGCTTCATGGTTCATGAGAGAGGCATAAAGGCTAACCCAGAAAAGATCAACACTATCTTGGACCTAGAGTCCCCCACATTGTTTAAACTTGTTCAAGTCTTGACCTGGCAAGTACCAACGCTAAACAGGTTCATTTCTCGGTCTACCGATAAATGTCTCCCATTTTTCAAAGCCATCATGCGGGGAAGGAACATGAAATGGGACCAGAAGAGTGAGCAACCTTTTCAAGCCTTGAAGAAATATCTTTCAAGCCCTCCGTTACTAGTCAACCCAAGTCATGGAGAAGAGCTACAAATCTACTTGGCCATTTCAGAGACTGCAGTAAGTGGGGCCTTGGTAAAGGAATTTGGAGATAGGGTCCAAAGGCCTATCAACTACGTGAGTCATGCTCTATCCAAACCAGAAAGGAATTATACCCTTCTGGATAAGCTCACTTATGTCATGATGACCTTGGCAAGGAAGCTCTGTCCTTACTTTCAAGCTCACTCAATAGCAGTAGTGACGGACCAACCCCTCCGTCAATTCATGCAAAAGCCGGATGTGTTCGGAAGACTGCTTTTGTGGGCATTGGAGCTTACTTAGTTTTATTTAAGGTATAAGCCTAGAACCGTAATAAAAGCCTAGGCTTTGGCGGACTTTTTGGCAAAGCTCTCAGTTCCTCTGGGCCGAGCGACCTTCGCAGGAACAAATATAGCTCCTAAGAAGACTCCAGAGTTTAACAGCTGACCGAAAGGTTACAAAACATGGACCCTTTACACGGACGGAGCGCCCAGGAAAGCCGAAGGAGGAGCGGGCAAAGTTATAATAGACCATTAGGGGACTGAATGCTTCCACTGTTTTAGATTTGAGTTTAAGGCCACTAACAATGAGGCAGAGTATGAAGCTCTCCTAGCCGGGATGATGGCAGTCGTCGAACTCAGGGTCGATTACTTGCAAGTCAAGAGTAACTCATTACTCATAGTCAATCAAGTTTTGGGGGATTATCAGGCAAAAGGGGATAACATGATTGCATATCTAAAGCTAGTTTAGCTGCTTGAAAATAAGTTTAAGGGATTTAAGATCGAGCAGGTCTCTCAACAACAGAACCGTCGAGTTGAAGTTCTTGCCGAGATAGCTGCCAATGGTGGCCAGGCCTTACCATTGGGAGTTCCTCTCCAAGTGATCTCCCAACCGAGCATAGTAGTGGGCAAGGATATTTATTTCTTAGATCGACAACGATGTTGGATGAACCCAATAGTAATTTATCTCCAAGATGGAAGGCTTCCTAAGAAGCCCGACTAAGCTAGAAGAATCAAAAGGCTCTCAGTCTGATACTGTCTGGTGAACGTACACCTCTACAAGAGGGGCAGGTCCATTCCCCTGCTTCGTTGCTTGTATCCTAATAATGTCAAATGGGTGTTAAGAGAGGTTCACTCTGAAGAATGTGGAAATCACTTTGGTGGAAGCGCTGGCATATCTCGTACTCTGTATGGGGTATTACTGGCCAACTATCCATCAAGATGCGAAGAGCTTTGTGCAATCCTGTGAACCATGCTAGAAGACCTCTAACTTAAACCGCTTCCTACCGGAGAGTCTATCATCTCTCAGCTCGCCTTACCCCTTTGCTATATAGATCGGACCACTACCTACCGCTCCTGGACAAGCCAAGTATGCTACTATGGCGATTGACTATTTCACAAGGTGGGTCGAAGCTGAACCACTATCCCAGATATCAAAAGAGAATTTAACAAGATTTATCAAAAACAACATAGTTGGCAGGTTTAGGTCCCCTCTTATCATTGTAGCCGACCTCGGGAAGCAGTTTGATAACGACCGATTCAAGGACTTTTGCCAAGGCTTGAGAATCAACCTCAAATTTGTTTTAGTATCCCACCCTCAGACTAACGGGTCAGTGGAATCCACCAATAAGACTATTAAGAAGCTATTGAAAAAAAGTTATAGCAGAGAAAGGGCAGATGGGCCGAGGAGCTTCCCGAGGTCCTATGGGCTTACCGTACTATAAGAAGAACAACCACTGGAGAAACGCCCTATTCTTTAACCTTTGAGGTTAAAGCAATTCTTCCCATCGAGCATAAACTAACCTCCTTCAGAGTTCAATATTTCGAACAAGGAAGCAATGAGGATAAGCTCCGAGCTCCCCTAAATCTCTTAGAAGAGAAACAAGATCGGATAGATTTTAAGGTAGCGATTTACCAGAGCAGGATCACTAGGTACTTTAATAAGAGGGTTAAAGCTCGAAACTTTAAGGAAGGGGACCTAGGTCTTAGGAAGGTAACCTTGAATACAAGGAAGAAGTCAGACGGGGTTTTGGGACCCAACTGGCAAGGTCCTTCCTTAATAAAGGTAGTGGTCCAAAATGTGGAATATAATCTCAAATACATGGATGGGCGCTCTATCGACCACACCTGGAACGCAGATCACCTGAGGAAATTTTACCCCTAAGCAGGGAACTCAATAGCAGGCTACCTCCATTTAGGCATTAATGAAATCCTCGTCAATAATGTACTCCAATTTTCAACCTTCTCTTTTGTGGCCATGCTTAAATCCATTAGGATACTCTTATCCATTGCGGCATCTCTAGACCTAGAGATTTGACAAATGGACGTCAAGACAGCTTTCTTTAATGAAAGTCTTGACGAAAGCATCTACTTATGCAACCAGAAGGATTCATTGAAAAAGGCCAAGAGGAAAGGGTATGCAAGTTGCAAAGATCCATATATGGATTGAAGCAAGCATCCAGATCCTGGAACATAAGGTTCGTTCAAGCCATGAAAAGTTTTGGATTTATTCAAAACCTTGACGAACCTCATGTATACAAAAGGATTAAAGGCGACAAGTTGGTTTTCACTAGTTCTTTACGTTGATGATATACTACTCATCGGAAACGATGTAGATGTATTGACATCAATAAAAGAATGGTTAGCAAAACAATTTGATATGTAGGACTTACTAGAAGCAAGTTATATTCTTGGTATCCAAGTTATAAGGGGTAGAAAGAATAGAACGATTGCATTATCCCAAGCTTCATACATAGATAAATTCTTGTCTAGGTTTTCCATGCAAGATTCAAAGAAAGGTATGTTACCTTTTAGACACAGAATCAAACTTTTTAAGGAACAAGTTCCTAAGAATGAGCATGAAGAACAATTCATGAGTAGGGTTCCATATGTATCGGCAGTTGGAAGTATCATGTATGCAATGCTCTGTACTATACCAGATATTTGTTTTTTTGTGGGCATAGTTAGCAGGTTTCAATAGAAATTTGGTCCTGATCACTGGACGGCTGTCAAGCATATTTTCAAGTATCTTAGGAGAACGAGAGATTATATACTTGTATACTCTTGAGGAAATTTAATTCCCGTTGGGTATACAGATTTTGATTTTTAATCAGATTCTAACTTCAGGAGATCAACATAAGGATATATGTTTACTATTGGAAGGGGCAGTCATATGGAGGAGTATCAAGCAATCTTGTATTGTCGATTCCACCATGGAAGCTGAGTATGTTGCTGTATGCGAGGCTGCTAAAAAGGCTGTCTAGCTCCGCCAATTCTTGATTGACTTAGAAGTGGTTCCTGATGTGAATAAGCAGATCACTATCTATTGTGACAATAGTGGAGCAGTGGCTAATTCGAGAGAACCAAGAAGTCATAAGAGAGGGAAACAAATTGAAAGAAAGTATCACCTTTTGATGGAAATTGTACATAGGGGTGACGTGACGATTACCAAGATCGCGTCAGCAGAAAATCTAGCGGATCCCTTTACAAAGGCTCTAACACAAAAGAGTTTTGATGGGATTATGCTCAATAGTAAGAGTGTAATAATGTAATTGACAATATTTTCATATTAATAAAGTGATTTCTAGTTTAACAAATCTTATAGCATTTATATTTTAATTATTATAATTGTCAAAAGTAAATAATCATAAGGTCAAAAGACTATGAGAAAATAAGAATTGTTCATACATCTAGATATGTATGAGGTAGACACAATTCTTTAGTTAGTCTTGAATAATATTCACAACTTAAGATAAAAGGTTGGGCGCATTTATCTTGTCAAAGTTGTAGATTATTTTGCTAGCATTTGAGTGGAATCAAATGTGTTATGATGAGTCTAAAATCATCAAAGTGTGGTGTCTTTGGGCAAAAGAATCTAGTGCATTGGGTGCATTGAATAGGATCACAATGAAATACTTTATCTAGAACCGTCAATGGATAAAATTTTTTATTTGAAGACAATCGGAAAGTCTTTCTCAATCCTGAGATAAATGATAGACCTATGGTTGCAAGTGTTATCATTTGAGCTATCAATGAGTACGATTATATAGCATAGTCTATTCTCGATAGTTTGGTGGTATTCATTTGTTAATCGATAGAGGACTTCATTTATAGTTATTGACATCATGGTTCCATTTATTGAATGAGAGTAGAATAACATCATATGGATGTTTTGAGATATTGGATATTAAATCTTAACGTTAAGTTTTCAATAGTGTCTATTGAAACATGGCTTCTAGACAAGTCAAAATATCCAAGTTCAAAATGTGGTCATATGAGTAAATATGGTAACTTGGAGAGCTATAAGCGGTCTATGAGCTCTTGGCGATTACTGGTATTCTTCACGAGAATACACTTTCTCCAATAAGGTTCTCTAGGGTATGAATGAGTAACATCAACTTATTCTATCTTTATTTTAGAGTTCAATTTTAGTTCTTTAGTGGAATGAACTAAAATTAAATAGATCAGACCTAAGTGAATCATTTGTTGACTGTGATTGGGTTGTGACTATTGGAGCTTAAATTTAGATAGTCCGCCAAGATCCCCAATCCACACGAACTTGCATGGATCACTTGATATATTCTATCGGACCAATTTAGGGGTCCATCTAGAATTGTATTAAGGCATGTGAACTTGTTTCTTTTTGTAAGAATAGGTCTAGTTCACATGTGGACTTTTTTTTTAAGGTTCAATGGATTTAATAAAATAAGAAAAATAATATATGGCCCATATATATGTGTTGGGCGGCAAGGCTATTTAAAATAGCTTAATTATATTATTTTTATTTTATTATTTAATTAAATGAAAATTAATTAATTATTTAATTAAAAGTCAAAATATTTTTCCTAGTAGGAGTTAGTCTCCTAAAATTATACTATTGTTGGTATTATATTTAATATTAAAGACTATATTTGATAAGTAGATAAATAAAAGAAATTATTTATCTAATCAAATTAGGAAGTCTTTAATATGGTTACAAATACACTAATGAGTTAGATTAGGAATTTTGGTGTATGAAAAAATTCTTTTTGGAAAAGGATTCTTGATCACCAAGTAAATCTACCTAAGGGTAGAATTCTTCTTTGAAAAGGACTCTTAACAACCAAGTAAATCCACCTAAGAAAATGATTCTTGCCAACAAAGTAAACCCTTCTTAGGAAAGGATTTGTGATCCTATATATATATCACCTCGTGAATTTCGGCCAGCCCAAAAGCATTCTATGATGAAAATTTCGGTCATGCTAGGTAATTTTCAAGAGAGAATTTTGAGGGAGAAAAATTTAGTTTTTGCTCCAGACAAAATTCGATCTACTCATAGATAAAGGGTGTAGAATTCGGCTAAGGAGAAAAGAGAAAAAGAAAACGTTTTTGTTTTTGATAGTACACTAGTATCCTTTACATCAAAAGGGTTTTGTGTACAAAATCAAATCGGGTTCACGATAGTTTGAATCAATTAGATTGATAATTCACAAGTGACCGGACGTTCTTGGATTTTTCTCTTGGAGTATAATTGTAACTAACAAAGAAAAAGATTTTGTTTGTTTCCATCCTCAGGTATACAATTAAAGAAAGGGAGCATACACTCTTAGATGATTCACGTTCATGATTGGATTGGAAGATCTTGTGGATTCAATTCGGCGCTTGTTCAATCGTCACGAGAAAAAAAAAGGTACGACACTTTTATATACATCAATTAATCTAGGGTTAAGGTTCTTGTTATTAAAGGGAAAAAATTTATTTACACGCAAACCCTAATTTTCTAATTTTCTCATGCTTCCATTGCGTTTTGAACCCTTTTTTTCTCTTCAAAAGGCGTCCAACCTTTATCTTAAATTATGAATATTATTCAAGACTAACTAATGAATTGTGTCTACCTCATACATATCCAGATGTACGAACAATTCTTTTTTTCTCATAGTCTTTTGACCTTATGATTATTTACTTTTGACAATTATAATAATTAAACTATAAATGCTATAGGATTTGTTAAACTAGAAATCACTTTATTAATATGAAAAAAATTGTCAAATACATTATTACACTCTTGTTGTCGAGCATAATTCAAACATAGTGAATATTCCATTCCAAGCCATTCTCTACCATAGAATTTATCTAAGTCTCAAGAGTGACTCTCTTATAAGCCGACCTTGTAGTTGAGCAATAGGGAATTGATGTGGATAGAGTCTTCGAGTCTCCGAGTCTCCAAATTCGTCCTAGTAGCCGTGAGTGAGCATTGTTGACTCCAAACCACTCTAATGGATAAATTGACCTTCATTAATCAATTGCTTAGCATTGTTTGAATGGATTCCCACTATTTATGTTGTGATTGCATCATTTCCCATATCATCACACTTATAACTTTCATCACTAACTTGCTGCAATTTGAGTAGCTTAGGCTTAGTTGCATGTAGTTAATTTCACTTAACAACCATTACAAATTACTTTTCATTGCATATTATATTAGAGCAAAATTTGATCATTTAAGCATAACAGGATCTCTGTGGATGATACCCTTACTTGCTACTACATTGCTTTCAACTTGTGTGCAAATCGGATTTTTAAAATTTTATTTGACAAGCTATTTTACACATATAAAACGGTAATGTGTCAGTACATTAAAGTGAGTTCTTGATTAGCCCATTTTTTGCATATTGGATCTATCAATCCTTAGTCCCGTTATCATTCGTTCACACAGTTGCGTACTAACTTAGTTGCATTTAGCATAAATTTAATTAGTTTAATTGTAGCTTGCGTATTAGTATAACTCAAAGCCAAAACCATCTCGTTTACTTTAATTGCAAATTTAATACTAGAGCATCCTAATTTGGTCATTGCTAACCATCGATCTCTGAGGACGAACCCGACTTGCCAATTATTTGTTTTCACACATTTTGAGGCATATTTGGGTTTTTAGAATTCCTGTTTGAACTTGTGATTTCTGTTAACGGCATAATAAAAGAGCTAGCTCAACATAACAAGAATAGTGGGAGACCAACCATGCCATATCGACGAAAGTCAACCAATCAATGAAAGGAACGCTGACCATGGACATGTCACCAGGTATGGACATGTCATCAAGAAAATTCATATGGAAAGTCAAGTTGCCCGATTAAAGAGCCTTGGTGAGTGAAGACTCTACTTACCGGAGATCTCTAACTAGTGGGTTCTACTCGGCCAAAGCAATAAATGTGTTCATATCAAGATATCTTCCACAACGAGATTTGCTTATCTAAATCAGGCAATTGCAAACCAACTCAAACACGGCGACTAAAGACGAAGTTTCACTAAGATATATATATAACTTAGAATCACACTTCAAGGAAACAAGTTTATCCTCTCTATGATATCAGAAGTCCTAATCAACTATATTAATTATGTGGTAATTCTAAAAAGGAAAAAGATCATGATAATCCACGTAAGAGAAGATCTAACAGGATTCTGTGATCCCTTACTTGCACGTCAAGGATTAGGGTTACAAACAGGTTATATAAATACAACCTAAATATCATTGAAAAAGATATAGACATCTAATAATAGCGAGAGAAATATCATAGGGTGTAATTCATCGTTACATAGTGCAGAACTTTTACCCGACGTCACCAGCACCCAGGGATGTTTCCTCGCCTTTAGGGTTTTACCATGTAAAGTCATTATGTTATTTCTTTATATTAGTTCCATTACTTTTTGTCGACTAGCTTGTTGACCATTTGACTTTCTACGAACCATAAATCATCATCAACTACTATATTTATCAAAAACAGTATACATATGTTTGGTTTATTACAAAAGTACTGAGATTAGTTACAATAACTAAAATATATATAAGTTTATGACCCTATTTCATATTTTATTCAATAATTAAATATTAAATCAATATTTAAGTAGAATATTTAAATTGGAAAAAATATAATTAAAAGATTTTTAAAACATTTTATAACTCAAATCAATATTTAAAAGAATATTTAATACTGAAATGGAATAAAGTATATAAAAGATTTTAACTTGCTTTTATAAAGGTAATAATGATATTTTCAAAGATGTATTAAATACTGAAACAGATTATTCTAAAATCACTTTCAAAAAATAACCCTCACCTACTTCTTAAAATCGCCCTCAAAACTTATCAGATTATCAATTAATCACTTTTGGATGTTTTACCAAACATTATATTATTTTAAAATTATAAAATAATTTGAGTTTTAACTTTTCAAAAACAATACCAAACCGGTCCTTAGGCTGATTGGGTCTTGTCAATTTTTGTGTCAACCCGTCTAATAAACATTTTATTGTTTAGTTAATCATGTTGTGGGTTGACAAGATTAAAACCTACCTTTTTAGGGGGTAAAATTTCACAATATTTACAGAGGTTATTAACATTTAGGATGAGTCTTGGCATTTTAAAGTATCATAATGTAATTACTAAATTTTAAAATTTTAAATATGAATGTGAGAAAATCGTGGCAATAGCCACCCTATCATACGGATAGGGCTAGCAATTTAGTCACGACATAACGATCTTGATGGAAACAGGAAGAGGATAAAAATGTTATTTTAATTTTTATGGAGTAAAATTATGTCAAATATGTCATTTCACAGTAAACGATATAACTCGTAATAAACGTGTTAGACATATCATTTTCATATTGACATAAATTTAGTGATACCGTGTTTGTGTTTAGAGGGTATGAGCCGATCATATGCATGTTGTATTCATGTTGATCCACACAACCTAACCTGCCAACTACCCCTTCGAACCCATATTGATGGCCCCTAAACGAGTGAGAACTTATTTAGGTGGCCCAAATTGATAGCCTCTAAATGAGTGAGAACTAATTTGGCTGACAATAGATCCACCCTATCCTGTATTATTTTGTAGTATTCATCAATCATCAATCATCAAAACATAGAAATTGAAGACTGAAGAGATAGACCATTCAACATCATGAAGTTAAACTTCAAATTTTCAAATGACTAATAAATAATTATAATAACAGCAACAGAAATCCTAACCATATGAACATGAAAAACATCCTTTACATTTCAGTCTAATTGATTACACATTTCAGAATAGGCAACCACCGACAGATCCTTTATCTTCCATCACTCCGGATGGATAATCAATTTTTTTGCCACTATTCGGATACCTGCACTCTGCTGATAATCATATGGATCCAACGAGAGGAATCCATCAACAAAGGTCCCTGGTTTGATTAAGCTTTCAAGTTCTGCAACATCAAATTTTTGGAACACAAGCTTTTGGATCGTGCCATTTGTTGATTCTTTCTGGTATATCTCCGTTGAGTATGGGGCAGCATCACCGTGCACTACAGTAGGTATACTGTAAAAAAGGGGGAAAAAAAAACAAAAGGTATCAGATGTACTTTTAATCCAATCTTATAAATGTTTCATTTGCTTCCCGCAACAAAGAGTTTAAGATACTGATACTTCTGTTTTTTATTTTCACATTCCCATCCGACCTCGTTTTCTCATTGAAAACTATAAAAGAAAGCACTTCATCACTAAATAAATGCTAGTAGTAAGCAAATAAAACAAAATAAACTACAGGCCATTTAATCAAACATGCATACAAACTTGATTTTTACACTCCTTAGGCCAGTTCTGTTTTCCTTTTGATAATGGAATTCCTGAAATTTAGAAAATACGTAACCGGCAACGCAGAAGAAATTTAGAATAAATGACATGGGCAAAAATATATCAGGGGTATCTTATGTGCAAAAGATTTTCATTCCCTTCTAATGCAATTTAATATTTTTATTTTATCTACTAAGCTGAAGAAATTATCTAATGATTAAAACAATGGAAGGAAAACTTACTGCAATCTTGTGGTGGGATAGTTAAAGAAGCCATTTTTCCTGGTAACAACAGGTCTCCACTCAGAGCTGCTACCAGACACCACAGCAAATTTCTGTGCAATATTGTCACATGCCTCAAGAACTTTACATAAACTTGGAGATACATCCACCACAAAATTCAACCGTGGCCGGCCAGCTTGATCAGCAAACTTCGTACTTATTCCAAATCGTACTCTCAAACTGGAACAACAAAGCTGCAAAATGACAGCTTTGTGCAATAATTTCATTCTTTGAATTTGACTCCCTTCAAATAATGGGACAAGGCATGCATTGACAGAAGGAATGGAAACTTGATCAGGGTCTACAAATCCAGCATAGCCACTGGAACCCCCAGAGACAACTGCTATTGAAGATATCTCAGGAGACTCCGACTCAGATTTTTCTTCCATAGTGACATCTGGTTTAATGGATTTGGTTTCCATCTGATTGCTGAGTGTGCCCATATCAAAATGATCCTGCTTATCAGTTCCGGATAAAGCAATATTTGAGATCTCCTCCCCAGTTTTGTGAGTCACCAGGGATAATAGTGGATGGTCTTTCACAGTTTTTTTATTTGTGGGAATTTTTTTTTGAGCATCTTCAAACTTCAATTTTGATGCGGCAGTACTGTGGTTTTGGCTCGTTCCCTCTGGGGATGATTTTATATTCCCACGACTTCTTGTAGTAGCATTTGGAGACACCCAACTGTTCACTGTAAATATGTCTGGGAGACTTGACTCCTGTAATTTAGCAAATTTTGGTTAAATCTACCAAAAGAAATCTCATGAGAATGCAAGTCCACAAACCACCATACTAAATGTCTCATTCAAAGTATAAGCCTAAAATATATAAGAAGACCCAAACATATCAGTTAAATAAGTGTTTTGTAGACAAAATTGATATAAGTGTTAGAGAGTAAAAAAAACAATTGGGGTGTAATTGAGTTACTGAAAGCTAATGCTGCAAATTGCGTAGCTGCTCATTATTTCAAGTTTGATAAACAGGATAGTTCCACTTGTAAACTTAAAATTGCTTATTAATCAAGAAAAAACAAGTCTTGCTGCTTTTAAAACTAGAGAATTACCAAGAACAAAACCGTTGCACAATACTTGAGTACTTCAAGATTCAACCGAACATCGTCTAAGCTCCTGACATAAGAAATTGTACTACCCTCAAGGAAAAAACAAGAGCAAGTAAAACAATTCATCGCAGGCTGTATTTTTATAATTACCTGTGACTCTGCTGTCCGAGCCCAAAATAGGTTGCAAGAGTTGCCATCTGCACAGATAGTAACACATCAATCCCCAAAACAAATACCAAAAGATATGTCATTATGTTATCATTAAAAATTGTACACGGGGACAGCGATCGATCGCTTCATGTTTAAATAATATCAAGGAACCTGAATGCGAGATGTTTTACAAGGAAAAACCTAATAGCAATATGAACAAGTTTCCAAGATTAGACACTCTAGAGAGGTTAGTTATATCAGCTAACCTGAGATTTACTCAGACATTTAATAGCGTCATTTTCATTTCAAAAAGAAAATGGAAAAGATAAGGCAAGCACTATATATAATTTATGGCTACAACAAAAAAAGAATATTTATAACTCACTTTCTCAATTCTGAAGACAGAAATGAAACAGTAAAAATCCAAACAAAACATTGTCATGTTCCTTCCATGTGTGCAAGATGATATTCTATCAATGATAACATAGCATCCTGAATTATCAAAAAACACTAAATGAAGCATAAACGGTTCAATGTAGAAACCATGACCCCAAAAAAGGTAACATAAACAGAGATGATAATAAACAGACAAAGGAACAAATACAATACACTACATTGTACACTAGGGCCGTTCTCTAGTCATATCTGGTCAAGTTTTCATCAGGACCTAAGGATCCGTTAACATCAAATTACTCGGATTATCACATGTTATAATTCTTAGGTCCTAACGGAAAACTTCAGGGCCAGATTACACCAGAGAATTACTCATGTACACAGTAAAATAAAAAAATAATAATAATAATAGAATCATCAAAAAAGTTGATAGAAAAATAATATAGTCCCAAATGCTGGAATTGAATAAAAAAGAGCTATTTTCAACCAAAAAAAAAGAAAAAAAAAGAAAAAAAAAAGGAGGTAATTAAAATTACTTTCATGTCACCAGCTCTCCTTCCAAATTTCTGAGTCAATAAGGCCAATGAATCAATGGTGCCCTTGGGCTCAGGAGCTGGCCGACCGACCTCTGAAAATGCTTCCCTTATTCTCGCACAATCGAACCTCACTATATTATGACCAGCCCATATCCTCCCTAAAATTTTGACAAAAAATGTATAAATTGAAATGTTAGACAAGTTAAAAGTAGAAAGTTGGTACCTTGGAGGATATCGTAGACTTTGTCGGCGATGTCTTCGAAGGTAGGGGCGGAAACGACGGAGTCAGGACTGATGCCGTTGCAGCGGACGGAGAGAGAGGAAATGAGAGAGGGGTCAGCGGGTCGGACCAGGGTGGAGTAGCTGTCGAGCTCCTCCAGATTTTTGGGACAAACGAGAATGGCTCCAAATTCTAGTATGGCGAAACCCTGACCTTGCCGGGTGGGTACGGTGGTTTCGACGTCAAAGAAGGCGATCTCGGATCTGTACTGGTTCTCACCCATCTCTATGTCTGGTTCTTCGAGTGGGAGAATTGTGACAGAGAAGAAGCAAAAGCAACCGGTTGGTTTGGTTGTTTGTTGTTAATGGAGGCGCCAATCAAATGGGTATTTAAGGTAAGGAGGGTAGTTTGGGCATTTTCTTGGTTTTCTATTCGGGTTGCTTCATGGTTGGGTTTCATGGATGTAAAGTTTTCTGTCAACAAGTAACCTTACAAAAATATTTGTAAATTATATACAATAGTAAGGTATTGGTATAATACCTTGCGCTTAGGTAGAGTTGAACAAATTTTATTATCGCAAGCAATACCTTTACCCACCGATTATCAAGTGCGGTATCTTGGTACGAATTATTCGTGTTATTACATCGGGTCCCGCACAGGATAATTTACCTCATAAATGCTCAACCTTTACTGTCCTAAGCTAATTGTCTAATCTTTAATAGCATAATTATATATAAAAATGTATACTATCCTCTAAACTTTTTTTTTCTGATAATAAACCTCTAAAATTTTCATTTAATTATTAAAGTTGTCAAAGAAAAATTATATTTACATGTTCTGATTATATACATAATTACATTAAAACTTGAAAAATATAATAATAACATCCACATACCCTTTAACCCGTTCACTAATATCCAAAAAATATAAAATAAAAATATTAATAAAATTTAAAAATTATATTATAAAAAACTAATTATTAAATAAAATTAAATTAAAAAAATACTCTAAAAGGAACAAATGGAGATCAATTTTTTATTTTAAAATACTCAAAGATTAATTCGTATTTCCTTATTATTTTAAAAAAAAAATTAATGGATAATAGCACTAAAACTTAAAAAGTGTAATATTCTGATTTTTATATGCATAATTGCATTACAACTGATATTATATGTCCAAAAAAAAAATATTAATAATATTAATAAATTTTAAAATCTTTTTTTTTTAAAAAAACATCTTTAAAGTCTACACCATCCATCTCTTAGATGGACAATGGAGAAATATTTATTAAAACAAATTCAAGTAAAAAAAATACATTTTTTAAATATATTGATTGATCTCAATTAAAATAATAATAATAATAATAATACAAATTAAACGTATTTTTTTTAAAAAAAAATTGAACTTTGTTGGAGATCATCTATCTTTACAATCTCAGATTCATCGATCTTCATTAATTAAATTTTCAACACCCAAAAGTAAAAACAAAACAAAAAATCAAGGATTTCCATTTTCTCTCCTTCATTTTATTAGCAACCAAACAAAACAAAAACCCATTTCACAAACCCATTAACGAAATCCAATTTAAAAAAATTAAAAAACAAAGATAAAATAAAAGAGAAGAATATTGATGGATCTTCAGATTCTTATCATTGGAGAAATAGATGGAACTCCATCAAAATCGTCACAACCAAACGGCCAAACAAAAGCACGAAATCGTACCACCACCCAAACACGAAATCGGCAAAATTGCATCACCACAACCCCAAAATCACACATGTTAACCACTACCAAACCCACACACGAAATCACATGAAATAGGAGAGAAATAATGCAGAGAGAAGATGGTCTCGAGATCTGAAATGGAGGAGATTGATGGAGATAGATTCGCGAAGAGAGAGATAGAGAGAGAGCAATGAAGCAGATGTGAAAAAAGAGAGAAGAAGTAGCGACGGCTGAAGAAGATCAGGCATGATGCAAAGAGAAACCCAATGGCTAGAATCAGATCTGTAGAGAGAGAGAAAGTGATGAACTTGATGTGGAGAAAGAGAAAAAGAGAGAGAGAGAGAGAGAGAAAATGGAATGGAGATCAGAATTGGAGGAGTTTGATGGAGATGGATTTGCGAAGAGAGAGAGAGAGAGAGAACGATGAAGCGGATGTTAAAAAAAAGACGCAATGAAGGCTGAAGGAGATAGAGCATGATTCAAAGAGAAAACCCAACGGCTAGAACCAGATTCATAGAAAGAGAGAAAGAGCGTGATGAACTAGAAGTGGAGAGAGAGAGAGAGAGAAGACACAGCGGCTTTTGAATGGTGGTGGTGGCTAGGGTTCGGGTGTAGGTGTTGGTGGAAGTTGATGAAGATTGTTGATTAGTGTTTGGAAAGATTTTATTTTCTAGTTTGTGTGTTGGAATTCAATATGTGTTTGTGAAAAATGAAGATCAATGACCTTTGTTTATGAAGAAATGAAGATTGATGATCTGGGTTTGTGAGGATATGGATATTGATGTTTTTGGGATTGTAAAGATTGTTGATGTTCACTTTATTTTATTTTTTTAAATTGATTAATTTGTATTATTATTAATATTATTATTACTATTATTATTATTATTATCATTGTCGTTAATGTTGTCATCATCATCATTATCATCATCATCATCATCATCATCATTATTATTATTATTATCATTATGATTATTATTATTATTATCATTATTATTATTATTATTATTATTATTATTCTTATTATTATTGTTGTTGTTGTTATTATTATTATTATTATTATCATTATTTTTACTATTATTGTTGTTGTTGTTGTTTTTGTTGTTGTTGTTATAATTGTTGGGGTTTAAGCCCTAAAAATGTAACTTGTAAATGGATTTATCAAATAAATAAAAGGAAATGTTCAATTAATTCTTGTTGTGTTGATTATTTTATAACTTGTGCATATATTTAACATCCAAGATTGCCGGAGTAATCTCGAATTGTGTATATGAGTGCCATATACGGATGGATATAGTAAAAGACGTGCAATCTAAAGAGTCCATAGATAGCAAATAAAGCTAGGTACTTTATTTGTTATTAATCTATAGCTGCGGTCCATTCTGTGAAGTACGGTGATTCTATCCAGAATTATTCATATGAGATATGGGAATGGAGGCACCTTGTATGATGTGATCATATAGGACTGGGTCATGATCTGTATGAATCTCACACCAAGATCCGTTTACCGATGAGATTCATTTATATCAACTAATGATGACTATAAGCGGGTGATCTTAATCCCGAGTGTCTTTATCGACTCCTTCAGGTTAGATCGTGGTCCTTGATATACCATGGGTGAGGTCGGATGTATTTCCTGATCAATATACTCCGTATGTTGGGATTACGTTTTGGCTTATGACTGGGAAGGTTTGTACACAATAGTGGAATCCACTTCTTCTTATGAGAAGTAGATGGTAGTTCACTTAAGGGTTGATTCAGGGATCGGACAATATGAGCGCTCTCCCAGTTCTGTGAGGAAATATGATTTATTGTTCATTATAGAATCAGTGGTACTTAAAGGATATATATAATTAGAGGGTTATAAAGGAAATTATGACCCAACTCTAATTATGAACTACTGTGAAGGATCACACCATGTGTAATAGCTATATCGATGGACACCGAGTTGTAACGGTCTGTGTAAAAGCGTCTACAGTTGAGAGAGTGTAATTATTTATTTCAGAGGATTATTGGAGCTCAAAATATTGTGGGTCCATTAGGTCTCTTTACTAGCCCGATTGATTTAGGTAACTAGGGTCACGGTTAATTAATTGGATTGTCCAATTAATTGTGTTACGAAAGTGACACATATTTATTCGAGAATTAATTGAATAATGAGATTATTTAATTAATGAATGATAATGATTATGTTAATTAAATCATTAGATTATTTAATTGTGTAATTAATTATTAGTTGGAGGGTGTTGATTGATATTTAAATTTTAAAGATAAGATAATTTGATTATTTTATTTTTATTAATTTGGACATTTAATTTTGAATTTAAAGAGTTTGAATTCAAAACAAATTGATTAATATCTTTAAAGATATAAGATATCTTAAAAGATTGGAATTGATTAGTTTTATCGATATATATATTTTAAATATTTAAATAAGATAAAGCATAATCAACATAAAAAAAAAGATGCACATGACACGCACCATCAACTACTCAATTTGCATTTTATGTAAATTATGACGTTTGAATTTTTGATAAGAACGTATACATTGTTTGCATAGGATGCAAACTTGTGTGTGCGTGAATCAATACAAGACAAACATAAAAGCATGCAAAAGTGGTTTTGGCTTTGGAAGCAAAAATTGGTTTGCATGAAGTCAAAGCAAAGTGTGGCGTGAGAAGTAAAAAAAAAATAGAGAAAAAAGTTTGTGGTGCAGAGTACACCATTAACAACAAAAAAGAATAATAATAATATTATTATTTTTTATAACTAGAATTGTTCTAAGTTTTTCTCACGAGAATAAAGAGTTTCTTTAAGATTTTTCTCTACATCCTCCATTTCAGTTTCTAAGATCGTGATACGTCTGCACGCAGTTACTAGCACCGGGAGATAGTTAGAAAGATTGAGTGGTTCTGACAGGAGTATAATGTAAAGTGAAGGAGCCTCCAAATGTTAATATGGTTTTATTTTCTCCTTCTTTATATTAATTACAATTTCTTGTGTATACATATTTTATGTATTAGTTCCGAAAATAATTACGATCCCAAGTTCACTAGTCCTAGATATAGATTATGTCCGTATAAAAATTTTAAAACCTTACTTCCGCTGCGTGACCGGTGAACGGGGTTCCAACAATTGATATCAGAGCCAATTTATTTTTTGGAACATGAAATTGTTTTCGATGCTCCTTTATGTATAAATGTGTAGGCAACATTTTTATGATTGTATGTATGTTTATAATTAAATTGTTTAATTTAAACATGGTTGATCGTAATTTTTTATGGTACAGTGGATTTAGGGTTTATTGGTTGTATAAATTTTATTTTATTTATTTTATTTATTTTTACTGTTATTGTATTGTAAATAAATATAATTGTATCCTGTAAACGAAGAACTGGAAATGCACGCGACGACAATACTGTTCGTCGAACACTGTTCATTAGTACTGTTCACCGGGTACTGTTCACGGCACCGTTCATATTGTCTTGCACGGTTCCATTGGCAAGTGTTGCCTAGTGCGCTCCACACAGATTTCCCGTTTTGGATTCATGAGATGAATCAGAGTGACCTGAAGAGACTGGAAGATATCTGAAGATACTAGAAGACCAAGGAATGCTTTAGGAGTATTTTAGTAATTTTAAATTCTAATTTTTTTAGGTTAAATAATCCACAGTACTCGGTCAATTCATGTATGCTTTATATTATGTGATGATAAAAGCATTATCATGCATACATATGTCTTTTAGATTAGATGTGACTACACAAATATATTTGATATGTCATACATGCATCATAGCCTGATAATTTATGTATTTTTTTAATATGACTAAAATGGGTAAATACATAATTGGCTATGACAATGAGATTAGTTTTTAAATTTTTAAAAAACTTGGTAATTCTCATTAAATATTAATCTAGTTATTAAAGTGTTTAACAAGTTAGATTAATATGGTCATTTATTGTAATTAGGATTAATTTGATTAATTACCTAATAATAAATAAACCGAATAAAGTGTTAGAGTTTTAATAGTTAAAACTTGGTAAACACTATCACAATAATCTGACCATAGTAAATAGTTTACTAAAGCTTGATTGTTCACTAATAGATTAGATTTTTAATTGTTAAAAATCATTAATAATTTATTAGTTAATTAAAACTTGTTTCTAATAATGAATTAGTTAATGCACTAGATAACTTGATTAAAGTTAGTCATTTGATCCTGTAGAGTCTAGATGCATTAACGGATAATAGAAAACCCTAGTTTTAAAATTGTGAGTGGGAGATGGATATACGACATATATATTTCACATTCTCTATCATTAGTTCAACACCATGAGATCCGAGTGGGGTCTCGTGACGGCTTTGCTTTCGTCCTCCCTAAAGAGGGTTTCCACAAAGGTCAATACCAAGGTTGACTTCCTAACGTATAGGATTTCTGAGGGTATTTCGGGATTGACCGACCCCAAAGAGGCAATTCTTGAGTTAAGCTCGTGAGATCTGAAATGGTGGGTTACACTTACAAAGGTTTTGATTAAGTTTGTTAATTAAAAACCTAACTGAATAAACGATGGTTGAATGATATGGAAGAAGAGTTATTCTAGAATATCATTTGATTGAGAATGTCTCGGTCCAACATGCAAAGACTTGACCGACCCTAAGGCGACACTTCTTTGTGGTATGTCGGATTGTCGTGGTATAGTAACAATTTTTAGGGTAGTTCTAGTTTGTTAAACATGTTCATGCATCATGTTAAAATTTATACCAAAGCACTCACACTTGTTTTAAAAAAATGACTGAATGAATATTTTATTTATTTCAACAATAATGTCTTCTGCATTACTTAAATTCTCGCAAACCACAAATTAACTGGTGATAACTACACTAAGTGGAAACTTGACATTAATGCAATTTTGGTCACCAAAGACCTCAAGTTTGTGCTTACGGTGGAATGCTTTCCAGCGCCTGCTGCTAATGTTACATGAACTGTTCGTGAGGCTTACCAGCGATGGGTCTCATGTGATGAGAAGGCCCGAACATATTTGTTAGCTTCTATGACAGACGTGCTTGTCACAAAGCATGAAGCACTGTCTTCAGCATTCAAAATCATGGAGTCATTGCAAGCTATGTTCTAGAAGCCCTCCGAGCAAAAGCGACACTAAGCTGTTTGTTCCGCTATACTCGCTCGCATGAAGGAAGGTATGTCAGTTCGGGAACATGTCCTGAGCATGATGTCATACTTTAACACGGCAGAAGTCAATGGTGGGACCATTGATAAACCCAGTCAAGTGAGCATCATACTGACGACTATTCCGAAGAGTTTCGATCAGTTTAAAAGCAACTGTGAGATGAACAAGTTAATGTTCAGTCTCACACAGTTTCTCAATGTGCTCAATGCCTTTGAGTCCTTGACTAAGGACAACAAGGGCAAGACAGGTGAGGCAAATGTTGTCAAATCATCTTCCTCCAATAATAAGAAGAGGAAGAGGTTTACTGGGAAGGAGAAAGGTAAGCCCAAACCCTAGAAAGCCCGAAGCAAGAAGAAGTCTAAGAAAGGTAAATATGATTTACTTGTTCTTGTGTCGTGTTTAGTGGAAAATGATTCTTCACCCTGGATAGTTGATTCAGAGGCCACTAACCATGTTTGTTCTTCTTTGTAATTGACTGATTCTTGGACATAGCTAGAGGAGGGAGCCTCCTCAATGCGTGTGGGGTCAGGGGATGTCATGTCGGCATGAGGAGTGGGCGTAATTAGATTAAGTTTTTGTAATAATTATATATTATTGGACAATGTATTTTATATTCCTGGATTTACACGGAATTTGATTTTCGTTTCTAAGTTGTTAGAATAAAAATATTCTGTTTATTTTAATAATAAGTCTGTTATTATTGGAAAGAATGGCCTGAATATTTGTTCAGAAATTAATGAAAATAATTTGTATGTGTTAAGACCATTAATGCATACTACACTGCTCAACACCGAAATGTTTAAGGTTGAAAACCAAAAACAAAATGACATAAGATTTCTCCAAATAATGACACGTATCTATGACATCTAAGGCTTGGTCATATCAACCTTGACCGGATAGACAGACCAGTAAAAAGTGGACCTTTAAGTGAGTTAAAGGTTGGCACCTTACCTGTCTACAAATATTGTCTGGAAGGTAAGATGACTAAAAGACCTTTTACTGGAAAAAGGCTTAGAGCTAAAGAACCGCTAGAGCTTATACATGCAGACGTCTGCGGATAGATGAATGTTAAAGCTAGGGGTGTTTATGAGTATTATGTCACCTTTATAGATGACTATCAAGATACGGATACGGACACGTCTACCTAATGCAATGGAAGTCGGAAACATTTGAAAAGTTCAAAAAAAATTGAGCTGAAGTTGAGAGTCAATTAGGCAGGACTATCAAGTCACTACGATTGGATCATAGAGGTGAGTACCTTGACCAAGAGTTTGAAGACTTCGTGGTCGAGCATGGGATAGTTTCCCAACCCACAGCTCCCGGTACACCTCAACAAAATGGTGTAGCGGAGAGGATCACCTGATGAAAATGGTGAGATCTATGATTAGTTTCTCATCATTACCAAATTCCTTCTAAGGATATGCATTACAAGCAGCGGCATACATTTTGAATGTAGTGCCATCCAAATCTGTTCCTAAGACTCCCCTAGAGTTGTGGAATGGTCGTAAAGCTAGTTTACGACATTTTCGCATATGAGGGTGTTTAGCACACGTGCTGAAGAATAAAAGTGGAAAGCTAGACTCCAAGTCTGTGGTCTGTCTGTTTGTAGGATACTTCAAGGAGACCAGAGGTGGACACTTTTATAGTCTCGAAGATAACAAAGTATTTGTATTGACAAATGCAAGTTTCTTAAGGACAGTAATATTAGTGACCATAAACCTCGTTCCAGGATTGTATTGAATGAGTTGGAGCCTGGTGTGACTAGTGCTTCATCAACAAGAGTTGTTGATCCATAAACATTTGAGCTTCAGATGGTTCATAATCATGATACACTACCACATAGACGTAGTGAGAGGGTTGTAAGACAACCTGAACTTTATTTAGGTATAGGCGAGGGACAAGGTGTTGTCTCTGCTGATAGTGTGGATGATCCATTGACAATTAAGAATGCAATGGAAGATCTGATAAAAAGGAATGGCTTAAAGCCATGAATCTCGAGATGGAGTCCATGTACTCTAACTCAGTATGTGATCTTTTAGACTTACTGGATGGGGTAAAACCCATAGGATGTTAGTGGAACTACAAGAGAAAGACAGAAGTTGATGGGAAGGTAGAGACCTTTAAGGCAAGGCTAGTGGCCAAGGGTTATACCCAAAAAGAGGGGGTCGATTATGAAAAGACATTCTCACCAGTAGCCATGTTTAAGTCTATTAGGATTCTCTTATCCATTGTTGCCTATTTCGATTATGAAATTTAGCAAATGGACATCAAGAATGTTGTGCTCAGTGCTCTTTTTAAAGCCTTTGGTTTAGCTCTTACTAGAGAGTTTGTTGTTTGAACATTGTTTATGGGCTTTGTGTCTCTTTCTTCCTAGGGTATGCCCCTTGTATTTATACATTCCTTCCTTCTTTCTATGATACTATTTATTTACCCAAAAAAAAACCTATTGCATTAAACATGGATTATTCTATGGTTCACCTAGAGTTCGCTCCCTTCTCTTCTGATCTTTCTAACTATGATTCAGTTGATGTTTATGTAGATATGTCGAACCAAGGTAGCTCCAGGCAAACCACCAGGGCCTCTCCCAAGGAATCTGTACTTGCAACGATCGACTTGAAGATATCTTCACAACTTCTCAAAATGAAAGACGTACCATGGGAGCGTCAAGCTTGGATGCTGAAGTTTAGTGTCGACCATCCCTGTTCTTTCAACTCGGAGATAAATGTTATGACTGAGGTCTGGCTAACGAAGTTCAGGGACCGATTTGATCTGACCGGTGAACAAAAATTGTATTGTAGCGACGATCGGGCTATGTGGAATCCTCCCCCCAGTGCGGTCACTATATACATGGATATGCTGTCCTTATAGGTTACTCTCATCTTTCAACCTTTTTCGCTCAGTTTCTAGTAGTCGCTGGCATTGCCTCCGCCTAACTGACCTTCAATTCTTACTGGGTTTTGATCAGTTTAGAGCACCAATAGAAAAAACTCAGGGAGAAACATCCCCCGGCCCTACAAGAAATCCGTAATTTTTATATGCTGAACCGATCTGACAGTGTGGTAACTTTTTACCTTCAATCCACATCTCAAAGCTTGTGGATTCTTGATGGGTATAAGGGAAACCTGTACCCTCTTCTGACAAAGATCATAAGGGTTTTATCTGTAGGTTCCCCTCCTCAAATTAATACTAGAAGAACATTTGGCTCTTTATTAGGGGTGATTGGGGTGAAGTAGTCGTTGCTGACCCCGTACAAGGGCTGATACGAAACAGGGTTCCAAGGCAATTATGTAGTCTTGAGCATTAGAACAAGAGTTCTCCCTCGCTGGCAAAGGGCCAGGCTGATACGGTGGTCAAGGCGGCTGAGATTTTTTGGGAAGAGAGGGATCGTCTTGTACTTTATGTTGAAGCAGATTTGATCAAGGCAGTCCTTTTTTCCGTGATATCTGCCCGTCGTATAAGATGTAAGTCACCCTTACTTTGTTTTTAATATAACCTGACAAGCGTACCTTTCCTCTACATTGATTATTGATTACCGTATGACACTTTTTATTTTCAGTATATGATATGGATCGTTGTGGGTGGTCAGTCTGAGAAAGCCAAGCATGTCAATAGGATCAGCAGGATGGCTGCGGCCGATCAGGTTGCTTAGGGAATTGCTCCACTCGAACATGATCTGATGGAACATATGTATGAATCTGACTGTCATTCCTTAGATGTTCCCACTGATCAGGTTGAGATGGGTGATCGCCATCTTCTCAGAGCTCGAGGTGATTGCCAGGGCCACTCCAAGGAAAGAGCCAGTAGGATATGGTCCAGCTATGAGGTACCTAACAATGAGAAGCGTGGCAGAGATAGGTCTGAACAGAAGCGTCAGGGAAGAGATGATTCACAAAGGAGGAAATCTAACGAGGCAAATGTAACAGACAGAGCCTTAAGACATAGAGTAGTTAAGACTGTTGAAGGGTCATCTGCTCCCGATGCCCTTCGTAAGAAGACAAGTCTCTCATCTATTGTTAACTTAGCACTGCCTATTCCAGTGGTTGATCCCATCTTTTTAGAAGAGGAAAAGGATCTTCAGACGGTCTCTGACCTTGTCTCACAAGAACTGTGGTCCAAGAGAAGGAGCGATCAAGGTGCATCAAACTTATCTTTCGCCCATCCCGAACAAGTCGAGATCGCGACCCAAACACTTCCTTTCAATGAGTCTTCCCAGGTTCAGATTGTGCCATCCCTCTAATGTTATGAAAAGGCTCGTATGCAGTTTACCGTTAGGCATCAGATGGTTTTTTCTGACTCCGAAAGTGATGATGGTGGTCCCGACAAGGAGGAGAAGGTAGCCAATGAAGATTTCATGGATTTTACGGAGGAGCATGTTCTTCAATCTACTTTGGAATCAAGAGAAGGAGTTGCTATACAGTTGAAAGGGGATTTGAGGGTTAGTGAACCTATTGGTGCTCCTTCCACTATATTTGTTGGGTCTCTTCCTCCTGAGTGCGTGATCGAAAGTCGGATTTATGAGAATGAAGGCCCTCGGGTTACTGCATCTGTTAATCTTCTTGAGGAAGATGTTGGGATTTTGAAGACTCCAACCACTGTTGACTGTGCTATCCCCTCTTCTTTTCGGGATCACTCTACTCCTGTTTTTTCCATCGCTGAGCTTTCTCATCTCCCTTCATCCAATAGTTTTCAGACCGACCCTCTCTTCGTGTTTTGCTAAATGTCATCAGGGGTTGGATACATTGGCGAATGGTAATGGAAGGATGCCAAAGATGCTGCAGATTTTGAGCGGGTCCGCATGATATTTAATAATGGCGTTTTTGTAAGTGTTTCCACTATTTTTATTCTTTTTCTACCTACCTTATTTGCCTTTCATTGATCCTTAATAGGCGATGGAGACGTTAACTCAGGCTCTCTATGAGAAGAATAAACAGGCTGTTGAGATTTCTCAGCTGAAGCTGGCTCTTGCCGAGAAAGATGAGGCTTTAAAGTCTTCTACTGCCAGTACCTTCAAGGCTAACCAGTATGCAGAGAAGCTGAAGGCACATATAGCAACTGAGATAGTCTTGAGAAAGACGCTTGTGAACGTTTAGAGTAGAGCCGCAACATCCGATCAGGCTCTTAGGGAGCTCACTACAAGGAACGTTGAGCTGGAGAAGAGAGTTGCCAAGGCCGAACTATGGGGTGCTGAACTTGAATCAAGGGCCATCTTGTCTTAGACGGCAACAAAGAAGGCTTCGGAGAAAGTTTGGATTACGTAGGTGTAGGGAAAAAACCACGTGCAGCGGAAACATGAGAAAATTTAGTAAAATTAGGGTTTACGTATAAATAAAAAATTTCCCTTTATAATAACAAGAACCTTAACCCTAGATTAATTGATGTATATGAAAAGTGTCGTACCTTTTTCTTGTGACGATTGAACACGCGCTAAATTGATTCCTCAAGATCTTCCAATCCAATCACGAACGTGAATCACCTAGAGGCGTGTGCTCCCTCTTCTTTTAATTGTATACCTGAGGATGAAAACAAACAAAATCTTTCTCTTTGTTTGTTACAATAATCCTCCAAGAAGAAAACAAAGAACGTTATGTCAATTGTGAATTATCAATCAATTTGATTGAAACTCGTGTGAACTTTGATTCGACGTTGTACACAAAACCTTTTGATGTAAAGGCTATTAGTGTACTATCGAAAACTAAACGTTCTTTCTACCTTTTCTTCATTCCCGAATCACACACTATTTCTTAGAGTTGGTCGAATTTTTTCTAGAGTAAAATAAGATTTTTCTCCCTTAAAATTATATTGTAGTCGAAATCTTCTCTCTAAAAAAGACTAAGGCTGGCCGAAATTATCTCTATGAAATCACCTTAGGCTAGCCGAAATTAACAAACATATATATATACACACACACACACACACACACACACACACACACATATATATATATATATATATATATATATATATATATATGATTATAAATCCTCTCGTAAAAAGGATTTACTTGGTTGACAAGAATCCTTTCCTTAGGTGGATTTATTTGGTAGTTAAGAATCCTTATCTAAAAGGAATTTTATACTCATGTATATATATATGGGCTGGCCGAAATCTTCATAGAATATATATTTGGATCACAAATCCTTTCCTAAGAATGTTTTACTTTGTAGTTAAGAATCATTTCCTTAGGTAGATTTACTTGGTGGTTAAGAATCATTTTCAAAAAGGAATTCTATCCTCAACCAAGACTCCTAATCCAACTAAATAGTGTGTTTGTAACCATATTAAAGACTTCCTAATTTGAATAGATAAATAATTCATTTTATTTATGTAATTATCAAATGTAGTCTTTAATACTAATTATACTACCAACAATAGTATAATATTAGGAGACCATCTCCTACTATGAAAAAGATTTTGACTTTTAATTAAATAATTAATTAATCAATAAATTAATTAATTTCTATTTAATTAAATAATAAAATAATATAATATAATTAAGCTATTCTAAATAACATTGCCGCCCAAACCATATATATGGGCCAATATATTATTTTCTTATTTTATTAAATCCATTTGACCTTTATAAAAAGTCCACATGTGAACTAGACTCATTCTTACAAAAAGAAACAAGTTCACATGCCTCAATACAATTCTAGATGGACCCCTAAATTGGTCTGGTAGAATATATCAAGTGATCCATGCAAGTTCGTGTGGATTGAGGATCTTGGCGGGCTATCTAAATTTAAGCTCCAATAGACACAACCCGATCACAATCAACAAATGATTCACTTTGGTCCAATCTATTTAATTTTAGTTCATTCCACTAAAGAATTCAATTGAACTCTTAAATAAAGATAAAATAAGTTGATGTTACTCATTCATACCCTAGACAACCTTATTGGAGAAAGTGTATTCTCGTGAAGAATATCAGTAGTCGCCAAGAGCTCATAGATCGCCTATAGCTCTCCAAGTTACCATATTTACTTATATGACCACATTTTGAACTTGGATATTTTGACTTGTCCAGAAGCCATGTTTCATTAGACACTATTGAAAACTTAACGTTAAGATTTAATACCTAATACCTCAAAACATCCATATGATGATATTCTACTCTCATTTAATAAATGAAGCCACAATGCCCATATCTATAAATGAAGTCCTATATCGATTAACAAACGAATATCACTAAACTATCGAGGATAGACTATGATATATAATCGTACTCTTTGATAGCTCAAATGATAACACTTGCAACCACAAGTCCATCATTTATATCAGGATTGAGATAGACTCTCCGATTGTCTTCAAATGAAAACTTTTATCTATTGACGGTTCTAGATAAAGTATTTCATTGTGATCCAATTCAATGCATCTAGTGCACTATATTCTTTTGCCCAAAAACACCACTCTTTGATGATTTTAGACTCATCATAACACACTTGATCTCACTCAAATGCAAGCAAAAGATTCTACAACTTTGACAAGATAAAGGCACCCAACCTTTTATCTTAAGTTGTGAATATTATTCAAGACTAACTAAAAAATTGTGTCTACCTCATACATATCTAGATGTATGAACAATTCTTCTTTTCTCATATTTTTTTGACCTTACGATTATTTACTTTTGACAATTATAATAATTAAACTATAAATGCTATAAGATTTTTTAAAATAGAAATCACTTTATTAATATGAAAAGATTGTCAAATACATTATTATACTCTTACTATCGAGCATAATCCCAACACTAGAAATCCCTTGCCTCAGCTCAGTAGAAGACGTTGGAGGCCCAGCAGGCGTCTGAGTAGGCTCAGCTTCACTATGATCACCTCACCAATGACTTGGAGCAGTAGCAGGTCAGTATGGAAGTTCTTTCTCATTAGGCGAGATTAGACCTTGAGGTTCAAAATGTTGATCGGTATAAGAGGTTCCCCATTTTTGATGCTATGCTGCTAAGGGAGTTTGAGAGAGGCCTGTCAACCGCCAGGATGTCCTTCAGTGTGAAGGTGTGGTCTTCCAAAGAGGCTCACTTGAAGTGGGATTGGACAATATCTAAGCATCGGAGAGAGTCCCTTGAAGCGATCAAGAACCAGTGTATCTGTTGGAAGGCTTATTGTAAATCCATTACAAAGGATCCCCACCCTATGCATCTCGAACTCCCTTCGAAGGTGTCTCTTGTATCCTTTCATGCTGGTCAGGATAGTGGCACCCTGACCTAATGGGCCAACATTGGTCCTTCAATCGATGTAGATTACTCTCCCTTTGTGTCTGCTGATTCTGATGACGATATCTCCTGGCCAGACTTTAGAGACTTTGGTGAAGGTCAAGACGATGATGTCCCTCCTTTCGGCCCTGGGGGCACCTCAGTTGTTTTGAACAATTGATGCAACTCTACTTTTATAGCTATTTCCTAAATTTTTAATCATGTAATTTTTGACATAATATGACAGTCAATGCATATCTTCCCATTATTAGTTGTTTTTGGGACACATTTGGTTTTCTGTGTGTGGTTTCTTATGCTTGCATTTACTTATATTTTTTTCTGCAACCTGAGCTATGCATGTTGACCCATGTCAGGTTGATCATTATGAGCTAGGCTAGCAAAACCATCTGTATCCCGATAGTATGGGCTAGTTAAACTGCTCGTCTAAGGCCGCGTTGCTACGTACTTTTCGCCTCGTTGCCTCACTTTTGGTGGTTAAATGCCTTTGGAAGACTGGACCATACTCTGTAATGATCTTGGGTGAACCCCTTACATTTTGTCGTTCGGGCTGTTTTCCCCGATTGCCTTCTTATCTGTCTTTATGTTAGGCAGTGTTCACTTATAAACCAATTTTCCGGTTTTTATTTATAGACTCTTATCTTTTATCTGCCAACCAGGTTGTTGGGACGTCTCTCAACAGTTTGTTGGTCAAGATTCGATTCGATAAGGCATGACTTATCCTAAAAACTTTATAAGCATCTATGGTCATATTTACCTTATCTTATAGGTAGGATTTGTGCCTTATCCAACTTTCGGTGCATCCCATCAAGTTTGTATGTTCGAATGCGCACTAACAGTGCTTCATATGCACCCTGTTAGTTTCGGTGAGTGTGTATTCTCATGGCGACATATGCTTTTGGCCCCCTCACTAGGCTACTTGGGATCCCTTATCAGCTTTGACCGATATCTTAAGGTACCCTATGAACGCTCTTATGAGCAAATGCCTGGTTTTGAACACTGTGCTGGATTATTTATAACACCGTCCCCTTAGATTTTTTATTGATTTCTCAAAAAATAAAAGACAATTAAATAATAACAATTCAAAGATTAAGTTATGGAAATAAAAGAAAACAAAAGTAAGAATCTCCTTATGGGTAGAAGATCTTTTAATATTGCACATTGCATAACCTGGGTAGCTCGGTCCCTTCGGGTCGGGAAAGGCGATATGCTCCATGTCCTGCTATCCCGACCACTTGGTATGGTCCTTCCCATTTGTCAACTAATGATCATACGTACTCGTCTTTTATATTAAGTGTCACCCTTCTCAGGACCAGGTCTCCGATCTGGAATCTTCTAACCTTAACATGCGAATTGTAATACCTCGCTACCCTGTGTTGGTATGCAACATTTCTTACCCTGGACATGTCTCTTCGTTCTTCCAACTTGTCCAAGTCTTGTTTTACCATCTCCATATTACCTTCGAGATTAAAGAGTTGTACCTTAGGGGACTTGTGAATTATCTGAATAGGAATCACTGTTTCCATCCCAATTGCCAACGAGTAAGGTGTTTCGCCTGTTGAATTCCTTTATGTGGTCTGATAAGACCATAAGATTTCGTACAACTTATCTGGCCAGTTTCCATTCTTTCCTTCTAACTTAGCCTTCAGAGTGTGCTTGATTATTTTGTTCACCGCCTCCGTTTGGCCATTGATCTGGGGGTGAGCTGGCATGGCATAATAGTTCTTTATCCCAAAGTCTTAACACATATTTATGAAATTATCACTATCGAATTGAGTCCCATTATCTGTGATTATAGTTTCGAGGATTCCAAACCGATAGATGATATTTTTCTTCACGAGACTGGTGGTATTAACCTCAATGATATGTACCAGTGCTTCCGCTTCGACCCACTTTATGAAGTAGTCAATGGCTACTATGGCATACTTCGCTCCTCCCTTAGTTGTAGTAGGCATCGGACCAATCGGATATATTCCCCACATGGCGAACGACCATGGTGATGTTAAGATTTTCAACTACTTGGGTGGCTTTTGGATGTCATTAACTACTTTTTGACAACCTCTGCACTGACTTGCGACACATTGTGCATCTTTAAACAGAGTCGGCCAATAAAAGCCCTATTTGAGAGTCTTATGTGCCAAGATTTTACCACCCGAGTGGTTCCCACAGACTTCTCTGTGGATACTTTCTAATATTTGTCTTCCTCTGATCGGGGTCCACGCATTTCTGAAGGGCTTTGGAGAACCGTTTTCTGTATAGCTCTCATTCTACTATCGAATATCTTGTGGATTTTTATCTGAGACGCTTCACCTCAGCTATCTCCATCGGGAGCACTCCATCCTCTAAATATTCTCTGACGGGGGTCATCCATGTAGCATGTTCCTCTTCAATCAATTATACCTCTGACGTTTCAACTTGATTTTTAGTCTCGATACCTTGGCTTTTACAGGTGGGTGATGAAAATACAAACACGGTTATATGCTCAAGGCTAACCTAGAGGGGGGGGGGGGGGTGAATAGGTTAGACACCTTTTTCGACTCCCTTGGAAACAAACAAAAGTTTGTCCCTCTAGATTGCTTGTATCACAATATATATATCAATTAAAGACACTTAATCAATATATAAAACAAGTAAAGTGTGATACAAACAAGTAATGGTAACACATACACAATCTATATATTATAGAAAAGAAGCCAACTTACATAAATATTTCTATTCATAGTATTCAAATAACAAATACAGATACAAGAGAGATAGGGATAGAGAAAAGTTGACACAAGATATAACCTCCGAAGAGAAAACATCCACGGGTTAGTAACCATCAGCAAACAAAATCCACTAGTAGATAAGACAAGTACAATCTCTCAAGTGACCCCTTCATCTAGAAACTACCCTCCTATCCTACTCATGAAGATGTCGACCTCATGCTCAACAATCCGAGGCCTCACACCTCTTGTCAAGACTTCCTCTCTCACCTTATCGGATCCTCACGACCCAAGGCAAGACTTCTTGCTCAACTATCCGAGTCCTCCCGACTCTAGTCAAGACTTCCTCACTCACCTATCCGGATCCTCACAACTCTAGGCAAGACTTCTTGGTCGACTATCCGAGTCCTCCCGACTCTAGCCAAGACTTCCTTGCTTGACAATCCAAGGTCTCACACCTCTTGCCAAGACTTACTTGCTCAACAACATAGGCCTCACACCTATTGTCAAGACTTCCTTCTCACAAGGCATCTAGGTGATCATGAATGCAAAACGTAAAAACAATATAGAATGCTATACTCAACACATCCTATGGTAAATACTAGACATGAGCATGAATGTACAAATCATATGTAATCTAGTCAATCATGCATGTTTAAGTTTTCTAGATCATGTAAGATATGTTCAACATTAATCACAATCTAGTTACATGCATAGATCTAAAACTTGAATCAAAAGATATGTTCAATTAATCACAAAATCAAGTTTAAATCACATATACCAAAAACATGCTAAAATCACATGACAAAGTCATTTAGTTTTTTTTTTTTTTGGGTAAATAAATAGTATCATAGAAAGAAGGAAGAAATGTACAAATACAAGGGGCATACCCCAAGAAGAAAGGGACACAAAGCCCATAAACAACGTTCAAACAACAAACTCTCTAATAAGAGCTAAACCAAAGGCTTTACAAAGAGCACTGAGCACAACACAAGCCCACACCACCTAGGGATAACTAGAGATGAGAGGCTAATTCTTCAACTTGAGAGAAGAGAGCCGGCAACGAATAGTATCTGTAATGATCTGGGCAACCTCTCGACTAGACTTTCGAGAGCTTTTAAAAATACGACAATTTCGCTCTCTCCAAATAAAATAGACGGCTGCCGCAAGATAAAGTTTTTTTGTCATGACGGAGGGGGAACTCCCCTTCCAATGAATGGACACCCACTCAATAAGATCATTCCAGCTAAGATGAATCCCAAGAAAACCATATTTATTCAAAAGTTGTGTTCATATGGTTTTTCTATAAAAACACTCATAGAAAAGGTGAGCATGAGTCTCAGCTTGAGAGTTACAAAGGACACACGAAGTAACAACTTGAGGGTCGTAGCGCTGAACACTATCCAAGGTAGAAAGCCTACCTTTAATAGCCAACCAAAGGATGAAACCCATCCTCGGGATATTCTACGGGAACCACACAATTTTATACCAAGACACCAAAGGATGAGGGGTTCTAAGAGACTCCATAGCAGACGCAGCTGAATAAATGCCATTAGAAGAAGGAAGCCACAGAATTCTATCATCCAAAGTTGAGTTTGGGTTGTAAGAAGGCATACGACTCTGAATTTCAGCAAGGTCAATGGACATAGCAGCAGGCCATCTCCAATTATCATCAAGAACAATGGCATTAACCTTAGCATTGATAGAGAGTCCAGAATCATAAATAACACGGGAGCTCCATTTCGATCGAATAGGGCCATCTGGATGCCAATTATCAAACCATAAGGAAGTTTTCAAGCCATTACCAATGATGTGCTGAATTAAAGGACTAGCAAAAGGCCTAAGAAGAAGAAGTTTTCTCATATTCCAAGAACAGATATGAGGAGCCTTTACCTCCCACAAATTGGTACCTTTGAGGAGAAAGGCTTTGATCCAAGAAGTCCAAAGATTACTAGTGCCATAAACCAGAATCCATATATGTCTAATCATAAGTGCTTTGTTCCACAAAGAGAGGTCATTGATTCCAAGACCACCCTCTTTCTTTGGAACACAAATATCAGACCAAGCAATTTTAGAGCCTTTGCTGTTCACCTCAACCCTATTCCATAAAAAACTTCGAAATTTCTGTTCAATGCTCTTCAAGATTCTCTTTGGAAGATAAAGGTGAGATGCCCAAAAGACTTGAATACTAGTTAAAACCGAGATGATAAGTTGAAGACGACCAGCAAAGGAAAGGCACCTATTTAACCAAGAAGAAAGTCAACTCGAAACCTTATCTACAAGGGGAGAGCAATCACGAAGATTCAGCTTTGAAGAGATGATAGGAATTCCCAAATAACGAATTGGAAGAGAGCCAACCGGGTAACCAAAAAGGTTGATGAGCTGTTGACTACCAGCAACGGGCACACCCGAAATGAAAATGTTGCTCTTAGCATGATTAGAACAAAGTCCCGAAAGCAAAAAGAACTCATCAAGGGCTGACTTGAGCACAAGAGCTGAATGATATGAACCATGGCAAAGCATAATCAGGTCATCCGCAAAAGAAAGGTGGGATAACTTTAATTTATCACACCTCTAATGATATTTGAAGTTAGGAGTGTCCATAATATGGTTGCCCAAAAGCTTAGAAAGGACCTCCATAGCAATAACAAAGAGATAGGGAGACATAGGGTCCCCTTACCGAATGCCCCTCTTTCCGGAGAAGAAACCAGCAAGCTCACCATTAATAGAGATAGAGAACTTAGGAGTGGTAAGGCAAGCTTTAATCCAATTAATGACTTTCAAAGGAAAGTGAAATGCAGCAAGAGTGTCAAGCAAGAAGCCCCAATCCACCATATCAAAAGCTTTCATTAAATACACCTTAAGAGCCAACTTTGGCATACCAGCATCCTTGTGATAATCCCTCATAAGCTCTTGAACAAGAAAGATGTTATCCCCAATTCTCCTACCTGCTACAAAAGCTGATTGAGAGGGGCTTATAATGTCCGGAAGACAAGGCTTGATTCTATTGGCTATGATCTTAGAAATGATCTTGTATAGAGTGTTGCAACAAGCGATTGGTCTAAAGTCCGTCATCTTAGAGGGATTAGGGACCTTGGGGACCAAGGCAAGAATTGTCGCATTGAGCTCCTTAAGAAGAAGACCAGAATGAAAGAACTCTTGAATAACATTAATAACGTCATCACCAACTATGTGCCACGTCTTCTTGAAGAAATAAGCATTAAAACCATCGGAACCAGGAGACTTATTAGGGTGAAGAGAGAAGCAAGCCTTACGAATCTCATCATTTGTAACTTCTCTACTCATGTAATCAGCTTGATCATTGGAGATGTGTTTATCAATAACATTTCTCAAAGAACAAGAGCCATGTCTAGAAGGCATTGAGCAACCAAGAATATTTTGAAGTGACAAATAGCTTCTGATTTGACATGGGTATCTCCTTCAATTAAGGAACCATCTTCACCATTAATTGAGAGGATCTTACTCCTATTGCGTCTCTCCTTGATGGCTTTGAAAAAATAAGAGGAATTACGGTCACCGGCCTTGAGTCACTGAACTCTAGATTTTTGTCTTAAGAAATCCTCCTCCGTCTGAAGAGCTAGTGTATAAGAACTCATAAGCTCCTTCTCTTGAATTCTTATGCTTGCATCAAGAGGCTGAAGATCAAGATTTTTCTGACATTCAACAAGGGCAGCCTTGGCTTCAATTGATTTAATAGTCACATCCCCCACCGTATTCTTGTTAAGGGATTTTAAAGCCTTCTTCAAATTCCAGAGCTTAGAGCAAAGCTGAAATTGCATGTTTCCATGAGAATTCTCCTACCAACAACTCTCAACCAAAGGAAGAAAGTCTTCTCTTTCCGTTAAAAAATTGAAAATTTTAAAAAGGCAATTCTTTTTATTACCTTGCAACCCAAGTTTAACCAAAGAGGGGCTGTGATCTGAGATGCTAGGAGGAAGTAAAAAGGCTTCAGAGTGCTCAAACTTGGCCATCCATTCCTTGTTAACTAGAACTCTATCCAACTTTTTAGAGATGCTGCCATTGCTTCTTTTATTACACCAAGTATGGAGGAAACCTGAGAAATGAAGGTCATCTAACTCCACTGACTGAAGACAATTATCAAACTCCTCCATAGCTACTGAAATTTTGGAAGAACCCCCAACCGATTCTTACACCCTCCTAGATACATTGAAGTCCCCAACAACAATCTAAGGAGTACCACCATGCTGAAAAACACACATGTTATCCCAAAGAGCTCTTCTAGCCCTTTCATCATTAGAATCATAAACAAAGGAAATATTAAATTGATCATTACTATCCAAAATACAAGCTAGACAATGAATGATCTGATCCGTTTCACTAATTTTGCTGATCTTTAGAATCCTAGGATCCCATCCAACCCAAATTCTACCAAGATCATGACTGCTATAATTGTCTAAAATATCCCAATTTTTAAAAAATGAATTGACAACAAGAGGTGTATTGGTCTTTCTCACTCTTGTTTCAACTAAACAAACAAGACTTAGCTTGTGATCTTTTAACATCTTCTTAACTTCTAATTGCTTAGGGGCAGCATTAAGGCCCCTAATATTCCAGCAAGCAAAATTAATCATTGAGAGATAGAGAAGACTTCACCTTAGCCTGAGAGCTACTTTCCATGCCTTTCTTAGCAGCCTTTGACATCCGTTTCTTCTTCTTCTTCTTACTAGAAGTTTCAGAGGGGCTGGAGAGCCCAATAATAGGGACCCCATCAATATTCTTGATCTTTGTAAGCTAAAGGGAGTGATCCGGAGAGGCTGTGGCAGGAGAGTCATCTTCACCACACAAATTACCATCATCATCAACAAGAGCTGAAAAATGGTTTGAGGTATCAATGACATTTTCCTTAGAAGGATCAGACACATTGGCATCATGGATAGGAGGCTCAATTTCAGAAATACACCTAGAAGTGGCTTCATCACCTTTCATTGTGGCTTCGAAAAGAGGCAAAGGCTCAAAGGCTTCTAGAGGTGTAAAAACAGATGTATCATCTCTTCTATTAACCGTCTTCCAATCTTGCTTCGGTTTGGAAGGAAGATCCATATAAGAAGGGGATTGCATAGTCTTGAGCCTAAGGCAAGTCACATCAGAATGGCCAAAAGACTTGCATTCAGTGTAGATTTTAGGTTTTCATTGGTATTCAACCAAAATTTCAACTTTTTCACCTTCATTTGGATACGTATCATCTCCCAAAAAAAGGTCAAAAGAATCAACCAAGTCACAAGTGGCATCTATTTCAATACAAACTCTAGCAAATGAGATTCTCTTCATAGATTCTGTTAGACTATCAGCAGAGAGAGGCTTGCCAACCGCACTAGCAATGTAGCTCAAGCCCTCTTCAGTCCAATATTCATGAGGAATATTGAAGAGCTTAACCCAC
Source organism: Dipteronia dyeriana (assembly GCA_032871835.1). Classification (NCBI taxonomy): domain Eukaryota; kingdom Viridiplantae; phylum Streptophyta; class Magnoliopsida; order Sapindales; family Sapindaceae; genus Dipteronia; species Dipteronia dyeriana. The sequence continues at coordinate 48,863,137 of CM065297.1, forward strand.
ATTGGGATTTTAGAATAAGCATCTTTTGTTAAAATGAGCCTAGGATGCCATTTCTTGAGAATCAACATCCTTCCAGTAAACAACCAAGGGCCTGCTTCCAAAACATTAGAACAACCTTCATCATCCGAAAATTTGAAAAAATAGAACCCCTTCTCATTAGCTAGAACTTCTAGCAGACCACGGCTGCCCCAAATACGCATGGCAATATTTTTGACTAGAGTGAAAGGGAGCTTCTTCTCAATAAAGTGACCTACCAAGCAATTCTTCCATGCCTTAGAGCCATCATCAGCAACTTCCAAGGGAGGGGAGACACACGTTCTATTTCTCCTTTGAAATGGTTGGTAATATTTTAGGTTCATAGGCCTTCTAATGAGACCATCCATATCAGAACCATAGCTGTCACCTTTAAGCACATTACAATAGGAATTAGGAGCTATTTCAGGAATTATAGGAGAGGGACAGTTAGGTTGACCTTCAGCCTTGTTTGAAACATTAATAACCAAAGGAGAAGTTGTAGGGATGTCTTTACATTGCTGAACATCAGGATGCTCGAATGAGTCAACACCACCAAGCTGGACATGCTGGCATTCAACATTTGTGGAGGAATAGGCTCTTCCTTTTGAGGCTAGCTTTTGGGCATTACCTAAAGAGGAAAGAGGCACCTGTTGCAGCAGCACAGCATGCTTCAGATTTTCAGTAGGCTTTTCAGATTTGTCACCTTGATCCTTGGTCCCTTTCTTCTGCCTTATCACATTCTTGGAGGAAGCCACTGTTTTTGAACCTTCTACATTTTTGGAGGGACAAGCTTCCACTTTAGAGGCAGGCTTTTCAGCATTACCAAATGTAGACAAAGGTTGATTAGGCTCTTCAGCACCATGAGTAGGTTTCCCATCCCTATTACCTTTGTCCATGGACCCTTTCTTCTTTCCCATCACGTTCTGGAGAGGGTTCACCAGATTTGAACCTTCTAGAACTCTATTGTTGCCTATAATGGTTGCAGGAGATGAAGGAACCTGGTGTAGTTGGGCAGGTCTATGGACATCAAGGGCAGGCTTTTCAGACCTATTACATTGATCCATGGTCCCTTTCTTCTTCCCAAACTCGTTCTTGAGATGTGCAGCACAACATGAATCTTTAAAACCTCCATTGTTGCCTAAATTGGCTGCAATGGTTGAGGTTTGTGGGCTGCTAGATAGGACCCCTTTACCTTCAGCAACAACAGCTCTATTGAGAGTACTATGGCCAGTTCTTATATGGTTGATAGCATTATTTAAAACGAGCTTGGGTATGCTAGAACAATGCCCTCTTTTGGAAGACCCATTGCTGTACTCAATAGAGTCATTAGCTTTTAAAATGGAAGAAACTCCAGCTGAAGAAACTATGTGGGGGGAGGGAAAGAGTCGGTTTTGCAAGGAAGGAGAGAAAGGCAGTATACTAGAAATGGAAGAAGAAGGTGCATCCGGGAATGGTGGATTTTCCATGGTAGAACCGGGTGGGAGGACCAAAGAGTTGGGGGTAGAAAGCCTTTTGGAACCAAGGCGAGAAAGAGATGGATGTTTAGGAGAGGGATTCATGGAAGGAGAAGAAGGGTTGATGGAACCTAAACATTGAACATAGATTCAACAAAACACATGAATAGCTCAAAAGAACATAAGCACATGTATCAATGTGAGAATTTGGCCAAGAGAGCCTAATACATGTGAGGAACTATTTTTCACAAAATCAATCAATCAAAGATCATCAAATAGTCCTAGAATCAAAGCTAGCACAATACAATCCCAAACATGTGAAAACATAGGCAAAATCAAAACCTAACTCAACATGTAAGATTTCAATTGAAACTCAACCTAGCTTTAAAAGAGTTCAAAACTCAAATCAAAACACTCACAATACATATATATAAGTTGAAGAAGAAAACCCAAGACAATTGACCAAGTTTTAAAAGAAAACTTTGAGAGAAAATCAATACCTTAGTTGATTTTGGTGCAGTCCCGTTTTTGTGTGTTTAGACTCCAAAAACAGAATAAAAATCACTCAAACCTTTAAAGAAAATATGGAGGATGAATAGGCAAACAATATCAACTTTGAATCACTCAAATCGAAGTTCAAATGAAGAAGTTATGGTGTTTGGAAGGTGAAAAAATGTAGAGAGAATTTCTGCTCACAAGTTTAAATTTCTTCTTAGAATGAAATGTGAGAGGGAAAATGAATATAAAGGAGAGGGAAAGAATGAAGCTTAAAATACCAAAAAGCCTTTCTTTGTTATTGCTTCCCCGAGATGGTGTGTGGGCATCTCGGGGAAGCAAGGTGTTGCAGCCGAGATGGCCACGCGCCATCTCGGGCTTGCACCAATGCATGGCCTTTGGCCATGGTGCAACTCCCTTGCACTCCTCTAGTGTTCTTCGACCGTTCTCTGGCTTCTGAACTCTGAATTTTAATCCATTTATGGATTACGAACCGTAACTCTCTCACGGACATGAAAATATAAGATACTCAACCCAAAAAATAATAATTCGACTCGATATACGAAGACAATGTATGCAACATGAGTTGAAAGTATAGTATCTTTTGACTTAGAACTTGTAATCAATAGTATGAGTAACCGAAATGACCGGAACTCAATCAAGAATGATTTAAGACTAAATTCAAGTTCAATATCCATGTTATACAAACATATACACAAACAAACACAATTCACGCTAGAATGCAAACTACATAGAGATAGTCTCCAATCATGCATTTTAAAAAATATGTTATTTCCATACCAATGCATGAGCATTCATCTTCAAGTGTGTGAATGTGTTATAGATGGTGCACAATGATGCAGGGACACATATGAATGAATTGTATGTGTGTGCTTATAATGGTGCACAACGATACAGGGACACAAATGTATGAATTGTGTGTGTGCCTAAGCCTTGTAAGAGAGATAAGGTCTTAGTATACCTTTGTAGAACCATATTGCATCATTTCTCTTTGAAGACTTTGAACTTGCTTTGACTTGTTGTTCATTCTTCTTTGAAGCTTGAATCATCATGAATCTAAACAACTAAAACATTACAAGTTAACATCATTTTGATATGGAATTAATGCCAACACAAACTAAAACCTAACAATCTCCCCCTTTGGCAAATTCCATGCCAAAACACCTATACATTTACTACAAATATAAAAATGAAGATAGGTCACAAAATCACTCCCTCACATTACAATGAGTAAGATTCCTATAACTAATCTTCACCAACTCTTGAACTTCATCTTGATCTTCTCTTGAAGCAACCTACAAATCATATCAAAGCACAATGTATATACAAGAGAAAAACAACAAATGCCAACATATAATATGGATAAGAATATACAATTAAGTTCACAAATACATGTATCTCCCCCTCAATTAATGCCAAAATACAATAATTCTTAGTCAAATCTTAAGACTAATTATTACATGTCATTGAAAGTTCAAAAGTTCACAAAAACAACATACAAATAAACTAAGTAACTATCATCTCTTTCTCCCCCTTTTTGACATGAAATGATGCCAAAAGGTAAGAAATATACCATAAGACTCAAATACTAGCTACTTGGTCCACCAAAGAAAGATGTGCGTGTAGTTGATCTAACATAATGCTTGAAAGGTGGTCTTGAACTTGAAGCAATACACTCCTCCAACTCTTTTATTCTAGCATCTTGTTTAACAACTATAGCACTAAGTTCATCAACCCTCTTCTTCAATTTTAAAGCCCAATCCGGAAGAATGTTTGTGCTAATCTCTTGACAATCAACTTGAGAACTACTAAATAGTCCAAAAGTATCACATGTCTTACCCTTATCCTTATATGACATGTATGACACGTTTATCACTATACTTTTCCAAGGGTTGTACCAACACATCGTCTTCTATACTTTTAACACCACGAGCTAAACACAAAGAAGTTATAAACCCAGGTAATGCAAGCTTTTTATCTCCTCTAGTAAAGAAAGCCGCACTATCAATATAAAGCATAAGTAGATCCCCACGGTTTATAGGTTGATTAGTCACCAAGACATACACTATTTTGATATTGTCTTTCTTCAGCTCGGTTGAATTCGAAGATCCAATAATGTTAGTGCAAATGAATAGATGCCAAAATGCACTAGCCTTAGTTAACTCATGTTGACTAATATATGCTCTACCTTTCCACTCAAAAGAAGCATTGTCATAAAGAGTTCTACCCATGATATTAAGATTCTCAATGACATCTACATCTAGAAAATTCGAATCTATATCATTAGATAGCCCAAGAAAATTGTTAATATTTTTCGGGTTAACTCTAAATACAACATCCCTAATCTCCATCAAAGCATCTAATAAGGTGGCACTTTCTCTATATTCAAGATAAAACTCTCTAACAAGAGTATCATTCACAATTCCTAACATGCTCACCCAAGATTCCCAATTTCTATCCTTAATGCATTTAAGAATATAAGAATCTTTACATTTATCTAAGTCAATGCCTCTCTCTTGAAATATCTTCTTAGTTCTAAAGATCCCTAAATCTTTTGCCCTTGAAGCTTTGGATCCTTTTGAGGTAGACTTGGCTTTCACAATGGGATTAGATTGATTTCCACTTCCGGCAACCTTAGTTCTTCTCATTTGATCTTGTGTTATAAGATGCTATATACATACAGCAAAAGTGAGTGAAAGACAAAACAAGCATATAAGTCACAAATATATAAAACAAAGACATATGACTTAAGAATGAATCATCATGCAAGACAAAGATAGTGAGTAATATCTTACAAGTATCATTAAGTCAAAATATGCCAACATGTAACAAAATGAAGCATGTGATGTCTAGCATACAATGCTCCCCCTTGATAAATGCTATAACTAAAATCAATGATAGCATAAAGTTCACAAAGATGTTCACACAATCACACATTCAAGCAATTTGAAGAAATATCAACAAAATAAGCTTCATATGCTAATAGAGATACACAAAGATTTTTCAAGTTCTCTCATAATTCTTCAACAGTTGTTAAGATATCATCATACTCATAAACAAAGTGTGTGTTTGAGAGATATGCTTCAAATATATATCAAGAAGTAGTTTGATAATCAACAAGCAAACAATTTCCAACACTTATTCATCTTAAGCTTTTTCCATAAAAAGTCAAACCGATTATCATCCGAAATTTTTTGCTTTTAAGAGAATAGATTTCTACATATGAGTGTGAGTGTGCATGTGGCTCGTCATCCCATTTCTGTTTTTCAACCCGAACTCATTTGATTTTCAACTATACTTCTTTTTAAGCCTTCCTCTTTTTCTTTTTAGTCTTTGAATCAAAGAATTTTTTTTATGATTCCATTTCAACACTTCTTTGATTTTTCAATTTTTTTAAAACATAAACAAAATTCACTTCATGACGGCTTTCACTCATCACAATGGTGTAGCTTTTTCCAACATTAGGTAGCTTTCACAACTAATGTGTGTAGCCCTTTCATGAAGGTGCTCGTTGAGTTCTATGTATTTGCCGAAGCAAAATGGATACTAACCATAGGTCATTTTAAATGTACTTAAGCACAAAAACTTCAAGGTGTATCCAAAGTTCACATATTAGTAAACTCAACCTACTAGCAAAACATATAAGAGAAGCAAGGTGCAATTTTAGAAAAACAAGATTTTATGGCTCATAAGCACATGATCTAAAAAGCAATAAGTAGAGACTTATTCAAGATCATTACTTCTCTAATTAGTAGCTTTCAAAGAATATGAAGCTCATATTTTCAAAAGTAATGCCACTCAATATACTATACACAAACAATCATCAAAGTTAAGATCAATGTGAACAAGATCACTATTAGATCCTAAAATAGCAAATGTCAATGAGAACCATATGTATGCTATACAAAATTCTCTAATACGACATGCTATGAGATGTATATCAAAAATTGAGTCAAAAAATGAATATCTAAGAGAACATGCATTAGAGTATAGAAATACCTTTTTGCACATTATATTCACCAAATATCATACTTCCGCCCTTTTTATGAGCACTCTTGCCTTGATTGTCCTCATGACACAAAGTTGACGATATTTCACAACAAGAGTATAAAAAGCATAATATCTCAACTCAATCAACACATATATCAAAAGAACTTCTCTAAAGTTAATCAACAAATTTTGACCATCATAACAAACATGACGTGAGATAACCAAGTTCATATCAATACATGGAGTATTCAAAGCTAGCAAGCAAGAATTCTTAACACAATTGATATATTGCCTCAAATCTATCTCACATGTGCTTCTTATATTAGTGATAAGAGCACTCACCCTTGAACCACTTGTTCTTGGGTGTACCTACACAAATATTTCCAATATAATCCTTGACAACAATGTTAAATCTAGAGTAAAGTCCTTCAATGACTTGATTAACAAGAATATCATTAACACACTCTTCCTTAACATTTTCAACACAAGCTTTGTCAAGTTGAACAAGATTAGTATTGTTTCTACTCCACAGCTTCTTCTCATGCTTAGCAATATTATCATGTTTCTCAACTTTCAAGACCTTAGCATGTTCAAGTTGAAGTTTAATCTCCTTATCTCTAGATTCATTTCCTAATTTACATTTTTCTATATATTTATAACACATAAGCTTAATGTGACTTATTGTGTCGCAATAATGGTAAATTAAAATAAAAGATGAGATTGTACCTTTTGGAGTTGAACTAGCTTCATTAGGAGTTTCAAAGATACCTTGTTCACCAACTTCTTCTTGGCTTTTGATCTTCTCTTCTTGTGTGGTTTCTTATCAATCACGACTTCATCAAAGTGAGTAGGAAGTGGTGCTTCCAAGAGCTCCTCTTCAACTACTAAGTCGTCTTCACCAATATGAGAGTTAACAAGATTCCTAACAATAGACACAGTTACCGAATCATTCACTAAGTCCTTGATGCCCTCATTAGCCGTGTCTATCTCTTCCATCAATTCTTGTTCTCTTTTATTCAAAGAAGATATCACATTATCCTTCTTAAGGTTTATCTTTTCAAGTTCTCTAAACTTCTTCATAATATCACCTTTCTCACCAAGAAGTCTACGATTTACAACCACAAACTCATCTAGTTGTTTCTTGATCAAATCATCCTTCTCAAATACCTCTTTTTGAGCATTATCTCTAGATTCTTCAAGCTTTTCTATCTTGTCCAACAACTCAAGAATAGTAGGAATGGAACTAGAGCTTCCATGATGATTTGTATCAAAGTTCTTGTTCAAAGATATTGTACCATCAACATCTAGTGGAAAATGAGAAGCTGTTAGAGCTACAAAGTTGCTCACCAACCCTTTATCACTTGAAGACTCATTACTAGAGCTCTCATTATCACTAGAGTTATCATCACTCCAAGTAGCCGCCAACACTTTGCCTTTCTTGTCCTTCCTAGATGGCTTCTTGGTGCACTTACTAGTAAAGTGACCGAAACCGAAACCATGACAATTATAGCATTGAACATCTTTCTTGTTCATGGCTTGACTATTCTTTTCATTCCTTGGAGATGATGTTCTCTTAATTCTTTTTTGCTTAGAAGACTTGACTCTATGCTTGACATTCTTCTTTAGAAACTTCTTGAACTTTCTAACTAAAAGAGCCATCTCTTCATTTTTATAATCACTCTCCTCCTCAATAGCATTGAGAGCGATTCCCTTACTCTTAATCCTTGGTTTCAAGTATATCTCATAAGTTTAGAGAGACCCAAGCAACTCATCAATGTTCATACTATCCACATCCTTGCTTTCCTCAATGGCCGTCACCTTTGATTTGAATCTCTTAGGAAGAGACCTAAGGATTTTTCAATTTAAACGCTCTTTTGAGATAGGTACTCCAAGTGCTTGACATTGGTTAGCAATGTTAAGAAGCTGGAATTGGAAGTCTTTGAACTTTTCTTCTTCACCCATACTTAAACCTTCAAATTGTGATGTCAACATTTGAAGCCTCAATTTCTTTACCGCTAAGGTTCCTTCATTAGTAACTTGGAGAGTATCCCAAGCTTCCTTTACGGATTCAAGATTTTGAATGTAGGAGAATTGATGCCCATCAACTCCTCCAAAGATGGCATTCATAGCACGATGGTGCCATTTAGCAACCTCAAACTCATTTGTTGTCCATTCACTCTTGGATTGAGTATCATGGTTCCATCCTCTTGAACCTTGGTAGAAGGACTATAACCTTCTTCCACTACCATCCAAGCCCTTTCATCAATAGAGTGGATGTATCCTTTCATCCTCAACTTCCAATACCCATAGTTAGTGCCTCAAAGTAATGGTGGCCTAGTATTTTAGGCTTCTTCCGCCATTACATCATCTTGTAAACCCATGACTTCAAAAGCTTTGCAAAACACCGTGAATGCATCACCTGGACTCTCACTAAGTGTAATCTAGTGTCCTGCTCTGATACCAATTAAAAATACAAACACGGTTATATGCTCAAGGCTAACCTAGAGGGAGGAGGGGGTAAATAGGTTAGACATCTTTTTCGACTCCCTTAGAAACAAACAAAAGTTTGTCCCTCTAGATTGCTTGTATCACAATATATATCAATTAAAGACACTTAATAATTATATAAAATAAGTAAAGTGTGATACAAACAAGTAATGGTAACACATACAAAATCTATATATTATAGAAAGGAAGTCAACTTACATAAAAAGTTCTATCCATAGTATTCAAATAACAAATACAAATACAAGAGAGATAGGGATAGAGAAACCTAACAGGTGATCGAGACTATTTTTGACCATACACTGGTGGCTGATGCCAATTTTGACAGCGTGTCTGCTTTGGCATTTTTCTCCCTCGGGATCTGGGTGATTCTGTATGCTTTGAACCTTTTGAGGAGTGTCTTGGTTATAGTTAAATATGCAGCCATGTTGTTGTCCTTGGCATGGTATTCATTCAGAACTTGTTACCACCACCTGTGAGTCAATGAATATTTCCAACTCATCTGCTCCCAGTGTCGTGCACATCCTAAGGCCTGCCAAAAATGCCTCATTATTAGTGGCTTTGAAGTTAAATTGTAAGGCACATTCCACTTGACCACCTTCTAGCGTGGATATAACCATGCATGCCCCACTGCCTTGCGTGTTTGACGATCCATCTACATGTAGTTTCCAAGCGAACATATATTTTTCTCTTAACATCCTGATCATTTAGCTATTTAGCTCAACGAATTCCGCTACCAGGTCCGCTACAACTTGGCCCTTGATTGCTGCTCTTGGCAAGTAGAATATGTCAAACTCACTGAGTTTTGTTGGCCATTTAGTCAGTCTTCCTAACACCTTGGGTTTTGATAAAATCTGTTTCAATAGACAATCGGTATACACTTCAATTTTGTGAGCTTGAAAATACGGTCTCAGCTTTCTCGCTGCCGTTACTAGGTCCAAAGCCATTTGTTCAGCTGGAGAATATCTTGTTTCCACTGGTAACAAAGCTTTGCCGGTATAGTGTACAGGTTTCTACGTTCCCTCTTCCAATCTGACCAGTACTGACCCTGTCACTACGTCTATTACAGACAGGTAGAGGTAGAGTACTTCCCCTTCGAGTGGTTTAGATAATATCAGATCTTTTCCCAAATATTTTTTGATTTTTTTGAACGCTTGCTCACACTCATCATTCCATTCTACCCCTTTGCCCTGCTTAATTGCGTTGAAAAATGGTAGGCATTTGTCCGTTAATTTACTTATGAATTGATTCAGCGATGCTAGACAACCTGTCAATCTTTGGATTTCCTTTAATGTCTTGGGGGACCTCATTTCTTCCAAGGCTCTTATTTTTTTTGGGTTTACTTCGATCCCTCTTTGGTGAACCTGAAATCCCAGGAACCTACCTGATGGTACCCCGAATACGCACATCTTTGGATTTAGCTTCATCCTATATTTTCGTAGCACTTCAAACGTCTCTCTTAGGTCGATCAGATGATCTTCGGACTTTACATTTTGGTTAGCATATCGTCCACGTATACCTTCATAATCCTGCCAATCTGTCTAGCAAACATTTTATTTACCAGCCTTTGGTAAGTTGCCCCGGTGTTCTTTAACCCAAACGGTATGACCTTATAGCAATATAATCCTTGGTCAATTGTGAATGAGGTTTTTTCTTCATCTGGTTCGAACATTCTGATCTGGTTGTAACCTGAATAGACGTTCATGAAACTTAACAGTTCATGACCGGCCGTTGCATCTACCAGCTGATAAATCTGAGGCAAAGGGAAGCTGTTCTTCGGTCATGCTTTGTTAAGGTCGGTGAAATCCACACACATCCTCTATTGGCCATTTTTCTTTTTCACCAGTACTACATTGGCAACCCAGTAGGGATATTTCACCTCCCGAATGGATCCTACGGCCAGCAGCTTATCCATATCTTCTTTGATTGCCTTGCTTCTTTCAGGGTTGAAACGCCTCCTCTTTTGGATAACTGGTTTCTGATTAGGATTCACTGCTATGTAATGTGAAATTGTCCTTAGATTGATCATTGGCATGTCTTCATGCTCCTAAGCAAATACATCTTTGTATTCTTTTAGGAGTTCGACCATCTTACTTTGATCGTGCTTTGTAAGTTGGGACCCAAGCCTAACAGTCTTCTTGTCGTCATCGTTGGTAATGGCAACTTCCATGGTCGGTTCCTTCGGGCCTTTGTCACTTTCTGGCACTGACTCTTTTAGGTCTAAATCGAACCCGATCCCTGTATATGGAAAGACTCGCTTTCCTAATCCACTCTTGTGAGCTTTTCATGATCCCTACCATAGCTTCAGTCGGAAATTTTACCATAAGAGCGTAGTATGTAGTTACAGCTTTTATTTTTTTCTGGAAGGGCCAGCCTAGCAAAGCATTATAGGCCAATTCTAGACATTTATGACCACGAAATCCAACAATACCATCTTTGTACAAGGAAAGCTTCTAGCTTCTACCGGTAGTTTAATGGTTCATAACGCCCTAACCTCAGTTCCTCCAAATCATCTCAATGGAACCTTCAGTGGTTGGAGATCACTTCTCTGTAGTCTTAGTTGATCAAACACATCTATGCTCAAAATGTCCGCTGAACTACCATTGTCGATCGGCATCCTTCTCACTTGCCTATGTCCGATGCGAACTGACACAACGATCTTGTCATTTGGTTTGACGTCTGACTCGTGTACGTCTGCTTCAGTGAAAATTATTGGTCCCTATCATTGCATTGCTATTTTTCGATCGGGACCTAGATGATTCACCTCCATACTTCTTTGGTTGTTCATGGCTTCCCTAACTTCGGACATCCTTTTTCGGCTACTACTTCCAGTATTGAGGCCACCAAAAATGGTGTTGATTGCCCCGCTATCCGAGTCTTTCTTTGGGCTTCTATAACTCCTATCTAGATCCCCTGTGTGGATATCCTTTTGTCGATCTTCACCTCTTCGGAGGATGATATCAATAAGATGACTTTCTCAGATTAGCTTCTCCATGTAATCCCTAAGTTGGTAACATTTGGAGGTTTCATGGCCATTCTCTTCATGGAACCTATATCACTTTGTGGTATCCCTTCTAGTTAAGCTAGACTACCTGGCGGGTTTTTTGTATAAGTTCTTGTCTTCTATCACATTCAAAATTTCCTCCTCTTTCTTAGCTAACGGTGTATAATTGGTGTATTGGCACCTTGAGTTCTTTCCTATTCTATCATCATCTCTTCACCCGTCTTTCCCTTTTTCCCCACTACCCTTCTAGTCATTCTTGCCATTGTTTTTTGAGCCACTTTCCTGGGTCTCTTTACTGTGACATGTACGACCTCCTGGTATAAATTCTCCCCTGTGGGCAATCTGTTCTTCTTCTCCCATGGCGTTTCCCCCAACATGATCTATCATGCTTGCATATATGGTGGGTCCCCGTTGCCTCAGGTTTAAGGTTAGATGACTGTGTTGCAAGCTATTTATGAACGTGGAAACCACCGCGTCGTTGTTAGGGTCCTGAACCTCGGATACCTCCTGTGAGAACCTACTCTGGTAATCTTTTAGATTTTCGTCCTTCATTTGCCTTAAGGTAGAAAGAGCTGACACCGATTTTCTCCTTTGGATATTCCCCATAAATTGTCTGGTGAACGCCCGTGTCCCTCCTTCGAAACTCCTGATGGACCCCGATGATAATCCTCCGAACCACCTGGATCACTGATCTCCTAATGTTTGAGGGAATATACGACACATGAGAGCATCGTCATAATCGTATTAAGCCATTGTGCTATTGTATCTCCGGACGTGTTCCTGTGGATCGGTGTTGGCCTTTAACTACTCCACATGCAGCTTCGTAAATTTCTCCAAAAAGCGAGCCTGCCTTATGGCATCGGCGAACGGGTTCCTAAGACTCCCGACCAAGGGGTTATCTTGATTTTGCTTTTTCTCCAAAGCTTCTATCCTTCTGAGAAGAGATTCGCGCTCCCTTTCGGGTTCACCATGCCTACCTAACCTTTGGTGCACTGTGATCCCATATGGGTCCCTTCGCCCTCTAGAGCGTGCTTGTCATCACTTGGATTCGGTCGAGGTTTCTTACTTCATCCATCGTACCTGTCTTCCTTTTTAGGATACAGTCTCTTGCCGTCGTACCCCATGATATCCTCATATGAGCTTGACTCCTTATATTCCTCGACCCTTCTATCCTAGTATGGGTTACTTCTTCTGCTTGAACTTCCTCTTTTGTCCCGTTTCTCTGCTCTATTTCTTTCAGACTTTTCGGGCATGCCTGGAGTAGTTGCCAATATCTCATAGCGCACCTTGGGTTCTTGAGCTACCATAGGTATAGAGAGCTGGTATGGTGAACTCAGGTTCACGGATGCTGTTATGCTAATTCCTTGTCTAGCAGCATCATCAATGACTCTCCACAAGGATTCTTGATTTTTCCTAAATGCATCTGGAGATATCTTTGTAGTCAAGCTCGTGGTTGTGACGGCGTCCTGTCCGCTTTATGGTGGAGTTCTTGGAGGTGGATCTGTTCCCAGTGCATTGGCATCCATGACATTCGCCTCTCGTGAGACATCTACATTGCGCGGGGACAAATCTCTGTCAGTGCTAGAAACCATGATTTTACTTTGTATGACTAAATCTCTGGCTAATTATAACGTCGAAGGTTCACCGCCTCCTTCTAGTGCCAGTTGTTGACGGTGATTTTTGGATGGATCACACGTCGAACAGAATGTGTCTAAAGTCACTCAACTACTAATTACGAATAGTTAAGAAAGCAAAAGAAACACAAGGATTTTACGTGGTAAAACCCCAAGAGCGGGGAAACATCAATGGGTACCGGAAACCAACGTGGAAAGAAATTCACTATGAATAATTGATTATACACTCAGGCTCTCGTGCTCTCTATAATCTTAATTTTCTCTCTTTTTCCTAGGTGTTATTATGGTCTATTTATACATGTATAAAACCCTAATTCGTGCTATACAAGTAAATAAAGTTGACGTGCTTGAGTCGTTTTATTCTTCTTTCCTATTTCGCGTTCTTCACGCATTAGATCTCTTGCCTAATTTGGACTCTGGCATCAATGAGGAAACTCGCTTCCTTATCAAAGTGTGCTTTGAGACACCTTATTGGAGTATGACTCATTTTGCATGTATTTGATAGTATCCACGTGTCGTTCTGCCGATCGACTGCCAAAACCCGACCAAGCCGTATTCTCCCCGACCAATGATTTAATCCCGACCGGAGGCTTTGACCTGACCATCTCGATAGCCCCAACCTGGTGTTATGAAATCATCTTTGGCCTGCTTAAGTGGGTTCAGAAAGGTTGACTCTTGGTGATGTGGCATCTCCAACTCCCGCATCTTTGGGTAGTTATGTTGATTCATCATTCTTTAGATTTTACCAATAACAAATTACGATCCCTAGTTCACTGGTCCCAAATATAGATTATGATATGTATAAAATTTTAAAACCTTACTTCCGCTTCGTGACCGGTGAACGGGGTTCCAGCAATAATACTATTATTACTATTATTACTATTATTGCTATTATTATTATTATTGTTATTATTGTTGTTGTTGTTGTTGTTGTTGTTGTTGTTGTTGTTGTTGTTATATTTATTGTTATTATTATTATTATTATTATTATTATTATTATTGTTATTATTGTTATTATTATTATTATTATTATTGTTATGATTATTATTATTGTTATTATTATTGTTATTGTTATTATTATTCTTATAATACTATTATTACTATTATTAATACTATTATTATTATTATTATTCTTTACTATTATTATTATTATTATTGTTATTATTATAATACTACTATTACTATTATTATTACTATTATTATTATTATTATTATTATTATTATCATCATCATCATCATCATCATCATCATCATCATCATCATCATCATTATTATTATTGTTATATTATCATTATTATTATCATCATTATCATCGACATCAACATTATTATTATTATTATTATTATTATTATTGTTATTATTGTTATTATTATTGGACAATTCTAAGTAACATGACACATCAGCAAAAGACCAGGGTCAGGAACGCCACGTCACCAAGACCTTATCAAGTTAAGTCAACATAAGAGGGGACCAAGTGAACCTGATCAGCCCTCCCCGACCAGATGACATAGATGATCGGGTTTGAAAACTCGATCGAGTTGTCAAGATGGTCGGGAATAGGGTAAGGTTGAACTACCGATCGGGGGCAAACAAGGATGATCGGGAAAAACAAATGATCGGACGCGCAACACTTAGATTAACACTCAGATTCAATAAGATCACGACTCAAACACGCAGAAAGAAGAGTCCAACTTGAATGAGGTTTCTAGAAGCCCACTATGATAAGGAAATGAGCTTCCTCATAAATACAAAGGTATGGATTAAACAAGGAATTCAATACGACCAAGATAAGGTCAACATGAAACAAGGAAAAGGGACAACACGACTCCAATACGTTAGAATTTCATTGAATCACATGAAGTTTCCTTACTTGTACATCAAGAATTAGGGTTATATGCATGTATAAATAGACCTAAAAAACACCTAAAAGGGTTGAACGCAATTTCTTGAAAAAAGACAAGAGTGATTGAGTGTGTAATATCTTTTTCATATAATGAATTTTTGTTTTTGCAATTGGCAACCGTTGACATTTCCGCGCATTGGGGTTTTATCACGTAAAATCCAATGTCTTACTTATTCTTCTTATTATCTTTTGTTTGTGCATAGCCATTACTGTACTCTAATTGTGTGATGGGAGATTGAACCAAAAATCACCGTCAATAACTGGTGCTAGAAAGAGGGGGCTTGAATCTTCGACAATATTTTGTTTACGTAATTAAATACGAAGAAACTCGACCAAAAGCGGCATCATAGACACTGAAAGAGATAGAAGTCAATCTCCCTACAGTGTTGATATAACACATGAGACCAATAACCAGAACCTTACGGATGTCGCTGTTACAGGAGGAGATCCACCCGTAAGGATCCCACCATCCGTCAAGCCAGACACTGTTACCACTACCAGTGCAACTTCTGGTATCTCCCCGAAAGCATTCAAACAGATACAGGAATCCCTACGAAAGGTCATCGAAGATGCTGCCAAGCAAGGAATAAGTATATCAGCCACAACTAACCTAAGTTTGTCATACCAACTTTCCACGCTAATCGTAGCCTAGGATCCAAAGATACGTGCGAAGATAGTAACAATCACCCTAGGAGCACCCTAGAAATATGGAGGAGATGAGGCAGAATATCATGAAAAGAAGGGGTGTTCACGTAAGAGATATGACCGAGAAGATCGTGGAACAAGGCAACACTGGGAATCTAGTTCACAAAAAGACGTGGAGAGATACGACAGAATAGAAATTACCCCGAACACAGGCGTAAGTGTGATGACCAGAAGAAAATATCCCACTCCCGTGAAACCACCCCTAGTAGGCGAAGAGAACCAACCCCGGTGATCAAGCGTGACCCTTTTGACTTCCTGATCAGCTGGAGGGTCCATAGGGATCCATATGGGATAACGATATGTCGGAGATTCGATGAATGTAGGGAGCCAGAAGGGGAGCGAGAAATTCTTCTTAGGAGGATAGAAGCCCTCGAACAGAGGTAAAGCTCGGGAAACGCCCTGATCGGGAGCTTCATAAACCCGTTTACTGATTCAATAAGACAGACCCACTTCTCAGAGAAGTTTAAAATGCCGCAAGTGGAACAGTTCAAGACCAACACCGACCCACAAGAGCATGTATGGAGATATCAAAGCATATTGGCACAATATGACTATAATGACGCCCACATGTGTCGCATGTTTCCACAAATGTTAGGAGATCAATGGTTGAGATGGTTTAGAGGATTGCCCGCAGGTTCTATCAGAAACTTCGAGGAGTTGGTACAAGCATTCACGAGACAGTACATGGGGAATATCCAGCGAAAGAAGTCTATATCGGTCTTATCGACTCTGAAACAAAGAATGATGAGAAGTTGAAAAATTACTTGACCAGATTCTCACAAGAGGTGTCAGAAGTTCAAGACCCTAATGATGATGCGGTGGTATCGACATTCATCAATAGTTTACAGCACAACAATCTAACCCTAAGCTTGAGGCAAAAGGGACCGACAACTTATGCCAACATGGTAGACCGTGTCGAAGGGTACGCCATGATGGAGGAAGAACAGTTGGCTCATGGTGGAGAACATATACATGGGGGTCGGCCTAAAAGAAGTCAGAAAAATAAAGTCAGTAACCCAAAGAGTGGTAGCAAAGGGAAGCAAAAAGGTAGCGGAGGAAAAGGTAAAGATGGGTGAAAGGAGGATGACAAAGGTACTAGGAAAATCAAAAGGCAATATACCAACTACACTCCACTAGCCAGAGGACAGAAAGAAATTCTGAATGTGATAGAGGATAAGAATCTTACAAGAGACCTCTGAAGCAGTCAAGTTTCACCAGAAAAGACCATAAAATACTGCAGGTTCCACCAGGAAAATGGTCATGAAACTTCTAAGTGATACCAGCTGAGGGATTATATCGAGAAGCTAATTAGAGAATGGTGCCTTAATTATATGATCCTCAGGAACGGAGTTGATAGAGGTAAGAATACCGTGATGGATGAGCGAGATAAAAGCCAGAGGAGTCCAAAAAAGGATCCAGGTAATGGGACAATCAATACCATTTTTGGCGGGTCATACACCAGGAATAGTAGCCGGGAAAAAATGTCTAAAGTTAGAGAAACCTAGAGGTAAATCTATTAGGACCCGATCAAAAGAAGTTCAAACAAAGTTGGGACCATATAGTTTTCACCGAAATAGATGCCCACGCATCAGAAGTCAGGCCGAATGACACAATTGTGTTATCAGTCCGTATATGCCATAGGGAAGTAAGAAGGGTTCTCATTGACAATGGAAACTCGATAGACATTCTTAGTGTGGAAGTGTTTGACCAGCCTAGGCTTCAAATAATAGACCTTCAACAACTTAAAGTCCCGTTTAGAGGCTTTGAATGAGCAGAGGTGAGATAGCTCATGATGGTAAATCTGCCTGTAGAGATTGGAAGCTCTCATTGTACCAAGACAGTGTTACTAGATTTTGTGATTGTGAGCGTAGAAAATTGGCCATACAATGCTCTGCTAGGCTGACCCTTATTGAACAAGACAAAAGTCGTGAACGCCACTTACACGTTAATGGTTAAATTCCCAACAAAAGCAGTAGTGGGAGTCATGAGAAGTTCGTAAGAGTGGGCGCGAAAGGTGAATTTGGCCATATACAGGGAGAAAGCAGAGTCGGGAGTAATACAAGTGTATACTCTCGAGGAATGTGAAAGCTAGAAGATCAACGACATGGAAATCAGAGCAGAAACTCCAACTCGATTTGACCTGAACCTAAAGGAGACACTTCGAAAGATGGGAAAAGCTAAGAAGATGAACCGACTATAGAGATTGTCGTCGATGACAACAATCTTGAGAGGACTGTAAGACTCGAGGCACGGCTGACAGAGCAACGACAGAATGAGATGGTTAGACTGTTAAAAGAGTACAAATATATATTCATATGGAAACATGAGGATATACCAGGAATTGACCCGAAAATAACTTTGCATAGCTTGGCAGTTGACCTCAACCACAAGCCAATTGCCTAGAAAAGGAGTCGATTTAACCAAGAGAGAAGCAAGGAAATCAAAGAAGAAGTAGAGAAGCTGTTGGCAGCAGGATCAATAAGGGAGGTAAAATACCTTGAATGGGTAGCCAATGTAGTATTGGTCAAAAAGAAGAGCGGCCAATGGAGAATGTACGTTGATTTTACGGACCTCAACAAAGTGTGTCTGAAGGATAGCTTCCCTGTTCTTCTCATTGATCAGTTAGTGGATGCAATGACTGGTCTTCATTTATTGAGCTTTATGGATGCATAATCGAGGTATAAGCAGATCCAGATGTTTGAACATAACGAGTATAAGATGTTCTTTACTACTGATAAGGGTTTGTATTGCAACAAAGTCATGCCCTTTGGTCTTATAAATGCCGGAGCAACCTACCAGAGATTGGTGAACAAGATGTTCACCCTGTAAATTGGCAGAAACATGGAAGTATATATGGACGATATGCTTACAAAAAGCATAACGTCTAAAGAGCATGTAACAGACCTCAAGGAAACATTTGGAGTGCTGCGAAAGTACGACATGAAGCTTAATCCAAAAAAGTGTGTTTTCGGGGTGCCCTCGAGGAGATTCTTAGGCTTCCAGGTCCACCAGAGAGGGATATAAGTAAATCCATAAAAAAAGCACTAGAAGTGATGAGGTCCCCAAGGACATTGAATGAAATTCAGAGACTAACGGGGTGTTTAGCATCTTTGAACCGATTCATCAACATGTCAACTGATAAATGCCTTCCCTTTTTCAAATCAATCAAGAAAGAGAAGGGCGTAGAATGGAGCACCGAATGAGAACAAGCATTCAAAAAGGTAAAGGAATATCTGGGGAGAGCTCCAGTACTATCCAAACCCCTTGAAGGATAAGTACTTTACTTATACCTGTGAGTCACGCTGTGGCAACAGAATCAGTGTTAGTTAGGTTGGATGAAGAGGTATAGAAATGGTGTATTATACCAGTAAAACATTAAAACTAGTGGAAACAAGGTACTCTCCAGTGGAGCAAATGGCACTGGCCATGGTAACTGCAGCTAGGAAGCTAACACAATATTTCAAAGCACACAGGATTGAGGTCTACAAGGACTGCCCCCTGAAGCAAATTCTATCCAAGCCTGAAGTGTCCAGAAGACTGATAAAATAGGCTATGGAGTTGAGCAAATTTGAGATAACATACATACCAAGGGCCGCAATATAGAGGCAAGTTGTGGCTAACCTAATCGAAGAATTTACTGAACCAAATAACGAGGTAATTACGATGCTGAAAGAGAAAAATAAATTTGCATGGAAGCTACATGTAGATGGGTTATCAAACACGCACGACAATGGGGACGAGATAGTTATTCTACCATAGAAGGAGATCAAGTAAAGTTTGCCTTGCATTTTGACTTCAAAGCCACCAACAACATGGTAAAATATGAGGCAGTTTTGGCAGAACTCAGAGTCTTCACCACCCTAGGAGCGGATGAGCTAGAAATATTTAGCAACTCACAGGTGGTTGTGAACTAAATATTGGATGAATATCAAGTAAAAGATGACAACATGGCTGCATATTTGGGGATAACCAAAGCATTACTAGGGAGATTCAAGACATACAAAATCACACAGATCCCCAGGGAGAGGACTGAAAAAGCAGACGGTTTATCAAAATTGGCATCAGCCACCGTTAATGTGCAGTCAAAGACCATCCCACTCACTCACCTCAAAAGTCCGAGCATCGAGGACCAATAAGAGGTGTTAGAAGTGGAAGCAATTGAAGGAGGTCAAATCACATGGATGACCCCGATCATGGAATACTTTGAAAAGGGGACGCTTCCAACACAAGCAACTGAAGTAAAATACCTCAGGTATAAAGCTACAAGGTACTCAATGGTCGGGGGGAGCTGTACAAGAAAGGATTCTCGAAAGCCTTACAGAGATGTGTTTACCCAATGGAAGTCGGATGGATATTAAAAAGCATCCATGGGGGAGTTCGTGGAAATCACTTAGGAGGCAGAAGTTTAGCATACAAAACTATCAGACAAGGTTTCTATTGGCCAGCCCTATTTCAAGATGCTCAGGCTGTCACCGAACAATGTGGGGGTTGTCAAAGGATGCCAACGACATAAAGAAGCCTTCTGAACAATTAAGAGGCTTGTCGTCACCTTGGCCATTTGCTATGTGGGGGTTAGATCTGATCGGCCCAATGACAGATGCAACCAAAGGTGGAGCGAAGCACAAAATCATGGTTGTAGATTACTTCATAAAATGGGTTGAGGCGGAGTCGCTTGTACATATAACCGAAGCCTATGTGATGAGTTTGGTCAAAAAGAACATTATCTATCGGTTTGGAATCCTAAACACGATAATTATGGACAATGGAACCCAATTTGACAGTGATGATTTAGGAACATGTGTCATGACCTCGGCATAAGGAATTATTATACGACATCGGCTCACCTGCTGACCAACGATCAGACCGAAGCAGTGAACAATATAATCAAGCACACCCTGAAGGTGAAAATAGATGTCAAAAAAGGAAGCTGGGCGGACAAGCTACACGAGTTTTTATAGGTATATAGGACACCACAGAAAGGACCTGAACAGGGGAGACCCCTTATTCTTTGGCGTTCGGGGATGAGGCAGTAATCCCGATCGAGGTCATTCATAACTCACCCAGGGTGTATCTCTTCAACCCCGAGTTGAACGCTGAGATGAGAAGACATAACCTAGATGAGTTAGAAGAAAGAAGAGACATGTCGAGAATCAGGACCGTAGCCTACCAACAAAGGATTGCTAGATACTACAACTCGCGTGTTCGAATTAGGAGATTCCAACTTGGAGACCTAGTTCGGGTGTCACCCAGTACAAGAGATAAGTCAGCTGGAACCTTGGTAGACAAATGGGAAGGCCCGTACAAGGTGGTCTGGTTGGCAGGACACGGGACGTACTGTCTTACCCAATCAGAAGGAAACGAGTTGCCAGACCATGCAATTCTCAATACTTAAAAATGTTTTACCCTTAGGGGTCCCTTTGTTTTTCTTATTTTCTCTTTTAGAAATTAGTTTTATCTTGTTACTTGATTATTTTATGTTCCATTTTCACCATTTAATAAAAGCCCCATCAAGGGAATAGTTTTGAAGGTCAAGAACAGTGTTCAAAAACTTTACTTTCGTATTCAAAAGCAATCTCGGGGCATTTAGAAACTGCTTGGTGTCAGGTGAGAGTGTTGGGATTATGCTTGATAGCAAGAGTATAATAATATATTTAACAATTTTTCATATTAATAAAAGTGATTTCTAGTTTAACAAATCTTATAGCAATTATAGTCTAATTATTATATTTGTCAAAAGAAAATAATCATAAGGTCAAAATAATATGAGAAAAGAAGAATTTTTCATACATCTGGATATGTATGAGGTAGACACAATTCTTTAGTTAGCCTTGAATAATATTCACAACTTCAGATAAAGGTTGGGCGCCTTTATCTGTCAAAGTTGTAGATTCTTTTGCTAGCATTTAAGTGGGATCAAACATGTTATAATGAGTCTAAAATCATCAAAGTGTGGTGTATTTGAGCAAAAGAATCTAGTGCACTAGGTGCATTGAATAGGATCATAGTGAAATACTTTATCCAAAACCGTCAATGGATAAATGTTTTCACTTGAAGATAATCAGAGAGTCTATCTCAATCTTGAGATAAATAATGGACTTATGGTTGCAAGTGTTATCATTTAAGCTATTAATGAGTACGATTATATAGCATAGTCTATCCTGGATAGATTGGTGGTATTCATTTGTTAAACGATAGAGGACTTCGTTTATAGATATGGACATCGTGGCTCCATTTATTAAATGAGAGTAGAATATCATCATATGGATGTTTTGAGATATTGGATATTAATTATTAACGTTAAGTTTTCAATAATGTCTATTGAAATATGGCTTCTAGACAAGTCAAAATATCCAAGTTCAACATATGGTCATATGAGTAAACATGGTAACTGGGAGAGCTATAGGCGGTCTATGAGCTCTTGGCGGTCTATGAGCTCTTGGCGATTACTTGTATTCTTCATGAGGATACACTTTCTCCATTAAGATTGTCTAGGGTATGAATGAGCAATATTAACTTATTCTATCTTTATTTAAGAGTTCACTTTTAGTTCTTTAGTGGAATAAACTAAAATTAATAGATCGGACCTAAGTGAATCATTTGTTGATTGTGATTAGGTTATGTCTATTGGAACTTAAATTTAGATAGCCTGCCAATATCCCCAATCCACCAAACTTTCATGGATCACTTGATATATTCTACCGGACCAAATTATGGGTCCATTTGGAATTGTATTGAGGCATGTGTACTTGTTTCTTTTTGTAAGAATGGGTCTAGTTCACATGTGGACTTTTTATTAAAGTCCAATGGATTTAATAAAATAAGAAAAATAATATATATGCCCATGTGTGGTCTTGGGTGGCAAGGCTAAATATTTTAGCTTAATTGTATTGTTTTTTATTTTATTATTTAATTAAATAGAAATTAATTATTTTGTTAATTAATTAATTATTTAATTAAAAGTTTTAATCTTTTTCTTAATAGGAGATGGTCTCATAATATTATACTATTGTTGGTAGTATAATTAATATTAAAGACTATATTTGATAAGTATATAAATAAAAGGAATTATTTATCTAGTCAAATTAGGAAGTCTTTAATATGGTCACAAATACACTATTTGAGTTCGATTAGGAGTCTTGGTGTAGAAAAGAATTCTTTTTGAAAAAGGATTCTTGGTCACTAAGTAAATCCACCTAAGGATAGGATTCGTGCCCACCAAGTAAATCCTCTTTAGGAAAGGATTTGAAAACCTATATATAACTCTAGTTGAAATTCGGTCAACCCAGTATTTTTTAAGAGTGAAATTTGGCCAAGCTAGAAAAAACAAGAGAGAAATTCGGCCAAGCACAATTTACAAGAAGTAAATTTTGGCCAAGGGGAATTTCGTGTAAAGAAGATTCGGTTCATGCTCTAGTTACATCCAACTCTAATGATAAGTGTGTGAGAATTCGGTGAAGAGAAAAGGAAGAAAAAATGTTTTGTTTTCGATAGTGCACTAGTAGCCTTTACAACATCGATTCTAGGTTCACACGAGTTTCAATCAAATTGAATGATAATTCACAAGTGACCGGACGTTATTGGATATTCTCTTGGAGGATTATTGTAACTAACAAAGAAGAAGATTTTGTTTGTTTCCATCCTTAGTTATACAATTAAAAGAAAGAAAGCCCACACTCCTAGGTGATTCACATTCGTGATTGGATTGGAGGATCTTGTGGATTCAATTCAAAGCTAGTTCAATCGTTACGAGAAAAAGGTATGATACTTTTATTATACATTAATTAATCTAGGGTAAATGTTCTTTTTGTAGGGAAAAACCCACACAACATAAGCGTGAAAAATCAAAAAAATAGGGTTTGGGTATAAATAAAATTGTTCCCTTTTTCAATAACAAGAACCTTTACCCTAGATTAACTGATGTATATAAAAAGTGTAGTACCTTTTTCTCATGACTATTGAACAAGCACCGAATTGAATCCGTAAGATCTTCCAATCCAATCACGAATGTGAATCACCTAGTAGTGTGAGCTTCCTTTCTTTAAATTGTATACCTGAGGATAGAAACAACAAAATCTTTTTCTTTGTTAGTTACAATTATCCTCCAAGAAGAAAACAAAGAACGTTAGGTCACTTGTGAATTATCATTCAATTTGATTGAAACTCGTGTGAACCTCGATTCGATGTTGTACACAAAACCTTTTAATGTAAAGGTTACTAGTGTACAATCGAAAACTAAACGTTCTTTCTTCATTTTCTTCTTTGACAAATCTCACACAATTTGAGTTGATCGAATTTTGTCTTTGGTAAAATCATAATTTTTTTCCCTCAAAATTCTATGGTGGTTGAATTCTTCTCTAGGAAAAACTAAGGCTGGTCGAAAATCTCTCTTGGAAATGGCTTAGGGCTGGCCGAAATTCTTAAGAGATATATATATATATATATGATCATAAATCCTCTCCTAAGAAGGATTTACTTGGTTGGCAAGAATCCTTTCCTAATGTGGATTTATTTGGTAGTTTAAGAATCCTTTTCTAAAAGGAATCCTTTTCATAGGATAACAAATCTTACTCTTTTATGGTTAGGTTTCGTTGATTCCGTGTCTAACAAGTGAGAGATATTTCCATGCAAATAGAATAAACCATTTTCCAATGTACCTTTGCAAATAATTTCGTCATTCTTATTGATAATAAAAGCTTTATTAAACGTAACCGAATAACCAAATTTATTTAAACAAGAAACTAAAATTAAATTCCTCTTGAATTGAGGTACATAATAAACGTCTATTAAATCTAAATGCATATATGAATCTAAACTAATTCTAATATCTCCCACTGAACTAGCAGACACCAATGCTCCATTGTCTAAACGAAAGTTGAATTCGCTCTCATTAAGCCTTCTCATTTCCTTGAACCCCTTCTTCCTTCTTGATTAACTGATGTATGTACGTGAATATTTTTATTTTTATTGTATATATGCATGTTTTAGAAAGAGATGGCACTCTAGGTATTCACATATATATTTACATTGGAATGTATGGATATATATATATATATATGTGTGTGTGTGTGTGTGTGTGTGTGTTTTATATGTGGTTTGTTATCGTTCAATTTTGGTCCTAGAATTTCAATGTATTTTGTTTTGGGATTGTAACAAGAAGGGTGGTCTATCATCGCCATAATTTCCATCTTGGTAGTTGTTATGTTTTTTTATTTATTTTGTTGTTGTTATAAAAAAAAACTGCACTTTTGTAATAAAAAAAAAACTGCAGTATTTTTTTATTATTTATAATTCTTTTGTAATACATTCAAGTATCGAATACTCGAAGGTTTGAAGTATTGGAAGCAGTCGGAACAAGTTTGGGACCGTGCGACCGTAGCAACGAATACGCATGCGAAGAGCGCGCAGCCACGTTTGTTGTGGCATGGGCTGCTCACGGCAGCCCATTGGTAGCCATAGGCTGTGCATGGCAGCCCTTTATGGGTTTGTGGCATGCGCACGCCCATGTGTAAGGGCGAAGGGTGCGCACGCCTATGGGTAAGGGCGAAAGGTGCGCATGCCCATGAAAGATAGCCGAGGGAGTCCGAATGACGAAGGTTGCGTGAAGACTTGTTTGCCAAGAAAGGAGTTCTTGTATTCCAAGATATATGTAATTTACTTGTTTTTCTAGGATGGACCAAAATTGTAGCTATTTATATTTTTGTAAATATTGCAATGTTTGTCATTGTTTGATAACATGTCATATAGAATAGGAGTGCCACTCATATATCTCTTTTGGTATGAACATGCATTGAATGGTTTAAGTATCTAAATTGGCATCTAGATAACTTGGTAAATTATTCTTCAGAATTCAATCACACGCCTTAAACAATTGAGTGGGAGAAGGTGTTTTGGAACACCTACGGCCTCCAAGTTTAGTTGAGCTTTATGTTTCGTGAATAACCGCCCAAGAGGTATTCATGAATGGAATTTAACAAGATACTTCCTTACAAGAATAGACTAGACAATTAGCCCAAACGATATCTACTCCCAAAGGAGGGATATTCGTGAGGGATTATATTGAAGGTCGATAACTTGGTAACACATAATGTAATTTTATTAATATCCTCCCAAGAGTTCTTGTTAATAAAATTGTAAGGCTAAAATAGAAAAAGTTGGTTGTTATGTTAACAATTAGGTGAGACCTAGTCCAACTAGTAAATGGTGCGTACTCCCAAAGGAGATGTGACATTTATGGGTGTTGGATCACCGTTGAATTTTTACGATTGAATTATTTTATTTAATTCAAGATAAATATTCAAAAGTGCTATATCATGATTGTTTACTTATATAATTTTTGTTATTATAAAGAAATCATGACCCCATCCCTAATCAAATTTCTAAAAGATAATACTTTAACTGATGATAATTATCACATGGAAAAAGGAATATTGGGTTGTTGTTGCAAGCTGAAAAGTATAAGTTCATTTTGTATATTCCTTAACCACCAAACTAAAGAATCTAACTCAGGAAACAAAGAGATGAGTATCAGTAGTGGAAGTCTTCATATGAGATGGCTAAATGTACGTTACATTATGGCCATCATCTCCAACGTGTTGCAACAGCAACATGAAGGAATTGAGACTGCTACCGATATAATGATGTCTGTAGAGGAGATGTTTGTTATGAGGTCTAGGATGACTAAGAGAGAGAGGCAGTGATTGCTTTTATGAATCTTAGAATGAAACCTGGACTGGGTGTATGATAAAAGTCATAGCACTTCTCAACATTGCTGAACTGAATGGTGCTAAGATAGATGGTGAGACCAAAATTGACATGATTGTCAACTCATTATCGGATTCCTTTGATCAATTCAAGTTGGACTACACCTTGAATAATAAGGAATACACCTTGCAAGGCCTGATGCAAGATGTTCAAATCTCGGAAAAAAATCCTTGTGAAAGGCAAGGGTCAAGAGATTCATATGCTTGGTAAGTTGCTTCCTTTAAAGACCCGTAAGAAGGTCAATAGACAACAGAAGAAAAAAAAACTTGAAACTTCTTAGAAAGAGACCAAGAAAGTAACCAAGATCAAAGAAAAGTGTTTCTTTTTTGGTGAAAAGGGTCAATGGAATAGACTGAATAAGAATGAATTCAACATGCATTTAGGCAATGGAGTTTTGGTGTCTATTAGTGTAGAGGGAGATATTAGAATCAATTTGATTCTTATAGGCATTTAGTTTTAATAAACGTTTATTATGTACCACAATTCAAGAGAAATTTAATTTCGGTCACTTGTCTAAATAAATTTGGATATTCGGTTACTTTTAATAAAAGTTTTATTATTAGTAAGAATAACAAATTTGTTTGTAAAGGTACATTGGAAAACGGTTTATTCTATTTGCATGGAAATATCTCTCATTTGTTAGACATGGAATCAACAAAACCTAATCATAAAAGAGTAAAATTATCAAAAGATGAAACCTACCAACGGCATTTGCGCTTAGGTCATATTAACCTTAATAGGATTAAAAGATTGGTAAGTGACGGACCTCTAAGTGACTTAAAGGTTGATGATCTACCAACTTATGAATCTTGTTTGGAAGGAAAAATGACCAAAAGGTAGTTTACGACCAAAGGCGCAAGAGCCATCGAATGTTTAGGATTGATACACACTGATGTGTGTGGACCAATGAGCATTCAAGCTAGAGGTGGATATGAGTACTTCATCACTTTCATAGATGATCACTCAAGATTTGGCTATGTGTATCTCATGAGACATAAATCGGATGCTTTTGATATGTTCAAAGCATTAAAAGCTGAAGTGGAAAATCAGCTTGAGAAACGCATAAAAATCTTGAGGTCTGATCGTGGTGGAGAATATTTATACGGTGAGTTTCAGCAATATCTTATTGATAATTAGATAATTTTTCAGTTTTCTGCACCAGGCACACATCAACAAAATTGGGTAGCAGAAAGGAGAAATAGAACTCTGTTGGATATGGTTAGGTCTATGCTGAGTTATTCAACGCTTCCTAATTCTTTTTGGGGATATGCTTTACAATATGAAATGTACATTTTAAACGATGTACCATCTAAGTCGGTTCCTAAAACACCGTATGAGTTGTGGACCGGGTGAAAACCTAGTTTACAACACTTAAGGATATTTGGATGTCCTGCGCATGTGTTAAAAGGAAAGATAGAAAAGATGGAGTCCCGTTCAGAAACATGCATATTTGTAGGGTATCCAAAAGAAACAAAATGATATTATTTTTATAGTCCTCCAGATCTTAAAGTATTTGTTTCGACAAATGCTAAATTTCTGGAACATAACTAAACAAATAATTTTGTGCCTAAAAGTAGAATTGTCCTGAATGAACTTTTAGGAGACACAATTCCACAAGAGATGTCGTAACCAATCCCAATTGTAAGTTCCGTACTAACAAAAGATCAATAATCTACCATACCTCATCGTAGTGGGAGGGTATTCTTTCAGACGACAATGATCCTTATACGTATAAGGAAGCAATGAAAGAGGTTGATTGTCGCCATTGACAAAAGGCAATGCAATCCGAAATTGAATCTATGTTCAAAAACAAAGTCTGGTCTCTTGTAGACTTGCCTAAAGGGATAAAACCCATCGGGTGCAAGTGGGTATACAAGAGGAAAAGTGGAATGGATGGTAAGGTGGAAACCTTTAAAGCTAGATTGGTAGCTAAAGGTTATACACAGAAGGAAGGTATCGATTATGAAGAAACATTCTCTATTGTGGCCATGCTTAAATCCATTAGGATACTCTTATCCATTACAGCATCTCTAGACCTAGAGATTTGGCAATTGGACATCAAGACAACTTTCCTTAATGGAAGTCTTGACGAAAGCATCTACATGATGCAACCAGAAGGATTCAATGAAAAGGGCCAAGAGGAAAGGGTATGCAAGTTGCAAAGATCCGTATATGGATTGAAGCAAGCATCCAGATCCTAAAACATAAGGTTCTATCAAGCCGTGAAAAGTTTTGGATTTATTCAAAACCTTGATGAACCTTGTGTGTATACAAAAGGATTAAAGGCGACAAGTTGGTTTTCCTAGTTCTTTACGTTGATGATATACTACTCATCGAAAATGATATAGGTGTATTGACATCAATAATAGAATGGTTAGCAAAATAATTTGATATGAAGGACTTAGGAGAAGCAAGTTATATTCTTGGCATCCAAGTCATAAGGGATAGAAAGAATAGAACGATTGCATTATCCCAAGCTTCATACATAGATAAAATCTTGTCTAGCATTTCCATGCAAGATTTCTAGAAAGGTATGTTACCTTTCAGACATGGAATCAAACTTTCTAAGGAACAATATCCTAAGAATGAGCATGATGAGCAATTCATGAGTAGGGTTCCATATGCATCGACAGTTGAAAGTCTCATGTATGCAATTCTCTGCACTAGACCAGATATTTGTTTTGTTGTGGGTATAGTTAGCAGGTTTCAATCGAAGCTTGGTCCTGATTACTGGACGGCAGTCAAGCATACCTGTCAAGTATCTTAGGAGAAAGAGAGATTATATGCTTGTATACTCTGGAGGGGATTTTATTCCCGTTGGGTATACAAATTCTGATTTTCAGTCAGATTCTGACTCTAGGAGATCAACATCAGGATCTGTGTTTACTATTGGAGGAGGGGCAGTCATATGGAGGAGTATCAAGCAATCTTGTATTGCCGATTCCATAACGAAAGCCGAGTATGTTGCCACATGCGAGGCTGCTAAAGAGGTTGTCTAGCTTTGCCAATTCCTGATTGACTTGGAAGTGGTTCCTGGTGCGAATAAACAGATCACTATTTATTGTGACAATAGTGGAGTAGTGGCTAATTTGAGAGAACCAAGAAGTCATAAGAGAAGGAAACACATTGAATGAAAGTATCACCTTTTGATGGAAATTGTACATAGGGGTGACGTGACGATTACCAAGATCGCGTCAGCAGAAAATCTAGCGGATCCCTTTACAAAGGCTCTTACACAAAAGAGTTTTGATAGGCATCTAGAGAACATGGGGATGAGATATATGACACGTTTGCTATAGAGCAAGTGGGAGATTGTTAGGACTATGCTCGATATCAAGAGTGTAATATTGTAATTAACAATCTTTTTCATATGAATAAAGTGATTTCTAGTTTAACAAATCTTATAACATTTATAGTTTAATTGTTATAATTGTCAAAAGTAAATAATCATAAGGTCAAAAGACTATGAGAAAAGAAGAATTGTTCATACATCTAGATATGTATGAGGTAGACACAATTCTTTAGTTAGTCTTGAATAATATTCACAACTTAAGATAGAAGGTTGGGCGTCTTTATCTTGTCAAAGTTGTAGATTATTTTGCTAACATTTGAGTGGGATCAAATGTGTTATGATGAGTCTAAAATCATTAAAGTGTGGTGTCTTTGGGCAAAAGAATCTAGTGCACTGGGTGCATTAAATAGGATCAAAATGAAATACTTTATCTAGAACCGTCAATGGATACAAGTTTTTATTTGAAGTCAATCGGAGAATCTATCTCAATCCTGAGATAAATGATGGACTTATGGTTGCAAGTGTTATCATTTGAGCTATCAATGAGTATGATTTTATAGCATAGTCTATCCTTGATAGTTTGGTGGTATTCATTTGTTAATCAATAGAGGACTTCATTTATAGATATGTACATCGTGACTCCATTTATTGAATGATAGTAGAATACCATCATATGGATGTTTTGAGGTATTGGTTATTAAATCTTAACGTTAAGTTTTCAATAGTGTCTATTGAAACATGGCTTCTAGAGAAGTCAAAATATCCAAGTTCAAAATGTGGTCATATGAAATATGGTAACTTGGAGAGCTATACACGGTCCATGAGCTCTTGGAGATTACTGGTATTCTTCATGAGGATCCATTTTCTCCAATAAGGTTGTCTAGTGTATGAGTGAGTAACATCAACTTATTCTATCTTTATTTAAGAGTTCAATTTTAGTTCTTTAGTGGAATGAACTAAAATTAAATAGATCGTACCTAAGTGAATCATTTGATGATTATGATTGGGTTGTGTCTATTGGAGCTTAAATTTAGATAGCCCGCCAAGATCCCCAATCCATACGAACATGCATGGATCACTTGATATATTCTACCGGAAAAATTTAGGGGTCCATATAGAATTGTGTTGAAGTCGTTTTCTGGATTATGCCAGAAAAGCCAATAAGGACTGGATTTTGGCTATTGATTCAAAGAGAAAGAAATGCAGAGAGAGTAACAAAGACAAGTTTTACGTGGTAAAACTCCGATGGTCGGAGAAACATCCACGGGTGGTTGAAAGATCAACCAAGCCAAAATCCACTAAGAGAATAAGATGTTTTTACAAGCTCTCGATCTCCATTTTTCTCTCTATATTATTTGTGATTACTGTATGCTATATTGCCTATATCTTTTTTAACCAGATTATGGGTCTATTTATATGCTTATAGAACCCTAATCCGCTTTGTACAAGTAATACAAGATATTTGTATTTAATTGTGATTTGGTTACTTGCTTGAGGTTGATTTGTCTTCTTTCCTGTTTAGGTCCATTATTTGGGATTCCTTCATGACGAATATCTTCGCGTATTTAATGACTTTAACCTGTATGATAAGTTCTTATTTGGGTTGTATTTACTCCTGAGTAAGAATGGTACCTGATGGTCCCGAGTAGTGCCGTTTGAGCCCGAGTGGAAGCGTTGTTTTAACCAGTCCCGAGTGTTGTTAACTGATCCCGAGTAGGGCTTTATTCAGTAGATGCTTACTCGGGCTTTCTCTTCTTTAATGACGCCTCGTAGTATATTTCCTGGATGCCTATTTAAGCATCCACCTGGCTATTCTTTCCTTACTGTCAATGACGTGTATGCTTGGTAAAATTTACATACAACAATACTCCATTAAAATATTTTTGCCGAGAAGATTTTATTTCGGGCAAGAATATTTTAATCATTTTGATTTTCTTTTGTCAGAAAAACCGCCTTGCCATAATGACGTATTTTAATGATGACTCTGTAATTTCGATTCGCTTTGTCACGCAAGATCTTAAAGGATAGCGACGTTTCAAAGTTTTGACGGTTTAGGGCTACTTTTTGTCTTGACACGTGTCCCTTGTCTCTTCATTTTTCTATATTATTTATGACAAATGATTTTTGCATTTCCCCAAACGCCGCCTATGCCATCGATTTTCGTCATAAAACTTTTTCCCGCTTTGAAATCCTAGAGTTTCGTGCCATCTCGCCTTTAAATTCTTCGTTGAGGGACTGTTGGTTTATTCTCAAAAATCTAGCAGAAATCTCTTTAAACTCAGATTTCTTCATCAGAAGTTCGCGATTCTCCGCTTTGAAGATCTTGTATCAGTCTCAATTCAAGGTTAGTTTTAATGGGGTCATCTTCCCGTCATCGTCTCTTTAAAATTGCTTTTGATGCAATAGAGTATGAAGATTTCCAGTTAGTATTTTGTATTAAACGATTACTAGGGGATATCCCAATAGATGAACCTCCATTTTTAGAGGTTGATATTTCTGGGCTTCACCCTGACGTCACTTTCAGCCCTATATCGAGTTCTCCATCTAGTTCTGATTCTGATATTTATGATCACAGGGTATCTTCTAGAAGGATGGGTAAACATCAAAGCACAAGCAAGGTATACAAGCACATCTCGAGCAGCGTTCACACTAGGGAACAAATTGATTTGCCCTACTTAGTCACTTTGGTTCCTGTGGGGAATAGAGCCGTATGGATTCCTTCCGAGGGGATGATCTCGATTTACAGATCGATGCTTTGCTGCGGCGTCACACTTTCCCTTCAACCTTTTATTGCCCGGTTTTTAGTTGAAGCAGAGATAGCCCCATCTCAGTTGGCCCTAAATAGTGACAAAGTCTTGATGTGCATGTGGCACATGTTCAGCCGAATGAACCTTTCGCCGCTTACCCCGAATGAAATCAGGCATTTCTTTACGCTGAGGCAAGTTAGTAAAATGGGAACCTATTTTCTTGCGTCTACTCCTTTGGACGGTTGGGTCTCTAAAGAAGTGAAGGTGAATCGGGGGGTCGAGGCTTCTGATGATCCGAAAAAGAAGGGCTTTATATGGGGATTCCCCATATCCAACAAGTTCTGAAAGAACAGTTGGTTTTTTGCTGACGGGGCTCTCGGGCTCGATGTCACTGTTCGATCTGGGGATTCCCGAATAATGTTAAATGTTCCCAGCTTCTTTTGTTCTCCCGAAGCGTGGAACATGAAAACAATTGATTATAACGATTCAGAGCTGAAGAGGCTGACCTGGGTAGCTATCCGAACTCTGTAAAAGAGAAGTAAGAGCTATCTATTCAAAGAGGACGACTTGATCAAGCTCGGATTCTTTAGACAGATTTCGGGCCATCGCAGGCATTGTAAGTAATCCAGCGCCCTTTCTGCTGTGTTTCTTTATTTTTCCATTTCCTTTTCTATCCCCCCCCCCTTTTTTTTAAGTGTTCGATACTGACGTTGTCTGCGATCTTCAGGCTCGTCAGGTGAAGGCAATTCTTCAAGCGAGTAGGAAGGAGGCTTCCCGTCAAGGCGATGAGGGTATTGCTCCACCCCGAGCCTGATGAGAAAATTGATACTGCTGAGCAAATTCCCGAGTGCGTTGATCGGGGTGCTCAGAATTCTGCTCAGGATCTCACTGGTTCAAGTGGCCAAGGTGAGCCGACTGTGACACAACTGCCTAAAAATAGGGAGAGGCAGTGTGAGAGTCCAAGTGAAGAGCCTGTTGGACTGTCTGAAGCTGGCGATGATGGCAACGTCTTGACGAATCAAATGCCTGTCATTGCCGAGCTTTTTGAGTCTTTTTCGGGATGATTTGCTGGAAGATAATGCTGTTGATCTCTTCCACCGTTCTCGGGGTGAGAAGCGAAAGTTAGTTCCCCTCATTGTCCTCTCAAAGTTCCTCAGATAGTCACATTTATTCACTCTAGCGATGAAGATGTTGCAGATTAGATTGCCCCGAGTGTAGGTGCTGGAGTATCGCCAGATGCAGTCACTTCAGGTCCAAGTAGGGCCTCTTTTACCCCCGAGGTTGGAGATATGGGGGCCGAACCTTCGGGGGTTCCCTCTCTGATGAGAACAAGGCAGCTGCATCAAATGATCCATTGCATGTTCCAGTTGGGCCAATGACAAGGGCAAGAGCTAAGAGATTCAAAGAAGCACTAAATGGCCTAATTTAAGACATTTGGGCTGATTTTGAATTGTTGAAGTCCAAGATAAGCCCACATGAAGACCAAGGCATAATTAATGTCATCAAGGCAATTGATTGGGCTGAATAAGGAAGACTTGGGTGTGTGGCACAAGCTAGGAGAAGAGTCAACTTTGGCTGATTTATTCCCTTTTAATTTCCAAAGAATAATAGTTGATTTGTTTCCCAAATTAATGGGCTGATTTGTTTCCAGATTTAGCTTTCCAATTAGGGAGCAAGTCAATAGTTTCTCAAATTAGTTTTCTTCTGATTATAATGCCTTAATGGCCGAATTATCTTGTTTCCTTTTAGGATGGTTTATAGACTTTCTTTTCGTTTAGGGTTTTAGTATATAAAGGAACGAATTGGATGTAATTCAACAGACTTGAATTGAATAAAAATTGTGAGAGTTCATCTTTTTTTTTTGGTTCTGAAAACTTGAATTATAACTCACATCTTCTTCTTGTTCTTGAGTGTGGCGTCTTCAACTTCTTGATATCGTTGGTTCTTACCTCCTTATAAGTAACGGGTCGCGGTCCGATAACATTCTTGTTTATAAACTTGGTAAGAAAACGATCATTCGTTACCATATATCGGTTTCGGGTCTCACTGCTCTTGGTGAGGTTCATATCACTCTCCATCCCTAGAGCCAAATAGAGCTTCTCTTGTCCCCGAGTCTAGAGATCTGGGAACTCAACCCTCGGGGGTTCCCTTATCCCTTTCTCCAAAAGATATGCTCCAGGAGATGTCCTCTGGTCGGGCTTATATCGGGAAAGACCGTTGGAGCGGTTTTAGAGATGGTTCACTGCCCGAACGTCTCAAAAACGTTTTCAACGGTGCATCTTATGTATGTTTAGCTAACTCTGACTCCTTTACTATTTTGCCTTTGTTGGATTTCTAAGTATATTCTTTTGCAGATGGTGGCCGAATTTGCTGAGCTTGTTCAGACGCAGCAATGTCAGGCTGATCGGATAAAGCGATTGGAGGCTCAGCTGATGGTGAGTGAGGAGGGTCGTGCTCGAGCTGAGCAGGCTTACCAGCAGGATGTCGGTTCCGTGTAGATATTTGCCGACAATTGCCTGGCTAAGCAGGTTGAAGCTGAAGACAAGGCATCTTTGGCAGAGGAGAAGGTTGTATCGCTTCAAAACCTCCTTCTTCTACTGAAGAGTCTATGCTCAAGGCCGAGTAGGAGGCGGAGAAGGCGAAGTCGGCGTTTGTCCAAAAAATCGAAGATTTGGAGCGCCAAGTGCTAACAGTTGAATCCCTTTCCCGAGAGGCCAGGTTGGAGCTGGAAGTCCAAAAGGTGGATCATTTTAAAAGATCCCCTGCTTACGATGCCCTACTTCTTCGGGAATTTCAACGTTGGCTAGTTTCGGCCAACGAATTTTTCAAAGTAAAGAGTAGGGCAACCGGGCCGGTGCTAACTGGGAGATGTCAATCAAACACCGTGTGGACCGGTCCTTGGAAACTCTTCGGATTTAGATGAAGGAATGGAGAGCCTACTGCCGTAGTCAAGGCAAGGAGCCCCATCCTATGCATTTAGAGATTCCGTCCGAGCACTCTCTCTCTACCTTTTACGCAAGTCGATAGTCTGTCGAGGATGTAATCCCAGATGTCGGGCCAACCGCGAGTAATGATTACAGCCAGTGGAGGGATGATATTGTTGATGATTTCACTTGGTCGTCTAATGAGAGTCTGCTTCGTGAATACGAGATGGTGCCAGACCCGAGTATTGGCAAAGGCTCGAAATCCTAGCAACCTTGATTTTGTAGATTTGTTGAAGATTCTGATTCTGATTCTTTATTTTTTACTTGTAAAGAATCATCATTTCTTTGAACTGTAACCATCCTTTTTGAGAGCAATAGAATTCGATTTTCGGAGTTAAATGGTTTCAGTTTTTATTTTTGTTGCCGGAGGTGGTATTAGACTGGCTGATGGTCGGATAACTTAACCGAGTATCTTATCAAACTGGCTGGTGGTCGGGTAACTTAACCAAGTATCTTATTAAACCGGTTGTTACCCGAATAACTTTAATTCCCAAGTATCTTACTAAACTGGCTGGTGGTCGGGTAATTTAACCGAGTATCTTATTAAACCGGTTATTACCCGAATAACTTCAATTGCCAAGTATCTTATTAAACTGGTTGGTGGTCGGGTAACTTAACCGAGTGTCTTATTAAACCGGTTGTTACCCGAATAACTTCAATTGCCAAGTATCTTATTAAACTGGCTGGTGGTCGGGTAACTGAACCGAGTATCTTATTAAACCGGTTGTTACCCGAATAACTTCAATTGCCAAGTATCTTATTAAACTGGCTGGTAGTCGGGTAACATAATCGAGTGTCTTATTAAACCGGTTGTTACCCGAATAACTTCAATTGCCAAGTATCTTATTAAACTGGCTGGTGGTCGGGTAACTTAACCGAGTATCTTATTAAACCGGTTGTTACCCGAATAACTTCAATTGCCAAGTATCTTATTAAACTGGCTTCTTTATTATTAACCGAGTCATCTTGAAACAGGAAAGTTTGCACTTATGTTTCATACCCGGTTGCTACCCGAACGTTATATCAAGGCTCGCCATGATTATACGTTCTAGTCCTTACGCAATACCAAGGACGTCTCCCTAGTTTTTATGCGCAAGGGTTTGCCGAATCGTTGAGCTCTTTTTAAAAAAGTTGCTTCAACACAACTACTCATTTTACCAGAATTTCTCCCGATAGCGTCCCGAGCATTTTGCCAGTCCGGTGCATCGGGTTTGCCTTTTTGCGAAGGTCATTTTGACCCTGCTCGGCTGGCATGCTCCTACGAGCTTCTCCGCCCTTTCGGGATTTGATGGTCCTGAGAATTCTATTTGCATGCTCTTATTATCATGCTCTTCTTCCATTTGTTATTATCATATGCTTTTTTGAAAATCTCGAGCTAGGTGCTTTCCTTTTGGAAATTCCCAGTTTTATTTATTACTGTGAAAAATCATCAAAGATTAATATTACAGTTTTAATATTTATTCTGACTAGAAAAAGAATGAAATATTTAATATAAATATATATTTTAAGGATAGAAAATCTTCAGATATTGGGCATTGCATGGTCGGGGTAACACCCCTCCATTGGGTCGAGCAATCCAATAAGCCCCATATCCAACTATCCCCTCGATCTTGTATGGACCTTCCCATTTGTCAACCAGGGATCCCGCGGCTCTATTCTTGTGTTTAGTGACACCTTCTTGAGCACCAGGTCTCCTAACTGAAATTTCCTGATCCGAACATGAGAGTTGTAGTGGCGAGCCACTCTTTGTTAATAAGCTGTATTTCTTAGTCGGGACTTTTCCCTTTTTTTCTTCTAGCTCATCCAAACTTTGTAGCAGTGTATCAATATTTTGTTCTTCATCGTATAGCCTGACCCAGGGGGATGCATACGATGTTTCTATAGGGATGACAGCTTCTGTTCCGAATGCTAGGCTGAACGGAGTTTCTCCTGTTGAAGTCCTTGCTGTCGTCTGATACGCCCATAACACTTCAGGAAGCTTTTCAACCCAGCTTCCTTTTTTGTCATCTAATTTTGCTTCGATAGTGTGCTTGATAATTTTATTTACTGCTTCTACTTGCCCGTTTGTTTGTGGATGAGCTGGTGTTGCATAGTAGTTAGGAATATGATACTTCTCGCACAATTGTCTGAACCTTTGATTATCAAACTGAGTGCCATTTTCGGTGATTATAGTGTCCAGAATTCCAAACCTGTAAAGTATGTTTTTCTTTACAAAATTTATGGTGTTGGCTTCCGTGATATGCACCAACGCTTCAGCTTCGGCCCATTTTGTGAAATAATCAACAGCTACTATGACGTGCTTTGCTCCACTCCCTGTTCCAGCTGGCATTGGCCGGATCAAGTCTAGGCCCCACATGGCGAATGGCCACGGGGCAGTGAGATTTCTGAGCTTTTCTGGGGGTTGTCGGATATCGTTGGCAATTATTTGACAGGTATTCCAACTTTTCGACCATTGCTGTGTATCTGAGAAAAGTGTAGGCCAATAATAGCCTTGCCTGAGTACTTTATGCGCCAGAATCCTGCCCCCAATGTGGTTCCCGTAAACTCCTCCGTGGATCTTTTGAAGTACTCGATGTGCATCTTCTTCCGGTATACATCTCTTGAGAGCTCGAGAAAACCCCCTTCTGTATAATTCTCCTCCGATCATGGTGTACCTAGTCGATCGATACCTGATGCGCTTTGCAAATACCAGATCTTCTGGGAGTATGCCATCTTCCAGAAACCTTCTCAGCTGGACCATCCAACCGTCTTGCGGTGTTCGGATTTCTGATATTTCCAAATGCTTAAGTTCGGCCGTACTCGGTTTAAGGAGGTATGCAACTGGAATTGTTTTTGGTCTGATTGAGGTTGTTGCTGATGCTAATTTAGATAAAGCGTCTGCCTTTTTATTTTCTTCTCTGGGGATCTGAGCGATCTTGTATTCTTTAAATTTTTGGAGGAGCTGTTTTGCGATGTCACGGTAGGCTACCATTCCTTCATCTTTAGCCTGGTATTCATTCATAACCTGGTTGACAACTATCTGTGAATCGCTGAATATCTCCACTTCATCTGCCCCAAGAGCTATGCAGACTCTGAGTCCAGCTAACAATGCCTCGTATTCGGCCTGATTATTGGTTGTTTTGAAATCAAATCTCATGGCACATTCAACATCATCACCTTCTGGGGTGCGAACTACGATCCCTGCCCCGCTGCCATGAGTGTTTGAAGAACCATCAACATATAATTTCCATGGGAAATTTTTGTCTAACAATCTTTTTGCTTCCAGGTTCGGTTTTATGAACTCGGCTATGAAGTCTGCCACTGCTTGTCCTTTGAGGAAAGTTCTGGGGACATAATTAATATCGAATTCACTTAACGTGATTTCCCATTTAGTAAGTCTTCCTGATATCTCTTGTTTTTGTAAGATTTGTCTTAATGGGCAATTGGTGAGAACCTGGATCGTATGAGCCTGAAAGTATGGTCTCAACTTTTTTGCTGCGGAAACCAATGCTAAGGCTATCTTCTCTGCCTGTGAGTATCTGGTGTCAGCCAGTAGGAGTACCTTACTTGTATAATACACTGGTTTTTGCACTCCATCTTCTGTCCTGACTAGAACTGAACTTGCTGCAAGCTCGGTTATTGACAGATACAGCTGAAGTATTTCCCCTTTTTGTGGTTTTGAGAGGATGGGAGCTTGCCCCAAGTATTCTTTTATTTTTAAGAATGCCTGCTCACACTCTTTATTCCACTCCAGGCCTTTCCCTTTTTTGATTACTTTGAAGAAAGGCGAGCACCTGTCTATAGCCTTTGAGACGAATCTTCCCAAGGAGGCTAAACACCTTGTTAAGCGTTGTACCTCTTTCAATGTTTTAGGTGAAGTCATTTGTTGTAAAGCTTGGATCTTCTCTGGATTAACTTCGATTCCTCTTTGATGGACTTGAAAACCCAAGAATCTTCCTGAGTGGACTCCGAATAAACATTTGCTTGGGTTTAATTTCATCTGATATCTTCTTAATACATTATATGTCTCTCGGAGGTCACGGGCATGGTTATCTGCTGAGACGCTTTTAGTCAACTTGTCGTCAATGTACACTTCCATGTTCCTTCCTATTTGCCGAGTGAAGATCTTGTTGACCAACCTTTGGTACGTGGCTCCTGCATTTTTTAAACCGAAGGGCATTACTGTGTAGCAATATAAACCCTGATCCGTTATGAAAGCTGTTTTTTCTTCATCAGCTTTGTTTATCCGGATCTGATTGTATCCCGAGTAAGCATCCATGAAGCTGAGCAGTTCATGACCTGCTGTGGCATCCACCAGGTGTCCTTTAGACATGCCTTGTTTAGATCCGTGAAATCTACGCACATCCTCTATTGTCCATTTTTCTTCTTGATGAGGACTACGTTGGCGACCCACTAGGGGTAGCTGACTTCTCTGATTGATCCCGTCGCTAGTAGCTTTTCCACCTCTTGTTTGATTGCTTGACTTCTTTCAGGATTGAACAATCTTCTCTTTTGTACTACTGGTTTGGCATTCGGGCTAACTGCGAGGTGGTGGGATATTATTCGGGCATCTATTCCGTTCATATCTTCATGACTCCAGGGGAATACATCTTTGTATTCTCTAAGCAAATTGGTCAATTCTTGCTTGATTTTTTCTTCAAAGTTGGCCCCGATCTTGACTTTCCTGCCCGGTTTGTCTTCTTCGAGTAGTATTTCGGCCACTTCTGTCTTGTATTCATTCGAGCCCGCCCTTGGATCTAGTTAGAATGACAAGGATTCTTCACTCTCATTTGGGTGCATTATGGTGCACACTTGTTCGGCATCATGCTTGTCTCTATATACCGACAGGTTTGCTCTTCGGGCCATCTCTTGGGATCCCTTGACTATCCCAACCCCTTGTTCTGTTGGGAACTTGATCATTAATGCGTAAGTGGCTGACCTCTATTCCCCCAAATCCTCTTAATGGAGTATGGAAAGGCTGTAAAGCTTTTTGGTCCAATCTTAGCTGGTCGTATACGGCCACGCTTAAGATGTCTGCTGAACTTCCATTATCTATTAAAATTCTCCGGACTTCCTTATGGCCAATCCGGGCACTTATAACCAAAGCGTCATTAGGTCGAACATCGACGTCGTGGGGATCTGCCTCTGTGAAGACTATCGGGTCCCATCCTTCCTTTACCCTCTTCGGGTCGGGTTCAACCGAATTCAGGTTGAAGTTATTCCTGGCTTCTACTGCTTTTCGGACTTCCTGAGTCCGTTATCGGTTGCTCCTCCCAGTAGAAGGTCCTCCGAAGATTTTTTGTATTACTTGATTGGCTTCAGGGCAGGCTCTTCGGTTTTGACCAGGGCTGTGATCAGCCTTGGCTTTCTTGACTTCTGATCTCTCGTCTTTTTTTAAGATTACATCCCGCAGGTGCCCTTCCCAAATAAGGGTTTCTATGTAATCTCTGAGCTGAAAGCACTTCAAAGTTTCATGCCTGGTCTCTTTATGAAACCTGCAATACTTGGTTGTATCTCTCTGTGCGAACTATGATTGTCACCGCGGTTCTTGCACCATATTCTTTTCTTGCAGGATGGCTAGAATTTCTTCTTGTTTCTTTCGAAGAGGGGTGTAATTGGTATATCTGCCGCGGTATTTCTCTGAGGACCGTTCGGCGTTGAGCCCATTACCCCTATCTTTATTTTTCTCCTTGCTGTTCCCTTTCTGTTTTTCATTTTGATTCTGCCCCTTGGATTCAGTATTCCTCTGTTCAGGCTTTCCTCCATGCATATAGCTTCCTCCTGTAGCTTACTCTTTTTCCTCGGCTAGAGCGTATCCTCCTGCCATATCC
The DNA here is from genome assembly GCA_032871835.1 of Dipteronia dyeriana. Lineage (NCBI taxonomy): Eukaryota > Viridiplantae > Streptophyta > Magnoliopsida > Sapindales > Sapindaceae > Dipteronia > Dipteronia dyeriana. Next base: position 48,904,457 of record CM065297.1, read on the forward strand.
ATCATGTCGGCATACCTTGTCAGCCATGCTCTTCTGAAATCGAAGGATAATCGTCCATTCTGCAAGTTATTTGTGAAGGCAGCAATAATGGCTTCATCATTAGCGCTGCCAATCTCTGATACTGCTTGGCCAAACCGGCCCAAGTATTTTTTTAATGACTCGTCCTTCCCCTGTTTTATTTGAGAGAGGTAGGCCACCGACTTTTTTCTGTGAACGTTGCTCAGGAATTGCCTTGAGAAGCTCCTTCTCAACTCGCTGAAATTTCCGATGCTTGCCTGGGGTAGTCTTCCGAACCATCTTGAGCCTGTGTCCCCAAGTGTTTGTGGAAAGTTGAGACATAATACGGGGTCACTGCGGGCATATTGAGCCATGGCACTTTCATAGCGTCTAACGTGTTCCTTTGGATCTGTATCTTTTTTGAATTGTTCAACTTGCGGCATCCTGAATCTTTCTGGGAAAGAGTTCCGTAAAATTTCCCTGGTAAATGGACTGTCAGAGTCATCGTCGGATAGATCATTGCAACCGTAACGTCTGACAAGTGCCTCAATCTGTCGCCTATTATTCTCTACTTCTCGAGTTAGGCTCTGGATTGTAATATCTCTGTCCCTTACCGGGCTTCCTTGACGGTTGAACTGTTGGGTGACTGTCATTCTATCCTTAGATTCTTCACTCTGATGCCAGAACCCTCGTGTGACTCCATGATGACGTTTACGATGGTGTTGATCACTGTCTTCTGATGATTATCGTCCTCTATGCCGATCGTATTTACGATGTCTGGCACGTACTGTTTGATTGCGATCCAGCTTTTGGTGATTCTCCTCCTCCAGTGTTTTCTGTCCAACTAGATTGATTGGGGAAGAGTTCCTTCTAGTTTCTGGCATAGTTATTCCTGGTCCTACCACCATTGAACGGAGCCTCGCGGGTGGAGGATTGGGAGTATGTGCTCCTGCGGCCAGTAGGTCAATCCCTTCCTTTGCTGCGTCTGTCACCAATTGCTGCAGGGCATCATGGAAATGCAGCGTAAGATCTCTGCTGGTTGGAGGAACTTGCTGGATCGCTGCCAGGTGAGCAGGTTGGTTTTCTGTGTTTGCTGCAGGATTTTGTGACGTATTGCCAATATGGAAATCGCCTGGTGATCTTTGGCAATTCCCTGAACTACTCCTGCTTCCAGCCATTGCTTTTTAATAAGTTCAAAGGTTCAAGCCCCTTCCTCTAATGCCAATTGTTGACGTCGTTTTCTGGATTATGCCAGAAAAGCCAACGAGGACTGGATTTTGGCTATTGATTCAAAGAGAAAGAAATGCAGAGAGAGTAACAAAGACAAGTTTTACGTGGTAAAACTCCGATGGTCGGAGAAACATCCACGGGTGGTTGAAAGATCAACCAAGCCAAAATCCACTAAGAGAATAATATGTTTTTACAAGCTCTCGATCTCCATTTTTCTCTCAGTATTATATGTGATTACTGTATGCTATATTGCCTATATCTTTTTTAACCAGATTATGGGTCTATTTTTATGCTTATAGAACCCTAATCCGCTTTGTACAAGTAATACAAGATATTTGTATTTAATTGTGATTTGGTTACTTGCTTGAGGTTGATTTGTCTTCTTTCCTGTTTTGGAGTCTCTTATGGAAATCGAGTGGGATTCTAGTAGTGTAGTTCAATTTGACTTGTTTCCTTATAAGAATGTAGTCTTCGAAAAGGAATCAAGTTGTTTCCTGATTGGGGGACTCTTCTAACTTAAAGGTCCATTATTTGGGATTCCTTCATGACGAATATGTTCGCGTTTTTAATGACTTTAACCCGTATGATAAGTTCTTATTCGGGTTGTATTTACTCCTGAGTAAGAATGATACCTGATGGTCCCGAGTAGTGCCGTTTGAGCCCGAGTGTAAGCGTTGTTTTAACCAGTCCTGAGTGTTGTTAACTGATCCCGAGTAGGGCTTTATTCAGTATATGCTTACTCGGGCTTTCTCCTCTTTAATGACGCCTCGTAGGATATTTCCCGGATGCCCATTTAAGCATCCACCTGGCTATTCTTTCCTTACTGTCAATGACGTGTATGCTTGGTAAAATTTACATACAACAAATTGTATTAAGGCTTGAGAACTTGCTTCTTTTTGTTCACATGTGGACTTTTTATTAAGGTCCAATGGATTTAATAAAATAAGAAAAATAATATATGGCCCATATATATGGTATAGGCGGCAAGGCTATTTAGAATAGCTTACATATATTATTTTTATTTTATTATTTAATTAAATAGAAATTATTTAATTTGTTGATTAGTTAATTATCGATCTTTTTCCTTGTAGTAGATGGTCTCCTAAAACTATACTATTGTTGGTAGTATAGTTAATATTAAAGACTATATTTAATAAGTAGATAAATAAAAGGAATTATTTATCTAATCAAATTAGGAAGTCTTTAATATGGTTACAAACACACTATTGAGTTGGATTAGGACTCTTGGTGTAGGATAGAATTCCTTTTTGAAAAGGATTCTTAACCACCAAGTAATTCTACCTAAGGAAAGGATTCTTAACAACCAAGTAAATCTTTGTTAGGAAAAAAATTAAGTCTCCTAATTATATTAAGTGAAATTTTGGCCAGCTATGTATAAATATGAGGAGGATAGAATTCCTTTTAAAACAGGATTCTTAACTACCAAATAAATCCATCTAAGGAAAGGATTATTGCCAACCAAGTAAATCCTTTTTATGAGAGGACTTATGACCCTATATATAGGTTTGGAAATTTTGGACAGCTCTAAGGTTTTTCATGAGAGGAATTTCAGCCATGCTAAGCAATTTTCAAGAAGAGAATTTGGCCTAGCAACAGTGCATTTTGAGGGAGAAAAATTTGTTTTTTACTCTGGACAAAATTTGACCAACTCATAGAGATAGTGTGAATTCGGCCAAGAAGAGAGAAAAGGAGAACGTTTTTGTTTTCGATAGTACACTAGTATCCTTTACATCAAAAGGGTTTTGTGTACAACATTGAATCAAGGTTCACGCGAGTTTCAATCAAATTGATTGATAATTCAAAAGTGACTGGACGTTCTTGGTTTTTCTCTTGGAGGATTATTATAACTAACAAAAAAGAAGATTTTGTTTGTTTCCATCCTCAGGTATACAATTTAAAGATATGGAGCCCACACTCCTAAGTGATTCACGTTCGTGATTGGATTGGAAGATCTTGTGGATTCAATTCGACGCTAGTTCAATCATCATGAAAAAAAATGCATGATACTTTTTATGACATCAATTAATCTAGGGTTAAGGTTCTTGTTATTAAAAGGGATTTTTTTTTTTATATACGCAAACCCTAAATTTCTAATTTTCTCATGCTTCCGTTACGTTTTGAACCCGTTTTTCCCTACACAAAGAACAGTTTTCCCCTGCCCAAGATCGATAAACTGGTGGATTCCACCACGGGGAATAAGATCTTTAGCTTCATGGAAGTTCCAAGTAGCAGAGCAGCAGCAAGACCACCTCTGTCAAACTTTTCAGATAGTAAGAGAGAACGAGATGAGGTTGTTCCTGCTAAGTGTGCATTTAGGGTGGCTGTAGGAAAGTTCCTCGGGTTCAGGTTCCCATAGAAGCTAATCCAGAAAAGATCAAAGCCATCATGGATCTCGAATCTCTCAGCTCTTTTAAGCATGTACAGGTGTTAAATGGTCAAAAAATGGCTCTCAACCGCTTCATATTGCGGTCTACCGATAAATGCCTCCCTTTTTTTCAAGGCTATTAAACAAGGGAGAAAAATGAAATGGGACCAGGACAGTGAGTAGGCTTTCCAGTCCTTAAATAGATATCTAGCAAGCCCACCACTGCTGGTCAAGTTGGTACTCAAGGAAAAGCTATGAATATACCTTGCCATTTCAGAGTCAACGGTTAGCGTGGCTTTGGTTAAGGAGTACGGTGACAGAGTTCAAATGCCTATCTACTACGTGAGTCATGCTTTTACAAAACCAGAGAGGAACTACATTTTCCTGGAAAAGCTTGTCTTCACCCTAGTGATCTCAGCTCGAATGTTATGCCCCTACTTTTAATCTCACACGATTGCGGTTGTCACTGATCAACCTCTCCGTCAATTCTTACAAAGACTAGATGTGATAGGGAGATTTTTACTTTAGGCTCTAGAGCTCACCCGGTTCGATATCAAATATATAAAAAGGACTACCATCAAAGCCTAAGCATTAGCATACTTCGTGGCCGAGTTCTCAGCCTTTCCTGATCCTGGTACCATTCCAAACCTAGATCTAGTCTCTCAGAAGGATCAAGAAAAAGTAGATTGGCCAATTAACTGAGACATCTGGGTCCTATATACATAAGGTGCATCCAGCCAAGCAGGTAGCAAAGTTGAAATCATCTTAACTGATCCTAAAAATGTCAAGCCCTGCCACTGTTTCCCCTTCAAGTTCAGCACCACCAATAATGAAGTTGAGTATAAAGCTTTGTTTACAGGAATGATGGTAGCAGCCAAGCTCAAAGCAGACTACCTTTATGTCAGGATTGAGTCACAACTAGTTATCAACCAAGTAACCGGGCTATATCAGGTAAAAGGTTACAATATGTCAACTTACCTTGATTAGGTTCAGCAACTTAAAACTCGATTCAAGGGATTCAAGATAGAGCAGGTACCTTGCCAATGGAATCATCGAGCAGACATTCTTACCAAGATAGTCGCTAATGGAGGTCAAACTCTACCTAAGCGGGTACCTTTTCAAGTTTTATCTAAGCCCAGCATAGCAAGCGGTAAGACAGTCAACCCAGTAACCTGACTCCCTTGTTGGATGGATCCTATTATGGATTACCTATAGGAAGAGAAGCTTATCGATAATCCCGATCAAGCTTGTAAGCTTCAAAGGATCTTAGCTCGGTTCTGCATGATAGATGGACACTTGTACCGCAGAGAAAAGTCACTACCGTTGTTCCTGTGCATCCACCTCAACGATGTTGTTTGGGCACATCGAGAAGAACATCAAGGGGACTGTGGTAATCACAGAAGATGAGAGGTACTACCTTACTAGGTGTTACACATGGGATACAATTGGCTGACCCTACACCATGATGCTAGATATTTCGTTCAATCCTATGAGCCTTACTAGAAGATAGCCAATCTGAATCACATTTTACTTGAATGTCTCTCCTTTATCAGTTCACCATACCCTTTTGCCATTGAGGGGTGGATCTGATCAGACCTTTCCCTATTGTTCTTGGTCAGTCCCAAGTATATACCTCTAGAATCCCCGGGTCAGTTAGAGAGGAGCAGCCTGCAAGGTGTAAGGCACCCTATAATGAGATGGATGGAAAGGTAGCCTGACCCCACTGTCAAAAGCAACGACATGAATTGGGATCTCGCCTAGAGAAGGGTTGTAATGATCATATCCTCAGTATGGGATGGTGATCGTGATACTGTTGGTAATGTAAAATGCAGTCTACAAGCACCTGATTGTATCGGTTGTGGCGATAGAATCAGGAATAACACGGAAGTCACAAGGAATAGTGAACGACCCCAAGGTTACCTCTAATCAACTCTGGCTAGGTCTCCACCGACCCTAACATCGCTAGATTCCTCGCTTGACTCCTCCTCCAACATCTCGACCAAAGTGTCAGGATTCTTTGAGAAATCGGCTCCAATGGCAATATTTCGTTTTGGGTGACAAAGTTTAGGGGTCGATTCCACTACTATCACCTTTTCTGGCTCTTTTCCCGTGTGCCAGCCTGGTAGAATCACCCTTCACAAGTCGGTCTACACTGTCATTATTGGAGTTAGACAAGGTAGCTGTAAATGATTGGATAGAAGATTGAAGCATAGAGGTTCGAAGAAGATGAAGAAAGCGGAGGGTAGGCAAGATAGGGATTTAAAATTTAAAAGAGGGATTTTGAGGCATCAAGAAGATGAATAAGGCCTCGTGTTTAAATAAAGGGAATGGAATAGTAACAAGTGACGGGAGTGTGGTCTAGAATGCAAGATTCATGGTTGACGAGAAAGGAAATTTTGATGTGCGCGTGAACTGTTTCATTTTTTCAAACGGTGAAGGTTTCCTAGCCTGACATGTGGATCAATGCATTTAATGTGAAGATTTCCTCCCAGATTCTAGTAACCGGTTAAAATTCAAAAAGTCATAAGAGATACAAGAAACCTGACTTCAGCCCTAACCAGTCACCGGTGTTAAAGTCAGAGGAACTTATGTTAATAACCATTTTTGATAGAGGGACCGAAGAGAAATTTTTCACTGATTTTCACCTGGTAGGATGCACCACCTGATACATGTTAAGGTCTACCCCACTACTATCAACATCGAGATACCTGGTTCTACATTACCTAGGTAACCCGAATCCACTGTCTGGAAAAGGGTCGACATTCACATCTCCAGAAAATACGTGGTACCAAGACAAACTGGTATAACGGTACTTTTTACTCAACATCATGATACAAGGTTGTTAGACTGGTACCCAAGTACCTCGATACTACCACGTTGGTGACATCAGCATCTACAGAAAGTGCAAAGTAGCCGATTGAGTAGGTACCATGATACTTCCTACCTAACACCTTGACACCAGGATGGTGGACTGATATCCAAGTTCTCAAAGTACGTTTATTACCCATCGAGCTAAAAGAAAGTTGGCCGAAAAGTTCCAAATTCATTGGTCAAGCACAACACCACTAGAATGGTACGTCGAGATACCTCACCATCGATACGCAGAATCGTAATTCTCCTCCAAGCTACAGAGTGGACTTATTTACTATAAAACCACCATAATATGATCAGATAGGTCAATGGATTCACCAATCATTTGAATTTAAATTTAAACAGAAACCTGACGCAATCAACTGTAGCAATTCTCATGTAATTTGATTCCCCTTATCAACAACATTCATTTCCGGTAACACAACCATTTAATCGGTCTTAATTAAAGGGATTTGATTGATAATTAAGAGGGGTTAAAAGAGGACGTCAAGATCCAGACAAGGTATCAAAAAATTGGGGGGGGAAAAGGTAAAGCTTCTTCGCCATTTTGCTCACCTTAGAGGATTTATCAACTTATCGACATGAATGAATTTGCCATCTCCAACTGTGTTTTGAGAGTGAGAAAGAGAGAGAAAGAAAGAATGCATTGGTACATTGTACCATTTCAATGATTGTTGAACACCCATATAATCAAATCATCCATTTGTTTAATAAAATAGATCACCATTTGCATTTATACTATTCTCTCAATTTTTCTGTCATCTCTCAATTCACCCATGCACGAAGTACCTACCCCCATAGATTACCTAGGTAGCGGGTTGAGGGTTGTAACTGATATTCCTCACCTTGAGTGAATTTTCATTTAACACCATATTTAGTCTGTTAGGATTATGCTCGATAGCAATAGTGTAATAATGTATTTGACAATCTTTTCATATTAATAAAGTGATTTCTAGTTAAACAAATCTTATAGCATTTATAGTTTAATTATTATAATTTTCAAAAGTAAATAATCATAAGGTCAAAAGACTATGAGAAAAAAAGAATTGTTCATACATCTAGATATGCATGAGGTAGACACAATTCTTTAGTTAGTCTTGAATAATATTCACAACTTAAGATAAAAGGTTGGGCTCCTTTATCTTGTCAAAATTATAGATTATTTTGCTAGCATTTGAGTGGGATCAAATGTGCTACGATGAGTCTAAAATCATCAAAGTGTGGTGTCTTTGGGCAAAAGAATCTAGTGCACTGGGTGCATTGAATAGGATCACAATAAAATACTTTATCTAGAATCGTCAATGAATAAAGGTTTTCATTTGAAGACAATCGGAGAGTCTATCTCAATCCTGAGATAAATGATGGACATATGGTTGCAAGTGTTATCATTTGAGCTATCAATGAGTACGATTATATAGCATAGTCTATCATCGATAGTTTGGTGGTATTCATTTGTTAATCGATAGAGGACTTCATTTATAGTTACAGACATAGTGACTCCATTTATTGAATGAGAGTAGAATACCATCATATGGATGTTTTGAGGTATTGGATATTAAATCTTAATGTTAAATTTTTAATAGTGTCTATTGAAACATGGCTTCTGAACAAGTCAAAATATCCAAGTTCAAGTAGTCATATGAGTAAATATGGTAACTTAGAGAGCTATAGGCAGTCTATGAAATCTTGGCGATTACTGGTATTCTTCACGAGTATACACTTTCTCCAATAAGGTTGTCTAGGGTATGAATTAGAAATATTAACTTATTCTATCTTTATTTAAGAGTTCAATTTTAGTTCTTTAATGGAATGAACTAAAATTAATAGATCAGACCTAAGTGAATCATTTGTTGATTGTGATTGGGTTGTGTCTATTAGAGCTTAAATTTAGATAGCCCACCAAGATCCCTAAAACAATTATTATGGTGTGTTTAAGAATAATCTATAGGGGGGGTGAATAGATTTTAAACAATTTTACCCAATTTTTGTTAATGGTCAGGTTGACAAAAATACCCCTAACTAGTTACAATAATATCACAAGTGTAATAAGTTTGAAATTAGTAAAGACGCTTGAGATATACGTAGAAACCCTCCAAATGGGAAAAACCACGGGCTATTAAGTGTGCTACACTCAAACCTCGAATCCACTAATGGCAAAGGAATTACAACCTAATCCTGGTTTATAATCCACCACCACTACCTAATACCCGTATAAGTGAACATAGTCCATCTTGCTTGTGATTTAAGCTACCTAATCCCAAAAGCAACACAAGTCTTACTTCTCAATGAAGAGATAAAATGGCCTGTGTGAATATATGATGATATTCAAAGAACAAACAAGGATAGGGAACCTTATATGCTTATCTAGGATGATGAGATGGCAATTGATGCAATCCTAGATATCAATAGCTAAATGACATGTTCATAAAGCTTAGCTAAACATAGATCAAACAATCCTATGAAGCTATCACAATACAACACTCAATCATGTCATCACAACAATCTCTATTTTGTATCTAGAATATATTCTAAGAGCATACAAATGATAAAAGAGATGGCTTAGCAAGAAAAACACTTGACTTGCAGAAGATAGTGAGAAACTTACCAAACAAGATGTGATGATGCAAAACTATCCATTGATGCACTCTAAATGACCATAGATGATGCAAGATGATGTTTTTATGCATAAGGAAATGCCTTGAGTGTTTAAAGATAAGTTCTTGCAAGATTTTTCCTTTTGAAATATGTTCTAAGGAAAAGATATGATATTATGAACTCTTATATGATCTGAATACAAAGAGTTATATATATATATATATATATATATATATATATGAGTTTCAACCAAAGTGAGGTCGTTTTGAAAAAAATGTTCCAGCTCCCGCTATGTTCGCTGGTGAGTGGCGCTAGTCGAGTAGCGCACAACCTAAATTTTCAATAGGCACTGGTGTAGTGGCACAGCTCAGCGGCACATGACAAGTGACGATCCACTGATATATTGCATTGGTGAGGCTGCACTAGTCGAGTAGCGCAAAACCTACTTTCTCAATATTGCACTGGTGAGGTGGCACAACTCAGTGGCGCATGACAACCGACGATCCATTGGAATGTTAAGTTAGTGAGGCTGCGCTAGTTGAGTAGCGCACCACAAGCGCACAACCTACTTTCTCCACACTAAAACACACATTTTCAACAAGTACTAGAGTGGTGAAGATGCATCCTATACTAATGCCTAACATGAATTGGTACCTTAACCACAAGATGCAAATAAATCAAGAAGAGTTATGCATGAATTTGTGAGTGTGTGCAACTATCTCTTCAAAGCAAGTAAGCACAAGAATTTCATCTTTGGTGCTTCTTCTCTTGAGGTCTTGAGAGCCTAAGCTACCCTTACATAAAACCCCAATATGTGGTTTGTTCACGAAATAAGCTAATCAATAAATGAGGACTTTACAATCCCCAATCCATACGAATTTGCATGGATCACTTGATATATTCTACTGGACCAATTTAGGGATCCATCTAGAATTGTATTGAGGCATGTGGACTTGTTTCTTTTTTTAAGAATGGGTCTTGTTCACATGTGAACTTTTTATAAAGGTTAAATGGATTTAATAAAATAAGAAAATAATATATTGGCTCATATATATGTGTTGGGTGGCAAGGCTATTTAGAATAGCTTAATTAAATTATTTTATTTTATTATTTAATTAAATGGAAATTATTTAATTTGGTGATTATTTAATTAAAATTCAAATTTTTTTTCTAGTAGGAGATGGTCTCCTAATATTATACTATTGTTGGTAGTATAATTAATATTAAAGACTATATTTGATAAGTAGATAAATAAAAGGAATTATTTATCTAATCAAATTAGGAAGTCTTTAATATGGTTACAAATACACTCTTTAGTTGGATTAGGAGTCTTGGTGTAGGATAGAATTCCTTTTAGAAAAGGATTCTTAACCACCAAGTAAATCCACCTAAGGAAAGGATTCTTAACAACCAAGTAAGTCCTTCTTAGGAAAGGATTTTTGATCCAAATATATATTCTATGAAGAATTCGGCCAGCCATATATATATATATATATATATATGTTTGGAAATTCGGCCAGAACTAGGGGATTTCATAGAATTAATTTCGACCAACCCTAGTCTTTTAGAGAGAAGATTTCGGCTACCATAGAAATTTTGAGGGAGAAAAATCTGATTTTACTCTAAACAAAATTTGATCAACTCTAAGAAATAATGTGAGATTCAGCAAAGAAGAAAAGGAAGAAAGAACGTTTTGTTTTCGATAGTACACTAGTAGCCTTTACATTAAAAGGTTTAGTGTACTACATCGAATTAAGGTTCACGGAGTTTTAATCAAATTGAATGATAATTCACAAGTGACCTAACATTCTTTGTTTTCTTCTTGGAGGATTATTGTAACTAACAAAGAGAAAGATTTTGTTTGTTTCTATCCTCAGGTATACCATTTAAAGAAAGGGAGCCCACACTCCTAGTTGATTCACATTCGTGATTGGAATGGAAGATATTTCGGATTCAATTCAGTACTCGTTCAATCGTCACGAGAAAAAGGTACGACACTTTTCATATACATAAATTAATCTAGGGTTAAAGTTCTTGTAATTGAAAATGGGGAAAATTTTATTTGTACCCAAACCCTAATTTTATAAATTTTCTCGCTTCTTGATGGAAATCATTAACTTAGCAACCATACGCCCCAATAGCTAAAGAGCTATGATACATATGGAATGCAATTTAAAACCCTCCACCTAATTGAAACAAACCCGATCGTTCAAGAATGAAGTAAGAGAAACTATTCTAATCACTTTATCAATGGAATGATGATAAAAGCTAATTAGAACAGCACTATGATTTCCCCATAACGCCACAAACTATGAAGTTTGATAAGTTTAAAGGCAAAACAAAGATTTTGAGGTTGTTGAACGCCACAAGATGAATAAGCTTGATAAGTTCCAAAGTTAATGGAATGATGATAAAAGCTAATTAGAACAACACTTTGATTTCCCCATAACGCCACAAACTATGAAGTTTGATAAGTTTAAAGGCAAAACAAAGATTTTGAGGTTGTTGAACGCAACAAGCTGAATAAGCTTGATAAGTTCCGAAGTTCATGCAAGAACTTAAAAACAAAACACTCACAAAGTGCTCAAATAAGTTTATATTACTCAAATCTCTGCCCTTACATAGAAAAAACAGCCTTGTTTATATAGAACAAAGGCAAAGGACAATACAACATAAATATAACTGCCCATTAAATGTGTAACCTCCCACTAAATGACATTTAGACCATGAATAAAGGCCATAAAGTATTCAGCCTTTGGAACTCCTTATTCCTAATCAAAGAACACATGAACTCAAACTTAACAAAATAAAACCCAATACAACAACCCAAACTATTCATAAAATAAGCCCACAAAACCCAACACAATTAAAACCCAAACTAATCAGAAAATAAGCCCACAAAACCCAACATAATTAAACCCAAACTAATTATAAAATAGGCCCACAAAACCCAACATGGCTGAATGGCCTTTTATTCTTCAAGATAGGCTAGAATACTTCATTCTAACAAGGCTGGACTCTTGTCTTCGGGATTTGGACTTGTTTGAAATATGTTAACCATTTTATACTCTTCTTACATCCTTAAAACCTTGACCAAATCTTGACTAGCTTGCTCCTTCAAAATGCTTTTAAGGCTTCTTTCATCCTTTTAGCTTTAGCTCTTGTCATTTGTCCTCTATGAATGGTTAAAGGATCTGGATCTTTTCCAACCTTAGCCGAATTGTGATAAACTGGCTGGTCCTCATCATTCCCCTTTTTCTCGAAAGGATTCGTCCTCGAATCTGCACCTTCATCACCTACATCAAACAAAGACAAATCAGAAACATTGAAAGTTGCACTAACATTGCCATACTCACTTGGTAGTTCCAGCTTGTATGCATTGTCATTGATTCTTTTAAGGACTTGAAATGGTCCATCCCTTCTTGGCATGAGTTTAGACTTTCGTTGGTTAGGAAATCTTTCCTTCCTAAAGTGTACCCAAACCCAATCACCAGGTTCAAATACTACTTGCTTTCGTCCCTTATTGTGTTGCTTCTCATATTGTAGAGTTTTCTTTCCAATTTGTGTGCGCACCTTTTCATGCAAGGCTTTGACAAAATCAGCTTTTTGCTTACCATCCAAATTAGCTCTTTCCAAAGGTAAAGGTAGTAAATCCATAGGAGATAATGGATTGAACCCGTACACAACTTCAAATGCTGAATGGTTTGTTATAGCATGCATACTTCGATTATAAGCAAACTCCACATGTGGCAAACATTCCTCCCAATTCTTCAAATTCCTTTGAATTATGGCCCTCAAAAGCATTGATAAAGTTCTGTTTACCACCTCTGTTTGTCCATCTGTTTGTGGATGACAAGTGGTTGAATACAGCAGCTTTGTACCCAACTTTCTCCAAAGCTTTTTCCAAAAGTGGCTAAGGAACTTCACATCTCTATCAATCACAATTGTCCTTGGAATTCCATGTAACCTCACAATTTCTCTTAAGAACAGCCCCGCAACAAATGTTGCATCATCTGTTTCGTGGCAAGGAATGAAATGCGCTATCTTGCTGAACCTGTCAACAACAACAAAAATAGAATCTCTCCCCCCTTTTGACCTAGGTAATCCCAAGACAAAGTCCATTTATATATCAACCCAAGACTCACTAGGTATATGAAGAGGAGTATACATCCCATGAGGCATTACTTTAGATTTAGCTCATTTGCAAGTAATGCATCTCTCACATATTCTCTCAACGTCTCTTTTTATGTGTGGCCAAAAGAAATGATCACTTAACACACCCAAAGTCTTTTTAACTCCAAAATGCCCCATTAACCCGCCACTATGTGCCTCTCTCACAAGCAATTCTCTCATTGAACATCTAGGAACACACAACTTGTTTTCTTTGAGAAGAAAACCATCATGCCTAAAGAACTTGTCAAAACCCCCTTGTTCACATGCCCCATAAACATTAGCAAAATCAAAGTCAGAATTGTATAAGTCTTTAATGTACTCAAAACCCAATAATTTTGCATCAAGTTTAGAAATTAGAGCATACCTTCTAGAAAGAGCATCAGCAACCACATTCTCCTTACCTTGTTTGTACTTGATGATGTATGGAAATGATTCAATAAACTCCACCCATTTTTCATGCCTACGGCTTAGCTTTCCTTGTCCTTTGAGATATTTCAAGGACTCATGATCGGTGTGTATAATGAATTCCTTGTACCAAAGATAGTGCTGCCATGTCTCTAACACTCTCACTAAGGCATAAAACTCCTTATCATACGTCGGTAGTTAAGACTTGCTCCATTTAGCTTCTCACTAAAGAATGCAATGGGTTTGCCCTCTTGTATTAAGACTCTTCAAATACCTATTCCACTAGCATCACACTCAATCTCAAAAGTTTTAGCAAAGTTAGGCAAAGCAAGCAAAGGTGCTGAGCTAAGTTTGTGTTTAAGCAAGTTAAAAGCATCATCTTGTTCTTTACCCCACCTAAATCCCACATTCTTTTTGATGCATTCAGTTAATGGTGTAACAATGGTAGAAAAATCCTTAATGAATCTCCTATAAAAGCTAGCAAGACCATGAAAACTCCTTACATTACTAACACAAGTGGGTTTCGGCCACTCCCTAATTACTTTCACTTTTTCTTGATCAATATGTATTCCTTTATCATTAACAACATAACTAAGAAAATTAAGTTCATTAGTGCAAACAATGCATTTCTTTAGATTAGCATATAACTTTTCTTTTCTAAGCACATCAAAAACAGCCTTTAAATGTGTTACATGCTCGTCTAATTTTTTGCTATACACAAGTATATCATCAAAATAAACAACTACAAACTTTCCAATGTAAGCACGCAAAACATGGTTCATCAATCTCATAAAAGTACTAGGTGCGTTAGTTAGGCCAAAAGGCATTACTAACCATTCATATAGACCATGTTTAGTTTTTAAAGCGGTTTTCCATTCATCACCCTAATGCATTCTTATTTGATGATATCCAGATTTCAAATCAATATTTGAAAACACACAAGAACCATGCAATTCATCCAACATATCATCTAACCTAGGGATAGGATGTCTATACTTTACCGTGATTTTGTTAATGGCTCGACAATCAACACACATTCTCCAAGAACCATCCTTTTTACGTACCAACAAAATAGGAACCGCACATGGACTCATGCTTTCATGTACATATCCTTTTTCCATAAGCTCAATTACTTGCTTTTGGAGATCCTTGGTCTCTTCGGGGTTGCATCTTTTTGCTGTCCTATTTGGTATGCTTGCACCCGGAATGAAATCAATTTGATGTTCAATTCCTCTAATTGGTGGCAAACCAATAGGAACATCTTCGGGAAAGAGATCCTCATTTTTCTGTAAAAGATCAACAATAACACTAGGCAAACTCTTGTTAATTTCGTTAGAAACAATTAAAACATCCTTGTACATAAGCACAAGTAAGGGCTGCCTCATGGTTAATGCTTTCTTCACATCACACATTTTTGCATAAAAACTCATTTTTCTTTCACTCAAGCCTTCCTTGTTTTCTCTCCCCTTGTGTTTCCTATTGCTCTCATTTTTACCACTCAACTCACCTTTTTTTTTCTCTCTTTCTTACTCCCTTCCCAAAGTTTCAGCTAATGAAGATTCAAGCTCTTCATATACTGTGTTTATGCGAATCTGGTCTTCAAAAATTGCCTTTGGAGGCAAAGGACCAAGTTGGTATTTCTGTCCCTCCATGATCAAAGATTAACGGTTCTTAAACCCATCATGTATTACCCTTCGATCATATTGCCATGGTTTCCCCAACAACATGTGACCAGCATACATAGGTACCACATCACACCAAACATCATCCTTATATCTACCAATTGAAAAAGAAATTAATACTTTCCGATTTACCTTCACAACACCACTATCATTCAACCATTGTAACTTGTATGGTTTTAGATGTTTAATAGTAGGTAATTTAAGTTTCTCTAAAAGCAAGGTACTTGCCACATTTGTATAACTTCCACTATCAACAATCACATTACACAACTTGTTAGCAATCAAACAATGAGTATGAAACAAATTTTCACACTGCTCACCATGTTCATTATTTTTAATTTGCAAACTAAGTGTGTGTTGTACAACCAAATTTTCTCCACTAGCATACTCTACATCACTAGCATCTTCTAAATGTGGCATGTCATCTTCATCCTCTCTCTCACTTTCTGATTCAACTGTCCCATCCCTCATGATCATTGCCCTTTTATTAGGACATTCACGTGCCACATAACCATGTCCAAGGCACTTAAAACACTTAATGCCTCTAGTTTGATTAGGTTGATTCTCACCCCTACCCTTGCTGCCTATTTCATTTTTGCTTTTAGTTTCATCAATTTTAGGCTTAACAATGGGTTTATCATCCTTTTTACTCCAATTCGGTTTCCAAGAAGAAGAAGAATCTGAATAAGGTTTTGAATCATACCTGATGCCTTTTCTTTTGAGTTGCCTTTCAATCTTCATGGCCACACCCACCATGTCCTCAATCTCCATATAATGTTGCAACTCCACAAGATCAGCAATGTTCTTGTTTAACCTACTCAAAAACCGAGCCATGGTGGCCTCACGGTCCTCCTCCACATTAGCCCTTATCATGGCTATCTCCATTTCCTTGTGATATTCTTCTACACTCATGGAACCTTGTGTCAAAGTTTGTAACCGTTGATGCAAATCCCTAAAGTAATGGCTAGGGACAAATCTCCTCCTCATGATTTTGTTTCATCTCCAACCAAGTCTCTACGGGTCTTTCACCATTTCTACGTCTGTCTTTACACAGTTGGTCCCACCAAACAATAGCATAATCACAAAATTCAACAGCAGCTAGTTTTACCTTTTTCTCTTCGGAGTAGTTATGACATTCAAAGATCAACTCCACTTTTCGTTCCCATTCCTAATAGGCATCCGGATTGTTCTTCCCTTGAAAAGGAGGAATTTTCATTTTGATGCTGTCTATGTTTCGGTCCATACCATCAAAACGTCCTCTCCTAGCATGTCTTCTAGGATTAACGTCTAGACCAATTATGGTAACTTGGCCATCATCCGTGTCTTCTCCACCTTCATACACATCATTGACAAAGGCTGGTTGTCTTCCACGTAGTGGTTCTCTTCTCAATCTGGTAATTGCTTCATCATGTCTTTCTAGACAATCTCCTACATCTCCCATCACTTTGAACATACGTTCAAATTGTTGCTACATTGCTTGAATCACTTGATCATTTGAGGAAGAACTCACTTCTTTATCTTTGTTAGACATGTTTAAAACCTGAAAAAAAAGTTAGAACAGCCTCACAATCACTCCCTTACGTGTTTCTATCAAAGAATTGATTCACACCACTCGTGTTTCACACAATTATTTGGCTTTTCTCGATGCTAATCTCACCACTCTTGCCTTTTACCTCTCTTGTTTTGTTCTTTGGGTTCTTAGATTAACTAAGGTCTTTTTAAACAAACAATTCATATTATGGCAAATTCAACGGAGTGAAATTGGGTAGGTCTAAAAAAAACAAACAAACGGTAGGCCACTTAAAGTAAACAAAGATTAGAACTGAAATATCAATTTCTCTCCCAACAAGAATTTTGTTTGTTTTGGTTAAGAAGACAATATTTAAATATTTCCCAAAACGAAACAAGAATGATATGAACAAAGAAAGATTTTTGGAAATTTGCAAGAATTCTTTGAATCCGCAATACTTTTTTTTGTTGTTTTTTTTTCCTTTTTTTTGCGGAAAACAGAGAAGAATGATAATAAACTCAAGAAGCACAACAATTAAGATGAATTATAGATACGGTGCTATAAGATGAAGAAGAAAAGAAAGTGATAAAAAAAACTAAAAGAACAACAAATAATTGGATATGCAAACCTCAAACTTGAGCCAAGCTTTGATACCAAAATGATGGAAATCATTAACTTAGCAACCATACACCTAAATAGCTAAAGAGCTATGACACATATGAAATGCAATTTAACACCCTCCAACTAATTGAAACAAACCCGATCCTTCAAGATTGAAGTAAGAGAAAATATTCTAATCACTTTATCAATGGAATGATGATAAAAGCTAATCAGAACAACATTTTGATTTCCCCATAACGCCACAAACTATGAAGTTTGATAAGTTTAAAGGCCAAACAAAGATTTTGAGGTTGTTGAACGCAACAAGCTGAATAAGCTTGATAAGTTCCAAAGTTCATGCAAGAACTTAAAAACAAAACACTCACAAAGTGCTCAAATAAGTTTATATTACTCAAATCTCTGCCCTTACATAGAAAAAACAGCCTTGTTTATATAGAACAAAGGCCAAGGACAATACAACACAAATATAATTGCCCATTAAATGTGTAACCTACCACTAAATGACATTTAGACCATGAATAATGGCCATAAAGTATTCAGCTTTTGTAACTCCTTATTCCTAATCAAAGAACACATGAACTCACACTTAACAAAATAAAACCCAACAAAAAAACCCAAACTATTCATAAAATAAGCCCACAAAACCCAACACAATTAAAACCCAAACTAATCAGAAAATAAGCCCACAAAACGCAACATAATTAAACCCAAACTAATTATAAAATAGGCCCACAAAACCCAACATGGCTGAATTGCCTTTTATTCTTCAAGATAGGCTAGAATACTTCATTCTAACAAGGCTGGACTCTTGTCTTCGGGATTTGGACTTGTTTGAAACATGTTAACCATTTTATACTCTTCTTGCATCCTTAGAACCTTGACCAAATCTTGACTAGCTTGCTCCTTCAAAATGCTTTCCACTAAACAAGTTAAGGCTTCTTTCATCCTTTTAGCTTTAGCTCTTGTCATTGGTCATTCATGAATGGTTAAAGGATCTGGATCTTTTCCAACCTTAGCCGAATTGTGATCAACTGGCTGGTCCTCATCACTTCTGCTACGTGTGTTTTTCCCTTCACAATCATATGACCACATTTTGAAGTTGGATATTTTGACTTGTCAAGAAGCCATTCGTCAATAGACACTACCGAAAACTTAACGTTAAGATTTAATATCCAATACGTCAAAATATCCATATGATGATATTCTACTACCATTTAATAAATGGAGCCACGATGTCCATATCTATAAAAATAAATTCTATTTCGATTAACAAATGAATACTACCAAACCATCGAGGATAGACTATGCTATATAATCGTACTCATTGATGGCTCTAAAGATAACACTTGTAACCGTAAATCCATCATTTATCTCAGGATTGAGATAGACTCTCTGGTTTTACTTATGTGAAAACTTTTATCCGTTGATGGTTCTGGATAAAGTATTTCACTATGACCCTATTCAATGCACCTAATGCACTAGATTCTTTTGCCCAAAGACACTAAACTTCGATGATTTTAGACTCATCATAACACATTTGATCCCCTCATATGCTAGCAAAAGAATCTACAACTTTAATAAGGTAAAGACGCCTAATCATTATCTTAAGTTGTGAATATTGTTCAATACTAAATTAAGAATTGTATCTATCTCATACATATCCAGATGTACAAAAAATTATTCTTTTCTCATTGTCTTTTAATCTCCTAATTATTTACTTTTGACAATTATAATAATTAAACTATTTTAGCCATTTAATTTCCCTTTCCCTATGGACGATACCTGACTTTCCATTGTACTTGTTTTGTAACCATTTGAGGCATTGTTGTTATTTTACAAATATTTTTAACGTACATTTTCTAGCGACAAAAACATACTCATCACTTCCATTCCCATAATGTGTGTGCTCCCAAGCCAATTTTGAAGCCAAACACATATATAGTTTTTTTCATTCTACACTCACATTATGCACAACCCAAGCAACTTAACATTAATTTCACAAGGCTCTTTCTTTCTTCTCTCTTTTTTTTTTTTTGCCTTTTTTTCTTTCTTTATGCTTCATTTTTACTTTCTTTGCTTTACTTCGCACAACATCATATATCATTTTACTATTTGGCTCTTAAGTGCAATTTGGGCAGTGTTACATTTTCTAGTTATTTCATGCACAATTACATTATTGTCTACATACAAGCTATACCACATTAGAGCTTATACCTTTCTGCCACACTCAACACATGATTGGCAATTTAAGGGTTGGTTTGTGTTTGGTTTATGGCTATATGGTTTAATGTGGTTCCAAGTGAAAGGTAAATGTTTGGCCACAAAATTGGCTTTGGAGCACGCATAAGGGATATAGTAATGTATTTAGGCTAATTTAAGCAGTTAAATGCATACACATTGCCTAAAATCACTTCAAGGGTTCCATCTATCAAGGGAATAAAAGTTTCAATCATGTAATCCACAAATATGATGCATTTTCTACGACAAATGATGATTGTTGATGTAATGAGACTTAAGAAAGGTGTTTGAATGGTGTTTGAGCTTTGAAAAGAATTTTTCCCTCAAATATATATACATTTTTGGCTTGTGTTTATGATCTCATTAGGGTATCTCCACTATTAGAACAAAGCGCTTAAGCAGCGAGTCCTTTCAACTTAAATACTAAGAGATGGGACTAACCCATGAAGTTTCAATGAGATCCCTAAAGTGACTAAGAGTTATGAACAAGCACACTATGTAGGGGAAATCGCACAACGGAAGCATAAAATTAAGTTTTAGTATATTTAAATTTTTTCCCTTTAATAGAAAGAACCTTAACTCTAGATTAATTGGTGTATATTAAAAGTATCGTACCTTTTTCTCGTGACAATTTAACTGATATCAAATTGAATACATAAGATCTTCCAATCCAATCACGAACGTGAGTCATCTAGGAGTGTGAGCTCCCTTTCTTTAAATTGTATACCTGAGGATGGAAACAAACAAAATCTCTTTCTTTGTTAGTCACAATAATCCTCTAAAAAGCAAAACAAAGAACGTTAGGTCACTTGAGAATTATCAATCAATTTGATTGAAACTCACGTGAATCTAGATTCGATGTTGTATATAAAACCTTTTAAAGTAAAGGCTACTAATGCACTATCGAATACAAAACGTTCTATCTTTCTTTTCCTCTTTGCCGAATTTCACACACCAATCTTTAGAGTTGGACGAATTTATCTAGAGTAAGAACCAAATTCTTTCTACTTAAAATTTCTCTTTGGCCGAAATTTACTGATGAGGACCAGCTAGTTGATCACAATTCAGCTAAGGTTGGAAAAGATCCAGATCCTTTAACCATTTCTGGAGGGCCAATGACAAGAGCGAAAGCTAAAAGGATGAAAGAAGCCTTAACTTGTTTAATGGGAAGCATTTGGAAGGAGCAAGCTAGTCAAGATTTGGTCAAGGTTCTAAGGATGCAAGAAGAGTATAAAATGGTTAAAATGTTTCAAACAAGTCCAAATCCCAAAGACAAGAGTCCAGCCTTGTTAGAATGAATTATTCTAGCCTATCTTGAAGAATAAAAGGCCATTCGGCCATGTTGGGTTTTGTGGGCCTATTTTATAATTAGTTTGGGTTTAATTATGTTGGGTTTTGTGAGCTTATTTTCTTATTAGTTTGGGTTTAATTGTGTTGGGTTTTGTGGGCTTATTTTATGAATAGTTTAAGTTTTTTGTGTTGGGTGAGTTTAGGTGTTCTTTGATTTGGAATAAGGAGTTACAAAGGCTGAATACTTTATGGCCATTATTCATGGTCTAAATGTCATTTAGTGGGAGGTTACACATTTAGTGGGAGGTTACACATTTAATGGGCAGTTATATTTGTGTTGTATTGTCCTTGGCCTTTGTTCTATATAAACAAGGCCACTCTTTATATGTAAGGGGAGAGATTTGAGTAATATAAACTTATTGGAGCACCTTGTGAGTGTTTTGTTTTTAAGTTCTTGCATGAACTTTGGAACTTATCAAGCTTATTCAGCTTGTGGCGTTCAACAACCTCAAAATCTTTGTTTTGTCTTTAAACTTATCAAACTTCATAGTTTGTGGCGTTTTGGGGAAATCAAAGTTCTGTTTTAATTAGCTTTTATCGTCATTCCATTGATAAAGTGATTAGAATAGTTTCTCTTACTTCAATCTTGAACGATCGGGTTTGTTTCAATTAATTGGAGGATGTTAAATTGCATTCCATATGTATCATAACGCTTTAGCTATTGGGGTGTATGGTTGCTAAGTTAATGATTTCCATCATTTTGGTATCAGAGCTTGGCTCAAGTTTGAGGTTTGCATATCCATTTATTTGTTGTTCTTTTAGTTTTTTTTATCACTTTATTTTTTTCTTCATCTTATAGCACCGTATCTATAATTCATCTTAATTGTTGTGCTTCTTGAGGTTTTTATCATTCTTCTTTGTTTTCCACAGAAAAAAAAAACGGAAAAAAAAGACAAAAAAACAAGTATTGCGGATTCAAGGAATTCTTGCTAAATTCCAAAAATCTTTCTTTGTTCATATCGTTCTTGTTTCGGTTTGGGAAATATTTAAATATTGTCTTCTTAACCAAAACAAACAGAATTCTATTTGGGAGAGAAATTGATATTTCAGTTCTAATCTTTGTTTACTTTAAGTGGCCTACCTTTTGTTTTATTTTTTTAGACCTACCCAATTTCACTCCGTTGAATTTGCCATAATCTGAATTGTTTGTTAAAAAGGACCTTAGTTAATCTAAGAACCCAAAGAACAAAACAAGAGAGGTAAAAGGCAAGAGTGGTGAGATTAGTATCGAGAAAAACCAAATAATTGTGTGAAACATGAGTGGTGTGAATCAATTCTTTGAGAGAAACACGTGAGGGAGTGATTGTGAGGCTGTTCAAACTTTTTTTTTTCAGGTTTTAAACATGTCTAACAAAGATAAAGAAGTGAGTTCTTCCTCAAATGATCAAGTGATTCAAGCAATGCAGCAACAATTTGAACGTATGTTCAAAGTGATGGGAGATGTAGGAGATCGTCTAGAAAGACATGATGAAGCAATTACCAGATTGCAAAGAGAACCACGACGTGGAAGACAACCAGCCTTTGTCAATGATGTATATGATGGTGGAGAAGACACGGATGATGGCCAAGCTACCATCATTGGTCTAGACGTTAATCCTAGAAGACAAGCTAGGAGAGGACGTTTTGATGGTGTGGACCGAAACATAGGTAGCATCAAAATGAAAATTCCTCCTTTTTCAAGGGTAGAACAATCTGGATGCCTATTTGGAATGGGAACGAAAAGTGGAGCTGATATTTGAATGTCATAATTACTCCTAAGAGAAAAAGGTAAAACTAGCTGCAGTTGAATTTTGTGATTATGCTATTGTTTGGTGGGATCAATTGTGTAAAGACAGGATTAGAAATGATGAGAGACCCGTAGAGACTTGGTTGGAGATGAAACAAATCATGAGGATGAGATTTGTCCCTAGCCATTACCATAGGGATTGGCATTAACGGTTACAAACTTTGACACAAGGTTCCATGAGTGTAGAAGAATATCACAAAGAAATGGAGATAGCCATGATAAGGGCTAATGTGGAGGAGGACCGTGAGGCCACCATGGCTCGGTTTTTGAGTGGGTTAAACAAGAACATTACTGATCTTGTGGAGTTGCAACATTATGTGGAGATTAAGGACATGGTGTGTGTAGCCATGAAGATTGAAAGGCAACTCAAAAGAAAAGGCATCAGGTATGATTCAAAACCTTATTCAAGTTCTTCTTCTTCTTGGAAACCGAATTGGTGTAAAAAGGATGATAAACCCATTGTTGAGCCTAAAATTGATGAAACTAAAAGCAAAAATGAAATAGGCAGCAAGGGTAGAGGTGAGAATCAACCTAATCAAACTAGAGGCATTAAGTGTTTTAAGTGCCTTGGACATGGTCATGTAGCATGTGAATGTCCTAATAAAAGGGTAATGATCATGAGGGATGGGACAGTTGAATCAGAAAGTGTGATAGAGGATGAAGATGACATGCCACATTTAGAAGCTGCTAGTGATGTAGAGTATGCTAGTGGAGAAAATTTGGTTGTACAACGCACACTTAGTTTGCAAAGTAAAATTAATGAACATGGTGAGCAAAGTGAAAATTTGTTTCATACTCATTGTTTGATTGCTAACAAGTTGTGTAATGTGATTGTGGATAGTGGAAGTTGTACAAATATAGCAAGTACCTTGCTTGTGGAGAAACTGAAATTACCTACTATTAAACATCCAAAACCATACAAGTTACAATGGTTGAATGATAGTGGTGTTGTGAAGGTAAATCGGCAAGTGTTAATTTCTTTTTCAACTGGTAGATATAAGGATGATGTTTGGTGTGATGTGGTGCCTATGTATGCTGGTCACATGTTATTGGGGAGACCATGGCAATATGATCGAAGGGTAATGCATGATGGGTTTAAGAACCGTTATTCTTTGATCATGGAGCGACAGAAATACCAACTTGGACCTTTGCCTCCAAAGACAATTTTTGAAGACCAAATGCGTATAAAACAGCAATATGAAGAGCTTGAATCTTTATTAGCTGAAACTTTGGGAAGGGAGCAAGAAAGAGAGAAAAAAAAAGGTGAGTTGAGTGGTAAAAATGAGAGCAATGGGAAACACAAGGGGAGAGAAAACAAGGAAGGCTTGAGTGAAAGAAAAATGAGTGTTTATGCAAAAATGTGTGATGTGAAGAAAGCATTAACCATGAGGCAGCCCTTACTTGTACTTATGTATAAGGATGTTTTAATTGTTTCTAATGAAATTAACAAGAGTTTGCCTAGTGTTGTTGTTGATATTTTGTAGAAAAATGAGGATCTCTTTCCTGAAGATTTTCCTATTGGTTTGCCACCAATTAGAGGAATTGAACATCAAATTGATTTCATTCCGGGTGCAAGCATAACAAATAGGCCAGCATATAGATAGGTTCTAAACTCATGCCAAGAGGGGATGGACCATTTCGAGTCCTTCAAAGAATCAATGACAATGCAAACAAGCTGGAACTACCAAGTGAGTATGGCAATGTTAGTGCAACTTTCAATGTTTCTGATTTGTCTTCGTTTGATGTAGGTGATGAAGGTGCTGATTCGAGGACGAATCCTTTCGAGGAAAGGGGGAATAATGAGGACCAGCCAGTTGATCACAATTCGGCTAAGGTTGGAAAAGATCCAGATCCTTTAACCATTTCTGGAGGGCCAATGACAAGAGCTAAAGCTAAAAGGATGACAGAAGCCTTAACTTGTTTAATGGGAAGCATTTGGAAGGAGAAAGCTATTCAAGATTTGGTCAAGGTTCTAAGGATGCAAGAAGAGTGTAAAATGGTTAACATGTTTCAAACAAGTCCAAATCCCGAAGACAAGAGTCCAGCCTTGTTAGAATGAATTATTCTAGCCTATCTTGAAGAATAAAAGGCCATTCGGCCATGTTGGGTTTTGTGGGCCTATTTTATAATTAGTTTGGGTTTAATTATGTTGGGTTTTGTGAGCTTATTTTCTTATTAGTTTGGGTTTAATTGTGTTGGGTTTTGTGGGCTTATTTTATGAATAGTTTAAGTTTTTTGTGTTGGGTGAGTTCATGTGTTCTTTTATTAGGAATAAGGAATTACAAAGGCTGAATACTTTATGGCCATTATTCATGGTCTAAATGTCATTTAGTGGGAGGTTACACATTTAATGGGCAGTTATATTTGTGTTGTATTGTCCTTGGCCTTTGTTCTATATAAACAAGACTGCTCTTTTTATGTAAGGGGAGAGATTTGAGTAATATAAACTTATTGGAGAACTTTGTGAGTGTTTTGTTTTTAAGTTCTTGCATGAACTTTGGAACTTATCAAGCTTATTCAGCTTGTGGCGTTCAACAACCTCAAAATCTTTGTTTTGTCTTTAAACTTATCAAACTTCATAGTTTGTGGCATTTTGGGGAAATCAGAGTGCTGTTCTAATTAGCTTTTATCATCATTCCATTGATAAAGTGATTAGAATAGTTTCTCTTACTTCAATCTTGAACGATCGAGTTTGTTTCAATTAGTTGGAGGGTGTTAAATTGCATTCCATATGTATTATAGCGCTTTAGCTATTGGGGTGTATGGTTGCTAAGTTAATGATTTCCATCATTTACTCCTTGTAAATTATGCTTTGCTGAAATTTTCTCTCTCTAAATTTCTTATGCTTGGATGAATTTTTTAGCTCAAATTCATGCCTTGGCCGAAATTTAGAGGTAGTATATATAGGATCACAAATCCTCTCCTAATAAGGATTTACTTGGTGTACAAGAATCCTATCCTTAGGTGGATTTACTTAGTGACCAAGAATCCTTTTCCAAAATGAATTCTTTCTTACACCAAGACTCCTAATCCAACTCAAATAGTGTATTTATGACCATATTAAAGACTACCTAATTTGACTAGATAAATAATTCCTTTTATTTATCTACTTATCAAATAATTTTTTTAATATTAATTATACTGTCAACAACAATATAATATTAGGAGACCTTCTCCTACTAGGAAAAAGATTTTGAATGTTAATTAAATAATTAATTAATTAACAAATTAATTAATTTCCATTTAATAAAATAATAAAATAATAACAATATATTAAGATAATATATTTAGCCTTGTCGCCCAAGACCACACACGGGCATATATATTATTTTTCTTATCTTATTAAATCTATTGGACCTTAATAAAAAGTCCATATGTGAACTAGATCCATTCTTACAAAAAGAAACAAGTCCATATGGCTCAATACTATTCTAAATGGACCCATAAATTGGTCCGGTAGAATATATCAAGTGATCCACGCAAGTTCTTGTGGATTGGGGATCTTGGCAGGCTATCTAAATTTAAGCTTCAGTAGCATAATCTAATCACAATCAACAAATGATTCACTTATGTCCTATCTATTAATTTTAGTTCATCCCACTAAAGAACTAAAATTTAACTCTTAAATAAAGATATAATAAATTAATATTTCTCATTCATACCCTAGACAACTTTATTGGAGATAGTGTATCATCGTGAAGAATACTGGTTATCGCCAAGAGCACATAGACCGTCCATAGCTCTCCTAGTTACTACATTCACTCATACGACCACATTTTAAACATAGATATTTTGACTTGTCCATAAGCCACATTTCAATATCCAATATCTGACGTTAAAACTTAATATCCAATAGCTCAAAATATCCATATGATGGTATTATACTCACATTTAATAAACGGAGCCACATTATCCATATCTATAAATGAAGTTTTCTTTCGATTAACAAATGATTACCACCAAACTTTCTAGGATAGATTATGCTATATAATCGTACTCATTGATAACTCAAATGATAACACTTCCAACCATATGTCCATCATTTATCTCAGGATTGAGATATACTCTCCGATTTTCCTCAAGTGAATTTTTTTTTCCACTGGCGGTTGTGGACAAATTAATTCAATGTGATCCTATTCAATGCACCTAGTGCATAAGATTCTTTTGCCTAAAGACACCACACTTTTATGAGTTTAGTCTTATCATAACACATTTGATCCCACTCAAATGCTAGCAAGAGAATCTACAACTTTAATAAGATATTGGCGCCCAACATTTATCTTAAGTTGTGAATATTGTTCAAGACTAACTAAAAATGGTGTATACCTCATACATATCCAGATGTATGAACAATTCTTCTTTTCTCATAGTCTTTTGACCTTATGATTATTTACTTTTGACAATTATAATAATTAAACTATAAATGCTATAAGATTTGTTAAACTAGAAATCACTTTATTAATATGAAACGATTATCAAAAACATTATTACACTCTTGTTATTGAGCATAGTCCTAACACACTAAGCATACACAAATTTGCCACAAACACTATACTCAAGGTATCTCACAAAGCTAATTAGATCTAATTTTTTTTTGGCAAAGTAGCAAATTTTTGAAAAATTTACACAAAAGACTTAAATACTCAAAAAGATGACTAATAAGGCATCTACAAATACCCTCAAACCAAACATTTTCTCGTCGTCGAGGAAATACTAAAACAAAACAAATAAGAAATGACTCGATCTGAAATTTCCTAGACCCAAAACTTTCACCGCAACAGTAACTATTTAAGAGATAAATAAGCGAGAGTTGAAGTGAGGAATAGGTTAATGCAAAATGTTCTAAATAACTCCAAGGCACCACAAGAGAAAACTCGCACTACACGAATCCCACACTTAAAACAACCTACCTTGGAAACCACTCACTCTCCCGCCTCGAGTATAATTCGCTTCGATTCTAGGTCCTCACATGGAATCTCTCTTCTTTTTCCTCTCTGAACCTAGGTTCACACTCATGCAATATGTACACAAACAAATTTATATAATGGAACCAAATTAATTGCATACTTCTAATATAGAATGAACGCTCTTTTTGTGAATGAGTCTCACGAACAAATCAAGTATCATGAACGTGGATAGAGCATGCTTTGACTAATATTCCTAATCCAGATTTCCACTAAGATCAAATAGGTCTTTCCTTTTGGTTGTAAAAAAAATAGGTTAATTTATTTTGAGTTCAATCACCAATCATGTCTAAACATAAATACATACCACATATAAAGCTCTTTTACACATTAGTGATTCTTAGTGACTAGGAATTTCCTAAATTGTACATTTACGCTTCAAAATTGTACTCTTTTTTGTGAGTACTTGACATTAATTTCACAAGGCTCTTTCTTTCTTCACTTATTTTTTTTTATTTTGCCATTTTTTTCTTCTTGCTTCATTTTTTTTCTTTGCTTTCCTTTGCACAACATCTTATATCATTTTACAATTTGGCTCTTAAGTGCAATTTGGGCACTTTTACATTTTTTAGCCATTTCATGCAAAATTACATTGTTGCCTACATACATGTTAATCCACATAAGAGTTCATACCTTTCAACCACACTTAACACATACACACCCCACATGATTGGCAATTTAAGGGTTGGTTTGTGTTTAGTTTATGGCTATATGGTTTAACGTGGTTCTAATTGAACGGTAAGTGTTTGGCCGTAAAATTAGCTTTGGAGCACACTTAAGGGATATAGGAATGTGTTTAGGCTAATTTAAGTAGTTAAATATACACACATTGCCAAAAATCACTTCAAAGGTTCCATCTATCAAGGGAATAAAAGTTTCAATCAAGCAATCCAAAAATATGATGCATGTTGTATGACAAGTGATGATTGTTGATGTAATGACACTTATGCATGGTGTTCGAATGGTGTTTAATATTTGGAAAGAAGTTTTCCCTCAAATATATATAGGCTTTTGGCTTGTGTTTGTGATCTCACGAGGGTATCTCCACTATTAGAACATGGCGCTTGAGCATTAAGTCCCCTCAACTTAGGTACTAAAAGATGGGACTAACCCATGAAGTGCAAGTGAGATCCCTAAAGTGACTAAAAGCTATGAACAAGCACACTAAGCATACACAAATTCTCCATAAACACTATACTCAAGGTATCTCACCAGCTAATTGAAGCTCAAAATTTTTAGCAAAACAACAAATTTTTGAAAAATTGACACTAAGAGTCTGCCCTAGTGGCGTGCACCCCTAATCCAAAACCCTACATTGTCCTCAATGTTGAACACTAGAGAGTCCGACCTAGTGGTGCACGCCAAACTCGACTCAAAACAAACAACCTAAGCAATAATCAAGCACAATGAATGCCCAATAACAAAAATAAAAAGACACAACAAGGCTCATACATAAAGTAAGGGAATCAGGGTACAATATGACAATTAAGTTAAGAGTAACAACATCAAGCATTAATATTTCACAAAAATGATGGTCTGGGGTCAAAACAACCCCCAAACCAATTTCCTACAATATGCTCAAAATCTGTACAAATATGTGTATATGTACGACTCCTAAACTAAATGGGGCAATATATGTGGAATATGAACCTACACACTCACATATGTATTCACAAGAGCCTTTGGCTCATTCATCTCAAAAATGCATAAAGCAATAAATGCAACATCGAAGGATCCTCAATAAACACCAAATATATTCATCCATATCATAAGACAAATCAATTAAATCAAATCAAAAAATCATCAACTAAATATTCCTCCACACACTCATCTCACCATTATTCAATGAAAGCAAGTAAAAACTAAAAGACAAAATTTAGAAATTTAAAAAGTAATTATAGGAAAATAAAAATGAAGTGGGGTTCCTCCTTGAACCAACTTGTATTGATTGTCGTTCATGGCACACAAGATGGCATGCATTAACTTTTTGTTCCAATTGGAAGCTTCAAATTCTTTTGTGCTCAATTGAGACTTAGGCTTGAGAACTTCATCTCAATCATCGGTGGTCATTGTTGGAGGCTTGTAGCCATCTTCAATTGCCGTCCATGCACGGTCATCTATTTGGCGAATATAAGACTCCATCTTGCCTTTCCATGAGGCATAATTATCATACTTAAGCAAAGGTGGTCTTATGCTTGAAGCTCCCTCCTTACATCCCAAGCTCACTTATAGTGTTTGGGTTATAAATGACATGCAGATGAAATGTAACAAACAAACAAGCAAAATGCAAAATGCAAGACACACACAAAACACAGATCACCTAAGTATGATTAGGCACCTGTAATGATACCAATTGAAATTCCCTAGAAAGTGTGTGTCTATAAACCTAGAGGAGAGGGGGGGGGGGGGGGGGGGGTGAACAGGTTTTAATCCGATTGATTACCAATTTTGCAAATTAATCAATGTTATCAAATCTACCCCACTCTATCAAGTGTTCAAATAAATGACAATAAACATAAAGCATTAACAACACGAAATATATACGTGGAAACCCTTTAAATGGGAAAAACCATGGGCTATTCAGTGCGCCACACTCGATCCTCAAAATCCACTATTGAATGAAAGTTTACAACCTAGGTTGACCTCCCGTCATACCCTTCAGTTACTAAGCCTTTCACTTTACCCAGAAGGCCTTAATATTCATTTTGGATAACCAACCTTGTGCACAAACCACTTAGCCACAAGCTTAATCAACAATGAAGAGATAATGGCAACCTAAGTAAATATGCATGAATATTCTATATGTAAAAATGCTAGGTCAAAACATTCATGCTTATCTAGGACTAATAATGACAAGTAAAACAAATCCTAGATATCAATGTTCTAAATGCAAAGGCAAGAAGAATTTGCTAGAAGGGTAAAACCGTCCTAAATTCTAGTTATCATGAATCAATACTCGAAACCAACAACTAATACCATATGCATGTCAGAGAAACTATTAATCATACAAGTATGCATTTAATTTGCAATAAAAGCTATAACCTAGGTATACATGTCATAGAAATGAAACTATAAAGTGTAGAGCATGTAGAAATTACCTAGTCAAGAAGAAGATGATGCTTCATGCTTAGGAAGTCCTCAAATGGAGCTAAATGACCATGAGATGAAGTTGGGTTAAGTAAAATGAGTGTTTGGAAGTCTTTTTCTTACTAGAAAAGCTAAGTTACTCAAAGATGGCTTATTTGACCTCTTCATCATAAAAAGAAGAGAAGAGAATATATATATATATATATATATATATATATATATATATATGGTGCCCTACACAAAATGTCATCGTTTAGGATAATAGACAACCAAATCCCGTCAGGACCTCTGGCTGGAACGTAGTATAGGTAAATGTCCAGACCGCGGTATAGAGAGCGATGTATCGCATGGACAACACTGCTCTGTAGACCGATGTGCATGCATGTGCACAGGCCACGGTCTGGACAGCATGCGACGTTTGGAAAACTTTGCTTGGGAGACCGTTGTGCATGCAAATAGCATAGGCCACTGTAGCAGCAGCGTGCAACAACCGGAGAACACTGTTGTACAGACCGCGGTGGAGGTAATGTATAGGGAGCGGTCTAAACCACAGTACAAAATAAAAGTCCTTTTTTAAGGCACACAAGATGCATCAAACACCCACACAAGAGTTAAGGCATAAAAAGGCACAAAAGAAGGTAAATAAGCATACAAGCAAGATGATCAAAACTTGCATAAGAATGTATGTGTGTGCACTAAAACCTCTTCAATGAAAGTTAAGCAAGTGATTTTACCTTTGAAGCCAGAGCTTGGTCACGAATAATGATGTACTAAACTATCTTTACATATTAATCCCCAACTGTGGTTGTGATGAGAACAAGGCAGCTGCATCAAATGATCCATTGCATGTTCTGGTTGGGCCAATAACAAGGGTAAGAGCTAAGAGATTCAAAGAAGCACTAAATAGCCTAATTCAAGATACTTGGGCTGATTTTGAATTGTTGAAGTCCAAGATAAGCCCACATGAAGACCAATGCATAATTAATGTCATCAAGGCAATTGATTGGGCCGAATAAGGAAGACTTGGGTGTGTGGCACAAGCTAGGAGAAGAGTCAACTTTGGCTGATTTATTCCCTTTTAATTTCTAAAGAATAATAGTTGATTTGTTTCCCAAATTAAGGGACTGATTTGTTTCCAGATTTAGCTTTCCAATTAGGGAGCAAGTCAATTGTTTCTCAAATTAGTTTTCTTCTGATTATAAGGCCTTAATGGCCGGATTATCTTATTTCCTTTTAGGATGGCTTATAGCCTTTCTTTTCGTTTAGGGTTTTAGTATATAAAGGAACGAATTGGATCTAATTCGACAGACTTGAATTGAATAAATATTGTGAGAGTTCATTTTTTTTTTTTTTTGAAAACTTGACTTATCACTCACATCTTCTTCTTGTTCTTGAGTGTGGCGTCTTCAACTTCTTGATACCGTTGGTTCTTACCTCCCTATAGGTAACGGGTCGCGGTCCGATAACGTTCTTGTTTATAAACTTGGTTAGAAAACGATCCTTCGTTACCATATATTGGTTCTGAGTCTCACTGCTCTTGGTGAGGTTCATATCAGTTGGTATCAGAGCTTAGACTTCTAAATCAGGTTTAATCTATCATTGTTCTTTCACTTCTCTGTATTCGTTTGTTTCAACTAAAAAAAAAATTACAAATTTTTTTTTGGGTCATGTAGTTGAACCATTATCAACTATTTCTATTCCTTATATTGATTCCGTGCATTGATATTCAAAAAAAAAAATTAATAGCTAAAGAATTCCGTCTTCATTATTCTTGTCCTTTTGCTTTATTACTTCTATTTTTCTTATATTTCTTGTGAGTGTCCGTATAAGTCAAAAAAAAAAGGAACGGAAAGAGTTAACAAAGAGTGGAAAAAGGCAAGAGTGTGTGAGCTCATCAGAGGGTAAAAGCCAAAGAATTGAGTGAAAACACGATTGTGAGTGCCACCATCTTTGAGAGTAAACACGTGAGGAAGTGTTTGTGAGGCTTACTAATTTCTTTTGTTTTGCAGGTTTCAAATATGTCACGTGATAAAAGTAGAGATTTATCTGATGATGCACCAGAAACGATAGATCTTAATTTTTTGTATAAAGACATACAAAAAAACATGGAGCGGATGGAGATTAAGATTGGTGAGGTGCATGATAGGATAGATAAGGTGGAGTCTAGTTCACAAAGGGTGCAACCAATTAGGGTTCCAAATGTGGAACGAAGAGAAAAAAACCCACTTAGGGATGATTATAAAGATGATTATGGGAATGACCTAGAGGAGGGTGATCGCATGTCCAATGTGGGTGCAGGTAGATTGAGGTGTGAAATGGGAGGTAGTGGAGTTAGGTATGAGAATAGAGAAGATAGTTATGGGTATAGAGGAGATAGGTATGGAGAGAGGGCTGATAATAATTTGTGTAGTATAAAGGTGAAAATCCCAACGTTCCAAGGTAAAACGGATCCCGAAGCTTATTTAGAGTGGGAGAAAAGAATAGAATTGGTATTTGACTGCCATGACTATTATGAATTAAAGAAGGTAAAGTTGGCTGCCATAGAATTTACTGATTATGCTATCGTTTGGTGGGATCAGTGGATTGTGAGTAGAAGACGAAATGGAGAAAGACCTATTAAGAATTGGGAGGAGATGAAAGCTGTCATGAGAAAGCGTTTCATTCCGAGTCACTATTAAAGGGGTTTGTTTCAAAAATTACAAACCCTTACTCAAGGGTCTAAGTGTGTTGAAGATTACTACAAGGAGATGGAGATAGTCATGATTCGAGCTGATGTAGAGGAAGACTGAGAGGCTACTATGGCTAGGTTTTTAAGTGGACTAAACCGAGACATAGCAAATGTGGTGGAGTTGCAACATTATGTTGAATTGAGTGACATGGTACACATGGCAATTAAGGTGGAACAACAGTTGAAGAGAAAGAGTTTCACATGGGTTGGGCAAAATTCGGGTTCTTCATGATCATGGAAACCGAATTGGAGCAAGAGGGATGACCAGCCTAGTTTCAAGGAAAAAGCCGAACCTTCCAAAGATCATAAATTCGGAGGCACATTAAAACAAGGTACATCGGATTCTCAACCTTCTAGAAATCGTGACAATAAGTGCTTTAAGTGTTTTGGAGCAGGTCATATTGCATCTCAATGCCCAAACAAGAGAGTAATGGTTTTGAAGGATGATGGTGAGATCGAATCTAAGGGTGAATCTAATAATGAGTCCATGCCACCTTTGGAGGATGCAAGTGATATTGAATATCCGGTGGACGAAGAACTTTTGGTGGCGAGAAGAGTTCTTAGTGCTCAAGCCAAGGAAGATGATGAGGTACAACGTGACAACATTTTTCATACTCGCTGCCATGTTAATGATAAGGTATGTAGCATGATCATTGATGGGGGGAGTTGTACTAATTTGGCTATCACTAATTTTATGGAGAAATTGAATTTAGCCACTATGAGGCATCCAAAACCATATAAGCTACAGTGGTTAAATGATAGTGGGGAAATCAAGTTGACTTAACAAGTGTTGGTGACGTTTTCAATTGGAAAGTACAAAGATGAAGTCCTTTGTGATGTGGTACCAATGAATGCGGGTCATATCCTTTTGGGGAGACCATGGCAGTTCGATAGGCATGTGACCCATGATGGGTATACCAATAGATACTCCTTTGTACTCAATAAAAAATCAATCACTCTTGTACCTTTAACCCCAAAACAAGTGTATGAAGATCAAGTAAGGTTAAAAAAAAAACAGATGTCAAAAAAGAGAGTGAGAGTGAGAGTTCAAAAGAAAGAGAGAGAAAAGAAAAAGATTCTGAAATAGTAAAAAAAGAAAAAAAAAGATGAAAAATAAAAAGTGGTTGTTAAGAAAGATAGAGAGAGAAAACAAGTAAGCTTTTATGCAAGGGAGAGTGAGGTCAAAAAGGCTCTATTTTCAAATCAGCCAATGATTGTACTTTTCTACAAAGAGGCTTGCTTTAGTACTAATGAACTTAACCCTTCCTTGCCTAGTGTTATTGTTTCTCTATTGCAGGACTTTAATGAAGTGTTTCCCGAAGAGATGCCTATTGGTTTACCACCAATAAGGGGGATTGAGCACCAAATTGACTTTGTACCAAGAGCATCCATCCCAAATAGACAAGCATATAGAAGTAATCCTGAGGAGACAAAGGAACTTCAAAGGCAGGTTAGTGAGCTCATGGAAAAGGGGTATGTACGTGAGAGCATGAGTCCTTGTGCGGTTCCCGTATTGCTTGTACCAAAGAAGGATGGAACATGGAAGATATGCATTGATTGTCGTGTCATAAACAATATCACTGTAAAGTATCGACATCCTATTCCTAGATTAGATGATATGCTTGATGAATTACATGGTTCTATTGTTTTTACTAAAATTGATCTTAAAAGTGGATTTTATCAATTTAGGATGAAGGAAGGTGATGAGTGGAAAACAGCTTTCAAAACAAAATATGGATTTTATGAGTGGTTAGTTATGCCTTTTGGATTAACTAATGCACCAAGTACTTTCATGCGATTAATGAACCATGTTTTGCGTGCTTTTATTGGAAAGTTTATGGTTTTTTATTTTGATGACATTCTGATTTATAGCAAAAACTTGGATAAGCATGTTGAACATTTAAAACTTGTTTTAGGTGTTTTAAGAATAGTAAAGTTGTTTGCTAATATCAAAAAGTGCACCTTTTGCACCGATAAACTTGTATTTCTGGGCTTTGTTGTTAGTGCTAGGGGAATTGGGGTTGATGAAGAAAAGGTTAAGGCAATTAAGGAGTGGCCGAAACCTACCAATGTGGGACAAGTGAGAAGTTTCATGGGTTGGCTAGTTTTTATAGGAGGTTTGTGAAAGATTTTAGTAGTGTAGTTGCACCTTTAACCGAAGTTATCTGAAAGAATGTGGGTTTTAAGTGGGGTAATGAACAAGAAAAGGCATTTAACTTGATTAAGGAAAAATTAACTAATGCACCTTTGCTTGCTTTGCCTGACTTTGCTAAAACTTTTGAGATTGAGTGTGATGCTTCAGGAATAGGTATTGGAGCTGTTCTAATGCAAGAAGGTCGTCCCATTGCATATTGTAGTGAGAAGATAAGTGGAGCAGCCTTGAATTATACTACCTATGACAAGTAGATGTACGCTTTGATTAGAGCATTGGAAACTTGGCAACACTACCTTTGGCCAAAAGAATTTGTGATTAACACAGATTATGAGTCCTTGAAGCATATAAAGGGGCAACACAAGCTAAATAAGCGGCATGCCAAGTGGGTGGAGTTCATTGAAACATTTCCATATGTGATCAAGTACAAAAAGGGTAAGGAAAACGTGGTCACTGATGCTCTGTCAAGAAGGTACATTCTACTTTCTACTTTGGTTGCTAAATTGTTTGGTTTTGAATACATTAAACAGTTGTATGTGGAAGATTCTGATTTTGGCAATGTGTTCAATGCATGTGAAAAGGCTGCATTTGGTAAATTTTATAGGCATGATGGATTTTTGTTTAGAGAAACTAAATTATGTGTGCCTAAGAGTTCTTTGCATGAATTGCTTGTTAGATAAGCTCATTAGGGAGGTTTAATGAGGCATTTTGGTGTAGCTAAGACGCTAGATACTTTGCATTAACATTTTTTTTGGCCTCATATCAAACGTGATGTAGAAAGAATCTATGAGAAATGCATTACTTGTAGACAAGCCAAGTCTAGGATTAAGCCTCATGGAATGTATACTCCTTTGCCTATACCTAGTGGACCTTAGATTGATATTTCTATGGATTTTGTGATGGGTTTGCCAAGGTCAAAAAGGGGTAGCTGATGAGAACAAGACAGCTGCATCAAATGATCCATTGCATGTTCCGGTTAGGCCAATAACAAGG
Organism: Dipteronia dyeriana; assembly: GCA_032871835.1. Taxonomy (NCBI): domain Eukaryota; kingdom Viridiplantae; phylum Streptophyta; class Magnoliopsida; order Sapindales; family Sapindaceae; genus Dipteronia; species Dipteronia dyeriana. The sequence continues at coordinate 48,941,225 of CM065297.1, forward strand.
GCAAGAGCTAAGAGATTCAAAGAAGCACTAAATGGCCTAATTCAAGACACTTGGGCTGATTTTGAATTGTTGATGTCCAAGATAAGCCCACATGAAGACCAAGGCATAATTAATGTCATCAAGGCAATTGATTGGGCCGAATAAGGAAGACTAGGGTGTGTGGCACAAGCTAGGAGAAGAGTCAACTTTGGATGATTTATTCCCTTTTAATTTCCAAAGAATAATAGTTGATTTGTTTCCCAAATTAAGGGACTGATTTGTTTCCAGATTTAGCTTTCCAATTAGGGAGCAAGTCAATAGTTTCTCAAATTAGTTTTCTTCTAATTATAAGGCCTTAATGGCCGAATTATCTTGTTTCCTTTTACGATGGCTTATAGCCTTTCTTTTCGTTTAGGGTTTTAGTATATAAAGGAACGAATTGGATCTAATTCGACAGACTTGAATTGAATAAAAATTGTGAGAGTTCATCTTTTTTTTTTTTGAAAACTTGACTTATCACTCACATCTTTTTCTTGTTCTTGAGTGTGGCGTCTTCAACTTCTTGATACCGTTGGTTCTTACCTCCTTATAGGTAACGGGTCGCGGTCCGATGACGTTCTTTTTTATAAACTTGGTTAGAAAACGATCCTTCGTTACCATATATTGGTTCTGAGTCTCACTGCTCTTGGTGAGGTTCATATCAGTTGGTATCAGAGCTTAGACTTCTAAATCAGGTTTAATCTATCCTTGTTCTTTCACTTCTCTGTATTCGTTTGTTTCAACTAAAAAAAAAATTACAAATTTTTTTTTGGGTCATGTAGTTGAACCATTATCAACTATTTCTATTCCTTATATTGATTCCGTGCATTGATATTAAAAAAAAAAATTAATAGCTAAAGAATTCCGTCTTCATTATTCTTGTCCTTTTGCTTTATTACTTCTATTTTTCTTATACTTCTTGTGAGTGTCCGTATAAGTAAAAACAAAAAGGAACTGAAAGAGTTAACAAAAAGTGGAAAAAGGCAAGAGTGTGTGAGCTCATTAGAGGGTAAAAGCCAAAAAATTGAGTGAAAACACGATTGTGAGTGCCACCATCTTTGAGAGTAAACACGTGAGGGAGTGTTTGTGAGGCTTACTAATTTCTTTTGTTTTGCAGGTTTCAAATATGTCACGTGATAAAAGTAGAGATTTATCTGATGATGCACCAGAAACGATAGATCTTAATTTTTTGTATACAGCCATACAAAAAAACATGGAGCGGATGGAGATTAAGATTGGTGAGGTGCATGATAGGATAGATAAGGTGGAGTCTAGTTCACAAAGGGTGCAACCAATTAGGGTTCCAAATGTGGAACGAAGAGAATGAAACCCACTTAGGGATGATTATAAAGATGATTATGGGAATGACCTAGAAGAGGGTGATCGCATGTCCAATGTGGGTGCAGGTAGATTAAGGCGTGAAATGGGAGGTAGAGGAGTTAGGTATGAGAATAGAGAAGATAGGTATGGGTATAGAGGAGATAGGTATGGAGAGAGGGCTGATAATAATTTGTGTAGTATAAAGGTGAAAATCCCAAAGTTCCAAGGTAAAACGGATCCCGAAGCTTATTTAGAGTGGGAGAAAAGAATAGAATTGGTATTTGACTGCCATGACTATTATGAATTAAAGAAGGTAAAGTTGGCTGCCATAGAATTTACTGATTATGCTATCGTTTGGTGGGATCAGTGGATTGTGAGTAGAAGACGAAATGGAGAAAAACCTATTAAGAATTGGGAGGAGATGAAGCTGTCATGAGAAAGCGTTTCATTCAGAGTCACTATTAAGGAAAACGTGGTCGCTGATGCTCTGTCAAGAAGGTACGTTCTACTTTCTACTTTGGTTGCTAAATTGTTTGGTTTTGAATACATTAACAGTTGTATGTGGAAGATTCTGATTTTGGCAATGTGTTCAATGCATGTGAAAAGGCTGCATTTGGTAAATTTTATAGGCATGATGAATTTTTGTTTAGAGAAACTAAATTATGTGTGCCTAAGAGTTCTTTGCATGAATTGCTTGTTAGATAAGCTTATGGGGGAGGTTTAATGAGGCATTTTGGTGTAGCTAAGACGCTAGATACTTTGCATTAACATTTTTTTTGGCCTCATATGAAACGTGATGTAGAAAGAATCTATGAGAAATGCATTACTTGTAGACAAGCCAAGTCTAGGATTAAGCCTTATGGAATGTATACTCCTTTGCCTATACATAGTGGACCTTAGATTGATATTTCTATGGATTTTGTGATGGGTTTGCCAAGGTCAAAAAGGGGTAGCTGATGAGAACAAGACAGCTGCATCAAATGATCCATTACATGTTCCGGTTAGGCCAATAACAATGGCAAGAGCTAAGAGATTCAAAGAAGCACTAAATAGCCTAATTCAAGACACTTGGGCTGATTTTGAATTGTTGAAGTCCAAGATAAGCCCACATGAAGACCAAGGCATAATTAATGTCATCAAGGCAATTGATTGGGCCGAATAAGAAAGACTAGGGTGTGTGGCACAAGCTAGGAGAAGAGTCAACTTTGGCTGATTTATTCCCTTTTAATTTCCAAAGAATAATAGTTGATTTGTTTCCCAAATTAAGGGACTGATTTGTTTCCAGATTTAGCTTTCCAATTTGGGAGCAAGTCAATAGTTTCTCAAATTAGTTTTCTTATAATTATAAGGCCTTAATGGCCGAATTATCTTGTTTCCTTTTACGATGGCTTATAGCCTTTCTTTTCGTTTAGGGTTTTAGTATATAAAGGAACGAATTGGATCTAATTCGACAGACTTGAATTGAATAAAAATTGTGAGAGTTCAGCTTTTTTTTTTTTCGAAAACTTCACTTATCACTCACATCTTCTTCTTGTTCTTGAGTGTGGCGTCTTCAACTTCTTGATACCGTTGGTTCTTACCTCCTTATAGGTAACGGGTCGCGGTCCGATAACGTTCTTGTTTATAAACTTGGTTAGAAAACGATCCTTCGTTACCATATATTGGTTCCGGGTCTCACTGCTCTTGGTGAGGTTCATATCAGTTGGTATAAGAGCTTAGGCTTCTAAATCAGGTTTAATCTATCCTTGTTCTTTCTCTTCTCTGTATTCATTTGTTTCAACAAAAAAAAAAAGTTTGATCAAATCTGTTACCAAAAAAAAAAAACAAAAAAAAGTACCAAAAGCTTGCTTGTGTCCACTTGATCAAGGTCGGTAAAAAAAAAAAATTAATAGCTAAAGAATTTCGTCTTCATTATTCTTGTCCTTTTGCTTAGTTACTTCTATTTTTCTTGTACTTCTTGTTAGTGTCCGTATAAGTCAAAAATAAAAAGAGGAAGAACTGAAAGAGTTAACAAAGAGTGGAAAAAGGCAAGAGTGTGTGAGCTCATCAGAGGGTAAAAGCCAAAGAATTGAGTGAAAACACGAGTGTGAGTGCCACCGTCTTTGAGAGTAAACACGTGAGGGAGTGTTTGTGAGGCTTACTAATTTCTTTTGTTTTGCTGGTTTTAAATATGTCAAGTGATAAAAGTAGAGACTTATCTGATGATGCACCAGAAAAGATAGATTTTATTTTTTTTGTATAAAGCCATACAAAAAACATGAAGCGGATGGAGATTAAGATTAGTGAGGTGCATGATAGGATAGATAAGGTGGAGTCTAGTTCACAAAGGGTGGAACCAATTAGGGTTCCTAATGTGGAACGAAGAGAAAGAAACCCACCTAGGGACTATTATGAAGATGATTATGGGAATGACCTAGAGGAGGGTGATCGCATGTCCAATGTGGGTACAGGTAGATTGAGGCGTGAAATGGGAGGTAGAGGAGTTAGGTATGTGAATAGATAAGATAGGTATGGTATAGAGGAGATAGGTAAGGAGAGAGGGCTGATAATAATTTGGGTAGTATAAAGGTGAAAATCCCAACGTTCCAAGGTAAAACTGATCTCGAAGCTTATTTCGAGTGGGAGAAAAGAATAGAATTGGTATTTGACTGCCATGACTATTATGAATTAAAGAAGGTAAAGTTGGCTGCCATAGAATTTACTGATTATGCTATCGTTTGGTGGGATCAATTAATTGTGCGTAGAAGATGAAATAGAGAAAGGCCTATTGAGACTTGGGAGGAGATGAAAGCTGTCATGAGGAAGCGTTTCATTTTGAGTCACAATTATAGGGGTTTGTTTCAAAAATTACAAACCCTTACTCAAGGGTCTAAGTGTGTTGAAGATTACTACAAGGAGATGGAGATAGCCATGATTCGAGCTGATGTAGAGGAAGACCGAGAGGCTACTATGGCTAGGTTTTTAAGTGGACTAAACCGAGACATAGCAAATGTGGTGGAGTTGCAACATTATGTTGAATTGAGTGACATGGTACAGATGGCAATTAAGGTGGAAAAACAGTTGAAGAGAAAGAGTTCCACATGGGTTGGGCAAAATTCGGGTTCTTCATCATCATGGAAACCGAATTGGTGCAAAAGGGATTACCAACCTAGTTTTAAGGCCAAGACCGAACCTTCCAGAGATCATAAAGTGGGAGGCACATTAAAACAAGGTACATCAGATTCTCAACCTTCTAGAAATCATGACATTAAGTGCTTTAAGTGTCTGGGAGTAGGTCATATTGCATCTCAATGCCCAAACAAGAGAGTAATGGTTTTGAAGGATGATGGTGAGGTCGAATCTGAGGGTGAATCTGATGATGAGTCCATGCCACCTTTGGAGGATGCAAGTGATATTGAATATCCGGTGGACGGAGAGCTTTTGGTGGTGAGAAGAGCTCTTAGTGCTCAAGCCAAGGAAGATGATGAGGTACAACGTGACAACATTTTTCATACCCGCTGCCATGTTAATGTTAAGATATGTAGCATGATCATTGATGGGGGGAGTTGTACTAATTTGGCTAGCACTAATTTTGTGGAGAAATTGAATTTTGCCACTTTGAGGCATCTAAAACCATATAAGCTACAGTGGTTAAATGATAGTGGGGAAATCAAGGTAACTAAACAAGTGTTGGTAACGTTTTCAATTGGAAAGTACAAAGATGAAGTCCTTTGTGATGTGGTACCAATGAATGCGGGCCATATCCTTTTGGGGAGACCATGGCAGTTCGATAGGCATGTGACCCATGATGGGTATACCAATAGATACTCCTTTGTACTCAATAAAAAATCAATCACTCTTGTACCTTTAACCCCAAAACAAGTGTATGAAGATCAAGTAAGGTTAAAAAAAAAAACAGATGTCAAAAAAGAGAGTGAGAGTGAGAGTTCAAAAGAAAGAGAGAGAAAAGAAAAAGATTCTGAAATAGTAAAAAAAGAAAAAAAAAGATGAAAAATAAAAAGTGGTTGTTAAGAAAGATAGAGAGAGAAAACAAGTAAGCTTTTATGCAAGGGAGAGTGAGGTCAAAAAGGCTCTATTTTCAAATCAGCCAATGATTGTACTTTTCTACAAAGAGGCTTGCTTTAGTACTAATGAACTTAACCCTTCCTTGCCTAGTGTTGTTGTTTCTCTATTGCAGGACTTTGATAAAGTGTTTCCCGAAGAGATGCCTATTGGTTTACCACCAATAAGGGGGATTGTGCACCAAATTGACTTTGTACCCGAAGTACCCATCCCAAATAGACCAGCATATAGAAGTAATCCTGAAGAGACAAAGGAACTTCGAAGGCAGATTAGTGAGCTCATGGAAAAGGGGTATGTACGTGAGAGCATGAGTCCTTGTGCGGTTCCCGTATTGCTTGTGCCAAAGAAGGATGGAACATGGAGGATGTGCATTGATTGTCGTGCCATCAACAATATCACTGTAAAGTATCGACATCCTATTCCTAGATTAGATGATATGCTTGATGAATTACATGGTTCTATTGTTTTTACTAAAATTGATCTTAAAAGTGGATATCATCAAATTAGGATGAAGGAACGTGATGAGTGGAAAACTGCTTCCAAAACAAAATATGGATTATATGAGTGGTTAGTTATGCCTTTTGGATTAACTAATGCACCAAGTACTTTCATGAGATTAATGAACCATGTTTTGCGTGCTTTTATTGTAAAGTTTGTGGTTGTTTATTTTGATGACATTCTGATTTATAGCAAAAACTTGGATGAGCATGTTGAACATTTAAAACTTGTTTTAGGAGTTTTAAGAACAGAAAAGTTGTTTGCTAATCTTAAAAAGTGCACCTTTTGCACCGATAAACTTGTATTTATGGGCTTTGTTGTTAGTGCTAAGGGAATTGGGGTTGATGAAGAAAAGGTTAAGGCAATTAAGGAGTGGCTGAAACCTACCAATGTGGGACAAGTGAGAAGTTTTCATGGGTTGGCTAGTTTTTATAGGAGGTTTGTGAAAGATTTTAGTAGTGTAGCAGCACCTTTAACCGAAGTCATCAAAAAGAATGTGGGTTTTAAGTGGGGTAATAAACAAGAAAAGGCATTTAACTTGATTAAGGAAAAATTAACTAATGCACCTTAGCTTGCTTTGCCTGACTTTGCTAAAACTTTTGAGAGTGAGTGTGATGCTTCAGGAATAGGTATTGGAGCTGTTCTAATGCAAGAAGGTCGTCCCATTGCAAATTTTAGTGAGAAGATAAGTGGAGCAGCATTGAATTATCCTACCTATGACAAGGAGATGTACACTTTGATTAGAGCATTGGAAACTTGGCAACACTACCTTTGGCCAAAAGAATTTGTGATTAACACGGATCATGAGTCCTTGAAGCAATTAAGGGGCAACACAAGCTAAATAAGCGGCATGCCAAGTGGGTGGAGTTCACTTAAACATTTCCATATGTGATCAGGTACAAAAAGGGTACGGAAATTGTGGTCGCTGATGCTCTGTCAAGAAGGTACGTTCTACTTTCTACTTTGGATGCTAAATTGTTTTGTTTTGAATACATTAAACAGTTGTATGTGGAAGATTCTGATTTTGGTAATGTGTTCAATGCATGTGAAAAGGCTGCATTTGGTAAATTTTATAGGCTTGATGGATTTTTGTTTAGAGAAATTAAATTATGTGTGCCTAAGAGTTCTTTGCGTGAATTTCTTGTTAGAGAAGCTCATGGGGGAGGTTTGATGGGGCATTTGGGTGTAGCTAAGACGCTAGATACTTTGTATGAACATTTTTTTTTGGCCTCACATGAAACGTGATGTAGAAAGAATCTATTAGAAATGCATTACTTGTAGACAAGCCAAGTCTAGGATTAAGCCTCATGGATTGTATACTCCTTTGCCTATACCTAGTGGACCTTGGATTGATATTTCTATGGATTTTGTGTTGGGTTTGCCTAGGTCAAAAAGGGGTAGGGACTCTATATATGTGGTTGTTGATAGGTTTTCTAAAATGGCACATTTCATTCCTTGTCATAAAACCGATCATGCATCACATATTGCTGATTTGTTTTTCAAAGAAATTGTAAGATTGCATGGCATGCCTAAGACCATTGTTTCGAATAGAGATGCTAAGTTCTTAAGCTACTTTTGGAAGACTTTGTGGGGTAAGTTAGACACTAAAATTTTATTTTCTACTACTTGTCATCTATAAACTGATGGTCAAACTGAAGTAGTTAATAGGACTTTATCTACTTTGTTGCGTGCTATAATACAAAAGAACTTGAAAACATGGGAGGATTGTCTGCCGCATGTAGAGTTTGCTTATAATAGGAGCGTGCATTCTGCAACTCATTTTTTGCCTTTTGAAATTGTGTATGGTTTTAACCCATTGACTCCTTTGGATTTAATTCATTTACCTGTGAATGAGCATGTTAACTTGGATGGAAACAAAAAGGCAGATTTTGTTAAGAAAATCCATGAAAAGACTCAGGAAAACGTAGAGAGACGAACTAAGCGATATGCCAATCAAGCAAATAAAGGGCGTACAAAGGTTGTGTTTGAGCCCGGTGATTGGGTATGGTTGCATATGAGGAAGGAACAATTCCTAGCCCAGCGGAGTTCTAAGCTACTTCCAATGGGAGATGGCCCATTTCAAGTGATTGAAAGAATCAATGACAACGTATACAAGTTGGATCTTCCAGGTGAGTACAATGTTAGTGCAAGCTTCAATGTTTCTGATTTGTCTCATTTTGATGTAGGTGACGATCTGAAGACAAATCCTTTTCAAGAGGGAGGGAATGATGAGAACAAGGCAGTTGCATCAAATGATCCATTGCATGTTCTGGTTGGGCCAATAACAAGGGCAAGAGCTAAGAGATTCAAAGAAGCACTAAATGGCCTAATTCAAGACACTTGGGCTGATTTTGAATTGTTGAAGTCCAAGATAAGCCCACATGAAGACCAAGGAATAATTAATGTCATCAAGGCAATTGATTGGGCTGAATAAGGAAGACTTGGGTGTGTGGCACAAGCTAGGAGAAGAGTCAACTTTGGCTGATTTATTCCTTTTTAATTTTCAAAGAATAATAGTTGATTTGTTTCCCAAATTAAGGGGTTGATTTTTTTTTCAGATTTAGCTTTCCAATTAGGGAGAAAGTCAATAGTTTCTCAAATTAGTTTTCTTCTGATTATAAGGCCTTAATGGCCGAATTATCTTGTTTCCTTTTAGGATGGCTTATAGCCTTTCTTTTAGATTAGGGTTTTAGTATATAAAGGAACGAATTGGATGTAATTCTACAGACTTGAATTGAATAAAAATTGTGAGAGTTAATCTTTTTTTTTTGTTATGAAAACTTGACTTATCACTCACATCTTCTTCTTGTTCTTGAGTGTGACGTCTTCAACTTCTTGATACCGTTGGTTCTTACCTCCTTATAGGTAACGGGTCACGATCCGATAACGTTCTTGTTTATAAACTTGGTTAGAAAACGATCCTTCGTTACCATATATTGGTTCCGGGTCTCACTGCTCTTGGTAAGGTTCATATCAGTAGGGACTCTGTATATGTGGTTGTTGATAGGTTTTCTAAAATGGCACATTTCATTCCTTGTCATAAAATCGATGATGCATCACATATTGCTGATTTGTTTTTCAATGGAATTGTAAGATTGCATGGCATGCCTAAGACCACTGTTTAGGATAGAAATGCTAAGTTCTAAAGCTACTTTTGGAAAAATTTATGGGGTAAGTTAGGCACTAAACTTTTATTTTCTACTACTTGTCATCCACAAACTGATGGTCAAACTGAAGTAGTTAATAGGACTTTATCTACCTTGTTGCGTGCTATAATACAAAAGAACTTGAAAACATGGGAGGATTGTCTGCCGCATGTAGAGTTTTCTTATAATAGGAGCGTGCATTCTGTAACTCATTTTTTGCCTTTTGAAATTGTGTATGGTTTTAACCCATTGACTCCATTGGATTTAATTCCTTTACCTATGAATGAGCATGTTAACTTGGATGGAAAGAAAAAGGGAGATTTTGTTAAGAAAATCCATGAAAAGACTCGGGAAAACGTAGAGAGACGAATTAAGCAATACGCCAATCAAGCAAATGAAGAGGGTAAGAAGGTTGTGTTTGAGCCCGGTGATTTAGTGTGGTTGCATATGAGGAAGGAACGATTCCCAGCCCAGCGGAGTTCTAAACTACTTCCAAAGGGAGATGACCCATTTAAAGTGATTGAAAGAATCAATGACAACGCATACAAGTTGGATCTTCCAGGTGAGTACAATGTTAGTGCAAGCTTCAATGTTTCTGATTTGTCTCCTTTTGATGTAGGTGACGATTTGAGGACATATCCTTATTATGAGGGAGGGAATGATGAGAACAAGGCAGCTGCATCAAATGATCCATTGCATGTTCTGGTTGGGCCAATAACAAGGGCAAGAGCTAAGAGATTCAAAGAAGCACTAAATGGCCTAATTCAAGACACTTGGGCTGATTTTGAATTGTTTAAGTCCAAGATAAGCCCACATGAAGACCAAGGCATAATTAATGTCATCAAGGCAATTGATTGGGCTGAATAAGGAAGACTTGGGTGTGTGGCACAAGCTATGAGAAGAGTCAACTTTGGCTGATTTATTCCCTTTTAATTTCCAAAGAATAATAGTTGATTTGTTTCTCAAATTAAGGGGCTGATTTTTTTTCAGATTTAGCTTTCCAATTAGGGAGCAAGTCAATAGTTTCTCAAATTAGTTTTCTTCTTATTATAAGGCCTTAATGGCCAAATTATCTTGTTTCCTTTTAGGATGCTTATAGCCTTTCTTTTTGTTTAGGGTTTTAGTATATAAAGGAACGAGTTGGATGTAATTCGACAGACTTGAATTGAATAAAAAAATTGTAAGAGTTCATCTCTTTTTGGTTCTGAAAACTTGACTTATCACTCACATCTTCTTCTTGTTCTTGAGTGTGGCATCTTCAACTTCTTGATACTGTTGGTTCTTACCTCCTTATAGGTAATGGGTCCCGGTTTGATAACGTTCTTGTTTATAAACTTGGTTAGAAAACGATCCTTCGTTATCATATATTGGTTTCGGGTCTCACTGCTCTTGGTGAGGTTCATATCAAGAGGTGTCTCTTGCAATGTGTCCAAGGATGAACAAATTGAGTTGTGGCATGAAAGACTTGGTCACATGAACTATAGGGATTTACGAATCTTAGATAAGTTCAATGTTGTTCAGGGCCTTCCCAAGCTTGGGAAAAAGGTAAATGGTGTTTGTGGACCTTGCCAACAAGGGAAGCAAACCAAAGGTCTGCACAGAAAGGGCAAGTATTTATCCACCAAGGAACCTCTAGAGCTTCTCCATATTGATCTTATGGGTCCCATGCAAACTGAGAGTTTGGGGGGAAAGAGATACATTTTTTTGTGTGTAGACGACTTCGTTAGGTACACTTGGACTTATTTTCTTAGAGAAAAATCTGAAACCTTTGACAAGTGTAAAATGCTTTGTTCTAAAATTCAAAATAAAATGAACTCCAAGATTAAAAGCATTAAAAGGATTAGGAGTGACCATGGGAAGGAATTTGAGAATGCTCATTTTGAAAATTATTGCAATAGTCTAAGCATCTCTCATGAGTTTTCGGCTCCTAGGAAACCTCAAGAAAATGGAGTTGTTGAGAGGAAAAAAAGGGTTCTTCAAGAAATGGTCTGTGTGATGTTGCTTAGCAACAATGTCCCTAGTAATCTTTGGGCCTAAACCGTCAATACAGCGTGCTACATAGGAAATAGAGTCTTTCTAAGCCCCTACACTAGGCAAACCTCCTATGAGTTATGGAAAGGTAGAAAGCCAAATGTTAGCTATTTCCATACCTTTGGAAAAAAATGCTACATTTTGAATGACCGTGATCAACTTGGCAAATTTGATGCTAAAAGTGATGAGGGTATCTTCATTGGCTATGCCTTGAATAGTAGAGCCTATAGAATTTACAATCTAAAAACTATGACCGTAATGGAATCATCTAATGTTGTCATTGATGATACTAGGCTCAAATTTAATGATCATGAGGAGGAGGTAGATCTAGTTGATGACTCCCCTTTGGAGAAGGTTGTTGATATTTCTAATGTTGAAAAGACTAATCTTGATGATGACATAACACAACCTATTGATAGGATTCCTCACTTGGACTCAAAAGAACCTGCTCCATGGGTTAGAAAACTCCATGACAAGGATGATATCATTGGGGAGATTAGTGAGGGTGTTAGGACTAGGCATTAAATGGCTAATCTAATTAGCACTTGCTACACCTCTCAAATAGAACCCAAGAAGGTTGATGAAGCCTTAAAGGATGAATTTTGGGTTCTTGCTATGCAAGAAGAGCTTAACCAATTTGAAAGGAATGAGGTTTGGACTCTAGTTCCTAGGCCCAAGAACACCAATGTGATAGGCACCAAGTGGGTATATAGGAACAAATCCGATGAGGATGGCAACATTGTACGAAACAAGGCTAGGCTTGTAGCACAAGGGTACTCTCAAATTAAGGGTATTGACTTTGAGGAGACATTTGCTCCCGTTGGTAGGATTGAGTCTATTAGGCTTCTTTTATCCATTTCTTGTTTGCACAAGTTCAAATTATATCATATGGATGTTAAGAGTACCTTCCTTAATGGTTTCTTGTAAGAGGAATTGTTTGTTGAGCAACCAAAAGGGTTTGTGGATCCTCACCACCCTAATCATGTCTATCACCTCAAGAAAGCTTTATATGGGTTGAAACAAGCACCAAGGACTTGGTATGAGCGTCTCACCCAATTTCTTATAGACAATGGCTACACTAGGGGTAGTGTTGACAAGACTTTATTCATCAAGAAAGACAAAGATGAGCTTTTTATAGCTCAAATCTATGTTGATGATATAGTCTTTGGCTCTTCAAATGAAACCAAAGTCCAACAATTTGTTGATGTCATGTCTCATGAATTTGAGATGAGTCTTTTTGGTGAGCTAAGTTACTTTCTAGGTTTTCAAATTAAGCAAATGGATGATGGGATTTTCATATCCCAAGCTAAGTATGCCAAAAACCTAGTGAAGAAATTTGGCCTTGAAAGTGCCAAACAATGTGATACTTCCATGAGCACCACTTTGAAGCTAAGCAAGGATGCTAATGGTAAAAGTGTGGACCAAACTTTGTATCGTGGTATGATTGGTAGCTTGCTCTATTTGACCGCAAGTAGGACAAATATCTCTTTTAGTGTAGGTGTGTGTGCTAGGTACCAATCGGATCCTAAGGAGTCTCATCTCTCTTCAGTTAAGAGAATCATTCGTTATGGGAATGGGACATCTAACTATGGAATATGGTACTTTTTTGACACTAATGCTAGTCTTGTAGGCTTTAGTGATGCAGATTGGGCAGGAAATTGTGATGATAGGAAAAGTACATCGGGCGGTTGCTTTTTCCTTGGGAACAACCTTGTCTCTTGGTTTTGGAAGAAGCAAAATTCGATTTCTTTGTCCACGGCTGAGGCCGAATACATAGCTGCTGGGAGTGGATACACACAACTCCTTTGGATGAAGCAAATGCTAGTCGACTATGGATTCAATCAAGGCACACTTACTCTCTTTTATGATAACATAAGTGCAATTAATATTTCTAAGAATTCGGTTCAACATTCTAGAACTATGCATATTGACATCCATCATCATTTCATTAGAGAACTAGTTGAGAGCAAATGCATTGAACTTGAGCATGTAGGTACTAATGATCAACTAGCGGATCTATTTACTAAACCCTTAGATGCTACTCTATTCAAGACTCTTAGTAGATCTATTGGGATTTGTTTCATGGAGTGATGAGTTGTGGTCTTTGACCCCATAAGGGAAACTCAAGCAAAGAGAGCTATTGTATACTTGTTGCATCCAAATTTTTTGAAAATGTTTATGCTACTTTATTGATTGCTTGAGTAGCTTGGTTGCACTTATACTATAGTAGATTGTATTTTCATCAATAAGTGTGAACTTTGCTTTGATTACAATCCATGTCATATTTATGTTCAAACATGCATTTTTGGAGTAGGAGATATACACAGTAAGTACATATTGAATGACCTATAATTATCTCCATGACATGATGATTCTTTAATGACATGCTAATGAAAAATGATAAAGCATGAATTGATGATTGCGATTGTTGAATGCAAAATATTGTGTGAAAAAAGCTAGTGAGACTAAAATGTTGCATCAATGTCTCTCTTTCTTTATTAGTTGAACATGGCTACTATCATACGGGTATCCTACCCAGAAAAATCAAATAGGGTGCAAAGTTTCCCATGCCATGTTTAGCTTATAAATTTGGATATAGTGCCATTAAACTTGATATCTAAAAGAACTCTATATCCTTGCTTCTCTCATGACAATCGGTGAAATTGGTTTGAATTATATTGGAAACCTTAGTCATTTACTTTGCAAAATACCATTGTTTTTGGACTTGAATGCAACATGTCTTGTATGCAAAGCATTTTTGATTCACACATTTTCTTCAAATAAATCTCCTTGTTTCTCTCCTATTAATTGAGTTGCATAAATGTGGTTTATATAATTATGCAACAATCTTGTATGCTTCTTTCTTTCTTTGCCTTGAGTGACCCGGTTGGGGACTTCTCCTTTGCCTATATCATGACAAAAATGGGGAGTTGCATTGATCTAGCATTGTGGTGTTAGGGGAGTAGCATGTGGTGCATGTGTTGGCTTTAAGGGGAGTAGTACTTGTTTTGGGGGAGATTACATTTAGGGGGAGTAACCCTTTGAGGGGGAGCATTGCATGATGTGGTGCATTACTCATATTCTTATATGCAAATGCTTTTGTTTTCTATCCACTTGATCATCCCACATGCACTTGGTTTGGAAAGTGTACTTGTTGTTTGTTTTGTGTGTAGGGTTGATGATTCTACAAGAGATTGAAGATTTGAAGTTTTTTTTATGTATATCGCTTTATAATGTAGAATATCTTCCTGGTGTTTTATTTTGCTTTGTGATGATCAATGTGAATGGTGGTTTTGTCACGAAATAGCCAAAGGGGGAGATTGTAAAGTCCTCATTGGATTATTTCGTGAACAAATCACATTTTTGGGGTGTTATGTAAGGGTATCTTAGGCTCTCAAGACCTCCAGAGGAGAAGCACCAAAGGTAACATTCTTGTGCTTACTTGCTTTAAAGAGTTAGTTACACACACTCACAAATTCATGCATAACTTTTATTCATATATGTTGTGTGTTTATACTTGTGTGCATTTTGGTTTAAATGACTCTTGTTGATATATTTGCATATTGTAATTAAAGTTTTATGTCATGTTAGGCATTAGAATAGGATGCATTTTCATCACTCTAGAACTTGTTGATTTTGTGTGTTTGGGTGTTGAAAAAATAGGCATTGCGCAGGTGGTGCGCTACTCGACTAGTGCAACCTCACCAGCGCAACATTCTAGTGGATCGCCGCTTGTCATGCGCCAATAAGCTGCGCAACTGCACCCGTGCAAAGTTGAAAAAGTGGGCAGTGCGCTACTCGACTAGCACAACCTCACCAACGTAACATTCCAGTGGATCGTCGCATGTGATGCGCCACTCGTCAAACGCCTATTGTAAAATTACGTTGTGTTGGTGGTGCGCTACTCGACCAGTGCAAGTCACCAACGCACATAGAGAAAGCTGTAACATTTTTTCCAAAACGACCTCACTTTGTTTGGATCTCATATATATATAACTCATTGTATTAAGGTCGTGTAAGAGTTCAGAACATCATATCTTTTCCTTAGAACACATTTCAAAGAAAAAACTATTCCAAGAACTCATCTTTAAACACTCAAAACATTCTCATGTGCATAAAAACTTCATCTTGCATCATTTATAGCCATTTAGAGTGCATATATGGATAGTCTTGCTTCATCACATCTTGTTTGGTAAGTTCTTCACTATCTTCTTACAAGTTAAGTGTTTTGCATGCTAAGCCATCTCTTTAATTATTCTTGTTGTGTAACTAGCTAGGGGCATTTTCGTCAACTTAACCTTTAACGTAAATTGGGTAAAATTGTTTAAAATCTATTCACCCCCCCTGTAAATTAATATTATACACACCATAATATTTGTTTCATGCTTTACAAACTGCAATGTGCATTCTAAACGATGTACCATCTAAGTCGGTTCCTAAAACACCGCATGAGTTGTGGACCGGGCAAAAGCCTAGTTTACAACACTTAAAGATATTTGGATTTCCTGCACACGTGTTAAAAAGAAAGACATAAAAGATGGAGTCCCGTCCAGAAACATGCATATTTGTAGGGTATCCAAAAGGAACAAAGGATATTATTTTTATAGTCCTTCATATCTTAAAGTTTTTGTTTCGACAAATGCTAAATTTATGGAAAAGGACTATATGAATAATCTTGTGCCTAAAAGTAGAATTGTCCTGAATGAGCTTTTAGGAGATACAATTCCACAAGAGGTTTCGTAACCAAGTCCAGTTGTAAGTTCCGTACCAACACAAGATCAAGAATCTACAATACCTCATCGTAGTGGGTGGGTTGTTAGACAACCCAAGAGATACATCAGTCTAGGAGAATCTGTAGAGAATCTTCCGGACGACGATGATCCTTATACGTACAAGGAAAAATTGGAAGATATTGATTGTCGCCATTAGTAAGAGGCAATGCAATCCGAAATTGAATCTATTTTTAAAAACAAAGTCTTGTCTCTTGTAGACTTGCCTAAAGGGATAAAACCCATCGGTTGCAAGTAGGTATACAAGAGGAAATGAGGAATGGATGGAAATGTGGAAACCTTTAAAGCTAGCTTGGTAGCTAAAGGTTATACATAGAAGGAAGGTATCGATTATAAAGAAACTTTTTTTCTTGTGGCCATGCTTAAATCCATTAGGATACTCTTATCCATTGCGGTATCTCTAGACCTAGAGATTTGGTAAATGGGCGTCAAGACAGATTCCCTTAATGGAAGTCTTGATGAAAGCATCCACATGATGCAACCAGAAGGATTCATTGAAAAGGGCCAAGAGGAAAGGGTATGCAAGTTGCAAAGATCCATATATAGATTGAAGAAAGCATCCAGATCCTGGAACATAAGGTTCGATCAAGCCGTGAAAATATTTGGATTTATTCAAAACCTTAATGAACCTTGTGTATACAAAATGATTAAAGGCGACAAGTTGGTTTTCCCTGTTCGTTAAGTTGATGATATACTACTCATCGGAAACGATGTAGGTGTATTGACATCAATAAAAGAATGGTTAGCAAATCAATTTGATATGAAGGACTTTTGAGAATCAAGTTACATTCTTGGAATCCAAGTCATAAGAGATAGAAAGAATAGAACGATTGCATTATCCCAAGCTTCATACGCAGATAAAATCTTGTCTAGGTTTTCCGTGCAAGATTCCAAGAAAGGTTTGTTACCTTTCAGACATGGAACCAAGCTTTCTAAGGAACAAGTTCCTAAGAATGATCATGAAGAGCAATTCACGAGTATGGTTCCATACACATCGGCAGTTGGAAGTCTCATGTATGCAATACTCTGCACTAGACCAGATATTTGTTTTGTTGTAGGCATAGTTAGTAGGTTTAATAGAAACCTGGTCTTGATCACAGGATGGCAGTCAAGCATATTTTCAAGTATCTTAGGAGAACGAGAGATTATATGCTTGTTACTCTTGAGGGGATTTAATTCCCGTTGGGTAAACAGATTCTGATTTTCAGTCAGATTCTAACTCCAGGAGATCAACATCAGGATCTGTGTTTATAATTGGAGGAGGGGCAGTCATATGGAGGAGTATCAAGCAATCTTGTATTGCCGATTCCACCATGGAATCCAAGTATATTGCCGCATGCGAGGCTGCAAAAGAGGTTGTCTGGCTCTGCCAATTCTTGATTGACTTGGAAGTGGTTTCTGATGCGAATAAGCAGATCACTATCTATTTTGACAATAGTGGAGCAGTGGCTAATTCGAGAGAACCAAGAAGTCATAAGAGAGGGAAACACATTGAAAGAAAGTATCACCTTCTAAGGGAAATTGTGCATAGGGATGATGTGACGATTACCAAGATCGCGTCAGTAGAAAATCTAGTAGATCCCTTTACAAAGGCTCTTCCAAAAAAAGAGTTTTAATAGGCATCTAAAAAACATGGGGATGAGAGATATGACACATTTGCTATAGAGCAAGTGGGAGATTGTTAGGATTATGCTCGATAGCAAGAGTATAATAATGTATTTGACAATCTTTTCATATTAATAAAGTGATTTCTATTTTTACAAATCTTATAGCATTTATAGTTTAATTATTATAATTGTCAAAAGTAAATAATCATAAGGTCAAAAGACTATGAGAAAAGAAGAATCGCTCATACATCTAGATATGTATGAGGTATACACAATTCTTTAGTTAGTCTTGAATAATATTCACAACTTAAGATAAAAAGTTGGGCGCCTTTATCTTGTCAAATTTGTAGATTTTTTTGCTAGCATTTGAGTGGCATCAAATGTGTTATGATGAGTCTAAAATCATCAAAGTGTGCTGTCTTTGGGTAAATGAGTCTAGTGCACTGGGTGCATTGAATATGATCAAAATGAAATACTTTATCTAGAACCGTCAATGGATAAAAGTTTTCATTTGAAGACAATCATAGAGTCTATCTCAATCATGAGATAAATGATGGACTTATGGTTGCAAGTGTTATCATTTGAGCTATCAATGAGTACGATTATATAGCATAGTCTATCCTTGATAGTTTAGTGGTATTCATTTGTTAATCGATAGAGGACTTCATTTAAAGATATGGACATTGTGGCTCTATTTATTGAATGAGAGTATAATACCATCGTATTGATGTTTTGAGGTATTGGATATTAAATCTTAACGTTAAGTTTTCAATAGTGACTATTGAAACATGACTTCTGGACAAGTCAAAATATCCAAGTTCAAAATGTGGTCATATGAGTAAATATGGTAACTTGGAGAGCTATAGGCGGTCTATGAGCTCTTGGCGATTACTGGTATTCTTCATGAGGATACACCTTCTCCAATAAGGTTGTATAGGGTATGAATGAGTTACATCAACTCATTCTATCTTTATTTAAGATTTCAATTTTAGTTCTTTAGTGGAATGAACTAAAATTAAATAGATCGGACCTAAGTGAATCATTTGTTGATTGTGATTGGGTTGTGTCTAATAGAGCTTAAATTTAGATAGCCGGCCAAGATCCCCAATCCACACGAACTTGCATGGATCACTTGATATATTCTACCAGACCAATTTAGGGGTCCATCTATATTGTATTATGGCATGTGAATTTGTTTCTTTTTGCAAGAATAGGTCTAGTTCACATGTGGACTTTTTATTAAGGTCCAATGGATTTAATAAAATAAGAAAAATAATATATGGTCCATATACATGTGTTGGGCGGCAAGGCTATTGAGAATAGCTTAAATTATTTTATTTTAATTTTATTATTTAATTAAAAGGAAATTAATTAATTTGTTGATTAATTAATTATGTAATTAAAAGTCAAAATCTCTTTCCTAAAAGGAGATAGTTTCCTAAAATTATACTATTGTTAGTAGTATAATTAATATTAAAGACTATATTTGACAAGTAGATAAATAAAAAAAGTTATTTATCTAATCAAATTAGGAAGTCTTTAATATGGTTACAAATACACTATTGAGTTGGATTAGGAGTCTTGGTTGAGGATATAATTCCTTTTTAAAAAAAGATTCTTAACCACCAAGTAAATCCACCTAAGGAAAGGATTCTTAACTACCAAGTAAATCCTTCTTATTAAAGGATTTGTGATCCTAATCTATAACCTATGAAATTCGGCCAACCCATGTATATATACAAAAGGATAGAATTCCTTTTAGATAAGGATTCTTAACTACCAAATAAATCCACCTAAGGAAGGAATTCTTGCCAACCAAGTAAATCCTTCTTAAGAGAGGATTTATGATGCTATATATATATATATGTGTGTGTGTGTGTGTGATTTTTGGCCAGCTCTAAGGCAATTGATAGATAAATTCAGCCATACCTATTTTTCTAAGAGAAGAATTCGGCCATCATAGGAATTTTGAGGGAGAAAAATCTAATTTTGCTCTAGACAAAATTCAATCAACTCAAAGCAATAGTGTGTGAATTCAGCCAGGAAGAGAAAAAAGGGGAACGTTTTGTTTTCGATAGTATACTAGTATCCTTTACATCAAAAGGGTTTTGTGTACAACATTGAATCAAGGTTCACGAGATTTTCAATCAAATTAATTGATAATTCACAAGTGACCGGAGTTCTTGGATTTTTCTCTTGGACGATGTTTGTAACTAACAAAGAAAAGATTTTGTTTTGTCTCCATCCTTAAGAATTCAATTTAAAGAAAATAGAGCCCACACTCCTAGGTGATTCACGTTCGTGATTGGATTGGAAGATCTTACGGAATCAATTCGGCGCTTATTCAATCGCCACGAGAAAACGGTACGGCACTTTTTATATACATCAATTAATCTAGGGTTAAGGCTCCGTTGCATAAAAGGGAAAAAAAAATATTTATACACAAACCCTAATTTTCGTTTTTAACACGCTTCTGTTGCGTTTTGAACCGTTTTATCCATACACATTACATATTTGATCCCACTCTAATGCTAGCAAATCTACAACTTTGACAAGAAAAATGCACCCAACCTTTATCTTAATTTGTGAATATTATTAAAGACTAACTAAAGAATTATGTCTACCTCATACATTTCTAGATATATGAACAATTCTTCTTTTCTCATAGTCTTTTGACCTTATGATTATTTACTTTTGACAATTATAATAATTAAACTATAAATGCTATAAGATTTGTTAAACTAGAAATCACTTTATTAATATAAAAAGATTGTCAAATATATTATTATACTCTTGCTATCGAGCATAATCCCAACACTAAAGTGAGACCCCCGTGGATGGTATGGATAACCTGGATCTACTACATCAGATCCTTACCTTTCACCTTCATTCTCTCTGTATCATTCTTGATCTCAACCTACACCTCTTTCCCTGTATAGATGCTTTCCTGCACCTGTTGTAGGAACTCAACCAGGCAACCTCCCATCACCAGAGCTTCAATTTGGTTACGCAGGTTGTAGCATTTTGAGGTATTATGCCCTATATCCTTATGGAAATTGCAATACTTATAAAGATTCCATTGATCAATCGGTGTTTTGATGGGACTAGGCTTCATGAGTAACCTGTTATCAAGAATAGTGAGGTAGATAGTCTCGCTAGATGCATTCAGAGGAGTGTAATTGATGTATCCTCCTCCTCTCTAACTATCCGTTCAACTTCCCTAGGCAGAGATGTTACTCGAGGTGGGTTCCTCTTTACTGGGTACCGCTCCCGCTGAGGTTGGAAAGGTGGGGGCTGTATATGGATCGATTGAGAGGTCTGTTATAGGCCATTTAAACCGGTGCATGCTTGGGCACTTTCTTCTTTTGGTGCTTGGCGGTCCTCAGGTCAACGTGCTCAATTTCGACACATAGTTGCTCATTGATTTCCACCTAATCAAGAGCCCTATCTTATGGTTCAAGGTACATCTCTATTGGGTGTTTGGAGAATGATCAGAATAGCCTACAGACCCAAAGATTCCTCTTGAAGTTGGTTCGAGTCTCTTTCTCGACGAAGACCCCCATCTGGATCCCCTTATTGTTGAACCTCTCAACGTATAATCTGAGTGATTCACTTCGCTCCTCGATAAGTTACTGTAGGTGGTATCATTGGGACATGGCTTAACACCTAAAAACTATGCAAAAATTTCACTAGTAAATATTTTGAAGCAGTCCACACTAACTGCTTACAACTTCTTAAACCACGTCTTGGTGTAGTCTGTCAACGTGTTTGGGAAGATTCTACACACGGCGGCTCGGGTAGTATTTTGAACCTTCGTCTGTTGTACGAAGCTTTCTAAGTGGCTCAATAGATCCTCTGTAATGGAGTACTTGTTAGCAGGTATCTTGAATTCTGAGGGGAGCTCTACCTCTCTGATCCATCTAGAGAAAGTGGCATTCATCTCGCCCAAAGGATCCTTCCAATTTTCCCGGTGTTTCCCTTCTTTAGTTCCTAGATCTCTTTTTCCATCCTAGCTACCTAGTCCCCCAAGTTATTATTTCCTATGTTCTTAGACTCAACCTCAAAATCATCATTGTCAGACTTCTCAAATGCTATAGAGGCTTCATCCCAGTTCTCCCCCTAAGAGGGGTTTTCTTTGTCGCTTCTTCTGCTTCCTCACGTAGCGGATCGAGGTTACCTACCAACTACTGACTTGGCAGAGTTATAAGTATCCCTATATGGGATGTCAAAGGATGACTTTACCAGTCAGAGTTGATAGATCGCAGGTCTATCTAGAATGGGTCCTAGTCTATCATGAACCGAGGGCACTGGCCATAACCTTTCATGGACCAGTATAGGTGGTGGAGGTCCAAATCTGTTGAAGGCAGGTAGCCTAGAACCTGGTTTACTAGTGTCTCCTCTAGCATCCAGTGTCGTAATTTGCTGGGTGTAAATTCCTTGGTGTTTGATTGGCTTATTTGGTTGAAAACCTGATATGAACCTCACCAAGAGCAGTGAGACCCGGAACCAATATATGGTAACGAAGGATCATTTTCTAACCAAGTTTATAAACAAGAACGCTATCGGACCGCGACCCGTTACCTATAAGGAGGTAAGAACCAACGGTATCAAGAAGTTGAAGACGCCACACTCAGGAACAAGAAGAAGATGTGAGTGATAAGTCAAGTTTTTAGAACAAAAAGAGATGAACTCTCACAATTTTTTTATTCAATTCCAGTCTGTCGAATTACATCCAATTTGTTCCTTTATGTACTAAAACCCTAAACGAAAAAGAAAGGTTATAAGCCATCCTAAAAGGAACCAAGATAATTCGGCCATTAAGGCCTTATAATCAGAAGAAAACTAATTTGAGAAACTATTGACTTGCTCCCTAATTGGAAAGCTAAATCTGGAAACAAATCAGCCCCTTAATTTTTGAAACAAATCAACTATTATTCTTTGGAAATTAAAAAGGAATAAATCAGCCAAAGTTGACTCTTCTCCTAGCTTTGTGCCACACACCCAGGTCTTCCTTATTCAATCCCAATCAATTGCCTTGATGACATTAATTATGCCTTGGTCTTCATGTGGGCTTATCTTGGACTTCAACAATTCAAAATCAGCCCAAGTGTCTTGAATTAGGCCATTTAGTGCTTCTCTGAATCTATTAGCTCTTGCCCTTGTTATTGGCCCAACCGGAACATGCAATGGATCATTTGATACAGCTGCCTTGTTCTCATCATTCTCTTTCTCTTGAAAAGGATATGTCCTCAAATCGTCACCTATATCAAAAGGAGACAAATCAGAAACATTTAAGCTTGCACTAACATTGTACTCACCTGGAAGATCCAACTTGTATGCGTTGTCATTGATTCTTTCAATCACTTGAAATAGGCAATCTCCCCTTGGAAGTAGTTTAGAACTCCGCTGGGCTGGGAATCGTTCCTTCCTTACATGCAACCACACCCAATCACCGGGATCAAACACAACATTCTTACGCCTTTTATTTGCTTGATTGGCGTATTTCTTAGTTCGTCTCTCTATGTTTTCCCTAGTCTTTTCATGGATTTGCTTAACAAAATCTCCCTTTTTCTTTCCATCCAAGTTAACATGCTCATTCACAGGTAAAGGAATTAAATCCTAAGGAGTCAATGGGTTAAAACCATACACAATTTCAAAAGGCGAAAAATGAGCTGCAGAATGCATGCTCCTATTATAAGCAAACTCTACATGCGGTAGATAATCCTCCCATGTTTTCAAGTTCTTTTGTATTATAGCACTCAACAAGGTAGATAAAGTCCTATTAACTACTTCAGTTTGACCATCAGTTTGTGGATGAAAAGTAGTAGAAAATAAAAGTTTAGTGCCTAACTTACCCCACAAAGTCTTCCAAAAGTAGCTTAAGAACTTAGCATCTCTATCCGAAACAATGGTCTTAGGCATGCCATGCAATCTTACAATTTCTTTGAAAAACAAATCAGCAATATGTGATGCATCATCGGTTTTATGACAAGGAATGAAATGTGTCATTTTAGAAAACCTATCAACAACCACATATATAGAGTCCCTACCCCTTTTTGACCTAGGCAAACCAACACAAAATCCATAGAAATATCAATTCAAGGTCCACTAGGTATAGGCAAAGGAGTATACAATCCATGAGGCTTAATCCTAGACTAGGCTTATCTACAAGTAATGCATTTCTCACAGATAGAGCCTTTTTGACCTCACTCTCCCTTGCATAAAAGCTTACTTGTTTTCTCTCTCTCTTTTTCTCAACAACCACTTTTTTTTCATCTTTTTTATCTTTCTTTGCTATTTCAGAATATTTTTCTTTTCTCTCACTTTCTTTTGAACTCTCACTCTCACTCTCTTTTTTAACATCTCTATCTTTTCTTAACCTTACTTGATCTTCCTACACTTGTTTTAAGGTTAAAGGTATAAGAGTGATTGATTTTTTATTGAGTACAAAGGAGTATTTATTGGTATACCCATCATGGGTCATATGCCTATCGAACTGCCACGGTCTCCCCAAAAGGATATGGCCCACATTCATTGGTACCACATCACAAAGGACTTCATCTTTGTACTTTCCAATTGAAACCATCACCAACACTTGTTTAGTCACCTTGATTTCCCCACTATCATTTAACCACTGTAACTTATATGGTTTTGGATGCCTCAAAGTGGTTAAATTCAATTTCTCCATAAAATTAGTGCTAGCCATATTAGTACAACTCCCCCCATCAATGATCATGCTACATACCTTATCATTAACATGGCAGCGGGTATGAAAAATGTTGTCACATTGTACCTCATCATCTTCCTTGGCTTGAGCACTAAGAGCTCTTCTCGCCACCAAAAGCTCTCCGTCCACCGGATATTCAATATCACTTGCATCCTCCAAAGGTGGCATGGACTCATCATCAGATTCACCCTCAAATTCGATCTCACCATCATCCTTCAAAACCATTACTCTCTTGTTTGGGCATTGAGATGCAATATGACCTGCTCCCAAACACTTAAAGCACTTAATGTCACGATTTCTAGAAGGTTGAGAATCAGATGTACCTTGTTTTAATGTGCCTCCGAATTTATGATCTCTGGAAGGTTCGGCCTTGGTCTTGAAACTAGACTGGTCATCCCTCTTGCTTCAATTCGGTTTCCATGATGATGAAGAACCCGAATTTTGCCCAACCCATGTGGAACTCTTTCTCTTCAACTGTTGTTCCACCTTAATTGCCATGTGTACCATGTCACTCAATTCAACATAATGTTGCAACTCCACCACATTTGCTATGTCTCGGTTTAGTCCACTTAAAAACCTAGCCATAGTAGCCTCTCGATCTTCCTCTACATCAGCTCGAATCATGGCTATCTCTATCTCCTTGTAGTAATCTTCAACACACTTAGACCCTTGAGTAAGGGTTTGTAATAGTGACTCGGAATGAAACGCTTTCTCATGACAGCTTTCATCTCCTTCCAAGTCTCAATAGGTCTTTCTCTATTTCGTCTTCTACTCATAATGAATTGATCCCACCAAAAGATAGCATAATCAGTAAATTCTATGGCAGCCAACTTTACCTTCTTTAATTCAGAATAGTCATGGCAGTCAAATACCAATTCTATTCTTTTCTCCCACTCGAAATAAGCTTCGGGATCGGTTTTACCTTGGAACGTTGGGATTTTCACCTTTATACTACCCAAATTATTATCAGCCCTCTCTCCATACATATCTCCAATATTCCCATACCTATCTTCTCTATTCCCATACCTAACTCCTCTACCTCCCATTTCACAACTCAATCTACCCGCACCCACACTGGACATGCAATCACTCTTCTCTAGGTCATTCCCATAATCATCTTCATAATCATCTCTAGGTGGGTTTCTTTCTCTTCGTTCCACATTAGGAACCCAAATTGGTTGCACCCTCTGTGAACCAGACTCCACCTTATCTATCCTATCATGCACCTCACCAATCTTAATCTCCATCCGCTCCATGTTTTTTTGTATGGCTTTATACAAAAAATTAAGATCTATCGTTTCTGGTGCATTATCAGATAAGTCTCTACTTTTATCACGTGACATATTTGAAACCTGCAAAAAAAAAGAAATTAGTAAGCCTCACAAACACTCCCTCACGTGTTTACTCTCAAAGATGGTGGCACTCACAATCGTGTTTTCACTCAATTCTTTGGCTTTTACCCTCTGATGAGCTCACACACTCTTGCCTTTTTCCCACTCTTTGTTAACTCTTTCTGTTCTTCCTTCTTCTTCTTTTTTGACTTATACGGACACTCACAAGAAGTACAAGAAAAATAGAAGTAAGAAAGCAAAAGGACAAGAATAATGAAGACGGAATTCTTTAGCTATTAATTTATTTATTTTTTGAATATCAATGCACGGAATCAAGATAAGGAATAGAAATAGTTGATATAGGCTCAACTACATGACCCAAAAGCTTGCTTGTGTCCACTTGATCAAGGTCGGTAAAAAAAAAGTACCAAAGGCTGGCTTGAGTATACTTAATCAAGGTCGGTAAAAAAAAAAAAAAAAAAAAACAAATTTCTTTTTTGGGTCTTGTAGTTAAACCTATATCAACTATTTCTATTCATTATCTTGATTCCGTGCATTGATATTCAAAAAAAAAAATTAATAGCTAAAGAATTCCGTCTTCATTATTCTTGTCCTTTTGCTTTGTTACTTCTATTTTTCTTGTACTTCTTGTGAGTGTCGGTATAAGTTAAAAAAGAAGAAGAAGGAAGAACTGAAAGAGTTAACAAAGAGTGGAAAAAGGCAAGAATGTGTGAGCTCATCAGAGGGTAAAAGCCAAAGAATTGAGTGAAAACACGAGTGTGAGTGCCACCATCTTTGAGAGTAAACACGCGAGGGAGTGTTTGTGAGGCTTACTAATTTCTTTTGTTTTGCATGTTTCAAATATGTCACGTGATAAAAGTAGAGACTTATCTGATGATGCACCAGAAACGATAGATCTTAATTTTTTGTATAAAGCCATACAAAAAAAGATGGAGCGGATGGAGATTAAGATTGGTGAGGTGCATGATAGGATAGATAAGGTGGAGTCTAGTTCACAAAGGGTGCAACCAGTTAGGGTTCCTAATGTGGAACGAAGAGAAAGAAACCCACCTAGGGATGATTATGAAGATGATTATGGGAATGACCTAGAGGAGGGTGATCGCATGTCCAATGTGGGTACAGGTAGATTGAGGCGTGAAATGGGAGGTTGAGGAGTTAGGTATAGGAATAGAGAAGATAGGTATGGGTTTAGAGGAGATAGGTATAGAGAGAGGGCTGATAATAATTTGTGTAGTATAAAGGTGAAAATCCCAACGTTCCAAGGTAAAACGGATCCCGAAGCTTATTTAGAGTGGGAGAAAAGAATAGAATTGGTATTTGACTGCCATGACTATTATGAATTAAAGAAGGTAAAGTTGGCTGCCATAGAATTTACTGATTATGCTATCGTTTGGTGGGATCAGTGGATTGTGAGTAGAAGACGAAATGGAGAAAGACCTATTAAGAATTGGGAGGAGATGAAAGCTGTCATGAGAAAGCGTTTCATTCCGAGTCACTATTGAAGGGGTTTGTTTCAAAAATTACAAACCCTTACTCAAGGGTCTAAGTGTGTTGAAGATTACTACAAGGAGATGGAGATAGCCATGATTCGAGCTGATGTAGAGGAAGACCGAGAGGCTACTATGGCTAGGTTTTTAAGTGGACTAAACTGAGACATAGCAAATGTGGTGGAGTTGCAACATTATGTTGAATTGAGTGACATGGTACACATGGCAATTAAGGTGGAACAACAATTGAAGAGAAAGAGTTCCACACGGGTTGGGCAAAATTCGGGTTCTTCATCATCATGGAAACCGAATTGGAGCAAGAGGGATGACCAACCTAGTTTCAAGGCCAATGTCGAACCTTCCAGAGATCATAAAGTCGGAGGCACATTAAAAAAAGGTACATCAGATTCTCAACCTTCTAGAAATCGTGACATTAAGTGCTTTAAGTGTCTGGGAACAGGTCATATTGCATCTCAATGCCCAAACAAGAGAGTAATGGTTTTGAAGGATGATGGTGAGATCGAATCTGAGGGTGAATCAGATGATGAGTCCATGCCACCTTTAGAGGATGCAAGTGATATTGAATATCCGGTGGACGGTGAGCTTTTGGTGGCGAGAAGAGCTCTTAGTGCTCAAGCCAAGGAAGATGATGAGGTACAACGTGACAACATTTTTCATACCCGCTGCCATGTTAATGATAAGGTATGTAGCATGATCATTGATGGGGGGAGTTGTACTAATGTGGCTAGCACTAATTTTGTGGAGAAATTGATTTTAGCCACTTTGAGGCATCCAAAACCATATAAGCTACAGTGGTTAAATGATAGTGGGGAAATCAAGGTGACTAAACAAGTGTTGGTGACGTTTTCAATTGGAAAGTACAAAGATAAAGTCCTTTGTGATGTGGTACCAATGAATGCGGGCCATATCCTTTTAGGGAGACCATGGCAGTTCGAAAGGCATGTGACCCATGATGGGTATACCAATAGATACACCTTTGTACTCAATAAAAAATCAATCACTCTTGTACATTTAACCCCAAAACAAGTGTATGAAGATCAAGTAAGGTTAAGAAAAGAGAGAGATGTAAAAAAAAAAGAGTGAGAATGAGAGTTCAAAAGAAAGAGAGAGAAAAGAAAAAGATTTTGAAATAGCAAAAAAAAAGATGAAAAAGAAAAAGTGGTTGTTGAGAAAAAGAGAGAGATAAAACAAGTAAGCTTTTATGCAGGGGAGAGTGAGGTCAAAAAGGCTGTATTTTCAAATCAGCCAATGATTGTACTTTTGTACAAAGAGGCTTGCTTTAGTACTAATGAACTTAACCCTTCCTTGCCTAGTGTTGTTGTTTCTCTATTGCAGGACTTTGATGAAGTGTTTCCCGAAGAGATGCCTATTGGTTTACCACCAATAAGGGGGATTGAGCACCAAATTGACTTTGTACCCGGAGCACCCATGCCAAATAGACCAGCATATAGAAGTAATCCTAAGGAGACAAAGGAACTTCAAAGGTAGGTTAGTGAGCTCATGGAAAAGGGGTATATTCGTGAGAGCATGAGTCCTTTTTGGTTCCCGTATTGCTTGTCCTAAAGAAGGATGGAACATGGAGGATGTGCATTGATTGTCGTGCCATTAACTCTATCACTATAAAGTATCGACATCCTATTCCTAGATTAGATGATATGCTTGATGAATTACATGGTTCTATTGTTTTTACTAAAATTGATCTTAAAAGTGGATATCATCAAATTAGGATGAAGGAAGGTGATGAGTGGAAAACTGCTTTCAAAACAAAATATGTATTATATGAGTGGTAGTTATGCCTTTTGGATTAACTAATGCACTAAGTACTTTCATGAGATTAATGAACCATGTTTTGCGTGCTTTTATTGGAAAGTTTGTGGTTTTTTATTTTGATGACATTCTGATTTATAGCAAAAACTTGGATGATCATGTTGAACATTTAAAACTTGTTTTAGAAGTTTTAAGAACAGAAAAGTTGTTTGCTAATCTCAAAAAGTGCACCTTTTGCACCGATAAACTTGTATTTCTGGGCTTTGTTGTTAGTGCTAAAGGAATTGGAATTGATGAAGAAAAGGTTAAGGCAATTAAGGAGTGGCTGAAACCTACCAATGTCGGACAAGGGAGAAGTTTTCATGGGTTTGCTAGTTTTTATAGGAGGTTTGTGAAAGATTTTAGTAGTGTAGCTGCACCTTTAACCGAAGTTATCAAAAAGAATGTGGGTTTTAAGTGGGGTAATGAACAAGAAAAGGCATTTAACTTGATTAAGGAAAAATTAACTAATGCACCTTTGCTTGCTTTGCCTGACTTTGCTAAAACTTTTGAGATTGAGTGTGATGCTTCAAGAATAGGTATTGGAGCTGTTCTAATGCAAGAAGGTCGTCCCATTGCATATTTTAGTGAGAAGATAAGTGGAGCAGCCTTGAATTATCCTACCTATGACAAGGAGATGTACGCTTTGATTAGAGCATTGGAAACTTTGCAACACTACCTTTGGCCAATAGAATTTGTGATTCACATGGATCATGAGTCCTTGAAGCATATAAAGGGGCAACACAAGCTAAATAAGCGGCATGCCAAGTGGGTGGAGTTCATTGAAACATTTCCATATAAGATCAGGTACAAAAAGGGTAAGGAAAATGTGGTCGTTGATGCTCTGTCAAGAAGGTACGTTCTACTTTCTACTTTAGATGCTAAATTATTTGGTTTTGAATACATTAAACAGTTGTATGTGGAAGATTATGATTTTGGTAATATGTTCAATGCATGTGAAAAGGCTGCATTTGGTAAATTTTATAGGCATGATGGATTTTTGTTTAGAGAAACTAAATTATGTGTGCCTAAGAGTTCTTTGCGTGAATTGCTTGATAGAGAAGCTCATGGGGGAGGTTTGATGGGGCATTTTGGTGTAGCTAAGACGCTAGATACTTTGCATGAACATTTTTTTTGGCCTTATGTGAAACGTGATGTAGAAAGAATCTGTGAGAAATGCATTACTTGTAGACAAGCCAAGTCTAGGATTAAGCCTCATGGATTGTATACTCCTTTGCCTATACCTAGAGGACCTTGGATTGATATTTCTATGGATTTTGTGTTGGGTTTGCCTAGGTCAAAAAGGGGTAGGGACTCTATATATGTGGTTGTTGATAGGTTTTCTAAAATGGCACATTTCATTCCTTGTCATAAAACCGATGACGCATCACATATTGCTGATTTGTTTTTCAAAGAAATTGTAAGATTGCATGGCATGCCTAAGACCATTGTTTCGGATAGAGATGCTAAGTTCTTAAGCAACTTTTGGAAGACTTTGTGGGGTAAATTAGGCACTAAACTTTTATTCTCTACTAATTGTCATCCACAAACTGATGGTCAAACTGAAGTAGTTAATAGGACTTTATCTACCTTGTTGCGTGCTATAATGCAAAAGAACTTGAAAACATAGGAGGATTGTCTGCCGCATGTAGAGTTTGCTTATAATAGGAGCGTGCATTCTGCAACTCATTTTTCGCCTTTTGAAATTGTGTATGGTTTTAACCCATTGACTCCTTTGGATTTAATTCCTTTACATGTGAATGAGCATGTTAACTTGGATGGAAAGATAAAGGCAGATTTTGGTAAGCAAATCCATGAAAAGACTCGGGAAAACGTAAAGAGACGAACTAAGCAATATGCCAATCAAGCAAATAAAAGGCGTAAGAAGGTTGTGTTTGAGCCCGGTGATTGGGTGTGGTTGCATATGAGGAAGGAACGATTCCCAGCCCAGCAGAGTTCTAAACTACTTCCAATGAGAGATGGCCCATTTCAAGTGATTGAAAGAATCAATGACAACGCATACAAGTTGGATCTTCCAAGTGAGTACAATGTTAGTGCAAGCTTCAATGTTTCTGATTTGTCTCCTTTTGATGTAGGTGACGATTTGAGGACAAATCCTTTTCAAGTGAGAAGGGAATGATGAGAACAAGGTAGCTGCATCAAATGATCCATTGCAAGTTCCGGTTGGGCCAATAACAAGGGCAAGAGCTAAGAGATTTAAGAAGCACTAAATGGCCTAATTCAAGACACTTGGGCTGATTTTGAATTGTTGAAGTCCAAGATAAGCCCACATGAAGACCAAGGCATAATTAATGTCATCAAGGCAATTGATTGGGCCGAATAAGGAAGACTTGGGTGTGTGGCACAAGCTAGGAGAAGAGTCAACTTTGGCTGATTTATTCCCTTTTTATTTCCAAAGAATAATAGTTGATTTGTTTCCCAAATTAAGGGGCTGATTTGTTTCCAGATTTAGCTTTCCAATTAGGGAGCAAGTCAATAGTTTCTCAAATTAGTTTTCTTCTGATTATAAGGCCTTAATGGCCGAATTATCTTGTTTCCTTTTAGGATGGCTTATAGCCTTTCTTTTCGTTTAGGGTTTTAGTATATAAAGGATTGAATTGGATGTAATTCGACAGACTTGAATTGAATAAAAATTGTGAGAGTTCATCTCTTTTTTTTGGTTCTGAAAACTTGACTCATCACTCATATTTTCTTCTTGTTCTTGAGTGTGGCGTCTTCAACTTCATGATACCGTTGGTTCTTACCTCCTTATAGGTAACGGGTCGCGGTTCGATAACGTTCTTGTTTATAAACTTGGTTAGAAAACGATCCTTCGTTACCATATATTGGTTCCGGGTCTCACTGCTCTTGGTGAGGTTCATATCAGGAAGTTAACTTGAGGAGCCCTTGTAGGATGGGCTTGAGGTAGGCTTCTTAGTGCCACCTTCACTTGAGCACTACTTGAACACTCTCCTAGGTCATGTTTCTTCTTAGGCGAATGATGAGAAGATGACCCATTGAAGTTCATGCTTCTTACAAAAATGGTCTTGCTTGGAGTAAAGGACATTTTGTCATCTTTAAACCCAATCCTCTTCTTGTCACTTTGCCTCTTTCCAACTTCTAGCATATGGTCAAGTTTTTTAGTGCTAGAGTTCATCTTGGCCAACAACTCTCTAGCATCTTCAAGCTCTTTCTTCAAACCTTCTTCACTCCTCTTAGATCTCACCAACTCTTCATTTAGTTGGTCAACTTGAGTTGAGAGGTCTAGGTTTTCTTCTTTTAATCTCTTAATCTCATTCCTGTTTTTTTAACCTTGAACTCTCAAACTTAGTCATATAGTCCTTGAGATCCATCATATCCATACTTCCATTTATAGATTGTGATGAAGATCCATTATCACTTGATTAGTTTTCCTCTTGACTCTCATTTTCTTCTTCACTAGCATCTTTGCTCCTAAGAGAAGAAGTAAAGGCTATGAAATTGGCCATGAGTTCTTCATCATTCGAAGATTCATCTCCTTCATTGGAGTTATCACTTTCACTCCATGTGGCAGCCATCACTTTTCCCTTTTTCTTGACTTGTGATTTGCACATTCAGGGGTAAAGTGACATATCCCAACACATTCATAGCATTGGACTTCTTTCATCTCGGTCTTTTCTTGCCTAGGCTCAATCTTTTTGAAGCAAGCCTTTTTCTTCAAGTCTTGACCCTTGAATCCGAAACCTTTCCTCTCAGACTTGTAGAATTTCTTGAACTTCCTTATTAGCAAGGCCATTTCTTCATCCGAGTCATCACTCTCCTCATTCTCAACTTTGGAGGCTTTCAAAGCAATATCCTTTTGCTTTTTCGATGGTGTGGGGTTAGGACATTTCCTAGATTCATAAACTAGAAGCCTCCCAATCACTTCACTCGGCTTCATATCCTTGTAACCACTATTCTTTTTTAAAGCCATCACCTTAGACTCAAATCTATCGGGTAGAGATCTCATAATCTTCTGCTTGATCTTCCTATCCGAATAAGGATCACCAAGTTGATGACTTTGGTTCATAATGTCCATCAATCTCACTTCAAAGTCATTGAAGCACTCGTTCTCATCCATCTTGAGCAATTCAAATTGCATTTGGAGAACTTGAAGCTTCGATTCCTTAACCACATCGGTTCCCTCATGTGTAACTTCTAGAATATCCCATGCCTCCTTAGCTATCCTAATATTTTGAACCAACTTGTACTGGTTCTTATCCATTGCACATAGGATGGCATGCATTGCCTTCCTATTCCACTTTGATGCCTCAAACTCTTATGCATTCCACTGTGCCTTTGGTTTGAGTACATCCTCTCCTCATGCATTTAACTTGTAAGAAGATAATGAAGAACTTATACCAAACAATATGTTATGAAGCAAAACTATCCATAGATGCAATCTAAATGGCTTTAGATGATGCAAGATGAAGTTTTTATGCACATGGGAATGCTTTGAGTGCTTAAAGATGAGTTCTTGGAAGATTTTTTTCTTTGAAATGTGTTCTAAGGAAAAGATATGATGTTCTGAACTCTTACAAGACCTAAATGCAAAAAGTTATATATATATATGAGATCAAAACAAAGTGAGGTCGTTTTGAAAAAAATGTTCCATCTTTCTCTATGTGCGCTGGTGACATGCACTGGTCGAGTAGCGCACCACCAGCGCACAACCTAATTTTTCAATAGGCACTGGACGAGTGGCGCATCACATGCGACGATCCACTGCAATGTTGCGCTGGTGAGGTTGTGCTAGTCGAGTAAGGCACCTCTAGCGCACTGCCCACTTTTTCAACTTTGCGCGGGTGCAGTGGCCCAGCTCAGTGGTGCATGACAAGCGGCGATCCACTGGAATGTTGCATTGGTGAGGTTGCGCTAGTCGAGTAGCGCGGCACCAGTGCAATGCCTTTTTTTTTCAACACTGAAACACACAAAATCAACAAGTCCTAGAGTGATGAAAATGTATCATATTCTAATGCCTAACTTGACATAAAACTTTAATTTCAAGATGCAAATATATCAACAAGAGTCATTTAAACCAAAATACACACAAGTATAAACACACAACATATATGAAAAAAAGTTATGCTTGAATTTGTGAGTGTGTGCAACTATCTCTTCAAAGCAAGTAAGCACAAGAATTTTATCTTTGGTGCTTCTCCTCTTAAGGTCTTGAGAGCCTAAGCTACCCTTACATAACACCCCAAAAATGTGATTTGTTCACGAAATAAGCCAATCAATAAATGGGGACTTTACAAAGCATATCCCCATAAATAATTAGGGAGCGTTGAATAACTCAACGTAGACCTTTTTGTCTTGAGACTTTGGGCAATTTCTTTTCCAATGTCCCTTTTCACCACAAAGGAAATATTTCCCTTTGATCTTGGTTACTTTATTTGTCTTCATCTTTGTAGCTCGTAGTTGCTTTTTCTTCTGTTGTTTTTTGACCTTCTTACGGGTCTTAACATTAGCAATTTTACCTATAGTATGAATCTCATGACCCTTGCCGTTCATAAGGATTTTTTCCACTCTTTGAACATCTTGCATCAGGCCTTACAAGGTGTATTCCTTATTATTCAAGGTGTAGTCCAACTTGAATTGATCAAAGGAATCTGGCAGTGAGTTGACAATCATGTTAATTTTGGTCTCACCATCTATCTCAGCGTCATTCAGTTCAGCAATGTTGAGATGTGCTATGACTTTCATCATGTGATCTTTCATAGTCTGTCTAGGTTTCATACTAAGATTTATAAAATCAGTCACTGCCTCTCTCTTAGTCGTCCAAGACCTCATAGCAAACATCTCTTTTAGAGACATCATTATATTCGTAGCAGTCTCCAGTCTTTCATGTTGCTGTTGCAACACGTCGGAGATGGTGGCCATAATGTAAGATTTAGCCATCTCATCAGAAGACTCCTACTACTAATACTCATCTATTTGCTTCTGAGTAGATTCATTGGTAGGAGTAGGTGGTATAGGTGTGCACAGAACGAACTTATGCTTTTCGGATTGCAATAAAAATCCAATTTTCATTTTCCATGTGATATAATTATCACCAGTTAAAGTATTGTCTTTAAGATGTTGATTAGGGATGGGGTAATGATTTCTTAACAATAACAAAAATTATATAAGTAAATAATCATGATAAAGCACTTTCGAAAATTTATCTTGAATTAAATAAAATAATTCAATCGTAAAAATTCAACGGTGATCCAATACCCATAAATGTCACTCCTCCTATGGAAGTTTGCAACATTTACTAGTTAGACTAGGTCCCACCTAATTGTTAACATAACAACCAACATTTTAATTTTAACCTTGTGATTTTATTAACAAGAACTCTTGGGAGGATATTAATAAAACCACATCGAGTGTGTTACCAAGTTATCGACCTTCAATATATTCCCTCACGAATATCCCTCCTTTAGGAGTAGATATCGTTTAGGCTAATTGTCTAGTTTATCCTTGTAAGGAAGTATCTTGCTAAATTCCATTCGTGAATACCTCTTGGGAGGTTCTTTATGAAAGATAAAGCTCAACGTAACTTGGAGGCCATAGGTCATCCAAAACACCTTCTCCCACTCTATTTTTTAAGGCGTGTGATCGAATTCTAAAGAATGATTTACCAAGTTATCTAGATGCCAATTTAGATACTTAAACCATTCAATGCATGTTCATACCAAAAGAGATATATGAGTGGCACTCCTATTCTATATGACAAGTTATCAAAGAATGAAAAACATTGTAATATTTACAAAAAAATATAAATAGCTTCAATTTTGGTACATCCTAGAAAAGCAAGTAAATTACATTTCTTGAAATACAAAGAACTTCTTTCTTAGTGAACAAGTCTTCACGCGACCTTCGTCGTCGGACTCTCTCGGCTGCCTCCCATGGGCGTGCGCACCCTTCGCCCTTACCTATGGGCGTGCGCAGGCCACAAACCCATAAAGGGCTGCCATGCACAGCCCATTGCTACCAAAGGGCTGCCGTGAGCAACCCATGCCACAACAAACGTGGTTGCTCGCTCTTCGCATGCACGTTCGTTGTTACGGCTCGCACGGTCCCAAACTTGTTTCGGTTGCTCCTAATTCTTCAAACCTTCGAGTCTTCAAAACTTGAATGTATTGCAGAAGAATTTAAATAATAAAATACTGCAATTTTTTTTGTTACAAAAAAAAAAAAAAAAAACTTAGAAACTATCAAGAAGAAAATTATGGCGATGATAGACCACCATTCTTGTTACAATCCCAAAACAAAATACATTGAATTTCTAGGACCAAAATTGAGCAATAACAAACCAAATATAAAACATATATATATCCAAACATACCAATGTAAATATATATGTGAATACCTAGAGTGCCATCTTTTTCTAAAACATGCATATATACAATAAAAAGAAAAAGATTCATGAATACATACATCAATTAATCAAGGGTACAACCAGGCTCTGATACCAATTGTAGGGATAAAACGGTTCAAAATGTAACGGAAGCGTGACAAAAATGAAAATAAGGGTTTGCGTATAAATAAATAAAATTCCCTTTTATGCAACGAGAACCTTAACCCTATATTAATTGATGTATATAAAAAGTACGGTAACTTTATCTCGTGACGATTGAACAAGCGCCAAATTAATTCCACAAGATCTTCCAATCCAATCATGAACGTGAATCACCTAGGAACGTGGGCTCCCTTTTCTTTAAATTGTATACCTGATGATGGAGACAAACAAAATCTTTTCTTTGTTAGTTACAAATATATTCCAAGAGCAAAATCCAAGAACGTCTGGTCACTTGTAAATTGTCAATCAATTTGATTGAAACTCGCGTGAACCTTGATTCGATGTTGTACCAAAAACCCTTTTGATGTAAAGGATACTAGTATACTATCGAAAACAAAATGTTCCCCTTTTTTTCTCTTCTTGGACGAATTCACACACTATTGCTTAGAGTTGATCGAATTTTGTCTAGAGCAAAATCAGATTTTTCTCCCTCAAAATTCCTATGATGGCCGAATTCTTCTCTTAGAAAAATAGGGCTGGCCAAAATTCTCTATCAATTGTCTTAGAGCTGGCCGAAAATCACAAACACACATACACACACACACACACACACACACATATATATATATATAGCATCATAAATCCCCTCCTAAGAAGGATTTGCTTGGTTGGCAAGAATCCTTTCCTTAGGTGGATTTATTTGGTAGTTAAGAATCTTTATCTAAATGGAATTCTATCCTTTTGTATATATACATGGGCTGGCCGAATTTCTTAGGTTATAGACTAGGATCACAAATCCTTTCCTTAGAAGAATTTACTTGGTAGTTAAGAATCCTTTCCTTAGGTGGATTTAGTTGGTGGTTAAGAATCCTTTTTCAAAAAGGAATTCTATCCTCAACCAAGACCCCTAATCCAACTCAATAGTGTATTTGTAACCATATTAAAGACTTCCTAATTTGATTAGATAAATAACTCCTTTTATTTATCTACTTATCAAATATAGTCTTTAATATTAATTATACTACTAGCAATAGTATAATTTTGGGAGACCATCTCCTATTAGGAAAAAGATTTTGACTTTTAATTAAATAATTAATTAATCAACAAATTAATTAATTTTCTTTTAATTAAATAATAAAATAAAAATAATATAATTTAAGCTATTCTCAATAGCCTTGCCGCCCAACGCATGTATATGGACCATATATTATTTTTCTTTTTTTATTAAATACATTGGACCTTAATAAAAAGTCCACATATGAACTAGACCTATTCTTACAAAAAGAAACAAATTCACATGCCTTAATACAGTTCCAGATGGACCTCTAAATTGGTCTGGTAGAATATCTCAAGTGATCCAAGCAAGTTCGTGTGGATTGGGGATCTTGGCGGGCTATCTAAATTTAAGCTCCAATAGACACA
Organism: Dipteronia dyeriana; assembly: GCA_032871835.1. Classification (NCBI taxonomy): domain Eukaryota; kingdom Viridiplantae; phylum Streptophyta; class Magnoliopsida; order Sapindales; family Sapindaceae; genus Dipteronia; species Dipteronia dyeriana. The sequence continues at coordinate 48,979,037 of CM065297.1, forward strand.
ACCCAATCACAATCAACAAATGATTCACTTAGGTCTGATCTATTTAATTTTAGTTCATTCCACTAAAGAACTAAAATTGAACTCTTAAATAAAGATAGAATAAGTTGATGTCACTCATTCATACCCTAGACAACCTTATTGGAGAAAGTGTATCCTCGTGAAGAATACCAGTAATCGCCAAAAGCTCATAGACCGCCTATAGGTCTCCAAGTTACAATATTTACCCATATGACCACATTTTGAACTTGGATATTTTGACTTGTCCAGAAGCCATGTTTCAATAGTCACTATTGAAAACTTAACGTTAAGATTTAATAGCCAATACCTCAAAATATCCATATCATGGTATTCTACTCTCATTCAATAAATGGAGCCACGATGTCCATGTCTATAAATGAAGTCCTCTATCGATTAACAAATGAATACTACCAAACTATAGAGGATAGACTATGCTATATAATCGTACTCATTGATAGCTCAAATGATAACACTTGCAACCATATGTCCATCATTTATCTCAGGATTGACGTAGACTCTCCTATTGTCTTCAAATGAAAACTTTTATCCATTGACGGTTCTAGATAAAGTATTTCATTTTTATCCTATTCAATGCACCCAGTGCACTAGGTTCTTTTGCCCAAAGACACCACACTTTGATGATTTTAGACTCATCATTACACATTTGATCCCACTCAAATGCTAGTATTAGAATCAAAAGAATCTACAACTTTGACAAGATAAAGACAGCCAACCTTTTATCTTAAGTTGTGAATGTTTTTCAAGACTAAGTAAAGAATTGTGTCTACCTCATACATATCTAGATGTACAATTCTTCTTTTCTCATAGTCTTTTGACCTTATGATTATTTACTTTTGACAATTATAATAATTAAACTATAAATGCTATAAGATTTTTAAAAATAGAAATCACTTTATTAATATGAAAAGATTATCAAATACATTATTATACTCTTGCTATCGAGCATAATCCTAACATTCTGATGAGTCTAAAATCATCAAAGTGTGGTGTCTTTGGGCAAAAGAATCTAATGCACAGAGTGTAATGAATTGGATCAAAGTGAAATACTTTATCTGGAACCGTCAATGGATAAAAGTTTTCAATTTAAGACAATCAGAGAGTCTATCTCAATCCTGAGATAACTGATGGACTTATGGTTGCAAGTGTTATCATTTAGGCTATCAATGAGTACGATTATATAACATAGTCTATCCTCGATAGTTTGGTGGTATTCATTTGCTAATCAATAGAGGACTTCAATTATAGATATGGATATCGTGGGTCCATTTATTAAATTTGAGTAGAATACCATCATATGGATATTTTGAGGTATTGGATATTATATCTTAACGTTATGTTTTCAATAGTGCCCTTTGAAACGTGGCTTCCGAACAAGTCGAAATATCCAAGTTCAAAATATGGTCGTATGAGTAAATATGGTAACTTGGAGAGCTATAGGCGGTCTATGAGCTCTTGGCAATTATAAGTATCCTTCACGAGGATACACTATCTCTAATAAAGTTGTCTCAGGTATGAATAAGCAATATTAACTTATTCTATCTTTGTTTAAGAGTTCAATTTTAGTTCTTTAGTGGAATGAACTAAATTAATAGATCAGACCTAAGTGAATCATTTGTTGATTGTGATTAGGTTATGTCTATTGGAGCTTAAATTTAGATAGCCCGCCAATATCTCCAATCCACATGAACTTGTATGGATCACTTGATATATTCCACTGGACCAATATATAGGTCCATCTAGAATTGTACTAAGGCATGTGGACTTGTATCTTTTAGTAAGAATGGGTCTAATTCACATGTGGACTTTTTATTTAGGTCCAATGGATTTAATAAAATAAGAAAAATAATATGTATGCCCATATGTGGTCTTGGGCGGCAAGGCTATATAAAATAGCTTATTATAAATTTTTTATTTTATTATTTAATTAAATGAAAATTAATTAATTTGGTAATTAATTAATTATTTAATTAAAAGTCAAAATTGTTTTCCTAATAGGAGAAGGTCCCCTAATATTATACTATTGTTGCTAGTATAATTAATATTAAAGACTATATTTGATAAGTAGATAAATAAAAGGAATTTTTTATCGAGTCAAATTAGGAAGTGTTTAATATGGTCACAAAAACACTAATGAGTTGGATTAGGAGTCTTGGTGTAGAAAAGAATTCTTTTTCTAAAAGGATTCTTGGTCTCCAAGTAAATCCACATAAGGAAATGATTCTTGCCCTCCAAGTAAATTCTTCTTAGGAGAGGATTTGGTCTCCTATATATAATACCTATTAAATTCGACCAAGAATTAACTTTTGGTGTGAGAATTTGTTTTTTATTTGTTTTTTATTGTTCTATAAAAGAAAAAACTTCATCCAACTCATTGTGTGAAGAATTCGGCCAAACATAGTGAAAAGAGGGAACGTTTTTGTTTTCAATAGTACACTAGTATCCTTTGCATCAAAAAGGTTTTGTGTGCAGAACTGATTCAAGGTTCACGCGAGTTTCAATCAAATTGATTGATAATTCACAAGTGACCGGACGTTCTTGGTTTTTCTCTTGGAGGATTATTGTGACTAACAAAGAAGAAGTTTTTGTTTGTTTCCATCCTCAAGTAAACAATTTAAAGAAAAGGAGCCCACACTCCTAGGTGATTCACGTTCGTGATTAGATTGGAAGATCTTACGGATTCAATTTGACGCTAGTTCAACCGTCACGAAAAAAAAGGTATGATACTTTTTACATACATCAATTAATCTAGGATTAAGGTTCTTGTTATTAAAAAGGGAAATATTTTTATTTATACCAAACCCTAATTTTTTTTCACGCTTCCGTTGTGCAAATTTCCCTATAATTGGTATCAGAGCCTGATTGTACCCTTGATTAATTGATGTATGTATGCGTGAACCCTTTCTTTTGATTGTGATTATGCATATTTTAGTAAGAGATGGCACTCTAGTTATTCGGATATATATTTTCATTGGAATGTATAGACATATCTATGTTTTTATGTGATTGTTATTACTCAATTTTGGTCCTAGAATTTCAATGTATTTTGTTTTGGGATTGTAACAAAAAGGGTGGTCTATCATTGCCATAATTTCCTTCTTGGAAGTTGCTAAGTTTTTTTTTTTGTAATAAAAAAAAACTGCACTATATTGTAATAATCATAATAATAATAATAATAAAACTGCAATATTTTATTTATTTATAATTCTTCTGTAATACATTCAAGTATCGAAGACATGAAGTTTTAAAGAATTGGAAGCAAACGAAACAAGTTTGGGACCGTGCGAGCCATAGCAACAAACGTGAATGCGAAGAGCACACGGTCACGATTGTTGAGGCATCGACTGCGCACGGAAGCCCTATGGAAACCATAGGCTGCTCATGGCAGCCCTTTATGGGGTTGTGGGCTGCACATGCCCATGGGAGGGAGCCAAGGGTGCGCACTCCCATGGGAGGCAGCCGAGGGAAATTCAAACGACAAAGGTCGCGTGAAGACTTGTTCCCCAAGAAAGGAGTTTTTTGTATTCCAAGATATATGTAATTTACTTGCTTTTCTAGGATTGACCAAAATTGTAGCTTTTATATTTTTGTAAATATTGCAATGTTTGTCATTGTTTGATAACATGACATATAGAATAGGAGTGCCACTCATATATCTCTTTTGGTATGAAAATGCATTGAATGGTTTAGGTATCTAATTGGCATCTAGATAACTTGGTAAATCATTCTTTGAAATTTGATCACACTCCTTAAATAATTGAGTGGGAGAAGGTGTTTCGGAACACCTACGGCCTCCAAGTTTAGTTAAGCTTTATGTTTCATGTAATAACCCCCCAAGGGGTATTCATGAATGGAATTTAGCAAGATACTTCCGTACAAGGATAGACTAGACAATTAACCCAAACGATATCTACTCCCAAAGGAGGGATATTCGTGAGGGAATATATTGAAGTTCGATAACTTGGTAACACACTCAATGTGAGTTTATTAATATCCTTCAAAGAGTTCTTGTTAATAAAATCATAAGGCTAAAATTGAAAATGCTAGTTGTTATGTTAACAATTATGTGGGACCTAGTCTAACTAGTAAATGGTATGAACTCCCAAAGGAGGCGTGACATTTGTGGGTGTTGGATCACCGTTGAATTTTTACGATTGAATTATTTTATTTAATTCAAGATAAATATTCGAAAGTGTTTTATAATGATTGTTTACTAATATAATTTTTGTTATTAAAAAGAAATCATGACCCCATCCTTAAACAAACATCCTAAAAGATAATAATTAAATTGATGATAATTATGTCAAATGGAAAAGGAAAATTGGGTTGTTGTTGCAAGTTGAAAAACCATAAGTTCGTTCTGTCTATTCCTGGAACACCTACTCCTATTAATGAATCTAATGAGGAACAAAGAGAAGAGTATTAGTAGTGGAAGTCTTCAGGTGTAATGGCTAAATGTACGTTACATTATGACCACCATCTCTGACATGTTGCAACAACAACATGAAGGAATGGAGACTGCTCCCGATATAATGATGTCTCTGGAAGAGATGTTTGCTATAAGGCCAGTAACTGCTCTCATGAATCGTAGGATCAAACCTGGATAGGCTGTGAATAATCACATGATGAAAGTCATAGCACATCTCAATATTGTTGAACTTAATGGTGCTGAGATAAATGGTGAGACAAAAAATTGACATGATTGTCAACTCACTGTCGGATTCCTTTGATTAGTTCAAGTTGGACTACACCTTGAACAAATAAGGAATACACCTTGTAAGGCCTGATGCAAGATGTTCAAAGCGCATAAAAGATTCTTGTGAAAGGCAAGGGTCAAGAGATTGATATAGTTGGTAAAGTTGCCACTGTTAAGACCCATTAGAAGGTCAAGAAATAACAGAAGAAAAAGCAATTGGGGTCTACCTAGAAGGAGAACAAGATAGTAACCAAGATCAAAGGAAAGTGTTTCCTTTGTAGTGAAAAGAGACAAAGAAATAAAATGAATGTGAATGAATTCAACTTGCATTTAGGCAATGGAGCATTGGTGTCTACTGGTGTAGTGGGAGAAATTAGAATCAATTTAAATTCTTATAGGCATTTAGATTTAATAGATGTTTATTATGTACCTCAATTCAAGAGGAATTTAACTTCAGTTTCTTGTTTAAATAAATTTGGTTATTCGGTTACTTTTAATAAAGCTTTTATTATTAGGAAGAATGAAAAAATTATTTGCAAAGGTACAATGGAAAAAGGTTTATTCTATTTGCATAGAAATATCTCTCACTTGTTAGACACAGAATCAACGGAACCTAATCATAAAATAGTAAAATTATCAAAAGATGAAACCTACCTATGGCGTTTGGGCCTAGGTCATATTAACCTAAATAGGATTAAAAGATTGGTTAGTTACGGACCTCTAAGTGACTTAAATGTTGATGATCTACCAAATTGTGAATCTTGTTTGGAAGGTAAAAAAACCAAAAGGTCGTTCACGACCAAAGGCACAAGAGCCGTCAAATGTTTTGGATTGATACACACCGGTGTGTGTGATCCTATGAGCATTCAAGCTAGATGTGGATATGAGTACTTCATCACTTTCACGGATGATTACTCAAGATTTGGCTATGCGTATCTCATGAGACACAAGTCAAATGCTTTTGACATGTTCAAAGCATTTAAAGCTGAAGTTGAAAATCAGCTTGAGAAACGCATAAAAATCCTAAGGTCTGATCGTGCTGGAGAATATCTATCTGGTGAGTTTCACAATATCTTAATTATAATGGGATAATTTTTCAGTTTTCTTCACCAAGTACACCTCAACAAAATGGGGTGGCAGAAATGAGAAATAGAACTCTTTTAGACATGGTTAGGTCTATGTTGAGTTATTCAATGCTTTCTAATTCTTTTTGGGGATATGCTTTACAAACTGCCATGTACATTCTAAACGATAAACCATCTAAGTCGGTTCCTAAAACACCGTATGAGTTATGGACCGGGTGAAAGCCTACTTTACAACACTTAAGGATATTTGGATGTCCTGTGCACATGTTAAAATGAAAGACATAAAAGATGGAATCCCTTTCGGAAACATGCATATTTGTAGGATATCCAAAAGGAACAAAAGGATATTATTTTTGTAGTCCTTCGGATCTTAAACAAATGCTAAATTTTTGGAAGAGGACTATATGAATAATTTTGTGCCTAAAAGTATAATTGTCTTGAATGAGCTTTCAGGAGATACAATTCCATATGAGGTTTCACAACCTAGCACAATTGAAAGTTCCGTACCATCACAAGATCAACAATCTACCATACCTTGTTGTAGTGGGAGGGTTAGTAGACAACCCTTGAGATACATTGAACTAGGATAGTATGTAGTTAATCTCTCGGATGATGATGATGTAGGGAAAAAAAACCACGTGCAGCGGAAACGTGAGAAAATTTGTGAAAATTAGGGTTTCCGTATAAATAATAATTTTCCCTTTTGACTAACAAGAACCTTATCACTAGATTAATTGATGTAAATAAAAAGTGTCGTACCTTTTTCTCGCGACGATTGAACAAGCACCGAATTGATTCCGCAAGATCTTCCAATCCAATCACGAACGTGAATAACCTAGGAGTGTGGGCTCCCTTTCTTTATCCTGTATACCTAAGGATGGAAACAAACAAAATCTTGTTCCTTGTTAGTCACAATAATCCTCCAAGAGAAAACCAAGAACGTCCGGTCACTTTTGAATTATCAATCAATTTGTTTGAAACTCACGTGAACCTTGATTCGATGTTGTATACGAAACCCTTTTGATGCAAAGAATACTAGTTTTCTATCGAAAACAAAAACGTTCCCTATTTTCTCTATGCTTGACCGAATTCTTCACACAATGACTTGGATGAAGCTTTTTTTAATAAAAAAAAAACAAATAAAAAACAACTTCTCACACAAAAAATTCATTCTTGGTCGAATTTAATAGGTATTATATAATGGAGACTATATCCTCTCCTAAGAAGGATTTACTTGGTGGATAAGAATCCTATCCTTATGTGGATTTACTGGGTGGTAAAGAATCCTTGTCCAAAATGAATTCTTTCCTACACCAAGACTCCTAATCCAACTCAATAGTGTATTTGTAACCATATTAAAGACTTCCTAATTTGATTAGATAAATAATTCCTTTTATTTATCTACTTATCAAATAGAGTCTTTAATATTAATTATACTACCAACAATAGTATAATTTTAGGAGACCATCTCCTACTAGGAAAAAGATTTTGACTTTTAATTAAATAATTAATTAATCAACAAATTAATTAATTTCCATTTAATCAAATAATAAAATAAAAATAATAAAATTAAGCTATTCTAAATATTCTTGCCGCCCAACACATAAATATGGGCCATATATTACTTTTCTTATTTTATTAAATTCGTTAGACCTTAATAAAAAGTCCACAAGTGAACTAGACGTATTCTTACAAAAAGAAACAAGTTCACATGCCTTAATACAATTCTAAATGGACCCCTAAATTAGTCCGGTAGAATATATCAAGTGATACATGCAAGTTCGTGTGGATTAGGGATCTTGGCGGGCTATCTAGATTTAAGCTCCAATAGACACAACCCAATCACAATCAACAAATGATTCACTTAGGTCCGATCTATTTAATTTTAGTTCATTCTACTAAAGAACTAAAATTGAACTCTTAAATAAAGATAGAATAAGTTGATATTACTCATTCATACCCTAGACAACCTTATTGGAGAAAGTGTATCATCATGAAGAATACCAGTAATCGCCTAGAGCTCATAGAACTCCTATAGCTCTCCAAGTTACCATATTTACTCTTATGACCACATTTTGAACTTTGATATTTTGACCTGTCCAGAAGCCATGTTTCAGTAGACACTATTGAAAACTTAAGACTAAGATTTAATATCCAATACCTCAAAGCATCCATAAGATGGTATTCTACTCTCATTCTATAAATGGAGCCACGATGTCCATATCAATAAATGAATTCCTCTATCGATTAACAAATGAATACTCATTGATAGCTCAAATGATAACATTTGCAACAATAAGTCCATCATTTATCTCAGGATTGAGATAGACTCTCTGATTGTCTTCAAATGAAAACTTTTATCTATTGACGGTTATAGATAAAGTATTTCATTATGATCCAATTCAGCATGCCACAACAATTGTGGCTCGTGCTCATTCGCACGCACGATTGTTGCTACGGCGTGCACGGTCCCAAACATGTTCCGGTTGCTCATAATTCTTTAAACCTTCGAGTCTTCGATACTTGAATGTATTACAGAAGAATTTTAAATAATAAAATACTACAGTTTTTTTTACTACAATATTTTTCTGCACTATTTTTATTACAATAGAAAAATAAAATAAAAACTTAGCAACTACCAAGAAGGAAATTATGGCGATGATAGGCCACCCTTCTTGTTACAATCCCAAAACAAAATTACATTAAAATTCTATGACCAAAATTGAGCAATAAAAAATAACATAAAAACAAATATATATATATATATCCATACATTCTAATGTAAATATATATGCGAATACCTAGAGTGTCATCTCTTTCTAAAACATGCATATTTACAATAAAAGATATAGATTCACGTATATATACATCAATTAATCAAGGGTACAACCAGACTCTGATACCATTTGTAGGGAAAAATTGGTTCAAAACTCGGCAGAAGCGTAAAATTAGGGTTTGGTATATTTTAAATTTTTTCCCCTTTAATAGAAAGAACCTTAACCCAAGATTAATTGAAGTATAATAAATTTATCATACCATTTTTTTCGTGACGATTGAACTGGCATCGAATTGAATCCGTAAGATCTTTCAATCCAATCACGAATATGAATCACCTAGGAGTGTGGACTCCCTTTCTTTTAATTGTAAACCCGAGGATGGAAACAAACAAATCTTCTTCTTTGTTAGTCACAATAATCCTCCGAGAGAAAACCCAAGAACGTCCGGTCACTTATGAATTATCAATATATTAGATTGAAACTCGCACGAACCTTGATTCGATGTTGTATACAAAACCTTTTTATGTAAAGGTTACTAGTGCACTATTGAAAACAAAACGTTCCTCTTTTCTCTTCTCCTTGACCGAATTCAATACACAATATCTATGAGTTGGATGAAGTTTTTTTAAATTTATAACAAATAAAAAACAACTTCTCACACCAAAATCTATGTCTTGGTCAATATTCTATATAGGAGTATATATCGGTGGCCAAAATTCCTCCTAAAAAGAGGATTTCTACTTCACCAAGTCTCCTATCAAAATTTGGATTCAATCCTCCTAAAAATAGGAGTTCTTTTACACACCAAGACTCCTAATCCAACTTAAATAGTGTATTTATTTAATAAACAATTATTGAATTTAAATTAACATGTGACTAAATAAAAAACTTCCTAATTTGACCAATTGTCAATTAGAGTCCTAATAAAAATCAAATACTTCCTAATTTGACTAGATAAATGAATTCCTTTTATTTATCTACTTATCAAATATAGTATTTGATACTTATCATATTACCAACAATAATATGACTCCAGGAGACCTTCTCCAAATAGGAAAAATATTTTGACTTTGAATTAAATAATTAATTAATTTTCGTTTAATTAAATAATAAAATAATAAACAGTACAATAAGCTATTATATATAGCCTTAGTCGCCCAAGCCAATATATATGGCCCAAATATTGTTTTTTCTATTTTATTAAATCCATTGGACTTAAATAAAAAGTCCACATGTGAACTAGACTCATTTTTACTAAAAGAAACAAGTCCACATGACTTAATACAATTCTAGATGGACTCATAAATTAGTCTGGTAGAATATATCAAGTGATCCATGCAAGTTTGTGTGGATTGGAGATCACGGTGTATTATCTAAATTTTAGCTCCAATAGACATAACCTAATCACAATCAACAAATGATTCACTTAGGTCTGTTCCATTAATTTTAATTCATTCCACTAAAGACCTAAAATTGAACTCTTAAATAAAGATAGATTAAGTTAATATTGCTCATTCATACCCTAGACAATCTTAATAGAGAAAGTGTATCCTCTAAAAGAATACCAGTAATCGCCAAGAGCTCATAGACCGCATATAGCTCTCCAACTTACCATATTTACTCATAAGACCACATTTTGAACTTCGATATTTTAACTTGTCCAGAAGCCATATTTTAATAGACACTATTGAAAACTTAACGTTAAGATTTAATATCCAATACCTCAAAACATCCATACGATGATATTCTACTCTCATTTAATATATGGAGCCACGATGTCCATATCTTTAAATGAAGTCCTCTATCGATTAACAAATGAATACCACAAACTATCGAGGATAGACTATGCTATATAATCGTACCCATTGATAGCTCAAATGATAACACTTGCAACCATAAGTCCATCATTTATCTCAAGATTAAGATAGACTCTCCGATTATCTTCAAGTGAAATTTTTTATCCATTGACGGTTCTTAGATAAAGTATTTCATTGTGATCCTATTCAATGCACCCAACCAGTGCACTAGATTCTTTTGCCCAAAGACACCACACTTTGATGATTTTAGACATATCATAACACAGTTGATCCCACTCAAATGCTAGAAAAAGAATCTACAACTTTGACAAGATAAAGGCACCCAACCTTTATCTTAAGTTGTGAATATTATTCAATAGTAACTAAAGAATTGTGTCTACCTCATACATATCCATGTGTATGAACAATTCTTCTTTTCTCATAGTCTTTTGACATTATGATTATTTACTTTTGACAATTATAATAATTAAACTATAAATGATATAAGATTTGTTAAACTAGAAATCACTTTTATTAATTTGCAAAGATTGTTAAATATATTATTGCACTCTTACTATCGAGCATAATCTCAACAGAAGTCATTTTAGCAATAGTTTCTCTTGCTTCCATCAATGCTTCGTTCCTCTTTGCCATCTTCACTTTTCTAACAAGTGAGTTACTTCAGTTGATAGCTTGAGATTCTCTTCTTTGAGTCTTCAAACCGTTTTCTTTATCTTTAACGTGACGCTTTGAAAGTGCTCAATGAACCCTTTAAGGTCTATGCCTTCTACATTTCCATTTGTAAAGTGAGATGAAGAGCTCTCATCACTTGAGTCATCTTCAACTTGTTTCTGTTCCTTTTGGTCATCTATTTCTTCCCTACTCTTGATAGAGGATGCAAAGGCAATAATGTTTGCCACATGGTCTTCATCAACTGAGGATCCTCCATTATCTTACAAGTCATCACTATCACTCCACGTTGCGACCATTACGTTTCCTTTATTTTTCTTCTTCAAATTTGCACACTTAGGAGCAATGTGACAGTATCCATTACATTCAAATCATTGAATGCCCTCCTTGGAATCCTTCTCTTGAGTTTTGTCCATCTTCTTGAAGGGAGTCTTCTTTTTCATATCTTATCCTTTAAATCCAAGACCTTTCTTTTCAAACCTAACAAACTTCTTGAACTTTTTCACCATGAGGGCAATCTACTCATCCTAGTCTTCCCTCTCTACCACTACTTTGGAGGTTTTCTAAGCTATGCTCTTTTACTTCTTGAGAGGTGTAGGTGTGAGAGTCCACCTAGACTCATAAGCTAAAAGTCTTCCAATGACTTCACTTGGCTACATGTTCTTGTAGTCATTATTCTCCTCAAGTGCCGTCACCTTCGATTCAAACCTTGCAGGAAGAGACTTTATAAATTTTTGTTAAATCTTCCTATCTGAATAAGGGTCACCAAGTTAATGGCTTTGATTGACGATGCCCATCAAATTCACTTGAAAATTGTTGAAGCACTCATGCTCCTCCATCCAAATCGTCTCAAATTGCATTTGTAGGACTTGGAGCTTAAAATCCTTGACTACTTTGGTTCCTTTATGAGCCGTCTCTAGAATCTCCCATGCCTCCTTTGCATTCCTAGTTGCTTGGATTAACTTGTATTAGTTATCGTCCATGGCACAAAGAATGGCATGCATTACCTTGTTATTCCACTTCGAAACTTCAAATTCTTATGTGCCCAATTTAGACTTAAGCTTGGAGACTTCACCTCCAACATCATTGCTCATTGTTGGAGGAGTATAGCCATCTTCAATTGCTATCCAATCATGGACATATGAAAATTCCCTTTAGAATGTATGTGTCTAAACCTAGAGAGGGGTTGAATAGGTTTTAATCGAATAAATTACCGATTTTTCGATTAATCAATATTAACACAAATTACCTTGAATAAACAAGCATTCAATGAAAACAATTATGCATAAAACAATAACAACACACAATATTTATGTGGAAACCCTCCAAATGGAAAAAAAAACGGGTTGATATGTGTGCTACACTCGATCCTCAAATCCACTATTGAATGAAAGTTTACAACCTAGGTTGACCTTTTGTCACACCCTCCAGTTACTAACCCTTTCACTCTACCCAACGGGCCTTAATAGTGATTCTTGATCAACATGCTTGTACACTAACCAATTAGTCACAAGACTTAACCTCAAAGAAGAGTCAAACACAACCTAAGTGAATATGATAAAGTATTCAAACATGCAAGTAATATTAGGCAACACTAAATGCTTATCTAGGAATTTAAGAATGTCACTAAGTACAATTCCTAGATATCAATGTCTAAATGAATCTTCATAAAGACTTAACTAGATATAGTTATGCAACATTATATCCTAGTTATCAAAAAAAGCCATTTCAACATATGTTGTCATTAAGCATGGCATGGCCATTAAATGCAATCATCAAAATGCAATCAATATGACCTAATTAGCTAGAGGCAACAATGACCTAAATGCTAGCTATCACAAAAGCCATATCAACACAAGTTGTCATTAAGTATGGCAAGGACTATAATGCAATCACAAAATGAAATCAACGAGTTATAATCAATAATGTCTAAATGCAATGCATAAAGACTTAGCAAGAAGGGTAAATATGTCCTAAATTCAAGCTATCAACAAACAAACTCAATCGTGTTATCAAGATTCAAAAATATATGCAATGAACTAGAGTCTAGGTATTTAATCATGCAATAAACACCTAATATAGAGTAAGAAGAACAATATAAGATGTTCAATGAAGTTCTTACTTACCTAGTCATGAAACCAAGAACACCCAAGCTCATATAAAGAAGAATTATGCAAGATGGAGATGGGTTTTGGGTTTGGAGAGTTAAGGAACCACTCCTGGAGCTTCTATCTCAAAGAAAATACTTTCTCACACTAAAAAATGGTTTGGAAACTCTGAAAAACGAGTGAGGAAGAAGATGACATATGAATATGAGCCCTATAGCAAAACTACATCATTTTGAAAATGCCCATAATTTTACTCAGTGCGTTGGTGAGCTGCGTTGGTCAACAAGCACCACACCAGCGCACATCTACTGTCCAAGAGGCGTTGGTAAGGGCGCTTGTGGACTGGCACAGCAGCAACCGAGCAATATCAAGGGATTCGAGCCACCCAAAATATGACCAAACGACATCCTAACCTCTTGTATAATATACAGTCAGAAAGGTATGGAAGTCTAATTTCTACTCCAATATACAAACCATGATTTGAATGTCTGTAGAAAACGTTATGGTAATTTAAGTGACCAAATGTCAGAAACGGACAACAACAGAGATGCCCTATTTTTGTTTTCACTTTGGAGATTTTAAAACCTATCCAAACGGTCATGAAATATTACGAATAATATACCGTTGGAAATGTATGGGTGTCTAGATTGTACAGGAATTTTCAAAACTCATTTTGAATCATTGTATAAAACAATATGGTCACAAGACCATACAAAGGTAAGTTTTGAAAAATATTTATTTCATTTAAATACACTCTTTTGAAACTAGACACCTCACTCCATATAACCAAACCAAGAGATGGATGAGACCTTCTCAAATGGTCACTCAACACGCTAAGACAAGCACACCATCGTGCAAGCGTGGACACAACACAAGCACACCATACAAAACCACACTTAAATCTAGAAATGAAGTGCAAGTGATATACCTTAGAAGCTTGAGCTTGATCACGAACAAAGTCGGCCTAAACTACCCATACATTTTAATCCCTAAATGTGGTTTGTCAATCGAATAAAGCCAATCAAAAATCGAGGAACTTACAATCTCCCCCTTTAGCTATTTCTTGACAAAACCACCACTCACAATTCAGCCTCACCAATAAACAAACTAAATGGTCAACAAACACATTCTACATTACAAAGAGAAACCTAAGTCTAGATTTTCAAATCTTCTATCTCTTGTAGAATGACCATCCCTACAAAGCAAAGTAACTACACTTTCCAATACAAGTGTATGTGAGGTGATCAAAGAAATAAAAACAAGCAACATGCATCAACAATGCAAATGCAAATGCTCCCCCTAAATAGGTCAACTCCCCAAAACATGTTGCTCTTAACTCCTCCTTTTTGTCATGAGATAAACAGAGTATCCCTCAGGAGGCATTAACAAGGAGAGCTTATGGCAAAAGACATATGCATAATCATATAAGCAAATTTATGCAACTCAATTAAGAAAAGATAATCAAGGAGTTTTATTCCATGAAAATTGTGTGAATGAATGCTTTGCATACAAGACAAGTTGTATTCAAGATCAAAAGCATGGTATTTGGAAAAGCAAAATAGCAAAGGTTTCCAAGATTAATTCAAACCAATTTCACCCTTTGTCATGGAATAAGCAAGATATAGTTTCAAGATAAACTCAAATAAGAGCAACTATATCAAACTTTACAAGCAAAACAAGGCCTGAGCAACTATTGTGCCCTATTTGATTTTTTCGGGTGGAATGCCCGTATGATAGTAGTCTTGTTCGAAAAGCAAAGAGAGTGAGACTTTTGGATTGTAAAATCCCTAAAATGGATACAAGATCCTTATTGATTGAAGTCTCAAAATCGCTTTTACACATAAATTTTTGCATTCATTTTAGAGCATTCAAAATATCTCATCATGCATATCAATTTAAATCATGTCATATAAATAATCAACATGTCATGGAGATCAATTCTAGGTCATTCAAAATGTACTTCCCAATCAATTCTCCTAGTCCAAAAATGCATGTTTGGTCATAAATAAGACATGGATTGCATGTTAAGCAAAGTTGCACACTTATTAAAAAAAATATGTACAACCAATCATCTCAAGTAATTAATAAAGGAGAATAAATATTATCATAAGCACAATGCAATGCCAATTTGCTCTATTTGCTTGAGCTCCCCATATGGGATCAATCAAAATAAGTCAAGAGGGGATATGAGTCCCTATAGACTTACCAAGTCCATTGGACCTAGTTAAGCTTATGGGTGAACTTTTAGCACAATGACATGTGAGTTCATCTTTTCTAATCCACTTAGGTGGCCCATTGTCATTCCTGGTGGTCAAGATCATCATATTACTCCTAGGATCATTGACACTATATTTCCTAGGCACATGCATATTGGCTCTAGCTCTTTTTCTTTCAATCATGCTCTTAGTTCTACACATGTTAATGTACTTAAAGCAATTTGGTCTAATATGACCATCAACACCACAAAAATGACATGAAAGAATAAAATGAGTGGTCATACCATTCCTTTGTGAGGACAAAGGTGTTTTCCCATGTCTTTGAGCTTTCCTTTGGTGTGGTATTGGTTCTGTTTTACTTTTTTGTTGAATTGGAGAAGATTGCTTCCTTGATTGAACTTACATTAAATGCTTTTTGGCTTGATGGCATTCTAGTTGAGGAAGACTTGACTTGGACATTCTTAGAGCACTCTCCTAATTCATTTTTCTTCCTAGGATTGTGGAGGAAGGGGATCTTTGAAGTCCATGCTCTTGACAAATACCATCTTGTTAGTGGTTGAAGTCTCCTTGACATCTTCAAACTCTAGACCTCTCTTGTCACTTGGCTTCTTGTTAACTCCTAACACGTGGTCAATCTTTTTTTTACCTGAAGTCTTCTTAGCAATAATTTCTCTTGCTTCTTCAAGCTCCTTTTTCCTCAAGGATTCATTTCTCTTAGCTATCTTCACTTCTTTATTTAAGTGAATCATCTCCGCTGATAGCTTGAGATTCTCTTCCTTTAATCTTAGAACCTCTTTCTTTATCTTTAAAATCAACCCTTCAAGATCCATACTCTCTACACTTCCATTTGTATAGTAAGATAAAGAGCTCTCAATGCTTGAGTCACCATTAGTTTCACTTGTTGCCATATTGGCATCATCAACACAAGTAGATTCATTGATCCCTCTCTTATCTACTTTTTCATCATATCTTTCTTCAAGGTCACAAACTAAGGCCTTGTTGCCTTTTTCTACAACTTCCATATAGGAGGCTCCAAAAGCCATGTAGTCAAGAACATGTTTCTCATCACTTGAGGAATCTTCTTTACTTCCAATATCACTTGATGAGGTGGCCACCACCTTTCCTTTATTCCTCTTCAAATTAGTACATTGGGAAGAAATGTGACCAATCCCACTACACTCATAGCATTGAATGCCTTTTCTTGTAGGCTTCACTTGTCTTAGCTAAATCTTCTTCTTCAAGTCTTTTTTATGAAGATTCATAAATTTCTTGAATCTCTTCACCATTAGAGTCATGTCTTCATCTGAGTCTTCATCCTTCTTCACAATCTTAAAGGTTTTCAATGCTATGCCTTTTTGCTTCTTCGGTGATATGGATCTAGGACTCCATCTAGATTCATAGGCCAATGGCCTTCCAATCACCTCGGTTTCCATATGTGCCTTCTCTAGGATATTCCAAGCTTCTTGTGCATTTTTTGTGATTTGGATAAGTTTGTAGTGGTTCTCATCCATTGCACTAAAAAGAGCACTCATTGCCTCATCGTTCCACTTCGATGCTTCAAGCTCTTGGGAACTCCATTGAGACTTAGGCTTAGGCACACTACTTCTATCTTCCATGGTCATGATTGGTGGTGTGTATCCAACTGTTGGGGTTTATACCCTAAAGATGTAATTTGTAAATGGATTTATGAAATAAATAAAAGGAAAAGTTCAATTCATTCATGTTGTGTTGTTTATTTTATAACTTGTGCATATATTTTACATCCAAGATTGCCTGATGTAATCTCGAACTCTGTTTATGAGTGTCTTATACAAATGGATACAGTAAGAGACGTGCAATCTAAAGAGTCCATAGATAGTAAATAAAGCTGGGTACTTTATTTGTTGTTAGTCTATAAGTGCGGTCTATTCCATAATGTACGATGATTCTATCCTGAATTATTCATATAAGATATGGGAATTGAGGCACCTTGTATGATGTGATCATTTAAGACAAGGCCATGATCTATATGAATCTCTCACCAAGATCCGTTTACCGATGATATTCATATATATCAACTAACGATGGCTATATATGGGTGATCTTAATCCTGAGTGTCTTATCGACTCCTTCAGGTTAGATCGTGGTCTTTGATATACCATGGGTGAGGTCGAATGCTGTTATTGATCAATATGCTCCGTATATTGGGATTGCGGTTTGGCTTGTGGCTGGGAAGGTTTGTACACAATAGTGGAATCCACTCCTTCTTGTGAGAAGTAGATGGTAGTTCCCTTAAGGGTTGATTCATGGCTTGGACAATATGAGCACTCTCCTTATTCCGTAAGGAAATATGATTTATTGTTCATTATAGAATCAACGGTACTTAAAGGATATATGTAACTAGAGGGGTATAACGGACATTATGACCTAGCTATAATTATGAACTACTATGGAGAATCACACCATGTGTAATAGCTATATCGATGGACACCGGGTTGTATCGGTCTGTGTAAAATGTCTACAGTTGAGAGAGTGCAGCTTCGGGTTTTTAGTGGAATAACACCGGAGTTAGTAATCAAGGAATATTAATTAAAGAGTTTAATTAATGATTTCGAGTATTATTGGAGCTCAAAATACTGTGGGTCCATTAGGTCCCCTTGCTAGCCCAATCGATTTAGGTAACAAGGGTCACGGTTAATTAATTAGATTGTCCAATTAATTGTGTTACGAAAGTAACACGTGTTTATTCAGGAATTAATTGAATAATGAGATTATTTAATTAATGAATGTTAATAGTTAAATTAATTAAATAATTAGATTATTTAATTATATTGATAATTATGAATTATTAATTAACTATTAATTGGAGGGTGTTAGTTGATATATGGATTTAGGTGAAGATAAAATAATAGGATTATTTTATTTTACTAAATCGTTTATTTAAGTATTTGAATTTAAGTTTAAATTTAAAATACTTATTATCACATTTAATATATTAGATATATTTGAAAAGGATAATTAAAAGATATATATCAATTATAAAACAAGAGATTGCAATGGATACAAATTGGTGCGTACACATATATAAGTGTTTGTATATGATACAAATATATTTATGTATATAATAAAAAATAATAATAATAGAATTTGTATATAATACAAATTGCATGTGCATCAGTTGACTTGCACGCAATTTGTATATGCACAAATAAGATACGTATAACGCTTGATGAGAATGGCAGAGAGGCATATTTCTATTATAAAAAAAAGCTTGCTCTGTTATCAAATTAGAGGGCGTGAAGATATATGTATATTTTTGTGAGCAGTGTAATATATATAGATATATTTGTAAGCAAGCAACGTAATATATATATATATATATATATATATATATATATATATATATATATATATATATATATATTGAACCACATCTGTCAATATATTTTTGCATGAGATGCAATTCATGTGTGCATGAAATCAATACACCAAATTGAGGAGAAAGAGTTTCTTCAAGTATTTCTCTACATCCTCCATTCAGGTTCCTGAGACTGTGACGCGCCTACACACAGTTACTAGATCCGGGAGATAGCGAGGAAGATCGAGTAGTTCAGACAGGAGCACATAGTATTTCATAGAGGAGCATATAGTATTTCATACAGGAGAACATCGTAAAGTGAAGGAGCCTCCAAACATTGATATGTTCTTCTGATATTTGTTGATTACAATTTCTTGTATATACATATTGTATGTATTAGTTCCACAAAATAACTACGATCCAAAGTTCACTGGTCCCAGATACAGATATGATCTATATAAAAAATTTTAAAACCTAGTTTCGCTACGTAACCGGTGAACGAGGTTCCAACAATTGGTATCAGAGACAATTTATTTTTTGGAACAGGAATATGTTTTCGATGCTTCTGTATGTATGAATTGTGTAGGCATAATTTAAATTGACTGTATGATATTTTTGTATGTATATATATATATTTTTTTTAATTTACAAAAACATGATTGATCGTTAATTATATGGTACTGTGGATTTAGGGTTTATGGGTTGTATTTTATTTTTTGTTTATATTTTTTTTACTGTTATTGTATTGTAAAAACAAAATGTAACCTATATTGAAGACCTGGATAAATCGCAAAGATGGATTCATGAGATGAATTTGAGTTACCTGAAGAGACTGGAAGACTCGGAAATTACAAGATGACCAAGGAATGCCTTGGGAAAATTTTTGTAATTTTAGATTCCAATTTTTTTTAGGTTAAATAATCCACAGTACTCAGTCAATTCATGTATGCTTTATATTATGTGATGATAAAAGCATTGTCATGCATACGTATTTCATTTAGATTAGATGTGCCTACACAAATATATTTGATATGTCATACATGCATCATAGTCTGATATTTTATGTATTTTTTTTAATGTGATTAAAATGGACAATATACATAATTGGCTATGAATAATGAGATTAGTTTTTAATGATTAGAAAACTTGGTAATTCTCATTAATATTAATCTAGTTATTAAAGAGTTTAACAAGTTCAATTAATAGGGTCATTTATTGTAATTAGGATTAATATGATTAATTACCTAATAATAAATTATCCAAATAAAGTGTTAGAGTTTTAATAGTTAAAACTTGGTAAACACTATCATAATAATCTGACCTTAGTAAATAGTTTACAAAAGCTTAGATTATTCACTAATAAATTCGATTTTTAATTGTTAAAAATCATTAATAATTTATTAGTTAATTAGAATTTGTTTCTAATTAGTTAATGCACTAAATAGCTTGATTAAAGTTAGTCTTTTAATACTGTAGAATCTAGGTGCATTAACGGTTAATAGAAACTACTTTTAAAATAGTGACTGGGAGAGGGATATATGACATATACATCCCGCGGTCTCCATCATTAGTTCAACACCGTGAGATCCGAGTGGGGACTCGTGACGGCTTTACTTTCGTCCTCCCTAAGGAGGGTTTCCACAAAAGTCAATACCAAGGTTGACTTCCTAACGAAAAGGATTTTTTAGGGTATTTCGGGATTGACCGACCCTAAGGCGGGAATTCTCGAGTTAAGCTTGTAAGATCTGAAATGGTGGGTTACACTCACGAAGATTTTGATTAAGTTTGTTAATTAAAAACCTGATTGAATGAACGATGGTTGAATGATATGGAATAAAAGTTATTCTAGAATATCATTTGATTGAGAATGTCTCGGTCCAACATGCAAAGACTTGACCGACCATAAGGCGGCAATTATTTGTGGTATGTTGGATTGCCGTGGTATAGCAACTAGTTTTAGGGTAGTTCTAGTTAGTTAAACAAGCTAATGCATCATGTTTAAATTTATGCCAAAGCACTCGCACTTGTTTTAAATAAATGACTGAATGAATTTTTTATTTATTTCAGCAATAATGTATTCTGCATTACATCAAATTCCCCCAAACGACAAATTAATTGGTGATAACTACACTAAGTGGAAAGTTAACATTAATGCAATATTGGTCACTAAAGACCTCAAGTTTGTGCTTACAGAGGAATGTCCTCCAATGCCTACAACCAATGCCACACGAACTAAGACATACGAGCGATGGGTCTCATCTGATGAGAAGACCAGAATATATCTGTTGGCTTCTATGACAGACGTGCTTGTCACAAAGTATGAAGCAATGACTTCATCATTCGAAATCATGGAGTTATTGCAAGCTATGTTCGGGCAACCCTCAGAGCAAAAACAACACAAAGCCATTCATTTTGCTATGCTCGCTCGGATGAAGGAAGGTACATCAATTCGGGAACATGTCTTGAGCATGATGTCCTACTTCAACACGGCAGAAGTCAATGGTGGGGCAATTGACAAACCCAGTCAAGTGAGCATCATACTGATGACTCTTCCGAAGAGTTTCGATCAGTTTAAAAGGAAAAAGTTAAGATTCAATCTCACACAGTTGCTCAATGAGCTCACTACCTTTGAGTCCTTGACTAAGAACTGTAAGGGCAAGACCGGTGAGGCAAATGTTGCCGAACCATCTTCCTAATCTAATAATAAGAAGAGAAAGAGGTCTACTGGGAAAGCGAAGGGTAAGCCCAAACCCAAGAAAGTCCAAAGCAATAAGAAGTCCAAGAAAAGTAAAATTTACTTGTTCTTGAGTCGTGTTTAGTAGAAGATGATTCTTCACCCTGGATAGTTGATTCGGGGGTCACTAACCATGTTTGTTCTTCTTTACAATGGGTTGATTCTTGGACACAGCTAAAGGAGCAAGCCTTCTCAATGCATGTGGGGTCACGGGATGTCGTGTCGGCATGAGCAGTGGGCATAATTAGATTACGTATTGGTAATAATTATATATTATTGGACAATGTATTTAATTTCCTGGATTTACACGGAATTTGATTTCTGTTTCTAAGTTGTTAGAACAAAAATATACTGTTTCTTTTAATAATAAGTCTATTATTATTGGAAAGAATGGTCTGAATATTTGTTCATGAATTAATGAAAACAATTTGTATGTATTAAGACCGTTAATACATACTACACTCCCCAACACCGAAATGTTTAAGGTTGAAAAACCAAAAACTAAACAACATAAGATTTCTCCATATAATGACACGTATCTTTGGCATCTAAGGCTTGGTCATATCAACCTTAACCGGATAGACAGACTAGTAAAAAGCGGACATTTAAGTGAGTTAAAGGTTGGCACCTTACCTGTCCGCGAATCTTGTCTGGAAGGTAAGATAACTAATAGAGCTTTTACTAGAAAAAGGCTTAGAGCTAAAGAACCGCTAGAGATTATACATACAGACGTATGTGGACCGATGAATGTTAAAGCTAGGGGTGGTTATGAGTATTATGTCACCTTTATAAATGACTACTCAAGATACAGATATGTCTACCTAATGCAACGGAAGTCGGAAACATTTGAAATGTTCAAAGAATTTTGAGCTAAAGTTGAGAATCAATTAGGTAGGACTATCAAGTCACTGCGATCGGATCGTGAAGGTGAGCACCTTGACCAAGAGTTTGAAGACTTTATGGTCGAGCATGGGATAGTTTCCCAACTCACAGCTCCCGGTACACCTCAGCAAAATGGTGTAGCGGAGAGGAGAAATAGAACCCTAATGGAAATGGTGAGATCTATGATTAGTTTCTCATCATTACCAAATTCCTTTTGGGGATATGCGTTACAAATAGCGGCATACATTTTGAATGTGGTGCCATCCAAATCTGTTCCTAAGACTCTTCTAGAGTTGTGGAATGGTCGTAAAGCTAGTTTGTAACATTTTCACATATGAGGGTGTCCAGCACATGTGTTGATGAACATAACTGGAAAGCTAGACTCCAAGTTTGTGGTCTTCCTGTTTGTAGGATACTCCAAGGAGACCAGAGGTGGGCACTTCTACAGTCCCGAAGATAACAAAGTATTTGTATCGATAAATGCAACATTTCTTGAGGACAGTTATATTAGTGACCATAAACCTCGTTCTAAGATTATATTGAATGAGTTGGAGCCTGGTGAGACTAGTGCTTCATCAACAAGAGTTGTTGATCCATAAACATCTGAGAGTCATATGGTTCCTGATCAGGATACACTACCACCTAGACGTAGTGAGAGGGTTGTGAGACAACTCGAACGATATTTAGGTATAGGTGAGGGACAAGGTGTTGTCTCTGCTGATAGTGTTGATGGTCCATTAACATTTAAGAATGCAATGGAAGATCCTGATAAAGAGGAATGGCTTAAAGCCATGAATCTTGAGATGGAGTCCATGTACTCTAACTCAGTATGGGATCTTGTAGACTTACCAGATGGGGTAAAATCTATAGGGTGTAAGTGGATCTACAAGAGAAAGAGAGGAGTAGACGGGAAGGTAGAGACCTTCAAGGCAAGGCTAGTGGCCAAAGGTTATACCTAGTAAGAGGGGGTTAGACTTTCTTACCAGTAGCCATGTTTAAGTCTATTAGGATTCTCTTATCCATTGCTGCCTATTTCGATTACGACATTTGGCAAATGGACGTCAAGACTGCATTATTGAATGGCAATCTTGATGAGAGCATATATATGATGCAATTAGAGGGATTTGTGTCTCCAGATCAAGAGCAAAAATTTTGCAAGCTGCAAAGGTCCATCTATAGACTTAAGCAAGCATCTAGATCTTGGAACATTAGGTTTGATGATGTGATCAAAACCTATGGCTTCGAGCAGAACGTCGATGAGCCTTGTGTCTACAAGTGCACCATTGATAAGAAAGTAGTTTTCTTGGTCCTATACGTAGATGATATCCTACTCATTGGGAATGATGTAGGAGTGTTGTTTTATGTAAAGAGCTGGCTGGCTATCCAATTCCAAATGAAAGATTTGGAAGAGGCGTGTTATGTTCTTGGGATCCAACTTATAAGGGATCATAAGAACAAACTCATAGCACTATCTCAGGCATCATATATCAACAAAATTCTTGTGTGATTTTCGAAGCAAAACTCCAAGAAAGGTAATTTACCTTCTAGGCATGGAGTTAACTTGTCTAAGGAACAGTGTCCTACGACACCTCAAGAAGTTGAGGATATGAAACGTGTACCTTATGCATCGGCAGTAGGTAGTCTCATGTATGCTATGTTATGCACGAGACCGGACATCTGCTATGCAGTGGGAGTAGTTAGTAGATACCAGTCCAACCCAGGATTGGATCATTGGGTTGTTGTCAAGACAATTCTCAAGTATCTTAGGAGAACGAGAGACTATATGCTAGTGTATTCCGGACAGGATTTGATCCCGTTAGGATACACAGATTCTGATTCTCAGTCAGACAAGGATTCTAGGAAATCCACATCTGGATTAGTATTCACCCTGGGTGGTGGAGCCATTGTGTGGAGAAGTATCAAGCAATCTTGCATTGCTGACTCCACCATAGAAGCCTAATATGTAGCCGCTTGTGAAGCTGCTAAAGAGGCTGTTTGGCTCCATAAGTTCTTGAGTGATCTGGAAGTTGTTCCAGATCTGGATAGGCCCATCACACTTTTTTTTTTGTGATAACAGTGGTATTGTGGCTAATTCTAAGGAACTAAGAAGCCATAAAAAAGGGAAGCATATAGAGAGAAAGTGTCATCTCATTAGAGAGATAGTGCATTGAGGAGACGTGATCGTCACCAAGTTAGCCTCAAAAGACAACCATGATGATCCATTTACGAAGACCTTACCGGCTAAAGTGTTTTTGGGTCACCTAGATGGACTAGGGTTATGAGACATGCCTCACATGCTTTAGTGCAAGTGGGAGATTGTTGGGATTGTTGTTTGTTGGTTGATATTTATATTTTGTGATAGCTAGGGTTTGTGACCATTTTGCCGTTCTAGCTAAATCTCTATGCTTTGCATGTAGATATTGTTTAGGACTCATTGATTGCATTATAGTCCTTGCCATGCCTAATGACAACTTCTGTGAAAATGGCTTTGTTTGATAACTAAGATATATTGTTGCATAACTATATCTAGTTAAGTCTTTATGAACATTCATTTAGACATTGATATCTAGGAATTGTACTTAGTGACATTCTTAAATTCCTAGATAAGCATTTAGTGTTGCCTAGCATTACTTACATGTTTGAATATTTTATCATATTCACTTAGGTTGTGTTTGACTCTTCATTGAGGATAAGTCTTGTGACTAAGTGGTTAGTGCACAAGCAAATAGATCAAGAATCACTATTAAGGCCCGTTGGGTAGAGTCAAAGGGTTAGTTACTGGAGAGTGTGACGGGAGGTCAACCAAGGTTGTAAACTTTCATTCAATAGTGGATTTAAGGATCTAGTGTGGCGCACATATCAGCCCATGGTTTTTTCCATTTTGAGGGTTTCCACGTAAATATTGTGTGTTGTTATTGTTTTAAGCATAATTGATTTTATTGAATGCTTGTTTATTCGGGGTAATTTGTGTTAATATTGATTAATCAAAAAATCGGTAATTGATTCAATTGATTCAATTGATTCAATATTGATTAATTGATTGTCCTTGCAAGTCACTCATGAGCTCTAAAGATATAGTTTTAATTGAATTATGAAGCTCTAAAAAGGCAAAGAAGGGGAAAGGATCTATATATACGAAGCCCTAGATGAAATGACATCAGATTGGCAAAACAAGGCATGACCTCTGTGAGTAATGCTATAGGAGTTACAATGATCACACAACGGTGAGTCATATTGAAGAGCAACATAACCTAGGACCATTGTTTAAACCATTGTATCTCTCATAGCGGTCTTAACAGTGGTGACCTACCGGAATCACACCATTGTGATAATTCACAGCACACAACAGCGGTGCCACAACGGTGACCCACTGAAAAATGTACCATTATGATAACTCACTGCGTACCATCAACGGTGCCGTAGCGATGACCCATTGGACTCATACCGTTGTGATAACTAACAGCGCACCAATAGCGGTGCCACAACGGTGAGCATGGAAAGAGAGAAAAATGCAAGTACTTCTACCATTTTTTTTTGGGTAAATAAATAGTATCATAGAAAGAAGGAAGGATTGTACAAATACAAGGGGCATACCCCAGGAAGAAAGGGACACAAAGCCTAGAAACAATGTTCAAACAACAAACTCTTTAAAAAGAAAGTACTTTTACCTTAAAATAGATCAAACAAGATGCAATAGAAATAAGCATGCAAGAAGAGTTATAACATGAGTATGTACCTAAATGTGTGCAACTAGATCTCTTCAAATAAGAGTAGAGTCAAGTAATCTACCTTACTTAAAGCATTTGAAGTCCAATGGAACTGATGATAGGTGCCTTTTAAGACTTAAGCTACTCTTTACAATATTGGAACCCAATTGTGATTTTGTCAAAGAAATAAGTCAATCATAAAATGAGACACTTACATCAAGCACGCAAGCTCAAAAAGGTCACGGCCCGATATTACATGGTTGATGGATAACTTTACCGTATGGGAAAATCCCTTCAACTTCTTAGATGCCTGTACCCTGATGATGCGAGATAAGCACTCAA
The DNA here is from genome assembly GCA_032871835.1 of Dipteronia dyeriana. Lineage (NCBI taxonomy): Eukaryota > Viridiplantae > Streptophyta > Magnoliopsida > Sapindales > Sapindaceae > Dipteronia > Dipteronia dyeriana. The sequence goes on from CM065297.1 coordinate 49,005,443, forward strand.
GGAAGTGCACTTAGAGGACTGCACGTAGAGGGTGAAACCCTAGCTCACTAGGTACTCCGCATGGGATACTTGATGAAGACCAGCCAGTTGATCACAATTTTTGCTAAGATTGGAAAAGATCCAGATCCTTTAACCATTCATGGAGGACCAATGACAAGAGCTAAAGCTAAAAGGATGAAATAAGCCTTAACTTGTTTAATGGAAAGCATTTGGAAGGAGCAAGCTAGACAAGATTTGGTCAAGGTTCTAAGGATGCAAGAAGAGTATAAAATGGTTAACATGTTTCAAACAAGTCCAAATCCCGAAGACAAGAGTCCAGCCTTGTTAGAATGAAGTATTCTAGCCTATCTTGAAGAATAAAAGGTTATTCGGCCATGTTGGGTTTTGTGGGCCTAATTTATAATTAGTTTTGGTTTAATTATGTTAGGTTTTGTGAGCTTATTGTCTTATTAGTTTGGGTTTAATTGTGTTGGGTTTTGTGGGCTTATTTTATGAATAGCTTTACCTTGTTATTCCACTTCGAAACTTCAAATTCTTATGTGCCCCATTGAGACTTAGGCTTAGAGACTTCACCTCCATCTTCATTGTTCATTGTTGGAGTATAGCCATCTTCAATTGCTATCCAAGCATGGACATCAGAAAATTCCCTTTAGAATATGTGTGTCTAAACCTAGAGGTGAGGTGAATTGGTTTTAATCGAATCAATTAACGATTTTTCGATTACTCAATAATAACACAAATTACCCCGAATAAACAAGCATTCAATAAAAACAATTATGCATAAAACAATAACAACACACAATCATGCAATAAACACATAATCTAGAGTAAGAAGAACAATAAAAGATGTTCAATGAAGTTCTTACTTACCTAGTCATGAATCCAAGAACACCCATGCTCATATGATGAAGAATGATGCAAGATGGAGATGGGTTTTGGGTTTGGAGAGTTAAGGAACCACTCTTGGAGCTTCTCTCTCAAAGAAAATACTTTCTTACACTAAAAAATGGTTTGGAAGCTCTGAAAAACAAGTGAGGAAGAAGATGACATATAAATATGAGCCCTAGAGCAAAACTACATCGTTTTGAAAATGCCCAGAATTTTACTCAGTGCACTGGTGAGCTGCGCTGGTCGACAAACACCACACCAGCGCACATCTACTGTCCAAGAGACGCTGGTGAGTGTGCTTGTGGACTAGTACAGCCGCAACAACACGAGATTCTAGCGACCCAAAACATGACCAAACGACATCCAAACCTTTCGTATAGTATACCGTCGGAAAGGTATGTAAGTCTACATTTTAGTACAATTTACAAAACATAATTTGGATGTCTATAGAAAAATTTATTGTCATTTAAGTGACCAAAGGTCAGAAACGGACAACAACAGAGATGCCCTATTTTTGTTGTCATTGTGGAGATTTTAAAACCTATCCAAACTGTCATGAAATATTACGATAAATATACCGTTGGAAAGGTATAGGTGTCTAGTTTGTATAGAAATTTTTAAAACTCATTTTGAATCATTGTATAAAAAGATATGGTCACAAGACCATACAAAGGTCAAATTCGAAAAATATTTAAATCATTGAAATACACTCTTTAGAAACAAGACAACTTACTCCATATAACCAAACCAAGAGAAGGATGAGACCTTCTCAAATGGTCACTCAACACGCTAAGACAAGCACACCATCGTGCAAGCATGGACACAACACAAGCACACCACACAAAATCACACTTAAATCTAGAAATGAAGTGCAAGTGATATACCTTAGAAGCTTGAGCTTGGTCACGAACAAAGCCGGCCTAAACTACCCTTACATTTTTATCCCTAAATGTGGTTTGTCAATTGAAATAAGCCAATCAAAAACCGTGGAACTTACAATCTTTCATTTTGGCTATTTCGTAACAAAACCACCACTCACAATTCATCCTCACCTATAAACAAACTAAATGACAAGGGGTCAACAAACACATTCTACATTACAAAGAGAAACCTAATTCTAGATCTTCAAATCTTCCATCTCTTGTAGAATGACCATCCCTACAAAGCAAAGTAACTACACTTTCTAAGACAAGTGTATGTGAGGTGATCAAAGAAGTAAAAACAAGCAACATGCATCAACAATGCAAATGCAAATGCTCCCCCTTTTTGTCATGATATAGACAAAGGAGTATCCCCTTAGGAAGCATTAACAAGGAGAGCTTATGGCAAAAGACATATGCATAATCATATAAGAAAATTTATGCAACTCAATTAAGAAAAGAGAATCAAGGAGTTTTATTCCATGAAAATTGTGTGAATGAATGCTTTGCATACAAGACAAGTTGTATTCAAGATCAAAAGCATGGTATTTGGAAAAGCAAAATAGCACAGGTTTCCAAGATGAATTCAAACCAATTTCACCCTTTGTCATCGAATAAGCAAGATATAGTTTCAAGATAAACCCAAATAAGAGCAACTATATCAAACTTTACAAGCAAAACAAGGCATGCGTGACTATTGTGCCCTATTTGATTTTTTCGGGTGGAATGCCCGTATGACAGTAGTCTTGTTCGATAAGTAAAGAGAGAGAGACTTTTGGATTGTAAAATCCCTGAAATGGATACAAGATCCTTATTGATTGAAGTCTCAAAATCCCTTTTACACACAAATTTTTGCATTCATTTTAGAGCATTCAAAATATCCCATCATGCATATCAATTTAAAGCATGTCATAGAAATAATCAACTTGTCATGGAGATCAATTCTAGGTCATTCAAAATGTACTTCCCAATCAATTCTCCTAGTCCAAAAATGCATGTTTCGTCATAAATAAGACATGGATTGCATGTTAAGCAAAGTTGCACACATATTAAAAAATATATATGTACAACCAATCATCTCAAGTAATTAATAAAGGAGCATAAATATTATCATAAGCACAATGCAATGCCAATTTGCTCTCTTTGCTTGAGCTACCCATATGGGATCAATCAAAACAAGTCAAGAGGGGATATGAGTCCCTATATACTTACCAAGTCCATTGGACCTAGTTAAGCCTATGGGTGAACTTTTAGCACAATGGCATGTGAGTTCATCTTTTCTAATCCACTTAGGTGGCCCATTGTCATTCCTGGTGGTCAAGATCATCATATTACTCCTAGGATCATTGACACTAGATTTCCTAGGCAAATGCATATTGACTCTAGCTCTTTTTCTTTCAATCATGCTCTTAGTTCTACACATGTTAATGTACTTAAAGCAATTTGGTCTAATATGACCATCAACACCACAAAAATGACATGAAGGAATAAAATGAGTGGTCATACCATTCCTTTGTGAGGACAAAGGTGTTTTCCCATGTCTTTGAGCGTTCCTTTGGTGTGGTATGGGTTCTCTTCTCCTTTTTTGTTGAGTTGGATAAGACTGCTTCCTTGGTTGAACTTGCATTAAATGCTTCTTGGCTTGATGGCATTCTAGTTGAGGAAGACTTGCTTGATGTGCTCTCAATGGTTGAGCTTGAGCTTGACTCCTTGGTGCCATCTTGACTTGGAAATTCTTAGAGCACTCTCCTAATTCATTTTTCTTCCTAGGATGAAGTGGTGGAAGGGGCTCTTTGAAGTCCATGCTCTTGACAAATACCATCTTGTTGGTAGTTGAGGTCTCCTTGCCATCTTCAAACTCTAGACCTCTCTTGTCACTTGGCTTTTTGTCAACTCCCAACACGTGGTCAATATTCTTTATACTTGAAGTCATCTTAGCAATAATTTCTCTTGATTCTTCAAGCTCTTTTTCCCTCAAGGATTCATTTCTCTTAGCTATCTTCACTTCTTTATTCAAGTGAATCATCTCGGTTGATAGCTTAAGGTTCTCTTCCTTTAATCTTAGAACCTCTTTCTATATCTTTAAGATGAACCCTTGAAGATCCATACTCTCTACACTTCCATTTGTATAGTAAGATAAAGAGCTCTCAATGCTTGAGTCACCATTAGTTTCACTTGTTGCCATATTGGCATCATCAACACAAGCAGCTTCATTGATCAATCTTTTATTTACTTTTTCACCATATCCTTCTTCAAGGTCACAAACTAAGGCCTTGTGCCTTTTTCTACAACTTCCATATAGGAGGCTCCAAAAGCCATGTAGTTAAGAACATGTTTCTCATCACTTGAGGAATCTTATTTACTTCCAATATCTCTTCATGAGGTGGCCACCACCTTTCCTTTCTTCCTCTTCAAATTAGTACATTTGGAAGAAATGTGACCAATCCCGTTACACTCATGGCATTGAATGTCTTTTCTTTTAGGCTTCACTTGTCTTGACTCAATCTTCTTCTTCGAGTCTTTCTTATGAAGATTCATAAATTTCTTGAATCTCTTCACCATTAGAGCCATGTTTTCATCTGAGTCTTTATCCTCCTTCACAATCTTGGAGGTCTTCAATGCTATGCCTTTTTGCTTCCTCGGTGATATGGATCTAGGACTCCATCTAAATTCATAGGCCAATGGCTTTCCAATCACTTTGGTTTCCACATGTGCCTTTTTTAGGATATTCCAAGCTTCTTGTGCATTTTTGGTGATTTGGATGAGTTTGTAGTGGTTCTTATCCATTGCACTAAGAAGGGCACTCATTGCCTCATTGTTCCACTTTGACGCTTCAAGCTCTTGGGAACTCTATTGAGACTTAGGCTTAGGCACACTACTTCCATCTTCCATTTTCATGATTGGTGGTGTGTATCCATCTGTTGGAAAAGTTCAATTCATTCATGTTGTGTTGTTTATTTTATAACTTGTGCATATATTTAACATTCAAGATTGCCAGATGTAATCTCTAACTGTGTATATGAGTGTCATATACAGATGGATACAGTAAGAGACGTGTAATCTAAAGAGTCCATAGATAGCAAATAAAGCTGGGTACTTTATTTGTGGTTAATCTATAGCTGCGGTCCATTCCGTAATGTACGATGATTCTATCTTGAATTATTCATATGATATATGGGAATTGAGGCACCTTGTATGATATGATCATATAGGACTGGGCCATGATCTATATGAATCTCTCACCAAGATCCGTTTACCGATGAGATTCATATATATCAACTAACGATGGCTATATGTGGGTGATCTTAATCTTGAGTGTCGTATCGACTCCTTCATGTTAGATCGTGGTATTTGATATACCGTAGGTGAGGTCGGATGCTGTTCCTGATCAATATGCTCCGTATGTTGGGATTACGGTTTGGCTTGTGGCTGGAAAGGTTTGTACACAATAGTGGAATCCACTCCTTCTTGTGAGAAGTGGACGGTAGTTCTCTTAAGGGTTGATTCGGGGCTTGGACAATATAAGCGCTCTCCTAATTCCGTAAGGAAATAGGATTTATTGTTCTTTATAGAATCAACGGTACTTAAAGGTTTTATGTAATTTGAGGGGTATAATGGACATTATGACCTAGCTCTAATTATGAACTACTGTGAAGGATCACACCATGTGTAATAGCTATATCGATGGACACCGAGTTGTATCAATCTGTGTAAAAGCGTCTACAATTGAGAGAATGCAGCTTCGGGTTTTTAGTGGAATAACACCTGAGTTAATAATCAAGGAATATTAATTAAAGAGTTTAATTAATGATTTCGAGGATTATTGAAGCTCAAAATACTGTGGGTCCGTTAGGTCCTCTTGCTAGCCCGATCGATTTAGGTAACAAGGGTCACGGTTAATTAATTGGATTGTCCAATTAATTGTGTTACGAAAGTGACACGTGTTTATGCGGGAATTAATTGAATAATGAGATTATTTAATAAATGAATGTTAATAGTTAAATTAATTAAATAATTTGATTATTTAATTATATTGATAATTATTAATTATTAATTAACTATTAATTGGAGGGGGTTAGTTGATATATGGATTTAGGTGAAGATAAAATAATAGGATTATTTTATTTTACTAAATCATTTATCTAAGTATTTGAATTTAAGTTTAAATTTAAAATACTTATTATCACTTTTAAAATATTAGATATATTTGAAAAGGATAATTAAAATATATATATCAATTATAACACAAGAGATTGTATTGGATGCAAATTGGTGTGTACACATAAGTGTTTGTATATGATACAAATATATTTATATATATAATAATAAAAATTAGAATTTGTATATGATACAAATTGCATGTGCATCAGTTGACTTGCACGCAATTTGTATATGCACAAATGAGATATATATAACACATGATGAGAATGGCAGAGAGGCATATTTCTATTAAAAAAAAAATCTTGCTCTGTTATCAAATCAGAGCGCGTGAAGATATATGTATATTTTTGTGAGCAGATGCGTGAAGATATATGTATATTTTCGTGAGCAGTGTAATATATATAGATATATTTGTAAGCAAGCAGCATAATAGATATATATATATATATATATATATATATATATATATATATATATATATTGGTAAGCAAGCAGCATGACATATATATATATATTTTTTGAACCACATCTGTCTTTTTTTTTTATTGCATGAGATGCAATTCATGTGTGCATGAAATCAATAAACCAAATTGAGGAGAAAGAGTTTCTTCAATTATTTCTCTACATCCTCCATTCAAGTTCCTGAGACCGTGACACTCCCACACGTAGTTACCAAATCCGGGAGATAGCGAGGAAGATCGAGTGGTTCAGATAGGAGCACGCAGTATTTCATACAGGAGCACATCGTAAAGTGAAAGAGCCTCCAAACGTTGGTATGTTCTTCTGATTTTTGTTGATTACAATTTCCTGTATATACATATTGTATGTATTATTACCGTAAAATAACTATGATCCAAAGTTCACTAGTCCCAGATACAGATATGATCTGTATTAAAAAAATTAATCTGATACCAACTGAAAATTCCCTTTAGAATGTGTCTCTAAACCTAGAGGGGGAGTGAATAGGTTTTAATCGAATCAATCACCGATTTTTCCATTAATCAATATTAACACAAATTACCCCGAATAAACAAGCATTCAATAAAAACAATTATGCTTAAAACAATAACAACACACAATATTTACGTGGAAATCCTTAATAGTGATTCTTGATCAACATGCTTGTACACTAACCAATTAGTCATAACATTTAACCTCAAAGAAGAGTCAAACACAACCAAAGTGAATATGATAAAATATTCAAACATGCAAGTAATGCTAGGCAACACTAAATGCTTATCTAGGAATTTAAGAATGTCACTAAGTACAATTCCTAGATATCAATGTCTAAATGAATGTTCATAAAGACTTAACTAGATATAGCTATGCAACATTATATCCTAGTTATCAAACAAAGTCATTTCAACATATGTTGTCATTAAGCATGGCATGGTCATTAAATGCAATCATCAAAATGCAATCAATATGACCTAATTTGCTAGAGGCAACAATGACCTAAATGCTAGCTATCATAAAAGCCATATCAACACAAGTTGTCATTAATTATGGCAAGGACTATAATGCAATCAAAAAATGCAATCAATGAGTCCTAATCAATAATGTCTAAATGCAAAGCATAAAGACTTAGCAAGAAGGGTAAATAAGTCCTAAATTCAAGCTATCAACAAACAAACCCAATCATGTTATCAAGACTCAAAAATATATGCAATAAACTAGAGTCTAGGTAAAATTTAATCATGCAATAAACACTTAATCTAGAGTAAGAAGAACAATAAAAGATGTTCAACGAAGTTCTTACTTACCTAGTCATGAATCCAAGAACACCCATGCTCATATGATGAAGAATGATGCAAGATGGAGATGGGTTTTGGGTTTGGAGAGTTAAGGAACCACTCTTGGAGCTTCTCTCTAAAAAAAATACTTTCTCACACTAAAAAATGGTTTGGAAGCTCTAAAAAATGAGTGAGGAAGAAGATGACATATAAATATGCCTAGAATTTTACTCAGTGCTCTGTTGAGCTGCTCTGGTTGACAAGCGTTATACCATCACACATCTACTGTCAAAGAGGTGCAGGTGAGGGCGCTTGTGGACTGTCGCAACCGCAAGAGCACAACAGCCTGAGATTCCAGTGACCTAAAACGGGACCAAACGACATCCAAACCTTTCGTATAATAAACCGTCGGTAAGGTATGGAAGTATAATTTCTACTCCAATTTACAAAATATGATTTGGATGTCTGTACAAATGGTTATGGTCATTTAACTGACCAAAGGTTAGAAACGGATAACAATAGAGATGCCCTGTTTTTGTGGTCACTTTGGAGATTTTAAAACCTATCCAAAAGGTCATGAAATATTACGAATAATATACCATTGGAAAGGTATAGGTGTCTAGTTTGTACAGAAGTTTTCAAAACTCTTTTTGAATTATTGTATAAAAAGATATGGTCACAAGACCATACAAATGTCAGTTTTGAAAAACATTTAAATCATTGAAATACACTCGTGGAAGAGACCTTCTCAAATGGTCACTTAACACGCTAAGACAAGCACACCAACGTGCAAGTGTGGGCACAACACAAGCACACCACACGAAACCACACTTAAATCTAGAAATGAAGTGCAAGTGATATACCTTAGAAGCTTGAGCTTGGTCACGAACAAAGCCGGCCTAAACTACCCTTACATTTTAATCTCCAAATGTGGTTAGTCAATCGAAATAAGCCAATAAAAAATTGAGAAACTAATAACATCTATTCGGAATGGATAGGACCCCATCTTGCCTTCCCATACGGCATAGTTCACCCTATTAAGCAAAGGGGATCTTGTGCTTGAGGCTCCCTCATGTCCACTTTCGTTCTTACTCATAGTGTTTGGGGATTATGAATGAGATGCAAATGTAATGCAACAAACAAATTTGTAAAAATACAAGATACATACAACAAGAGCTTGGATAACCTAATTATGTCTAGGAACCCCCTCTGATACTAATTGAAAATTAACTTAAATGTGTGTCTAAATAACCTAGAGGGGGTGAATAGGTTTTAACAAAATTAATCGCCATTCTTTTCGGTTAATCAATATTAATCACAAAGAATCACCCCAAAATAAATATACAACAAATTCAAATAAAATTCGGATTTTAAATGACACTTGAATTTACGTGGAAAACCTTAGACAAGGTATAAACCACGGGATTAGCTAATGCTAGCCAATCGAGCCCTCAAATACATTATTTGCAAAATGATTACAACATAGTTTGACTACATCACACTTATATGGTTACTAATCCACTTTTGCTACCTGTAGGCCTTTAATAGTGATTTTAGGCTCTTACTTGTATACTACCCATGGTACATACAAGACTTAACTCATAAGAGAACAGATAAGCAACCTATTGTGAATATGAAAATATTCAAAATGCACAAATGCTAGGTTAACACATTTAATACTTATATAATTATGAATGAATTATTCAAACAATCCTAGATATCATGTTGCTATATGACATACTTATAACTTAGCTATAAGAATTAAAAGCACACCTAGATGCAATAGCTATCACAATACAACAACCCAACAATCAACATGAAAGTCTCAACCTATAATTAAAATCTTAGTCTAGATGCAAACAAGTCATGAAAGAGATTTCTTGTTAAGTATGTAAGTTCCTCAGTTTTTGATTGGCTCATTTCGTTGACAACCACATTTGGGGATTATTGTGTAAGGGTAGTTTAGGCCATCATTGCTTAAGACCCAACTCAAGCTTCAAAAGGTAAATTACTTGCTTAACCTTGTTTGAAGAGTTTTATTGCACACACACTCTCATGCATGTTTTTTATCATCTTGCATTAATGCTTAATTGTCGTAATTGTGTGCCTTTTTGCCACAACTCTTGCTTGGGTGTTTGATGCATTTTGTTTGCCCTTAGAAGAGGATTTTCCACTTAACCGTGGCTGGGACCGCTCGCTGTGCATTACCTACGCCGCGGTCTGCACAGCGGTGTTTACCAAATGCTGCACGTTGTGGCCACCGCGGCCTGTGCATGTTGCATGCACCGCGGTCTCCCAAGCGATGTTTCACAGGCGTTGTATGCTGTCGAGACAGCGGTCTGTACACCTGCATGCACAACGACCTACAGAGCGATGTTGTCCAGGCGATGCACCGCTCTCTGTGCCGTGGTCTGGACATTTGCCTTGGCCTAGGCACGTATAGCGATCATGACGGGAATTAGTTGCCCTTTGTCCAAAATGATGTCTTTTTTTATAGGGCACATTATATATATGTTCTATTCTCTTCTTTTTGGCTTTGGGAGTCCAAGAAGCCATTTTTGTTGTTCAAGACTTTCTTTGAGAGAGAAATTGACTCCAAGAGAGAGAGCTCCCAAGAACTCATTTTGACTCAACCAAACTCCAATCCACGAGAATCTAGCATTTTCTTGCATCTTCCAAGCTTGATTTCTCTTGTTGGTCTTTGACTAGGTAATCTCTACATGCCCTAAAATCTCTTGTTTCATTTTTATGACATGTATGCCTAGGTTTAGCAATTATTGTTCATTAAATGTATGTTATTGAGTTTAATTGCATTTATAACATGCTTGGGTTGCTGTTTGTTGGTTGAGAATTATATTTTGCGATAGCTAGGATTTGTGATCATTTTGCCATTCTGGCTAAATCTTTATGCTTTGCATTTAGATATTGTTTAGGACTCATTGATTGCATTTTGTGATTGCATTATAGTGCTTGCCATGCTTAATGATAACTTATGTTAAAATGGCTTTGTTTCATAAATAGGATATATTGGTGCATAACTATATCTAGTTAAGTCTTGATGAACATTCATTTAGACATTGATATCTAGGAATTGTACTTAGTGACATTCTTAAATTCCTAGATAAGCATTTAGTGTTGCCTAGCATTACTTGCTTGTTTGAATATTTTATCATATTCACTTAATTTGTGTTTGACTCTTCATTGAGATTAAGTCTTGTGACTAAATGGTTAGTGCACAAGCAAATAGATCAAGAATCATTATTAAGGCTCGTTGGGTAGAGTGAAAGGGTTAGTAACTGGAGGGTGTGACGGGAGGTCAACCTATATTGTAAACTTTCATTCAATAGTGGATTTGAGGATCTAGTGTGGTGCACATATCAGCCCGTGGTTTTTCCCATCTGGAGGGTTTCCACGTAAATTTTGTGTGTTGTTATTTTTTTAAGCATAATTGATTTTATTGAATGCTTGTATATTCGTGGTAATTTGTGTTAATATTGATTAATCAAAAAATCGGTAATTGATTTGATTAAAACTTATTCACCCCCCCTCCCCTCTCTAGGTTATAGCCACGCATATTTTTAGGGAATTTTCAATTAGTATCAGAGCAGGTGCCTTGATATACTTAGGTGATCCGTGCTCTATGGGTGTCTTGCTTGTGCATTCTTGTTGTGTGCATCTTGTGTGGTGCATTACAGTTGCATCTCATTCATTTAACCCAAACACTATGAGTGAGCTTGGGATGAGCAAAGAGGGAGCATCAAGTATAAGACCACCTTTGCTTAAAGGTGATCATTATTCCTCATGGAAAGGCAAGATAGAGTCTTATATTTGCCAAATAGATGACTGTGCATGGATGGCAATTGAAGATGGGTAAAATCTTTTGAAGATGACCAATGATGATGGAGATGAAATTCTCAAGCCTAAGTCTCATTTGAACAAACAAGAATTCGAAGCTTCCAAGTGGAACAACAAGGCTACGCATTCAATATTGTCTGCCATAGGTCACAATCAATACAAGTTGGTTCAAAATACTAGGCATGCAAGGGAGGCTTGGGAGATTCTACAAACGGCTCATGAAGGAACCGAAGTGGTCAAGGACTCTAAGCTTCAAGTCCTTCAAATACAATTTGAGACAATTCAGATGGAAGAGGACGAGTGCTTTAATAACTTCCAAATGAAGTTGATAGACATCGTAAATCAAAGCCATCAACTAGGTGACCCATATTTGGATAGAAGGATCAAGCAAAAGATCATGAGGTCACTCCCCAAGAGATTTGAGTCCAAGGTGACAGCACTGGAAGAAAATAGCAACTACAAGACTATGAAGCCAAGAGAAGTAATTGGAAGGCTTCGAGCCTATGGGACTAGGTGGACTTCTACACCAATATCTCCTAAGAAACAAAAGAACATAGCCTTGAAGACATCCAAAGTAGAGATGAAGGACAATGACTCAGATGAGAAGATGGCTCTTTTTTTTTGGGTAAATAATTAGTATCATAGAAAGAAGGAAGGAATGTACAAATACAAGGGGCATACCCCAGGAAGAAAGGGACACAAAGCCCAGAAACAACGTTCAAACAACAAACTCTCTAATAAGAGCTAAACCAAAGGCTTTACAAAGAGCACTGAGTACAACACAAGCCCACACCACCTAGGGATAACTAGAGATGAGAGGCTAATTCTTCAACTTGATTGAAGAGAGCCGGTAATGAATAGTATCTGTAATGATCAGGGTAACCTCTCGACTAGACTTTCGAGAGCTTTTAAGAATACGACAATTTAGCTCTCTCCAAATAAAATAGACGGCAGCTGCAAGATAAAGTTTTTTTGTCACGACGGAGGGGGAGCTCCCCTTCCAATGAATGGACACCCAATCAATAAGATTATTCCAGCTAAGATGAATCCCAAGACAACCACATTTATTCAAAAGTTGTGTCCATATGGCTTTGCTATAAAAACACTCAAAGAAAAGGTGAGTATGAGTCTCGACTTGAGAGTTACAAAGGACACACGTAGTAACAACTTGAGGGTCGTAGCGCTGAACACGATCCAAGGTAGAAAGCCTACCTTTAATAGCCAACCAAAGGATGAAACCCATCCTCGGGATATTCTGCGGGAACCACACAATTTTAAACCAAGAAACCAAAGGATGAGGGGTTCTAGGAGACTCCATAGCAGACACAACTGAATAAATGCCATTAGAAGAAGGAAGCCACAGAATTCTATCATCCAAAGTTAAGTTTGGGTTGTAAAAAGGCATACGACTTCGAATTTCAGCAAGGTCAATGGACATAGCAGCAGGCCATCTCCAATTATCATCAAGAACAATGGCATTAACCTTAGCATTGATAGAGAGTCCAGAACCATAAATAACACGGGAGCTCCATTTCGATCGAATAGGGCCATCCAGATGCCAATTATCAAACCATAAGGAAGTTTTCAAGCCATTACCAATGATGTGCTAAATTAAAGGACGGGCAAAAGGCCTAAAGAAGAAGTTTACTCATATTCCAAGAACAGATATGAGGAGACTTCACCTCCTACAAATTGGTACCTTTGAGGAGATAGGCTTTGATCCAAGAAGTCCAAAAGATTACTAGTGCCATAAACCAGAATCCATATATGTCTAATCATAAGTGCTTTGTTCCATAAAGAGAGGTCCTTGATTCCAAGACCACCCTTTTTCTTTGGAACACAAATATCAGACCAAGCAATCTTAGAGCCTTTACTGTTCACCTCAACCCCATTCCATAAAAAACTTCGGAATTTCTGTTCAATGCTCTTCAAGATTCTCTTTGGAAGATAAAGGTGAGATGCCCAAAAGACTTGAATTACTTAAAGAAGAAGAAGTTTATGAAACTTCACAAGAATGACTCAAAGAAGAAGATTGAACCAAGGTAGGTGAAGCCTATAAGAAAAGGCATTCAATGCTATGAGTGTAGTGGGTTCAGTCATAAAGCCACCGAGTGTACTAATTTGAATAAAAAGAAGAAAGGAAAACCGGTGGCTGCCTCATCAAGTAAGAGTAGAAGTGAAGAAGATTCCTCAAGTGATGAAGAGGTTATTCTTAACTACTAGACTTTTGGAGCCTCCTTTGTGGAAGATGTAGAAAAAGGCAACAAAGCCTTAAGTAGTGACCTTGAAAATGGAGTATATGAAAAAGTAGCTAAGAGAGTGATAAGTGAAGCTACTAATGTTGATGATGCCATCATGGCAACAGGTGACACTAGTGATGACTCTAGTGATAAGAGTTTCTCATCTCACTCTACAAATGGAAATGTAGAGAGTATGAACCTTAAAGGGTTCATTGAGCATTTTCAAAGCTTAAGGTTGAATATGAAGAAAGACGTTCAAAAGATAAAGGAAGAGAACCTCAAGCTATCAACCGAAGTGACTCACTTAAGTGAGAAAGTGAAGAATGGAAGAAAGGTGGAAAAAAGCTTGAAGGAGGAGCTTAGAAAGCTAGAGATTTGATTGCTAAGATGACTTCAAGTACGAAAAAGCTTGACCATATGTTGGGAGTTGGCAAGAAGCCAAGTGACAAGAAAGGTCTAGGGTTTGAAGATGACACGGAGACTTTAACTCCTAGCAAGACGATATTTGTCAAGAGCATGGACTTTAAAAAACCTCTTCCTCCCCTTCATCCTAAGAAGAAAATTGAACTAAAAGAGTGTTCTAGAAATGACCAAGTCAAGATGGCACCAAGAAATCAAGCTCAACCTCAAGCAACTATCCCTCACACTAAAAGCCATCAAGCCAATAAGCATTTCCTGCATGCTCAACAAAGGAGAAGAGAATCAATACCACACCAAAGGAAAGCTCAAAGACATGAGAAAGCACATTTGTCCTCACAAAACCCCCTCATTTTATTCCTTTATGTCATTTTTGTGGTGTTGATGGTCATATTAGACCAAATTGCTTTAAGTACATTAACATGTGTAGAACTAATAGCATGATTGAAAGAAAAAGAGTCAGAGCCAATATGCACGTGCCTAGAAAAGCTAGTGTTAATGTAACTAGGAGTAATATGATGATCTTGACCACTAGGATTGACAATGAGATACCTAAGTGGATTAAAAAAGATGAACTCACATACCATTGTGCTAAGGGTTCACCCATGGGCTCAACTAGGTCCAATGGACGTAGTAAGTCTATAGGGACTCATATCCCGTCTTGACTAGTTTTGATTTACCCCATATGGGGAGCTCAAGCAAAGAGAGCAAATTGGCATTGCAATGTGTTCATTGATAATATTTATGTTTCTTTATTTATTGCTTGAGATGATTGGGTGTACATTGCTTTTAATAAGTGTGCAAGCTTGCTCTACATGCAATCCATGTCTTATTTATGACCAAACATGCATTTTTTGACTAGAAGAATTGATTGGGAAGTACATTTTGAATGACCTAGAATTGATCTCCATGACATGTTGATTATTTCTATGACATGCTTTAAATTGATATGCATGATGTGATTTTTTGAATTCTTTAAAATGAATGCAAAATTTGTGTGTGAAAGCAATTATGAGACTTCAATCAATAAGGATCTTATATCCAATTCAAGGATTTTACAACCCAAAAATCTCTCACTCTTTACTTGTCAAACAAGGCTACTATCATACGGGCATTCCACCCGAAAAAATTGAAAAGGGCACAATAGTCGCTCATGTCTTATTTTGCTCGTAAAGTTTGATATAGTTGTTCATAAAATGAATTTATTTTACAGTCTATATCTTGCTTACACCATGACAAAGGGTGAAATTGGTTTAAATTCTCATGGAAACCCTTGTCATTTTGCTTAGCCAAATACCATGTTTTGATCTTGAGTGCAACTTGTCTTGTATGCAAAGCATTCGTTCACACATTTTTTTATATAATAAAACTCCTTGATTCTCTCTTCTTAGTTAAGTTGCATAAATGTGGTTATATGATTATGCATATGTCTTGTGCCATAAGCTCTCATTGCTAATGCCATCTTAAGGGGATACTCTTTTGTCTATCTCATGACAAAAATGGGGAGTAGTGTGGATTTAGGGGGAGTTGAGAGTGACATGATTTAAAAGGGAGTTGAGAGTTGCATATGAGGGTAGTTTGACTCATTAAGGGGGAGTTAACTTATTTAGGGGGAGCATTTGCATTTGCATTGTTGATACATGTTACTTGTTTCTATTGTATGTAAATTGCTCTTGTTTTTATGTCTTTGATCACCTCACATACACTTGTCTTGGAAAATGTAGTTATTTTGTTTTGTAGGGATGTTGATTCTACAAGAGATGGATGACTTGAAGATCTAGTTTATTAGGCATCTCTTTGTGATGTAGAAAAACTTTGTTGACCCCTGTGTTTTGTTTTGTTTTTTGGTGAGGATGAATGTGAGTGGTGGTTTTGTCATGAAATAGCCAAATGGGGAGATTGTAAGTTCCTCAGTTTTTGATTGGCTCATTTCGTTGACAACCACATTTGGGGAGTATTGTGTAAGGGTAGTTTAGGCCATCATTGCTCAAGACCCAGCTCAAACTTCAAAAGGTAAATCACTTGATTAACCTTGTTTGAAGAGTTTTAGTGCACACATACACTCTCATGCATGTTTTTGATCATCTTGTATGAATGATTAATTATCGTAATTGTGTGCCTTTTTGCCATAACTCTTGCTTGGATGTTTGATGCATTTTGTTTGCCCTTAGAAGAGGATTTTCCTCTTAACCACGACTGGGATCGCCCCTTGTGCTTTGCCTACGCTGCAGTATGCACAGGGATGTTTACCAGAGGCTGAACATTATGACCACTGTGGCATGTGCATGTTGAATGCACCGCGGTCTCCCAAGCGGTGTTTCACAGGAGTTGCAGAATGTCGAGACCGCGGTCTATGCACCTGCATGCATAGCGGCCTACAAAGCGGCGCTATCCAGGCGATGCACTGCTCTCTGTGCCGTGGTCTGGATACTTGCCTTGGCTGCGGCACGCACAGAGGTCATGACGGGAATCAGTTGCCTTTTGTCCAAAATGATGCCATTTCATGTAGGGCACATTATATATATGTTCTAATCTCTTCTATTTGGCTTTGGGAGTCCAAGAAGCCATTTTTGTTGTTCAAGACTTTCTTTGAGAGAGAAATTGACTCCAAGAGAGGGAGAGCTCCCAAGAACTCATTTTGACTCAACCAAACTCCAATCCATAAGAATCTAGCATTTTCTTGCATCTTCCAAGCATGATTTCTCTTGTTGGTTTTTGACTAGGTAATCTCTACATGCCCTAAAATCACTTGTTTCATTTTTATGACATGTATGCCTAGGTTTAGCAATTATTGTTCATTAAATGTATGTTATTGAGTTTAATTGCATTTATAACATGCTTGAATTGTTGTTTGTTGGTTGAGATTTATATTTTGCGATAGCTAGGGTTTGTGACCATTTTTCCCTTCTAGCTATATCTCTGTGCTTTGCATTTAGATATTGTTTAGGACTCATTGATTGCATTTTGTGATTGCATTATTGTCCTTGCCATGCTTAATGACAACTTATGTTGAAATGACTTTTTTTGATAACTAGGATATATTGCTGCATAACTATATCTAGTTAAGTCTTTATGAACATTCATTTAGACATTGATATCTACTAATTGTACTTAGTGACATTCTTAAATTCCTAGATAAGCATTTAGTGTTGCCTAGCATTACTTGCATGTTTGAATATTTTATCTTATTCACTTAGGTTGTGTTTGACTCTTCATGAAGCAGAGTCCCTCATCAAGAAGAATGTTGTTTGCTGGTTCGGTATTTCTGTGGCTATTATCACTGATTTGGGCAAGCAGTTTGACAATGCACGACTCAGAGACATTTGTAAGAACCTGGGAATCGAGCTCTGCTTCGCATTAGCAATACACTGTCAAACCAACAGACTAATCAAAGCAATGAACAAAACTATCAAAAAGCTCCTAAAGAATAAACTCCAATAGAAAAAGGGTAAATGGGCAGAGGAACTCCTTGATGTGATACGGGCTTACCAAACCATGATGGAGAACACTACTAGAGAAACCCCTACTTGTTAAATTTTAGGGTAAAAACGGTCCTACCAATCGAGCACAAGCTGACATCCTTTAGCGTTCAACACTTTGAACCAGAGAGCATTAAGACCAAATTGAGAGACGACATGGACCTCCTAGAAGAGAAACAAAACAGAACAGAGCAGTAGATAGGGTAACAGTCTACCAGAGTAGGATTGTCCCGTACTTTAACATGAAGGTCATAATCAGAAAATTTTAAAGAATAACATCTAGTTGTCAGAAAAGTCACCTAGAATACTCGAAAGAGGTCCAACGGGGGACAAGCCCCGAATTGGGAATGACCCTACCTGATTAAAATGGTAGTTCACAATGAGGGCCTATAAACTGGAAAACATGAAGGGCCACTCTATTGATCGTACCTAGAACATGGATCACCTTAAATGGTTCTACCCTTAAAGATTGCAGAAGCGGGATTAATCACCAATCGGTATCTTTTTGAAATTGTATCGCCTTAAGCCAGATTTGTATCGACCAAAATTTATCAATAAAGAAGTTTTCTTTCGTCTCCTACAAATTCTACCTATCTGATAGTTCACCTATGATCGCCTTGATAATTCGCCTATCATCGCTTTGGTAAGTTTGCCTATGATCGCCTTGAAACCAGAAGAGCCACGTGGCACTCCTGATGCCTTGAACATGACCCACCGCTCTCCAAAAAGAGTCTGGTTCACAAATGGCCTTAGTTGCTATAATCACCAGTTTGAGTCTAATTTTTTATTTCATTTTGAGTCAAATTTTTTTTGGTTGTTGAGTCATACTTGTCAAATATAGTCGCATGACCAAAATTTTCAAGCTTCAAGTAGCTTGGGTGTGATGCCTTGAGTGTGTGCTTGTGCAAGAGTTTATTTATGCATAATGTGCTCGATTGAGCATCTTGTTGTCGCTCTAGGGTCTCACTTGCACTTCAAGGGCTTGTCCCATCCGTTTGTGCTCAAGTTGAGGGGACTCGGTGCTAAAGCACCTTGTTCTAATAGTGGACACCTAATGAGTTCACAAACACAAGGCTTAATAAGCGCATTTAAGTGTTATCATTGTTTCGTCTTAAACACTTTATCTCGTCACACGCATCATTTGGCATAGGACAGTACATTGCATTATATTCGTGGATTACTTGATGGATACTTACATTCCCTTAATAGATGAAATGGTGGAAATGATTTTTGGCAATGTGTGTGCTTAACTACTCAAATTAGCCTAAACACATTCCATGTCCCTATTTGTGTGCTTCCAAGCCAATTTTGAGACAAACACTCACCTTTCTTTTGGAACAACATTACACCATACAGCTAAACCTAAACACATGCCAACCCTTGTTGCCAATCTTGTTAGGATGTGTTGTGTTGTGGTGAAATGTGGAGAAGCTCTAAATATGAAAATTTAGTGTGTATTTAGGCTATATATGTAAATGTGCAAGGCAAAAGGCTAAAAAATGTATAAGTACGAAAACGTGCACTTATGAGCTTAAAGTGTAACAAAAATAAAAAAGAGAAGAAAAGAAAAAAAAAAGAACAAAGGAATAAGATTCTTGTATGTAATTGTAAAGTACTCACTAGTAGAGTACTCATGTATAGCACAAATGTATTGAAAAGTCAAGCCTAATCACTAGTGCCACGAGTGATGTGAATAGAGCTTAAGTATTGGGTGTATCATGTAGTGTCTTAGCATGATTGGTGATTTTTGAATTCCATTTCCTATTCTTTGTTCAATATATTTCACCCAATGGCCCCATTACAACCACAGGGAAAACCTAAATGATCTACAATGAAATCTAGATTGAGAATGTTTGTTGAAACATGATCTTCCAAGTCCATGGCATTTGATTCATTTCCTAGTAGTTCACCAAAATAGTAACGTTTCATTTCTTATTGTATACAAGTATTTGATTCTTATGCATAACTCTATCCTTGCATACTTTACGTGAGTGTGAACTTAGGACTCTGAGAGGAAAGAAAAGAGAATGTCCACGTGAGGTTTAGAGTCAAAGCAAAATTATGCTCGAGGTAAAAGAGTGAGTAGTTCTCGACATGAGAGCACTCTAGGAGTGGAATTCATGTTGTCCGAGTGTCCCATGAGTTCCTTCAAGTTGCTTGAGAATGTTTTGCATGTGTATACTCTCTTTATCCACACCTCTTTGCATCTCAACACCAGTTGAAAATGTGGCTTTTGAGTTATTGATGTTTAAATTTCTTTTGTTTTAATCGAGTCTTCGTGTTGTCTACTTGTTTGTTTTTGTTGCTATTTTCTCTTGATTTTGCTTGAGAACGAGCAAAAGGATAGGTTTACTAGATTTCGAGTCCCCCTTCATATGCTTATTGCTCAATTCTTAAGTAAAATCAAGTGATTAATGGCTCGATTAATTGTATTTGTAGGATTTTGTATTAGGGCATCATATGGGAGTTATGAGTGAAGATTAGTACCCAAAAAAGCTGAAAATTGGAAACTTGGACAAAATGACACAATATGTCGCTGTCATGATTTCCTTCATGGGAGACTGCAACACACCACGCGACAGCAACATTTGTAAAGTGTCGCTTGTGATGTCGTCATGAATGGCCGTGACATGTTGTCATGGACAACCACGAAATGTCGTCATGGACAACCGCAACATACAGGGAAGCGACAGTCCGCCATCACATGTTTCTAGGTTGATTTAAAATAGGTCAGAAATCAACCAAGAAACGCGCGTTGGCGGACTTTCGCTTCCCTGTATGTCGCGGTTGTCCATGACGACATGTCACAGTCGTCCATGACGACATGTCACGGTCTTACATGATGACATGTCGCGGTCTTTCATGATGACATCACAAGCGACACTTTAGAAAGTTGTTGTCGCTTGGTGTGTCACGGTTCCCATGACAGAAATCATGACAGCGACATATTGTGTTATTTTGTCCAAGTTTCCAATTTCTAGCTCTTTTGGGTACCAATCTTTACTCATAACTCCCATATGATGCCCCTAATATAAAATCCTACAAATACACTTAATAGAGCCATTAAAAACTTGATTTTACTAAAGATTTGAGCAATAAGCATAGGAAGGGGGACTCGAAATCTACTGTTATCATGGCTCGATCAACACCCCCAAACCTAGCCTTTTGCTCGTCCTCGACCAAAATCAAGAGAAAACACCAACAAAAACAAACAAGCAAACAACACAAAGACTCGATAAAAACAAAAGAAATTTAAACAACAATAACTCAAAAGCCACATTTTCAACTGGTGATGAGATGCAAAGAGGTGTGGATAAGGAGAGTAGACTATAGAGAAAAATAAAACCCACGCAGCGGAAGCGTAAGAAAATTTAAAATTAGGGTTTGCGTATAAATAAAAAATTTCCCTTTTAATAACAGCAGCTTTAACCCTAGATTAATTGATGTATATAAAAAGTGTCGTACCTTTTTTTTCGTGACGATTGAATTAGCGTTGAATTGAATCCACAAGATCTTCCAATCTAATCATGAACGTGAATCATATAGGAGTGTGGGCTCCCTTTCTTTAAATTGTATACCTAAGGATGGAAACAAACAAAATCTTCTTCTTTGTTAGTCACAATAATCCTTCAAGAGAAAAACCAAGAACGTCCGGTCACTTTTGAATTATCAATTAATTTAATTGAAACTCACGTGAACCTTGATTCGATGTTGTACACAAAACCCTTTTGACGCAAATGATACTAGTGTACTATTGAAAACAAAAATGTTCCCCTTTTTCTCTTCTTGGCCGAATTCACACTATCTCTATGAGTTGGTCTAATTTTGTCCAGAGTAAAAAACAATTTTTTCTCTTCTTGAAAATTGCTTAGCATGGCCGAAATTCCTCTCATAGAAAAACTTAGGCTGGCCAAAATTAACATACGTATAAATATAGGATCATAAATCCTCTCCTAAGAAGGATTTACTTGGTTGGCAAGAATCCTTTCCTTAGGTGGATTTATTTGTTAGTTAAGAATCCTTATCTAAAAGGAATTCTATTCTATTAATATATATATATATATATATGGGCTGGCCAAAATTTCATTGGATATATATTAGGATCACAAATCCTTTCCTAAGAAGGATTTACTTGGTAGTTAAGAATCCTTTCGTTAGGTAGATTTACTTGGTGGTTAAGAATCCTTTTCTAAATGAATTATATCCTACACCAAGACTCCTAATCCAACTCAATAGTGTATTTGTAACCATATGAAAGACTTCCTAATTTGATTAGATAAATAATTCCTTTTATTTATCTAATTATCAAATATAGTCTTTAATATTAATTATACTACCAACAATAGTATAATTTTAGAAGACCAACTCCTATTAGGAAAAAGATTTTGACTTTTAATTAAATAATTAATTAATCAACAAATTAATTAACTTCCAATTAATTAAATAATAAAATATAAATAATATAATTTAAGCTATTGTTAATAGCCTTGCCACCCAAAACAAGTATATAGGCCATATATTATTTTTCTTATTTTATTAAATCCATTGGACCTTAATAAAAAGTCCACATGTGAACTAGACCTATTCTTACAAAAAAAAACAAGTTCTCATGCCTTAAAACAATTCTAGATGGACCCCTAAATTGGTCCGGTAGAATATATACAGTGATCAATGAAAGTTCGTGTGGATTAGGGATCTTAGCGAGCTATCTAAGATTAAGCTCCAATAGACACAACCCAATTACAATCAACAAATGATTCACTTAGGTCCAATCTATTTAATTTTAGTTCATTCCACTAAATAACTAAAATTGAACTCTTAAATAAAGATAGAATAAGTTGATGTTACTCATTTATACCCTAGACAACCTTATTGGAGAAAGTGTATCATCGTGAAGAATACCAGTATTTACCAAGAGCTTGTAGACTGCCTATAGCTCTCGAAGTTACCATATTTACTCATATGACTACAGTTTGAACTTGAAAATTTTGACTTGTCTCAAAGCCATGTTTCAATAGATACTATTGAAAACTTAACGTTAAGATTTAATATCCAATACCTCAAAACATCCATATGATGATATTCTACTCTAATTTAATAAATGGAGCTACGATGTCCATATCTATAAATGAAGTCCTCTATCGATTAACAAATGAATACCACCAAACTATTGAGGATTGACTATGCTATATAATTGTACTCATTGATAGCTCAAATGATAACAGTTGCAACCATAAGTCCGTCATTTACCTCAGGATTGAGATAGATTCTCCGATTGTCTTCAAATGAAAACTTTTATCCATTGACGATTCTAGATAAAGTATTTCATTCTGATCATATTCAATGCACCCAGTGCACTAGTTTCTTTTTCCCAAAGACACTACACTTTGATGATTTTAGACTCATCATAACACATTTGATCCCACTCAAATGCTAGCAAAAGAATCTACAACTTTGACAAGATAAAGGCGTCCAACCTTTTATCTTAAGTTGTGAATTTTTTCAAGATAAACTAAAGAATTGTGTCTACCTTATACATTTCTAGATGTATGAACAATTCTTCTTTTCTCATAGTCTTTTGACATTATGATTATTTACTTTTGACAATTATAATAATTAAACTATAAATGCTATAAGATTTGTTATACTAGAAATAAGTTTATTAATATGAAAAAATTATCAAATACATTATTATATTCTTGCTATCGATCATAATCCTAACATAGACACATGCAAAACATTCTTAAGCAACTCGAAGGCACTCATGGGACACTCGAACAACATGAATCCCACACCTAGAGTACTCGGGAAATACTCACTCTCACACCTCGAGCATAATTCGCTTTGACTCTAAACCTCATGTGGACATTCTCTTTTCTTTCCTCTCGGAGTCCCAAGTTCACACTCATGCAAAGTATGCAAGGATATACTTATGCATGAGAATCAAATACTTGCATACAATAAGAAATGAAATGTTATTATTTCGGTTAACTAGCCTAGGAAATGAATCAAATGCCATGGACGTGGAAGATTATGTTTTAACAAATAGATTTCATAGTAGATCATTTAGGTTTTCCCTTTGGTTGTAACGGGGTCATTGGGTGAAATATGGTGAATAAAGAATAGGAAATGGAATTCAAAAATCACCAATCATGCTAAGACACTACATGATACACCCAATACTTAAGCTCTATTCACATCACTCGTGGCGCTAGTGATTAGGTTTGACTTTTTTTTACACTTGTGCTATACATGAGTACTCTACTAGTAAGTACTTTATAATTACATACAAGACTCTTATTCCCTTGTTCTCTTTTTGTCTTTTTTTTCTTCTCCTTTTTTTTACACTTTAAGCTCATAAGTGCACATTTTCGTACTTTTACATTTTTGAGTCTTTTGCCTTGCACATTTACAAATATAGCCTAAATACACGCTAACTTTTCATATTTAAAGCTTTTCCACCTTTCACCACAACACAACACATCCTAACAAGATTAACAACAAGGGTTGGCATGTGTTTAGGTTTAGCTATATGGTGTAATGTGGTTCCAAAAGAAAGGTGAGTGTTTGGTCTCAAAAATGGCTTGGAAGCACACAAATAGGGACATGGAATGTGTTTAGGCTAATTTGAGTAGTTAAGCACACACATTGCCTAAAATAATTTCCACCATTTCATCTATAAAGGGAATGCAAGTATCCATCAAGCAATCCATGAATATATTGTAATGTACTGTCCTATGGAAAATGATGTGCGTGACGAGATAAAGTGTTTAAGATGAAACAATGATAACACTCAAATGCGGTTTTTGAGCCTTGTGTTTGTGAACTCACTAGGTGTCTCCACTAATAGAACAAGTTGTTTGAGCACCGAGTCCCCTCAACTTGAGCACAAAAGGATGGGACAAGCCCATGAAGTGCAAGTGAGACCCTAGAGTGACAACAAGATGCTCAATCGAGCACGTTATGCATAAATAAACTCTCGCACAAGCACACACTCAAAGCATCACACCCAAGCTACTTGAAGCTCGAAAATTTTAGTCATGCGACTATATTTGACAAGTATGACTAAACCAAAAAAAAAAGACTCAAAATGAAATCAAAAATTTGACTCAAACCGGTGTTGACACCCCCAAACCTAAACTCAACATTGTCCTCAATGTTGACAATGAGAGCTCGGCGAGAATGGTGCCTAAACCACAACAAGCACAACATGTAAACGAAAAAGAAAACACATAAAACTTGATCAACATGGAATGTAAAAGCTCTCCAAGGCAAGTAAACATCAACCATCACACCATACAGCTCACACCCTTATTCTAAACACATATAAAATAAAACAAAAGAAATGATGCAAAAGTACCACTACGATAGAAATCAAATAATAAGAGTAATTAAAGTAAGTACGAAATATAACTGAAAGTAGTAAAACAAACAAAACAAGTCTAACTACATAAGAACAACTCAAAGCAAATAATGAGGTGGTGGTGGTGGTGGTCAAATGTGCCTCATTTTTCATTATTTTCAACCAATCTCACCCAATAGTTACGAAATAAACATAATAGCTACTTATATGGTCTCTTTTCTTTCCTCTCGGAGTCCCAAGTTCACACTCATGCAAAGTATGCAAGGATATACTTATGCATGAGAATCGAATACTTGCATACAATAAGAAATGAAATGTTATTATTTCGGTTAACTAGCCTAGGAAATGAATCAAATGCCATGGACGTGGAAGATTATGTTTTAACAAATAGATTTCATAGTAGATCATTTAGGTTTTCCTTTTGGTTGTAACGGGGTCATTGGGTGAAATATGGTGAATAAAGAATAGGAAATGGAATTCAAAAATCACCAATCATGCTAAGACACTACATGATACACCCAATACTTAAGCTCTATTCACATCACTCGTGGCGCTAGTGATTAGGTTTGACTTTTTTTTACACTTGTGCTATACATGAGTACTCTACTAGTAAGTACTTTATAATTACATACAAGACTCTTATTCCCTTGTTCTCTTTTTGTCTTTTTTTCTTCTCCTTTTTTTTACACTTTAAGCTCATAAGTGTACATTTTCGTACTTTTACATTTTTGAGTCTTTTGCCTTGCACATTTACAAATATAGCCTAAATACACGCTAACTTTTCATATTTAAAGCTTTTCCACCTTTCACCACAACACAACACATCCTAACAAGATTAACAACAAGGGTTGGCATGTGTTTAGGTTTAGCTATATGGTGTAATGTGGTTCCAAAAGAAAGGTGAGTGTTTGGTCTCAAAAATGGCTTGGAAGCACACAAATAGGGACATGGAATGTGTTTAGGCTAATTTGAGTAGTTAAGCACACACATTGCCTAAAATAATTTCCACCATTTCATCTATAAAGGGAATGCAAGTATCCATCAAGCAATCCATGAATATATTGTAATGTACTGTCCTATGGAAAATGATGTGCGTGACGAGATAAAGTGTTTAAGATGAAACAATGATAACACTCAAATGCGGTTTTTGAGCCTTGTGTTTGTGAACTCACTAGGTGTCTCCACTAATAGAACAAGTTGCTTGAGCACCGAGTCCCCTCAACTTGAGCACAAAAGGATGGGACAAGCCCATGAAGTGCAAGTGAGACCCTAGAGTGACAACAAGATGCTCAATCGAGCACGTTATGCATAAATAAACTCTCGCACAAGCACACACTCAAAGCATCACACCCAAGCTACTTGAAGCTCGAAAATTTTAGTCATGCGACTATATTTGACAAGTATGACTAAACCAAAAAAAAAAGACTCAAAATGAAATCAAAAATTTGACTCAAACCGGTGTTGACACCCCCAAACCTAAACTCAACATTGTCCTCAATGTTGACAATGAGAGCTCGGCGAGAATGGTGCCTAAACCACAACAAGCACAACATGTAAACGAAAAAGAAAACACATAAAAGCTTGATCAAAATGGAATGTAAAAGCTCTCCAAGGCAAGTAAACATCAACCATCACACCATACAGCTCACACCCTTATTCTAAACACAAATAAAATAAAACAAAAGAAATGATGCAAAAGTACCACTACGATAGAAATCAAATAATAAGAGTAATTAAAGTAAGTACGAAATATAACTGAAAGTAGTAAAACAAACAAAACAAGTCTAACTACATAAGAACAACTCAAAGCAAATAATGAGGTGGTGGTGGTGGTGGTCAAATGTGCCTCATTTTTCATTATTTTCAACCAATCTCACCCAATAATTACGAAATAAACATAATAGCTACTTATATGGTCTCTATAACCCAAAACCCATACTTTAATTTAAACAATGATCACAACAATCTTCCACCCCAAAAATAAAATTCACAATTTCCCTAAATTTGACCTAGAATCATGTAATTGATGGAAAAGAGGGAATTTGGAACTAACAATGATCTAGAACAAGTGCAAAAGAGAAACAAATACTGATGACATGGGCCAAAATTCTTTGATGTCGCGTGGAGGGAGAATTTTTACGATTGAGGTTTGAATTTTTTGTGAGAGGCTACCCTACCACAAACTGATGTTTTATACCAGGTGTCTATCACAGTCAAACTGTCGCAGTCTTCCATGATGGAAATCATGACCGCGACACACCGGCTCTTCATCATGAGATTGTCGCGTTTGGCACACCAAGCGACACCTCCGGTGACATTAACTCCTCTTTGTTATTACGTGGTATTACAGCGGTTGTTCATGGCGACATCATGACCGTAACATACCCAGAAAAATTTCTCTTTGTGGCCTTTCAATGGTCCTAAGTGCCTAATCTGCACACATACTCAACAACAAACATATCAAGGGCATTTGCTTGAAAATTTTGAATTTGGTAATCACTAGACTTGCAAATAAAATGAAAATGAAAATCACCCCCAAACCTATGTTTTTCCACACCTTTATACTATAATCACAGTTTGTTTCTAAAAATTAAGGTGTGGATGAACTTAGACTTGGCAGTGAAGTAGAATCACTACCATTCATAATTATTACCTAAACTTAAAATTTATTTGAAAAGAAGGTACCTAGGTGGGTTGCCTCCCACCAAGCGCACTATTTAACGTCTAAGCAAGACGTTGTGAGAGCACTACGGCTCTTGAAGATCTATCACTTCCAACCAAGTAAAGTTCCCAGCAATGATAGTGTCTCTTGCTTTGTCAAGTTTATCTTTTCGGACCCAAACTTGTCGAATCTCCCTTGGCTTTCCTTTAGGCATGCTTTGTCTTTTTTTGCACATTTCCATAAATTCAATACATTGGGCCTTTTTATGACCCCTAGTATGGTAAAAATGACATTTGTAAGGAAAATATGATGAGCTACCTCCGGTCTTCTTAATTCTTGCTCTTAGATGATTTGTATCTCTCTCGATGGTGTGGAGTTGTGGAGTTTCTTCGTCTAGGCTTCGGTCCTTGGTTAAGGTTTTAATTGTTCATTCGGCTCTTTCAAGCTCTACTAAGTACTCACATTCCTTAACCTTTGCTACCTTTAAAGCAATTTCTTTTCCGCTTAATTCCTTCTTGACGGCATTGATTTCCTTGTCCTTTTGTTCAATTTGCCATTGCATCTTTCGAGTGCTTTGGGTAAAGTTTTCTTCTTGCTCTTCTACCAACCTTGTAAGATCTTCTGCCCTCTTGATTGCTTCATCCCTTTCTTTTTCTAGGATTTCCTTCCTCTTAATCAAGTCAGTGTTTTTGCTCACAAGCTCATCAATGTCCAACATTGCTTGTTTGTCACAAGGATCGCCAATTTGACCACTTTCCTTACCTTTATCATCAAAAAGTGCTAGGAGTTCATTTAAATACTCAATTGGACTCCTAGAATAGTTTTCTGCCTGAAGTGTACCCACAACAAGGCAATCAATTAAGCTAGTGACTTTCTTCAACCTTCTCGAAAATGGAACCAGTGGAATGTAGGGATTGGGTGACTTATGTAAAAGAGAAGTCTTCTAATGAATCTTCTCTACTACTACTTCCTCTTCTTCTACCAAAGTCCTCTTCTCAATTTTCTCTTCCAATTCTTTAGCATTTTTCTCCTTAGGCTCTCCACTTGTATCTTTGGTGTCTAACACTTGGGCACTCCTCAGAACTGTCTCTGCTTTAGCTTGTTCTGACTGGCTAGGAAGTCTACCTGGCTCATTCCTGTGAATTATGTCAACTACTTGCCCTAACTGTGTCACCAACTTCTTCACTGATGCCTCTAAGTTGGTGAACCTTTGCCCGGTTGCTTGAATGAAATTATTCAAGTTCTAATCTGTCTATTGTGAAATCTGAGCAAGGGTAGTCACAATGTCCTCCAAAGAACTCTTTCTAGGATGATATGAAATCACATCTCAATTACCCGAGTTGTTCCACTGCTGCCCACTTAACCCTTGGCCTTGGTAGTTCTGAGGTTGGTTATTCAAAATGTTGTTTGGGACGGGCTAAGAGAAGTTGGGATGGTTGCGCCACTCCGGATTATTAAAGTTAGAATATGGATCATTTCTTCCTCTTTGAAGATTTAGGGCTTGGACATCTTTCGTCTCATAAAATACCATCTCTCTACCTTGATGGTCCGCTTCATACACCATGTTTGCCCTTAAACACCAAAAACAAAAGTACCGACGAAGTACAAAGAAACAAAAAAAATGAAAAATGAAAAATAAAATAAAAGAAAATGACACACACTACCTAAATCAAACTAATTAGGCTCAACTAATGAATATACGCCGATCCCAGGCAGCGGCGCCAAAATTGATTGCAGTATTTTTTATCTTAATCAATTTAAAGAAAAGTTCGTTCACTGGGATCGGTGATTCTACTAGTTGAACACTAATTAGTCTAATTAAATCCTAATCTAAGTGCATGAAAACTAAATGCATAATGCTTGTCTTGGGTTGGTATTTTAATTCACTAATTCGTACAAATGAAATAAACTAAATACCACAAAAGCTCACACTAAAATATGAATATGAAGGAATGCTAGGGAATCAATGCAACCTAATTAAACTTCTCAATGTAATCCATAAGTCTCATTAAAGCATTTAAATCCAATTGATAGGGTTTGTTTCATGAAGCACCTAATCTTTCCTATTACTCACACATGGTCATGTAATGAGCAATGGTTAGAATTAGTTTTTAATTAAAACTCTAAACCAAATCAAACATAGCACGATCATGCATATGGAAATTTTCTCAATTATTAAGCTTGTAGTTAAGGACTAAATGGGATGGTCACCCACATCTAACCCTCAACATCATAAATTAACTAATCCTAACATAAACACTCATTGAGGTCTCATTTGAATATAAGTGAAGGAATTAGAGCAAGTATTGCAATAAAAGAGACTAACAATGTATTTAATTAATAAACATTAGACTATAGGATTACAAAGAGTTATTCAACCGGTTTACATTAATTCCCTAACTTATAAATTAGTTACACATCAAGGAAAAGAAATAAAATAAATAAGAGTTGAAGAAGAAACCCAAGTTGGTCATTAGAAGTTCCTTGACTTGTAAGCTTCCTCTTCTTGTTTTTCAAGTTCAAAGAAGGATGGATGGATTAAAGTGTCTAAGGATGGTGATGGAAGGGTAGAAGTAGTCCAAAAGTTCGTGTGACTGATGTTCTTTCACCAAAATATAAGATGGGTATTTATATGGGTCCAAAATAGGTCAGAAATCAACTTAGAAACGCTTGTTGGCGGGCTGTCGCTTCCTTGTATGTCGCGGTTGTCCATGACAACATGTCACGGTCTTTCATGACGACATTGTTGGAACCCCGTTCACCGGTCACGCAGCGAAAATGAGGTTTTAAAATTTTTATACAGATCGTAATCTATATCTTGGACCAGTGAACTTGGGATCTTATTTATTATCGGAACAAATACATATAAAAATCATTACACTAATAAAATATATATGTAAATACAGTAATCAATAATAAAAAAGTATATTAATAAGCTTACCAACGTTTGGAGGCTCCTTCACTTTTCAATATGCTTCTGGTCTGTACCACTGATCTTCCTAGCAATTCCTGGGACAAGTAACTGCGTGTGGGCGCGTCACGGTTATCAGAAACTTAGGATGGAGGGTGTAGAGAAAAACAAATGAAGAAACTATTTCTTCTAAAAAAAACTACCTAGAAAAATTCTAGTAGTTAAAAAAAATAAAAATAACAGTTTATTTTATTTTCTTCTTCTTGGTGCAATGACTTGCACACACTAAAGACCAAAAAATGTTTTTGTGTTTTTTCTTTCTTTTTTACGTCTGACCAAAACCAAAACAAACTTTTTTTTCTCCTGTTTTTAGTCAAAGTATATATATATATATATAAAAGCTGTGCATTTTCTCGCACAACACCCTTCTTATTTTTTTAACAATATATATCATATATATAATATTTAAATTTAAAAAAAAAACTAATCGAATCTAATTTGATTTTTTAAAAAAATTCAAATAAAAAATATCTAATATCTTTTATTTGATTTTATTTGAATTCAAACTATTTAAATTCAAATTTTAAAAATTTAATTTAATAAAATAAAATAATCATATTATCTTATTTTATTTAAAAATAAATATCAACATACACCCTCCATTTAGTGATTAATAACATAATTAAATAATCTTATTATTTAATTTATTAAATCACCATTATTCATTAATTAAATAATCTCATTATTTAATTAATTCCCGGATAAATTCGTGTCACTTTCGTAATATAATTAATTGGACAATCCAATTAATTAACTGTGGCCCTTATTACCTAAATCGATCAAGCTAGCAAGGGGACCTAATGGACCCACAGTATTTTGAGTTTCAATAATCCTCAGAATCATTAATTAAACTCTTTAATTAATATTCTTTGATTATTAAATCCGGTTCTATTCCATTTAAAACCTCGAAGTTGTACTTTCTTAACTGTAGACATTTTTACACAAACCGATACAACTCGGTGTCCATCGATATAGCTATTACATATGGTGTGATCCTCCACGGTAGTTCATAATTAGAGCTGGGTCATAATGTCCGTTATACCCCTCTAATTACATATATCTTTTAAGTACCATTGATTCTCTAATGGACAATAAATCTTATTTCCTCACGGAATTAGGAGAGCGCTCATATTGTCCAAACCCCGAATCAACCCTTAAGGGAACTACCATTTATTTCTCAAAAGAATGAGTGGATTCCACTATTGTGTACAAACCTTCCCAGCCACAAGCCAAACCGCAATCCCAACATACGGAGTATATTGATCAGGAAATGCATATGACATCACCGATTGTATATCAAAGACCACTATCTAATCTGAAGGAGTCGATAAGACACTCAGGATTAAGATCACCCATATATAGCCATCATTAGTTGATATATATGAATCTCATCGGTAAACGGATCTTGGTGTGAGATTCATATAGATCATGGCCCAGTCATATATGATCACATCATACAAGGTGCCTCTATTCCCATATCTCATATGAATGATTCAGAATAGTATCACTGTACATTACGGAATGGACCGCAGCTATAGATTAACTAAAATAAAGTACCCAGCTTTATTTGCTATCTATGGACTCTTTAGATTGCACGTCTCTTACTGTATCCATCCATATATGACACTCATATATACAGTTTGAGATTACATCAGGCAATCTAGGATGTTAATAAGTACACAAGTTTATAAAATAAATAACATAACAGAATGAATTGAACCTTTCCTTTTATTTACTTCATAAATCCATTTACAAATTACATGATTAGGGCATAAACCCCAACAATCTCCCACTTGCACTAAAGCATGTGAGGCATG
Organism: Dipteronia dyeriana; assembly: GCA_032871835.1. Classification (NCBI taxonomy): domain Eukaryota; kingdom Viridiplantae; phylum Streptophyta; class Magnoliopsida; order Sapindales; family Sapindaceae; genus Dipteronia; species Dipteronia dyeriana. The sequence goes on from CM065297.1 coordinate 49,037,949, forward strand.
TCTCGTATACCTAGCCCATCTAGGTAACCTGAAAACACTTTAGCCGGTAAGGTCTTCGTAAATGGATCAGCATGATTATCTTGTGAGGCTATCTTGGTGACGATCACATCTCCTCTCTGCACTATCTCTTTTATGAGATGATACTTTATTTCTATATGCTTCCCTCTCTTGTGGCTTCTTGGTTCTTTGGAATTAGCCACAGCACCATTGTTATCACAATAAAGTGTGATGGGCTTATCCAGATCTGGAATAACTTCCAAACCACTCAAGAACTTACGGAGCCAAACAACCTCTTTAGCAGCTTCACAATCGGCTAAATATTCGGCTTCCATGGTGGAGTCAGCAATACAAGATTGCTTGATACTTCTCCACACAATGGCTCTATCACCCAAGGTGAATACTGATCCAGACATGGATTTTCTAGAATCCTTGTCTGACTGAAAATCATAATCCGTGTATCCTAACGGGATTAAATCCTGTCCGGAATACACTAGCATATAATTTCTCGTTCTCCGAAGATACTTGAGAATAGTCTTGACAACAACCCAATGATCCAATCTTGGGTTGGAATGATATCTGTTGACTACTCCCACTACATAGCAGATGTCTGGTCTCGTGCATAACATAACATATATGAGACTACGTACTACCGATGTATAGGGTACACGTCTCATATCCTTAACTTCTTGAGGTGTCTTAGGACACTGTTCCTTAGACAAGTGAACTCCATGCCTGGAAGGTAAATTACCTTTCTTGGAGTTCTACATAAAAAATTGCACAAGAATCTTGTCGATATATGATGCTTGAGATAGTGCTATAAGTTTTTTCTTACGATCCCTATAACATAACTTGCCTCACCCAAATATTTCATTTGGAATTGGCTAGCCACCCAGCTCTTTACATCCGACAACATTCCCACATCATTCCCAATGAGTAGGATATCATCTACGTATAAGACCAAGAAAACTACTTTCTTATCAATGATGCGCTTGCAGACACAAGGCTCATCGACGTTCTGCTCGGAGCCATAGGTTTTGATCACATCATCAAACCTAATGTTCCAAGATCTAGATGCTTGCTTAAGTCCATAGATGGACCTTTACAGCTTGCAAACCTTTTACTCTTGATCTGGAGACACCAATCTCTCTGGTTGCATCATATAGATGCTCTCATCAAGATTGCCATTCAAGAATGCAGTCTTGACATCTATTTGCCGAATTTCATAATTGAAATAGGCAGCAATGGATAAGAGAATCCTAATAGACTTAAACATGGCTACTAGCGAGAAGGTCTCTTTATAATCAACCCCCTCTTTCTGTGTTTAACCATTGGCAACTAGCCTTGCCTTGAAGATCTCTACCTTCCCATCTACTCCTCTCTTTCTCTTGTAGATCCACTTACACCCTATAGGTTTTACCCCATCCGGTAAGTCTACAAGATCCCAGATTGAGTTAGAGTACATGGACTTCATCTCGAGATTCATGGCTTTAAGCCATTCCTCTTTATTAAGATCTTCCATTGCATTCTTAAATGTGGATCAACAACTCTTGTTGATGAAGCACTAGTCTCACCAGGCTCCAATTCATTTAATACAATCTTGGAACGAGGTTTGTGGTCACTGATGTAATTGACCTCAATAAACGTTGCATTTGTCCATACAAATACTTTGTTATCTTCGGGACTATAGAAGTGTCCACCTTTGGTCTCCTTGGAGTATCCTACAAACAGGCAGACAACAGACTTGGAGTCTAGCTTTCCAGTTATGTTCTTCAGCACGTGTGCTGGATACCCCCATATACGAAAATGTTGCAAACTAGCATTACAACCATTCCACAACTCAAAGGGAGTCTTAAGAACAGATTTGGATGGCACTACATTCAAAATGTATGCCGTTGTTTGTAACCCATATCCCCAGAAGGAATTTGGTAATGATGAGAAACTAATCATAGATCTCACCATTTCCATTAGGGTTCTATTTCTCCTCTCCGCTACACCATTTTATTGAGGTGTACCGGGAGCTGTGAGTTGGGAAACTATCCCATGCTCGACCATAAAGTCTTCAAACTCTTGGTCAAGGTACTCACCTCCATGATCTGATCGTAGTGACTTGATAGTCCTACCTAATTGATTCTTAACTTCAGCTCAGAATTCTTTGAACTTTTCAAATGTTTCCGACTCTCGTTGCATCAGGTAGACGTATCCGTATCTTGAGTATTAATCTTTAAAGGTGACATAATACTCATAACCACCTTTAGCTTTAACATTCATCGGTCCGTAGACGTCTGTATGTATAAGCTCTAGTGGTTTTTTAGCTCTAAGCCCTTTTCCAGTAAAAGGTCTCTTAGTCATATTACTTTCCAAACAAGATTCACAGACAGGTAAGGTGCAAACCTTTTAACACACTTAAAGGTCCGTTTTCTACTAATCTGTCTATCCGGTCAAGGTTGATATGACCATGCCTTAGTTGCCAGAGATACGTGTCATTATCTGGAGAAATCTTATGTCGCTTAGTTTTTGGTTTTTCAATCTTAAACATTTCGATGTTGAGCGGTGTAGTATGTATTAACGGTCTTAACACATACAAATTGTTTTCATTAATTCCTGAACAAATATTCAAACCATTCTTTCCAAAAATAACAGACTTATTATTAAAAAAAACATAATATTTTTGTTCTAACAACTTAGAAACGGAAATCAAATTCCGTGTAAATCCAGAAATATAAAATACATTGTCCGATAATATATAATTATTACAAAAACGAAATCTAATTACGCTCACTGCTCGTGCCGACACGACATCCCCTGACCCCACACGCATTGAGAAGGCTTCTCCTCTAGCTGTGTCCAAGAATCAGTCCATTGCAAAGAATAACAAACATGGTTAGTGGCCCCCGAATCAACTATCTAGGGTGAAGAATCATCTTCCACTAAACATGACTCAAGAATAAGTAAATCATATTTACCTTTCTTGGACTTCTTTTTGTTTTGAGCTTTCTTGGGTTTGGACTTACCCTTTACCTTTCCAGCAGACCTCTTCCTTTTCATATTATTAGAGGAAGATGGTTCGGCAACATTTGCCTTACCGGTCTTACCCTTGTTGTCCTTAATCAAGGACTCAAAGGTTGCTAGTTCATTGAGCAACTGTGTGAAACTGAACCTTAACTTGTTCTTCTCATAGTTGCTTTTAAACAGATGATGCTCACTTGACTGGGTTCGTCAATGGCCCTATCATTGACTTCTGCCTTGTTGAAGTATGATATCATGCTCAGGACATCATGCTCAGGACATGTTCCCGAACTGATGTTCCTCCTTTCATGCGAGCGAGCATAGCAAAACGAATAGCTTCGTGTCGAGTTTGCTCGGAGGGCTGCCCAAACATAGCTTGTAATGACTCCATGATTTCGAATGCTGAAGTCATTACTTCGTGCTTTGTGACAAGCACGTCTGTCATTGAAGCCAACAGATATGTTCGGGCCTTCTCATCAAATGAGACCCATCGCTGGTATGTCTCACGAACAGTTCGTGTGGCATTGGCAGTAGGCGTTAGAGGAAATTCCTCCATAAGCACAAACTTAAGGTCTTTGGTGACCAAAATTGCATTAATATTAAGTTTCCACTTAGTGTAGTTATCACTAGTTAATTTGTCATTTGCGAGAATTTGAAGTAATGCAGAAGACATTGCTGAAATAAATAAAACATTCATTCAGTCATTTATTTAAAACAAGTGCGAGTGCTTTGGTATAAATTTAAACATGATGCATGAACATGTTTAACGAACTAGAACTACCCTTAAAATAGTTACTATACCACGACAATCCAACATACCACAAAGAAGTGCCTCCTTAGGGTCGGTCAAATCTTTACATGTTGGACCGAGACATTCTCAATCAAATGATATTCTAGAATAACTCTTATTCCATATCATTCAACCATCGTTTATTCAGTCAGGTTTTTAATTAACAAACTTAATCAAAACTTTCGTGAGTGTAACCCACCATTTCAAATCTCACGAGCTTAACTCGAGAATTGCCGCCTTAGGGTCGGTCAATCCCGAAATACCCTCAAAAATCCTATCCGTTAGGAAGTCAACCTTTGTATTGACCTTTGTGGAAACCCTCCTTAGGGAGGACAAAAGCAAAGCCGTCACGAGGCCCCACTCGGATCTCACGATGTTGAACTAATGATGGAGACCGTGGGATATATATGTCATATATCCCTCTCCCACTCACTATTTTAAAACTAGGGTTTTCTATTATTCGTTAATACACCTAGACTCTACATGATCAAACGATTAATTTTAATCAAGTTATCTAGTGCATTAACTAATTAGAATCAAATTCTAATTAACTAATAAATTATTAATGATTTTTAACAATTAAAAATCTAATATATTAGTGAATAATCTAATCATTTGTAAACTATTTACTAAGCCCAGATTGTTATGTTGGTGTATACCAAGTTTTAACTATTAAAACTCTAATACATTATTCGGTTAATTATTATTAGGAAATTAATCATATTAATCCTAATTACTGTAAATGTCCCTGTTAATCTAACTTATTAAACTCTTTAATAACTAGATTAATATTAATGAGAATTACCAAGTTTTTTAACAATTTAAAAACTAATCACATTTTCATAGCCAATTTATGTATATACCCATTTAATCACATTAAAAAAATAGATAAAATATCAGGTTATGATGCATGTATGACATATCAAATATATTTGTGTAGGCACATCTAATCTAAATAACATACGTATGCATGACAATGCTTTTTATCATCACATAATATAAAGCATACATGAATTGACCGAGTATTGTAGACTATTTAACCTAAAAAAATTGGAATCTAAAATTATAAAAATAACCCCAAGACATTCCTTGGTCTTCTTATAATTTCCAAGTCTTCCAGTCTGTTCAGGTCACTTCGATTCATCTCATGAACCTTTCTTCCCGATTTTTCCAGGTCTTCAACATAGGTTACAATTTTTTTTTTTTACAATACAATAATAGTTAATATATATATATATATATATATATATATATAATTATACAACCCATAAACCCTAAATCCACAGTACCATGTAATTAACGATCAATCATGTTTTTGTAAATTTTAAAAAAATTAATATACATACAAAAACATCATACAGTCAATTTAAATCGTGCCTACACAATCATACATACAGGAGCATCGAAAACAATTTTCTGTTCCGAAAATAAAATTGGCTCTGATACCAATTGTTGGAACCCCGTTCACCAGTCACGCAACGGAAATGAGGTTTTAAATTTTTTATACATATCATAATCTGTATATGGGACCAGTGAACTTGGGATCGTATTTATTTTCGGAAAAAATACATATAAAAATTATTACACTAATAAAATATATATGTAAATACAGAAAATTGTAATCAATAATAAAAAAGAATATTAATAAGTTTACCAATGTTTGAAGACTCCTTCACTTTTCAATATGCTCCTGGTCTGTACCACTGATCTTCCTAGCTATTCCTGAGACTAGTAACTGCGTGTGGGCACGTCACGGTTCTCAGAAACTTAGGATGGAGGGTGTAGAGAAAAACAAATGAAGAAACTATTTCTTTTATAAAAAAAAACTACCTAGAACAATTTTAGTAGTTAAGAAAATAAAATCGTTTATTTTATTTTCTTCTTCTTGGTGCAATGACTTGCATACACTAAAGACCAAAAAATGTTTTTGTTTTTTTCTTTCTTTTTCACTTCTGACCAAAACCAAAATAAACTTTTTTTTCTCTTGTTTTTAGTCAAAATATATATATCTATAAAAAAGCTGTGCATTTTCACGCAAACACCCTTCTTTTAAAAAAAATAATATATATCACATATATAATATTTAAATTAAAAAAAAACTGATCAAATCTAATTTGATTTTAAAAAAAATTCAAATAAAAAATACTTATTATTTAATTTATTAAATCACCATTATTCATTAATTAAATAATCTCATTATTTAATTAATTCCCGAATAAATACATGTCACTTTCGTAACATAATTAATTGGACAATCCAATTAATTAACCGTGACCCTTGTTACTTAAATCGATCGGGCTAGCAAGGGGATCTAATAGACCCACAATATTTTGAGCTCCAATAATTCTCAGAATCATTAATTAAACTCTTTAATTAATATTCTTTGATTATTAAATCTGGTGTTATTCCTTTAAAAACCCGAAGCTGCACTCTCTTAACTGCAGACGTTTTTACACAGACCGATACAACTCTGTGTCCATCGATATAGCTATTACATATGGTGTGATCCTCCACAGTAGTTCATAATTAGAGTTGGGTCATAATGTCTGTTATACCCCTCTAATTACATATATCCTTTAAGTACCATTGATTCTCTAATGGACAATAAATCCTATTTCCTCATGGAATTAGGAGAGCGCTCATATTGTTCAAGCCTCGAATCAACCCTTAAAGGAACTACCATCTACTTCTCACAAGAAGGAGTGGATTTCACTATTGTGTTCAAAGCTTCTCAGCCACAAGACAAACCGCAATCCCAACATACAAAGTATACTGATCAGGAAATGCATCTGACCTCACCCATGGTATATCAAAGACCATGATCTAACCTGAAGAAGTCGATAAGACACTCAGGATTAAGATCACCCCATATATATCTATCATTAGTTGATATATATGAATCTCATCGATAAACTAATATTGGTGTGAGATTCATATAAATCATGGCCCAGTCCTATATGATCACATCATACAAGGTGCCTCCATTCCCATATCTCATATGAATGATTCAGGATAGAATCAATGTACATTACGGAATGGACCGCAGCTATAGATTAACTAAAATAAAGTACCCAACTTTATTTGCTATCTATGGACTCTTTAGATTGCACGTCTCTTACTGTATCCATCCGTATATGACACTCATATATACAAATGGAGATTACATCCGGCAATCTAGGATGTTAATATGTACACAAGTTTATAAAATAAATAACATAACAGAATGAATTGAACCTTTCATTTTATTTACTTCATAAATCCATTTACAATTTACATGCTTAGGGCATAAACCCCAACAATCACAAGCGACACTTTAGAAAAGTTACTGTCGCGTGGTGTGTAATGGTCTTCCATGATGGAAATCATGATAACGACATATTGTGTCATTTTGTCCAAGGTTCCAATTTCTAGCTTTTTTAGGTACCAATCTTCACTCATAACTCCCATATGATTCCCTTAATACAAAATCCTGCAAATACACTTAATCGAGCCATTAAACACTTGATTTTACTCGAGAATTGAGCCATAAGCATAGGAAGGGGGACTCAAAATCTAGTGTTATCATGGCTCGTCAGTTGCCTACCAGACCAAGGATGCGGATTCGTAGACCTAGTTTCTCGCCGCATCCTCAAGACCAGGAGTGTTGGAACCCAGGTTCATCGATCGTGCATCGGAATGAACTTTTTTAATTAAAATTTTATTTCATAAAGAAACACTGCGACCAGTAAACCCTGGTATTAATTTTTTGGAACAGTAACAAAACAAGAAATCGAAATCGACAATAAATAGAATAGAAGAATCAGTTTTCATTCCTTCGTTGATGGCTCATTTTCTTTACAATTTACCCCTGATTTGAACCACTCGATCTTTCTTGCTATCTTCCGGGACTCTTAACTGTATGTGGACACATCACGGTACTCAAGAACAACATGAGGAAAAGAGAGAAGAAGAAGAAAATAATTCATTTTTTTTCTTCTTGACTGAAACCTGGAACTCTTTTTAGGGTTCCTTTTCTTTTTCTCTCTACGATTAAATTTTAATCGTTTTCTCTTATGTGTGGTGTTTTATTAGGTTTCCAACAAAAATATTTCATATATATATATATATATATATATACATATATTAAAACCAATCAATCTAATCTTTTAAGATATCAAATATCTTGTAAGATATTGACTAATATTTTGTTTATTTGATTTGATTTGAATTCAAACTCGTTAAATTTAAATTTAAATATTTAATTTAATAAAATAAAATAATCATATTATCTTATTTTATTCAAAATCAAATATCAACTAACACCCTTCATCTAGTGATTAATAATATAATTAAATAATCTCATTATTTAATTTATTTAATCATCATTATTCATTAATTAAATAATCTAATTATTCAATTAATTCCCGAACAAATACGTGTCAATTTCATAACACAATTAATTGGACAATCCAATTATTAACCGTGACCCTTGTTACCTAAATCGATCGGGCTAGCAAAGGGACCTGTATTTTGAGCTCCAATAATCTTTACAAATAATTAATTAATATTTCATGATTATTAACTTCGGTGTTATACCACTAAAAACCCGAAGCTGCACTCTCTCAACTGTAGATGATTTTAAGCAAACCAATAACTTTCAATATCTATCGATATAGCTATTACATATATTATGATCCTCCATAAATAGTTCATAATTAGAGCTAGGTCATAATGTCCGTTATACCCCTCAAACTATATCTATCAATTAAGTACCATTGATTTTCTAATGAATAATAAATCCTACATTGCTTACGGAATTAGGAGAGCGCTCATATTATTCAAGCCTATAATCAACCTTTAAGGGAACCACTATCTACTTCTCATAAAAAGGAGTGGATTCCATATTTTGTACAGAGCTTCCCAACTACAAGCCAAACCGCGATCCTAACAAACAGAGTATATTGATCAGGAATGCTACTTCGACCACACCCATGGTATATCAAAGACCATTATCTAACTGAAGGAGTCGATAAGACACTCATGATTAAGATCACCCCTATATAGCCATTATTAGTTGATATATGTGAATCTCATTGTTAAACAGATCTTAGTGATAGATCATGGCTCAGTCTTATATGATCACATCATACAAGGTGTCTCCATTCTCTTATCTCCATATGAATGGTCTAGGATAGGATCACCGTACACTATGGAATATACCACAGCTGTAGATTAACCACAAATAAAGTACCCAGCTTTATTTGCTATCTATGGACTCTTTAGATTGCACGTCTCTTACTATATCCATCTGTATATTACATTCATATACACAGTTCAAGATACATTCGACAATCTTGGATGTTAAATGCACAAGTTATACACAATATATGACATAAGAAGAATGAATTAAACTATTCTTTTAATTATGTTACCATTCCATTTACAAATTACAAACTTTAGGGCATAAACTCTAACAAGGAGAGCCTATACGACACTTCTGAAGCCTTGGACGGAACCTAATCTCTCCAAGGAAAGACCTAGTGCACAAGTGGCCTTAGTTGCCTACTATGATCTTTTCGCCTAAGTACCAGGATTCCTAAAACAGGAATGCCAGGTACCAAGAATTCCTGAATTAGGAATGATAAGTACCTAGATTTGACTAAGTACAAGGATTCTTAGAACAAGAATGTCAGATACCCGAATTCACCTACATGTTGACTGTGTAAAAAGACCTGGTATAAAAGTGGCTTTCGTAGCCTACAAGGACCTTTTCGCCTAGGTACCAGAATTCCTGGAATAGGAATACCAGGTACCCTGATTCTCATATGCATGAAGACTGGTTTTGAAAGTGACTTTAAGAGCATACCATGATCTATTCGCTTAACGTTTAGGATTTCTAGTGTAGGAAATCCCACAACTGATTATCAATCTTTATCCCATGTCCTCAACAACTTAAGGGGATTGTCATTACCAAATAATTGTAAGCTGGGTACATTCAGGGGACTGGTTCTCAGATCATTCCAAGTCAAAGTAATATATCTACTTCAACTTAGATACGATGCAGAATATCATTAGGGTACCAGTAACAAAATCAATAAGGAATCTGATATATATATATATATATACATATATAATGAACGAAATATTTCATTAATAAATTAGAGAGCCTAACCCCCTTTTCTGGGCTACATATGTAGAAAGAAAAAAACAAGGAATCGGTATCAGTTGTTCTAAAAGAAGAAAAAGAGATAAAAATGCATCATGCCACATCACCAGTGATTTCTACTCTCATACCTTTGGTCTACCCTTCTGGTTGGCATCTCTCACAACATCAGCTTCATTCTCCCCAGTCTCAGCTACCGGTGGATCAATAGAAAGGTACCCACCCTCTAGTAACTCCGGTTCAGTTGGGATATGAACCTCTACTTCTTTTGTTGACTCATCTTGAAGGGTAGAAAGATCTGGGACCGCTTCTTCAGCCACTTCTCATGTAACAGTTAGGATCTATGAGTTGAGTTCCCTCCTTGTTTGGCTCTACAAGAAGAAAAAGATAGGTACCAGGTCATCCTCATCAAAAGAGACATCAACAGCGTGTGAGAATCTACTTCAGTCGGAGCGGTCTCAAAGAGTTGAGCAGTCTTGGCCATGATTTCACTCCGATCCCATCCGTTGATAAAGCTCAAGTTAAAAGGAGGAAGAAGTGCATGTGCAACCTGAAAAGCAGCGAAACAGTACCCTTATCTGAATGAGGCTTCATCATTGGCCTCCAAAGTGGTCACATTATTACGTAGAGTCTGGTTTACCTTCTCCAATTGTTCTTTCCCTTTCACCAATTTATTTAACTCAGTGGCATGACGAGTAAACCTTAGCCACTCCACATCATAAGCATGTTGGCTCCACTCCATGTCTACCTTTGCCTTGGCTACGGTCGCCTCAGCCTCATCCATGAACATTTTTAGGAAGACCACACTTCCAACCTCCTTGGCCAGCTTTCTCTTAGCCTCCTCAAGCTCTATCTTGGCAGCATTGGCCTGCTCCTGAAGAGTCGCTACTTCCTGGCCCATTGCCATATAAAACTTGAAAGCTTGCAAAACATAAAAAAAAGGTTAAGTATCCCCCAATACTAGGTTTTTATAGAAGGCATGGTGGAAGATAAAACCTCAGCCAAGATAGCAGACCCATTAGTAATCAGAAAGTCGACTAGCATCAAGGTCATGGCTTGAAAACCACCACCTGGACATGCTGCTCTAAACTTAGACATGACTTTATCCTGACTAGTGCCCCTTGACCGTGAGTTGGGTTGATGTTGAAGAATGATGGAATGAGAAGTGGCAGTACCAAGACTTCTCTCCACTCTACTTAAGCGATCAACGGACACAAAAGAAAGAGGAGAGGGGACCGATTGGGAATGTCCAACAATAGGAGCAATGAGGGCTTGACTTTGTAACTAACTAAGAAATCCCTTGACTCAAGCAAGCATGGTTGCCATCTTAGCCAAGTTGGAGTGAACCGAGGTAAAAGGATGATGGTGAGATCTTAATTATACCAGGTCCAGATTCGCTGCAGGTCAAACTGGTCCAAATGAGGTATTGACCCCTAGAGTAAAATCGGGGCGAGAAGGAGGCATAACAAGAGAAGCGTGTCGAGAGGAGGGCTAATCTTAAGGATAATGATATGTATCCTAGACCAGTAGAGGTACTGTAGAAACTATTAAAAAACAAAAGAAAAGAGTTAGCATATACTAAATCCTCATAAATCAAAATGAAGCAAGGAATAGGGAAAGCTATCTACCTAGGGAAAGAGTGTGATATCTGAATGTAACAGTCTACCCTGCCGGATTCGAAGGGATCAGAGGTATGGAATTTGATGGTTCATGTAGAACCGAGCAATAATATTCTTTGTAATGCTCATTGCCTCAGTGGAGATACTACTTTTCTCCCACTCGGTCAGATCATTGAATCGAGAAGGGACTTGGAATTCAGATCCCCTGATATGGAACGAGCTTCCAGTTGCCTTCTACGAAGATCCATTTGGTATGCCACGAGCTATCTTTCCTTCTAGCTCTAAGAACCACGAAATTCAACGGATTGTTATACCGTATATAGAATTAATCCTTGGGACTAAGAGCCATGGCCCCAATCTAAAATATATATCAGAGCTCGTACAAGCTAGGCTCCTAGGCAGCATGATCAATCTCTCACTACTCTCTTTAGAGCACCAAGACTCCCACCAGGTTCCTCCAATACCCTAGTGTCAACTGAAGCGAAGCAAGTTAAAAAGCGTGAAGTGCCCTGTGAAGAGTGGGATAAAGCGATAGTCTGACCTCGTTCTCGAAAGCAGAGACATGAATATTAAACTGGTATAGAGGGGAATAATACATGTCGTACCCCTGGTATGGAATAGTAAGGAAGATGTTCAATGGGATCCTATAATCCCTCATCAAGACCTTGATAGTACTAGTGGTACATATGGAGTCGATGACACATCAAAAATCACTAGGATAGTGAGTACATCACCAGACACGACCGTGATGTCTCCAGTTGGGGCTCTAGTTCCCTTTACGTCACCGACTACGATGATAAAGTCATCAGCAGTTATGTTAACTAAAGATTTAGGGACGTAAATAAAACCAACCTCGATGGCCACATTCCTGTTTGATCAGTGGCGTTGAACAGCAGTAGAGCCTTCACCGTCATTGCCCTCTCATCGATTTCTCTTCCACCCATGAGAGAGGCTCGAGCTATCAGCCGAATCACCATCGTTGTACTTGAAGATCTTTTCCAATTTGTTAGACGACATAACTGGAGATTGAAGGAAATAAGAAGATTAGGGTTAACAAGGTAGTTGGGTCTTTTTTTATTTTTAAGAGAAGCAAGAAATAATGTGGGTAACTTGTGAGAGAAGGGTGCAATGAGTTAGGTTATAAATAGGAAAGAAACGCGGATACCAGGAAAGGAAAGGGAAGGTAGTCATTGAAGCGAGATACTCGGGAAGCGAAAATGATAGATTCGAGAAATGTGCACCGTTAAGATCTCTCATTTTAAATGGCTAGCCTCTCTTGGCTTGACAGTTGAAAGACTCATTTATGTTGTGTGCTAAAAAATGATTTCTTTCTAGATACCGGTTACCAGTGAGAAACGGCAAGCAAAATTGTTCAAGCCTTACAGATCCTAACTCCAACCCCAACCAGGTACTATTGTTCAAGTCAGGAGGGGGGGGGGGGGGGGGGGGGGGGGGGGCTGGGGGACTTTTGTTAACAACCTTTTTTTTTGTATGAGTCCAAAGAAGAATTTTCCATCAGGCTGACTCCTGATAAGACCTGGACCATGACTATCCCGGTTCCCCGATACCAGGAAATATTGATGTCATGATCTAAAGAGTCTCGATTCCATAGCATGCCATTTCCCTGGTATCAAAGAGTACCAGTGCCATGGAACTAACTTCTTGGTATCCAAGTACCACGATACCTGTCCTGAACCTATCCAATAAGCATATCTCATCCATCCAACATGGAGAACGATAACAAGAAGTCTCAAGCACGTTAAAAAGGAAACCGTCCTACTAGAAATGGACCAGTATACCTAGGAATTTAGGATAGTACCACATCCGAAAGAATTGAAGCCATCATTCGCCTCCAACATGGTAGAAGAGAAAGTTGACCTCTTTACCACTTAAAGTGCCATGAATGAGACAAAATGGTCAACCTAATCATAATTTAAATACAACATAAACTACAACATTTTTTAAGGGGACAATCCCTGCACTGACTTACTGCCTCAATATACGCCAATCAATACCAAAATAAGGACTCAGATGATTGTGGATCAATTGACCATGTTTACAGTGATTGGCCGGTTGACTCAGGGAGCATAAAAAAGACGACAGAGGTTGAAGAAAATGATCCAGAAATTGAGAGAAAAACACCATCGTCTAGAGAGAGATTGCCACTTATCGACTTGCACGGGTTTGTCATCACCTATTTTGTAAGAGATGAAGAGAGAGAGAGAGAGAGAGAGGGAGAGAGAGAGAGAGAGAGTTTTAGAGTGAAAACTACACCTGTCGTTGTACAAGAGAATTCAACCATCAATAAAATAACCCATATTTGTTTGTTCTTCTTCTATATACTACACCTTTTCCATTTCTATTCATACAAATCCATGGTACTTAGTGATACCTATCCCGCTTCGATCTCTCGAGTTACAGTTAGAAGGTGTTGAACGAAATTCTACTCCCAAACGAATTTTCGGTTAATACTATTATAATATTATTATTGTTATTTAATTTTTTTTTTAAATTATTAATACCCATATTATTGTAAATGAACAAGTGATATTTAGGTATATTTAAATAAAAATGATAATTTAAATGATTATTCCCCTTAAATAATATAAATAGTTATCTAGGTTTTATATTTATGGATATTTAAATAAAATAGATAATTTAAATAATTGTTAGATCAATTTAATATTTCATTTCTTTATATATTTAATTTTATTTATCAAAAAGTTTAGAATTTTATTAATATTTAACAATTATTTCAATTTTAAATTTTTATTTTAAAATTTGATTTTTAAAATTTTGTTAGAGGGTGTTTAGATCATATTATTATATTTTTCTAGTTTGATACAATTATTTATATAATAACAGAAACTTAATACAATTTGTTATGATAAAAAAAATAGACGATATTAATATTCTGACAACTATTACTAGGGGTGGGCATGGTTCGGTTCGGTTCGATTTTGATCAAAACCATATTGAACCGACATATATTCGGTTTTTAAAAATGTGAATCGGTTTGAACCGTTTGAATTTGAAAACCGAATTGAACCGAACACCTTTATCTCGGTTCGATTCGGTTCGGTTCAATTCGGTTTTGGGCCTAATGGGCTTTAAAGGTTTTTTAATATGTTTTTTTAATTTTTTAGTTTTTAAGTTGCTTTTTTGGCATTTAGCCTTAAACTTTTTTAAGAAATCATAATATGTAAAAATTAATTTAAACAAAATACAATCCAAATTTGAATCCGAATCTAAAATTTCAATTATATTCTGTCTACATACTCAATCAAAATATAAAATCATCATAATTTCTATAAATAGAAGTAAAAAAATGTAGTATATGTAGTCCAAAAATAAAACATCATCAACAAACAATCCATAATAAAATTGAACCTTACAAAATAATTAATTAAAACAATTCGGTTTATTCGGTTCGGTTCGGTTTTGTATGTCCAAAACCGAAACCGAACCGAATTCAATTCGGTTTTTAAATTTAAAATCGGTTTGAACCGAATAGAAACTATGAACCAAACCAAACACCCTTTTTTAATTCGGTTCAGTTCGGTTCGGTTCAGTTCGGTTCGGTTCAATTCGGTTTCGGTTTTTATACCCACCCCTAACTATTACCGATTTATAAAAGTTTAAAGGGTTTAATAATGAAAAAAATTTAAGATATAAAATCTAAATTCTGATATTGCTTAGGGGACATCGGTATCGATTAATTAGGCTAAATGGTTCCATACAAATCGGACCATCGTCATTACATAGAATCGACGGCAAATAATCAGCAGGGACCCACTATTTATATCCACAAAGACAAATGAAACCCTAGAAAAAGAAAAAGGACAAGGAACGCAGAGTAGGCAAAAATAGATATAAAAAGGCACATATAACCAGCTTTTCAATCTCGTTCTTCTCCTCCGCCTGTCTCTCTCTCACAAACTGAATCAAAACGATGTCGGACGAGGAGCACCACTTCGAGTCAAAGGCCGACGCCGGAGCCTCCAAGACCTACCCTCAGCAAGCTGGTACCATCCGCAAGAATGGCTACATCGTCATCAAAGCCCGCCCTTGCAAGGTTTTCAAAATCAACATTCTGTCTCTGATTACCTCTTTGGTTTATTTATTGATGTCTGTAACTTTATTTTTGGTTGTTGATCATTTTTTTTTGTTTTTTGTTCCTTATATTGGATTTCAAGTCTAGCGATTATAGCATAATTGTAATCTGTTAGGACTTTTCTAATTGTAATTTCCAGCTAAAATGATTTAATGAAACTGTTAAACAAATTCTAAGTCAATTCCTTAGAATTCCAAATGGATATATGCTGGTTGTATATTTTGAGCATAAGCTATCACACAAATCACATTATTTTAAATCCAAGTTCAGAGATAATTGTACATATGATCGTATTTAACAACATGTGTAAGTAGAGTTCTCTTACGTGGTGTGGGAATAGATATCTCTTGGTTGTGGGGTAAATATTTGAGTCATAGAGTGCACAGTCTCGTCAAATTTAATTAAAAAACCAAGTGCTTGTGATAATTATGATTTTAATGAAAAATTTATTCCTTGTGCTTATGTGTAACTTAGTCTAGGTGAATTTACTTATTTTATTGTTTGGTTATGGAGATGCTTGATTTGTTATAATTTGGTAGCCGATTGCTTAAGGAGTTATACTTTTATTTGAAATTTTATTGTTTGCCATATATTTTGATTTTTGAGGGTTTGTTTGTAGATTCAACATATCTTAAAATCCTATCCTTTTATTGCCATAGGTTGTGGAAGTGTCCACCTCCAAGACTGGTAAGCACGGTCATGCCAAATGCCACTTTATTGGAATAGACATCTTCAATGGGAAGAAGCTGGAAGATATTGTTCCCTCTTCTCATAACTGTGATGTATGTATTATTTTTGTTTTAAAAAAAAAGTATTATGCACAATTTCTTTTTGTTGCTCAACATTAGCAAGTGTTGATATGCTTCTTTTTTAACAGGTTCCTCATGTCAACCGTACTGACTATCAGCTGATTGATATTTCTGAGGATGGATTTGTAAGATTTCTCCCTTCTCAAAACTTTCGTTCTATTTTCTTTTATTATTCCGGCAGTGTCTGCAAGTTCAAGTATCTCACCAAATTTGGTTAATTATTTCAGGTGAGTTTGCTGACTGAAAATGGTAACACTAAAGATGATCTGAAACTACCTACTGATGACAGCCTTCTGTCCCAGGTCATATTATTAATTGCTGAGACTGTTGCCCTTGTATTACAAATTGTGATTACTATGTTGATGCTTGTGCACGCTGAATGTGTGTTTTTGTACGTGTGATGTTGTGGTTATGTGAAATTTGTCTTTATTTTTCTTATGTTATGTATTGTTGAATGCAGATCAAGGATGGTTTTGCTGAGGGTAAGGATCTGGTTGTGTCTGTGATGAATGCAATGGGTGAGGAGCAGATCTGTGCACTCAAGGACATTGGTCCCAAATAGTGTATCTTTTTCTGTTTTTGCATGGAACAATTTAACATCTAGATTTTGTTCTAGAAGTCGGTGGGCATGTTATTGTAAGCTGTTCAGATTCTGCAGTGCATTTGTGTGCTACATCAAATTGAAGTCTCCATTTCATTATTATCAGAATTTTTCATTATTTTTTATTGGGAGAATTTCACTTGGATATAGGGATTGCAATGGATTCTGAGGAAAAGGAAAAGGTTTAATATTATAATATGTATGGTCAAGTTATATAACTTAAATTTCTAATTCAATTTTTTAAATTCAATATCTCAACCATCTATTTGCACCCGCTCAATATTGTAAGAGTATAATATTATTATTTGTTTTCCAAAAAAATAATTAAATAATATTATTTGTAGTTAAATTTTAGGATATATTCTTTTCCCTGTTTGAAAATTGTATAGTATCTTTTTAATGGTACATTTTAAGATTATTACTATATTAATAACTTAAGTTTAAATAACACCTATTATAATTATTAACTTGAACTTAAATGATATCTATTATTGTGAATGGATAAAAATGTCTTTTAAGATAATGTTCTTCACTATTTTCGTTTTTTTTTTTCATAATAGCATCTTCATTGTAAATATGTATTTTTGAGTTTTTAAATAATGTTATACATCTATTTAACAATTATTCCACTATTTCTCCTTTTTAAATTTACAATCAATTGAGCTTTAATATTATTGGTAGAAAGAGTTAGAAATCCTAATCAGTATTTATAGGAGAGTTTTGAGAATTAGAAACCAAATTCCATATTCTCTAACTTTTTGTTTGTCACATTATCTTCATATGAAAGTTAGATAATTACATAGGAAAGAGATTTTTTAACTTTTTAAATATCTATCCTATGTGACACTCAGTTTTTTCAAATATATATTTGTATTGGAGATGCTTTAATCCTCCATCAATGGAGGTCGAAATCGGCCTCCAATGGAGGTTGTTTAAGAAGAAAATGAAAAAAAATTGGGGAAAAAAAAGTATAGGTCATTTCGAGTATTTTGGTAATTTTTGAGATTTTCTGGGTAAAAATGAAATTTTTCAAGACTTTTCATTTTTGCCTAAAAAAGAAGTCTCGAAAATTTCATTTGTACTTGGGAAGTCTTGAAAATTACCAAAAGTCTCAGAATTAAGCAAAAAGTCTCCGAAACTTTTGTTTTTACCTAGATAGTCTCGAAAATGATTAAAAAGCCTTGGAAATTATCTGAAAAGTCTCGAAAATACATGATAAGTCCGGAAAATACTTGAAAAGTCTTGGAAAAATATGAAACGTCTCAAAAAATGCCTGAAAAGTCTCGAAAAAAATATAAAAAGCCTCGGAAAAATATGAAAAGTCGTAGAAAGTATATGAAAAGTTTGAGAAAAAAAAAATTCCTAAAATTTTCCAAAAAAAAATCAATTTTTTTCTTTCTAATCTTCTTCATTGACCTCCAATGGAGTTCAATTTTGACCTCAATTAAAGGTTGATTTTGACCTCCATGGAAAGTCGAGCAAACATCCAATAGATGTCGAATGACTTCAACCTCCAATAGAGGTCTGTTCGACATCCATTGGAGGTCTATTAAACAGACCATTATGGAGAAAATGAAAGGATAATATATTAAAAAGAAAAAAGAAAAAAATGAAAAGTATACAAAAAATAAAGTAAATTAAGGGTATTTTTGAAAGTCACTTACTTTGGTGCCTGTAAAATATAAGTTATTAAAGTGGTGGTAGCCTTGAAACACCAACTTAAAAAAATTGACAAAAACCATTATTCCGTTGACGAGATCGAGATGCAGATGAGATCGAGATTCAGTAGATATGAAGATGAGATACGAGATCGAGATGAAGATGAGATGCGATCGAGAAGTAAAGACGGATGTGAATACGAGATCGAGATGCAATGCGATGCGAGATCAGATGAGGATTCAATGAAGATGTGAGGCAGGTTTAGGTGTTAGGGTTTGTTGATGATGATGAGATGTGGGAGATAGGATTTGATGATGATGGAGTTAAGATGGTAGAGATCCAGTGGATCTCCACAATTTTAATTTTAAAATTTTCACAAATATTAATCTTTTATTGTAATATTTTGTTGATTAATTTAAATTTACCATTTACAATGTTACCCTTATAGTTTAATGGTCAATGGGAGGTTTTAACCGAAAAGCAAATGGTAGGGGGAAATGACGAATAGTTTTTTTTTTTTTTTTTTGGGGGGGGGGGGGGTGTTTCTTAAGCAATATAATACATTTTTTTTTTCTTAAATGCATAATTAAAAATAATTAACTATTATACATATTTTATAATAATTTTTACCTTTTTAATTATTGTACCTTGTGGTTAAATATTAATAAGTATATAATTTATTATTTTTATTTCATTTCAACTTTTAATAAATATTTTTTAATAATTAAACATATATATATATATATATATAACTAATTGATTTTGAACTGCTTAAGATTTATTGAAGACCAAGCTAAGGCCAAACGGGAGCCACAAATCAACAAAAAAAAACAGAGGTAGAAGAAAACAAACAAAGGTCACAAACCAAAAGCTTGTTAGGGAATGTTTTTGCTTTAAGATTACTTGTTTAGGAAAGACTTGTTAGGTGATTTCCAACTTCTTATGAGAGTCTGATTCCTTAGAAATCAAGAATAGTGACCTCTATAAATAATGAGACTTATTCTTTGGTTGAAAACACTTGGAGAAACCAGAGAGACACTTGGAAACATCAGATAATAGGTGAATCCGATGAGTGAGAACCTGGGGAGATCTAGGTGAGACCCTTGGGTTATCCGAGGGTGGGAGACCCAAAGGATATCTGAGTGGGGGAAGACCCGGGAGGAGATCAGTTGAATATATAGGGGTGCACTTAGGAGGACATAGAGAGAGCACTGTGAGTTGAGGGTTAGGATGTAAGCTCGGTTGTGAGCTTGAGCTCAGTAATACTAGATTGTAATTTGAGTTTTGGGTCAGAGAAAAAATATTGGAATTGTAACAGTAAGTTTTGAATTTTTTGAATAAGATTAATGTAACTTATAATCACCACTGAGAGATTACCCAAATTATAACTCTTTAAAAATTTTGAAAAAAATAAAGATATGCATCTTGATTTATGGGATTGTCTTAACGTTATTTAAACGTGAGCGAGTAACAAAAAAAAAAGGATAAAAATAACGATTGTTCCCTTCCTTTTCCAGCAGCCAACCCTAATTTTCTCTCTAGAGAAACAAGAGATCAAAATTAGCTAGTTTGAAGAACATGGTGCTAAGTTAGTTGTTCTCTTCTTCACTGTGCTCTTTCCATGTCAATGATTTCTTAGATATGTTAAACTAATTTATAATTAGTTTTTGAGAATAGGCATGTATATGATTGATTTGAATTCATCTCATCATTAGTAGCCTTAAGCATGATTTTTATTGTATTGTTGAGACCATTTCCAAGACTGTTGGAATCCTCTGTTTTGAGTCTTTAACAGACCAGTCTGGGCTCATAAAAGGTTTTAGAGCTAGTTGTATAATTTTTAAAATTATAAAAATTCACATATAGATAGGTTTCTATGTCTTCTGAAACTTTGCAAAATTATGCTATTTTTAAATTTATATAGATATCTTTAAAAATTCCGGAGTTAACAAAGGTCAGATTTCGTTCTCTACTGGACAAACTTGAGAAATGGAGAAAAGAAAGGATTTTACGTATCTAATGATCATAGCTTAATTTGGTAATTGACTCTAGCTTAATTTGGTGATTTTCCTAAGAATGAGCATGAAAAGAAAATCATGAGTAAGGTTCCATATACCTCGGCATTTGTGAGTCTCATGTATGCAATGCTCTGCACTCTACCAGATATTTGTTTTGTTGTTGGCATAGTTAGCAGGTTTCAATATAAGCCTGGTCCTGATCACTGGACAACAGTTAAGCAGATCACTATCTATTGTAACAATAGTGGAGTAGTGGCTAATTCGAGAGAACCAAGAAGTCATAAGAGTGGAAAACACATTGAAAGAAAGTATCACCTTTTAAGAGAAATTGTGCATAGGGGAGACATGACGATAACCAATATCGCGTCAGTAGAAAATCTAGCAGATCCCTTCACAAAGGCTCTTCCACAAAAAAGTTTTGATGGGCACCTAGAGAATATGAGGATAAGAGATATGACACATTAGCTATAGAGCAAGTGGGAGATTGTTGGGATTATGCTCGATAGCAAGAGTGTAATAATGTATTTGACAATCTTTTCATATTAATAAAACTGATTTCTAGTTTAACATATCTTATAGCATTTATAGTTTAATTATTATAAATGTCAAAAGTAAATAATCATAAGGTCAAAAGACTGAGAAAAGAAGAATTGTTCATACATCTGGATATGTATGAGGTAGACACAATTCTTTATTTATTCTTGAATAATATTCACAACTTAAGATAAAGGTTGGACGCCTTTATCTTGTTAAAATTGTAGGTTATTTTGCTAGCATTTGAGTGCAACCAAATGTGTTATGATAAGTCTAAAATCATCAAAGTGTGGTGTCTTTGGACAAAGGAATCTAGTGCAATAGGTGCACTGAATAGGATCGCAATGAGATACTTTATCCAGAATTGTCAATGGATAAAAGTTTTCACTTGAAAAAAATCAGAGAGTCTATCTCAATCCTAAGACAAATGATTGACTTATGGTTGCAAGTGTTATCATTTGAGCTATCAATGAGTGCGATTATATAGCATAGTCTATCCTCGATAGTTTGGTGGTATTCATTTGTTATCGATAGATGACTTCATTTATAGATATGGACATCGTGGCTCCCTTTATTAAATGATAGTAGAATATCATCATATGGATGTTTTGAGGCATTGGATAATAAATCTAAAAATTAAGTTTTCAACGGTGTCTATTAAAATATGGTTTCTGGATAAATCAAAATATCCAAGTTTAAAATGTGGTCATAAGAGTAAATATGGTAACTTGGAGAGCTATAGGTTTGTCTATGAGCTCTTAGCGATTACTGATATTCTTCACGGGGATACACTTTCTCCATCAAGATTGTGTAGGGTATGAATGAGCAATATTAACTTATTCTATCTTTATTTAAGAGTTCAATTTTAGTTCTTTAGTGGAATGAACTAAAATTATTAGATCGAATCTAAGTGAATCATTTGTTGATTGTGATTATGCTATGTTTATTGGAGCTTAAATTTAGATAGCCTGTCAAGATTCCCAATTCACACGAACTTGCATGGATCACTTAATATATTCTACCAGACCAATTTATGGGTCTATCTAAATTGTATTAAGGCATGTGAACTTGTTTCTTTCAGTAAGAATGGGTCTAGTTTAAATGTGGATATTTTATTTAAGTCCACAGGATTTAATAAAATAGGAAAAACAATATTTGACCCATATTTATATAGCTTGGGCAACAAGGGACAATATAATTGCCTTGTATATTGTTTTTATTTTATTATTTAATTAAATGGAAATTAATTAATTAATTAATTAATTAAAAGTCAAAATCTTTTTCCTAGTAGGAGATGGTCTCCTAGAAACATATTATTGTTGGTAATATGATAAGTATCAAATACTATATTTGATAAGTAGATAAATAATATGAATTTATTTATCTAGTCAAATAAGGAAGTATTTGGTTTTTACTAGGACTCTAATTGACAACTGGTCAAATAAAGAAGTTTTTGATTTAGTCACAATTTAATTAAATTCAATAATTGGTTATTGAATAAATATACTATCTGAGTTGAATTAGGAGTCTTGGTGTGGAAAATAAATATTTCTTTGAAAATGATTATTTGTCACCAAGTAAATCCACCTAGAGATAAGATTCTTGTCCACCAAGCAAATCCTCTTTAGGAGAGGATTATGTCTCCTAAGTTAAAGACAAGAGGAATTCAGCCAACCCTAAATAAATTAGGGCAAGGAATTCGGCCACTACATATACGGGATGTAGAATTCGGCCAAGCCTTAGTTTTTCTTAGAGAAGATTTCGGCCAAGCTAGAGAATTTTGAGAGAGAAAAAAAAATCAGTTTTTGCTCTAGATAAAATTCGGCCAACTCATAGATGTTATGTATTGAATTCGACCAAGTAGAAGAGAAAAAGAAACGTTTTTGTTTTCGATAGTGCACTAGTATCCTTTACATCAAAAGGGTTTTGTGTACAAAAATGGAATCGGGTTCACGCTAGTTTTAATCAATAGATTGATAATTCACAAGTGGCCGGACGTTATTGGGTTTTCTCTTGGAGGATTATTGTGACTAATAAAAGGAAGAGATTTTGTTTGTTTCCATCCTCAGGTATACAATTTAAAGAAAGGGAGCCCATACTCATAGGTGATTCACATTCGTGATTGAATTAAAAGATCTTGCGGATTAAATTCGATGTTTGTTCAATCGTCACGAGAAAAAAATACGATACTTAATTATATGTCAATTAATCTAGGGTTAAGGTTCTTTCTTTTTAAAAGATTTTTTTTAAAATATATCAAACTCTAATTTTACGTTTTCGCCGCGTTTTGAACCGATTTTTCCCTACAGTAAGCCCTACAGTCGCGCAATGGTAGAGATTTTTTAAAAGTTTTAAAAAATATTTAAGCGACATTGAAACTATGTACGATAAATAAAAATAAATAAAAGATAAAATTCGAAATCACACATCAAGGCTAACTCCTTCGTTCTTTAATTCTTGAAATTTCTTCCCGATTTGTACCACTGGATCTTCTTCGCTACCTCTAAGGTTCCAACAACAGCGTGTGGACGCGCCACGGGCCATAGAAGTTTGAATGAAGGTAAAAGAAACACACGAAAGCAACCCTTGCTTTATATGAAATATAATGCGGCCGAACTTTTAGAAAAGTCATTTTTTTTTCTTTTTCGGCACGGCCGATTCTTGTTTCTCTTTTAAATTTTGTTATGTGTTTCTCCTTGTTACACCACTCGATGTATCTCTTATTTTAAGTAAAATATATCTTTATATATTTTTAAAAACAAGACACTAATTGTATTCCAAATAAGATAATTAGCATTTTAGTATCCACGGTAGTACAGGATTCCAAATCCCACATAACCCTAGTCCACTAAGATTTGATCACTTGACCTAGTTAGGAAATAAAATAATCTTATTATTTTATCCGTTGTCTCAATCACGGTTCAAACCTGTAACCTCCAATTAATAATAAACTAATAATTCACAAATATTAATTTATTAATTAAATAATCTAATTATTTAATTTATTTAATTATCAATATATTAATTAAATAATCTCATCATTTAATTAATTCCCTGAATAAATATCTTGTTACTTTCATAACATAATTATTCGCACCATCCAATTAATTAACCGTGACCCTTGATACAATCAACGTTCTGAGCTAGCAAGAGGACCTAATGGACCCACAGTCTTGAGCTCTAATATTCCTTAGAAAAATAATTAAATTCTTTAATTAATATTTCTTGATTATTAACATCGTAGTTACTCCACTAAAAACCAGAGGCTGCACTCCCCGTAACTGTAGATGTACTTACACAAACAAAAAACTCAATGTCCATCGATATAGTTATTACATATGGTATGATCCTCCACAAGTAGTTCATAATTAGAGTTGGGTCATAAAGTCCATTATACCTCTCTAATTATATCTTTTCCATTAAGTACCATTGATTCTCTAATGAACAATAAATCCTACATTCCTTACGGAATTAGGAGATAGCTCATATTGTTCAAGCCTCGAATCAACCCTTAAAAGGACTACCATTTACTTCTCGCAGGAAGGAGTAGCTTCCACAATTGTGTACATACCTTTCCAGCCACAAGCCAAACCACGATCCCAACATACGGAGCTTATTGATCGGGAATGCAACTCCGACCACGATCCCAACATACGGATCTTACCCATGGTATATCAAAGACCACGATATAACCTGAAGGAGTCGATAAAACACTCAAGATTAAAATCATCCACATATAGCCATCGTTAAATGGATCTTAGTGAGAGATTCAAATAGATTATGGCCCAGTCCTATATGATCACATTGTACAAGATGCCTCCATTCTCATATCTCTATATGAGTGATCCAGGATATGATCACCGTACACTACGGAAGGGACCACAACTGTAGATTAACCATAAATAAAGTACCCAACACTATTTGCTATCAATGAACTCTTTAGATTGCTCATCTTAATCTGAATTCCTCATTATATGACAATCATATACTTAGTTTGAGATTACTTCCGACAATCTTGGATGTTAAGTACACATGATATAAATGTATGAGACAAATTTATAGAATGAATAAACTACTTCTTTTATTAATGCTTTATTAACATTTACAAATTACAACCTTTAGGGCATAAACCCCAATAATCTCCCACTTGCACTAAAGCAGGTGAGACATATCTTGTGACTCCCCTATAGGTTACCTTGCCGTTAAGGTCTTTATTGTAGGGAAAAGAACGGTTCAAAACGCAACGGATGCGTGATAAAAACGAAAATTAGGGTTTGCGTATAAATAAAAATTTTCCCTTTATGCAACGAGAGCCTTAACCCTAGATTAATTGACATATATAAAAGTATCGTACCTTTTACTCGTGACGATTGAACAGGTGCCGAATTGATTCCGTAAGATCTTCCAAACCAATCACGAACATGAATCACCTAGGAGTGTGGGCTCCCTTTCTTTGGGCTCCCTTTCTTTAAATTGTATATCTGAGGATGGAGACAAAGCAAAATCTTTTCTTTAATAGTTACAAATATCCTCCAAGAGAAAAATCCAAGAATGTCCGGTCACTTGTGAATTATCAACAACTTGATTGAAACTCGCATGAACCTTGATTCAATGTTGTACACAAAACCCTTTTGATGTAAATGATACTAGTGTACTATTGAAAAAATCGTTCTCTTTCTCTTTTCTCCTTGGCCGAATTCCACACCCTTTTTCTATGAGTTGATTGAATTTTGTCTAGAGTAAAAACTAAATTTTCTCCCTCAAAATTCTCTCTTGCTATGCCAAATTCTCTCTTGAAAATTACCTAGGCATGGCCGAAATTTTCATCATAGAATTCTTAGGGTTGGCCGAAAATCATACACACATATATATAGGATCATAAATCCTTTCCTAAGAAGGATTTACTTGGTTGGCAAGAATCCTTTCCTTAGATGGATTTATTTGGTAGTTAAGAATCCTTATCTAAAAGGAAATCTAACTTCTCCTATATCCATATGGGCTGGCCGAATTTATCATTGATATAGATTAAGAGAGTTTATTCTTTTCCTAAGAAGGATTACTTGGTAGTTAAGAATCATTTCCTTAGGTAGATTTACTTGGTGGTTAAGAATCCTTTTCAAAAAGGAATTCTATCCTAACACCAAGACTCCTAATCCAACTCAAAAGTGTATTTGTAACCATATTAAAGACTTCCTAATTTGATTAGATAAATAATTCTTTTTATTTATCTACTTATCAAATATAGTCTTTAACATTAACTATACTACCAACAATAGTATAGTTTTAGGAGACCATCTCCTATTAGGAAAACGATTTTGACTTTTAATTAAATAATTAATTAATCAACAAATTAATTAATTTCCATTTAATTAAATAATAATAAAATAATAATATATTTAAGCTATTCTTAATAGCCTTGCCGCCTATACCATATATATGGGCGATATATTATTTTTCTTATTTTATTAAATCCATTGGACCTTAATAAAAAGTCCACATGTGAACTAGACCTATTCTTACAAAAAAAAAACAAGTTCTCATGCCTTAAAACAATTCTAGATGGACCCCTAAATTGGTCCGGTAGAGTATATCAAGTGATCCATGCATGTTCGTGTGCATTGGGGATCTTGTCGGGCTATCTAAATTTAAGCTCCAATAGACACAACCCAATCACAATCAACAAATGATTCACTTAGGTCCGATCTATTTAATTTTAGTTCATTCCACTAAAGAACTAAAATTGAAATATTAAATAAAGATAGAATAAGTTGATGTCACTCACTCATACCCTAGACAACCTTATTGGAGAAAGTGTATCCTCGTGAAGAATACCAGTAACCGCCAAGAGCTCATAGACCGCCTATAGCTCTCCAAGTTACCATATTTACTCATATGACCACATTTTGAACTTGCATATTTTGACTTGTCCAGAAGCCATGTTTCAATAGAAAACTTAACGTTAAGATTTAATATCCAATACCTCAAAACATCCATATGATGATATTCTACTCTCATTCAATAAATGGAGCCATGATGTCCATATCTATAAATGAAGTCCTCTATCGATTAACAAATGAATACCACCAAACTATCGAGGATAGACTATGCTGTATAATCGTACTCATTAATAGTTCAAATGATAACACTTGCAACCATAAGTCCATCATTTATCTCAAGATTAAGATAGACTCTCTGATTGTCTTCAAATGAAAACTTTTGTCCATTGACGGTTCTAGATAAAGTATTTCATTTTGATCCTATTCAATGCACCCAGTGCACTAGAATCTTTTTCCCAAAGACACCACACTTTGATGATTTTAGACTCATCATAACACATGTGATCCCACTCAAATGCTAGCAAAAGAATCTACAACTTTGACAAGATAAATGCTCCAACCTTCTATCTTAAGTTGTGAATATTATTCGAGACTAACTAAAGAATTGTGTCTGCCTCATACATATCTAGATTTGTGAACAATTCTTATTTTCTCACAGTCTTTTGACCATATGATTATTTACTTTTGACAATTATAATAATTAAACTATAAATGCTATAAGATTTGTTAAACTAGAAATAATTTTATTCATATGAAAAGATTGTTAATTACAATATTACACTCTTGCTATCGAGCATAATCCTAACATTTATAAATGGATCAACATAATTATCCTACGACGCTATCTCGGTCACAATCACATCCACTCTTTGCACTATCTTTATGATGAGATGATATTTTCTCTCTATATGCTTCCCTTTCTTGTGGCTTCTTGGTTCTTTGGAATTATCCACAACAACACTGTTATCACAATTAAGTGTGATGGGATAATCCAAATCCAGAACAACTTCTAGATCAGTCAAGAACTTACGGAGCCAGACAGCTTCTTTAGCCGCTTCACAAGCTACTACATATTCGGCTTCTATGGTGGAGACATCAATACATGATTGTTTAACACTCCTTCATACTATGGCTTCACCACCAAGGGTGAAAGCTGATCCAGACGTGGATTTTCTAGAATCCTTTTTTGACTAGAAATAAGAGTTTGTATATCCTTACGGGATCAAATCCTGACCTAAATATACTAGCATATAGTTTTTCATTCTCTGAGGAACACTCTTTCATACTATGGCTTCACCATCAAGGGTGAAAGCTGATCCAGACGTGGATTTTCTAGAATTCTTTTTTGACTGGAAATCAGAGTTTGTATATCCTTATGGGATCAAATCCTGACCTAAATTTACTAGCATATAGTTTCTCATTCTCCGAGGATACTTGAGAAATGACCTTTACATCAACCTAATGATCCAATCCTGAGTTGGACTGAAATCTATTAGCTACTCCCACTGTGAAGTAGTTGTCAGGTCTCGTGCATAACATAACATACAAAGACTGCCTACTACATATGCATAAGGAACATGTCTCATATCCTCACCTTCTTAAGGTGTCTTATGACATTGTTCCTTAGACAAGTGAACTCCATGCTTAGAAGGTAAATTACTTTTCTTGGAGTTCTGCATCAAAAATCACATAATTACATTTCGATATACGATGTCTGAGACAATGCTAAGAGTTTTTTCTTACGAACCCTAATTAATTGGATCCCTAGAACAAAACTCACCTCTCCCAAATTTTTCATTTGAAATTGGCTAGCTAGCCATCCCTTTACTTCTGACAATACCCTTACGTCATTCCCGGTTGGATATCATCTACGTATAGGACTAAGAAAACTACTTATTGTCAAGGATCATCGACATTTTGCTTGAAGCCATATGTTTTGATAACAATATCAAACCTAATGTTCCAAGATCTAAATACCTGCTTTAGTCTATAAATGGACCTTTGCAACTTGCAAACCTTTTGCTCTTGATCTGGAGACACGAATCCCTTTGGTTACATCACATAGGATGCTCTCATCAAGATTGTCATTCAAAAATGCAGTATTGACGTCCATTTGCCAAATTTCGTAATCAAAATATGCAATATTGGATAAAAGAATCCTAGTAGACTTAACGTGGCTACTAGCAAAAAATTCTCTTCATAATTGACCCATTCCTATTGGGTATAAACCTTTGCCACTAGCCTTGCTTTGAAGGTCTCTACCTTCCCGTCTACTCCTCTATTTTTCTTGTTGATCCAATTACATCCAATGAGTTTTATCCCATCTGATAAGTCTACAAATTTTCATACTGAGTTGGAGTACATTTACTCTATCTCTAGATTTATGGCTTTAAGCCATTCCTCTTTGTTAGAATCTTCCATTGCATGTTTAAATGAAAATGGATCATCCACACTATCATTAGAGACGATACCATATGCCTCACTAATACCTAAATAGTGATTGGGTTGTCATATAACCCTCCTACTGCGCTTAGGTGGTAGTGTGGTCTGATTAGGAACCGTCTGACTCTCAGACGTAGGTGGAACAATAACTCTTGTTGATCGAACACTGGTCGTACCAGGCTCTTACTCATTTAACACAATTTTACTTCATGATTTATGATTAATTATCTAGTTATCCTCAAGAAACATTGCATTTGTATACAAACACTTTGTTCTCTTCAGGACTATAGTAGTATCCACTTATAGTCTCACTGGAATAACCTACAAATAAGAAGATTATAGATTTAGAGTCTAGCTTTCCAATTCTGTTAATTATATGTAATGGATACCCCTATATGTCGAAATGTAGCAAACTACATTTACGACCATTCCACAACTCTAGGGGAGTCTTAAGAACATATTTTGATGAGACTACATTCAAAACACTGGCCATTATTTGTATTGCATATCCCCAACAAGAGTTTGGTAATAATGAGAAACTAATCATAGGTCTCACCATTTCCATTAAGATTCTGTTTCTCCTCTCCGTAACACCATTCTGTTGTGGTGTTCCAGGAGTTGTAAGTTGGGACACAATCCGATGTTCAACCAAGTAGTCCTTAAACTCTTTGTCAAGCTACTCGCCTATATGATCTGATCCTAGATCCTTGATTGTCTTGCCTAATTGGTTCTCAACTTCAGTTCATAATTCTTTAAACTTTTTAAAAGTTTTCAACTTTCGTTGCGTTAGGCAGACATTTCCGTTTCTTGAGTAGTCATCTATAAATGTGACATAATACTCATAATCACCCCTTCCTTTAACATTCATTGGTCCCCAGACGTTTGAATGTATAATCTCTAGTGGTTCTGTAGCTTTAAGCCCTTTTCCAGTAAAAGATCTCATGGTCATTTTACCTTATAAACATAATTTGCAGATATGTAAGGTGTCAACCTTTAACTTGCTTAAATGCCCACTTTTTACTAGTATATCTACCCTGTTAAGTTTGATATGGCTAAGCCTTAGATGCCAAAGATACGTTTCATTATTTGGAGAAACTTTCTATCGTTTTGTTTTAGGTTTTTCAACTTTAAACAATTCAGCATTGTGCAATGTTGTATGTATTAACGACCTTAACACATACAAGTTGTTTTCAATTAAGCTTGAACATATATTTTATCAATTTCTAGAAGTAATAACTGATTTATCTTTAAATGAAATTGAATAAAGTTGTTCCAACAGCTTGGATACTGAAATTAAATTTATAGTAAATCTAGAAATAAAATAAACATTATTCAAAAAAATAAAACAACCATTAAAATGGAGTCTAACTACTCTCACTTCTCTTGCTGACATGACATCCCCCGACCCAACACATAGTGATAAGGCCGCCTCCTCTAGCTCTGTCCGACATTGACCTCAGCTGTGTTGAAGTAAGACATCATACCCATGACATATTCCTGGACCGATGAACCTTCTTTTATCTGTGCAAGCATTGAGGAACGAACAGCTTCATGCTGCTTTTGCTGAGATGGTTGACCGAACGTATCCTGCAATGACTCCATGATTTTGAATACTGTAGCCATTGCCTCGTGCTTAGTGACAAGCATGTTTGTCATGCTGGCTAACAGATATATTTGGGCCTTCTCATCAACTGAGACTCATTTCTGGTGTGACTCACGAACATTTTGTGTGGCATTGGCAGCAGGCTCTAGAGGACATTCTTCTGTTAGCACGAACTTTTGGTCTTTTGTTACCAAGGTTGCGTTGATATTATTTTTCCACTTAATATAGTTTTCTCCGTTTAATTTGTCATTATCAAGGATTTGTAATAGTGTAGAAGACATTACTGAAAAAACATAAATAATGAATTCATTCAACCATACATTTAATTGACATGTTTATGTTTGGCTAAAAATTAAATATGACGCATGAACATATTTTATGGACAAGAAAATCCCAAAAAACTATTTCTACACCACGAAAATCCAACATACCTCAAGCAAGTGCCGCCTTAGGATCGGTCAAATACTTGCATGTTAGATCGAGGCATTCTCAATCAAATGATATATTACAATAACTCTAATTCCTCTATCATTCAACTATCGTTTAATTCAGTCAAGTTTATAATTAAAAAATTTAATTAAAACCT
Organism: Dipteronia dyeriana; assembly: GCA_032871835.1. Classification (NCBI taxonomy): domain Eukaryota; kingdom Viridiplantae; phylum Streptophyta; class Magnoliopsida; order Sapindales; family Sapindaceae; genus Dipteronia; species Dipteronia dyeriana. Next base: position 49,069,709 of record CM065297.1, read on the forward strand.
TGTGAATTCCTCTATCATTCAACTATCGTTTAATCCAGTTAGGTTTATAATTAATAAATTTAATTAAAACCTGTGAGTGTAACCCACCATTTCAGATCTCTTAAGCTTGACTTGAGAATTGCCGCCTTAGGGTCGGTCAATCCCAAAATACACTCAGAAACCCTATTCGCTAGGAAGTTAATTAACCTTGGTATTGATTCTCGTGGAGACCCTCCTTAGGGAGGATGAAAACAAAGTTAACTCAAGGCCCCACTTGAATCTCACGGTGTTGAAGTAATGATAGAGACCGCGTGATATAATATCATATATCCCTCTCCTACTCACTATTTCAAAATTAGGGTTTTCAATTAATGCACCTATATATTACTAAGATTAAACTGCTAATTTCAATCTAACTGTCTAGGGCATATGAAACAAATTATTAGAATCTTATTTTAATAACAAATAAACTAATCAAATTTTTAACTAATAAAAAACCTAGTTCATTATTCAAATTCTAATATATAAAAACAATTTTACTAAGAATAGAATTATTTAATGAGTTTTACCAAGCTTTAACTATTAAAACTAATCACATTATTAGGCCCATTATATTAGGGCTTTAATCTAATTAAACCTAATATTAAGTGAAGTGCCCAACTAATGTAACTAATTAAACGATTTAATTAATAAACTAGTTACTAATGAGAATTAGCAAGTTTGTACTCTTAAAACCAATCTCATTATTAATTGCCAATTATGTGATTTACAAATTTTTAATCATATTAAAAAAATATAACACATAATGTGAATGGCTATTATGCATATATGACATTTAATAAAATGCATGCGTAGGCAATACTAATCTATATGGCATGTGTATGTATGACAATGCTTTAATTATCACATAATAAAAGCATAAATGAAATGACCGAGTACGATGAGTTTATCTAACTTATACAAAATTTCTAATTACAAAAATTATCCAAGGAATTCCATGGTCTTCTTGTAATCCCAAAAACTTCAAGTCTAATATTGTGTATTTCCGAGCCCAAAATCAAGTCCAACTTGATTTATTTTTAATGGATCCTTCACATGGATTGAATCCATAAAGCATAAGTGTTACTCTAACACTTTCGGAGGCCCGAGATTTCCCAAAAACTGCCCAAACACGCTCACATATAAGCACGTGACTGTTGCCAAAACACATAAAAATTGTATGTTGCAGGAGTGTTGTTGCTGCGCATAGACTTGGGCGGCAGCTGCTCAAATCATAACAATTTTATGTTGAGTGTTGCGCATGGAATTGTATGACAGTTTCCCAAACTTAAAAAATTGAAGTTGCCGATTGCATGACAACTGCCCATTGCATAACAATTGAACTTGCCCATTGCATGACAACTGCTCATTGCATAACAATATGTTGCCCATTGCGCATGGTAAATCACTTTATAACAATTGCATCAGTGCATCACGCATCATCTTGCGCATTTGGGTGTGTACATATGTTGTGCATACTTGTAGCGGTATTGCTTTTTGCGTGACAATCATGCACGCGTTGCTGCTCAATCGTATAATAGGTTTGTGTAGCTACTGTGATACACGTTTCAGATCGTTGTTCTTCACCGTATTACAACAATAAATTAAAAAAACAGCAGAACAACAAAATAATGTATATATATATATACAACTCGAAAATAATATTACATCAGAAAAAATATTATATATAATATCCAAAACCCTAAAACCCATCGTACCATACAATTAACAATCAAGCATGCTTTAAAAAAAAAATTAAAACATCATGCATACAATAGATTGTGTCTTCATATATATATATATACATGCAATTACTTAAGAACAAAAAATGATTTTTTTTGAAAATATCGTACTAGAGCTCTGATATCAATTGTAACCCTCAAAGTTGTGTAGTGGAGGGAATTTTTTTTTTAAAATATTTTAAACGACTTAACAACCATATACGATTATAATAATAAATAACAGATAAGATTCAAAATCATTCCTATAGGCTAACTCTTTCGTTTTTTACTTCTTGAATTTGCTGCCCGATTTGTTCCATCGGATCGTCCTCACTATCTCTCAGGTTTCGGTAACTACATGTGGGCGAGTCGCGGGCTTCAAGAGGTTGAATAGAGGTAGAAGAAACACATAAAATCAACCCTTGCTTTCTTTGGAATAGAATTCGGCAACCATTTTTGAAAAATCAAAAATATTTTGTTTTTTTCTTTTTGGGCACAACCAATTCTTTTTTCTCTTTTAAATTTTGTTTTGTGTTTCTCCAGATTACACCACTTGCTATATCTCTTTTTTTTTTCTAAATAAAAATATATCTTTATATTTTTTTAAAAACAAGAAGCTAATCCCATTCCATATAAGATAGTTAGCATTTTAGTGTCCATGGTAGAATAGGATTCCAAATCCAACATAACCCTAGTTCACTAAGATTTGACCACTTGACCTAGTTAGGAAATAAAATAATCTTATTTTTTTTATCCTTTGTCTCATTCATGGTTCAAACCTGTAATCTCTAATTAATAATTCTCAAATATTAATGTATTAATTAAATAATCTAATTATTAATTAATTTAATTATTAATATATTAATTAGATAATCTCATCATTAAATTAATTCCCTAACTAAATATCTTGTTACTTTCATAATATAATTAATCAGACCATCTAATTAATTTATTGTGACCCTTATTACCATCAACGTTCCAGGCTAGCAACAAACCTAATAGACCCACCGTCTTGAGCTCCAATAATCCTTTGAAAAATAAATTAAACTCTTTAAATAATATTTCATGATTATTAACCTTGGAGTTAATCCACTAAAAACCCAAGGCTGAACTATCGTAATTGTAGATGTTATTACACAAACAAAAAAACTCAGTGTCCATCGATATAGCTATTCATATGGTATGGATCCTCCACATGTAGTTCTTAATTATAGGTGGGTTATAAAGTCCGTTATACCACTATAATTATATATTTTCCAATAAGTACCATTGATTATCTAATGAACAATAAATCCTATCTTCCTTTATGGAAGAAGGAGAGTGCTCATATTTTCAAGCCCCGAATCAACTTTTCAGAGAACTACTATCTACTTCTCGCAAGAAGGAGTGGATTCCACTATTGCGTACATACCTTCCCAACTACACATCAAACTGTGATTCCAACATACAAAGTTATTGACCGGGAATGCAACTTTGATCTTACCCATGGTATATCAAAAATCATGATCTAACCTGACGGAGTCGATAAGACACTCAGGATTAACATCACCCATATATAGCCATCATTTATCGATATATATAAATCTTATCATGTAACAGATCTTGGTGAGAGATTCATATGGAATGTGGCCCAGTCCTATATAATCAGATCGTATAAGATGCCTCTATTCTCATATCACAATATGAATAATATAAGATAAGACCACCGTACATTATGGAATAGACCGCAACTGTAGATTAACCACAAATAAAGTATCCAACTCTATTTGCTATCAATGGACTCTTTAGATTGCTCATCTCAAACTGAATTTCTCTTTATATGACAATCATATACTTAGTTAGAGATTACATCCGACAATCTTGGATGTTAAGTACACATGATATAATGTATGAGACAGATTTATAGAGTGATTAACCTAATTTTTTTTATTAACGTTTCATTCACATTTACAAATTATAAGCTTTAGGGAGTTAACCCCAGCAGAATGCACCTTTCTCAAAGAGAAACAGGTAGGTAGAGTTGCATCCTAAATTAAAGATGCAGCCAAAAATTTCTTTAGGACAGAAATCCTTTGAGCCATCTGGAGAGTTTTTTTCAGCATATGGATGTTTAGAACGCTACACGAGCAGCGATGTGCAGGATGTTCCTTTCAACCCTGACTGACTATGCCAAGATATGGTTCAGAAACTTACCTCTAGGTATTGTTAATTCTTTTACATGACTAACAATAGATTTTTATGCTTAGTTCCAGGGAATTAAACCTCGTCCCAAGGATCCTGTTCTATTCATATACGTGATCTAGGAGTGGGTAGAGTCGTTGAAGTTTGACGTGTTGAAGTTTCATAAAGAAGTGGTCCAGATGTGAGTGTTTACAGAGAAGGAGACTTTGGCCAATTTCAGAAGGAACATGTGGGTCAGTAGGTTGTTTTGGTTCTTTACGAAGCACCCACTTGAGACGTATTAGGAGGCTTACAATAGGACTTTGGAACAGGTGGAGATAGATGAGCATCTCAGAGTTAAGATCGAGAATGGTGATTTGAGATCTATCAAGCATCCAAAGAAGGAAGCTCCTAAATTGGGATCGATTTAGAAGACTCAGAATTGACCCCCCAACCGATCTACATATCAGCCACCTCCCTTCCCATCACAACTAAAAATGTACAAACGCAGTTAAATTGCCATAAGCTAACCTAGAAGGAAGGGGGTGAATAGGTTTTTACACCTTTTTCAATCCCTTGAAAACAAACATACGTTTGTCCCTCTAGCTAGCTTGAATAACAATTTTTAAGATAATAAAACATATGTAGATAAACATTATGTATTATCAAACAAAGATCTGTCAAACAAGCTTACAAGTTGCTAGTGAAAGGATTACAATGAAACTAAAGAGAAAAGATAATTGTATTCTTAATATTTTTCCATATGTACAAGTACTCAATCAAAGATAATCATATATAAAAAAATCTAAGTACACTTAAAATGAAATTTACAATTTCAATCAAATGAAGTGCTTGTACATCACATTTTACAACAATCTTTTATTCAAGGATACCTAGAAATGAAGATTGTGAAACAAGATACAAACATACACATACAAGTATACAAGAGAGATATGAGGAATTAAAACATGAATTTTTTTAACATGGTAAAACCTCCATGGAGGAAACATCCACGGGTTGATTACAACCATCGAGTATTTTTATTATTGGAAAGTAGACAAAACATTCCTCAAAAGTGACCAACAAATGACACACTCTATATTGGACTCGACGTCTACCCAATCCCTATTGGTAGATTGAAAATTCCTCAAAAGTGATCAAAAAATGACACTTTCTATTAGACTCCACTTCTACATAACACCATTAAGAAGTTGGAAATTCCTCAAGAGTGATAAACAAATGACACACTCTTTATTGTACTCCATCACATCTTAATATCCCGGGTCTACCAATAAAAAGTCTACTATCTATCCAAGGCACCATTTCCACTAGAAAGTCTCCCTTGCTTGATTATCCGAACTTCATGTCCTAACCAAGGCTCCTCGCTTAGCTATCCGAACCACATGTCCTAGTCAAAACTTCGAGCCTTTTACAAGGACTGCTTAATGCGATCAATGAATGCAAAAATACAAACAAGTACATAACATAGATTATGATGATCAAAACATCTTATAGGAATTAGACATATACGTGTAGGTTCAAAACACAAAAATAGTCTAGTTACTATGCATGAATGAAAATCCAAGAACACGTGAAACACAACAAACACATTTAATTCCTAGAATCATTCATGCAACAAAAACTTGAATCAAAGCATATACACTAAGCACACATTCAAGATTTTAGTGACAAACAAAAACATGCTAGATTTATGAGATATGAACAATCAAAGTTCTAGCAAGTATCTAGAGCGTATTTTTCTCACATTATTCAATCAAAGTCAAAATAACTCTAAATACACAGTCATATATGCTAATCCGATTTATGTTCAATTAAAAGAACCTAGCACATGTAAAGATGATTTATTATCAAAAATCAATCAAAACGAAGCGCAAATAGTCCTAAATCAAAATCTAGCACAAGACAACTTCCGATCATGTGAAATCGTTGATTTTAGAAAAATATAACTCAACATGAGAGAATCTAATCATGTTCAATCTAGCTTCATTCAAGTCTAAAACTCTAATTAAATTATATATATTAAGCATACATATATAGAAGAAGAAAACCCAAGGTTATTGAAGACTTGAAGATCAAACTCAAGAGAGAAATCAATACCTCAAGTGAAAAAGTGCAGTTTCATTTTTGTGAGTGAAACCACCAGAAAACGTGATCAACTTACTCCAAACTCTTATCAAAATGATAGAGGACTCTCTTACAAAGATTCTCCAACTTGAATCACTCAAATCGTACACTGAATGAGAAAGTCATGGTGTTGGGAAGTTGGGAAAATTGGAGAGAAAATTCTGCACTCTTGTTTTTCAATTTTTCTTCTTCTTAAATGAAATGAGAAATGGATGATAATATTTAAATGAGAGGGAAAGAGAGAGGTTTGGAGGGCCAATTGACAAATTCCACCTCCCATCCTCAAGGAGGCACGTGGCCTTCTCGGGGACAGGAAGCCCTCCTTCCCAAGATGGCCACGCGCCTCCTCGGGGATGGGTAAGGCCACTTGCTTCATCCCTCGTACGTCTTCTCATTCTTCAACAGTTTTTCGGCCTCCAAACTTTGAATTCAAATTTGTTTCTCAGATTAAGAACCGAGACTCTTTCATACACATGAACAACTATAAACTTTTACCAAAAATTATGAATTCGACTCGATACACAAAGACAAAGACAATGCATGATAAGTGACCATAAAGTTTCATAAATTTTTACTCAAAACTCAAAATCAAATGAATGAGTAACTGAAGTAACCGAACTCAATAAGGAATAATATAAGACTAAATTCAAATCCAAAGTCCATGAAACATAAACAAACAAATACATGAATACACAAGAATGCCATATCCTAGTTATAGTCTTAGAACATGCAATTTACAAAATTTGTCAGTTTAAGTCTAATGCATGAGCATTCAATATCAAATGTGTGAATGTGTTATACAAATCGAGCACAACAGTGCAGGGACACATATGGATGTAATGTGTGTGTGTGCCTAAGCCTTGTAAGTGAAATGAGGTTTACATATACCTTTTCTTAGAAGAATTAATCTTGCTTGATAAGTTTCCAAATCTTCTGAGAAGCTTGAATCATCATCAATCTAAGGCAACTAATCAATAAAAGTGCAATATTGTTTTGATATGGAATTAATGCCAACACAACTTCAAAAACCTAACAACTGCAGGAGCAGTATCAATCTAGATGGACCACTCATAGAGCAACACCTCCATCGAGGTAAGTAGCACGGATAACAAGGAAGGAGGAAGGGTACAACCATTATACCCCTCTCGCTATTTGTGATAAAGGGTTGCATAGAAAGCATGATCCTATAAAGCTCCCAGTAGACCAACATAATCACTAAAAGTACTACGACTTTCATGAGGACGTGGGGAATAACATGTCAGAGTGCTACAACCTTCACAACCAGATTGATGAATTGGTAAGAGGAGGCCATTTGGTCGAACTTTTCAAACAGGTACGTGACAACATCTGGGTAGGGAAGGAGGTACAGGTATAGATCATGGAAGTAGAAGAGAGAAGAAATGAGAAAGGGAAAAATCTAATGCAGTAGATCCAAATCGTCCATTCTATCAGTGGCGGTCTCACACAAGCGTGAACCTCCTATAATTCTAGAAAGAACCACGTCAAGAAAATACCTGACTTGATAGGGGTTATGATGTTCTCATAGTCGCTAGGGGGTCACCGGGACCTTCTTGCTTGACCTAGATTATGTTAATCACTGAGGATATCTACAACACGATACAACCACATGATGACCCCATGGTTGTCACGATATAGATAGCAAATTATCTGGTCTATCGTATTTTGGTCGATTATGGGATTAGTGTTGGTATTATTTTTAAGGGTGCACTCAAAAAGTTCAACATAAAACACCCTTGCTACAACATTTGTACCACATTCTTATATGAATTTACTGGGGACTCGTGGGTGCCTACCGGTTCGCTGATCCTCTCAATGATAATCGGGGAGGCATCTCTCTAGTAAAATCTGATGACATAATTCGTTGTAGTCGATACTTCATCCGCCTACATTGTTATCTTAAGTAGACCTTTCCTATCAGCAATCAATGGGTATTGTACATCTACCACAATAAGTTCCCGGTAGGTGAAAAGGTAAGAGAAGTTTGAGGAGATCAACAAGCAGCACACATGTGTTATACAGTATCTACCAATCCTATGTCATTGGCCAAGCATTGCGCGTTAGTGACAATCATGCAAATGAGCGAGGTACCATGAAAATGTCATGATGAACTAGGGGGAGCAGAGGTATCAAAAGTGATCAAGGAGGAACCTGAGGTAGAAATATCAGTTACAGTTGAAGAAGAGCTGGAAGAAAAAATGAAAATACACAACACAATTAATTTGCCTTAAGCTAACCTTGAGGAGCTGAATAGGTTTTTACATCTCTTTCCAATCCCTTGAACAAACACAAGTTTGTCCTTCTAGATAGCTTGTATCACAATTTATTATGCACAGACAAGTATATATAGTTCAATAAAGGATATGCCTTAGTTAAGCAAAATGAATGCAGACAATAACTTACATGTGATACAATTTCACTTTGTGTATAGGCTTATTAAACACAAGCCTTTGCATATACAAAACTTGAATGAATATGAATATCAATTACAAAGATACCAAATAAGATATTTATCAACACATACAAATATCAAAGAGATAGGGATAGAGGAAAGTAACACATGATTTTCATGTGGTAAAACCTCCAAAGAGGAAATATTCACGGGTTGATACCACAATTGGGATTATGCTCAATGGTAAGAGTGTAATAATGTATTTGACAATCTTTTTAAATTAATAAAAGTGATTTATAGTTTAACAAATCTTATAGCATTTATAGTTTAATTATTATAATTGTCAAAAGTAAATAATCATAAAGTCAAAAGACTATTAGAAAAAAAGAATTGTTTATACATCTGGATATGTATGAGGTAGACACAATTCTTTAGTTAGTCTAGAATAATATTCACAACTTAAGATAAAGGTTGGGTGCCATTATCTTGTCAAAAATGTAGATTCTCTTGCTAGTATTTGAGTGGGATCAAATGTGTTATGATGAGCCTAAAATCATCAAAGTGTGGTGTCTGTGGGCAAAAGAATCTAGTGCACTGGGTGCATTGAATAGGATCACAGTGAGATACATTATCTAGAACCGTCAATGGATACAATTTTTTACTTGAAGACAATTGGAGAGTCTATCTCAATACTGAGATAAATGATAGACTTATGGTTGCAAGTGTTATCATTTGACCTATCAATGAGTATGATTATATAGCATAGTCTGTCCTCGATAGTTTGGTGGTATTCATTTGTTAATCGATAGAGGACTTCATTTATGGATATGAACATCATGGCTCTATTTATTAAATGAGAGTAGAATATCTTCATATGGATTTTTTGAGGTAATGAATATTAAATCTTATCGTTAAGTTTTCAATAGTGTCTATTGAAATATGGCTTATGGACAAGTCAAAATATCCAAGTTCAAAATGTGGTCATATGAGTAAATATGGTAACTTGGAGAGCTATAGGCGGTCTATGAGCTCTTGGCGATTACTGGTATTCTTCACGAGGATATTCTTTCTCCATTAAGAATGTCTAGGGTATGAATGAGCAATATTGACTTATTCTATCTTTATTTAAATGTTCAGTTTTAGTTCTTCAGTGGAATGAACAAAAATTAATAGATCGGACCTAAGTGAATAATTTGTTGATTGTGATTAGGTTATGTTTATTGGTGCTTAAATTTAGATATCCCGTAAAGATCCCCAATTCACACGAACATGCATGGATCACTTGATATATTCTACCGGACCAATTTAAGGGTCCATCTAGAATTGTATTAAGGCATGTGAACTTGTTTCTTTTAGTAAGAATGAGTCTAGTTCACATGTGGACTTTTTATTTAAGTCCAATGGATTTTAAAAAATTGGAAAAACATTATTTGGCCGGCCCATATATATTGGCTTTGGCTGCTAAGGCTATATATAATAGCTTATTATATTATTTTTTATTTTATTATTTAATTAAATGGACATTAATTAATTAATTAATTATTTAATTATTTAATTAAGAGTCAAAATCTTTTTCTTAGTAGGAGAAGGTCTGCTAGAGTCATATTATTGTTGGTAATATGATAAGTATTAAATACTATATTTGATAAGTAGATAAATAAAATGAATTTATTTATCTAGTCAAATTAGGAAGTATTTGATTTCTATTAGGACTGTAATTGACAATTGGTCAAATTAGGAAGTTTTTGATTTAGTCACAATTTAATTTATATTCAATAATTGGTTATTGATTAAATACACTGTTTGAGTTTGATTATGAGTAAGGTGTGTAAAAGAAATCCTATTTTTAAGAGGATTGAATCAAAATTTTGATAGGAGTCTTGGTGAAGTAGAAATCATTTTTCTAGGAGGATTTTCAGCCACCTATATGTACTCATATATAGAATTTCGACCAAGACCTAATTTTTAGTGTGAGAAGTTTTTTTTTATTTTTTAATAGTTATAAAAAAAAACTTCGTCCAACTCATATATATTGTGTATTGAATTCGCCCAAGGAGAAGAGAAAACATGAATGTTTTGTTTTCGATAGTGCTCTAGTAGCCTTTACATCAAAAGGTTTTGTGTACAACATCGATTCAAGGTTCACGCAAGTTTCAATCAAATAGATTGATAATTCACAAGTGACCGGACGTTCTTGGGGTTTCTCTTGGAGGATTATTGTGACTAACAAAGAAGAAGATTTTATATGTTTCCATCCTCAGGTGTACAATTAAAAGAAAGTGAGCCCACACTCCTAGGTGATTTACGTTCATGATTAGATTGGAAGATCTTACATATTCAGTTTGACGCTAGTTAAATCATCACGGAAAGAAAAGGTACGATACTTTTAATATACGTCAATTAATCTAGGTTAAGGTTCTTTCTATTAAAGGGGAAATTTTTTAAAATATACCAAACCCTAATTTTACTCTTCCGCCGCGTTTTGAACCGAATTTTCCCTACGTTTGGTATCAGAGTCTGGTTTTACCCTTGATTAATTTATGTATATATATATGTGAATCTATTTATTTTTATTGTAAAGATGCATGTTTTAGAAAGAGATGGCATTCTAGGTATTCACATTTATAATTACATTGGAATATGTATATATATGTTTTATATGTGGATTGTTATTGCTCAATTTTGGTCTTAGAATTTCGATGTATTTTTGTTTTGGGATTGTAACAAGAAGGGTGGTATATCATCGCCATAATTTCCTTCTTGGTAGTTATTATATTTTTTATTTATTTTGCTATTGTAATAAAAATACTGCAAAAAAATATTGTATTAAAAAAAATTGCAGTTTTTGATTATTTAAAAATCTTCTGTAATACATTCAAGTATCGAAGACTCGAAGGTTTGAAGAATTGGGAGCAACCGAAACAAGTTTGGGACCGTGCGTGCCATAGCAATAATCGTGCGTGTGAATGAGCATGAGCCATGATTGTTGTGGCATGGGCTGCGCAGGGCAGCCCCATGGATGCCATGGGCTGCGCACGGCAGCCCTATGGATCCCAAAGGCTGTGCATGGAAGCCCTATGGATCCAATGGGCTGTACAAGGCAGCCCTTTATGGAGCCAAGGGTGGGCATGCCCATGGGAGGCAGCCGAGGGATGTCCAAACGGACAATGGACGCGTGGAGACTTGTTCGCCAATGAAGGAGTTTTTGTATTCCAAGATATATGTAATTTACTTGCTTTTCTAAGATGGACCAAAATTGTAGCTATTTATATTTTTGTATATATTGCAATGTTTGTCATTGTTTGATAACATGTCATATAGAATATGAGTGGCACTCATATATCCCTTTTGGTATGAACATGCATTGAATGGTTTAGGTATCTAATTGGCATCTAGATAACTTGGTAAATCATTCTATGGAATTCGATCACATGCCTTAAACAATTGAGTGGGAGAAGGTGTTTTGGAACACCTACAGCCTCAAAGTTTAGTTGAGCTTTATGTTTCGTGTAATAACCCCCCAAGGGGTATTCTTGAATGGAATTAAGCAAGATACTTTCTTACAAGGATAGACTGGACAATTAACCCAAACGATATCTACTCCCAAATGAGGGATATTCGTGAGGGATATATTAAAGGTCGATAACTTGGTAACACACTCATTGTGATTTTATTAATATCCTCCCAAGAGTTCTTGTTAATAAAACTGCAAGACTAAAATTGAAAACGTTGGTTGTTATGTTAATAATTAGGTGGGACCTAGTCCAACTAGTAAATGGTGCGAACTCCCAAAGGAGACGTGACAATTATGTGTGTTGAATCACCGTTGAATTTTACGATTGAATTATTTTATATAATTCAAGATAAATATTCGAAAGTTCATTATCACGATTATTTACTTATATAATTTTTGTTATTATAAAGAAATCATGACCCCATCCCTAATCAACATCCTAAAAAATAATACTTTAACTGATGATAATTATGTCATATGGAAAAGGAAAATTTGGGCTTTTATTGCCATCTAAAAAATGTAAGCTCATTCTGTCTATTCCTAAACCACCAACTATTACTAATGAATCTAATGAGGTGCAAAGAGATGAGTATCAGCAGTCGGTAACTTCAGATGAGATGGCTAAATATTACATTATGGCCACCATCTTTGACGTGTTGCAACAGGAACATGAAAGAATAAAGTATGTTGCCGATATAATGATGTCTCTCGAAGAAATGTTTGCTTTGAAGTCTAGAACGATAAAGAGAGAGGTTGATGGAAATCATTAACTTAGCAACCATACACCCCAATAGCTAAAGAGCTATGATACATATGGAATGCAATTTAACACCCTCAAACTAATTGAAACAAACCCGATCGTTCAAGATTGAAGTAAGAGAAACTATTCTAAACACTTTATCAAAGGAATGATGATAAAAGCTAATTAGAACAACACTTTGATTTCCCCAAAACGTCACAAACTATGAAGTTTGATAAGTTTAAAGGCAAAACAAAGATTTTGAGGTTGTTGAACGCCACAAGCTAAATAAGCTTGATAAGTTCCAAAGTTCATGCAAGAACTTAAAAACAAAACACTCACAAAGTGCTCAAATAAGTTTATATTACCCAAATCTCTGCCCTTACATAGAAAAAACAGCCTTGTTTATATAGAACAAAGGCCAAGGACAATACAACACAAATATAACTGCCCATTAAATGTGTAACCTCCCACTAAATGACATTTAGACCATGAATAATGGCCATAAAGTATTCAGCCTTTGTAACTCCTAATTCTTGATCAAAGAACACATGAACTCACACTTAACAAAATAAAACCCAACACAAAAAACCCAAACTATTCATAAAATAAGCCCACAAAACCCAACACAATTAAAACCAAAACTAATCAGAAAATAAGCCCACAAAACCCAACATGGCTGAATGGCCTTTTATTCTTCAAGATAGGCTAGAATACTTCATTCTAACAAGGCTAGACTCTTGTCTTTGGGATTTGGACTTGTTTGAAACATGTTAACCATTTTATACTCTTCTTGCATCCTTAGAACCTTGACCAAATCTTGACTAGCTTGCTCCTTCAAAATGCTTTACATTAAACAAGTTAAGACTTCTTTCATCCTTTCAGCTTTAGCTCTTGTCATTGGTCCTCCATGAATGGTTAAAGGATCTTGATCTTTTCCAACCTTAGCCGAATTGTGATCAACTGGCTGGTCCTCATCATTCCCCCTTTCCTCGAGAGGATTTGTCCTCGAATCAGCACCTTCATCACCTACATCAAACAAAGACAAATCAGAAACATTGAAAGTTGCACTAACATTGCCATACTCACTTGGTAGTTCCAGCTTGTATGCATTGTCATTGATACTTTAAAGGACTCGAAATGGTCCATCCCCTCTTGGTATGAGTTTAGACTTTTATTGGCTAGGAAATCTTTCCTTCCTCAAGTGTACCCAAACCCAATCACCAGGTTCAAATACTACTTGCTTTCGGCCCTTGTTGTGTTGCTTCTCATATTGTAGAGTTTTCTTTTCAATTTGTGTGCGCACCTTTTCATGCAAGGCTTTGACAAAATCAACTTTTTGCTTACCATCCAAATTAGCTCTTTCCAAAGGTAAAGGTAGTATATCCATAGGAGATAATGGATTGAACCCGTACACAACTTCAAATGATGAATGGTTTGTTGTAGCATGCACACTTCGATTATAAGCAAACTCCACATGTGGCAAACATTCCTCCCAATTCTTTAAATTCCTTTGAATTATGTCCCTCAAAAGCATTGATAAAGTTATGTTTACCACCTCTGTTTGTCCATCTGTTTATGGATGACAAGTGGTTGTTGTCCATCTCTATCACTCACAATTGTCCTTGGAATTCCGTGTAATAATACAATTTCTCTGAAGAACAGCCCCGCAACAAATGTTGCATCATCTGTTTTGTGGCAAGGAATGAAATGCCCCATCTAGCTGAACCTGTCAACAACAACAAAAATAGAACCTCTCCCCCCTTTTGACCTAGGTAATCCTAAGACAAATTCCATTGATATATCAACCCAAGGCTCATTAGGTATAGGAAGTGGAGTATACAGCCCATGAGGCATTACTTTAGATTTAGCTCGTTTGCAAGTAATGCATCTATCACATATTCTCTCAACGTCTCTTTTCATGTTTGGCCAAAAGAAATGATCACTTAACACACCCAAAGTCTTTTTAACACCAAAATGCCCCATTAACCCGCCACTATGTGTCTCTCTCATAAGCAATTCTCTCATTGAACATTTAGGAACACACAGCTTGTTTTCTTTGAAAAGAAAACCATCATGCCTAAAGAACTTGTCAAAACCCCCTTGCTCACATGCCCCATAAACATTAGCAAAATCAAAGTCAGAATTGTATAGGTCTTTAATGTACTCAAAACCCAATAATTTTGCATCAAGTTTAGAAATTATAGCATACCTTCTAGAGAGAGCATCGGCAACCACATTCTCCTTACCTTGTTTGTACTTGATGATGTATGGAAATGATTCAATAAACTCCACCCATTTTGCATGCCTACGGCTTAACTTTCCTTGTCCTTTGAGATATTTCAAGGACTCATGATCGGTGTGTATAATGAGTTCCTTGTACCAAAGATAGTGCTGCCATGTCTCTAACACTCTCACCAAGGCATAAAACTCCTTATCATACGTCGGTAGTAAGACTTGCTCCACTTAGCTTCTCACTAAAGAATGCAATGGGTTTGCCCTCTTGCATTAAGACTCCTCCAATACCTATTCCACTTGCATCGCACTCAATCTCAAAAGTTTTAGCAAAGTTAGGCAAAGCAAGCAAAGGTGCTGAACTAAGTTTGTGTTTAAGCAAGTTAAAAGCATCATCTTGTTTTTTACCCCACCTAAATCCCACATTCTTTTTGATGCATTCAGTTAATGGTGCAACAATGGTAGAAAAATCCTTAATGAATATCCTATAAAAGCTAGCAAGACCATGAAAACTCCTTACATTACTAACACAAGTGGGTTTCGGCCACTCCCTAATTACTTTCACTTTTTCTTGATCAACATGTATTCCTTTATCATTAACAACATAACCAAGAAAAGTAAGTTCATTAGTGCAAAAAATGCATTTCTTTAGATTAGCATATAACTTTTCTTTTCTAAGCACATCAAAAACAACCTTTAAATGTGTTACATGCTCGTCTAAATTTTTTCTATACACAAGTATATCATCAAAATAAACTACTACAAACTTTCCAATGTAAGCACACAAAACATGGTCATCAATCTCATAAAAGTACTAGGCGCGTTAGTTAGGCCAAAAGGCATTACTAACCATTCATATAGACCATGTTTAGTTTTGAAAGCGGTTTTCCATTCATCACCCTCATGCATTCTTATTTGATGATATCCAGATTTCAAATCATTCTTTGAAAACACACAAGAACCATGAAATTCATCCAACATATCATCTAACCTAGGGATAGGATGTCTATACTTTACCGTGATTTTGTTGATGGCTCGACAATCAACACACATTCTCCAAGAACCATCCTTTTTAGGTACCAACAAAATAGGTTACCGCACATGGACTAATGCTTTCATGTACATATCCCTTTTCCATAAGCTCACTTACTTGCTTTTGGATTTCCTTGGTCTTTTCGGGGTTGCATCTATATGCTGGCCTATTTGGTATGCTTGCACCCGAAATGAAATCAATTTGATGTTCAATTCCTCTAATTGGTGGCAAACTAATAGGAACATCTTCGGGAACGAGATCCTCATTTTTCTGTAAAAGATCAACAATAACACTAGGCAAACTCTTGTTAATTTCATTAGAAACAATTAAAACATCCTTGTACATAAGTACAAGTAAGGGCTGCCTCATGGTTAATTCTTTTCTTCACATCACACATTTTTGCATAAACACTCATTTTTCTTTCACTCAAGCCTTCCTTGTTTTCTCTCTCCTTGTGTTTCCCATTGCTCTCATTTTTACAATTCAACTCATCTTTTTTTTCTCTCTTTCTTGCTCCCTTCCCAAAGTTTCAGCTAATGAAAACTCAAGCTCTTCATATTGTTGTTTTATGTGCATTTTGATGAGAATCAAGAAGACATCAAATGATCCATTGCATGTTCCGGTTGGGCCAATAACAAGGGCAAGAACTAAGAGATTCAAAGAAGCATAAAATGACCTAATTCAAGACACTTTGGCTGATTTTGAAATGTTGAAGTCCAAGATAAGCACACATAAAGACCAAGGCGTAATTAAGGTCATCAAGGCAATTGATTGGGCCGAATAAGGAAGACTTGGGCGTGTGGCACAAGCTAATCAACTTTGGCTGATTTATTTCCTTTTAATTTTCAAAGAATAATAGTTAATTTGTTTCCCAAATTAAGGGGCTGATTTATTTCTAGATTTAGCTTTCCAATAAGGAAGCAAGTCAATAGTTGCTAGTTTAGTATTTTTTTATTTCTGAAATTTGTTTACATTTATTTTCATGATTGTAAGGCATTAATTTCCTAATATTTATTCCCTTTTAGGTCTTAGATATTTTTAGTATAAAAGCGACCAATTGATGTAATTTGAGAATAGAATTTGAATTGAAATAAATTTGAGAGAATTTTCTCTTTGGTTCTTCATAGAACTTGTGAACTTATCAAGGTTCTACCTTGTGGCCTTCAAACCTTGACTTATCACTCACCTTCTTTCTTATTCTTGAGTGTGGCGTCTATAACTTTCTTGATACCGTTGGTTCTTATCTTCATATAGATAACGGGTCGTGGTCCGATAACATTTTTATTTGTAAACTTGGTTAGAAAACGATCATTCGTTACCATATATTGGTTCCGGGTCTCACTGCTCTTGGTGAGGTTCATATCAGTTGGTATCAGAGCTTAGGCTTAAAAAATTGTCTTTGGAGGCAAAGGTTCAAGTTGGTATTTCTGTCCCTCCATGATAAAAGAATAACGGTTCTTAAACCCATCATGCATTACCCTTCGATCATATTGCCATGGTCTCCCCAATAACAAGTGACCAGCATACATAGGTACCACATCACACCAAACATCATCCTTATATCTACCAATTGAAAAAGAAATTAACACTTGCCGATTTATCTTCACAACACCACTATCATTCAACCATTGTAACTTGTATGGTTTTGGATGTTTAATAGTAAGTAATTTAAGTTTCTCTACAAGCAAGGTACTTGCCACATTTGTACAACTTCCACTATCAACAATCACATTACACAACTCGTTAGCAACCAAACAATGAATATGAAACAAATTTTCACGTTGCTCACCATGTTTATTATTTTTAATTTTCAAACTAAGTGTGCGTTGTACAACCAAATTTTCTCCACTAGCATACTCTACATCACTAGCATCTTCTAAAATGTGTCATGTCATCTTCATCCTCTCTCTCACTTTCTGATTCAACTGTCCCATCCCTCATGATCATTGCCCTTTTATTAGGACATTCACGTGCCACATGACCATGTCCAAGGCACTTAAAACACTTAATGCCTCTAGTTTGATTAGGTTGATTCTCACCTCTACCCTTGCTGCCTATTTCATTTTTGCTTTTAGTTTCATCAATTTTAGGCTTAACAATGGGTTTATCATCCTTTTTACTCTAATTCGGTTTCCAAGAAGAAGAAGAACCTAAATAAGGTTTTGAATCATACCTGATGCCTTTTCTTTTGAGTTGCCTTTCAATCTTCATGGCCACACCCACCATGTCCTCAATCTCCACATAATGTTGTAATTCCACAAGATCATCAATGTTCTTGTTTAGCCCACTCAAAAATCGAGACATGGTGGCCTCAGGGTCCTCCTCCACATTAGCCCTTATCTTGGCTATCTCCATTTCCTTGTGATATTCTTCTACACTCATGGAACCTTGTGTCAAAGTTTTAACTGTTGAGGCAAATCCCTATAGTAATGGCTAGGGACAAATCTCCTCCTCATGATTTGTTTCATCTCCAACCAAGTCACTATGGGTCTTTCACCATTTCTACGCATGTCTTTACACAATTCATCCCACCAAACAATAGCATAATCACAAAATCCAACAACAGCTAGTTTTACCTTTTTCTCATCGGTGTAGTTATGACATTCAAAGATCAACTCCACTTTTCGTTCCCATTCCAAATAGGCATCCGGATTGTTCTTCCCTTGAAAAGGAGGAATTTTCATTTTGATGCTGCCAATGTCTTGGTCCACACCATCAAAACGTCCTCTACTAGCTTGTCTTCTAGGATTAACGTCTAGACCAATTATGGTAGCTTGGCCATCATCCGTGTCTTCTCCATAATCATATACATCATTGACAAAGGCTGGTTGTCTTCCACGTCGTGGTTCTCTTTGCAATCTGGTAATTGCTTCATCATGTCTTTCTAGACGATCTTCTACATCTCCAATCACTTTGAACATACGTTGAAATTGTTGCTGCATTGCTTGAATCACTTGATCATTTGAGGAAAAACTCACTTCTTTATCTTTGTTAGACATGTTTAAAACCTGAAAAAAAAAGTTAGAACAGCCTCACAATCACTCCCTACGTGTTTCTCTCAAAGAATTGATTCACACCACTCGTGTTTTACTCAATTATTTGGCTTTTCTCGATGCTAATCTCACCACTCTTGCCTTTTACCTCTCTTGTTTTGTTCTTTGGGTTCTTAGATTAACTAAGGTCTTTTAAAACAAACAATTCAGATTATGGCAAATTCAATGGAGTGAAATTGGGTAGGTCTAAAAAAAAACAAACAAAAGGTAAGCCACTTAAAGTAAACAAAGATTAGAACTGAAATATCAATTTCTCTCCCAATAAGAATTTGTTTTGTTTTGGTTAAGAAGAAAATATTTAAATATTTCCCAAACTGAAACAAGAATGATATGAACAAAGAAAGATTTTTAGAATTTTACAAGAATTCTTTGAATCCGTAATACTTTTTTTTGTTGTTTTTTGTTTTTCCTTTTTTTTTTGCTGAAAACAAAGAAGAATGATAATAACCTCAAGAAGCACAACAATTAAGATGAATTATAGATACGGTGCTATAGGATGAAGAAGAAAAGAAAGTGATACAAAAAAACTAAAAGAACAACAAATAATTGGATATGCAAACCTCAAACTTGAGCCAGGCTCTAATACTAAGATGATGGAAATCATTAACTTAGCAACCGTACACCCTAATAGCTAAATAGCTATGATAAATATGGAATGCAATTTAACACCCTTCAAATAATTGAAACAAGCCCGATCGTTCAAGATTGAAGTAAGAGAAACTATTCTAAACACTTTATCAATGGAATGATGATAAAAGCTAATTAGATCAGCACTTTGATTTCTCCATAACGCCACAAACTATGAAGTTTGATAAGTTTAAAGGCAAAACAAAGATTTTGAGGTTGTTGAACGCCACAAGCTGAATAAGCTTGATAAGTTCCAAAGTTCATTTAACAACTTAAAAACAAAACACTCACAAAGTGCTCAAATAAGTTTATATTACCCAAATCTCTGCCCTTACATAGAAAAAACAGCCTTGTTTATATAGAACAAAGGCCAAGGACAATACAAAACAAATATAACTGTCCATTAAATGTGTAACCTCCCACTAAATGACATTTAGACCATGAATAATGGCCATAAAGTATTCAGTCTTTGTAACTCCTTATTCCTAATCAAAGAACACATGAACTCACATTTAACAAAATAAAACCCAACACAAAAAACCCAAACTATTCATAAAATAAGCCCACAAAACCCAAAACAATTAAAACCCAAACTTATCAGAAAATAAGCCCACAAAACCCAACATGGCTGAATGGCCTTTTATTCTTCAAGTTAGGCTAGAATACTTCATTCTTACAAGGCTGGACTCTTGTTTTCGGGATTTGGACTTGTTTGAAACATGTTAACCATTTTATACTCTTCTTGCATCCTTAGAACCTTGACCAAATCTTGACTAGCTTGCTCCTTCAAAATGCTTTCCATTAAACAAGTTAAGGCTTCTTTCATCCTTTTAGCTTTAGCTCTTGTCATTGGTCCTTCATGAATGGTTAAATGATCTGAATCTTTTCCAACCTTAGCCGAATTATGATCAACTGGCTTGTCCTCATCAGAGGTAGTGACTGCTTTCATGAATCTTAGGATGAAACCTGGACAGGCTGTGAAAAATCTTGTGACAAAAGTCATAGCTCATCTCAACATTGCTGAACTCAATGGTGCTGAGATAGATGGTGAGACGATAACTAACATGATTGTCAACTCACTGTCAGATTCCTTTAATCAGTTCAAGTTGGACTACACCTTGAACAATAAGGAATACACCTTGTAAGGCCTGAGGCAAGATGTTCAAAGGGCCAAAATATCCTTGTGAATGGCAAGGGTTAAGAGATTCATGCGGTTAGTAAAGTTGTTACTATTAAGACCCGTAAGAAGGTAAAGAAACAACAGAAGAAA
This sequence comes from Dipteronia dyeriana, assembly GCA_032871835.1. Lineage (NCBI taxonomy): Eukaryota > Viridiplantae > Streptophyta > Magnoliopsida > Sapindales > Sapindaceae > Dipteronia > Dipteronia dyeriana. The sequence continues at coordinate 49,090,634 of CM065297.1, forward strand.
AACAACTTGGGCCTAACAAGAAGGGTTTCTAGGAAAAGAATAGACTTAAAAAGAATGAATTCAACTTGCTTTTAGGCAATGGAATGTTAGTGTCTGCATGTGCAGTGGGAGATATTAGAATCAATCTATATTCTAATTGACATTTAGATTTAATAAATGTTTATTATGTACGTCAATTCAAGAGGAATTTAATTTCAGTTTCTTGTTTAAGTAAATTTGGATATTCGGTTACTTTTAATAAAGCTTTTATTATTAGTAGGAACAACAAATTTGTTTACAAAGGTACATTGGAAAATGGTTTATTCCATTTGCATAGCAATATCTCTCACTTGTTATACACGGAATCAATAGAACATAATCATAAAAGAGTAAAATAATCAAAAGATGAAACCTACCTATGGCATCTACGCCTAAGTCATAATAACCTTGATAGGATTAAAAGATTGGTTAGTGACGGACCTTTAAGTGACTTAAAGGTTGATGATCTACCAAATTGTGAATCTTGATTGGAAGGTAAAATGACCAAAAGGTCGTTCACGATCAAAAGGCACAAGAGCCACTGAATGTTTAGGATTAGTACACATTGATGTATGTGGTCCTATGAGCATTCAAGCTAGAGGTGGATATAAGTACTTCATAACTTTCACAGATGAGTACTCGAGATTTGGCTGTGTATCTCATGAGACATAAGTCAGATGCTTTTGACATATTCAAAGTATTTAAAGCAGAAGTTGAAAATTAGCTAGAGAAACACATAAAAATCTTCAGGTCTGATAGTGGTGGAGAATATCTATCTGATGAGTTTCAGCAATATCTTATTGATAATGGGATAATTTCTTAGTTTCTTACACTAGGTACACCTCAACAAAATAGGGTGGCAGAAAGGAGAAATATATCTCTTTTGGACTTGGTTATGTCTATGTTGAGTTATTCAATGCTTCCGAACTCTTTTTAGGGATATGCTTTACAAACTGCTATGTACATTTTAAACGATGTACCATTTAAGTCGGTTCCTAAAACATTGCATGGTTGTGGACTGGGTGAAAGCCAAGTTTACAACACTTAAGGATATTTGGATGTCCTGCACACGTGTTAAAAGGAAAGATAGAAAAGATGGAGTCTCGTTCAGAAACATACATATTTGTAGGGTATCCAAAAGGAATCAAAGGATATTATTTCTATAGTCCTTCATATCTTAAAGTATTTATTTCGACAAATGCCGAATTTTTGGAAGAGGACTACATGAATAATTTTGTGCCTAAAAGTAGAATTGCCCTGAATGAGCTTTCAGGAGAGACAATTCCAGAAGAGGTTTCACAACCTAGCCCAATTGTAAGTTCCGTACCAATACAAGATCAACAACCTACCATACCTCATCATAGTGAGAGGGTTAGTAGACAACCCGTGAGATACATCGGTCTAGAAGAATCTTTAGAGAATCTCTCGAACGATGATGATCCCTATACGTATAAGGAAGCAATGGAAGATGTTGATTATCGCCATTGGCAGAAGGCAATGCAATCCGAAATTGAATATATGTTCAAAAACAAAGTTTGGTCTCTTGTAGATTGTCTAAAGGGATAAAACCCATCGGGTGCAAGTGGATATACAAGAGGAAAAGAGGAATGGATGGAAAGGTAGAAACATTTAAAGCTAGATTGGTATCTAAAGGATACAAACAGAAGGAAGGTATCAATTATAAGGAAACCTTCTCTCCTGTGGCCATGCTTAAATCCATTAAGATACTCTTATCCGTTGCGACATCTCTAGACCTAGAGATTAGGTAAATGGCCGTCAGGATAGCTTTCCTTAATGGAAGTCTTGACGAAAGCATCTATATGTTGCAACCAGAAGGATTCATTGAAAATGGCTAATAGGAAAGGGTATGCAAGTTACAAAGATCCATATATGGATTGAAGCAAGCATCCAGATCCTAGAACATAAGGTTCTATCAAGCTATGAAAAGTTTTGGATTCATTCAAAACCTTGATTGACCCTATGTATACAAAAGGATTAAAGGCGACAAGTTGGTTTTCCTAGTTCTTTACGTTGATGATATACTACTTATCGGAAACGATGTAGGTGTATTGACATCACTAAAAGAATGGTTAACAAAACAATTTGATATGAAGGACTTAGGAGAAGTAAGTTATATTCTTGGTATCCAAGTCATAAGGGATAGAAAGAATAGAACGATGGCCTTGTCCCAAGAATCATACATAGATAAAATCTTGTTTAGGGTTTCCATGCAAGATTCCAAGAAAGGTAAGTTACCTTTCAGACTTGGAATCAAACTTTATAAGGAACAAGTTCATAAGAATGAGCATAAAGAGCAATTCATGAGTAAGGTTCCCTATGCCTCGGCAGTTGGGAGTCTCATGTATGCAATGATCTGCACTAAACCAAATATTTGTTTTGCTGTTGACATAGTTAGCAGGTTTGAATTGAAACCTGGTCCTCATCACTGGACGGCAGACAAGCATATTTTCAAATATCTCAGAAGAACGAGAGATTATATGTTTGTATTCTCTGAAGGGAATTTAATTCCCGTTGGGTATACAGATTCCGATTTCCAATCAGATTTTACTCCAGAAGATCAACATCAGGATCTGTGTTTACACTTGGAGGAAATGAGTCATATGGAGGAGTATCAAGCAATCTTGTATTGCTGATTCCACCATGGAAGCTGAGTATATTGCTGCATACAAAGCTTTTAAAGAGGTTGTTCAGCTCCACCAATTCTTGATTGACTTAGAAGTGGTTCCTGATGCGAATAAGCAAATCACAATCTATTATGACAATAGTGGAGCAGTGTCTAATTCGAGAGAACTAAGAAGTCATAAGAGAGGGAAACACATCGAAAGAAAGTATCACCGTTTAAGGGAAATTATGCATAGGGGAGGCGTGACAATAACCAAGATCACGTCAGCAAAAAATCTAGCGGATCCCTTCACAAAAGCTTTTCCATAAAAGAGTTTTGATGGGCATTTGGAGAATATGAGGACAAGAGATATGACACATTTGCTATAGATCAAGTGGGAGATTGTTGGGATTATGCTCGATAGAAAGAGTTAATAATGTATTTGACAAACTTTTAATAATAACAAAAGTGATTCTAGTTTAATAAATCTTATAGCATTTATAGTTTAATTATTATAATTTTAAAAAGTAAATAATCGTAAGGTCAAAAGACTTTGAAAAAAGAAGAATTGTTCGTATTTCTGGATATGTATGAGGTAGACACCATTCTTTAGTTAGTCTTGAATAATATTCACAACTTAAGATGAAGGTTGGACGTCTTTATCTTGTCAAAGTTGTAGATTCTTTTACTAGCATTTGAGTGGGATCAAATATGTTATGATGAGTTTAAAATCATCAAAATGTTGTGTTTTTGGAAAAAGAATCTAGTGCACTGATGCATTGAATAGGATCACAGTGAGATACTTTATCTAGAACCGTCAATGGATAAAAGTTTTCACTTGAAGACAATTGGAGAGTCTATCTCAATTCTAAGATAAATGATGGATTTATGGTTGCAAGTGTTATCATTTGAGCTATCAATGAGTGTTATTATATAGCATAGTCTATCCTCGATAGTTTGGTGGTATCCATTTGTTAATCGATAGAGGACTTCATTTGTAGATATGGACATCGTGGCTCCATTTATTAAATGAGAATAGAATATCATCATATGGATGTTTTGAGGTATTGGATATTAAATCTTAACGTTAAGTTTTAGATAGTGTCTATTGAAATATGGCTTCTGGACAAGTCAAAATATCCAAGTTTAAAATGTGGTCATATGTCTAAATATGGTTACTTGGAGAGCTATAGGTAGTCTATGAGTTTTTGGGGATTACTGGCATTCTTCACGAGGATACCCTTTCTCCATTAAGACTGTCTAGTGTATGAATGAACAATATTAACTTATTCTATCTTTATTTAAGAGTTCAATTTTAGATTTGTAGTGGAATGAATAGAACTAAAATTAATAGATAGGACCTAAGTGAATCATTTGTTGATTGTGATTAGGTTATGTCTATTGGTGCTTAAATTTAGATAGACCGCCAAGATCTCCAATCTACATGAACTTGCATGGATCACTTGATATATTATACAGGCCAATTTAAGGGTCCATCTGGAATTGTGTTAAGGCATGTGGACTTGTTTCTTTTAGTAAGAATGGGTCTAGTTCACATGTGGATTTTTTATTTAAGTCCAATGGATTTAATAAAATAGGAAAAACAATATTTGGCCTACATATATTGGCTTGGGCTGCTAAGGCTATATATAATAGCTTATTATATTGCTTTTTTATTGTATTATTTAACTAAATGGAAATTAATTAATTTGTTAATTTATTAATTACTTAATTAAAAATCAAAATCTTTTGCCTAGTAGGAGAAGGTCTCCTAGAGTCATATTATTGTTGGTAATATGATAAGTATCAAATACTATATTTAATAAGTAAATAAATAAAATGAATTTATTTATCTAGTCAAATTAGGAAGTATTTGATTTCTATTAGGACTCTAATTGACAATTGATCAAATTAGAAAGTTTTTGATTTAGTCACAATTTAATTTATATTCAATATTTGGTTATTAAATAAATATACTATTTGAGTTGGATTAAGAGTCTTAGTGTGTAAAAGAAATCCTATTTTTATGAGGATTGAATCCAAATTTTGATAGGAGTCTTGGTGAAGTAGAAATCCTTATTTTTGGAGGATTTTCGGCGACGTATATATACTCATATATAGAATTTCGACTTAGACCTAATTTTTGGTTTGAGAAGTTGTTTTTTTTATAGTATTGAAAAAACACTTCGTACAACTCATAGATATTGTGTATTGAAGTCGGCCAAGGAGAAGAGAAAAGAGGAACGTTTTGTTTTCGATAGTGCTCTAGTAGCCTTTACATCAAAAGGTTTTGTGTACAACATCGATTCAAGGTTCACGTGAGTTTCAATCAAATAGATTGATAATTCATAAGTGACCGGACGTTCTTGGGTTTTCTCTTGAAGGATTATTGTGACTAACAAAGAATAATATTTTGTTTGTTTCCATCCTCAGGTATACAATTAAAAGAAAGGGAGCTCACACTCCTAGGTGATTCAAGTTTGTGATTGGATTGGAAGATCTTACAAATTCAATTCGACGCTAGTTCAATCGTCACAAAAAAAAAGATGCGATACTTTTAATATTTGTCAATTAATCTAGGGTTAAGGTTCTTTCTATTAAAGGGGAAATTTTTTAAAATATACCAAACCCTAATTTTACGCTTCCGCTGTGTTTTGAAATGATTTTTACCTACAACCACAACAACTGGTAAAACAACTTCCACCATTAACATAAAAGTACAGTCTCTCAAGTGACCAATCTACCTATAGAGTCACCCTTCTATCCTACCCAATGAAAGAGTTTCCTCCTTCCATGATGATCAAGATCACCCCGATTCTAGTCAAGACTCCATGCTTAGATATTTTGATCACCCTGACCCTAGCCAAGACTTATACGCTTAGCTATCCGGATCACCCCGATCCTAGCCAAGACTTCCATACCTTTTACAATGAATTCTAAGTGATCATGAATGCAATGCGCAAATAGTCCCGTAACAAATAATATGATGATCAACACATCCTGTGGGAACTAGACATATGTATGAAAGTTCACAAATCAAAATTGTCTAGTTGCTATGCATGAATAAATATTCTAGAATATGTGAAACACCAAAACCTATTTCATTTCTTGATTTATTTATGTCACAAAACCCTGAATCAATCATATACATCTAAGAACATTTCAATATTTAGTATCAAACAAAAATCGTGCTAGATTCACAAGAGATGATCAATAAAAGTTCAAGCAAGAAATATAAAGCATGTAATCACAATGAATTCAATACAAATCTTTTAAGCTCTATATATACAAGAAATTGTGCTAATCATGGATATAGTTACCTAATGAGACGAGACCTGGTACAAGTAAAAGAATATTACTTATCAAAATAAATCTATTAAAGTACAAAATAGTTCTAGATAGAAAGCTAGCACAATACAAAACACAAACATGTGAAAACATAGGCTTTACAAAAACCTAACTTAACATGAAAGGTTCTATTTAAGTTCAATCTAGCTTTAATATAGTCAAAATCTCTAATCAAACTTTATACAACATACATACATGTATTAAAGAAGAGAACCCAAGGTAATTGAACACTTTTAAAAACAAAACTCAAGAGAAAATTCAGCACCTTAAGAAAAACTGTGCAGTTCCATTTTTAAGTGCAGACCCACCTAAAAACGTGATCAAATGACGTCAATTCTTCTTAGAGATAATAGAGAACTGATAGACGAACAATCTCCAATTTGAATCACTTGAATCAAATTTCTAAAGAGAAATTTATGGTTTTGGAATTTGAGAAAATTTAAGAGAAAATTCTGCACAAGTGTTTTTCTTGTTGGAAAAGAATGAGACGTAAAAAGGATCTTTAAAGGTGGGAAATAGAAGACAAACTTGAAGGGCCAATCAAGAGGTGCCACCTTTACAAACTGTGGAGGTGCATGGACTCCACGGGTGATGCAGGGACTCAGAGTCCCAATCCGGCTCAGAGGCCCATCAGGCTCAGAGGCAGCGCACTGCATGGCCGAGCATGGCCTGGGCATGGCCCACTGCTTTATCATGCCTGCAGACCTGCACCCCCAACCCATCCTGAGGCCCATTCCCAGGCATCGCTTAGAGGTTGTTCATACCAAGGTTTGAACCCTTGATATGCTTTGATAGCCTTCCGCTATCATCCATTGAGCTGCAACTGATATGAACCTCACCAAGAGCAGTGAGACCCGGAACCAATATATGGTAACGAAGGATCGTTTTCTAACCAAGTTTATAAACAAGAAAGTTATCGGAACGTGACCCGTTACCTATAAGGAGGTAAGAACCAACGGTATCAAGAAGTTGAAGATGCCACACTCAAGAATAAGAAGAAGATGTGAGTGATAAGTCAAGTTTTCAGAACCAAAAAAAAGAGATGAACTCTCACAATTTTTAATCAATTCAAGTCTGTCGAATTACATTCAATTCGTTCCTTTATATACTAAAACCCTAAACGAAAAGAAAGGCTATAAGCCATCCTAAAAGGAAACAAGATAATTCGGCCAATAAGCCCTTATAATCATAAGAAAACTAATTTGAGAAACTATTGACTGGCTCCCTAATTGGAAAGCTAAATCTGGAAACAAATCAGCCCCTTAATTTGGGAAACAAATCAACTATTATTCTTTGGAAATTAAAAGGGAATAAATTTGCCAAAGTTGACTCTTCTCCTAGCTTGTGCCACACACCCAAGTCTTCCTTATTCGGCCCAATCAATTGCCTTGATGACATTAATTATGACTTGGTCTTCATGTGGGCTTATCTAGGACTTCAACAATTCAAAATCAGCCCAAGTGTCTTGAATTAGGCCATTTAGTGCTTCTTTGAATCTCTTAGCTCTTGCCCTTGTTATTGGCTCAACCAGAACTTACAATGGATCATTTGATACAGCTGCCTTGTTCTCATCAATGGGGGCAGAGGGCATCTCTTCCTGTGGAAGCCATGTGCCTCCACCGGGAGAGGTGCAATGGCCTCTTTTGGCCACTTTGTTTCCCCTTGCACACATTTGTGTTCTTCAACCGTTCTCCAGCCTCTGAACTCTGATTTTAATTATTTTTTCAGATTACGCAACTGGAACTCCCTCATGTAGAAGGATGTAAACAAAACTTTCATAAAAAATATGGAATCCCACTTGAGACACAAAGATGAAAACAATGTATGTTAAAGACACGGAAAGTTCATAACTTCCTAATTGGAACATGAAACTTAATGAATGAGTAACCGAAACGATCCTAATTGAATGAGGAATAATATAAGCACAAATTCAAGTCCAATGTAGTAAGAATACAATCAAATAAACACAAGAACAAATTAATTTACTATTTCCTAGATATAGTCCTAAAACATGCAGTTTCTTAAACATTGTCCAATTAAATCCAATGCATGTGCATACATTAATAAGTTTGTGCATGTTATACAAATTTGGCACAACGATGTAGGGACGCATGTAGATGCATTATGTGTGTGTGTACCTAAGTCTTGTACAAGGATTGAGGTCTTATTATACCTTTATTAAGTTATGAAGCCCATTACTATTTGAAGACTTCAACTTTGCTTGGTTTGTTTTCCAATCTTTCTTGAAGCTTGATAAACCTTGATACCTAGACAACTAATCAGTACAAATGAAATGCTGTTTTGATATGGAATTGTGCTAAGACAAAACTCAAGATACTAACAATCTCCCCATTTGGCAAATTCCATGTCAAAATACCTATACAAAAGCTTAGAATATAAAATGAAGATTGGTCACAATCTCTCCTTCATATTACAATGGGTTTGTACATCTTAAACTAATCTTCAACAAGTCTTGAACTTCTTCATTTGATCTTCTCTTGATAGCACCTAAAGAAGACTTGAAGAGCAATATGTACAAGAGAAAATATATGGCAAAATGTACTTGATTTAGATGAAACAATAAAGTCCAAGATGATATATATGTATACTCCCCCTAAATACAAGCATATCCACTCAAGTTTGGCATATTAAAAACCCAAGTTCAAGATACCAATGAAAACAACAATAAAATAAATCTTGATCTTCTCCTTGTTTAGCTCAAAAGCATTTGTAGATCCTACAAGATTTGCACATACAAAAAGATGCCAAAAGGCACTAACCGTGGTCAACTCACTTTGGCCTGTATGTGGTCTCTTTCCCCATTCAAATCCATCATCCTCACATAAAGTTCTCCCCATAAGATTCAAATGATCAATGTTATCCACATCAAGTAGTTCCGAAATAACTTCATTAGAAAGACCAAGAAACCTATTGATGCTAATCGAGGAGACCCTAAATGTTTTCCCTCTAACATTCATGAAGGAATTTTCAAAGGTTGTGCTCTCCTTATACTCAAAATAGAACTCCATTATAAAGCTCTCATTAACAACCCCAATAGAATTTATCCTTGTACCTCCATTGTATTTTATGTACGGAACAATGAATGTAAGAACCCTCAACCAAATCAACACCCTTATCTTGGATAAGCTTTTAGCTCCCATGACACCAAAGGCTTTAAACTTGTTGGGTTTGGGTTTTTTTGAGGTTGTTGGAGTAGATTTGTGTTTGGCTATGACTTTTGGCAAATGGATAAGATTGGAAACCTTATTTTTTCCCATGTCTTTGTTGTCAACACTAAAAAAAAAACACATGAATGGAATGAGATCCAAATGAGTGTTAGTCAACTAGTTGATACCTCAAGATCAATTAGTGCCATCAAAGAAAAATCTTCTATTGGTTGACCTCTCATAATGCTTGATGGTTGTGTTGCTTGAAGAAAATCTTTCCTCTAAGCTTTTGGTCATTTGTTCTTGTTGCTCCACCATAGCATTTAGCTCATCAATCTTTGTCAAAAGCCACTTTTGCAGTTGCATAGCCCAATCAGATAGAATGCTTGCACTTGACACCACAGTTGAATCTTAATTTTCACCAAAAATCCTACAAGTGTCATTAACCTTTCACCTTTCTTTGTAAGACATATAAGATATCCATTTTTCACAAAATATTTCCAAGGGAGGCAAAATGATGGAAATCATTAACTTAGCAACCATACACCCCAATAGCTAAAGAGCTATGATACATATGGAATGCAATTTAACACCCTTTAACTAATTGAAACAAACCCGATCGTTCAAGATTGAAGTAAAAGAAACTATTCTAATCACTTTATCAATGGAATGATGATAAAAACTAATTAGAACAACACTTTGACTTCCCCATAACGCCACAAACTATGAAGTTTGATAAGTTTAAAGGCAAAACAAAGATTTTGAGGTTGTTAAACGCCACAAGCTGAATAAGATTGATAAGTTCCAAAGTTCATGCAAGAACTTAAAAACAAAACACTCACAAAGTGCTCAAATAAGTTTATATTACTCAAATCTCTGCCCTTACATAGAAAAAGCAGCCATGTTTATATAAAACAAAGGCCAAGGACAATACAACACAAATACAACTCCTCATTAAATGTGTAAACTCCCACTAAATGACATTTAGACCATGATAAATGGCCATAAAGTATTCAGCCTTTGTAACTCATTATTCCTAATCAAAGAACACATGAACTCACACTTAACAAAATAAAACCCAACACAAAAACCCAAACTATTCATAAAATAACCCCACAAAACCCAACATAATTAAAACCCAAACTAATCAGAAAATAAGCCCACAAAACCTATCATAAGTAAACCCAAACTAATTATAAAATAGGCCCACAAAACCCAACATGGCTGAATGGCCTTTTATTCTTCAAGTTAGGCTAGAATACTTCATTCTAACAAGGCTGGACTCTTGTCTTCGGGATTTGGACTTGTTTGAAACATGTTAACCATTTTATACTCTTCTTGCATCCTTAGAACCTTGACCAAATCTTGACTAGCTTGCTCTTTCCAAATGCTTTCCATTAAACAAGATAAGGCTTCTTTCATCCTTTTAGTTTTAGCTCTTACTATTGGTCCTCCACGAATGGTAAAGGATCTGGATCTTTTCCAACCTTAGCCGAATTGTGATCAACTGGCTGGTTCTCATCATTCCCTATTTCCTCGAAAGGATTCGTCCTCGAATCAACACCTTCATCACCTACATCAAACAAAGTCAAATCAGAAACATTGAATGTTGCACTAACATTGCCATACTCACTTAGTAGTTCCAGCTTGTATGCATTGTCATTGATTTTTTGAAGGACTCAAAATGGTCCATCCCTTTTTGGCATGAGTTTAGACTTTCGTTGGCTAGGAAATCTTTCCTTCCTCAAGTGTACCCAAACCCAATCACCAGGTTCGAATACTACTTGCTTTCGGCCCTTGTTGTGTTGCTTCTCATATTATAGAGTTTTCTTTTCAATTTGTGTGCACACCTTTTCATGCAAGGCTTTGACAAAATCAGCTTTTTGCTTACCATCCAAATTAGCTCTTTCCAAAGGTAAAGGTAGTAAATCCATAGGAGATAATGGGTTGAACCCGTACACAACTTCAAATGGTGAATGGTTTGTTGTAGCATGCATACTTCGATTATAAGTAAACTCCACATGTGGCAAACATTCCTCCCAATTCTTCAAATTCCTTTGAATTATGGCCCTCAAAAGCATTGATAAAGTTCTGTTTGCCACCTTTGTTTATCCATCTGTTTCTGGATGACAAGTGGTTGAATACAGCAGCTTTGTACCCAACTTTATCCAAAGCGTTTTCTAAAAGTGGCTAAGGAACTTCACATCTCTATCACTCACAATTGTCCTTGGAATTCCGTGTAACCTCATAATTTCTCTGAAGAACAACCCCGTAACAAATGTTGCATCATCTGTTTTGTGGCAAGGAATGAAATGCGCTATCTTGCTGAACCTGTCAACAACAACAAAAATAAAATCTCTCTCCCCTTTTTACCTAGGTAATCCCAAGACAAAGTCCATTGATATACAATCCAAGGCTCACTAGGTATAGGAAGAGGAGTATACAGCCCATGAGGCATTACTTTAGATTTAGCTCATTTGCAAGTAATGCATCTCTCAGATATTCTCTCAACGTCTCTTTTCATGTGTGGCCAAAAGAAATGATCACTTAACACACCCAAGGCATAAAACTCCTTATCATACATCGGGTAGTTAAGACTTGCTAGGTACCGTGATTTTGTTGATGGCTCGACAATCAACACACATTCTCCAAGAACCATCCTTTTTAGGTACCAACAAAACAGGAACCGCATATGGACTCATGCTTTCACGTACATATCCCTTTTCCTTAAGCTCATTTACTTGCTTTTGGATTTCCTTGGTCTATTCAGGGTTGCATCTATATGCTGGCCTATTTGGTATGCTTGCACCCAGAATGAAATCAATTTGATGTTCAATTCCTCTAATTGGTGGCAAACCAATAGGAACCTCTTTGGGAAAGAGATCCTCATTTTTCTTTAAAAGATCAACAATAACACTAGGCAAACTCTTGTTAATTTCATTAGAAACAATTAAAACATCCTTGTACATAAGTACAAGTAAGGGTTGCCTCATGGTTAATGCTTTCTTCACATCACACATTTTTGCATAAACACTTATTTTTCTTTCACTCAAGCCTTCCTTGTTTTCTCTCCCCTTCTGTTTCCTATTGCTCTCATTTTTACCACTCAACTCACCTTTTTTTTTTCTCTTTTTCTTGCTCCCTTCCCAAAGTTTCAGCTAATGAAGATTCAAGCTCTTCATATTGCTGTTTTATGCGCCTCTGGTCTTCAAAAATTGTCTTTGGAGGCAAAAGTCCAAGTTGGTATTTTTGTCCCTCCATGATCAAAGAATAGTGGTTCTTAAACCCATCATGCATTACCCTTCGATCATATTGCCATGGTCTCCTCAATAACATGTGACCAGCATACATAGGTACAACATCACACCAAACATAATCCTTATATCTACCAATTGAAAAAGAAATTAACACTTGCCGATTTACCTTCACAACACCACTATCATTCAACCATTGTAACTTGTATGGTTTTGGATGTTTAATAGTAAGTAATTTCAGTTTCTCTACAAGCAAGGTACTTGCCACATTTGTACAACTTCCGCTATCAACAATCACATTACACAACTTGTTAGCAATCAAACAATGAATATGAAACAAATTTTCACGTTGCTCATCATGTTTATTATTTTTAATTTGCAAACTAAGTGTGCGTTGTACAACCAAATTTTCTCCACTAGCATACTCTACATCACTAGCATCTTCTAAAATGTTGCATTTCATCTTCATCCTCTCTCTCACTTTCTGATTCAATTGTCCCATCCCTCATGATCATTGCCCTTTTATTAGGACATTCACGTGCCACATGACCATGTCCAAGGCACTTAAAACACATAATGCCTCTAGTTTGATTAGGTTGATTCTCACCTCTACCCTTGCTGCCTATTTCATTTTTGCTTTTAGTTTCATCAATTTTAGGCTTAACAATGGGTTTATCATCCTTTTTACTCCAATTCGGTTTCCAAGAAGAAGAAGAAGAACCTGAATAAGGTTTTGAATCATACCTTATGCCTTTTCTTTTGAGTTACTTTTCAAACTTCATGGCCACACCCACCATGTCCTCAATCTCCACATAATGTTGCAACTCCACAAGATCAGCAATGTTCTTGTTTAACCCACTCAAAAACCGAGCCATGGTGGCCTTAGGGTCCTCCTGCATATTAGCCCTTATCATGGCTATCTCCATTTTTCTACACTCATAGAACCTTGTGATATTATTCTACACTCATGGAACCTTGAGTCAAAGTTTGTAACCGTTGATGCAAATCCCTATAGTAATGGCTAGGGATAAATATCCTCCTCATGATTTGTTTCATCTTTAATCAAGTCTCTACGGGTCTTTCACCATTTCTACGCCTGTCTTTACACAATTCATCCCACCAAACTATAGCATAATCAACAGTAGCTAGTTTTACCTTTTTCTCTTCAGAGTAGTTATGACATTCAAAGATCAACTCCACTTTTCGTTCCCATTCCAAATAGGCATCCGGATTGTTCTTCCCTTGAAACGGAGGAATTTTCATTTTGATGCTGCCTATGTTTCGGTCCACACCATCAAAACGTCCTCTACTAGCTTGTCTTTTAGGATTAATGTCTAGACCAATTATGGTAGCTTGGCCATCATCCGTGTCTTCTCCACCATCATATACATCATTGACAAAGGCTGGTTGTCTTCCACGTCGTGGTTCTCTTTGCAATCTGGTAATTGCTTCATCATGTCTTTCTAGACGATCTCCTACATCTCCCATCACTTTGAACATACGTTCAAATTGTTGCTGCATTGCTTGAATCACTTGATCATTTGAGGAAGAACTCACTTCTTTATCTTTGTTAGACATGTTTAAAACCTGAAAAAAAAAGTTAGAACAGCCTCACAATCACTCCCTTACGTGTTTCTATCAAAGAATTGATTCACACCACTCGTGTTTCACACAATTATTTGGCTTTTCTCGATGCTAATCTCACCACTCTTGCCTTTTACCTCTCTTGTTTTGTTCTTTGGGTTCTTAGATTAACGAAAGTCCTTTTAAAGAAACAATTCAGATTATGGCATATTCAACGGAGTGAAATTGGGTAGGTGTAAAAAAAACAAACAAAAGGTAGGCCACTTAAAGTAAACAAAGATTAGAACTGAAATATCAATTTCTCTCCCAACAAGAATTTTGTTTGTTTCGGTTAAGAAGACAATATTTAAATATTTCCTAAACCGAAACAAGAATGATATGAACAAAGAAAGTTTTTTGGAATTTTACAAGAATTCTTTGAATCCGCAATTTTTTTTTTATTGTTTTTTTATTGTTTATTGTTTTTGTTTTTGTTTTTCCTTTTTTTTTACGGAAAACAAAAAAGAATGACAATAACCTGAAGAAGCACAACAATTAAGATGAATTATAGATACGGTGCTATAAGATGAAGAAGAAAAGAAAGTGATAAAAAAAACTAAAAGAACAACAAATAATTGGATATGCAAACCTCAAACTTGAGCCAAGCTTTGATACCAAAATGATAGAAATCATTAACTTAGCAACCATACACCCCAATAGCTAAAGAGCTATGATACATATGGAATGCAATTTAACAACCTCCAACTAATTGAAATAAACCCGATCGTTCAAGATTGAAGTAAGAGAAACTATTCTAATCACTTTATCAATGGAATGATGATAAAAGCTAATTAGAACAACACTTTAATTTCCCCATAACGCCACAAACTATGAAGTTTGATAAGTTTGAAGGAAAAACAAAGATTTTGAGGTTGTTGAACGCCATAAGCTGAATAAGCTTGATAAGTTCCAAAGTTCATGCAAGAACTTAAAAACTAAACACTCACAAAGTGCTCAAATAAGTTTATATTACTCAAATCTCTGCCCTTACATAGAAAAAGCAGCTTTGTTTATATAGAACAAAAGCCAAGGACAATAAAACACAAATATAACTGCCCATTAAATGTGTAACCTCCAACTAAATGACATTTAGAACATGAATAATGGCCATAAAGTATTCAGCCTTTGTAACTTCTTATTCCAATCAAAGAACACATGAACTCACACTTAACAAAATAAAACCCAACACAAAAACCCAAACTATTCATAAAATAAGCCCACAAAACCCAACACAATTAAAACCCAAACTAATCAGAAAATAAGCCCACAAAACCCAACATAATTAAACCCAAACAAATTATAAATTAGGCCCACAAAACCCAACATGGCTGAATGGCCTTTTATTCTTCAAGATAGGCTAGAATACTTCATTCTAACAAGGCTGGACTCTTGTGAAAGACTTTACCCAGAACCGTCAATGGATAAATATTTTCACTTGAAGACAATCAGAGAGTCTATCTCAATCTTGAGATAAATGAGACTTATGGTTGCAATTGTTATCATTTGAGCTATCAATGAGTATAATTATATAGCATAGTCTATCCTCGGTAGTTTGATGGTATTCATTTTTTAATCGAGTGAGGAGTTCATTTATAGATATGAATATCGTGGCTCCATTTAATAAATGAGAGAAGAATACCATCATATGGATGTTTTGAGGTATTGGATATTAAATCTTAACGTTAAATTTTCAATCGTGTCTATTGAAATATAGCTTCTGGACAAGTCAAAATATCCAAGTTCAAAATATGGTTATATGATTAAATATTGTAACTTGGAGAGCTATAGACGATCTATGAGCTCTTGACGATTACTGGTATTCTTCACGAGGATACACTATCTCCAATAAGATTGTCTAGGGTATGAATGAGCAATATTAACTTATTTTATCTTTATTTAAGTGTTCAATTTTAATTTTTTAGTGGAATGAACTAAAATTAATAGATCGGACCTAAATGAATCATTTGTTAATTGTGATTAGGTTATGTCTATTGGAGCTTAAATTTCGATAGCCTGCCAAGATCCCCAATCCACACAAACTTGCACGGATCATTTGATATATTCTACCGGACTAATTTATAGGTTCATCTAGAATTGTATTGAGGCATGTGAATTTGTTTCTTTTTTAGTAAGAATGGGTTTAGCTCAAATGTAGATTTTTTATTAAAGTCCAAAGGATTTAATAAATTAGAAAAAAAATATTTGGCCCATATTTATATAGCTTGGGCGGTAAGGGACTATATAATAGCCTTATATATTGTTTTTTATTTTATTATTTAATTAAATAGAAATTAATTAATTAATTAATTAATAATTGTTTAATTAAAATTCAGAATCTATTTCCTAATAGGAGATGGTCTCCTAGATTCATATTATTGTTGATATTATGATTAGTATCAAATACTATATTTGATAAGTATATAAATAATAGGAATTTGTTTATCTAGTCAAATTAGGAAGTATTTGATTTCTATTAGGATTCTAATTGACAATTGGTCAAATTAGTAAGTTTTTTATTTAAGTCACAATTTAATTATATTGAATAACTGGCTATTGAATAAATACACTATTTGAGTTGGATTAGATGTCTTGGTGTAGAAAAGAATTCTTCTTTGAAAATGATTATTGGTCGCGAAGTAAATCCTCCTAAGGAAAGGATTCTTGCCCACCAAGTAAATCCTTCTTAGGAGAGGATTTGGTCTCCTGTATATACTACCTATTAATTTCGGCCAAGGCTAGGTTTTATTCAAGAAGAAAATCCAGACAAGGCTAGGGTTTATACAAGGGTAAAATTCAGGCAAGAAAAAATTTTGAGCGTAGAGAATTCGGTTCTTGCTCTAGATAATTTCATCCAACTCTAAAGATTGGTGTGTGAAAATTCGGTTAAGAAGAAAAGAAAGAAAGAATGTTTTGCACTAGTAGCCTTTACATTAAAATTTTTTGTGTACATCTTCAAATCAAGGTTCACGCGCGTTTCAATCAAATTGATTGATAATTCACAAGTTACCTAACATTTTTTGTTTTTCTTCTTGGAGGATTCTTCTGACTAACAAAAGAAAGAGTTTTTGTTTGTTTCCATCCTCAGGTATACAATTTAAAGAAATGGAGCCCACACTCCTAGGTGATTCATGGTCATGATTGGAATGGAAGATCTTACGAATTCAATTCAATGCTAGTTCAATCGTCACGAGAAAAAGGTACGATACTTTTAATATACGTCAATTGATCTATGGTTAAGGGCTTTCTTTTAAAGGGAAATATTTTAAAATATTCCGAACCCTAATTTTACACTTCCGCCACGTTATGAACCGATTTTTCCCCCCTACAGTCTCCTCTCACACACCTTTGTGTTCATCAACAATTCTCGGGCCTTCGAACTCCGATTTTGAATCCATTTTAGATTACGAATCAAGAATCCTTCATGCACAAGGACGTCAACTTAAATTTCTCTAAAAGTATGGAATCCTAATTGGAACTTGAAGTTTAATGAATGGGTCACCGAAACTACCGAAACTCAATGAGGAATAGTATACGCTCAAATTCAAGTCCAATACAGTAAAAATGCAAATAAATAAACACAAGAACACACAATTTTACTATTTTCTAGATATAGTCCTAGAACATGTAATTTCTTAAACTTTGTCAAATTAAATCCAATGCTTGTGCATACATTTATAAGTGTGTGTATGTGTTATACGAATTTGGCACAATAATGCAGGGACACATATTAATGCAATATGTGTGTGTGCACCTAAGCCTTGTAGGAGGATTGTGGTCTTATTATACCTTTATTAAACAGTGAAGCCCATTCCTCTTTGAAGACTTCAACTTTGCTTGATTAGTTGTCAAAATTTCCTTAATGCTAGATAAACCTTGATACCTAGAAAACTAATCAATACAAATGAAATGTTGTTTTGATATTTACAAGACTCAAGAACCTAATAGAAAATCAAGGGTGGGCTAGCGGGCGCCTTATGGGAGAGTTAGATGATGTATCCATCTAGGGAGATGATCCCTCAAATTTGGTGAAGACAAGAGCCACGCCCTAGGAATGGGTCAAGGAAAGTATAATAAGACTCTTTCAAGAGTATAATGACATATTTTTCTGGAGCCACAATGAGATGACAAGGATTCCACTTGTTTTGGCTACTTACTTTTAAACCGGTCAAACAGAAGTAGAGACAATTCAAACCAGAATGAATTGTCGTTGTACAAGAGGAGGTGGATAAGCTCCTGATGGCTAGATTCATCAGGAAATCCCGATACCTTAAGTGGATCACCAACATGGTCATGGTAATAAGAGCAAATGGGAATTGGCACATGTGCGTGGATTATACAGGTCTCAATCGTCCCTACCTAAAAGACAGTTTTTGCTACCAAAGATAGACCAGCTCATGGATTCAACCACCGAAAATAAGATCCTAATTTTCATGGATTCCTTTTCAGAGTACAAGTAGATCATGATGCACTCCGCCGACCGGGACAAGACCATCATTACCACTAGGCAAAGCCTCTACTACTACAAGGTAATGTCGTTTGGTCTTAAAAATACATGTGCTACTTACCAACGGTTGGTGAACAGGTTGTCTAAGGAGCATATAGGAAGAACCAGGGAGGTGTACAAAGATGACATGATTACCAAGTCCCAGATAGCGGATCAATACAAAGGTCACCTGTGATAAATTTTCCAAGTGATCAGGGAGAACTGGATGTGACTGAACCCCGCCAAGTGCACCTTCAGAGTAACATCGGGGAAATTCCTCAATTTCATGGTGCATGAAAGAGGAATTGAAGCCAATCTAGAAAAGATAAAGGCCATCTTAGACCTCGAATCTCTTATTTCTCTCAAACAGTTGTAGAGAATAACCGGTAAAGTGGTATCTCCAAATCGTTTCATATCGCAATCTACAAATAAGTGCATTCTCTTCTTTAAAGTTATTAAACAGAGATTTTTTTTTGAAATGGGACCAGGAGAGCGAGCTTGTCTTCCAATCCTTAAAGGATTATCTTGTTAGCCCACTACTACTAGTGAAGCCTACACTAAGAGAAGAGCTAAAACTGTATCTGGCAGTATCAAAGACCCTGTTAATGGAGCCCTGATGAAAGAATATGGAGATGGAGTGTAGAAACTCGTCTACTATGTGAGTCATGCCTTAACCAAGTTGAGAAGTACTATGCACTGATGGAGAAGTTCACCTACGCACTTGTGAACACAGACAGAAAACTCTAGCCTTATTTCCAAGCACACTCAATCGCGATTGTCACGGATCAATCCTTGAGACAGATCCTTCAAAGGCTTGATGTATCAGGAAGATTGATGTTATGGGCTTTGGAGTTCATCTAGTATGAAATCAAGTACAAGGCAAGAAAAACCATCAAAGCCCAAGCTCTGGCCGATTTTATGGCAGAGTTCAGTATGATATCTGACTCGAACACCAATATGAGCTCAGACCTAGTCCCTTATCTAGAGAAGAAACATCTAGAGTGGCCCACCGATCGTGAAACTTGGAGATTGCATACAGAAGAAGCATTAAACAAAGAAGGCAGCGGGGTAGGGATTTTCTTGACATATCCTGAAAAGGTTGAATGCTACCATTGCTTCAGGTTTGAGTTTAGCACTACTAATAATGAAGCTAAGTATGAAGCCTTGCTAACAAGGATATGGGTAGCCAGGGAACTAATAAGCAAATTTTCTCCTTATTATGAGCTACTGGTAGCTGGCGGTCAACCAGGTATTGGGATAGTACCAGGCCAAAAGTGAGAATATGGTGGCATACATTGAAAAGGTCTAAGAAATCTTGGCCTAGTTTAAGGGTGAAGATAGAAAAAATAACCAGACAACAAAATCATCGGGCAGATGTTCTAGCCAAGACTGTTGCAAGCGGGGGACATGCGCTACCAAAGGGGGTATTGCTACAACTAATTTCTTGATCCAGCATAGCCAAAGGTGAAGAGGTGAACCCGGTGGACCGTCTCCCTCGTTGGATAGATCCCATTATTGACTATCTCCAGGTTGAAAGTCTACAATAGCATCCATATTAAGCATGCAACCTTAAAAGGGTCGTGGCCTGTTATTGCCTAGTCGACGAGTACCTCTACTGTAGGGGAAATTCTCTTTCACTTCTCAGATGGCAGTACCTCGATGATGAGAGTTAGGTACTCATGGAAGTACACTCAGGGGACTACATGAACCACATAGAGGGTGAAACCCTAGCATACAAGGTGTTTTACATGAGTTACTATTGGCCTACCTTACACCGTGATGCAAGGCAGTTTGTACTATCCTGTGAACCTTGCTAGAAGATAGTGAACCTGAGCTATCTGCCCCCAAAATGGTTCTCCTCCATTAGCTCGCCATTTCCAATTTGTATCTACCAAATGGTATATTGGAGGTAGACCTCACTAGGTCACTCCCGACAGCCCCTTGTCAGACTAAGCATGTGATAGTGGCCATAGACTAATTTACCCGGTGGGTGGAAGCGGAGTCCCTCACAGGGATAACTGAAAAGAATACGATAAAGTACGTCAATAAGAATGTTGTTTGCCAGTTCAATACTCCTACGATAGTTATCACCTGTTTCGGCAAACAGTTAGATAATGCACGATTCATGGACTTTTATAAGAACTTGGGAATCGATCTTCGCTTCGCATCAATAGTGCCCTCAAACCAACGGACTGGTCGAAGCTATGAACAAAAGTATCAAGAAACTCCTAAGGAAGAAGCTTCCATAGATAAAGGGAAAATGAGCATAGGAGCTCCCTGATGTGCTATAGGCATGCCGAACCAGAAGAGGACAGCTACTGAAAAAACTTCCTACTGGTTGACTTCGGGGTAGAAGGCAATCGAGCATAAGCTGAAAACCTTCAGGGTTCAACACTTTAAACCAAATAGCAACTAGACAAGGTTAAGAACCAACATGGAATTCCTATAAGAGAAACATGATAGAGTAGTAGAGAGAGTAGTTGTTTACCGGAGCAAGATTGCACGGTACTTTAACAAGAAGGTCAGAATCCAAAATTTTAAAGAAAGGGACTTAGTTCTCAGAAAAGTCACCATAATACTTGAAAAAGGTCTGATGGTGTACTAGTCTTGAACTGGGAAGTACCATACCTGATTAAAATGGTCGTCTGTAATAGGGCCTACAAACCGGATGACCCGGAGGGCTGCCCCATTGATCACACCTGGATCACGGATCACCCTAAAAGGTTCTACCACTAAAGATTGCTGAAGTAGAATCAATCACCAACTAGTATCACTTTGAAATTGTATCACCTTAATTTAGATTTGTATCACCAAAAACTTATCATTAAAGAAGTTTTCTTTCTTCTCCTACAAATTCTGATTATTTGAATTTTCGCCTATGGTTGCCTTGATAGTTCGCATATGATCACCTTGGTAGTTTCTATGATTTCTTTGGTAAGTTCACCTATGATTTCACTTTTCCCATGAACGCCTTAAAACACGGAGAGCCCTATGGCACCGTTGATGCCTTAGACAAGGCCCACCCCTCTTCAAGAGAGGTCCGGTGCACAATTGGCCTTAGTTGCCTACCAGACTAGAGATGCGGATTCGTAAACCTGGTTGTTCATCGTATCCTCCAGACCAGGAGGGCCTATACGATCCTCTTAAAGCCTTTGACAGAACTCAATCTTTCCATGGAAATACCTGGTGCACAGGTGGCTTTAGTTACCTAATAGGATCTTTTCGCCTAAGTATCAGGATTCCTAAAACAGGAATACTAGGTACCCAGATTCACCTAGGTTTCACCTATGTAATTTTACAAAGTACTAGGATTCCTCAAACAGGAATGTAGCTACCCAGAATCACATATGTTTTTCCTATGCATTTTTGCTTAAGTACCAGGATTCTTGGAATAGGAATGCTTGGTACCAAGATTCGTTTATGTATTTTTGCATCAGTACCAGGATCCAGGAATAGGAAAACTAGGTTCCCGGATTCACCTACATGTCGACTATGTAAAAAGATATGGTATGAACGTGGCTTTAGTAGCCTACCGGTACCTTTGCTAAAGGTCCATAATTCCTAATATAGGAAATCTCGATATTGGTTATCAATTTTCATCCCATGTCCACAACTTAAGGGGATTGCCATTACCAAAATTTTTTAAGTTAGGTGCATTCTTGGGATTCGTTTTCAGATTGTTCCAAGCCATGGCTACGATTCTAATAAAACTTAAGCATGATGCAGGATGTCACCAGGGTACTAGTATCAAAACCAATCAGAAATCTAATATAAAAAGAAAAAAATGAAGGAAATCTTTCATTAATCATTCAAGGAGCCCAACCCCTTTTTTAAGGCAAAACATATAGAAAGAGAAAATAAGGAATCAGTATTAATTGTTCAAGAAAAAAAAGATGACATGCATCATGCTACTTCATCGGTGATTGCCTCATCTCCTGATTTTGGTCCACCCTCCTGGCTGGTCTCCTAAACAACATCGCCTCCCTTCTCCTCAATCTCAACTGTTGGATCAGTAGGTGGATCCCTACTCTCTAGCACTGGAACCTCGGTTTGGACCTCTACAATTGCAACCAGATCAGTCTGGGCCTCCACCTCCTCTACTGCATCAATTTGGACCTTTGCCTTCTTTATTGACTCATTGTGAGAGGTAGGAAGATCTAATACCACTTTTTATGCTGCTCCTCCCATGGCAGTCGAGACCAGTGAACTAGTTTCCCTCCAAGTTTGACTCTGTAGGAAGGAGGAGATAGGTACCAAGTCATCATCATTTGTAAAGACATCAGTAGCTCGAAAAGGCCTTGCTTTAGTCGGAGCGGCATTAGAGAGTTCGAAAACCTCGACCATGATCTCATTCTGATCTCATCCACTGATTGAGCTCAAGTAGAAAGGAGGGGGAAGTGCTTATGCAACTTGGAGAGGGATAAAGAAATAGCCTTCTCTAAAAAAGGCATCTACCTTGGCCTCCAAAGCAGTCACGTTTTCGCAAAGAGACTGGTTCTCTTTCCCCAACTGTTCTTTTTCTATCTTCAGGGTATACCTCCTAATGGCACGGTGGGTAGACCTTAACTGTTTCATGTCATAAGCATGTTGAATCCGCTTTATGTCTACCTTCACCTTGGTCTCAGTCGCCTCAGCCTCCTCCATGGCCCTGTTCAGGAAGACCATGTTTCCCACCACCTTGGCTAGCTCTCTCTTGACCTTTTCAAGCTCCATCTTGGCAGTATTGGCCTACTCCTATAGAGTAGCTGCATACTGGCCCATTGCCAGATTAAACCAAAGCCTGCGAAACAAAAAAAATTGTGAAATATCCCCCGATACTTGGTCTAGACAGAAGAGCAGAACCTATGGTATTCAAGAATTCAAATGGCTTTAAGGTCATGGTCTGTAAACCACCACCTAGACATGTTACTGTAAATCAAGACAGGACTTCATCCAGACTGGTGCACCATAACTGTGTGGGACGATCTTAAGGAATGATGGAAAGAGTAGTTGTATGACCAGGACTTCATGGTAGTGTAGGAAAAAAAAAGGTTCAAAACACAACGGAAGCGTGAGAAAAACAAAAATCAGGGTTTGCGTATAAAAGAAAATTTTCCATTTTAATAACAAGAACTTTAACCCTAGATTAATTGACGTATACAAAAGTATCGTACCTTTTTCTCGTGACGATTAAACAAGCGCCAAATTGATTCCGTAAGATCTTCCAATCCAACACAAACGTGAATCACCTCGGAGTGTGAGCTCCCTTTCTTTAAATTGTATACCTGAGGATGGAGACAAACAAAATCTTTTCTTTGTTAGTTACAAATATCCTCAAAGAGAAAAATCCAAGATCGTCCGATCACTTGTGAATTATCAATCTACTTAATTGAAACTCCTGTGAACCCGATTTGATTTTGTACACAAAACCCTTTTGATTTAAAGGATACTAGTATACTATTAAAAACAAAAACGTTCTCTTTTTCTCTTTTCTCCTTGGCCGAATTCCACACCCTATATCTTAGAGTTGATTGAATTTTGTCTAGAGTAAAATACTAAATTTTCTCTCTCAAAATTCTCTCTTTCCAAGCAAAATTCTTAGGTTGGCCAAAATTTTCACTCTAAAAATCATAGAGCTGGCCGAAATTCACAAGGATATATATGTATAGGATCACAAATTCTTTCCTAAGAAGGATTTACTGGGTTGACAAGAATCTTTTTCTTAGATGGATTTATTTGGTAGTTAATAATCCTTTTCTAAAAGGAATTCTATCCTCTTATATATATATATTTATGAGCTGCCCGAAATTCAAAAGAATATAATTAGGAGACTTAATTGTTTTCCTAAAAAGGATTACTTGACAGTTAAGAATCGTTTCCTTAGTTAGATTTACTTGGTGGTTAAGAATCCTTTTCTAAAAGAAATTCTATCCTACACCAAGACTCCTAATCCAACTCAATAATGTATTTGTAACCATATTAAGAACTTCCTAATTTGATTAGATAAATAACTCCTTTTATTTATCTACGTATCAAATATAGTCTTTAATATTAATTATACTACTAACAATAGTATAATTTTAGGAGACCATCTCCTATTAGAAAAAAGATTTTGACTTTTAATTAAATAATTAATGAATCAACAAATTAATTAATTTCCATTTAATTAAATAATAAAATAAAAATAATATAATTTAAGCTATTCTTAATAGCCTTGCCACCTAACACATGTATATGGGTCATATATTAATTTTATGATTTTATTAAATCCATTGAACCTTAATAAAATGTCCACATGTGAACTAGACCTATTCTTACAAAAAGAAACAAGTTCACATGCCTTAATACAATTCTAGATGGACCCCTAAATTAGTCCGGTAGAATATATCAAGTGATCCATGCAAGTTCGTGTGGATTGGGGATCTTAACGGGCTATCTAAATTTAAGCTCCAATAGAAAACCCAATCACAATCAACAAATGATTTACTTAGGTCCGATCTATTTATTTTTGTTCATTCCACTAAAGAACTAAAATTGAACTCTTAAGTAAAGTTAGAATAAGTTGATGTTACTCATTCATACCCTAGACAACCTTATTGAAGAAAGTGTATCCTCGTGAAGAATACCAGTAATCGCCAAGAGCTCATAGACCGCCTATAGCTCTCCAAGTTACCGTACTTACTCATATGACCACATTTTGAACTTGGATATTTTGACTTGTCCAGAACCCATGTTTCAATAGATGCTATTGAGAACTTAACGTTAAGATTTAATATCCAATACCTCAAAACATCCATATGATGGTATACTACTCTCATTTAATAAATGAAGCTACGATGTCTATATCTATAAATAAAGTCCTCTATCGATTAGGGATGGGGTCATGATTTCTTTATATTAACAAAAATTATATAAGTAAGTTATCATGATATAGCACTTTCGAGTATTTATCTTGAATTAAATAAAATAATTCAATCTTAAAAATTCAACGGTGATCCAACACCCATAAATGTCACATCTCATTTGGTAGTTCGCAACATTTACTAGTTGGACTAGGTCCCACCTAATTGTTAACATAACAACCAACGTTTTCAATTTTAGCCTTGTGATTTTGTTAACAAGAACGCTTGGGAGGATATTAATAAACTCACATGGAGTGTGTTACCAAGTTATCGACCTTCAATATAATCTCTCACGAATATCCCTCCTTTGGGAGTAGATATTGTTTGGGCTAATTGTCTAGTCTATCCTTGTAAGGAAGTATCTTGCTGAATTCCATTCATGAATACCTCTTGGGAGGTTATTACACGAAACATAAAGCTCAACTAAACTTGGAGGCCATAGGTGTTCCAAAACACCTTCTCCCACTCAATTATTTAAGGCGTGTGATCGTATTCCAAAGAATGATTTACCAAGTTATCTAGATGCCAATTTAGATACTTAAACCATTCAATGCATGTTCATACCAAAAGAGATATATGAGTGGCACTCCTATTCTATATGACATGTTATCAAACAATGACAAACATTGCAATATTTTCGAAAATATAAATAGCTACAGTTTTGGTCCATCCTAGAAAAACAAGTAAATTACATATGTCTTGGAATATAAAAACTCCTTTTTTGGCGAACAAGTCT
Organism: Dipteronia dyeriana; assembly: GCA_032871835.1. Lineage (NCBI taxonomy): Eukaryota > Viridiplantae > Streptophyta > Magnoliopsida > Sapindales > Sapindaceae > Dipteronia > Dipteronia dyeriana. The sequence continues at coordinate 49,116,767 of CM065297.1, forward strand.
TCACGCGACCTTTGTCGTCCAGACTCTCTAGGCTACCTCCAATGGGCGTGCGCACCCGTGGCCCCTACCCATGGGCATGCGCATGCCACAAACCCATAAAGGGCTGCGATGCACAGCCCATGGCTTCCATAGGGCTGCCGTGCACAGCTCATGCCACAAAAAACGTGGCTACCTGCGCTTCGAACGCAAGTTCGTTGTTACAGATCACATGGACCCAAACTTGTTCCGGTTGCTCCTAATTCTTCAAACATTCGATTCTTCGATACTTGAATGTATTACAGAAGAATTTAAATAATAAAATACTGCAGTTTTTTTTATTACAAAAAAAAAAAACTTAGCAACTATCAAGAAGAAAATTATGGCGATAATATACCACCTTTCTTGTTACAATCCCAAAACAAAATTACATTGAAATTATTTGACCAAAATTGAGTAATAACAAACCACATACAAAACATATATATATTCATACATTCCAATGTAAATAAATATGCGAATACCTAGAGTGCTGTCTCTTTCTAAAACATGCATATATAAACTAAAAAAAATGATTCACGAACACATACATCAATTAATCAAGGGTACAACCAGACTCTGATACCAATTGTAGGGAAAAAATGGTTCAAAATGCAACGGAAGCGTGAGAAAAATGAAAATTCGGGTTTGCGTTTAAATACAAATTTTCCCTGTTAATAACAAGAACCTTAACCCCAGATTAATTAACGTATATAAAAGTATCGTACCTTTTTCTTGTGATGATTGAACAAGCGCCGAATTGATTCCGCAAGATCTTCCAATCCAAACACGAACGTGAATCACCTAGGAGTGTGGGCTCCCTTTCTTCAAATTGTATACCTGAGGATGGAGACAAACAAAATCTTTTCTTTGTTAGTCACAAAAATCCTCCAAGAAAAAAATCCAATAACGTCCGGTCACTTGTGAATTATCAATCTACTTGATTGAAACTCGCGTGAACCCGATTTGATTTTGTACACAAAACCCTTTTTATGTAAAGGATACTAGTATACTGTCAAAAACAAAAACGTTCTCTTTTTCTCTTTTCTCCTTGGCTGAATTCCACACCCTATATCTTAGAGTTGATTGAATTTTGTCTAGAGTAAAATACTAAATTTTCTCTCTCAAAATTCTCTCTTGCCAAGCAAAATTCTCTCTTAGAAAACTCTTAGGTTGGCAAAAATTTTCACTCTAAAAATCATAGGGCTGGCCGAAATTCACAAGGATATATATATAGGATCACAAATCCTTTCCTAAGAAGGATTTACTTGGTTGGCAAGAATCCTTTCCTTATGTGGATTTATTTAGTAGTTAAGAATCCTTTTCTAAAAAGAATTCTATCCTCATATATATTTATGAGCTGGCCAAAATTTACAAGAATATAATTAGGAGACTTAATTCTTTTCCTAAGAAGGATTACTTGGTAGTTAAGAATCTTTTCCACAGATAGATTTACTTGGTGGTTAATAATCCTTTTCAAAAAGGAATTCTATCCTACACCAACACTCCTAATCCAACTCAATAATGTATTTGTAACCATATTAAAGATTTCCTAATTTGATTAGATAAATAACTCATTTTATTTATCTACTTATCAAATATAGTCTTTAATATTAATTATACTACTAACAATAGTATAATTTTAGGAGACCATATCCTATTAGGAAAAAGATTTTGACTTCTAATTTAATAATTAATGAATCAACAAGTTAATTAATTTCCATTTAATTAAATAATAAAATAAAAATAATATAATTTAAGCTATTCTTAATAGCCTTGCCGCCCAACACATGTATATGGGCCATATATTATTTTTCTTATTTTATTAAATCCATTAGACCTTAATAAAAAGTCCACAAGTGAACTAGACCTATTCTTATAAATAGAAACAAGTTCATATGCCTTAATACGATTCTAGATGGACCCCTAAATTGGTCCGGTAGAATATATCAAGTGATCCATGCAAGTTCATGTGCATTGGGGATCTTGGCGGGCTATCTAAATTTAAGCTCCAATAGACACAACCCAATCACAATCAACAAATGATTCACTTAGGTCCGATCTATTTAATTTTAGTTCATTCCACTAAAGGAATAAAATTGAACTCTTAAATAAAGATAAAATAAGTTGATGTTACTCATTCATACCCTAGACAACCTTATTGGAGAAAGTGTATCCTCGTGAAGAATACCAGTAATCGCCAAGAGCTTATAGACCGCCTATAGCTCTCCAAGTTACCATGTTTACTCATATGACCACATTTTGAACTTAGATATTTTGACTTGTCTAGAAGCCATGTTTCAATAGACACTATTGAGAACTTAACATTAAGATTTAATATCCAATACCTAATAAACATCCATATGATGGTATACTACTCTCATTTGATAAATGAAGCCACGATGTCCATATCTATAAATAAAGTCCTCTATCGATTAACAAATGAATACCACCAAACTATTGAGGATAGACTATGCTATATAATCGAACTCATTGATAGCTCAAATGATAACACTTGTAACCATAAGTCCACCATTTATCTCAGGATTGAGATAGACTCTCCGATTATATTCAAATGAAAACTTTTATCCATTGACAAGTCTAGAGAAAGTGTTTCATTGTGATCCTATTCAATGAACCCAGTGCACTATATTATTTTGCCCAAAGACTCCTTACTTTGCTGATTTTAGACTCATCATAACACATTTGATCCCACTCAAATGCTAGCAAAAGAATCTACAACTTTGACAAGATAAAGGCGCCCAACCATTTATCTTAAGTTTTGAATGTTATTCAAGAGTAACTAAAGAATTGTGTCTACCTCATACATATCTAGATGTATGAACAATTCTGCTTTTCTCATAGTTTTTTGACCTTATGATTATTTACTTTTGACAATTACAATAATTGAACTATAAATGCTATAATATTTGTTAAAATAGAAATCACTTTATTAATATGAAAAGATTGTCAAATACATTATTATACTCTTGCTATCGAGCTTAATCCTAACAGGTAGGAGAATGGGAGACCAGTTAGAAAGGTCCAAAAGTAGGAGCAATGGGGGATTGACTCAGTACCTGGCCAGGAGAGCCCCTAACTCTTTTAAGCCTTGCTGTTATATCGGCCAGGTAGGAGCGAATCGAGAGAGAAGAACGATGGGGAGATCTTGATAGTACTAGGTCTATATTCGATGTAGATCGAGCTGGCCTAGAAAAGGTGCTATCCACTAGAGTAGAATCGGGGCGAGGAGGAGGCATAGCAAGAGAAATGTGTTGAGAGGAGGACTGATCTTTAGGATTGGGAGATGTATCCTGGACCGGTAAAGGTAATGCAAAAACTACTCAAAAAAAGGAAGAGTTAACATCTACCGAATCCTCACAAGTCAGATAAAAATAAAGAAAAAAGAGAAAGCTATTTATCTAGAGAGGCATGTGCTATCCAGAGGTAGCAGTATACCATACAAGACTCAAAGGTATTAGAGGTAGGAAACTTAAGATTCAGGTAAGACCGAGCAATAACGTTCTTTAAGATTATTCCTGCCTCGATAGAAATGCTACCTTTCTCCCATTCAGCCCTCCTACTGAATCGGGTAGGGATCGAGAATTCAGACCCCCAAATATGGAGCGAGATACCCAATCACTTTCTACGGCTATCCATTTAGTGCTCCATGAGCTATCTTTCTTTCTAGCTCCAGGAACTACAAACTTTAGGGGGTTATTAGGCCTCATGTAAAATTGACCCTAGTGATCGGGAGCCATGGTCATTATCTTGAAAATGTATCTAAGATCGTCCAAACCTGGCTCCTTAGTAGCACGATCAATCTCACACTGCTCTTTCTAGAGCACTAGGAACCCACCAGGTTCTTCCAAAACCCTAGTGTCAACTGAAGAGGAGCAAGATGAAGAACGTGAAACACCCTGCAAAGAGTTGGGTGAAAAGTTAGCCAGACCCTACACTCAAAAGGTTAGACGGGGATAAGAAGCTGGTTTGAAGGAGGAGAGTACATGTCGTACCCCTAGTATGGAATGGTAAGGGAGATGTCCAATGAAATCCTATAATCTCTCATCAAGCATTCAATAGTGTTGGTTGTATAAGTCGAATCAATGATGCATCAAAAATCGCTGGGGATAATTAGTAAACCGCCAGCCACGATGATGACATCTCGGACCGGAGATCCACTTTCTCTTGTGTTACCAACCTCGATGACTGAATCATCTTCAGGATACTTACCAGAGATTTGGGGTTACTGCTAAAACCCGCCCTGATGGCCACGTTTTTATTTGAACAACAGTGTTGAATCGTAGTATAGCCTCCTCATTTTTTTCTATTCTACCTAAGAGAGGCTTGCACTATCTGCCAAATCACCATCATTGCATTCGATGATTTTTTTTCCAAGTTGTCAGACGATAGGGTTGTAAAAGATTGATGACTGAAGATTGAAGAAGAGAGGAAGATTAGGGTTTAGCAAGGTAATTGGTGATCTTTCTATCTAAGAGAAGCAAGAAACAATATGGGTGACTTGTGAGAGACTGGTATGGCAAGTTGAATTATAAATAGGAAAGGAGAGCGGTTACCGAGAAAGGAAAGGGAAGGTCATAATTAAAGTGAGATACATGGGAAGCGGGAAATGCAGTTTTAAGAAATGCACACTGTTAAAATCTCACATTTTAAATGGAAAGCCTCTCTTGGTTTGACACATGGAAGACTTATTAAATGTGGCATGCTAAGAGAAGATTTTTATCTAGATACTGGTTACCAATGAGAATCAATGGGTAAAATTCTTCAAGCATTACAGATCCTAACTCCAACCCCAACCAAGTATTGGTGTTAAAGTCTGGGGGGACTTCGGTTAACAAACTTTTTTAGCAGGAGTCCAAAGAAGAATTTTTCATCAGGTAGACTCTCCATAAAACTTGAACCACAACCATCCAGGTTCCCTAGTACCAAGAAATAATATGCCATCATCTATAGAGTCTCGATGCCACAGTGATGAGAACAAGGCAGCTGCATCAAATGATCCATTGCATGTTCCGGTTGGGCCAATAACAAGGGCAAGAGCTAAGAGATTCAAAGAAGCACTAAATGGCCTAATTCAAGACACTTGGGCTGATTTTGAATTATTGAAGTCCAAGATAAGCCCACATGAAGACCAAGGCATAATTAATGTCATCAAGGCAATTGATTGGGCTGAATAAGGAAGACTTGGGTGTGTGGCACAAGCTAGGAGAAGAGTCAACTTTGGCTGATTTATTCCCTTTTAATTTCCAAAGAATAATAGTTGATTTGTTTCCCAAATTAAGGGGCTGATTTGTTTCCAGATTTATCTTTCCATTTAGGGAGCAAGTCAATAGTTTCTCAAATTAGTTTTCTTCTGATTATAAAGCCTTAATGACCGAATTATCTTGTTTCCTTTTATGATGGCTTATAGCCTTTTTTTCGTTTAGGGTTTTAGTATATAAAGGAACGAATTGGATGTAATTCGACAGACTTGAATTGAATAAAAAAATTGTGAGAGTTCATCTCTTTTTTGGTTCTGAAAACTTGACTTATCACTCACATCTTCTTCTTGTTCTTGAGTGTGGCATCTTCAACTTCTTGATACCGTTGGTTCTTACCTCCTTATAGGTAACGGGTCGCGGTCTGATAACGTTCTTGTTTATAAACTTGGTTAGAAAACGATCCTTCGTTACCATATATTGGTTCCGGGTTTCACTGCTCTTGGTGAGGTTCATATCTGTTTGTATCAGAGCTTAGGCTTCTAAATCAGGTTTAATCTATCCTTGTTCTTTCTCTTTTCTGTATTCGTTTGTTTCAACAAAAAAAAAACGTTTGATCAAATACGGTACCAAAAAAAAAAAAAGTACCAAAAACTTGCTTGAGTCCACTTGATCAAGGTCAATTAAAAAAAAAAACTTTTGATCAAATCTTGTACCAAAAAAGAGAAAAAAAAAAGTACCAAAGTCTTGCTTGAGTCCACTTGATCAAGGTCGGTAAAAAAAAAAATACAATTTTTTTTTGGGTCATGTAGTTGAACCTATATCAACTATTTCTATTCCTTATCTTGATTTCGTGCATTTATATTAAAAAAATAATAATAATAGCTAAAGAATTTCGTCTTCATTATTCTTGTCCTTTTGCTTTATTGCTTCTATTTTTCTTGTACTTCTTGTGAGTGTCCGTATAAGTCAAAAAAAAAAAGAAAAAAAAAAGAAGGAAGAAGAACTGAAAGAGTTTACAAGGAGTGGGAAAAAGGCAAGAGTGTGTGAGCTCATCAGAGGGTAAAAGCCAAAGAATTGAGTGAAAACACGATTGTGAGTGCCACCATCTTTGAGAGTAAACACGTGAGGGAGTGTTTGTGAGGCTTACTAATTTCTTTTGTTTTGCAGGTTTCAAATATGTCACGTTATAAAAGTAGAGACTTATCTGATGATGCACCAGAAATGATAGATCTTAATTTTTTGTATAAAGCCATACAAAAAAACATGGAGTGGAAGGAGATTAAGATTGGTGAGGTGCATGATAGGATAGATAAGGTGGAGTCTGGTTCACAGAGGGTGCAACCAATTAGGGTTCCTAATGTGGAACGAAGAGAAAGAAACCCATTTAAGGATGATTATGAAGATGATTATGGGAATGACCTAGAGGAGGGTGATCGCATGTCCAATGTGGGTGCGGGTAGATTGAGGCATGAAATAGGAGGTAGAGGAGTTGGGTATGGAATAGAGAAGATAGGTATGGGTATAGAGGAGATAGGTATGGAGAGAGGGCTGATAATAATTTGGGTTGTATAAAGGTGAAAATCCTAACGTTCCAAGGTAAAACCGATCCCGAAGCTTATTTAGAGTGGGAGAAAAGAATAGAATTGGTATTTGAGTGCCATGACTATTCTGAATTAAAGAAGGTAAAGTTGACTGCCATAGAATTTACTGATTATGCTATCGTTTGGTAGGATCAATTGATTGTGAGTAGAAGACGAAATGGAGAAAGACCTATTGAGACTTGGGAGGAGATAAAAGATATCATGAGAAAACGTTTCATTCCGAGTCACAATTATAGGGGTTTGTGTAAAAAATTACAAACCCTTACTCAAGGGTCTAAGTGTGTTGAAGATTACTACAAGGAGATGGAGATAGCCATGATTCCAGCTGATGTAGAGGAAGACCGAGAGGCTACCATGGCTAGGTTTTTAAGTGGACTAAACCGAGACATAGCAAATGTGGTGGAGTTGCAACATTATGTTGAATTGAGTGACATGGTACACATGGCAATTAAGGTGGAACAACAGTTGAAGAGAAAGAGTTCCACATGGGTTGGGCAAAATTCGGGTTCTTTATCATCATTGCAACCGAATTGGAGCAAGAGAGATGACCACCCTAGTTTCAAGGCCAAGGCCGAACCTTCCAGAGATCATAAAGTCGGAGACACATTAAAACAAGGTACATCAGATTCTCAACCTTCTAAAAATCATGACATTAAGTGCTTTAAGTATTTGGGAGCAGGTCATATTGCCTCTCAATGCCCAAACAAGAGAGTAATGGTTTTGAAGGATGATGGTGAGATCGAATCTGAGGGTGAATCTGATGATGAGTCCATGCCACCTTTGGAGGATGCAAGTGATAATGAATATCCAATGGAAAGAGAGTTGTTGGTGGCGAGAAGAGCTCTTAGTGCTCAAGCCAAGGAAGTTGATGAGGTACAACGTGACAACATTTTTCATACCCGCTGCCATGTTAATGATAAGGTATGTAGCATGATCATTGATGGGGGGAGTTGCACTAATGTGGCTAGCACTAATTTTGTGGAGAAATTGAATTTAGCCACTTTGAGGCATCCAAAACCATATAAGTTACAGTGGTTAAATGATAGTGGGGACATCAAGGTGACTAAACAAGTGTTGGTGACGTTTTCAATTGGAAAGTACAAAGATAAAGTCCTTTTTGATGTGGTACCAATGAATGCGGGCCATATCATTTTGGGGAGACCATGGCAGTTCGATAGGCATGTGACCCATGATGGGCATACCAATAGATACTCCTTTGTACTCAATAAGAAATCAATCACTCTTGTACCTTTAACCCAAAAACAAGTGTATGAAGATCAAGTAAGGTTAAGAAAAGAGAGAGATGTCAAAAAAGAGAGTGAGAGTGAGAGTTCAAAAGAAAGAGAGAGAAAAGAAAAAGATTTTGAAATAGCAAAAAAAGAAAAAAAATATGAAAAATAAAAAGTGGTTGTTGAGAAAAAGAGAGAGAAAACAAGTAAGCTTTTATGCAAGGGAGAGTGAGGTCAAAAAGGCTCTATTTTCAAATCAGTCAATGATTGTACTTTTGTACAAAGTGGCTTGCTTTAGTACTAATGAACTTAACCTTTCCTTGCCTAGTGTTGTTGTTTCTCTATTGCAGGACTTTGATTAAGTGTTTCCCGAAGAGATGCCTATTGGTTTACCACCAATAAGGGGGATTGAGCACCAAATTGACTTTGTACCCGGAGCACCCATCCCAAATAGACCAGCATATAGAAGTAATCCTGAGGAGACAAAGGAACTTCAAAGGCAGGTTAGTGAGCTCATGGAAAAAGGGTATGTACGTGAGAGCATGAGTCCTTGTGCGGTTCCCGTATTACTTGTGGCAAAGAAGGATGAAACATGGAGGATATGCATTGATTTTCGTGCCATCAACAATATCACTGTAAAGTATCGACATCCTATTCCTAGATTAGATGATATGCTTGATGAATTACATGCTTCTATTGTTTTTACTAAAATTGATCTTAAAAGTGGATATCATCAAATTAGGATGAAGGAAGGTGATGAGTGGAAAACTGCTTTCAAAACAAAATATGGATTATATGAGTGGTTAGTTGTGCCTTTTGGATTAACTAATGCACCAAGTACTTTCATGAGATTAATGAACCATGTTTTACGTGCTTTTATTGGAAAGTTTGTGGTTGTTTATTTTGATGACATTCTGATTTATAGCAAAAACTTGGATGAGCATGTTGAACATTTAAAACTTGTTTTAGGTGTTTTAAGAACAGAAAAGTTGTTTGCAAATCTCAAAAAGTGCACCTTTTGCACCGATAAACTTGTATTTCTGGGCTTTGTTGTTAGTGCTAAGGGAATTGAGGTTGATGAAGAAAAGGTTAAGGCAATTAAGGAGTGGCCGAAACCTACCAATGTGGGACAAGTGATAAGTTTTCTTGGGTTGGCTAGTTTTTATAAGGGGTTTGTGAAAGATTTTAGTAGTGTAGTTGCACCTTTAACCGAAATTATCAAAAAGAATGTTGGTTTTAAGTGGGGTAATGAACAAGAAAAGGCATTTAACTTGATTAAGGAAAAATTAACTAATGCCCCTTTGCTTGCTTTGTCTGACTTTGCTAAAACTTTTGAGATTGAGTGTGATGCTTCAGGAATAGGTATTGGAGATGTTCTAATGTAAGAAGGTCGTCCCATTGCATATTTTAGTGAGAAGATAAGTGGAGTAGCCTTGAATTATCCTACCTATGACAAGGAGATGTACGCTTTGATTAGAGCATTGGAAACTTGGCAACACTACCTTTGGCCAAAAGAATTTGTGATTCACACGGATCATGAGTCCTTGAAGCATATAAAGGGGCAACACAAGCTAAATAATCGGCATGCCAAGTGGTGGAGTTCATTGAAACATTTCCATATGTGATCAAGTACAAAAAGGGTAAGGAAAACGTGGTCGCTGATGCTCTGTCAAAAAGGTACGTTCTACTTTCTACTTTGGATGCTAGATTGTTTAGTTTTGAATACATTAAACAGTTGTATGTGGAAGATTCTGATTTTGGCATTGTGTTCAATGCATGTGAAAAGGCTGCATTTGGTAAATTTTATAGGCTTGATGGATTTTTGTTTAGAGAAACTAAATTATGTGTGCCTAAGAGTTCTTTGCGTGAATTGCTTGTTAGAGAAGCTCATGAGGGAGGTTTGATGGGGCATTTTGGTGTAGCTAAGACGCTAGATACTTTGCATGAACATTTTTTTTGGCCTCATATGAAACGTGATGTAGAAAGAATCTGTGAGAAATGCATTACTTGTAGACAAGCCAAGTCTAGGATTAAGCCTCATGGATTGTATACTCCTTTGCCTATACCTAGTGGACCTTGGATTGATATTTCTATGGATTTTGTGTTGGGTTTGCCTAGGTCAAAAAGGGGTAGGGACTCTATATATGTGGTTGTTGATAGGTTTTCTAAAATGGCACATTTCATTCCTTGTCATAAAACCGATGATGCATCACATATTGCTGATTTGTTTTTCAAAGAAATTGTAAGATTGCATGGCATGCCTAAGACCATTGTTTCGGATAGAGATGCTAAGTTCTTAAGCTACTTTTGGAAGACTTTTTGGGGTAAGTTAGGCACTAAAATTTTATTTTCTACTACTTGTCATCCACAAACCGATGGTCAAACTGAAGTAGTTAATTGGACTTTATCTACCTTGTTGCGTGCTATAATACAAAAGAACTTGAAAACATGGGAGGATTGTCTGCCGCATGTAGAGTTTGCTTATAATAGGAGCGTGCATTCTGCAACTCATTTTTCGCCGTTTGAAATTGTGTATGGTTTTAACCCATTGACTCCTTTGGATTTAATTCCTTTACCTGTGAATGAGCATGTTAACTTGGATGGAAAGAAAAAGGGAGATTTTGTTAAGCAAATTCCTGAAAAGACTCGGGAAAACGTAGAGAGACGAACTAAGCAATACGCCAATCAAGCAAATAAAGGGCGTAAGAAGGTTGTGTTTGAGCCCGGTGATTGGGTGTGGTTGCATTTGAGGAAGGAATGATTCCCAGCCCAGCGGAGTTCTAAACTACTTCCAAGAGGAGATGGCCCATTTCAAGTGATTTAAAAAATCAATGACAATGAATACAAGTTGGATCTTCCAGGTGAGTACAATATTAGTGCAAGCTTCAATGTTTCTGATTTGTCTCCTTTTGATGCAGGTGACGATTTGAGGACAAATCCTTTTCAAGAGGAAGGGAATGATGAGAACAAGGCAGCTGCATCAAATGATCCATTGCATGTTCCGGTTGGGCCAATAACAAGGGCAAGAGCTAAGAGATTCAAAGAAGCACTAAATGGCCTAATTCAAGACACTTGGGCTGATTTTGAATTGTTGAAGTCCAAGATAAGCCCACATGAAGACCATGGCATAATTAATGTCATCAAGGCAATTGATTGGGTTGAATAAGGAAGACTTGGGTGTGTGACACAAGCTAGGAGAAGAGTCAACTTTGGCTGATTTATTCCCTTTTAATTTCCAAAGAATAATAGTTGATTTGTTTCTCAAATTAAGGAGCTGATTTGTTTCCAGATTTAGCTTTCTGATTAGGGAGCAAGTCAATAGTTTCTTAAATTAGTTTTCTTCTGATTATAAGGCCTTAATGGCTGAATTATCTTGTTTCCTTTTAGGATGGCTTATAGCCTTTTTTTTCGTTTAGGGTTTTAGTATATAAAGAAACGAACTGGATGTAATTCGATAGACTTGAATTGAATAAAAAAATTGTGAGAGTTCATCTCTTTTTTGGTTCTGAAAACTTGACTTATCACTCACATCTTCTTCTTGTTCTTGAGTGTGGCGTCTTCAACTTCTTGATACCGTTGGTTCTTACCTCCTTATAGGTAACGGGTCGCGGTCCGATAATGTTCTTGTTTTTAAACTTGGTTAGAAAACGATCCTTCGTTACCATATATTGGTTCCGGGTCTCACTGCTATTGGTGAGGTTCATATCACATAGCATGCCACTTCCCTGGTATCAAAGAGTATCTGTACCGTGGTACCAGTTACCTGGTATCCAGATACCGTAACACCTACCTAGACCCATCCAATGAGTGTATCCCATCTATCTAGTCAAGAGAATGACATCAAAAAAGTACCAGCACGCTAAGAAGGGGACCGTCCCAACAAGAGTGGATCGGTACACCTAAGAACCTAGGATAGTACCACATCCGCAGGAATGATGCCAACATTCTTCTCCAACAAGGCAGAAGAGAAAGTTGACCTCCCCAAGCATTTAAAGCGGCCATAAATGAAATAAAAATGGTTAACCTAATCAGAGTTTAATAAAATGGAAACTACAATCTTAATTCAAGGTAGCAATTCCCACGTAGACTTACAGCCTCAATCAACATCAATCAACACCAAAATTAGGTGTCCGATGAATGTAGATTAATTGACCAGATTTACAAGGATTGACTGGAAGAATTAGAGACTATAAATACAATGACAAATGTGGAAGATGTGGAAGATCGAGAAATTGGGAGAAAAACACCATCGCCTATAGAGAGATTTCCACTAATTGACTTGCATGGGTTCACCATCTCCTATTATGTATGAGAGAGAGTTCTAGAGTGAAAAATACACCTATCGGTGTACCCGATAATTCAACCATCAATAAAGTAATCCATCTTTGTTTGTTATTCTTCTATATACTGCACCCTTTACTGTTTTATCATACAAAACCCAGGTACCTAGAGGTACCTTTGTTATTGCAATCTCTCAGAATTAAGGGCGTTGATCAAAAGTCTACCCCTAAATGAATTTCCAGTTAACACTTACCTTACCTTTCTATGAGCCCTTCTTTTGCCATCATCATGCTCTCATCTTTCTCGCCTTTACTTCTGACCATTTAGTACTCCATTATTCAATGCTTTTGTTGTCGTGCATAGAATATCCTTTAAAGGTAAGTTTTGATGATCTTTTGATGTTTTAGTGCCCAAGACAGCTTGAAATTTTGAGGTTGAAGACCATAAGCGGAAATGATTAAGGTTTCCCTGGGTAACGTTTTTTCTCACAAGTTGAGAAAAATATGGTAGAAGCCATTGCTCTCAGAAAAGTAAGCTAGCACTCCATAGAGATCATGCATCTTAGCATCTACCCCCACAGGCCACGACCATATATATTCATGTTCATGGCGAGTTTGGGGCTCTTGTTCTCCAGGGGTTCATGTTGCTTGGAACAGTGTTGTCGGTTATGAATTGATGTCGATGTGCTGAGTAGAAACCATGCTTTAGGCACATAAGCTCACTTTTATTTTCCCTTTGTTTCCGGATAGAATTTCTACCTTGATTGTTGGCTAAAGTAAAGCTTCTTTTCTTTTTATTTTAGGCGAGACATTCCTTATGCTTTGCCTAGATCTTTCTTATCCCTTTGAACTTTTTCTCGACTAATCCACCTTTTTTTTAGATCAGATTCTTCCTTTTGGTCGATCTTTCTTATTGACTGGTCTTCTTTTTGGTCAATCTTTCTTGTAGATCGATCTTTGTTTTCTCAGATCTTTCTTATAGATCGATCATTTTTTTGGCTAAATAAGAACTTTATGTGTATGCACACAATTTTGGCTTTTGACTTACTTGCATTTGATTGCGACCATCCTTGGCTCTTTTACAATTGCTCACTACTTTTTACACTTCTTGTGAACTGCTCATGAGGCTCGCTTGGCTAACAACCAAGGATTTAGGCTTTTCAGCTCATGGAAACCTGAGCATTTATTTTGCATCACGGGGGGTCCTAACTTACTATATCTAAGTTTCTAACCACTTTCGAGGTTTTACTTCATTTTTAGCGAGCCAACATAACCCCAAGGCATTTGGCTCTAGTGGCCCGGACCTTGCATTTGAAAAAATGCTTCTTGATTATTTTTATGTGGACTTGCCAACTGGAGCTTTGTCCTTGCACTTTTAAAACTTAACATAAATGCAATTTAAGCATAAAAGTTTTTACCTCCGTTTCTTTTTAAAAGGCTGGATCGCTAACGGTATTTTATTTGCACTCAGTCAGTTCTCGAGCTGATAATGCTTTATTTTTATCTTGTTAGATTTTGTTTTTGACTGATCTGTCATATAGATCGATCTCTTTTTCTTTACTTGGACATCCAAGGCATTAAGCCTGAATTGGTTCATTGTCCTGATTTTGACACATTCGAGATCTTTTTTTTAGCTCTCGTTTGGCCAAGCAGTGTTCTCTTTGTCGATCTTTCTGATCAACTATGTATAGTTTCCCAATTATAAACATGTAAATAATAAAAATATTAAAGTATTTTATTCTTACCGAGTGTATCATTGGTTTCTTTGTTTAAGTTGAATACCTCATTTAACTTATTTTAGCCAAGTAACTCACTAACTGGCATTTAGTTTGAGTAATCCATTAGCTTAATTGGCTTAAGCTTTTGTTATGCTTGACTAGTTTATCCAAGTATTTAGCTACCTTGTAGTAAACTAAATGTTTAACTAAGTATTTTATTAACTGGTTTATACTGAGTGTCTGGTTACCTTAGTCTGATCAAGTGTCTTATTAAATTGACCAGTTTTGCTTTGATAGATGACCGGTCTTTGAGTTTATCTGCTCAGGCTGCTCTCGATCAGTCCTGATATTCACCAAGTAGTGTTCACTTTAGTATGACAAAATCTTGTTTTGGACGTTGTTACCCTCGACACGAGTGAAGTCTTTTTGTTTTTCTATACCCTCTATGTTTCATCAAGGCATGCCTTAATCGTACACTAGAGCTCTTTTGCAAGTCACCAAGGACGTCTCCCTATTCTTTCTGCTCCAAGCTGGCTGTCGAACCAACAACCATGCTTGCGCACTATTGAACACAGTAATGCATCTCACTGAGTCTTCCCCGATGGCATTCTCATGAGTGGGATGTCGGATAAAACCTATAAGGGTAAACCTGAACCTCGAAGTGGATGGATGATTGATAGCGCTTTTTACACCAAATCAGTTGGGCAAGTGTTCTATTTTAATTACTCTGCCTCTCAGCACTTTATATCTGCTCTTAGCGATTTTAGCGTTACGAGTTTATCTTCAGGCTTATGCTATGAAGATGGCCCTTTTGGCCTTTGTTAGTGAAGATTTTGGCCATTTCGGCCTGTTTGCTCTATGTTGTTGAAGACATTCATATTCAAAGTTTATTGCACTGCAAAGATTTCATATCTCCATGTTTATTGCACTGTAAAGATTTCATTTTATTTTTATAGGATTGGTTTTTTTCATAGACCAGACTTCTTTCGACTGATCATTCTTATAGATTAAGCTTCTTTTTTGGCTGATCTTTTTTATAGATCGAGATTCTCTTTTTCACTGGATAACTAAGAGTGTCATCACACTGTCAGGTTGGAATTAAATAATTTTGGATTGATCCCTACTTTTAAAACTTCTCAACCGTTTAGCCGAAATGAATTTGGTCATTTACACTTCTTGTGTAGGAGAAAACATGCGGCAGAAGTAAAAAAATCGGTTGGTATACTTCAAAAAAAATTCATTTAAAAGAATAAACATTAACCCTTGATTAATTAACATATAAATAAAAGGTATCATACCTTTTCCACATGACTAGTGATGTTGCATCGAATTGAATCTGTAAGATCTTTCAATTTAATCACGAACGTGAATCACCTAGAAGTGTGGTCTCCCTTTCTTTGAATGGTGTACCTATGGATGGAAAACAAATATTTTTCTTTTGTTAGTCAAAATAACCCTCTTAGAGAAAACAAAGAATGTTTGGTCACTTGTGAATTCACAATCTTTTGAACGAAACTCTCCTGAACCAAATTTAATGTTGTACACGAAACATTTTGATGTAAAAGCTACTAGTGCACTATCGAAAATAAAACACTCTTTCTCTCTTTTTCTCTTGGACGAATTTTCACACTAAGAGCTAGATGAGTTTTTTTATTTAAGAAAAATTAAAAAAAAACTCTCTCTCAAGAACTTGTCTTGGGTGAATTCTCTCACAAGGCAACTAGTCTTGTCTTATCTAATAATAAATTATTGAATATTAATTAATTGTGACTTTATCAAATACTTCCTAATTTGACCAATTGTAAATTAGAGTTTTGATAGATATTAAAGACTTTCTGATTTTAATAGAGAAATAAATTCCTTTTGTTTATCTACATATCATACTGCCAACAATAATATGACACTAGGAGACCTTCTCCTACTTAGAAAAATATTTTGACTTTTAATTAATTAATTTCCATTTAATTAAATAACAAAATAAATCAAATATTAGGCTAATTATTTAAGCCTTGCTGCCCAAGCAAATATTTATGGACAATATATTAGTTGTTTCATTTTGTTAAATCCATTGAATTTTAATAAAAAGTCCACATGTAAAATAAACTCATTCTTACTTTAAAAGAAACAAGTCCACAAGCCTTAAATTGATACATTAATGTAATTTAAATAGCCCATTTAAATCAAATGTGCAAATTATATTTTAAATGCAATGGAATGCTAATCGCACCCCATTAGGGCCGCTCAAGGATTCCCATATCCTTGGCCATCCATTCTAGGTACTTGATGAGTTACCTCATGTCTCGATCACACATGACCGCTCCTCTCCAAAACATTTGGATTCTGAAATCCAAAAACCAGTTCTAGATTGACCCTGAAATTGGTCAGGTAAAATATATCAAGTGATCCATGCAAGTTTGTGTGGATTAAGGATCTTGATGGGCTATCTAAATTTAAGCTCCAATGGACATAACCTAATCACAATCAATAAATGATTCACTCAGGTTCGATCTATTAGTTTTAGTTCATTCCACTAAAGAAATATAATTGAACTCTTAAATGAAGATAGAAAAAGTTAATCTTCCTCATTCATACCCTAGATAACCTTATTGGAGATAGCGTATGTTTGTGAAAAATAACAGTAATCGTTAAGAGCTCATAGACCTCCTATTGATCTCCTTATTGACATATTCACTCATATGACCACATTTTGAACTTGGATATTTTGACTTGTCCAGAAGCCATATTTCAATAGACACTATTGAAAACTTAACGTTAAGATTTAATATCCATTAACTCAAATACCCATATGATGATAATCTACTCACGTTTAATATATGGAGCCACGATGTCCATATCTATAAATGAAGTCCTTTATTGATTATCAAACTTATACCACAAAATTATCGAGGATAGACTTTGCTATATAATCGTACTCATTGATAGCTCAAAAGATAACACTCATACTTATAAGTCCATAGTTTATCTTAGGATTGAGATAGACTCTCTGATTGTCCTCAATTTAAAACTTTTATACATTGACGGTTCTGGATAAAGTATTTCACTATGATCCTATTTAATGCACCTAGTGCCCTAGATTAGTTTTTCCAAGACACCACACTTTAATGATTTTAGACTCATCATAGCACATTTGTGTAGGGAAAAATGGTTCAAAACGCAACGGAAGCATGAAAAAAATTAGAAAATTAAGGTTTGTGTATATAATTTTTTTCCCTTTTATGCAATGAGAACCTTAACCCTAGATTAAATGATGTATATAAAAAGTATCGTACCTTTTCTTTGTGACGATTGAACTTGCGTCGAATCGAATCCGCAAGATCTTCCAATCCAATCACAGACGTGAATCACCTAGAAGTGTGGGCTCCCTTTCTTTAAATTGTATACCTAAGGATGGAAACAAACAAAATCTTCTTCTTTGTTAGTCACAATAATCCTCCAAGAGAAAAACCAAGAACGTCCGGTCACTTTTGAATTATCAATCAATTTGATTGAAACTTGCGTGAACCTTGATTCGATGTTGTACACAAAACCCTTTTGATGCAAAGGATACTAGTGTACTATCAAAAACAAAAAACGTTCCCTCTTTTCTCTATGCTTGGCCGAATTCTTCACACAATGAGTTGGACGAAGTTTTTTTTTCTATAACAATAAAAAAAACAAATAAAAAACAACTTCTCACACCAAAAACTAAGGTTTGGTCGAAATTTACAAGTAGTATATATAGGAGACCAAATCCTCTTCTAAGAAGGATTTACTTGGTGGTTAAGAATCACTTCCTTAGCTAGATTTACTTGGTGATTAAGAATCCTTTTCTAAATAGAATTCTATCCTAAACCAAGACTCCTAATCCAACTCAATAGTATATTTGTAACCATATTAAAGACTTCCTAATTTGATTAGATAAATAATTTCTTTTATTTATTTACTTATCAAATATAGTCTTTAATATTAATTATACTACCAACAATAGTATTATATTAAGAGACAATCTCATAATAGAAAAATATTTTGACATTTAGTTAAATAATTAATTAATCACCAAATTAATTAATTTCTATTTAATTAAATAATTAAATAATATAATATAATTAAGCTATTCTAAATAGCCTTGTCGCCCAACACATATATATGGGCCAATATATTATTTTCTTATTTTATTTAAATCCATTTGACCTTTATAAAAAGTCCACATGTGAACTAGACCTATTCTTACAAAAAGAAACAAGTCCACATACCTCAATACAATTCTAGATTGACCCCTAAATTGGTCCAGTAGAATATATAAAGTGATCAATACAAGTTCGTGTGGATTGGGATCTTGACGGGCTATCTTAATTTAAGCTCCAATAGACACAACCCAATCACAATCAACAAATGATTCATTTAGGTCCGATCTATTTAATTTTAGTTCATTCCACTATAGAACTAAAATTGAACTCTTAAATAAATATAAAATAAGTTGATGTTACTCATTCGTACCCTAGACAACCATATCAGAGAAAGTGTATCATCGTGAAGAATACCAGTAATCGCCAAGAGCTGATAGACCGTCTATAACTCTCAAAGTTACCATATTTACTCATATAACCACATTTTGAACTTGGATATCATGACTTGTCAAGAAGCCATGTTTCAATAGACACTATTGAAAACTTAACCTTAAGATTTAATATCCAATACCTCAAAACATTCATATGATGATATTCTACTCTCATTTAATAAATGGAGCTACGATGTCCATATCTATAAATGAAGTCCTCTATCGATTAAAAAATGAATACCACCTAACTATCGAGGATACACTATGCTATATAATCGTACTCATTGATAACTCAAATGAAACACTTGCAACCATAAGTCCATTATTTATCTCAGGATTGAGATAAACTCTCCGATTGTCTTCAAATGAAAAACTTTTATCTATTGACGGTTCTAGATAAAGTATTTCATTGTGATCCTATTCAATGCACCCGGTGCACTAGATTGTTTTTCCCAAAGACACCACACTTTGATGATTTTAGACTCACCATAACACATTTGACCCCACTCATATGCTAGCAAAAGAATCTACAACTTTGACAAGATAAAGACGCCCAACCATTTATCTTAAGTTGTGAATATTTTTTTTGGGGTAAATAAATAGTATCATAGAAAGAAGGAAGGAATGTACAAATACAAGGGGCATACCCTAGGAAGAGAGGGACACAAAGTCCAGAAAATACGTTCAAACAACAAACTCTCTAATAAGAGCTAAACCAAAGGCTTTACAAAGAGCACTGAGCACAACACAAGCCCACACCACCTAGGGATAACTAGAGATGAGAGGCTAATTCTTAAACTTGAGAGAAGAGAGCCGACAATGAATAGTATCTGTAATGATCTGGGCAACCTCTCGACTAGACTTTCGAGAGCTTTTAAAAATACGACAATTTTGCGCTCTCCAAATAAAATAGACGACAGCCGTAAGATAAAGTTTTTTTGTCACGACGGAGGGGGAGCTCCCTTTCCAATGAATGGACACCCAATCAATAAGATCATTCCAGCTAAGATGAATCCCAAGACAACCACATTCATTCAAAAGTTGTGTCCATATGGCTTTGCTATAAAAACACTCAAAGAAAAGGTGAGCATGAGTCTCGGCTTGAGAGTTACAAAGGACACAAGTAGTAACAACTTGAGGGTCGTAGCGCTGAACACGATCCAAGGTAGAAAGCCTACCTTTAATAGCCAACCAAAGGATCAAACCCATCCTCGGGATATTCTACGGGAACCACACAATTTTATACCAAGAAACCAAAGGATGGGGGGTTCTAAAAGACTCCATAGCAGATGCAGCTGAATGAATGCCATTAGAAGAAGGAAGCCACAGAATTCTATCATCCAAAGTTGAGTTTGGGTTGTAAGAAGGAATACGACTCCGAATTTCATTAAGGTCAATGGACATAGCAGCAGGCCATCTCCAATTATCATCAAGAACAATGGCATAAACCTTAGCATGGATAGAGAGTCCAGAA
The DNA here is from genome assembly GCA_032871835.1 of Dipteronia dyeriana. Classification (NCBI taxonomy): domain Eukaryota; kingdom Viridiplantae; phylum Streptophyta; class Magnoliopsida; order Sapindales; family Sapindaceae; genus Dipteronia; species Dipteronia dyeriana. Next base: position 49,136,864 of record CM065297.1, read on the forward strand.
TCATAAATAACATGAGAGCTCCAAAGATTACTAGTGCCATAAACCAGAATCCATATATATCTAATCATAAGTGATTTGTTCCACAAATAGAGGTCTTTGATTCCAAGACCACCCTCTTTCTTTGGAACACAAATATCAGACCAAGCAATCTTAGAGCCTTTGCTGTTCAACTCAATCCTATTCCATACAAAACTTCGGAATTTCTGTTCAATGCTCTTCAAGATTCTCTTTGGAAGTTAAAGGTGAGATGCCCAAAAGACTTGAATACTAGTTAAAACCGAGATGATAAGTTGAAGATGACCAGCAAAGGAAATGCACCTATTTAACCAAGAAGAAAGTCTACTCGAAACCTTATCCATAAGGGGAGAGCAATCACAAAGATTCAATTTTGAAGAGATGATAGGAATTCCCAAATAACGAATTGGAAGAGAGCCAACCGGGTAACCAAAAAGGTTGATGAGCTGTTGACTAACAGCAACGGGCACACCCGAAATGAAAATGTTGCTCTTAGCATGATTAGCACAATGTCCCGAAAGCAAAAAGAACTCATCAAGGGCTGACTTGAGCACAAGAGCTGATTGATATGAACCATGTGATGAGAAACAAGAAGCGTCACCAAAGGATCCATTGCATATTCCAGTTAGGCCAATTACATGAAAGCAATAGGATCAAAGAAGCATTTATTTATGGGCTGATTCTGGTTGTTAAAGTTCAAATTTGGCTCACATGAAGACCAAGCCTTAATTAATGTCATCAAGACAATGGATTGGGCCGAATAAGGAAGACTTGGGCGTGTGGCACAAGCTAGGAGAATAGTCAACTTTGGCAGATTTATTTCCTTTTAATTTTCAAAGAATAATAGTTGATTTGTTTCCCAAATTAAGGGGCTGATTTGTTTCCAGATTTACCTTTCCAATTAGGAAGCAAGTCAATAGCTGCTAGTTTAGTATTTACTCATTTCCTAAATTTGTTTGCATTTATTTTCATGATTGTAAGACATTAATTGCCTAATATTTATTCCCTTTTAGGTCTTAGATATTTTTAGTATAAAAGGGACCAATTGATGTAATTTTGAGAATAGACTTGAATTGAAATAAATTTGAGAGAATTTTCTCTTTGGTTCTTCATAGAACTTGTGAACTTATCAAGGTTCTACCTTGTGGTGTTCCAACCTTGACTTATCACTCACCTTCTTTCCTATTCTTGAGTGTGGCGTCTACAATTTTCTTGATACCGTTGGTTCTTACCTCCTTATAGGTAACGGGTCGCGGTCCGATAACATTTTTTTGTTTGTAAACTTGGTTAGAAAACGATCCTTCGTTACCATATATTGGTTCCGGGTCTCACTGCTCTTGGTGAGGTTCATATCACCATGGAAAAGCATAATCAGGTCATCCGCAAAAGAAAGGTGGGATAACTTTAATTTATCACACCTCCAATGATATTTAAAGTTAGGAGTGTCCATAATATGGTTGGCCAAAAGCTTAGAGAGGACCTCCATGGAAATAACAATGAAATACAGAGACATAGGGTCCCCTTGCCGAAGGCCCCTCTTTCCGGAGAAGAAACCAGCAAGCTCACCATTAATAGATATAGAGAACTTAGGAGTAGTAAGGCAAGCTTTAATCCAATTAATGACTTTCAAAGGAAAGTGAAATGCAGCAAGAGTGTCAAGCAAGAAGCCCTAATCCACCATATCAAAAGCTTTCATTAAATTCACCTTAAGAGCCAACTTTAGCATACCAGCATCCTTGTGATAATCCCTCATAAGCTCTTGAAATAGAAGGATGTCATCGCCGATTCTCCTACCTGCCACAAAAGTTGTTTGGGAGGGGCTAATAATGTCCGGAAGACAAGGCTTGATTCTATTGGCTATGATCTTAGCAATGATCTTGTATAGAGTGTTGCAACAAGCGATTGGTCTAAAGTCCGTCATCTTAGATGGATTAGGGACCTTGAGGACCAATGCAAGAATCATCGCATTGGGCTCTTTAAGAAGAAGACCGAAATGAAAGAACTCTTGAATAGCATTAATAACATCATCACCAACTATGTGCCACATCTTGAAGAAATGAGAATTAAAAACATCGGGACCAGGAGCCTTATTAGGGTGAAGAGAAAAGCAATGATGGAAATCATTAACTTAGCAACCATACACCCCAATAGATAAAGAGCTAGGATTCATATGGAATGCAATTTAACACCCTCCAACTAATTGAAAACAAACCCGATCTTTCAAGATTGAAGTAAGAGAAACTATTCTAATCACTTTATCAATGAAATGATGATAAAAGCTAATTAGAACAACACTTTGATTTCCCCAAAACGCCTCAAACTATGAAGTTTGATAAGTTTAAAGGCAAAACAAAGATTTTGAGGTTGTTGAACGCCACAAGCCGAATAAGCTTGATAAGTTCCAAAGTTCATGCAAGAACTTAAGAACAAAACACTCACAAAGTGCTCAAATAAGTTTATATTACTCAAATCTCTGCCTTACATAAAAAAAAGCAGCCTTGTTTATATAGAACAAAGGCCAAGGATAATACAACACAAATATAACTGCCCATTAAATGTGTAACCTCCCACTAAATGACATTTAGACCATGAATAATGGCCATAAAGTATTCAGCCTTTTTAACTCCTTATTCCTAATCAAAGAACACATGAACTCACCCAACACAAAAACCCAAACTATTCATAGAATAAGCCCACAAAACCCAACACAATTAAACCCAAACTAATAAGAAAATAAGCTCACAAAACCCAACATAATTAAACCCAAACTAATTATAAAATAGGCCCACAAAACCCAACATGGCCGAATGGCCCTTTATTCTTCAAGATATGCTAGAATACTTCATTCTAACAAGGCTGGACTCTTGTCTTCAGGATTTGGAGTTGTTTGAAATATGTTAACCATTTTATACACTTCTTGCATCCTTAGAATCTTGACCAAATCTTGTCTAGCTTGCTCCTTCCAAATGCTTCCCATTAAACAAGTTAAGGCTTCGTTCATCCTTTTAGATTTAGCTCTTGTCATTGGTCCTCCATGAATGGTTAAAGGATCTGGATCTTTTCTAACCTTAGCCGAATTGTGATCAACTGACTGGTCCTCATCATTTCCCCTTTCCTCTAAAGGATTTGTCCTCGAATCAGCACCTTCATCACCTACATCAAACAAAGACAAATTAGAAACATTGAAAGTCTCACTAACATTGCCATACTCACTTGGTAGTTCCAGCTTGTATGCATTGTCATTGATTCTTTGAAGGACTCGAAATGGTCCATCCCCTCTTGGCATGAGTTTAGACTTTCGTTTGCTAGGAAATCTTTCCTTCCTCAAGTTTACCCAGACCCAATCACCAGGTTCAAATACAACTTGCTTTCGGCCCTTGTTATGTTGCTTCTCATATTGTATAGTTTTCTTTTCAATTTGTGTGCGCACCTTTTCATGCAAGGCTTTGACAAAATCAGCTTTTTGCTTACCATCCAAATTAGCTCTTTCCAAAGGTAAAGGTAGTAAATCCATAGGAGATAATGGATTGAACCCGTACATAACTTCAAATGGTGAATGGTTTGTTATAGCATGCACACTTCGATTATAAGCAAACTCCATATGTGGCAAGTGATATGAACCTCACCAAGAGCAGTGAGACCCGAAACCAATATATGGTAACGAAGGATCGTTTTCAAATCAAGTTTATAAACAAGAACGTTATCGGACCGCGACCCGTTACCTATAAGGAGGTAAGAACCAACGGTATCAAGAAAGTTGTAGATGCCACACTCAAGAATAGGAAAGAAGATGAGTGATAAGTCAAGGTTTGAAGGCCACAAGGTAGAACCTTGATAAGTTCACAAGTTCTATGAAGAACCAAAGAGAAAATTCTCTCAAATTTATTTCAATTCTAAATCTATTCTCAAATTACATCAATTGGTCCCTTTTATACTAAAAATATCTAAGACCTAAAAGGGAATAAATATTAGGAAATTAATGCCTTACAATCATGAAAATAAATGCAAACAAATATCGGAAATAAATAAATACTAAACTAGCAACTATTGACTTGCTTCCTAATTGGAAAGCTAAATCTAGAAACAAATCAGCCCCTTAATTTGGGAAACAAATCAACTATTATTCTTTGGAAATTAAAAGGAAATAAATCAGCCAAAGTTGACTTACTTGTGCCACACGCCCAAGTCTTCCTTATTCGGCCCAATTAATTGCCTTGATGACCTTAATTACGCCTTGGTCTCCATGTGTGCTTATCTTGGACTTCAACAATTCAAAATCAGCCTAAGTGTCTTGAATTAGGCCATTTAGTGCTTCTTTGAATCTCTTAGTTCTTGCCCTTGTTATTGGCCCAACCGGAACATGCAATGGATCATTTGATGACTTCTTGATTCTCATCAGCAAGCATTCCCCCCAATTCTTCAAATTCCTTTGAATTATGGCCCTCAAAAGCATTGATAAAGTTCTGTTTACCACCTCTGTTTGTCCATCTGTTTGTGGATGACAAGTGGTTGAATACAGCAGCTTTGTACCCAACTTTCTCCAAAGCGTTTTCCAAAAGTGGCTAAGGAACTTCACATCTCTATCACTCACAATTGTCCTTGAAATTCCGTGTAACCTCACAATTTCTCTGAAGAACAGCCCCGCAACAAAAGTCGCATCATCTGTTTTGTGGCAAGGAATGAAATGTGCCATCTTGTTAAACCTATCAACAACAACAAAAATAGAATCTCTCCCCCCTTTTGACCTAGGTAATCCCAAGACAAAGTCCATTGATATATCAACCCAAGGCTCACTATTTATAGGAAGAGAAGTATACAGCCCATGAGGCATTACTTTAGATTTAGCTCGTTTGCAAGTAATGCATCTCTCACATATTATCTCAACGTCTCTTTTCATGTGTGGCCAAAAGAAATGATCATTTAACACATCCAAAGTCTTTTTAACTCCAAAATGCCCTATTAACCCGCCACTATGTGCCTATCTCACAAGCAATTCTCTCATTGAACATCTAGGAACACACAACTTGTTTTTTTTGAAAAGAAAACCATCATGCCTAAAGAACTTGTCAAAACCCCCTTGCTCACATGCCCTATAAACATTAGCAAAATCAAAGTCAGAATTGTATAAGTCTTTAATGTACTCAAAACCCAATAATTTTGCATCAAGTTTAGAAATTAGAGCATACCTTCTAGAAAGAGCATCGGCAACCACATTCTCCTTACCTTGTTTGTACTTGATGATGTATGGAAAGGATTCAATAAACTCCACCCATTTTGCATGCCTACGGCTTAGCTTTCCTTGTCCTTTGAGATATTTTAAGGACTCATGATCGGTGTGTATAATGAATTCCTTATACCAAAGATAGTGCTGCCATGTCTCTAACACTCTCACCAAGGCATAAAAATCCTTATCATACGTCGAGTAGTTAAGACTAGCTCCACTTAGCTTCTCACTAAAGAATGCAATGGGTTTTCCCTCTTGCATTAAGACTCCTCCAATACCTATTCCACTTGCATCACACTCAATCTCAAAAGTTTTAGCAAAGTTAGGCAAAACAAGCAAAGGTGCTGAACTAAGTTTGTGTTTAAGAAAGTTAAAAGCATCATCTTGTTCTTTACCCCACCTAAATCCCACATTCTTTTTTATGCATTCAGTTAATAGTGCATCAATGGTAGAAAAATCCCTAATGAATCTCCTATAATAGCTAGCAAGACCATGAAAACTCCTTACATTACTAACACAAGTGGGTTTCGGCCACTCCCTAATTACTTTCACTTTTTCTTGATCAACATGTATTCCTTTATCATTAACAACATAACCAAGAAAAGTAAGTTCATTAGTGCAAAAAATGCATTTCTTTAGATTAGCATATAACTTTTCTTTCCTAAGCTCATCAAAAACAGCATTTAAATGTGTTACATGCTCGTCTAAATTTTTGCTATACACAAGTATATCATCAAAATAAACTACTACAAACTTTCCAATGTAAGCACGCAAAACATGGTTCATCAATCTCATAAAAGTACTAGGTGCGTTAGTTAGGCCAAAAGGCATTACTAACCATTCATATAGACCATGTTTAGTTTTGAAAGCGGTTTTCCATTCATCACCCTCATGCATTCTTATTTGATGATATCCAGATTTCAAATCAATCTTTGAAAACACACAAGAACCATGCAATTCATCCAACATATCATCTAACATAGGGATAGGATGTCTATACTTTACCATGATTCTGTTGATGGCTCGACAATCAACACACATTCTCCAAGAACCATCCTTTTTAGGTACCGACAAAACAGGAACCGCACAAGGACTCATGCTTTCACGTACATATCCCTTTTCCATAAGCTCACTTACTTGCTTTTGGATTTCCTTGGTCTCTTCGGGGTTGCATCTATATGCTGGCCTATTTGGTATGCCTGCACCCGGAATGAAATCAATTTGATGTTCAATTCCTCTAATTGGTGGCAAACCAATAGAAACATCTTCAGGAAAGAGATCCTCATTTTACTGCAAAATATCAACAATAACACTAGGCAAACTCTTGTTAATTTTATTAGAAACAATTGAAACATCCTTGTACATAAGTACAAGTAAGGGCTGCCTCATGGTTAATGCTTTCTTCACATCACACATTTTTGCATAAACACTCATTTTTCTTTCACTCAAGCCTTCCTTGTTTTCTCTCCCCTTGTGTTTCCTATTGCTCTCATTTTTACCACTCAATTCACCTTTTTTTTCCTCTCTTTCTTGCTCCCTTCCCAAAAGTTTCAGCTAATGAAGATTCAAGCTCTTCATATTGCTTTTTTATAAGCATTTGGTCTTTAAAAATTGTCTTTGGAGGCAAAGGTCCAAGTTGGTATTTCTGAACCTCCATGATCAAAGAATAACGGTTCTTAAATCCATCATGCATTACCCTTCGATCATATTGCCATGGTCTCCCCAATAACATGTGACCAGCATACATAGGTACCACATCACACCAAACATCATCCTTATATCTACCAATTGAAAAAGAAATTAACACTTGCCGATTTACCTTCACAACACCACTATCATTCAACCATTGTAACTTGTATGGTTTTGGATGTTTAATAGTAGGTAATTTCAGTTTCTCCACAAGCAAGGTACTTGCCACATTTGTACAACTTCCACTATCCACAATCACATTACACAACTTGTTAGCAATCAAACAATGAGTATGAAACAAATTTTCACGTTGCTCACCATGTTCATTATTTTTACTTTGCAAACTAAGTGTGCGTTGTACAACCAAATTTTCTCCACTAGCATACTCTACATCACTAGCATCTTCTAAATATGGCATGTCATCTTCATCCTCTATCTCACTTTCTGATTCAACTGTCCCATCCCTCATGATCATTACCCTTTTATTAGGACATTCACGTGCCACATGACCATGTCCAAGGCATTTAAAACACTTAATGCCTCTAGTTTGATTAGGTTTATTCTCACCTCTACCCTTGCTGCCTATTTTATTTTTGCTTTTAGTTTCATCAACTTTAGGCTTAACAATGGGTTTATCATCCTTTTTGCCCCAATTCGGTTTCCAAGAAGAAGAAGAACCTGAATATGGTTTTGAATCATACCTGATGCCTTTTCTTTTGAGTTGCCTTTCAATCTTCATGGAAACACCCACCATGTCCTCAATCTCCACATAATGTTGTAACTCCACAAGATCAGCAATGTTCTTATTTAACCCACTCAAAAATCGAGCCATGGTGGCCTCACGGTCCTCCTCCACATTAGCCCTTATCATGGCTATCTCCATTTCTTTATGATATTCTTCTACACTCATGGAACCTTGTGTCAAAGTTTGTAACCGTTGATGCAAATTCCTATAGTAATGGCTAAGGACAAATCTCCTCCTCATGATTTGTTTCATCTCCAACCAAGTCTCTACGGGTCTTTCACCATTTCTATGCCTGTCTTTACACAATTGATCCCACCAAACAATAGCATAATCACAAAATTCAACAGCAGCTAGTTTTACCTTTTTCTCTTCGGAGTAATTATGACATTCAAATATCAGCTCCACTTTTTGTTCCCATTCCATATAGGCATTCGGATTGTTCTTCCCTTGAAAAGGAGGAATTTTCATTTTGATGCTGCCTATGTTTCGGTCCACACCATTAAAACGTTCTCTCTTAGCTTGTCTTCTAGGATTAACGTCTTGACCAATGATGGTAGCTTGGCCATCATCCGTGTCTTCTCCACCATCATATACATCATTGACAAAGGCTGGTTGTGTTCCACGTCGTGGTTCTCTTTGCAATCTGGTAATTGCTTCATCATGTCTTTCTAGACGATCTCCTACATCTCCCATCACTTTGAACATACGTTCAAATTGTTGCTGCATTGCTTGAATCACTTGATCATTTGAGGAAGAACTCACTTCTTTATCTTTGTTAGACATGTTTAAAACCTAAAAAAAAAAAGTTAGAACAGCCTCACAATCACTCCCTCACATGTTTCTCTCAAAGAGTTGATTCACACCACTCGTGTTTCACACAATTATTTGGCTTTTCTCGATACTAATCTCACCACTCTTGCTTTTTACCTCTCTTGTTTTGTTCTTTGGGTTCTTAGATTAACTAAGGTCCTTTTTAACAAACAATTCAGATTATGGAAAATTCAACGGAGTGAAATTAGGTAGGTCTAAAAAAAACAAACAAAAGGTAGGCCACTTAAAGTAAACAAAGATTAGAACTGAAATATCAATTTCTCTCTCAAAGAGAATTCTGTTTGTTTTGGTTAAGAAGACAATATTTAAATATTTCCCAAACCGAAACAAGAACGATATGAACAAAGAAAGATTTTTGGAATTTTGCAAGAATTCCTTGAATCCGCAATACCTTTTTTTTGTCATTTTTTTTCCGTTTTTTTTTCTGCGGAAAACAAAGAAGAATGATAATAACCTCAAGAAGCACAACAATTAAGATGAATTATAGATACGGTGCTATAAGATGAAGAAGAAAAGAAAGTGAGAAAAAAAACCTAAAAGAACAACAAATAAATGGATATGCAAACCTCAAACTTGAGCCAAGCTCTGATACCAAAATGATGGAAATCATTAACATAGCAACCATACACCCCAATAGCTAAAGAGCTATGATACATATGGAATGCAATTTAACACCCTCCAACTAATTGAAAACAAACCTGATCGTTCAAGATTGAAGTAAGAGAAACTATTCTAATCACTTTATCAATGAAATGATGATAAAAGCTAATTAGAACAGCACTATGATTTCCCCAAAACGCCACAAACTATGAAGTTTGATAAGTTTAAAGGCAAAACAAAGATTTTGAGGTTGTTGAACGCCACAAGCCGAATAAGCTTAATAAGTTCCAAAGTTCATGCAAGAACTTAAGAACAAAACACTACAAAGTGCTCAAATAAGTTTATATTACTCAAATCTCTGCCTTACATAGAAAAAGCAGCCTTGTTTATATAGAACAAAGGCCAAGGACAATACAACACAAATATAACCTCCAATTAAATGTGTAACCTCCCACTAAATGTGTAACCTCCCACTAAATTACATTTAGACCATGAATAATGGCCATAAAGTATTCAGCCTTTGTAACTTCTTATTCCTAATCAAAGAACACATGAACTCACCCAACACAAAAACCCAAACAATTCATAAAATAAGCCAACAAAACCCAACACAATTAAACCCAAACTAATAAGAAAATAAGATCACAAAACCCAACATAATTTAATTATAAAATAGGCCCACAAAACCCAACATGGCCAAATGGCCTTTTATTCTTCAACATAGGCTAGAATACTTCATTCTAACAAGGCTGGACTCTTGTCTTCAGGATTTGGACTTGTTTGAAACATGTTAACCATTTTATACTCTTCTTGCATCCTTAGAACCTTGACCAAATCTTGACTAGCTTGCTCCTTCCAAATGCTTCCCATTAAAAAAGTTAAGGCTTCTTTCATCCTTTTAGTTTTAGATCTTGTCATTTGTCCTCCATGAATGGTTAAAGGATCTGGATCTTTTCTAACCTTAACCGAATTGTGATCAACTGGCTGGTCATCATTAAGCAAGCCTTACGAATCTCATCATTTGTAACTTCTCTACTCATGTAATCAGCTTGATCATTGGAGATGTGTTTATCAATAACATTTCTCAAAGAACGAGAGCCATGTCTAGAAGGCATTGAGCAACCAAGAATATTTTGAAAGTGACGAATAGCTTTTGATTTGACACGGGTATCTCCTTCAATTAAGGAACCATCTTCACCAGAAATTGAGAGGATCTTACTCCTATTGCGTCTCTCCTTGATGGCTTTGAAAAAATAAGAGGAATTACGGTCACCAGCCTTGAGCCATTTAACTCTAGATTTTTGTCTCAAGAAATCCTCCTCCGTCTGAAGAGCTAGTGTATAAGAACTTATAAGCTCTTTCTCTTGAATTCTTAAGCTTGCATCAAGAGGCTGAAGATCAAGATTTCTCTGACATTCAACAAGAGCAGCCTTGGCTTCAATTGATTTAACAGTCACATCCCCCCACCGTAGTCTTGTTAAGGGATTTTAAAGCCTTCTTCAAATTCCGGAGCTTAGAGCAAAGCTGAAATTGCATGTTTCCATGAAAATCCTCCTGCCAACAACTCTCAACCAAAGGAATAAAGTCTTCCCTTTCCGTTAAAAAATTGAAAATTTTAAAAGGGCAATTCTTCTTAATACCTTGCAACCCAAGTTTAACCAAAGAGGGGCTGTGATCTGAGATGCTAGGAGGAAGCAAAAAAGGCTTCAGAGTGCTCAAACTTGGCCATCCATTCCTAGAACTCTATCCAACTTTTTAGAGATGCAACCATTGCTTCTTTTATTACACCAAGTATAGAGGAAACCTGAGAAACAAAGGTCATCTAACTCCACAGACTGAAGACAATTATCAAACTCCTCCATAGCTACTAAAATTTTGGAAGAACCCCCAACCGATACTTGCACCCTCCTAGATACATTGAAGTCCCTAACAACAATCCAAGGAGTACCACCATGCTGAAAAACACACATGCTATCCCAAAGAGCTCTTCTAGCCCTTTCATCATTAGAACCATAAACAAAGGAAATATTAAATTGATCATTACTATCCAAAATACAAGCTAGACAATGAATGATCTGATCCGTTTCACTAATTTTGCTGATCTTGCGAATCCTAGGATCCCATCCAACCCAAATTCTGCCATGATCATGACTGCTGTAATTGTCTAAAATATCCCAATTTTTAAAAATTGAATTGACAACAAGAGGTGTATTGGTATTTCTCACTCTTGTTTCAACTAAACAAACAAGACTTAGCTTGTGATCCAACAACATCTTCTTAACTTCTAATTGCTTAGGGGCAGCATTAAGGCCCCTAATATTCCAGCAAGCAAAATTAATCATTAAGAGATAGAGAAGACTTCACCTTAGCCTGAGAGCTACTTTCCATGCATTTCTTAGCAGCCTTTGACAACCATTTCTTCTTCTTCATCTTCTTACTAGAAGTTTCAGGGGCTGGAGAGCCCAATAATAGGGACCCCATCAATATTCTTGATCTTTGTATCTGGAGAGGCTGTGGTAGGAGAGTCATCTTCACCACACAAATTACCATCATCATCAATAAGAGCTGAAAAATGGTTTGAGGTATCAATGACATTTTCCTTAGAAGGATCAGACACATTGGCATCATGGATAGGAGGCTTAATTTTAGAAATACACCTAGAAGTGGCTTCATCACCTTTCATTTTGGCTTCGGAAAGAGGCAAAGGCTCAAAGGCCTCTAGAGGTGTAGAAACAGAGGTAACATCTCCTCTATTAACCATCTTCCACTCTTGCTTCGGTTTGGAAGGAAGATCCATATAAGAAGGGGATTGCATAGTCTTGAGCCTAAGGCAAGTCACATTAGAATGGCCAAAAGACTTGCATTCAGTGCAGATTTTAGGTTTCCATTGGTATTCAACCAAAATTTCAACTTTTTCACCTTCATTTGGATACGTATCATCTCCCATAAAAAAGTCAAAAGAATCAACCAAGTCACAAGTGGCATCTATTTCAATACAAACTCTAGCAAATGAGATTCTCTTCATAGATTCTGTTAGACTATCAGCATAGAGAGGCTTGCCAACCGCACTAGCAATGTAGCTCAAGCCCTCTTCAGTCCAATACTCATGAGGAATATTAAAGAGCTTAACCCACACTGGGATTTTAGAATAAGTATCTTTTGTTAAAATGAGCCTAGGATTCCATTTCTTGAGAATCAACATTCTTCCAGTAAATAACCAAGGGCCTGCTTCCAAAACATTAGAACAAGCTTCATCATCCGAAAATTTGATAAAATAGAACCCCTTCTCATTAGCTAGAACTTCTAGCAGACCACGGCTGCCCCAAATACGCATGGCAATATTTTTGACTAGAGTGAAAGGGAGTTTCTTCTCAATAAAGTGACCAACCAAGCAATTCTTCCATGCCTTAGAGCCATCATCAGCAACTTCCGAGGGAGGGGAGACACACGTTCTATTTCCCCTCTGAAATAGTTGGTAATATTTTAGGTTCATAGGCCTTCTAATGAGACCATCCATATTAGAACCATAACTGTCACCTTTAAGCACATTACAATAGGAATTAGGAGCTATTTCAGGAATTATAGGAGAGGGAAATTTAGGTTGACCTTCAGCCTTGTTTGAAACATTAATAACCAAAATAGAATTTGTAGGGATGTCTTTACATTGCTGAACATCAGGATGCCCGAATGAGTCAACACCACCAAGCTGGACATGCAGGCATTCAACATTTATAGAGGAATAGGCTCTTCCTTTTGAGGCTAGCTTTTAGGCATTACCTAAAGAGGAAAGAGGCACCTGTTGCTGTAGCACAGCATGCTTCAGATTTTCGGTAGGCTTTTCAGAGTTGTCACCTTGATCCTTGATCCCTTTCTTCTGCCCTATCACATTCTTAAAGGGAGCCACAATTTTTTAACCTTTTACATTTTTGGAGGGACAAGCTTCCACTTTAGAGGCAGGCTTTTCTGCATTACCAAATGTAGACAAAGGCTGATTAGGCTCTTCAGCACCATGAGTAGGTTTCCCAGCCCTATTACCTTGGTCCATGGACCCCTTTCTTCTTTCCCATCACGTTCTGGAGAGGGTTCACCAGATTTGAACCTTCAAGAACTCCATTGTTGCCTATAATGGCTGCAGGAGATGAAGGAACTTGGTGTAGTTGGGCAGGTCTATGGACATCAAGGGCAGGCTTTTCAGACCTATTTCATTGATCCATGGTCCCTTTCTTCTTCCCCAACTCGTTCTCGAGATCTGCAGCACAACATGAATCTTCAAAACCTCAATTGTTGCCTAAATTGGCTGCAATAGTTGAGGTTTGTGGGCTGCTAGATAGGACCCTTTTACCATCAGCAACAACAGCTCTATTGAGAGTACTATGGCCAGTTCTTGCATGGTTGATAGCATTATTTAAAACTTGCTTAGGTATGCTAGAACAATGCCCTCTTTTGGAAGACTCATTGTTGTACTCAATAGAGTCATTAGCTTTTAAAATGGAAGAAACTCCAGCTGAAGAAACTATGTGGGGGGAGGGAAAAGGTCGGTTTTCCAAGGAAGGAGAGTGAGGCAGTACACTAGAAATGGAATAAGAAGGTGCATCCGGGAATGGTGGATTTTCCATGGTAGAACCGGGTGGGAGGACCAAAGAGTTAGGGGTAGAAAGCCTTTTGGAACCAAGGCAAAGAAGAGATGGATGTTTAGGAGAGGGATTCATGGAAGGAGAAGAAGGGTTAATGGAACCTAAGCATGGAAGAGATGAGTGTTTAGGTGAGGAAGCCATGGATAGAGAAGAATCCACCATGAAAATGGGCTGGGATTAGAAAGATATGAGTGTTTCGGTTCAGTTGTGAATATTATTCAAGACTAACTAAAGAATTATGTCTATCTCATACATATCTAGATGTATGAACAATTCTTCTTTTCTCAAAGTCTTTTGACCTTGTGATTATTTACTTTTGACAATTATAATAATTAAATTACAAATGCTATAAGATTTGTTAAACTAGAAATCACTTAATTAATATAAAAAGATTGTCAAACACAATATTATACTTTTGCTATCGAGCATAATCCTAACAATCTCACACTTGCTCTATAGCAAATTTGTCATATTTCTCAATCCCATGTTCTCTAGATGCCCATCAAAACTCTTATATGGAAGAGCCTTTGTAAAAGGATCCACTAGATTTTCTGTTGACACAATCTTGGTAACCGTCACGTCAACCCTATGCACAATTTTCCTCAAAAGTTGATACTTTCTTTCGATGTGTTTCCCTCTCTTATGACTTCTTGGCTCTCTCGAATTAGCCACTACTCCAATATTGTCACAATAGATAGTGATCTGCTTATTCGCATCAGGAACCACTTCCAAGTCAATCAGGAATTGGCGGAGCCAGACAGCCTCTTTAGCAGCCTCGCATGCAGCAACATACTCGACTTCCATGGTGGAATTGGCAATTCAAGATTGCTTGATACTCCTCCATATGATTGCCCCTCCTTCAATTGTAAACACAGATCCTTATGTTGATCTCCTGGAGTCAGAATCTGACTGAAAATCAGAATCTGTATACCCAATGGGAATTAAATCCCCTCCAGAGTATACAAGCATATAATCTCTCGTTCTCCTAAGATACTTGAAAATATGCTTGACTGCCGTCCAGTGATCAGGACCAGGTTTCGACTAAAACCTACTAACTATGCCCACAACAAAACAATATCTGGTATAGTGCAGAGCATTGCATACATGAGACTTCTAACTGCCGATGCATATGGAACCCTACTCATGAATTGCTCTTCATGCTCATTCTTAGGAACTTATTCCTTAGAAAGTTTGATTCCATGTTTGAAAGGTAACATACCTTTCTTGGAATCTTGCATGGAAAGCCAACTTGTCACCTTTAATCCTAAGTCCTTTATATCAAATTGTTTTGCTGACCCTTCTTTTATTGATGTCAATACACCTACATCATTTCAGATGAGTAGTATATCATCAACGTAAATAACTAGGAAAACCAACTTGTCGCCTTTAATTCTTTTGTATACACAAGATTCAACGAGGTTTTGAATAAATCCAAAAAATTTCATGACTTGATCGAATCTTATGTTCCAGGATCTGGATGCTTGCTTCAATCCATATATGGATCTTTACAACTTGCATACCCTTTCCACTTGGCCATTTTCAATGAATCCTTCTGGTTGCATTACGTAGATGCTTTCGTCAAGACTTCCATTAAGGAAAGCTGTCTTGACGTCCATTTGCCAAATCTCTAGGTCTAGATGTCGCAATGGATAAGAGTATCCTAGTGGATTTAAGCATGGCCACATGAGAGAATTGATACATTCCTTTTGTGTATAATCTTTAGCTACCAATCTAGCTTTAAAGGTTTCCACCTTTCCATCCATTCCTCTTTTCCTCTTGTATACCCACTTGCACCCGATGGGTTTTATCCCTTTAGTCAAGTGTACAAGAGACCAGACTTTGTTTTTGAAAATAGATTCAAATTGCCTTTTGCCAATGGTGACAATCAACATCTTCCATTGCTTCCTTGTATGTATAAGGATCATCGTCGTCTGGAAGATTCTCTATAGATTCTCCTAGACCGATGTATCTATCGGGTTGTCTAACAACCCTCCCACTACGATGAGGTATGGTAGATTGTTGATCTTGTGTTGGTACGGAATTTACGGTTGGGCTTGGTGGCGAAACCTCTTGTGGAATTGTATCTCCTGGAAGTTCATTCAGGACAATTCTACTTTTAAGCACAAAATTATTCGTACAGTCATTTTCCATAAATTTAGCATTTATCGAAACAAATACTTTAAGATCTGAAGGACTATAAAAATAATATCCTTTTGTTTCTTTTGGATACCCTACAAATATACATGTTTCTGAACGGGACTCCATCTTTTTTGTCTTTCCTTTTAACACTTGCGTAGGATATCCAAATATCCTTAAGTGTTGTAAACTAGGCTTTCGCCCGATCCACAACTCATATGGTGTTTTAGGAACCAACTTAGATGGTACATCGTTTAGAATATACATAGTAGTTTGTAAAGCATATCCCTAAAAAGAATTAGGGAGCGTTGAATAACTCAACATAGACCTAACCATATCCAAAAGAGTTCTAGTTCTCCTTTCTACCACCTCATTTTTTTGAGGTGTGCCTGGTGCAGAAAACTGAGAAATTATTTTATTATCAGTAAGGTATTGCTGAAACTCACCAGATAGATATTCTCCACCACAATCGGACCTCAAGATTTTAATGCGTTTCTCAAGCTGATTTTCTACTTCAGCTTTTAAATACTTTGAACATATCAAAAGCATCCGACTTATGTCTCATGAGATACACATAGCCAAATCTTGAGTGATCATCCGTGAAAGTGATGAAGTACTCATATCCACCTCTAGCATAAATGCTCATAGAGCCACACACATCAGTGTGTATCAATCCTAAACATTAGATGGCTCTTGTGCCTTTGGTAGTAAATGACCTTTTGGTCATTTTACCTTCCAAACAAGATTCACAAGTTGGTAGATCATCAACCTTTAAGTCACTTAGAGGCCTGTCACTTACCAATCTTATAATCCTAATAAGGTTAATATGACCTAAGCACAAATGCCATAGGTAGGTTTCATCTTTTGATAATTTTACTCTTTTATGATTAAGTTTTGTTGATTTTTGTGTCTAACAAGTGAGAGATATTTCCATGCAAATAGAATAAACCGTTTTCCAATGTACCTTTGCAAATAAATTTGCTATTCTTACTAATAATAAAACCTTTGTTAAAAGTAACCGAATATCCAAATTTATTTAGACAAGAGACATAAATTAAATTCCTCTTGAATTGTGGTACATAATAAATGTTTATTAAAACTAAATGCCTATAAGAATCTAAATTGATTCTATTATCTCCCACTACACTAGAAGACACCAACGCTCCATTGCCTAAATGCAAGTTGAATTCATTCTTATTCAGTCTATTCATTTGACCCTTTTCACCATAAAAGAAACACTTTCCTTTGATCTTGGTTACTTTTTTGGTCTCCTTCTAAGAAGACTCAAGTTGCTTTTTCTTCTGTTGTCTCTTGACCTTCTTACGGGTCTTTGACAGTAGCAACTTACCAAGCATATGAATCTCTTGACCCTTGCCTTTCACAAGAATTTTTTCCACGCTTTTAACATCTTGCATCAGGCCTTGCAAGGTATATTCCTTATTATTCAAGGTGTAGTCCAACTTGAATTGATCAAAGGAATCCAATAACGAGTTGACAATCATGTCAATTTTGGTTTCACCATTAATCTTAGCACCATTCAGTTCAGCAATGTTGAGACGTGTAATGACTTTTATCATGTGATCTTTCACACTCTGTCAAGGTTTCGTCCTAAGATTCATAAAAGCAATCACTACCTCTCTCTCTTAGTCATCCTAGACCTCATTGCAAACATCTCTTCTAGAGACATCATTATATCGGTAGCAGTCTCCATTCCTTCATGTTGCTGTTGTAACACGTCAGAGATGATGGCCATAATGTAACGTACATTTAGACATCTCATCTGAAGACTTCCACTATTGATACTCATCTCTTTGCTTCCTGAGTTAGATTCATTAGTATGAGTAGGTGGTTTAGGAGTGCACAAAACAAACTTATGCTTTTCGGATTACAATAAAAGCCCAATTTTCCTTTTCCATGTGATATAATTATCACCAGTTAAAGTATTGTCTTTAAAGATGTTGATTAGAGATAGGGTCATGATTTCTGAACAATAACAAAAATTATATAAGTAAATAATCATGATAAAGCACTTTTGAATATTTATCTTGAATTAAATTAAATAATTCAATCGTAAAAATTCAACGGTGATCCAACACCTTTAAATGTCACACCTCATTTGGGAGTTTGCAATAATTACTAGTTGAACTAGGTCCCACCTAATTGTTAACATAACAACCAACGTTTTCAATTTTAGCCTTGTGTTTTTATTAACAAGAACTCTTGGGAGGATATTAATAAACTCACATCGAGTGTGTTACCAAGTTATTGACCTTCAATATAATCCCTCACGAATATCCCTCCTTTGGGAGTAGATATCGTTTGGATTAATTGTCTAGTCTATCCTTGTAAGGAAGTATATTGCTAAATTCCATTCATGAATACCTCTTGGGAGGTTATTACACAAAACATATAGCTCAACTAAACTTGGAGGCCGTAGGTGTTCCAAAACACATTCTCCCACTAAATTTTTTAAGGCGTGTGATCGAATTCCAATGAAAAATTTACCAAGTTATCTAGATGCCAATATAGATACCTAAATCATTCTATCCATGTTCATACCAAAAGAGATATATGAGTGACACTCCTATTCTATATGACATGTTATCAAATAATGACAAACATTACAATATTTACAAAAAATATAAATAGCTACAATTTTGGTCCGTCCTAGAAAAGCAAATAAATTACATGTCTTGGAATATAAAAAAATCCTTTCTTGGCGAACAAGTCTTCACGTGACCTTCGTTGTCCGGACTATCTCGACTGCCTCCCATGGGCATACACATGCCACAACCCCATAAAGCGCTGCCATGCACAACCCATGGTTTTCATAGGGCTGCCGTGCGCAGCCCATACTATAACAAACGTGGTCGTGTGCTCTTTTCACGCACGTTTGTTGCTACGGCTAGCATGGTTCCAAACTTGTTCCTGTTGCTCCTAATTCTTCAAACCTTCGAGTATTGGAAACTTGAGTGTATTACAGAAGAATTATAAATAAAAATACTGCAGTTTTATTTTTATTACAACAACAAAATAAAAAAACTTAGCAACTACCAAGAAGGAAATTATGGCGATGATAGACCACCCTTCTTGTTACAATCCCAAAACAAAATAACATTGAAATTCTAGGATCAAATTTGAGCAATAACAAACCACATATAAAACACACACACACACACACACACATATATATATATATTCATACATTCCAATGTAAATATATATGAGAATACCTAGAGTGTCATCTCTTTCTAAAACTTGCATATGTACAATAAAAATAAAAAGATTCACGTACACATACATCAATTAATTGAGGCTACAACCAGGCTCTGATACCAATTGTAGGGAAAAACGGTTCAAAGCGAAACGGAAGCATGAGAAAATTAGAAAATTAGGGTTTGCATATTTTTTTTTCCCTTTTATGCAACGAGAACCTTAACCCTAGATTAATTGATGTATAGAAAAAGTATCGTACCTTTTTTTTGTGACGATTGAACTAGCATCGAATTAAATCCGCAAGATCATCAAATCCAATCACGAACGTGAATCACCAAGGAGTGTGGGCTCCCTTTCTTTAAATTGTATACCTAAGGATGGAACAAACAAAATCTTCTTCTTTGTTAGTAACAATAATCCTCCAAGAGAAAAACCAAGAACGTTCGGTCACATTTAAATTATTAATCAATTTGATTGAAACTCGCTTGAACCTTGATTCGATGTTATACACAAAACCCTTTTGATGCAAAGGATATTAGTGTACTATCGAAAACAAAAAATGTTCCCTCTTTTCTCTATGCTTGGCCGAATTCTTCACACAAAGAGTTGGACGAAGTTTTTATATATATATATATATAATAGTAAAAAAACAAATTAAAAACAAATAAAAAACAACTTCTCACACCAAAAACTAAGGCTTGGTCGAAATTTACAAGTAGTATATATAGGAGGCCAAATTCTCTCCTAAGAAAGATTTACTTGGTGGTTAAGAATCCTTATCTTAGGTATATTTACTTGGTGGTTAAGAATCCTTTTCTAAAAAGAATTCTATCCTGCACCAAGACTCCTAATCCAACTCAATAGTGCATTTGTAACAATATTAAAGACTTTCTAATTTGATTAGATAAATAATTCATTTTATTTGATTAGATAAATAATTCATTTTATTTGATTAGATAAATAATTCATTTTATTTATCTACTTATCAAATATATTCTTTAATATTAATTATACTACCAACAATAGTATAATATTAATAGACCATCTCATAATAGAACAAGATTTTGACTTTTATTAAAATAATTAATTAATAACCAAACTAATTAATTTCCATTTAATAAAATAATAAAATAATATAATATAATTAAGCTATTCTAAATAGCCTTGCTGCCAAACACATATATATGGGCCAATATATTATTGTCTTATTTTATTAAATCCATTTGACCTTTATAAAAAGTCCACATGTGAACTAGACCCATTCTTACAAAAAGAAACAAGTCCACATACCTCAATACAATTCTAGATGGACCCTCTAAATTGGTCTGGTAGAATATATCAAGTGATCAATACAAGTTCGTGTGGATTGGGGATTTTGGCTGGCTACCTAAATTTAAGCTCCAATAGACACAACCCAATCACAATAAAAAAATGATTCACTTGTTTTGGGAGAGGCGAGTTATGTTCTTGGGATCCAGTTTATAAGGGATCGTAAGATCAAACTCTTTGAACCGTCTCAGACATCATATATCGATAAGATTCTTGTGCGATTTTTTATGCAGAACTCCAAGAAAGGTAATTTACCTTCCAGGCATAGAGTTTACCTGTCTAAGGAGTAGTGACCTAAGACACCTCAAGAAGTTGAGGATATGAGACGTGTACTCAATGCATCGGCAGTAGGTAGTCTCATGTATGCTATGTTATGCACGAGACCAGACATCTGCTATGCAATAGAAGTAGTCAACAGATACCAGTCCAACCCAGGATTGGATTATTAGGTTGCTGTCCAAGTATCTTCGGAGAACGAGAGACTATATGCTAGTGTATTCCGGACAGGATTTGAACCCTTTAAGATACACAAATTCTGATTTTAAGTTAGACATAGATTCTAGGAAATCCACGTCTAGATCAGTATTCACCCTGGGTGGTAGAGCCATTGGGTGGAGAAGTATCAAGCAATCTTGCATTGTTGAATCCACCATGGAAGCCGAATATGTAGCCGCTTCTGAAGCTGCTAAAGAGGTTGTTTGGCTGTTAGGTTTTAGTTTGTGTTGGAATTAATTCCATATCAAAATGATGTTTACTTGTAATGATTTAGTTGTTTATATTCATGATGATTTAAGCTTCAATGAAGAATGAACAAGAAGTCAAAGCAAGTTCTAAGTCTTCAAAGAGAAAGGATGCAATTTGATTCTACAAAGGTATACTAAGACCTTATCTTTCTCTTACAAGGCTTAGGCACACACAATTCATACATTTATTCCCTGCATCGTTATGCACCATTATAGACACACAAACACAATTCATACATTTGTGTCCCTGTATCGTTATGCACCATTATAGGCACACATATACAATTCATTCATATGTGTCCTTACATCGTTGTGCACCATGTATAACACATTCACACACTTGAAGATGAATGCTTATGCATTGGTATAGAAATAACATGTTTTGGAAAATGCATGATTGGAAACTATCTCTAAAGTGTCCCGTGAAAAATGAATAGAAGAAAAGAAAAGCATAAAAAACATTAAAGTTCTTAATGTTAAAATACTCAAAATAATGAGGGTACAAAATTTTAAACAATAATTGAAATTGAAATTTAAGCCTAGACACTTATTGTTCAAGTAGAGCTAGACTAGTGGTGTGCAACGAGATGATTTTTAGCATGATTGGTGATATTTGAATTCCATTCCTTTCATTCTTTCACCACATCTCACCTCATGGGCCTATTATAACTAAAGGGAAAGACCTATTTGATCTTCGAATAAATCTAGCTTAGGAATGTTAATTGAAGCATGTTTTTTCTATTGGGATTATGCTCGATAACAAGAGTGTAATAATCTTTTTATATTAATGGAAGTGATTTCTAGTTTAATAATTCTTATAACATTTATAGTTTAATTATTATAATTGTCAAAAGTAAATAATCATAAGGTCAAAAAACTATGAGAAAAGAAGAATTGTTCATACATCTAGATATGGATGAGGTAGACACAATTCTTTAGTTAGTCTTAAATAATATTAACAACTTGAAATAAAGGTTGGGCGCCTTTATCTTGTTAAAGTTGTAGATTCTTCTGCTAGCATTTAAGTGGGATCAAAGTTGTCATGATGCGTCTAAAATCATCAAAGTGTGGTGTCCTTGGGCAATAGAATCTAATGCACTAGGTGCAATGAATAGGATCACAATAAGATACTTTATCCATAACCGTCAACTGGTAAAAGTTTTCACTTGAAGACAATCAGAGAGTCTATCTCAATCTTGAGATAAATGATAAACTTATGGTTGCAAGTGTTATCATTTGAGCTATCAATGAGTACGATTATGTAGCATAGTCTATCATCGATAGTTTGGTGGTTTTCAATTGTTAATCGATAAAGGACTTCAGTTATAGATATTGACATCGTGGCACCATTTATTAAATGAGAGTAGAATATCATCATATAGATATGTCGAGGTATTGGATATTAAATCTTAACATTTAATTTTCAACAGTGTCTATTGAAATCTGGCTTCTGGACAAGTCAAAATTTCCAAGTTCATAATGTAGGCATATAAGTAAATATGTTAACTTGGAGAGCTGTAGGCAGTCAATGAGCTCTTGGCGATTACTGATATTCTTCTCGAGGATACACTATCTCCATTAAATTGACTTGGGTATGAATGAGTGTTATTAACATATTCTAAATTTATTTAAGATTTCAATTGTAGTTCTTTAGTGGAATGAACTAAAATATACAGATAGAATCTAAGTGAATCATTGTTTGATTGTGATAAGGTTATGTTTATTGGTGATTAAATTTAGATAGCCTGCCAAAATCCCCATTTCATACGAACTTGCAAGGATCACTTGAAGTATTCTGAAACAAATATTATGGTGTGTTTAATATTAATTTAGAAGGGGGTGAATATATTTTTAATCAAATTTTACCCAATTTTTGTTAATGGTCAATTAGACAAAAATACCCCTAACAAGTCACAATAATATCACAAGTGTAATAAGTGCGGAAATAATAAAGACACTTGAGATATAGATGGAAACCCTCCAAAAGGGAAAAACCATGGGCTGTTAAGTGCGCCACACTCGTACAACGAATCCACTGATGGTAGATGCGTTACAACCTACTCCCGGTATATAACCCACTACCACTACCTAATCCCGGTATTAAGTGGACCTAGTCCAATTTGCTTACACTTGAAATAACCTACTCCCGGATGCAACGTAAAACTTACTTCTCTTCAATGAAGAGATAAACACCCTATGTGAATATATGATGATGCAATAAACAAGGCTAGGGTACCTTAAATGCTTATCTAGGATTATAAGATGGCAATAAATGCAATCCTAGATATCAAGAGCTAAATGACATATCATAAAGCTTAGCTAAACATAGAACAACCAATCCTGTGAAGCTATCATAAAATCCAAATCAACACATGTTGTCATTAACCATGGCAAGGACTATAATGCAACTACTAAATGCAATTAATGAGTCCTAATCCACATTGTCTAAATGCAATGCATAGGGACTTAGCAAGAAGATCAAAAATGTCCTAAATTCAAGCTATCAACAAACAAACTCAATCATGCAATGGGACTCATAAATAGATGCAATGAATAAAGTCCTAGCATTTAATCAACTAATAAATGCAACAAAAACATCATCTTGGAAAAATGAACAAATGACAAAGATGAGATTTTTGTTCAACTTACCAAGTCAATCAAAGATGAAGACCCATGCCTAAAGATGCTCAGTAGTGCATGAAGGATTTTGGGTTTTTAGTTTGGAGGGTTAAAGAATAACTCTTGGAGCTTCTCTCTCAAAGCAAATACTTTCTCACTCAAAAAAATGGTTTGGAAGCTCTGAAAAACGAGTGAGGAAGAAGATGGCATATAAATATGAGCCCTAAAACAAAACTACATCGTTTTGAAAAATATCTGAAATTTACTCAGTGCGCAAGTGACCTGCGCTAGTCGACAAGCACCACACTAGCGCACACCTACTGTCCAAGGGCATTGGTTAGGTCTGCTTGTGGACTGGCGCAGCCGTGGTAGCGCAACAGCCCAAGATTCAAGCGACCCAAAACGTAACCAAACGACATCAAAACCTTTCAAATATTATACTACTGGAAAGGTATGGAAGTCTACTTTCTACTCCAATTCACAAAATATGATTTGGATGTCTGTACAAAGAGTTATGGTAATTTGAGTGCCAAAGGTCAGAAACGGACAACAACAGAGTTGCCCTGTTTTTGTTGTCACTTTGGAGATTTCAAAATCAATCTAAAAGGTCATGAAATATTACGAATAATATACCGTTGGAAAGGTATGGGTGTCTAATTTGTAAAGAATTTTAAAAAACTCATTTTAAACCATTGTATAAAAAGTTATCGTCACAAGACCATGCAAAGGTCAATTTTGAAAAACATTTAAATCTTTGAAATCCACTTTTTGAAACTAGACACCTTACTCCACATAACCAAACCAAGAGAAGAATAAGACCTTCTCAAATGGTCACTTAATGTGCTAAGACAAGCACACCATCGTGCAAGTGTGAACAACACACAATACCACACTATGAATGCACATAGACAACAATGAAGCACACATGCCTAACAAATCAAATGCAAATAAGTTTGTGTGTGAGCAACACATAATGCATGTCAATACAAATGCAAAGATGTGATCAATATAAACATGCAAGAAGAGTTATCAAAACATGAATGAACACTCATATAAACACACAACATATACAAATAAGAAATATGCATGAGTTCTGAGTGTGTGCAACTATTTCTCTTCAAAGCAAGTAAGCACAAGAAATATACCTTTTGCGCGGGTGAAGTGGAGCAGCTCAGTGACGCATGACAAGCGTCGATCCACTGATATGTTGCGATGGTGATGTTGCGCTAGTCGAGTGGCGCACGACAAACAACAGCCCACTTATTTGTTGCGCTGGTCTAGTGGCGTAACATCAGTAGCGCACAACTTACATTTTTCACATTCAAACACACATGCATCCAATACTAATGCCTTTTGTGCTTCTTCTCTTGAGGTCTTGAGAGCCTAAGCTACCCTTACAAAAACTCCAATATGTGGTTTGTTCATGAAGTAAGTCAATCAATAAATGAGGACTTTACAATCTCCCTATTTGGCTATTTCGTGACAAAACCACCAATCACATTGATTCTCACAAAACAAAATAAAGCACCGGGAAGATATTCTACATTACAAAGAGATATATAAAAATAAACTTCAAATATTCAATCTCCATTCTCTTGTAGACCTGTCAACCCTACACACAAAACAAAAACAAATACACTTTCCAAACCAAGTGTATGTGAGATGATCAAGTGAATATAAAACAAAAGCATTTGCATTTAAGAATATGAGTACAACTTCATGCAATGTATTTGAATGCAATGCTCCTCCCTCAAAGGGTTACTCTCTATAAATGTAAACTCCCCAACATTTTATAGCGCACAACTCACATTCTTCACATTCAAACACACATGCATCCATTACTAATGCCTTTTGTGCTTCCTCTCTTGAGGTCTTGAGAGTCTAAGCTACCCTTACATAAAACCTCAATTTGTGGTTTGTTCACAAAATAAGTCAATCAGTAAATGAGGACTTTACAATCTCCCCCTTTGGCTTTTTCGTGACAAAACCACCACTCACGTTGATTCTCACAAAACAAAATAAAGCACCGGGAAGATATTCTACATTACAAAGAGATATATAAAAATAAACTTCAAATCTTCAATCTTCAATCTCTTGTAGATCTGTCAACCCTACACACAAAACAAAAACAAATACACTTTCCAAACCAAGTGTATGTGCGATGATCAATTGAATATAAAACAAAAGCATTTGCTTTTAAGAATATGAGTACAACAACATGCAATGTATTTGAATGCAATGCTTCCCCTCAAAGGGTTACTTCCCCTAAATGTAAACTCCCCAACATGTACTACTAATCCCCTTTGCCAAGTTCCCCATTTAACCGTATGATACTCCCCCTTTTTTTCATGATATAGGCAAAGGAGTAGTCCCCAACCGGGTCACTCAAAGCAAAGATAGAAAGGAGCATACAAGATATTTTCATAATCATATAAGCCACATTTATGCAACTCAATTAATAAGAGAGAAACAAGGAGATTTATTTTAAGAAAATGTGTGAATCAAAAATGCTTTGCATACAAGACATGTTGCATTCAAGTCCAAAAACAATGGTATTTGGCAAAGCAAATGACAAAGGTTTCCAATAGAATTCAAACCAATTTCACCATTCGTCATTAGAGAAGCAAGGATATAGAGTTTTCATAGATATCAAGTTTTAAGAGTACTATATCCAACTTTATAGGCGAAACATGGCATGACCGACTTTGCACCCTATTTGATTTTTCTTGGTAAGATACCCGTTTGATAGTAGCCATGTTCAACTAGTAAAGAAAGAGAGACACTCATTAAACATTTTAGTCTCACTAGCATTTTCACACCATGGTTTGCATTTAACACTTGCAATCATCAATTCATGCTTTATCATTTTTCATTAGCATGATATTAAAAATTCATCATGTCATGTAGATAACTATAGGTCATTCAACATGTACTTCATATGTTGATCTCCTAGTCCAAAAATGCATGTTTGAACACAAATATGACATGGATTGTAATCAAAGCAAAGTTCAAACTTATTGAAGAAAATATAATATAATATATTATAAGTGCAACCAAGCTACTCAAGCAATCAATAAAGGAGCATAAACATTTCCAAAATTTTGCATGCAGCAAGTATACAATAGCTCTCTTTGCTTGAGTTCCCCATATGGGGTAAAATATAAAAAATCATCACTCCATGAGACAAATCCCAATAGATCTACTAAATCCACTAGACCTAGTTGAGCTTATAGGTGAAAACTTAGCACAATGACAAGCGGGTTCATCTTTTCTAATCCACTTAGGTGAAACATTTTTTTTTCTAGTGGTCAATGGTACATAAGCTCTACATGTCCTAGTAACAAGCAAATGTAGTTCATTTTTCCTAGAGACATGCACCTTGGCTTTAGCCTTTTTCTTCTCTACCATGCTTTCAATTCTACACAATTTTATAAAACAAAAGCAATTTGGTCTAATGTGACCATCAATACCATAAAAATGACATTTAGGAATAAAGTCAGGAATCATACCATAACTATGAGGATGCATTAGATCCTTCCCATGTCTTTATGGTTTTCTTGGTAGTTGATAAGGATCTCTCTTTTTTTGTTTTAAAACAAGACTAGATTGCTTCCTCGGTTGAGCTTGCATGATAGGTCTCTTCCCTTGATGGATTTTCGGTTGAAGGAAGTTAGCTTGAGGTAGACTTTTTGATACCACCTCTACTTAATCAATTCTTGAACACTCTCCAATTTCAATTTTCTTCCTAGGTGATTGATGAGCAGGCGGAGGCTCTTTTAAGTCCATGCTTTTGACAAATACCGTCTTTCAAGGAGTTGAGGTATCTTTGTCATCTACAAAGCCTAGACCTCTCTTGTCACTTGGCTTCTTGCCAACCCTCAACGTATGGTCAAGTTTCTCCATACTTAAAGTCATTTTAACAATCAACTCTTTAGTCTTTTACCTTTCTTCCATTATTCACTTTCTCACTTAAATGAGTCACCTCGATTGATAGCTTGAGGTTCTCTTCCTTTAACCTTTGAACCTCTTTCTCCATCTTCAACCTTAGACTTGAAAAATGCTCAATGGACCATTCAAAGTTCAGGCTCTTTACATTTTCATTTGTAGAGTGAGATGAAACACCTTCATTACTTGAGTGAGCAGTAATGTCCCTTGCCATGTTGGCATCATCAACATAAGTAGCTTCATTAATCACTCTCTTAGCTACTTTTTCATCACATCTTTCTTCAAGGTCGCAGATTAAGGCCGTGTTACATTTTTCTAAATCTTCCACAAATGAGGCTCCAAAAGCCGTGTAGTTAAGAATAATCTCTTCAAAGGTACCAATTTGTGGGAGGTGAAGGCTCCTTATATATGTTCTTGGAATATGAGAAAACTTCTTCTTCTTAGGCCTTTGGCCCGTCCTTTAATTCAGCATATCATTGGTAATGGCTTGAAAACTGCCTTATGGTTTGATAATTGGCAACCGGATGGCCCTATTCGATCGAAATGGAGCTCCCATGTTATTTATGATTCTGGACTCTCTATCAATGCTAAGGTTAATGCTATTGTTTTTGATGATAATTGGAGATGGCCTGCTGCTATGTCCATTGACCTTGCTGAAATTCAAAGTCATATGCCTTCTTATAACCCAAACTCTACTTTGGATGATAGAATTATGTGGCTTCCTTCTTCTAATGGCATTTATTCAGCTGCGTCTGCTATGGAGTCTCTTAGAACCCCTCATCCTTTGGTTTCTTATTATAAAATTGTGTGGTTCCCGCAGAATATCCCGATGATGTGTTTCATCCTTTGGTTGGCTATTAAAGGTAGGCTTTCTACCTTGGATCGTGTTCAGCGCTACGACCCTCAAGTTGTTACTATATGTGTCCTTTATAACTCTCATGCCGAGACTCATGCTCACCTTTTCTTTGAGTGTTTTTATAGCAAAGCCATATGGACACAACTTTTGAATAAATGTGGTTGTCTTGGGATTCATCTTAGCTGGAATGATCTTATTGATTGGGTTTCCATTCATTGGAAGGGGAGCTCCCCCTCCGTCATGACAAAAAAACATTATCTTGCGGATGCCGTCTATTTTATTTAGTGAGATCGAAATTGTCGTATTTTTAAAAGCTCTCGAAAGTCTAGTCGAGAGGTTGTCCAGATCATTACGGATACTATTCGTTGCCGGCTCTCTTCTCTCAAGTTGAAGAATTAGCCTCTCATCTCTGGTTATCCCTAGGTAGTGTGGGCTTGTGTTGTGCTTAGTGCTCTTTGTAAAGCCTTTGGTTTAGCTCTTATTAGAGAGTTTGTTGTTTGAACGTTGTTTCTGGGCTTTCTGTCCCTTTCTTCCTGGGGTATGCCCCTTGTATTTGTACATTTCTTCCTTCTTTCTATGATACTATTTATTTACCCAAAAAAAACAAGGTGCAATATCGTAGAACACTAGCAGCCTTTGAGCTAAAGAAGGAATTGGGAACCAAAACCCTTGTCGCAAGTTATGCTTATAACAACACATTAGCTCTAGAATAGCCTAGTGTTCTAGCTCATGCTCTTTTATAGCATATAGCATGACAGACTCAGGGATACCATACATTGCTCTCAAACGATCCAAATCATCATCTGTGAACACGCTCCCTAGGTTCTCATTGGTTGTGGTCGGCCTGAGTAGGATACCTCTTTAACTTCTAAATACTCTGGGTACTCGATAAGGCACGCAACATGATATGAACCTCACCAAGAGCAGTAAGACTCGGAACCAATATATGGTAACAAAGGATCGTTTTCTAACCAAGTTTATAAACAATAACGTTATCGGACCGTGACCCGTTACCTATAATAAGGTAAGAACCAACGGTATCAAGAAGTTGAAGACGCCACACTCAAAAACAAGAAGAAGATGTGAGTGATAAGTCAAGTTTTCAGAACCAAAAAAAAGAGATGAACTCTCACAATTATTATTCAATTCAAGTCTTCCTTATTCGGCCCAATCAATTGCCTTGATGACATTAATTATGCCTTGGTCTTCATATGGGCTTATCTTGGACTTCAACAATTCAAAATCAGCCCAAGTGTCTTGAATTAGGCCATTTAGTGCTTCTTTGAATCTTTTAGCTCTTGCCCTTGTTATTGGCCCAACCGGAACTTGCAATGGATCATTTGATGCAGCTGCCTTGTTCTCATCATTCTCTCCCTCTTGAAAAGGATTTGTCCTCAAATCGTCACCTACATCAAAAGGAGACAAATCAGAAACATTGAAGCTTGCACTAACATTGTACTCACCTGGAAGATCCAACTTGTATGCGTTGTCATTGATTCTTTCAATCACTTGAAATGGGCCTTCTCCCCTTGGAAGTAGTTTAGAACTCCGCTGGGCTGGGAATCGTTCCTTCCTCATATGCAACCACACCCAATCACAGGGCTCAAACACAACCTTCTTACGCCTTTTATTTGCTTGATTGGCATATTGCTTAGTTCGTCTCTCTACGTTTTCCCGAGTTTTTTCATGGATTTGCTTAACAAAATCTGCCTTTTTCTTTCCATCCAAGTTAACATGCTCATTCACAGGTAAAGGAATTAAATCCAAAGGAGTCAATGGGTTAAAACCATACACAATTTCAAAAGGCGAAAAATGAGTTGCAGAATGCACGCTCCTATTATATGCAAACTCTACATGCGGCAGACAATCCTCCCATGTTTTCAAGTTCTTTTGTATTATAGCACGCAACAAGGTAGATAAAGTCCTATTACTTACTTTAGTTTGACCATCAGTTTGTGGATGACAAGTAGTAGAGAATAAAAGTTTAGTGACTAACTTACCCCACAAAGTCTTCCAAAAGTAGCTTAAGAACTTAGCATCTCTATCCGAAACAATGGTCTTAGGCATGCCATGCAATCTTACAATTTCTTTGAAAAACAAATCAGCAATATGTGATGCATCATCGGTTTTATGACAAGGAATGAAATGTGCCATTTTAGAAAACCTATCAACAACCACATATATAGAGTAACTACCCCTTTTTGACCTAGGCAACCCCAACACAAAATCCATAGAAATATCAATCCAAGGTCCACTAGGTATAGGCAAAGGAGTATACAATCCATGAGGCTTAATCCTAGACTTGGCTTGTCTACAAGTAATGCATTTCTCACAGATTCTTTCTACATCACGTTTCATATAAGGCCAAAAAAAATGTTCATGCAAAGTATCTAGCATCTTAGCTACACCAAAATGCCCCATCAAACCTCCCCCATGAGCTTCTCTAACAAGCAATTCACGCAAAGAACTCTTACGCACACATAATTTAGTTTCTCTAAACAAAAATCCATCATGCCTATAAAATTTACCAAATGCAGCCTTTTCACATGCATTAAACACATTACCAAAATCAGAATCTTCCACATACAACTATTTAATGTATTCAAAACCAAACAATTTAGCTTCCAAAGTAGAAAGTAGAACGTACCTTCTTGATAGAGCATCAGCGACCACGTTTTCCTTACCCTTTTTGTACCTGATCACATATAGAAATGTTTCAATGAACTCCACCCACTTGGCATGCCGCTTATTTAGCTTGTGTTGCCCCTTTATATGCTTCAAGGACTCATGATCCGTGTGAATCACAAATTCTTTTGGCCAAAGGTAGTGTTGCCAAGTTTCCAATGCTCTAATCAAAGCGTACATCTCCTTGTCATAGGTAGGATAATTCAAGGCTGCTCCACTTATCTTCTAACTAAAATAAGCAATGGGACGACCTTCTTGCATTAGAACAGCTCTAATACCTATTCCTGAAGCATCACACTCAATCTCAAAAGTTTTAGCAAAGTCAGGCAAAGCAAGCAAAGGTGCATTAGTTAATTTTTCCTTAATCAAGTTAAATGCCTTTCCTTGTTCATTACCCTACTTAAAACCCACATTCTTTTTGATAACTTCGGTTAAAGGTGCAGCTACACTACTAAAATCTTTCACAAACCTCCTATAAAAACTAGCCAACCCATGAAAACTTCTCACTTGTCCCACATTGGTAGGTTTTGGCCGCTTCTTAATTGCCTTAACATTTTCTTCATCAACCCCAATTCCCTTAGCACTAACAACAAAGCCCAGAAATACAAGTTTATCGGTGCAAAAGGTGCACTTTTTAAGATTAGCAAACAACTTTTCTGTTCTTAAAACTCCTAAAACAAGTTTTAAATGTTCAACAAGCTAATCCAAGTTTTTGCTATAAATCAGAATGTCATCAAAATAAACAACCACAAACTTTCCAATAAAAGCACGCAAAACATGGTTCATTAATCTCATGAAAGTACTTGGTGCATTAGTTAATCCAAAAGGCATAACTAACCACTCATATAATCCATATTTTGTTTTAAAAGCAGTTTTCCACTCATCACCTTCCTTCATCCTAATTTGATGATATCCACTTTTAAGATCAATTCTAGTAAAAACAATAGAACCATGTAATTTATCAAGCATATCATCTAATCTAGGAATAGGATGTCGATACTTTACAGTGATATTGTTGATGGTACGACAATCTATGCACATCCTTCATGTTCCATCCTTCTTTGGCACAAGCAATACGGGAACCGCACAAGGACTCATGCTCTCACGTACATACCCCTTTTCCATGAGCTCACTAACCTGCCTTTGAAGTTCCTTTGTCTCCTCAGGATTACTTCTATATGCTGGTCTATTTGGGATGGCTGATCCGGGTACAAAGTCAATTTGGTGCTTAATCCCCCTTATTGGTGGTAAACCAATAGGCATCTCTTCAGGAAACACTTCATCAAAGTCCTGCAATAGAGAAACAACAACACTAGGCAAGGAAGGGTTAAGTTCATTAGTACTAAAGCAAGCCTCTTTGTACAAAAGTACAATCATTGACTGATTTGAAAATAGAGCCTTTTTGACCTCACTCTCCCTTGCATAAAAGCTTACTTGTTTTCTCTCTCTCTTTTTCTCAACAACCACTTTTTCTTTTTCATCTTTTTTTTCTTTTTTTTGATATTTCAGAATCTTTTTCTTTTCTCTCTCTTTCTTTTGAACTCTCATTCAAACCCTCTTTTTTTACATATCTCTCTTTTCTTAACCTTACTTGATCTTCATACACTTGTTTTGGGGTTAAAGGTACAAGAGTGATTGATTTTTAATTGAGTACAAAGGAGTATCTATTGGTATACCCATCATGGGTCACATGCGTATCGAACTGCCATGGTCTCCCCAAAAGGATATGGCCCGCATTCATTAGTACCACATCACAAAGGACTTCATCTTTGTACTTTCCAATTGAAAACGTCACCAACACTTGTTTAGTCACCTTGATTTCCCCACTATCTTTTAACCACTGTAGCTTATATGGTTTTGGATGCCTCAAAGTGACTAAATTCAATTTCTCCAGAAAATTAGTGCTAGCCACATTAGTACAACTCCCCCCATCAATGATCATGCTACATACCTTATCATTAACATGGCAGCGGGTATGAAAAATGTTGTCACGTTGTACCTCATCATCTTCCTTGGCTTGAGCACTAAGAGCTCTTCTCGCCACCAAAAGCTCTCTGTCCACCGGATATTCAATATCACTTGCATCCTCTAAAGGTGGCATGGACTCATCATCAGATTCACCCTCAGATTCGATCTCACCATCATATTTCAAAACCATTACTCTCTTGTTTGGGCATTGAGATGCAATATGACCTGCTCCTAGACACTTAAAGCACTTAAAGTCACGATTTCTAGAAGGTTGAGAATCTGATGTACCTTGTTTTAATGTGCCTCCGACTTTATGATCTCTGGAAGGTTTGGCCTTGGCCTTGAAACTAGGTTGGTCATCCCTCTTGCTCTAATTCAGTTTCCATGATGATGAAGAACCAGAATTTTACCCAACCCTTGTGGAACTCTTTCTCTTCAACTGTTGTTCCACCTTAATTTCCATGTGTACCATGTCACTCAATTCAACATAATGTTGCAACTCCACCACATTTGCTATGTCTCGGTTTAGTCCACTTAAAAACCTAGCCATAGTAGCCTCTAGGTCTTCCTTTACATCAGCTCGAATCATGGCTATCTTCATCTCCTTGTAGTAATCTTCAACACACTTAGACCCTTGAGTAAGGGTTTGTAATTTTTGAAACAAACCCCTATAATAGTGACTCGAAATGAAACGCTTCCTTATGACAGCTTTCATCTCCTCCCAAGTCTCAATAGGTCTTTCTCCATTTCGTCTTCTACTCACAATCAATTGATCCCACCAAATGATAGCATAATCAGTAAATTCTATGGCAGCCAACTTTACCTTCTTTAATTCAGAATAGTCATGACAGTCAAATACCAATTCTATTTTTTTCTCCCACTCAAAATAAGCTTCGGGATCAGTTTTACCTTGGAACGTTGGGATTTTCACCTTTATACTACCCTAATTATTATCAGCCCTCTCTCCATACCTATCTCCTCTATACCTATACCTATCTTCTCTATTCCCATACCTAACTCCTTTACCTCCCATTTCATGCCTCAATCTATCTGATTTAGAAGCCTACGCTCTAATAACAACTGATATGAACCTCACCAAGAGCAATGAGACCCAGAACCAATATATGGTAACGAAGGATCGTTTTCTAACCAAGTTTATAAACAAGAACGTTATCGGACCGCGACCTGTTACCTATAAAGAGGTAAGAACCAATGGTATCAAGAAGTTGAAGATGCCACACTTAAGAACAAGAAAAAGATGTGAGTGATAAGTCAAGTTTTCAAAACCAAAAAAAAGAGATGAACTCTCACAATTTTTATTCAATTCAAGTCTATCGAATTACATCCATTTCGTTCCTTTATATACTAAAACCCTAAACGAAAAGAAAGGCTATAAGCCTTCCTAAAAGAACACAAGATAATTCGGCCATTAAGGCCTTATAATCAGAAGAAAACTAATTTGAGAAACTATTGACTTGCTCCCTAATTGGAAAGCTAAATATGGAAACAAATCAGCCCCTTAATTTGGGAAACAAATCAACTATTATTCTTTGGAAATTAAAAGGGAATAAATCAGCCAAAGTTGACTCTTCTCCTAGCTTGTGCCACACACCCAAGTCTTTCTTATTCGGCCCAATCAATTGCCTTGATGACATTAATTATGCCTTGGTCTTCATGTGGGCTTATCTTGGACTTCAACAATTCAAAATCAGCCCAAGTGTCTTTAATTAGGCCATTTAGTGCTTCTTTGAATCTCTTAGCTCTTGCCCTTGTTATTGGCCCAACCGGAACTTGCAATGGATCATTTGATGCAGCTGCCTTGTTCTCATCATTCTTGGTGCATTAGTTAATCCAAAAGGCATAACTAACCACGCATATAATCCATATTTTGTTTTGAAAGCAGTTTTCCACTCTTCACCTTCCTTCATCCTAATTTGATGATATCCGTTTTTAAGATCAATTTTAGTAAAAACAATAGAACCATGTAATTCATCAAGCATATCATCTAATCTAGGAATAGGATGTCGATACTTTACAGTGATATTGTTTATGGCACGACAATCAATGCACATCCTCCATGTTCCATCCTTCTTTGGAACAAGCAATACGGGAACCGCACAAAGACTCATGCTCTCACGTAAATACCCATTTTCCATGAGCTCACTAACCTGCCTTTGAAGTTCCTTTGTCTCCTCAGGATTACTTCTATATGCTGGTTTGTTACGGATGGGTGCTCCGGGTACAAAGTCAATTTGGTGCTCAATCCCCCTTATTCTTGGTAAACCAATATGCATCTCTTCGGGAAACACTTTATCAAAGTCCTGCAATAAAGAAATAACAACACTAGGCAAGGAAGGGTTAAGTTCATTAGTACTAAAGTAATCCTCTTTGTACAAAAGTACAATCATTGGCTGATTTGAAAATAGAGCCTTTTTGACCTCACTCTCCCTTGCATAAGAGCTTACTTGTTTTCTCTCTCTCTTTTTCTCAACAACCACTTTTTATTTTTCATATTTTTTTTATTTTTTTGCTATTTAAGAATCTTTTTCTTTTCTCTCTCTTTCTTTTGAACTCTCACTCTCACTCTCTATTTTGACATCTCTCTCTATTCTTAACCTTACTTGATCTTCATACACTTGTTTTGGGGTTAAAGGTACAAGAGTGATTGATTTTTAATTGAGTACAAAGGAGTATCTATTGGTATACCCATCATGGGTCACATGCCTATCGAACTGCCATGGTCTCCCCAAAAGGATATGGCCCGCATTCATTGGTACAACATCACAAAGGACTTCATCTTTGTACTTTCCAATTGAAAACAACACCAACACTTGTTTAGTCACCTTGATTTTCCCACTATCATTTAACCACTGTAACTTATATGGTTTTGGATGCCTCAAAGTGGCTAAATTCAATTTCTCCACAAAATTAGTCCTAGCCACATTAGTACAACTCCCCCCATCAATGATCATGCTACATACCTTATCATTAACATGGCAGCGGGTATGAAAAATGTTGTCACGTTGTACCTCATCATCTTCCTTGGCTTGAGCACTAAGAGCTCTTCTCGCCACCAAAAGCTCTCCGTCCACCGGATATTCAATATCACTTACATCCTCCAAAGGTGGCATGGACTTATCTTCAGATTCACCCTCAGATTCGATCTCACCATCATCCTTCAAAACCATTACTCCCGTGTTTGGGCATTGAGATGCAATATGACCTGCTCCCAAACACTTAAAGCACTTAATGTCACGATTTCTAGAAGGTTTAGAATCTGATTTACCTTGTTTTAATATGCCTCCGACTTTATGATCTCTGGAATGTTCGGCCTTGGCCTTGAAACTAGGCTGTTCATCCCTCTTGTTCCAATTCGGTTTCCATGATAATGAAGAGCCCGAATTTTACCCAACCCGTGTGGAACTTTTTCTCTTCAATTGTTGTTCAACCTTAATTGCCATGTGTACCATGTCACTCAACTCAACATAATGTTGCAACTCCACCACATTTGCTATGTCTCGGTTTAGTCCACTTAAAAACCTAGCCATAGTAGCCTCTCGGTCTTCCTCTACATCAGCTCGAATCATGGCTATCTCCATCTCCTTGTAGTAATCTTCAACACACTTAGACCCTTGAGTAAGGGTTTGTAATTTTTGAAACAAACCCCTATAATAGTGACTCGGAATGAAACGCTTCCTCATGACAGCTTTCATTTCCTCACACTCTTGCCTTTTTCCCACTCTTTGGCTTTTACCCTCTGATGAGCTCACACACACTTGCCTTTTTCCCACTCTTTGTTATCTCTTTCAGTTCTTTTTTTTTTTTACTTATACGGACACTCACAATAAGTACAAGAAAAATAGAAGTATTAAAGCAAAAGGACAAGATTAATAAAGACGGAATTCTTTAGCTATTAATTTTCTTTTTTTTGAATATCAGTGCACGGAATCAAGATAAGGAATAGAAATAGTTGATATAGGTTCAACTACCTGACCCAAAAAAAAAATTGTAATTTTTTTTTACCGACCTTAATCAAATGGACTCAAGCAAGCCTCTGGTATTTTTTTTTTTACCGACCTTGATCAAGTGGACTCAAGCAAGCTTTTGGTACTTTTTTTTTTTGGTACCGGATTTGATCAAACGTTTTTTTTTTTTTTTTTTTTTTTTTTTGAAACAAACGAATACAGAGAAGAGAAAGAACAAGGATAGATTAAACCTGATTTAGAAGCCTAAGCTCTGATACCAACTGATATGAACCTCATCAAGAGCAGTGAGACCCGGAACCAATATATGGTAAAGAAGGATCATTTTCTAACCAAGTTTATAAACAAGAACGTTATCTGAGCGCGACCCGTTACCTATAAGGAGGTAAGAACCAACGGTATCAAGAAGTTAAAGACGCCACACTCAAGAACAAGAAGAAGATGTGAGTGATAAGTCAAGTTTTCAGAACCAAAAAGAGATGAACTCTCACAAACTATTCTTGAAATCAATTAAAACAATGATTGAAACATATATAAAAGATTTAATAAATTAAATTAAGTTCAATACAACCAAGGTTCACAAATGAATCACATCAATCGCCTAGTTTCCTCCTTCCTTAAAGCTTGATTCCAATTCTCCAAGTGTCCTTGAGTAAATGATAATGATGGATGGTTAGATTTGGTGAAATACGATTCCTAAATCTAAGTTAGTAAAAATGGGAGAAAATGAGTGATAGAGAGTCTGTGGACGTGTGGATCCTCTGTTCACATCCCCTTTCGAAATAAGAACAAAATATTTATAGGGTCCTAAGATTAGGTCTGAAAATGCTGATGTGACAGTCCTGACGCGCCGAATGCACGGGTTATTCACGGTTAAGGACCCGTGCTTGTAGTGACCTGCAAAATGTTCCAAATTGCCAACAAACATACCAAAAGAACCATAAGAAACGTAAAATTATACGAAAACGAGATAAGGGAAATGGAATATAGGGCCAAAGTATATGACATTTTTGGCACGATCAAATACCCTCTAACCAAACCTTTGCTCATACACAAGCATACACAAACCAAGCTAAATGAAGCTCGAAAATTTTGGCAAAGCATTAAGTTTTTGAAAAATTTACACAAAAAAAAAACTCAAACATTCAAAAAGATGAATAACAAGGCGTCTACACCCCAAAATTAAAACTTAACATTGTCCTAAATGTTGAAGTCTAGAGAGCCCAACCGAGTGGCATGCACCTAACCCACTCAAAACAAACAACCTAGACACTAATCATGCCAAATCAATGCCAAAAACCATCAAAAGACTCAAGATGGCTCAACATAAATTATGGCATTATGATGCAATATGACAATGAAGTTCAACGTAACCACATCAAGCATTATATTTCACAAAATTGATGGTATGTGGATGAAACCCCTCCCCCCCCCACCCCACCCCACCAACCAATTTCATACTCTATGCTCAAAACCTATACAGTGTATATGTACCACCCACAACCCAAATGGGGCAATATATGCGATTTAAGCACCTGTACAATCTTAAGCAAGAATCCTATAAAGCCTTCGGTTTGTCA
The DNA here is from genome assembly GCA_032871835.1 of Dipteronia dyeriana. Lineage (NCBI taxonomy): Eukaryota > Viridiplantae > Streptophyta > Magnoliopsida > Sapindales > Sapindaceae > Dipteronia > Dipteronia dyeriana. Next base: position 49,175,662 of record CM065297.1, read on the forward strand.
CAACAAAAATGAAATAATCAATCAATGCAAACTCTTGGAAGCCAAAATTGTACAAATTGTACCAATATTCACAATCATTTCCATCTATTAACAAGTATCCATATGTGCGTCCCAAAAATTATTCAATAAGCATATTCACATTCACCATTCAACCAAAATTGTGTAGGAACAAAAATAATTGAGATTGAGATTGAGATTAAAAGATTAAACCGGTGTGATTATTCTCATATATGATTAGGTTCCCACCCATTTTATAAGCACTCTTGGCTTGCTCGTCCCTCAAAGACTGGCAAGTTATCGGTGCATCAATTCCAAGAGATAAGGAGCCTATCCTAGAAGCACAAACTCTAACCAAAAAGAAGGTTAACAACCACATGAACATATATCTCAAATCAAACATATCATAAGATAAATCATTCTCTCCAACTTTCAAAAATATCCAAACTAAACATTATTTCTAAAAATTCTTAAAGCAATGTAAATAAAACAATATAAAGTGTTGAAAAACAACTAAGCTAAAAACAGTTCAATAATCTAAAGAAATGGCAAGTAATAGTATGGTGGCCTCTGTGCCACTCATCATTCGATCACTCCATATGCTCTTCACCCATCGGCCCCTTCCCCTTCGAGTCTCGCTTTGTTTGAAGCCTCTCCTCTTGCTTTTGCCTGGATATCTCTACTACTCTCAAGTACTTAGGGTCAATGGTCGGGCCTCCCTGGAATTATATAGGTGGTTGCTTCTTTTTCCTCATAGTGTATGGAACTACCTTCAACTCCTCCCTAAAATTTATAATATCGTCCCACACTTTTTCAAAGCACCATCTGGCCACTACTCTTACCTCCTATATCTTGTCTCTATTCAATAGTACTTGCTGTTTGATATCCTGGAGCCTAGATATTACAACCTGCCAAGGATCTCTACCATCCACAAGAATGTCAGGAGTTGGAACTCTCTGATCAAAGTCTATCTGTTCCTACCCAATATCCATGTACTCTTGCTCAAGTTCCATATGTTTCAGGACTTCTTGGTACTGCCTACTCCTACTGGCCCATGCGCTATCTTTCTTCTTCCTTGTTTTTCTTTTTTTACTGGTAAAATCCCTCTCTATCTCTAGACTGGTTCAAGTACCTACCCTGATCTCTGCCATAGGATCCTCAAACAGGTCGCCTCTATAATCGCCACCAACCAGCCTACAAAATGTAGTGATAAGGCATAAAAATAAGAGTGGTTGCTTGTTGTTCCTGTTCTACTCCACAGTGACTCTACACGATTTTGTTATAGATCCCACTTTGATTGGCTAGCCATGTTGGATATAGCGTAGCATGGTTGCTATCTCATATGAGACTTTATGATGTGCTTCCACAGTTGAAGGGAATGTGAGATGAAGTGGTACCACATCCCTAATTTGACCTTCAAATTGTTGTGCTTAATGTGGAAATCTGGGGCCACCTAAAAAAAATCTGATCATTCACAAGATCTTTGGCTTGGTCCAGATTCTTCTCTTCATAAAGATCATTCCAAGTTACTCATTCCCTAATGTATCTCCTTTAGTCCTTAGAGAGTTCGATCCAGAAATATTTGTTTATGTCATCTACATTAATTCTAACCTCTCGTCCTCAAACCATGGCCGTTGAGTTTGCTTGATAGTCCCCCGGATTCATTCCTGTATAAAATTCTTTGACTACCCATTTACAGAGTATAGATGGGGTACAATCATACACTTGCCACCCCATTCTTCTCACCATGCAAAGGATGTCGGTGTCTTCGAGCTAACTTGTTTATATTCCCCTTTCTTTTATAATTCCACATATTTGAAAACTCTCCAACCAACTTCCAAATTTTGCATTCAAGGTACGTGGGGGAATTTAAGCCCTTCACTTCCCATATCTTGCATTCTTGGTTTGTTGTCTTGAAGACATCCGTAAAAGAAATAGCATTGTTAGTGATAGCTTACAATCAACCATAAGCATGTATAATTACATAACAGGGAAAATAGATTAGGTAATATTATTCTCACAGTGCCAAGTGCACAGGTCCTGCATTGGTAGTGCGCTGGTATGGACCCGTACACTTACCTAGAGTTGGAAGTGCACAGGTCATGCATGGGTGATACACATATGCAGTCCTACCCGTGAACTTGCCTATAACATGTGTGAACATGATTTTCAATTTGCCAAACATATGACAACAACTTTAAATCTATATGCAGAGATCCTGCTCACCCAATTCCTAATCACTAAGAGGCATTGATTAGCGCAAATCCATAACCAAATTTTGTCCATTGATTCAATTTTTTCATGTAAACCCTATAAATCTATTTCATGCATAATCATTGATATTTGACATTACAATCCATTCTCATACTTATAACATGCAATAATCAATACCCAAACACATGTATATCAATGATTCAATCATAATAACATTACAAGACCATGGTTTACTTGTATGCATGTCAAGAAATTGAGAGGGATGGATTTGCAATTTAGTGATAATGAGGTAGATGAGGAATGAGGGAAGAAAAACATACCATTTTTGGTTAATTAGAGCTCTTACTTGGAGGTAGGATAAAGAATACCTTGAGAGGGAAAAGTATTTTTTTTGGTTTTTGAAAGGGAGAGTGGTGTGCCCTACTTGAAAGTGATCGATTGTATTTATAGTAGTGCCCAGTGAGTGGATATTTTTGGATATGCATGGGTCTTTATCCGTATAGTATAATCCGCACACTCATTGCTGATTTTATATTTTGGTGCACTGGTTCCCTTACCTATGAACACTACCCGCATCCTTTATTTGGCCGAGGCTTCTCAGCTCAGCGCTGGTATGCACCAATGCATAGACCAGCGCATTGATGCCTTGTGCCACTTTTAACATGTTTCTTCAATCTCCCATTTCATTCTACTCAAAAGTTTCCCAACTCTTTAACCTGCACACACACTTAAAATTCCTACACAACTTGCCTTATTATTTATAAGCAACAAAAATAATCATTAAAATAAAAGCAAAAACTTAAAAGCAAATTCCAAAATCAATTTTCTTCTTACTTGTATCACCCCACATTAACAAACAATATTCAACCTAAGTAAATGGATAACACTAGGTATTAAAGAAAATAAATTATGCAATTCAACCAAGCATAAAAAAGGTTCAATGGGATGCTAAGGGTGGTTTAACTAAGTTAGTAAATTTTTGCTTCTTGACTACCCAAGTAAATTTAGGCAATTTCCCCATCATTTCCTTTCCCATATTTCTCACTTGATTCATTACTTCTTCTTACCCATATTTTCTTTACCCTAGGTGGACTCCTCTTATTCCTAGGTGTTGAAGGTGATTTCTGGACCAATTCCTCATAACACAATTAAAGTGAAGTAATAACTAATTACGAACAAAAATAACGAGTAAGTAAGTAATACACATAGTTTTACTTGGTAAAACGACAAAGTGGGAAAATGTGAACGGTTCCCAATGGCAGCAACATGAATTTACTATGCTGAAAAAAGATTACACACTCAATCTCTCTCTCATGCTCTTGCTAATCAAATTGCTTTCACCCTTTTTTAGGTATTTTAGGGTCTGTTTATACATGCGTAGAACCCTAATTCTTAATGTACACGTAAGGAAAGTCTTTATTATTTAATGAAATTCTAACTTCTTAGAGCCATGCCTTCTTTCTTCCCTGTTTGGAGTTGATTTGTATTTCAGTTGTCTTTAGATCTCTTTCCAAATTTGAATTCTGATATCTATAAATATGTTTGTTTCCTTATCAGAATGCACTTCCAGAAGTCTTGTTCATGTCATACTATTTTTTAACATATTTGTGTCGTGATTCCATCGAACATGGGTGTTGTCGATGTGTCACACGTCTAATCGTCTATTTCCATGACCATTCTCATTTTACCCCTGATTATAAATTCAATCTCGACCCTAATCTCGATCGGATTCACTCTTCCAATCATCTGTGTTATTTAGGTCGGGGGGGACTGGTCGGGTTTTCTTTCTTTCTTGAGTTGACTTAATCTGATCGTCTCCTAGTGATGCGGTACCCTCAACCCTGGTCTTTTGCTAATGTGTCACATCATCCAGAATTTACCAATAACAACACCCCTTAAACATACAAGATTGGGTATCTCGTTCGAAATGGAACTCAATCGGTGAAGTATGTTTAACTTATCAATACTTTTTGTCGTGTTGTCTATAAATAGGCATTTAATGCTTTGCGGCTGAACATTGATGTCAATCACGATCATTCCTACTAACGCAATCATTCATCCACTTTTTTGAATTTCAAATTGCTTGCATTTTTTGTTCCGTATGCACCTACCTATATTCATGTCTGATGGTGTACGCATGTTGGTATGATGTCCTTTGCTCCTATATATAGCTCAAGAAATTTCCATTTTTCGCTTTATGATTTTATAGTGATATCTTGCAAAAACCCCAACTTTTCTTTTTCTTCCGATTTTTGGCTTTCCATCTTCAAACTTATGTATTTTCATCACATCCGTGCATATCCCAAGTATGGACCCAACTCTTCGTTATCGATATTTTGAACTTCTCATGCATGCTATTGAGGTTAGTGATAAAGAAAATATCGCTAGGTTTGAGGCTTTTCTTTCAGGTCGATTCCCTTCATCCAAACCCTTTTCTTTAAACGTAGATTATTTCATGGCCCGTCCGTGTTTATTCATTCTCTTTCTAACCCTCTTGGTTCCACTTTCGTGGTGTCCATTCAGATATGTCGAAGACAACAAGGCAAACTTCTAGGGCTTCTCCTGAAGAGACTGCCCGTTTGGTGAGTGACCTGAAGATAGCTTCCCAAACATTAAAGATGAAGGTTGTCCCGAGGGAGCAGCGGGTTCATATACTGAGATAAGGAAAGTCTATTTATACATGCATAGAACACTAATCCTTAATGTACACATAAGGAAAGTCTTTTTTATTTAATGAAATTCTAACTTCTTAGAGTTGTGCCTTCTTTCTTCCATGTTTGGAGTTGATTTGTATTTCAGTTGTCTTTACGTCTCTTTCATAATCTGGATTCTGATATCTATAAGAAAGTTTGTTTCCTTATCAGAATGCAATTCCAAAGGCCTTGTTCAAGTCAGACTTTTTTTTAACGTATTAGTGTCTTGATTACATTGAACCTGGGTGCTGTCCACGTGTCATGCATCCGATTGTCTATTTCCCCAACCATTCTCATTTTACCTATGATTATCAATTCAATCCCAACCCTTGCCCTGACCATCTTGACAACCCTGATCAGATTCACTCCCCCGATCATATGTGTTATTTAGGTCGAGGGGACTGGTCAGGATTTTCCTTCCTTCTTGAGTTGACTTAATCTGATCGACTCCTAGTGATGTGGCATCCCCAACCCTGGTCTTCTGCTGATGTGTCACATCATCCAGAATTTACCAGTAACACTAGGACTTCTTGTTTTCCCATGTATTTTGAATTGGTACTTTTCATATCTTGCATGCTTTCTTTTTGAACAAAAATAGTAAATACGATTAAGGTTAAAGGGAATCCCTTTTGATGATTGACTTTGAGGTCACTGGTTTAGCATAACTTTTAGTGCCTTGTGTTAGGTTTCAGATTTGTGTTGGCTTGATTCCATAACAAAACTCCATTTCTTTGTAATGCTTAGTTGCTTAAGTGGTTCGTAATGATAAAAGCTTCAAGGAAGAAAAACAACTTCTCATGAAACAAAGTTCGTCTTCAAGAGTATTGGTACTATTCTTGGATGATAAGGAATCAAGATCCTTCTTCCTCTTGCAAGGCGTAAGCGCACACACATACAATTCATTCATATGTGTCCCTGTTTAGTTGTGCATTTTTAAATATGCACACACACACAATTCATACATTTGTGTCCCTGCATCATAGCGCATCATTTGGTATAACATATTCACACACTTGAAGTTGAATGCACATGCATTTGGTATGAAAGTAACATGTTTTGGAAAATACATGATTGGAGACTATCTCTATGTAGTTTGCATTCTAGTGTGAATTGTGTTTTTATGTGTATATGTTTGTATAACATGGATATTGAACTAGAATTTAGTCTTATATCATTCATGATTGAGTTTCGGTCATTTTGGTTACTCATACTATTGATTTCAATTTCTAAGTCAAAAGATACTACACTTTCAACTAATGTTGCATATATTGTCTTCATCTTCATGTTGCATATATTGTCTTCGTCTTCGTATATCAAATTGAATTCTTATTTTTTGGGTTTTGTATCTTATATTTTCTTGTCTATGAGGGATTCTCGGTTCGAATTCTTTAAACGGATTCCCATTCAGAGTTCGGAGGCCAAAGAACGGTCGAAGAACGCGAGAGTAGCGCAAGGGAAGATGTACGATGGCATAAGCCATCACTTGGCACCATCCCGAGATGGCGCGTGGCCATCTCGACCCCAAAGTTGCTCTGCCCCGAGATGTCCATGCGCCATCTCCGGGAGGCACTAAAGAATGGGGGCTTTTTGGTCTTTTTGTTGTTCTATCTTTAAAACCTCTCATTCCCTCTCATTCAACAAGTTGAGAAAAACGAATTTGAAGAACAAGTGCATAATTTTTCTCTATACATTTTGATTTTTGTTTTTGTGATAACTTCTTCATTTCAACTCTGAAACACTTGATTCAAAAACCGATTTCGAGTGTCTTAAACAGTTCTACAAACTCCAAGCATTTACAGAACCAAAGGATGTCTAGAGTTTTTGTTGTGATCAGATCTTTAGTTCGTGATTTTCATCCTTGTTGGTAAAATCATCTTCTTCTTTGTTTTCTTCTTCGATCTTCTTATTGATTGATGCTATTTGATTAAGAAGCATGATTAGGATGATTTTGATATCATTTTGTGGTTTGTAGAATTGATTTCAAGTTTAGCTAGATTTGTGATAATTTGATTGATTTGTGCTAAACTTGATAAACATGAAATTGTTTCTAGAAATCTTTTGTTCTTATGCTTGGTTGATTATTTCTAGATCTACTTTCATTTTCTAAGAACTAGATTGTGTTTCAGTTGGTGTCTATATCTTCATATCTATGTTCTGAGTTGATAGCATGCTTAGGTTGCCTAGATACATTTGTGATTGTTCTTTTAAAGCATAATTTAGCTATCTAGTTGCATGTCCATAGAATTTGTTGATCATAATTTTCCATGTTGAGTGCTTGTTTACATTTTGCATTCATGATCACTTAGATGCCTTGTGAAGAGGTAGAAAGTCTTATATCTGAGAGTGATTATTTGATTTGAGCAATTGGAAGTCTTAGCTAGAGTCGGGAGGACTTAGATAGCTAAGCAAGTGGAAGTCTTGACAAGAGGTGTGAGACCTCGGATTGTTGAGAAAGGAAGTCTTGACTAGAGTTGAGAGGACTCGGATAGTTGAGCAAGAAGTCTTGCCTAGGGTCAGAAGGATCCGAATAGGTAAACAAGGAATCTTCCTAGAGACAAGAGGTTTTGGATAGGAAGTCAGCTTAGTAGATCACTATGTTCAAGGATAGAGTGAGAGTGATAGCTTGGAGAGCATGTGTGATTGCTTGAGTGTGTAACTCTTATTTGAAATAGTGGATTTGCTTTTGATGGTGGTTGTGGTATCAACCTGTGGATGTTTCCTCTCCGGAGGTTTACCACGTAAATATTGTGTGTCATTGTTTGCAATTTTTCATTAAGTATTGTTAAAATTGCATTGTTTTTAAAAGAAGACAAAAATGTGAGCATATACCTATTCACCCCCCTCTAGGTATATTCACACTATAAAGATAAAGGAAAATTTCAATTGGTATCAAAGCCGATGTCTAGACACACTTAGATAGATCTTCTTTGTAGTGTTTGTTATCTTCTTTTGTTTCATCATAATTAAAGAAATGTATTCTTTTGTGGCTTCTCTTGTTGAAGGTGAGTCTATTGACTTAGATGATCAAAAGATCAAAGATCAAAGATATTATTCAATGATAGATTAAGTATTTGAAAGCATGAAATTTAGCAAAGAGATGAATCTCTTGATCGTGCTAGGAGAATTGAAAATATGCATTGAGCAAAACTTAATGAGCATGAGAATCAAGAAAAAGTGCTTAATGACAAACTTAATGAGGCTAAAGAGATGATTAACAAGATGTTATCTAGCTCTAACAAAGTGAAAGCTCTTATTAAGGTTGGAAAGCCTTCAAGCGACAAAAGAGGTTTAGGATATGTTAATGAAAAATCAACTCCTTCATCTAACAAATCTACTTTTGTCAAAGCTTGTAGCAATTTATATGTAGGTACACTCTCTAACGGTAAAGCCATGAATGCTACCGGAGGTGCCTCAACATCAATAATGAAAGTCAAGGAAAAGACTCAACAATACCAAAGACAAGCTAGATCATCATCAAATGCAAAAGGCAAGACATCTAGTATTGCATGCCAAAGAGGTAAAAATGTGAGAAGGCAAAATGAGTTGAATGCTCAACCAAATGGTAAACTTCTCAAATTCATACCTGTTTGTCATTATTGCAACATGGTAGGACACATAATGATATAGACCTCACCAAGAGCAGTGAGACCCGGAACCAATATATGGTAACGAATGATCGTTTTGTTATCAAGTTTTTAAACAAGAATATTATCGGACCGCGACCCGTTATCTATATAGAGATAAGAACCAACGGTATCAAGAAGGTTGTAGATGCCACACTCAAGAAAAAGAAAGAAGGTGAGTGATAAGTCAAGGTTTGAACGCCACAAGGTAGAACCTTGATAAGTTAACAAGTTCTATGAAGAACCAAAGAGAAAATTCTCTCAAATTTATTTCAATTCAAAATCTATTCTCAAATTACATCAATTGGTCCATTTTATACTAAAAATATCTAAGACCTAAAAGGGAATAAATATTAGGCAATTAATGCCTTAAAATCATGAAAATAAATGCAAACAAATTTAGGAAATAAATAAATACTAAACTAGCAACTATTGACTTGCTTCCTAATTGAAAAGCTAAATTTGGAAACAAATCAGCCCCTTAATTTGGGAAACAAATCAACTATTATTCTTTGGAAATTAAAACAAAATAAATCAACCAAAGTTGACTATTTTCCTAGCTTGTGCCACACGCCCAAGTCTTCCATATTCAGCCTAATCAATTACCTTGATGACATAAATTACGCCTTGGTCTTCATGTGGACTTATCTTGGACTTCAACAATTCAAAATCAGCCTAAGTGTCTTGAATTAGGTCATTTAGTGCTTCTTTGAATCTCTTAGCTCTTGCCCTTGTTATTGGCCCAACCGAAACATGCAGTGGATCATTTGATGACTTCTTGATTCTCATCATTCCCCCTCTCCTCAAAAGGATTCGTCCTCGAATCTTCACCATAATATTGTTGACAAACTGTAGCACAAAGGATGGTTCCCCCCTTTTATCTTTTTTTGATGAATCTCCTTTGAAAGACATCTTTTTTTTTTATCAATGCACAAAAACAAGAAAAGGAATAAAAATTGTTGATATAAGTTTAACTACACGACCTATAAAAAATTGTACTTGCTGTCTTTTTTTCGAGACTTTTTTTTTATAACAAAGCTGATTTGTTTTTGGTATTAGATCTAATTATTTTTTTTTAAATCAATCAGGAAAAAAAAATAGATGAAGAAGAACAAGGATAGATTAAACCTGATTTAGTAGCCTAAGCTCTGATACCAACTGATATGAACCTCACCAAGAGCAGTGAGACCCGGAACCAATATATGGTAACGAATGATCGTTTTCTAATCAAGTTTTTAAACAAGAATATTATTGGACCGCGACCCGATATCTATATAGAGATAAGAATCAACAGTATCAAGAAGGTTGTTGACGCCACATTCAAGAAAAAGAAAGAAGGTGAGTGATAAGTCAAGGTTTGAACGCCACAAGGTAGAACCTTGATAACTTCACAAGTTCTATGAAGAACCAAAGAGAAAATTCTCTCAAATTTATATCAATTCAAAATCTATTCTCAAATTACATCAATTGGTCCCTTTTATACTAAAAATATCTAAGTCCTAAAAGGGACTAAATATTAGGCAATTAATTCCTTACATTCATGAAAAAAAATGCAAACAAATTTAGGAAATAAATGAATACTAAACTAGCAACTATTGACTTGCTTCATAATTGGAAAGCTAAATTTGGAAACAAATCAGCCCCTTAATTTGTGAAACAAATCAACTATTATTCTTTGAAAATAAAAAGGAAATAAATCAGCCAAAGTTGACTATTTTCCTAGCTTGTGCCACACGCCCAAGTCTTCCATATTCAGCCTAATCAATTGCCTTGTTGACATTAATTACGCATTGGTATTTATGTGGACTTATCTTGGACTTCAACAGTTCAAAATCAGCCCAAGTGTCTTGAATTAGGTCATTTAGTGCTTCTTTGAATCTCTTAGCTCTTGCCCTTGTTATTGGCCGAACCGAAACATGCAATGGATCATTTGATAACTTGTTGATTCTCATCACATAAGACCTAGATGCTTTGAATACATTTGTAAATGTCGAATTGCCAATGATTTGCTTGATATGTCTTTGAATGGTCCTAGGCAATCATCCATGTATGGATCTAGAATTAGACCTAAGAAGACCTTGGAAAAGCATGTTGAGAATAAATGTGTTGATGATTTGTTTGTTAAAACTTGTGTTGTACCTCGTTTTACTATGCATAAGAAAGTTGATAATGCTTTGTTTGAAAATGTGACTAATGGAGTCAATGTGCCTAAAAACATGTCAAAACATGTTAATAAAAGTAGGAATGAGAAACTTGTCAAGAAAGTTTGGGTTAAGAAAAACACAACACAGTGTTTGGTTGTACAATATGCTTTAAAAGCTAATTCATCCTATTATTGGTACCTAGATAGTGGTTGCTCTAGGAATATGACCGGTAATAAGGAATTATTTAAGAATCTTGTTATGAATGATGGCGGATGGGTTACATTTGGTGATGTCACTAAAAAGCAAGTTTTAGGCAACAGAACAATTTGTATCCCTGGATTGCCTAAACTTCGTGACACCTTGTATGTAGATGGTCTACAAGCTAATCTCATAAGCATCAATCACTTGTGTGAAATTTTTAAAGAAGTTAGCTTTAACAAGGATGTGTTCACGATAATCGATAAAAAGGGAAAAATTGTTTTGAAAGTCAAAAGATCTTCGGACAACTGCTATTGTTTAGAGGTTGATCCACTAACGTGTAATATGGCACATGAGTGCAACAAGCTTGAATTATGGCATGAAAGATTGGGCCACATGAATTATAAAGATTTAAAGAAGCTTGAGAAATATAACATTGTTAGAGGTCTTCCTAGTCTTGGTAAAAAGCTTGATGGTGTTTGTGAACCATGTCAATTAGGAAAACAAACCAAATTGTCTCAAAAAAAGAACATTAATTTTGCTACCAAGAAGCCCTTAGAACTTGTGCATATGGACCTAATGGGACCAATCCAAATTGAAAGCATAAATGGTAAAAAATACATTTTTGTATTTGTTGATGATTTTTCTCGGTTTGCTTGGGTATATTTTCTTAGAGACAAGACTGAAACTTTTGGTTATTTTAAAAATTTTTGTAATCAAGTTCAAAATGAAAAAGGTCTTGTGATCAAGAAAATATGTCGCATTAGGAGTGATCATGGGAGTGAATTTGAAAATGCTAGATTTAGTGAGTTTTGTGATGATTATGGGATTTAACATGAGTTCTTGGCTCCTAGAACTCCTCAACAAAATGGTGTTGTTAAAAGAAAGAATCGTGTCTTGCAAGAGTTGGCTAGGGTCATGCTCAATAGCAAGAAAGTCCCTAGAAATCTTTGGGCGAAGCGGTCAATACCGCATGCTATGTCACTAATAGAGTTTTTAGAAGGCCCGGCACAAAACAAACCTCCTATGAACTTTGGAAGGGTAAGAAGTCCAATGTGATTTACTTCCACTCTTTTGGGAGTAAGTATTTTATTTTGAATGATAAAGATCACTTAGGAAAGTTTTATGATAAAAGTGTTATTGGTCTCTTTCTTGGGTATGCTAATAATAGTCGTGCATATAGAGTGTTCAATTTGAAAACTAAGACTATTATGGAGTCTATTAATATGAAATAGATGATCTTAGCATTCTTAATTTGTGTGATAATAATGGTGTCAATGAACCTAAAAAACATTTGTTGAATGACACTAAAGAACCTATTGATGTGACTAGTTATGATGAAAGTGAGTCTAGTCATAATAATGATAATGGTAGTGTTGTTAGAGAAGAGAGTTAAGAGTTAGAAAATAGTTTGAATGATAACCAACAAGATGCTGAAAATTCTAATTCTAGACTTAGGAACATGCATTACCAATAAGACATCATAGGTGATTTGAATAAAGGGGTTAGAACTAGAAGGCAACTACCTAACCAAATTTCATATGCTTGTTACACTTCTCAAATGGAGCCCAAAAATATTAATGAAGCAATTATTGATGAATATTGGGTTAATACCATGCAAGAGGAACTAAATCAATTTGAGAGGAATAAAGTATAGTCCTTAGTTCCTAGACCAAAAGATGTCAATGTGATTGGTACAAAATGGGTGTTTAGGAATAAGACCGATGAATGTGGCAAGATAGTGAGAAATAAAGCAAGATTAGTGGCTCAAGGATACACTCAAGTTGAGGGTGTAAACTTTGATGAGACTTTTGCACCCGTTGCACGTCTTGAGTCCATTAGACTTTTGTTGTCCATTGCATGTCTTAAAAAAATTCAAATTGTTTCAAATTGATGTCAAAAGTGCTTTTCTCAATGTATACCTTCAAGAAGAAGTGTACATTGAACAACCTAATGGTTTTGTAGACCCACACTCTCATAATCATGTGTTTAAGTTGAAAAAGGCTCTTTATGGCATTAAGCAAGCCCCTAAAGCTTGGTATGTTAGGTTGACTCAATATCTTATTGACAACAAATATAGGAGAGGTGTTATTGATAGAACCTTATTTGTCAAGCATTATGACAATGACATTTTTGTTTCACAAATTTATGTTGATGACATTGTGTTTGGGTCACGCTCTGGGCTTCTTTATTCGGTTTTCTTCATGTTTGTCCCTAGTAGAACATGATATTAGCTGGTCCCGAATGACATCATCTGATCCCGAGTGGAACATGTCATCCATAAACCCTGAGCATCGTTAACTAACCCCGAGTAGTATATGACGTCAGTTGACCCCGAGTAGGTTTTGCTCAATATTTTTTACTCGGGCTTCTCTTCTTTGGTGATGTTTTGTAGGATATTTTCTAAATGCTTATTCGGGTGTCCACCTGGCAATTTTATCCTCTTTGTCAATGACATGTACGTCTGATAAAATTTACATACGACAATACCCCCTTAAAATATTTTTGCCGAACACGGTTTCGTTCCGGGCAAAAGTATTTTAATCAACCCTTAAGTTTTTCATCTCTGTAACGCCAGGGTAAAAGTCTTGTCATAATGGCGTGTCTTAATGGTGACCATGTAAATTCAATTTGCCTATTCACGTGAGATTTCAATGATTGCAACGTTGTGGAGTACGGCCTTAGCCAGTTTTTCTCTTAACACTTGTCCTCTACAGCTTCATTTCTCGATGCCATTGATGAGACTCGACCTACGCGTCTCCTAGTGCGCCTCCTACGTCATCAAATCTGTCATTGATTTTCCCGCCCTGAGATCCTAGGGTTTCATGCTATTACCCCTTTAAATTATCCACTGAGGAGTTGCGTTGGTTCATTCTCAGAGACTCAAACCAGAAGTTTTTCCAGCCCAGATTTCTTCATGCAAAAAATTGCTATTCTCCGTTGAAGATTTTGCATCAGATTTCATCATTCAAGGTTAGTTTTAATGAATCTGACTTCCCATCATCGACTTTTTACTATAGCTCTCGAGGCGCTTGTTCGTGGGAATTTTCAACTAGTATCTTACGCTCGAAGATATTTGGGGGAAATTCCCCCGGATGAACCTCCTTTTTAGAAGTCGATGTTTCTAGGCTTTACCTAGACGTCCATTTTAGTTATGTATCCAGTTCTGATTCTGATTCATCTAGTTCTGAATCTTTCGTTTCTAATCACAGGGTACCAGTTCGATCAAGGATGGGAAAACATCAAAGTAAGAGCGAAGTTCATAAGCACAACTCGGGTAGCGTCCGGATCAAGGAGCGGATTATTAATGAGCAGGAAGTTAAAGAGGAGTTCAAAAAAACTAGTCTTTCTTTTTCTGTTGATCGCCCGAGTGGGTTTGACACCGAACCAAATATGGTCAGGGTAGATGAGATAGGGAAATATCGTGCCTGATTCGACTTGGATAAATCAGTTACTCTGATTCCTAATGGTGATAAAGCTGCGTGGAATCCTCCCCCGGGCGTGGTGGCAATCTATAGGTCCAAGCTTTGTTACAGTGTTACTCTTCCTCTTCAGCAGTTAATTGCCTGGTTTATGGCTGAAACAGGGATTGCTCCAGCTAAATTGGCCCTGAATAGCTACAAGATCTTGATGTGCATATGGCACATGTGGAGCCGAATGAACTTGTCACCGCCATCCCCGAGTGAAATCATGCACTTCTATCCGCTAAGGCAGTCTGGTAAGATGGGAACTTATTTCCTCATGTCTAATCCGCCAGATTGCTGGGTCCTCAAGGGTACAGAGGTGAATCAAAGAGTTGACACCTCGCCAAGAAGAGGGGCTTCGTATGAGGATTTCCTTCGTCCAACAAGTACTGGAATAACAGTTGGTTTTTCACCTGAGGAAACCTAGGTCTTGAAGTCACTCTCTCGGCTGGGGAAACTCGGAGGGTGTTAAAGGTTCCTCGTTTTTTCTGTTTCCCCAAGGTATGGAACAAGAAAAAACTTGAATTTAGTAATACTGAGCTGACCAGACTTGCTCGGCCAGCAGTTCGTATTCTGGAGAAGAGGAGCTGGACTTATCTTTTCAATGAGAAAAAAATGATAGAGTTTAGCTTCTTTAGCCAGATTTCAGGCTACCGTAGGCTATGTAAGTGATTTTTGTACACCCCCCTCCCTTTTTATTTTTCTTTATATATATATAATCTGATGAATTCCTCTTTTTCTTCTAAATGTATGACTCGGACATCGTCTGCGACCTTCAAGCTCGTCAAGTAAAGTCGATTCTTCAAGCGAACAAAAAAAAGCTTCTCGTCAGAACGAAAAAGGCATTGCCCCACCTGAGTCTGATGAGGACCCTGATAAGACTGGCGAGCAGATTCCTAAAAGTGTCCCCGAGGAAGTCATCCGGCCGACCGTAGGGGAGTCTAGAGGTCCTAGTGGCCATACTCATGAGTTGTCTGTAGACGGAGCGAGGCAGAGTGACGGTCTTGGTGAGGGGCCTGGTGGATCAAGCTCTCCGGTTGTGGTCCTTAACGAGCAGTTAGACGCCGGTGATGGGGGTAAAACCTCTGAAGGAAAAGTGAATCTCGATCCTAACTTTTTTGGTTCTTTCCGAGATGATGACCAGGAAGACCCTTTAGTGGATCTCAGCTTCCACCGTACTCAGGCTGGGAAATGGAAAGCGGTCGAATCTCCTACTCGCCCTCATAAGGTCTCTTGTGTAGTTTCATTTGTTGAATCAAGTGATGAAGATGTCCAGGCTGAGATTCCCCCAAACGTTCATGTAGATGCATCAGCAAGGGTGGAAGCTTTTGGTCCGGACAGGACGCTTTACCTTCTGAGGTTGAAGATGCCAGAGTTGAACCCTCGGGAGGCCCTTCCTATCCTTCCCCTTAGGATATGTTACGGGTGATGTCATCCGGTCGTGCTTTCGTTGGGGATGACCACTGGAGCTATTTTCAAGATGGCTCTTTAACGGACAGTCTTCAGAATACTTTCAACGATGCATCTTATATAGGTTTTATTTCCAACTTTCATCATCTTGCTTGCTTTGCTTGCTAGATTTTTGATATGTTTCCTTGTAGATGGTGGCTGAGTTTATTGAACTGGTTCAGACGCAACAGCATCAAGCCAATCGATTAAGGCGTCTTGAGGCTCAGCTGAAAGAAAACGAAGATAGACGTGCTCGGGTTGAAGCTGCTTATCAAAAGGAGGTGGGCTCTGCCCAAGTGTTTACCGACCACTGTTTGGCGAAGCAAGTGGAGGTTGAGGAAAGAGCTTATTTGGCAGAAAAGAAGGCTATGTCACTTCAAAACTTGTTGTCTTCTGCCCATGAATCAATGCTTAAGGCCGAACAGGAAGCGGAGTAGTCTAAGTCGGCATATGAACAGAATATCGAGGACTTGGAATGCCAAGCTTTGACAGTCGAGTCCATATCCAAAGAGGCCAGGCTGGAACTTGAAGTCCAGGGGGTTGATTGTTTCAAAAGATCCACTCCTTACGATGCTCTTCTCCTTCGAAAATTTCTGTGAAGGCTAGTTTTAGCTAGCGAGTTTTTTAAGGTCAAGAATCGGGCAACTGAAAAAGCCCAAACCAACTGGGAACTGTCGATCAAGAATCACGTGGATCGGTCCCTGGAATCTCTTCAGACTCAGATGAAGGACTGTATAGTTTATTACCGTAGTCGAGGCAAAGAGCCTCATCCCTGGCATTTGGAGGTTCCATCCGAGCACTCCCTCTCGACCTTTTATGTCAGTCAGAAGTCGGTCGTGGAAGGTGTGGTTCCCGACATCGGATCGATACCTGGAGAAGATTACAATAAATGGATGGATGATTCGATCGATACGGTTGCTTGGCCTTCCAATGAAAGTCTGCTCCGTGAATACGAAATGGCGCCCGACCCGAGCATCGGCAAGAGCTCTAAATCCTCCTAACACCTTGATTTATTTTGTAGAAATTTCATTTTTAATTTTTGTAAAGATTCTTTATAACAATTTTTTGTAAAGATTATCAATGAGATTCCGAGTTAACTGTAATTCTGAAAATCGAGTGGTCTGATCTGAGTCATTGCTCTAGGAATTTCATCGAGTCATCTTTAACTTGATTCTATTGTTGCCGAGTATCTTATTAAACCGGATATTGCAATCTTTACGCCAAGTATCTTATTACACTGGTTATTTCTGATGTTCGGGTAACTTCACCAAGTATCTTATTAAACTTGTTTCGTTACCCGAATAATTTTTAAAGGCCAAGTATCGTATTAAACTGGTTATTTCTGATATTCGGGTAACTTCACCAAGTATCTTATTAAACTTGTTTTGTTAACCGAATAATTTTGAACGCCAAGTATCTTATTAAACTGGCAGATTCTGATGTTCGGGTCACCGAGTATCTTATTAAACATGTTTCGTTACCCGAATAATTTTTAACGCCAAATATCTTATTAAACTGGTTGATTCTGATGTTCGGGTAACTTCACCAAGTATCTTATTAAACTTGTTTCATTACAAAAATAATTTTTAACGCCAAGTATCTTATTAAACTGGCTAATATCATTAACCGAGTCATCTTAAAACAGAAGTAGATTTATACTTGTGTTTCATACTCGGTTGCTACCCAAACATTACATCAAGGCTCACCATGATCATATGTTCAAGTCCTTACACATTACGGAGGATGTCTCCCCAGTTTTTCTGTGCATGGATTTGTCGAAACGTTAAGCTTTTCAAACCGCTTAAAACAGCTATGCATTTCACTGGAATTTTTTCCGATAGCGTCTAGAGCTTTTCCAGAACCTGGTGCATCTGTTTTTCCTTTTTGCTAAGGTCAATTGACCTTACTCGGCTGGCATGCTCCTTTGAGCTTCTTCGCCCATTCGGGAATCAATGATCCCCGAGTATTCTATTTGCATGTTCTTATTATCATACTCGTCTTTCATATGTTCTTAATATCATATGCTTTATTTTTCAGAACTCCCGAGTTGACTTTTATTTATAACTGCAAAACCAATAAAAATTTAAATTCCAAAACTAAAATTTTCCTTAGTAAAGGAAACAAAATAATTTAAGGATAAAAAATCTTCAGATATTGGGCATTGCATGGTCGGGGTAAAACCTCTACATTGGGTCGTGCAATCCATTATGCTCTATGGCCAGCTATTCCTTAGATTTTGAATGGGCCTTCCCACTTATCGACCAGGGAACCTACAACTTTATTTTTTGTATTCAATGACACCTTCCTGAGTACCAGATCTTCTAGTTGGAATTTCCT
Organism: Dipteronia dyeriana; assembly: GCA_032871835.1. Taxonomy (NCBI): domain Eukaryota; kingdom Viridiplantae; phylum Streptophyta; class Magnoliopsida; order Sapindales; family Sapindaceae; genus Dipteronia; species Dipteronia dyeriana. The sequence goes on from CM065297.1 coordinate 49,193,781, forward strand.
GACCCAAACATGAAAGTTGTAGTGGCGAGCTACTCTTTGCTGATATGCCATATTTCGTATTTAGGACTTCTGCCTTTTCTCTTCTAGCTCATCTAGACTTTGTAACAGCATATCAACATTCTGCTCTTTATTATATAGCCTGACATGGGGTGATGCATATGACGTTTCTATTTGGATAACAACTTCTGTTCCAAACGCTAAAGTGAATGGAGTCTCTCCTGTTGACGTTCTTGTTGTCGTCCAATACGCCCATAATACTTCGGGAAACGATTCAACCCAATTTCGTTTCTTGGCATCCAGCTTTGCTTTGAGTGTATGCTTGATGATTTTGTTTACTACTTCAGCCTGCCCGTTTGTTTGAGGATGGGCAGGTGTGGCATAGTAATTGGCAATTTGATACTCCTTGCACAACTGTCTGAATTTTAGGTTATCGAACTAGGTGTCGTTATCAGTGATGACAATGTTTGGTAATCCAAACATGTAGAGTATATTATTTTTCATGAAATTTATGGTATTTGCTTCTGGGTTATGCACTAATGCTTTAGCTTCTGCCCACTTCGTGAAATAGTCAACGGTTACTATGACATACTTCGCTCCACCCCCAGTCCCAGCTGACATTGGGCCGATTAAATCCAAACAAGGTAAATGGCCATGTGGATGTGAGGTTTTTGAGTTGTTCATGGGGCTATCGGATATCATTAGTAATCCTTTGACAAGTATTACAACTTTCTGAACATCGTTGTGCATATGAGAATAAAGTATGCCAATAATAACCTTGCCTGAGTACCCTGTGTGCTAAAATTTTACCCCCAGTATGGTTTTCGTAATCTCCCCCGTGAATTTCCTATAATATCTGACATGTATCTTGTTCTGACAAACATCTTTGAAGTGTTCGGCAAAACCACCTTCCGTATAGTTCTCCTCCGACCAATGTGTATCTTGATGATCGATACCTGATACGTTTTGCCTGTAGGGGATCTTCTAGGAGTACACCTTCTTCCAGGAAGCTTTTCAGCTGGGTCATCCAACAGTCCGATGGTGTTTGGATTTCTAAAATTTCAAAGTTTTTTGGCTCAGCTGTGCTCAGTTTGAGGAGATGTGCAATCAGAATAGTTTTTGGCTTGATTATGGTTGTTGCTGATGCTAGTTTGGACAATGTGTCTGCCTTTTCATTCTCTTCCCTGGTGATCTGGGAAATCCTATATTTTTTTAATTTCTAGAGGAGCTGTCTTGTAATGTCACGATAGGCTATCATGCCTTCATCCCTAGCTTGGTATTCATCCAGGACTTGGTTGACAACTACCTGTGAATTGCTAAATATCTCAACTTCATCGGCCTTGAGAGCTATGCAGACTCTGAGTCTAGCTAGTTGCGTCTCGTACTCGGCTTGATTATTGGTTGTTTTGAAGTCAAACCTCATGGCACATTCGACATCGTCTCTTTCTGGAGTGCATACTACGATCCCTGCCCCGCTGCCGTGAGTGTTTGAAGAGCTATCAACATACAATTTCCATGGGAAATTTTTTCCCAACATTTTTTCTGCTTCCAGGTTTGGCTCTGTGAACTCTACTTTAAAATCTGCCACTGCTTTCCCTTTGAGAGGTGTCCTGGGGACGTAGTTGATATCGAATTCACTTAGGTCGATTGCCAATTTGGTTAGTCTTCCTGAAATCTATGGCTTCTGTAAAATCAGTTTCAATGGGCAGTCGGTGAGAACCTGGATTGTATGAGCCTGAAAGTATGGCCTTAGCTTCCTTGCCGCTGAAACTAATGCTAGGGCCATTTTTTTTGCCTGTGAATACCTGGTCTCGGTGGGTAAAAGTGACTTGCTGGTATAATACACTTCTTCTGTACTCTATCTTCTATTCTGACTAGGACTGAGCTTGCTGCTAGTTTTGTAATAAATAAGTATAAATGGAGTATCTCTCCCATTTGTGGTTTCAAAAGGATGGGAGTCTGCCCTAAGTACTCTGTGATTTTTAAGAATGCCTGCTCGCACTCTTCATTCCATTCGAGTCATTTTCCTTTTTAATTACTTTGAAAAAGGGTTCGCATCTGTCTGTGGCCTTTGAGATGAATCTACCCAAGGAAGCTAAGCATCCTGTTAAGTATTGTACTTTTTTTAGTGTCCTTGGTGAAGTCATTTTCTGCAGGGCTTGGATTTTTTTAGGATTGACTTCGATTCCCCTTTGGTGAACTTGGAAACCCAGGAACCTTTATGAAGGAACTCCGAATAAACACTTGTTCGGATTCAGCTTCATTTGGCATCTCCTAAAAGCATCAAATGTCTCTCGCAAATCTGAGGTATGCTTGTCTGTCAAGATGCTCTTGGTCAGCATGTCATCAATGTACACTTTCATGCTTCTTCCTATTTTTCGTGCAAAGATTCTATTGACCAGCCTTTGATATGTTGCCCCTGTATTTTTTAATCCGAAGGGCATCACTATGTAACAGTACAAGCCCTGATCGGTTGTGAATGCTGTTTTTTCTTCGTCAGCCTTGTTCATTCGGATTTGGTTATATCCTGAGTAGACGTCCATAAAACAGAGCAATTCATGGCCTGATGTAGCATCCACCAGTTGGTCTATGTTTAGGAGTGGAAAACTGTCTTTTTGGCATGCTTTATTCAAATCTGTGAAATCTACGTACATTCTCCACTGTCTATTTTTCTTTTGGACGAGGGCTACATTAGCTACCCATTGAGGGTAGTTGATCTCTCTAATCGATCCTACATCGAGTAACTTTTCCACTTCCTGTTTGATTGCCTGACTTCTCTCGAGATTGAATGACCTTCTCTTTTGTATCACTGGTTTTGCATTTGGGTCTACTGCGAGATGATGAGATTTTATTCAGGCGTCTATCCCGACCATGTCTTCATGACTCCAAGTGAACACTTCCTTGTATTCTTTAAGCAGATCAATAAGGCTTTGTTTGACTTTTCCTTCCAAATTGGCCCCGATCTTGATCTTCTTATCTGGTTCATCTTCTTTCAAGATAATTTCTTCGACCGGTTCATTTTTGGACTCATTCGACTCTTTCCTTGGATCACATTCGAATAACAGTGACTCTTTGTTCTGACTCGACTGTGTTATAGTGCATACTTGTTCACCATCAACTTTGTCTTTGTATGCTGACAGATTAGCTCTTCGTGCCATCTCTTGGGACCCCTTGACTACACTGACCCCTTGTTTGGTCAGGAATTTGATCATCAATGCATAAGTGGCTATTACGGCCTTAGTTTTATTCAAGAATGGCCGACCCAACAATGCATTATACGGCCAATTGTTTAAGTCCACCACCACGAAATCGAGCAATACTGTTCTCTTACAAGGTGCCGTTCCAAATTTTACGGGTAACTTTGCCGTCCTGAGAGACCTTACCTCAATTCCTCTGAATCCTCTGAGTGGGGTATGGAAAGGCTGTAAATCCTTTCGGTCCTATCTGAGTTGATCGTAGACGGCTACATTGAGAATGTCTACCAAACTTCCATTATCTATAAGGATTCTCCTGACTTCCCGGTGACCAATCCGGGCGCTTATGACCAGGGCATCATTTGGACGAACATCGACCCCATGTGAGTCAGCTTCTGTGAATATTATTGGGTCTCATCCTTCCTTTACCCTTTTCGGGTATGGCTCAACAGAGTTTACGTCAAAGTTATGTCTTGCCTCCACTGATTCTCTGATTTCCTGCGTTCGCTCTCAGTTACTTCTCCCAGCGGATGGTCCTCCAAAGATTGTTTGTATAACTTCATTAGTCTCTGGGCTGACCCATTGATTTCGACCAGAGTTATGATTAGCCCTGATCTCTTTATTTGTTTCTGACTTCTCATCCCTTTTTAAGATTACATCCTGAAGGTGTCCCTCCCGAATGAGGGTTTCTATGTAATCTCTGAGCTGATAACATTTGAAAGTCTCATGACCGGTTTCCTTATGGAATCTGTAGCATTTGGTTATATCTCGCCGAGCAAACTGAGACTGTCGGCGTGGCTCTTTCACCGGATTTTTCTCTTCCGGTATGGCCAGAATTTCCTCCTGCTTTTTCAAAGAGGGGTGTAGTTGCCGTATCTACCTCAGAATTTCTCTGTGGTCTGTTTGGCATTACGCCTGTTTCCCCCTTCCTTGCTTTTTTCTTTGTTTTTTCTTTTTCGTTTTCCTTTTTAGTTCTGTACCCCGGACTCGGCCTCATTTTTGGGTTTTCGTCCATGCATGTAGCATCCTCCTATGGCTAACTCTTCTTCTTTGGCTAGTGCATATCCTCCCGCCATGTCCATCATATCTGAATATCTGGTTAGACGGGCTCTTCTTAGGTCAAAATATAGCCGTCCATTCTGTAGATTGTTGATGAATGCAGCAATTATCGCTTCATCGCTCGCTTCATCGTTTGCACTGCTGATTTCTGATACCGCTTGGCCGAATCTCCCCAGGTATTTCTTCAATGACTCATATTTTCCTTGTTTTATATGAGAAAGGTAAGCCACTGATTTTTTTCCTGTGAACGTTGCTCAGAAATTGTCTTGAGAAACTCCTGCTTAGTTCACTGAAGCTTCTGATGCTCGCCGGGGCAATCTCCCAAACCATCTTGAGCCCGTGTCTCCAAGAGTTTGTAGAAAGTTGAGGCATAGTAAGGGATCTCTGTTGGCATACTGGGCCATAGCACTTTTATAACGTCTGACGTGTTTATTTAGGGCTAAATCCTTCTTGAGCTGCTCCAAGTACGGCATCCTGAATCTTTCTGGGAATGAAGACCGTAAGATTTCCCTAGTGAATGGACTGTCAGAATCTTCGTCATATAAGTCGTTGTACCCATAACGTCTGACCAGTGCGTCCATTTGACGCCTATTGGTTTCGACTTCTCGAGTTAGGCTCTGAATTACGACATCTCTATCTCCCACCGGACTTAAACAATGTTTAAACCGTTATGTGATTGTCATTCCTCTCTCTGGCTCTTCACTTTGGTGCCGAGTTTCACGGGTTGATTCTTACAGGCGTAAGGTTCCGTGATGATGCTTGCGATGTCACCGATCACTATCATTTGATGATGATCGATCCCTGTGTCGGTCATGTTTGCGGTGTCTGTAGGGAAAAAACGGTTTAAAAACGCAATGGAAGCGTGAGAAATCAAAATTAGGGTTTGCGTAAATAAAAAAAAAATCCCTTTTAATAACAACAACCTTAACCCTAGATTAATTGATGTATATAAAAAGTATCGTACCTTTTTTTTCGTGACGATTGAACTAGCGTCGAATTGAATCCGTAAGATCTTCCAATCCAATCACGAACGTGAATCACCTATGAGTGTGGGCTCAATTTCTTTAAATTGTATACCTAAGGATGGAAACAAACAAAATTTTCTTCTTTGTTAGTCATAATAATCCAAGAGAAAAACCAAGAACGTCCTGTCACTTTTGAATTGTCAATCAATTTGATTGCAACTCGCGTGAACCTTGATTCGATGTTGTACAAAAAACCCTTTTGATGCAAAGGATAATAGTATACTATCGAAAACAAAAACGTTCCCTCTTTTCTCTATGCTTGGCCGAATTCATCACACGATGAGTTGGACGAAGTTTTTTTTTGTAACAACAAAAAACAAATAAAAAACAACTTCTCACACCAAAAACTCATAGTTGGTTGAAATTTACAAGTATATATATAGGAGACCAAATCCTCTCCTAAGAAGGATTTACTTGGTGGTTAAGAATCCTATCCTTAGGTGGTTTTACTTGGTGGTTAAGAATCCTTTTCCAAAAGGAATTCTTTCCTACACCAAGACTCTTAATCCAACTCAATAGTGTATTTGTAACCATATTAAGGACTTTCTAATTTGATTAGATAAATAATTCCTTTTATTTATCTACTTAACAAATATAGTTTTTAATATTAATTATATTACCAACAATAGTATAATATTTAGGAGACCATCTCCTAATAGAAAAAGATTTTGACTTTTAATTAAATAATTAATTAAACAACAAATTAATTAATTTCCATTTAATTAAAAAATAAAATAAAAATAATATAATTAAGCTATTCTAAATAGCCTTACTGCCCAACACATATATATATGGGCGATATATTATTTTCTTATTTTATTAAATCCATTGGACCTTAATAAAAAGTTCACATGTGAACTAGACCTATTCTTACAAAAATAAACAAGTTCACATGCCTTAATACAATTCTAAACGGACCTCAAAATTGGTCTGGTAGAATATATCAAGTGATCCATACAAGTTTGTTTGGAATGAGGAACTTGGCGGGCTATCTAAATTTAAGCTCCAATAGACACAACCCAATCACAATAAACAAATGATTCACTTAGGTCCAATCTATTTAATTTTTGTTCATTCCACTAAAGAACTATAATTGAACTCTTAAATAAAGATAGAATAAGTTGATGTTACTCATTCATACCCTAGACAACCTTATTGGAGAAAGTGTATCCTCGTGAAGAATACCAATAATCACCAAGAGCTCATAGACCACTTATAGCTCTCCAAGTTACCATATTTACTCATATGACCACAGTTTGAACTTGGATATTTTGACTTGTCCAGAAGCCATGTTTCAATAGACACTATTGAAAACTTAACGCTAAGATTTAATATCCAATACCTCAAAACATCCATATTATGGTATTCTACTCTCATTCATTAAATGGAGCCACGAAGTCCATATCTATAAATGAAGTCCTCTATCGATTAGCAAATGAATACCACCAAACTATCGAGGATATACTATGCTATATAATCGTACTCATTGATAGCTCAAATGATAACACTTGTAACCATAAGTCCATCATTTATCTCATGTTTGAGATAGACTCTCCGATTGTCTTCAAATGAAAACTTTTATCCATTGACGGTTCTAGATAAAGTTTTTCATTTTGATCCTATTCAATGCACCTAGTGCACTAGATTCTTTTGCCCAAAGACACCACCCTTTGTTGAACTTAGACTCATCTAAACACATTTGATCCCACTCAAATGATAGCAAAAGAATCTACAACTTTAAGAAGATAAAGGCGCCCAACCTTTTATCATAAGCTGTGAATGTTATTCAAGACTAACTAATGAATTATGTCTACCTCTTACATATCTTGATGTATGAACAATTCTTCTTTTCTCATAGTCTTTTAAACTTATGATTATTTACTTTTGACAATTATAATAATTAAACTATAAATGCTATAAGATATGTTAAAATAGAAATCACTTTATTAATATGAAAAGATTGTCAAATACATTATTATACTCTTGCTATCGAGCATAATCCTAACAATCTCCCACTTGCTCTATATCAAATGTGTCATATCTCTCATCCTCATGTTCTCTAGATGCCCATCAAAACTCTTTTGTGGAAGAGCCTTTGTAATAGGATTCGCTAGATTTTCTGTTGACGCGATCTTGGTAATCGTCACGTCACCCCTATGCACAATTTGCCTTAGAAGGTGATACTTTCTTTCAATGTGTTTACCTCTCTTATGACTTCTTGGTTCTCTCGAATTAGCCACTGCTTCACTATTGTCATAATAGATAGTGATCTGCTTATTCGCATCATGAACCACTTCCAAGTCAATCAAGAATTGGTGGAGCCAGACCGCCTATTTAGCAGCCTTGCATGCGGCTACATACTCGGCTTCCATGGTGGAATCGGCAATACAAGATTGCTTGATACTCCTCCATATGACTGCACTTCCTCCAATAGTAAACACAGATCCTGATATTGATCTCTTGGACTCAAAATCTGACTGAAAATCAGAATCTGTGTACCCAACAGGTGTTAATTACCCTCCAGAGTATACAAGCATATAATCTCTTGTTCTCCTAAGATACTTGAAAATATGCTTGACAGTCATCCAGCGATCAGGACCAGGCTTCGATTGAAACCTGCTAACTATGCCCACAACAAAACAAATATTTGGTCTAGTACAGAGCATTGCATACATGAGACTTCCTACTGCCGAAGCATATGGAATCCTGCTAACTTATTGCTCGAGTAATTTTACCAAGTTTCGAGTATTTTATTTAACTTGGTTTCGTTACTTGGGATAACTTTTAATGCTAAGTATCTGTACTGAACAAGCTAACTGTTGTCTGAGTAACAGTACCGAGTATCTTATTAAACTTGGTTTTGCTTACTCGGAATGATTTTCTAATGCCAAGTATCTTATTAAACTGGCTAATGCAATTTCTTCTTGCCAAGTATCTTATTAAACTGGCTAATGTAATTTCTTCATGCCAAGTATCTTATTAAACTGGCTAATATTATTAACCGAGCCATCTTGAAACAATCACGTAGATTTATACTTGTTATTTCATACTCGGTTGCTACTCAAACATTACATCAAGGCTCACCATGATCATATGTTCGAGTCCTTGCACTAGTTACTGAAGAAGTCTCCTTAGTTTTCTATGCAAGGTTTTGCCAAATCGCTAAGCTTTTGAACTGCTTACCATAGCTGCACATCTTACCGATTTTTCCCGATGGTGCCCCAAGCCATTTTCCAAAATCTGGTGCATCGGGTTTGCCTTTTGGCTATGGTTGACCAACCTTGCTCGGCTGGTGTGCTCCTTCGAGCTTCTCCACCCATTCATGAATCTTACCAAATTAATGGTCCCGAGCATTCTATTTGCATGTTCTTAATTTCATGCTCGTCTTTCATATGTTCTTATTATCATATGCTTTAGATTTCTGAAATCCCGAGTTGGGTTTTTATTTATAACTGCAAAAGTAATAATGATTAAATTTCTAAACTAATAACTATACTGACTAGAATTGTCCTAATTAAAATGGGAAACAAAATTTCAAGGATAAAAAATCTTCAAATATTGGGCGTTTCATGGCCGGGGTAAGACCCCTCCAGTTGGTCGTGCAACCCAATATGCTCCATGACCAGCTACTCCTTTAATCTTGTACGGGCCTTTCCATTTGTAAGCCAAGGGGTCTACAACTTTATGTTTTGTGTTTAGTGACACTTTCCTGAGTACCAGGTCTCCTAGTTGGAATTTCCTGATCCGAATATGAGAGTTGTAGTGACGAGCCACTCTTTGAGATATGCCATATTTCGTATTCGATATTTCTCCCTTTTCTTTTCTAGCTCATCTAGACTTTGTAACAACATATCAACATTCTGGTTTTCATCATACAACCTGACCCTAGGTGACAGGTACGATGTTTCTACAAGGATAACAGATTATGTTCCGAATGCTAAAGTGAATGGAGTCTTTCCTGTAGAAGTCCTTGCTGTCGTCCGATATGCCCATAATACCTCAGGAATTTTTTCAACCCAACTTTCTTTATTTACGTCTAACTTTTCCTTGAGTGTGTTCTTGATGATTTTGTTTACTACTTCAGCCTGCCCATTCATTTGAGGGTGGGCAGGTGTGGCGTAGTAATTGGCAAATTTGGTATTCTTTGCACAACTGTCTGAATTTTAGATTATCGAACTGGGTGCTATTGTCAGTGATTATAGTGCTTGGGATTCCAAATCTGTAGAGTATATTTTTATTCACAAAGTTTGTGGTATTTGCTTCTATGATGTAAACCAATACTTCGGGCTTCCGTCCATTTTATGAAATAATTAACGGCTACTATTGCATGCTTTGCTCCACCCTTATCCCTGTTGGCATTGGGCCAATTAAGTCCAGACCCAGCATGGCGAATGGCCATGGGGACATAAGGTTTCTGAGTTGTTCTGAGGGCCTGTCGGATATTGTTAGCGATCCTTTGGCATGTATTGCAACTTTCTGAACATTGTTGTGCATCTGAGAACAAAGAGGGCCAATAATAACCTTGCTTGAGTACCTTGTATGCCAAACATTTGCCACCAGTATGATTTCCACATACTCCGCCATGGATTTCCTGTAGTATCCGACATGCATCTTTCTCCCATATACATCTCTGGAGTGTTCGGGAAAACCCTATTCTATATAGTTCTCCTTCGATCAATGTGTATCTTGCTGACCGGTACCTGATACGTTTGGCTTCTAGGGGATCCTCCGGGAGTATACCTTCTTCTAGGTATCTTTTCAGCTGAGTCATCCAACCGTCTGGCAGAGTTCAGATTTATGAGATTTCTAAGTTTTTTGACTCAACAATACTCGGTCTGAGGAGATTTGCGACCGGAATAGTTTTTGGCCTGATTGTGGCTGTTGCTAATGCTGGTTTGGACAAAACGTCAGCCTTTTAATTATCTTCTTTGGAAATCTGGACAATCTTATATTCCTTGAATTTTTGAAGCAGTTGTTTTGCTATGTCTCGATAAGCTATCATTCATTAATCTAGCTTGGTATTCATCCAAGACTTGGTTGACGATTACCTATGAGTCACTGAATATCTCGACCTCATCTGCTTTGAGGGTAATGCATACTCTCAGTCTATCTAGTAATGCCTTGTACTCGCCTTGATTATTTGATGCTTTGAAATCAAATCTCATGGCACATTCAACATAATCTCCTTCCGAGGTGCATACTGCAATCCATGCCCCGCTGCCATGAGTGTTCGAGGAACCAACAACATATAATCTCCACATGAAGCTCTTACCTAGCATCATTTTTGCTTCCACGTTTGGTTATGTGAATTTTGCTACAACCTGGCCATTGAGGGATGTCCTGGGGACATACTGAATATGAAATTTACTCAGCTCAATTGCCTATTTTGTTAGTCTTCCTAAAATTTCTTGCTTTTGTAAGATTTGCTTAAGTGGGTAGTCGGTGAGAACTTGGATTGTATAAGCCTGAAAGTATGGCCTTAGCTTCCTTGCTACCGAAACCAGAGCTAAGTCCATTTTTTCTTCATGTGAATACCTGGTTTCAACTGGAAGAAGTGCATTGCTGGTATAGTATACTGGCCTCAGTACTCCATCTTCTATTTTAACCAGAACTGAGCTTGCTGCTAATTCCGTAATTGATAAGTACAAGTGCAGTATTTCTCCCATTTTCGATTTTGAAAGGATAAGAGCTTGCCCTATGTACTCTTTGATTTTTAGGAACGCCTGCTCACATTCTTTGTTCCGTTTGAGCCCTTTTCCTTCTTTTAATTACTTTAAAAAAGGGGGCACATTTATCTGTGGCGTTTGAAATAAATCTACCCAAGGAGGCTAAGCATCCTGTTAAGCACTACACTTCTTTTAGCGTCCTTAGCAAGGGCATTTTTTGTAGGGCTTGGATCTTCTCAGGGTTTACTTTGATTCCCCTCTGGTGAACTTGGAAACCCAGAAGCCTTCTTGAAGGAACTCCAAATAGGCATTTGTTCAGATTCAACTTCATATGATATTTTCTCAAGACATCGAATGCTTCCCGTAGGTCTGAAGCATGCCATCTACCGAGATGCTATTGGTCAACATGTCATTTATGTAACTTCCATGTTTCTTCCTATTTGATTTGCAAAAATTCTGTTGACCAGTCTTTGGTATGTTGCTCCTGCATTCTTTAGCATAAAGGGCATTATTGTGTAACAGAATAAGCCCTAATCGGTTGTGAACGCCGTTTTTTCCTCATCAGCCTTATTCATCCGGATTTAATTATACCCTGAGTAGGCGTCCAAGAAACTGAGTAATTCGTTGCCTGACGTGGCATAAACCAGTTGGTTTATCCTCGGTAGTGGAAAACTGTCTTTTGAGCATGCTTTATTTAGGTCTGTGAAGTCTACGCACATCCTCCATTGACCATTTTTCTTCTGGACAAGGACCACATTGGCTACCCACTGAGGGTAGCTGATCTCTTTGATCAACCCTACAACGAGTAACTTATCCACTTCTTACTTGATCGCCTGACTTCTTTCGAGGTTAAAAGATCTTCTTTTTTGTATTACTAGTTTTACATTTGGGTCCACTGTAAGAAGATGTGATATTATTTGGGCATCTATCCTTACCATGTCTTTATGACTCCAGACGAACACATTTTTGTATTCTCTGAGTAGATCAATAAGGTTTTGCTTAACTTTTCCTTCTAAACTGGCCCTAATTTTGATCTTCTTATCTGGTTCATATTTTTTTAAGACTATTTCTCTATTGGTTCACTTTTAGACACTTTTGGCTCTTCCCTCTGATCAAACTCAAACAACAGTGATTCTTGCTCAGTCTGATCTGAGCGTGTGATGGTGAACACTTGCTCGCTATTGTCTCTGTCTTTGTAAACCAAGAGATTAGCTCTTATAGCCATCTCTTGGGACCCCTTGACTACTCCCACCGCCTGTTCAGTTGCGAATTTAAACATTGGAGCATAAATAGCTGTTACTGCCTTAGTTTTATTCAAGAATGGCTGACCTAACAGCACATTATAAAGCCAATTGTCTAAGTCTACCACTACAAAATCGTGCAACACTGTTCTCTAACAAGGTGCTACTCCGATTTTTTTGGGTAACTTTGCCATCCCTAGAGACCTTACCTCGACACCCGTTGAGTGGTATGGAAAGGTTGCAAATCATTTCAGTCCAACCTGAGTTGATCGTAGACAACTACATTGAGAATATCAGCTGAACTACCATTTTCTATTAAAAATTTTATGGCTTTCCTGTGTCTAATTTGGGCACTTATGACGAGTGCTTCATTCGGTCGAACATCGACCCCATGTGAGTCGGCTTCTGTGATATTATTGGGTCCCATCCTTCATTTACCCTTTTCGGGTCTGGTTCGATGGAGTTGACATCAAAGTTCAGCCTTACCTCCACCGTTTCTCGGATTTCCTGAGTTCGCTCCCGGTTACTTCTTCTAGTTGATGGTCTTTCCAAGATTGTTTGTATTACTTCATTGGCCTTGGGATTGGCCCTTTTGTTTCGACCAGAACTATGGTCGGCCCTGGTCTCTTTCTTCGCCTCTGACTTCTCATCTCTTTTCAGGATTATATCTTGTAGGTGTCATTCCCGAATGAGGGTTTCTATGTAGTCTCTAAGCTGATAACATTTGGAAGTCTCATGACCGGTTTCCTTATGGAATCTGTAGTACTTTGTTGTATCTCGTCGAGCAAACTGAGACGGTTGGCGTGGCTTTTTTACCAAAATTTCTTCTTCTTATATGGCTAGGATTTCCTCCTAGTTTTTCCAGAGAGGGCTGTAGTTTGTTTATTTTCTTCTGAATCTCTCTATGGTCTGGTCAGCATTATGCCTATTTCCTCTGTCCTTGCTTTTTTCTTTGCTGCTTCCTTTTTCCTTTCCTTTATGGTTCTGTATCTTTAACTCGGTGTCTTTTTTTTTGGGTCTCCCTCCATGCCTGTAACAACCTGTTGCTAATTCCTCTTCCTCGGCTAGTGTATATCCTCCAACCATGTCTATCATGTCTGCGTATTTGGTTTAACGGGCCCTTCTTAGGTCAAAAGATAGTCGTCCATTCTGTAAATTGTTTATGAACGGAGTAATTACTACTTCATCATTTGCACTGCCGATTTCTGAAAATGCCTGACTGAATCTCCCTAGGTATTTTTTCAATGACTCATCTTTCCCTTGTTTCAACTGAGAAAGGTAAGCCACTGATTTTTTCCTGTGTACATTGCAGAAAAATTATCTTTAGAAACTTCTGCTTCACTCATTGAAACTCCTGATGCTTGCCGAGGAATATCTTCTGAACCATCTTGAGCATGCGTCTCCTGGAGTTTGTGGAAAGTTGAGACACAGTAAAGGGTCGCTGTGGGAATATCGAGCTATAGCACTTTTATACCGCCTGACGTGTTCTTTGGGATCTGTATCCTTCTTAAAATGTTCCACATGTGGCATCCTAAACCTTTCTAGGAATTGGGTTCGCAAGATGTCCCTAGTAAAAGGACTGTCAGATTCATCATCAGACAACTCATTATATCCATATCGCTTAACCAACGCGTCCATTTGACACCTGTTGCTTTTGAATTCTTGGGTTAAGCTCTAAACCATAACATTTTTGTCTCCCACCGGTTCTCCATAACGATTAAATCTTCGGGTGACCGCCATACCTATTTCCAGCCCATTTTTCTCTTTTGCCCGAGTCTCGTGAGCTAACAGTTGCAGGTGTATGGTTCCATGACGGCGCTTGTCCTGGTTGCATGTTATACCCCTAGATTTATTGTTTTGATCCGTGTTCCTAGCAGCTACTAGAGCATCTGGTCCCGGCCTAACTATAACCGATCGGAGCCTTATAGGTAGAGGGTTTGGTGGATGTGCCTTATCCGCAATCAATAGATCTACTCCTTCTCTCACTGCGTCTATGAGCAGTTGTTGCAATGCCTCACAGAAACGATATGTTATGTCCTTACTGGTAGGAGGGATTTGTTGGATACCAGCCAGGGATATTGGTTGGTTCTCGGTGGTTATGGTCGGATCTCGTGAGCTTCTGCTAATATGAGCATTATCTGGAGATTTTTGGATATCCCCCGAACTGTTTCTGCTTCCGCTTCTAGCCATTACTTTAAAATAGGTCGAAGGTTCACCCCTTCCTTCTAGCGCCAATTTGTTGACGTCGATTTCTCGATGGGTGAGAAAGTCAACAAGATTGAATTTAGTTGTGATATGTCAAAGAGAAAGAGAAAGAGAATTCAGTTTAAAGCTAGTTAGACACGAGTTTACATGGTAAAACTCCGGTGATCGGAGAAACGTCCACTGGTGGTTGAACAAAAAACATAGCCAAAATTCACTATTTGAAATAAAGAATTACACTACTCGATCTCTTTTTTATTCCTCTCTGCTCCTAGATCTGTATATCTTTTTTTTTTCAACAATGAGATTATGGGTCTATTTATATTCGCATAGAACCCTAATCCTTGTTGTACAAGTAATGAAAGACTTTTGTATTTAGTTACAATTTGGTTGTTTGTTGGAGTCGTCTTTTACTTCTTTTCTATTTTGGAGTATGGAGATCGAATAGGTCTCTAGAGATACAGCCAGTTTAGGACTTTATTTCCTTATTAATGGGTAGTCTTCTTAAAGAAATAAAGTTGTTGCCCGATTTGTAACCTGTTTCCTATTTGGTACTTTACTCTTTGAGGAATTCTCCTTGACATGGATGTCCTTGTGTATTTGAGCATGACACTTGGTATACCCATGTGCAAATTATGTACTAGACTTCTTTATTCAGGTTTTTAATTCTTGTCCCGAGTAGAATATGACATCACTTTATCCCGAGCAGGTCTTGACTTGCCGAATATCAGTATTAATACTTACTCGGGTTTGTATTCCTTGGTGATATCTTTCAAAGATATTTCCTGGATACCTATTCAAATATCTACCTGGCAATCTTGAAGGACTATCCGCCTTGTCAGTGACGTGTACATCTGATAAAAATATACCTATAACAGCTATCAACCTCAAAATATGAAGGAACTGGTTGTAACCACAACTACTATCAACCTCAAGCAAGGAGGAACTTAATCAGCCCCAAGCTAGGGGGAATTGATTGCAACTGCAACTATTTTCAACCTCAAGTTTGAAGGAATTCATTGTAATCACAACTACTATCAACCTCAAACAAGGAGAAATTGATTGCAAACACAACCATACAATTATCACAATAAGTTTCTTGCATTAAATGTGACCAAACTACAAAGGCATATAATATTATGAAGAATCATCATGCATATCAAGGAATATGAAATTACATCTTAACGATTCATCATTACAAACAAAATGCCAACAAATATCAACTTGAAACGTAAAAACATATCATAATAGAGAACAAAGTCTAGAATACTGTACTCCCCTTGATAAGTGATCTATTAAAGGTTAAGATAGAATATTGTTCACAGTGATATTCACACGATCACACATTCAAGCAATTTCAATCTCTTTCTTAGTATTTCATAAATTGTTAGAATATCAAAATACTTTATAAGCAAAAGTGTGTGTATGAATTTTGCTTCAAGCATATGTAAGGAAGTAATTTGATCATGAACATGCAAACCATATAAACATCTATTCATCTTAAGCTTTTTCATAAAAGGTCAAACCGAATATCATCCGAACTTTTTACTTTCAAGAAAATATATTTCAACATATAAGCGTGTGTGTGCATGTGTCTCATCATTCCATTTATATTTTTCAACCCCAGCAAACTTGATTTTCAACTATATTCCCTAAAGCCTTTTTTTTTTTATTAAGGCTTGAATGAAAGATTTTTTTTATATATTGATTCTTTCAATTCCAACACTTCTTTGATATTTCTAACATAAACATATACGCTTCATGTCGGCTTTCACTCATCAAAATGGCGTAGCCCTTTCCTACATTGGGCGGCTTCATAACCAAAATGTGTAGCCCTTTTCATGAAGATGCTCATTGAGTTCTATTTAGTTGTCGATGCAAAATGGATACTAACCATATGTCATCTTAAATGTACTAGTCATAGGACTTCAAGGTGTATTCACAACTTATATATATATATATATATATATATATATATATTCAAACTCAACTTACTCAACAAAACATGCAAGTGAACCAAAATGCAATTTGTGAACCCAAAATTTATAGCTTACATGTGCATGATCTAAAAGCAATACAAAGAGATTTACTTAAGATCATTACTTATCAAAATAGTAGCTTTCAAAGAATATGAAGCTCATATTTTTCTAAAACATGCCACTGAACATTCAAACAAACAATTCACACATCATGTATAAGACCTTTGTGAACAACATCACTATAAAATCTTTAGAAAGAAAATGTCAATGAGAATCATATGAACACTATACTTAGTTCTCTAATATGACATGTTACATGATATAATGCAAATAATGAGTTTAGAGATGAAAAAACCAAGTATGCATGCATTAGGATATAGAGATACCAAAGCAAGCATTCTTTTCATCAAATGCAAAGTCTTCACCCTTTTTATAAGCTCTCTTGCCTTGTTTGTCCTCATGAAAAATAGTTGTTTGTGTCATCCCAAGATAATATCAAACACATATAAAAAATGACGTTCTCTAAAAGTCTTAACAAGAATCCATCACTATATAGATTCCAAAAATAGACTTCTCGTAAAGTTAATCGATAGATTTCGACTATCACGACAATAATGTGAGGTAGCTAAGTTCATGACAAGTTATAGAAAAAACATAGCTAGCTAGCAAAAACTCTCAAAAACTTGTTACTAATCTTAAAACTAACTCAAATGTACAACTTACAATAATGGTAATAGCACTCACCCTTGACCCATTTGGTATTTGGTGCACAAATACATAAACCATCATGATCATTTCTCATGGAAATATCCTATCTAGAATATAAATCTTCAACATTCTTCTCTATAAATATATTACTCATGTTGAACATATCATTATTGCCATCAACAAAGATATCATCCAGACTATGCATATGATCACGTGAGACACTTTTTTTCAACCAAATCTTCTTGACATTTTTCTTTACATGACAAGTGATGATATGCACATTCTACAATGCATCAAATCAATTAACTTGTTTAGAAAAAATCAAAGAAGATTTTCTCATCTCACTAGCATGTATCTCATTCCCTATTTTGCATTGCCTAATATACTAATGACAACTAGATTTAATATGACTACAATATTGCAAAAGTGACAAACTGAGATTAACTTAGAGATGTTATTAATGACTCTATATTTAACCATCCATGCTTAGGACAATGATTAGGCAACTTGTTATAAATATTTTCACGATGCACAATTCCAAGTTTGCACTGCTTAATGTATTCATAACACTTAGGCCAAATAAGACCAACCACATTACAATTATGACAAACTAGAATAAATTTAAAAAAGTTACCATTTAGGCTAGAGTGTATCGATGGTGAAGATTCCTTACTCTTCTTGATTTTGCTCTTAACCTTGGAAGACATGGCCTTTGAAATCCTCTTGTTCCTTGTTGACTTGCCTTTAGTAGTGGGAGACTCCACTCGCTCATCTACAAAGCAAAAGTCGCTTGAATCTTCATGAAGTTTACCAAGATCTTTAACCTTCATGATTGCCAATTCATTTTCCTTTCCCTTGATTGATTCCTTTGAGAAAAAAAAATCTTTAGCAAAATAATTCATTAAATTTTCTAACACACGAGCGTCTTGAACCATCTTCATTTCTTGACATCTGATCACTTTACTCTTCTCTTTAACTTCCCTATAAAGTGGCATCTATTTCCTTGTCAAGAATTTGAACCCTTGCCATCAAGTTGAAGTTTGTGATCTTTGACTTGCAATTCTCTTTATTGAGTTTCTTGAGTAAGTGATCAATCTAAAATGATCATCTTTTGGGGAAAACTTCTTATTCTTTGCATTTGTCACTAACATTCTTTTCAAACTTATCAACAAAATTGTTAGTAGACAAATGAAATATAAAATTAGAAAAATTGTTTTCACAAATATATTGGAATCTATTCCTTGCCTCTTTTGCCATATTAGTATCTTTATTAAGAGAAAGGTGTTTAAAACTTACACCACTATGAATAAAAAAATGGCCTAAGAGTTTCAACTTCTCAAAATAAACCTCATTCATACTCCATGAACATTTTGGTTTTGAAGAAACTACTCAATCAAATATAAGACTTGGAGAAATGAAACTTTTCTTGACAACCAACCAAGCTCGCTCATTGCTAGACTTAATATAGTCTTTCATGAGCACTTTCCACAAAATATAATTTTTCCCAAACAATAAAGAAGGACAACCACAACAAACACTACTAGACTTAAGGTTGCTATCCATAGATAGTAAATAACCTTGTAATTTCAAAATCACTGTGAGTGTATCTCAGGATCTCACTAAGTGTAGTCTATTGACACGCTCTGATATCAAATGAAAATACAAATGCAGTTAATTTTCCATAAGTTAACCTAGTAGGGAGTGAATAGGTTATTACAATTTTTTTTGTAGAAATTTGGATGATATGACACTTCAGCAAAAGACAAGAGTCAGGGGTGCCATATCCTCACAAGTCAACCATGAAACAAATATTATGGTGTGTATAATATTAATCTAGAGGGGGGATGAATAGATTTTAAACAAATTTACCCAATTTTCGTTAAAGGTCAAGTTTACAAAAATAGCCCTAGCTAATTACAACAAAATCACAAGTGTAAAGATTGCAGAAATATTAAAGACACTTCGTGGAAACCCTCCAAATGGAAAAAACCACGGGATGATGAGTGCGCCACACTAGAACCTCGAATCCACTAATGGCAAGAGAATTAAAACCTAATCCCGGTTTAAATTCACCATTAGGGATGGCTAACAGGCCCGGTTCCAATAGAACCAGCCCATATCCACATGATACAGTTTGGATCTAGATCCGAATGGGATCTTCAAAATATCTAAATGGTTAAAACCTGATCAGACCCATGTTAATATCGGTTCAGGTATGGGTCCAAACCGGTTCACACTCATAACCCAAAAGAAATAAAGAATCGCATTTAAAAAAAAAATTAGGTCACGCTTCTAAGCTTCTTCTCTGATCTCCCCTCTCATATCTTCTTTCACAGACTCCAGACCTCTGGTGTCCACCATCCTTATCTCGCCATAGTCGACAAATCACACCTTCCGTCGTCTGCAATCGTTTGGGATTTGGGTAAGTTCATGAGTTTTAATTTCTTTTTACATAAAAACACAGTCTTTTATCTTCGTTTTTGTTGGTGTTCCATTAAAAGTTAAGCCATCAAGAGATTATCAACATGTTTCACAATTTAGGGAAGCCAAAATTTTACTAAAAAAGGTACTTTAACAAAACCCAAATGGTCTTTTAATCTTTTATTATGTTTGTTTCACCTTCTCTATTTCTGGGTAAGTTTTTTGACTCTGTTTTTTTTTTTTGTGATATGTAGCAAATCATTGTTGAAAATTTTAAAGACGAGACTTGATACTATAAAGAAGAAGAATAATGCTATGTTGAAATTCATGAAGAACAATGTTGTTGATCTTCTCATAAACAACCTTGACATAAATGCATATGCCAGGGTAAGTTTGTTTAGTTTTTTATTTTTTAATCTTTCTATTTTGGCTTAGTTTGGGTTTTATTTTTCTTGATTTCTCGGTGTTTATATCCAAACTTAAATTAAAAGTCAATAATAGACAATGGTTTTTGGTTAATCTTTATTGTTTTTGATCATGCGTGGCCTGGATTTTTTTTTCTTTTTTTTCAGTATTTGTTTAATTGTATTACTTCTTGAGTTTCTGTTTTTTTTTCTTCTCTATTGATTTAGCTTCTTCCTCACGAAATCACTTTTGGATAAAACCGCTTTTTGCAAAAGCAATTGATAAGTGTGTTTTCACTTTTCAGAAGCACTTCTGATTCAAAATGATCTATAATATCCCAAGAAGCTAACTTTGCTTGATTCGTAAGGTTGATCAGTTGGGACTTTTAACAGTTTATTCTATGTTTTGATTTGTACCTTAATTGATTTTAGTGGAAACCCTATGTCAACCTTGTGTCGTGTAAACTGCTTAGTAGAAAAGGTATGCTTATACAAATTTTAATGCAATGGAATTTTCCGTTGTAGATTGAATTGGTCAATCTGTTTTTGTTCTTTTTTCTATGGAGCCGACTCTTTGTGATTCAACAGTTAATGTTGACAAAGTTGGAATTGAACCCATGTAGTTTAAGACATGATAAAGAACCGGCGGAAGTTGATGTGGTCTAGTTGTAATCCCCTCACAACCACATCAATGAGATTGTGGGTGTTAATGTCTCCCTCCCCAACTCCCAAATATGTTTCAGATATGAATCATATGGTAAAGAAGTGATTTGCCCTCTACTTTGGTGGTCTATAATTTTGAAGTGACAAATTTTACTATGTTTGGAAAGGCCACTGGATACATATTTCAAGGTCAAATGCATTGTTATTGTTCTAAGTTATACTTTGGACTTTATATGCACGGATAATGTTTTATAGGTATAAAAAATATACAACTTGAATTGTGATATATTAAGTTCTTATTTTTTTTCCTTCCATATCTGTGATGCTTCCCTAGATTGAAGTGAGATTTGGATGCTAATATACTATTAAAGCAAAAATAATTGTGACAAATTTAACATTGTGTTGCTGAAGCACATACTATGACCGGTTAAGATTATGTCCTACTTTTATTCATGTTTTCCAGTGGAGGTATTGCATGATGTTCTTGTATTTTGAATTTTTTATGTAGAAGGATGATTGAAGGTTAGGTTGAGGAGTAACTCGTGAGGAAGGATCAATGAAGTCTAACAATATTTTTTAGGTTCATAATTAGGAGTAACTGATTATTGAAGGTTATTCAATAATTAGGATTAGGATCAGGATTTAAGTATGACTACTTAATTAGTTTAACAACATTTACAGTCATGTGAAATATTGTTTGTTCATTATTGTTCATAATACTGGAATTGTGAATTTGTTTTTTTGATTGATGTTTATCTTAACTTCCCATTAGAAATTATTGCATAAGTTTTTTAATTCTACTTTCTACAATAGTTATTATTATTTGAAAGAGTCCGTTTTTAGTGCTGGGGGTAGATTTTTAAGTCCACATCGTAGAAGATTGCATCCGGACAAGCTCGAGGCCTTGATGTGTACATAAAATTGGATATGGGCTCATGCTCACCTTTTCTTTGAGTATTTTTATAGCAAAGCCATATGGACACAACTTTTGAATAAATGTGGTTGTCTTGGGATTCATCTTAGCTGGAATGATCTTATTGATTGGGTGTCCATTCATTGGAAGGGGAGCTCCCCCTCCGTCGTGACAAAAAAACTTTATCTTGCGGCTGCCGTCTATTTTATTTGGAGAGAGCGAAATTGTCGTATTTTTAAAAGCTCTCGAAAGTCTAGTCGAGAGGTTGCCCGGATCATTACAGATACTATTCGTTGCCGACTCTCTTCTCTCATGTTGAAGAATTAGCCTCTCATCTCTAGTTATCCCTAGGTGGTGTGGGCTTGTGTTGTGCTCAGTGCTCTTTGTAAAGCCTTTGGTTTAGTTCTTATTAGAGAGTTTGTTGTTTGAACGTTTTTTCTGGGCTTTGTGTCCCTTTCTTCATGGGGTATGCCACTTGTATTTGTACATTCCTTCCTTCTTTCTATGATACTATTTATTTACCCAGAAAAAAATTATTGATTTCTACTAATTTTTTTTTACTTGATTGTTTTTTTAGGTGGCATTCCGGAGGAAGAAATATATGCTACAATAGATGACGAAGAGCCATTAGCATCCATATGATTTTCTTTATTTTTATTTTTTTTAATTGGATATGGATTGTAAAAAAATAATATTTGGAGATGTGTTATCTCAATTGAAGTAATATTTGAGTTTATTGTGTTAGTAAGATGTGTTGTAAAAAATTATAATTTTAATGGGCTTGTAAAACTTATCTTGACTTTTTAATTAGTTTAAATATCTATGATTAATTGATTTGAGAAGAAAACAATCCTTGCCCAAAAAAGTATGGCCCAAAAATTTAGTTATTAAATTATGGCCTAAAAAAATCCGGGTCAAAATTTGGGCTAAAATAGCATTAAATAGGTCATGGGTCGGGTCAGGTAATATCCAAAACATAATGGATCTGGTCTAGACCCGAACCAGCTTTTTGTTTAATGGTTCTGGGTCGGATCTGGATCTGGGTTGGATTTGGATTTGGATTTGGATCCTTATTTTGCCATCCCTTTTCACCACCACCACCTAATCCTGGTATAAGTGAACCTAGTCCATCTTGCTTGCGATTTAAGCTACCTACTCCAGAAGCAACACAAGTCTTACTTCTCAATGAAGAGATAAAATGTCCTATGTGAATATATGATGATATTCAATGA
Source organism: Dipteronia dyeriana (assembly GCA_032871835.1). NCBI lineage: Eukaryota > Viridiplantae > Streptophyta > Magnoliopsida > Sapindales > Sapindaceae > Dipteronia > Dipteronia dyeriana. The sequence continues at coordinate 49,216,485 of CM065297.1, forward strand.
ACAAACAAGGCTAGGAAACCCTATATGCTTATTTAGGATAATGAGATGACAATTAATGCAATCCTAGATATCAAGAGCTAAATGACATGTTCAAAAAGCTTAGCTAAACATAGATCAAACAATCCTATGAAGCTATCACAATATAACACTCAATCATGTCATCAAAACAATCTCTAATTTGTATCTAGAATATGTTCTAAGAGCATACAAATAATTAAAGAGATGGCTTAGCAAGTAAAACACTAAACTTGTAAGAAGATAGTGAAGAACTTACCAAACAAGATGTGATGAAGCAACCCTATCCATTGATGCACTCTAAATGAACCTAGATGATGCAAGGTGAAGTTTTTATGAACATGGGAATGCTTTGAGTGATTAAAAATGAGTTCTTATAAGAGTTTTCCTTTTGAAATGTGTTCTAAGGAAAATATATGATATTCTAAACTCATACACGACCTTAAACCAAAGAGTTATATATATATGAGATCCAAACAAAGTGAGGTCATTTTGGAAAAAACGTTCTAGCTTCCTCTATGTGTGTTGGTGACGTGCGCTGGTCAAGTAGCGCACCACCAGTGCACAACCTATTTTTACAATAGGCGATGGATGACTGGCTCAACTCAGTGGCGCAACACATGTGACGATCCACTGGAATGTTGCGATGGTCAGGCTGCGCTAGTCGAGTAGCGCACCACCAGCGCACTGGCCATTTTTGCATCTTTACGGGTGTAGCAGCGCAACTCAATGGTGCAACACATGCGACAATCCACTGGAATGTTGCGTTGGTGAGGTGTGCTGGTGAGGTGCGTTGGTCGAGTAGCGCACCACCAGCGCAATGCCTATTTTCAACACTGAAACACACATAGTCAATAAGTTCAAGAGTGATGAAAAATGCATCCTATTCTAATGCCAATCATGACATAAAACATTTAATTCCAAGATGCAAATAAATCAACAAGAGTCATTTAAACCAAAATGCACACAAGAATAAACACACAACATATATGAATAAGAGTTAAGCATGAATTTGTAAGTGTGTGCGACTATCTCTTCAAAGTAAGTAAGCACAAGAATTTTACCTTCGATGCTTCTCCTCTTGGGGTCTTGAGAGTCAAAGCTACCCTTACATAATACCCAAAAAATGTGATTAGTTCATGAAATAAGCCAATCAACAAATGAGAACTTTACAATCTCCCCATTTGGCTATTTCGTGACAAAACCAACACTCACATTGATCCTCACAAAACAAAATGAAACACCGGGAAGATACTCTACATTACAAAGAGATAAACAAAAAAAACTTTAAATCTTCAATCTCTTGTAGAACTATCAACCCTACACACAAGGCAAGCACAAATACACTTTCTAACCAAGTGCATGTGAGATGATAGTGAAAATAAAAGAAAAGCAATTGCATTCAATAATATGAGTATGACATCGTGAAATGCTCATGCAATGCTCCCCCTTAACGGGTTACTCCTTCTACATGTAATCTCCCTCTCAAACAAGTACTACTCCCTTTAAAGCCAAGACATGCTACCAACATGTTACTTCCCTAATACCACAAAGCTAGGTCAATGCTACTCCCCCTTTTAGTCATGATATAGGCAAAGGAGAAGTCCCGAATCGGGTCACTCAAGGCAAAGAAAGCAAGGAGCAAACAAGATTGTTGTATAATTATATAAGCCACATTTATGCAACTCAATTAATAGGAGAGAAACAAGGAGATTTATTCAAAGGAAATGTGTGAATAAAAAATGCTTTGCATACAAGACATGTTGCATTCAAGTCTAAAAACAATGGTATTTGGCAAAACAAATGACAAAGGTTTCCAATATAATTCAAACCAATTTCACCATTTGTCATGAGAGAAGCAAGGATATAGAGTTTTTTATAGATATCAAATTTTAATGGCACTATATCCAACTTTATTATCTAAACATAGCATGAGCAACTTTGCACCCTATTTGATTTTTTCGGGAGGATACCCGTATGATGATAGCCATGTTCAACTAATAAAGAAAGAGAGACATTGATGCAACATTTTAGTCTCACTAACTTCTTTTAACATAATATTTTGCATTCAACAATTCATGCTTTGTCATTTTTGATTAGCATGTCATTAAAGAATCATCATGTCATGGAGATAATTGTAGGTCATTCAATATTTACTTCCTCTGTAGATCTCCTAGTCCAAAAATGCATGTTTGAACATAAATATGACATGGATTGTAATCAAAGCAAAGTTCAAACTTATTGAAGAAAATACAATATACTATAATAAGTGCAACCATGCTACTCAAGCAATCAATAAAGAAGCATAAACATTTAAAAAAAATGGGATGCAACAAGTATACAATAGCTCTCTTTGCTTGAGTTCCTTTTATGGGGTCAAAGACCACAACTCATCACTCCATTAAACAAATCCCAATAGATCTACTAAGAGTCTTGAATCGAGTAGCATCTAAAGGTTTAGTAAATAGATCCGATAGTTGATCATTAGTACCTACATGCTCAAGTACTATGCATTTGTTCTCAACTAGTTCTCTAATGAAATGATGACAGATGTCAATATGCTTAGTTCTAGAATGTTGAACAGGATTTTTGGAAATATTAATTGCACTCATGTTATCACAAAAAAGAGTAAGAGTACCTTGATTAAATCCATAGTCGACTAGTATTTGCTTCATCCAAAGGAGTTGTGTGCATTTACTCCCAGCAGCTATGTATTCGGCCTCAGTCGTGGACAAGGAAATCGAATTTTACTTCTTGTAAAACCAAGAGACAAGGTTGTTCCCAAGGAAAAAGCAACCGCTCGATGTACTTTTCCTATCATCACAATTTCCTGCCCAATCTGCATCACTAAAGCCTATGAGACTAGCATTAGTGTCAAAAGAGTACCAAATCCCATAGTTAGATATCCCATTCATATATCGAATGATTCTCTTAACGGAAGAGAGATGGAACTCCTTAGGATTTGATTGGTACCTAGCACACACACCCACACTAAAAGAGATATCGGGCCTACTTGCGGTCAAATAGAGCAAGCTACCAATCATGCCACGATATAAAGTTTGGTCTACACTTTTACCACTAGCATCCTTGCTTAGCTTCAAAGTGGTACTCATGGGTGTATCACAATGTTTGGCACTTTCAAGGCCAAATTTCTTCACTAGGTTTTTGGCATACTTAGCTTGAGATATGAAAATCCCATCATCCATTTGCTTAATTTGTAAACCTAGAAAGTAACTTAGCTCACCAACAAGACTCATCTCAAACTCATGAGACATGACATCAACAAATTGTTGGACTTTAGTGTCATTTGTAGAGCCAAATACTATATCATCAACATAGATTTGAGCTATAAAGAGCTCATCTTTGTCTTTTTTGATGAATAGAGTCTTGTCAACACAACCCCTAGTGTAGCCATTGTCTATGAGAAATTGGGTGAGATGCTCATACCAAGCCCTTGGTGTTTGTTTCAACCCATATAAAGCTTTGTTGAGGTGAAAAACATGATTAGGGTAGTGAGGATCCACAAACCCTTTGGGTTGCTCAACAAACACTTCCTCTTGCAAGAAACCATTGAGGAAGACACTCTTAACATCCATTTGATATAATTTAAACTTGTGCAAACAAGAAATGGAAAAAAAGAAGCTTAATGGACTCAATCCTATCAACGGGAGCAAATGTCTCCTCAAAGTCAATACCCTCAATTTGAGAGTATCCTTGTGCTACAAGTGATATGAACCTTACCAAGAGCAGTTAGACCCGAAACCAATATATGGTAACGAAGGATCGTTTTCTAACCAAGTTTATAAACAAGAACGTTATCGGACCGCAACCCGTTACCTATAAGGAGGTAAGAACCAACGGTATCAAGAAGTTGAAGACCCCACACTCAAGAACAAGAAGAAGACGTGAGTGATAAGTCAAGTTTTCAGAACCAAAAAGAGATGAACTCTCACAATTAATTTATTCAATTCAAGTCTGTCGAATTACATCCAATTCGTTCCTTTATATACTAAAACCCTAAACGAAAAGAAAGGCTATAAGCCATCCTAAAAGGAAACAAGATAATTTGGCCATTAAGGCCTTATAATCAGAAGAAAACTAATTTGAGAAACTATTGACTTGCTCTCTAATTGGAAAGCTAAATCTGTAAACAAATCAGCCCCTTAATTTGGGAAATAAGTCAACTATTATTCTTTGGAAATTAAAAGGGAATAAATCAGCCAAAGTTGACTCTTCTCCTAGCTTGTGCCACACACACAAGTCTTCCTTATTCGGCCCAATCAATTGCCTTGATGACATTAATTATGCCTTGGTCATCATGTGGGCTTATCTTGGACTTCAACAATTCAAAATCAGCCCAAATGTCTTGAATTAGGCCATTTAGTGCTTCTTTGAATCTCTTAGCTCTTGCCCTTTTTATTGGCCCAACCGGAACATGCAATGGATCATTTGATGCAGCTGCCTTGTTCTCATCATTCCCTCCCTCTTGAAAAGGATTTGTCCTCAAATCGTCACCTACATCAAAAGGAGACTAATTAGGAACCATTGAAGCTTGCACTAACATTGTACTCACCTGGAAGATCCAACTTGTATGCGTTGTCATTGATTCTTTCAATCACTTGAATTGGGCCATCTCCCCTTGGAAGTAGTTTAAAACTCCGCTGGGCTGGGAATCGTTCCTTCCTCATATGCAACCACACCCAATCACTGGGGTCAAACACAACCTTCTTACGCCCTTTATTTGCTTGATTGGCATATTGCTTAGTTCGTCTCTCTACGTTTTCCCGAGTATTTTCATGGATTTGCTTAACAAAATCTGCCTTTTTCTTTCCATCCAAGTTAACATGCTCATTCATAGGTAAAGGAATTAAATCCAAAGGAGTCAATGGGTTAAAACCATACACAATTTCAAAAGGTGAAAAATGAGTTGCAGAATGCACGCTCCTATTATAAGTAAACTCTACATGCGGCAGACAATCCTCCCATGTTTTCAAGTTCTTTTGTATTATAGCACGCAACAAGGTAGATAAAGTCTTATTTACTACTTCAGTTAGACCATAAGTTTGTGGATGACAAGTAGTAGAAAATAAAATTTTAGTGCCTAACTTACCCCATAAAGTCTTCCAAAAGTAGCTTAAGAACTTAGAATCTCTATCTGAAACAATGGTCTTAGGCATGCCATGCAATCTTACAATTTCTTTGAAAAACAAATCAGCAATATGTGATGCATCATCGGTTTTATGACAAGGAATGAAATGTGCCATTTTAGAAAACCTATCAACAACCACATATATAGAGTCCCTACCCCTTTTTGACCTAGGCAAACCCAACACAAAATCCATAGAAATATCAATCCAAGGTCCACTAGGTATAGGCAAAGGAGTATACAATCCATGAGGCTTAATCCTAGACTTGGCTTGTCTACAAGTAATGCATTTCTCACAGATTCTTTCAACATCACGTTTCATATGAGGCCAAAAGAAATGTTCATGCAAAGTATATAGCGTCTTAGCTACACCAAAATGCCCCGTCAAACCTCCCCCATGAGCTTCTCTAACAAGCAATTCACGCAAAGAACTCTTACGCACACATAATTTAGTTTCTCTAAACAAAAATCCATCGTGCCTATAAAATTTACCAAATGCAGCCTTCTCACATGCATTGAACACATTGCCAAAATCAGAATCTTCCACATACAACTGTTTAATGTATTTAAAAACAAACAATTTAGCATTCAAAGTAGAAAGTAGAACGTACCTTCTTGACAGAGCATCAACGACCACGTTTTCCTTACCCTTTTTGTACTTGATCACATATGGAAATGTTTCAATGAACTCCACCCACATGGCATGCCGCTTATTTAGCTTGTGTTGCCCCTTTATATGCTTCAAGGACTCATGATCCGTGTGAATCACAAATTCTTTTGGCCAAAGGTAGTGTTGCCAAGTTTCCAATGCTCTAACCAAATCGTACATCTCCTTGTCATAGGCAGGATAATTCAAGGCTGCTCCACTTATCTTCTCACTAAAATATGCAATGGGATGACCTTCTTGCATTAGAACAGTTCCAATACCTATTCGTAAAGCATCACACTCAATTTCAAAAGTTTTAGCAAAGTCAGGAAAAGCAAGCAAAGGTGCATTAGTTAATTTTTCCTTAATCAAGTTAAATGCCTTTTCTTGTTCATTACCCCACTTAAAACCCACATTCTTTTTGATAACTTCGGTTAAAGGTGCAGCTACACTACTAAAATCTTTCACAAACCTCCTATAAAAACTAGCCAACCCATGAAAACTTCTCACTTGTCCCACATTGGTAGATTTCGGCCACTCTTCAATTGCCTTAACCTTTTCTTCATCAACCCCAATTCCCTTAGCACTAACAACAAAGTTCAGAAATACAAGTTTATCAGTGCAAAATGTGCACTTTTTGAGATTAGCAAACAACTTTTCTGTTCTTAAAACACTTAAAACAAGTTTTAAATGTTCAACATGCTCATCCAAGTTATTGCTATAAATCAGAATGTCATCAAAATAAACAACCACAAACTTTCCAATAAAAGCACGCAAAACATTGTTCATTAATCTTATGAAAGTACTTGGTGCATTAGTTAATCCAAAAGGCATAACTAACCACTCATATAATCCATATTTTGTTTTGAAAGCAGTTTTCCACTCATCACCTTCCTTCATCCTAATTTGATGATATCCACTTTTAAGATCAATTTTAGTAAAAACAATAGAACAATGTAATTCATCAAGCATATCATCTAATCTAGGAATAGGATGTCGATACTTTACAGTGATATTGTTGATGGCACGATAATCAATGCACATCCTCCATGTTCCATCCTTCTTTGGCACAAGCAATACGGGAACCGCATAAGGACTCATGCTCTCACGTACATACCCCTTTTCCATAAGCTCACTAACCTGCCATTGAAGTTCCTTTGTCTCCTCGGGATTACTTCTATATGCTGGTCTATTTGGGATGGGTGCTTCGGGTACAAAGTCAATTTGGTGCTCAATTCCCCTTATTGGTGGTAAACCAATAGGCATCTCTTCGGGAAACACTTCATCAAAGTCCTGCAATAGAGAAACAACAAAACTAGGCAAGGAAGGGTTAAGTTCATTAGTATTAAAGCAAGCCTCTTTGTACAAAAGTGCAATCATTGGCTGATATGAAAATAGAGCCTTTTTGACCTCACTCTCCCTTGCATAAAAGATTACTTGTTTTCTCTCTCTCTTTTTCTCAACAACCATTTTTTCTTTTTCATCTTTTTTTTCTTTTTTTGCTATTTCAGAATCTTTTTCGTTTCTCTCTCTTTCTTTTGAACTCTCACTCTCACTCTCTTTTTTGACATCTCTCTCTTTTCTTAACCTTACTTGATCTTCATACACTTGTTTTGGGGTTAAAGGTACAAGAGTGATTGATTTCTTATTGAGTTCAAAGGAGTATCTATTGGTATACCCATCATGGGTCACATGCCTATCAAAATGCCATGGTCTCCCCAAAAGGATATGGCCCGCATTCATTGGTACCACATCACAAAGAACTTCATATTTGTACTTTCCAATTGAAAACGTCACCAACACTTGTTTAGTCACCTTGATTTCCCCACTATCATTTAACTACAGTAACTTATATGGTTTTGGATGCCTCAAAGTGGCTAAATTCAATTTCTCCACAAAATTAGTGCTAGCCACATTAGTACAACTCCCCCCATAAATGATCATGCTACATAACTTATCATTAACATGGCAGCGGGTATGAAAAATGTTGTCACGTTGTACCTCATCATCTTTCTTGCCTTGAGCACTAAGAGCTCTTCTCACCACCAAAAGCTCTCCGTCCACCAGATATTCAATATCACTTGCATCCTCCAAAGGTGGCATGGACTCAGCATCAGATTCACCCTCAGATTCGATCTCACCATCATCCTTCAAAACCATTACTCTCTTGTTTGGGCATTGAGATGCAATATGACCTACTCTCAAACACTTAAAGCACTTAATGTCACGATTTCTAGAAGGTTGAGAATCGGATGTACCTTGTTTTAATGTGCCTCCGACTTTATGATCTCTAGAAGGTTCAGCCTTAGCCTTGAAACTAGGCTAGTCATCCTTATTACTCCAATTCGGTTTCCATGATGATGAAGAACCCAATTTTTGCCCAACCTGTGTGGAACTCTTTCTCTTCAACTGTTGTTCCACCTTAATTGCCATGTGTACCATGTCACTCAATTCAACATAATGTTGCAACTCCACCACATTTGTTATGTCTCGGTTTAGTCCACTTAAAAACCTAGCCATAGTAGCCTCTCGGTCTTCCTCTACACCAGCTCGAATCATGGCTATCTTCATCTCCTTGTAGTAATCTTCAACACACTTAGACCCTTGAGTAAGGGTTTGTAATTTTTGAAACAAACCCCTATAACAGTGACTCGGAATGAAACGCTTTCTCATGACAACTTTAATCTCCTCCCAAGTCTCAATAGGTCATTCTCCATTTCGTCTTCTACTCACAATCAATTTATCCCACCAAACAATAGCATAATCAGTAAATTCTATGGTAGCCAACTTTACCTTCTTTAATTCAGAATAGTCATGGCAATCAAATACCAATTCTATTCTTTTCTCCCACTCTATATAAGCTTCGGGATCGGTTTTACCTTGGAACGTTGGAATTTTCACCTTTATACTACCCAAATTATTATCAGCCCTCTCTCTATACCTGTCTCCTCTATACCCATACCTATCTTCTCTATTCCCATACCTAACTCCTCTACCTCCCATTTCATGCCTCAATCTACCCGCACCCACATTGGACATGCGATCACCCTCCTCTAGGTCATTCCCATAATCATCTTCATAATCATCCCTAGGTGGGTTTCTTTCTCTTCGTTCCACATTAGGAACCCTAATTGGTTGCACCCTCTGTGAACTAGACTCCACCTTATCTATCCTATCATGCACCTCACCATTCTTAATCTCCATCCGCTCCATGTTTTTTTGTATGGCTTTATACAAAAATTAAGATCTATCGTTTCTGGTGCATCATCCGATAAGTCTCTACTTTTATCACGTGACATATTTGAAACCTGCAAAACAAAAGAAATTAGTAAGCCTCACAAACACTCCCTCAAGTGTTTACTCTTAAAGATGGTGGCACTCACAATCGTATTTTCACTTAATTCTTTGGCTTTTACCCTCTGATGAGCTCACACACTCTTGCCTTTTTCCCACTCTTTGTTAACTCTTTCAGTTCTTCCTTTTTTGTTTTTTTTTTACTTATACGGACACTCACAAAAAGTACAAGAAAAGTAGAAGTAATAAAGCAAAAGGACAAGAATAATGAAGATGGAATTCTTTAGCAATTAATTTTTTTTTTTTGAATATCAATGCACGGAATCAAGATAAGGAATAGAAATAGTTGATATAGGTTCAACTACAAAACCCAAAAAAAAAAATTGTATTATTATTATTATTTTTTTTTTTACCGACCTTGATCAAGTGGACTCAAGCAAGCCTTTAGTATTTTATTTTTTTTTGGTATCGGATTTGATCAAACGTTTTTTTTTGTTGAAACAAACGAATACAGAAAAGAGAAAGAACAAGGATAGATTAAGCCTGATTTAGAAGCCTAAGCTATGGTACCAACTGATATGAACCTCACCAAGAGCAGTGAGAACCGGAACCAATATATGGTAACGAAGGATCGTTTTCTACCTAAGTTTATAAACAAGAACGTTATTGGACCGCGACCCGTTACCTATAAGAAGGTAAGAACAAACGGTATCAAGAAGTTGAAGACGCCACACTCAAGAACAAGAAGAAAATGTGAGTGATAAGTCAAGTTTTCAGAACCAAAAAGAGATGAACTCTTACAATTTTTTTATTCAATTCAAGTTTGTCGAATTACATCCAATTCGTTCCTTTATATACTAAAACCCTAAACGAAAAGAAAAGCTATAAGCCATCCTAAAAGGAAACAAGATAATTCGGCCATTAAGGCCTTATAATCAGAAGAAAACTAATATGAGAAACTATTGACTTGCTCCCTAATTGGAAAGCTAAATCTGGAAACAAATCAGCACCTTAATTTGGGAAACAAATCAACTATTATTCTTTGGAAATTAAAAGGGAATAAATCAGCCAAAGTTGACTCTTCTCCTAGCTTGTGCCACACACCTAAGTCTTCCTTATTCAGCCCAATCAATTGCCTTGATGACATTAATTAAACCTTGGTCTTCATGTGGGCTTATCTTGGACTTCAACAATTCAAAATCAGCCCAAGTGTCTTGAATTAGGCTATTTAGTGCTTCTTTGAATCTCTTAGCTCTTGCCATTGTTATTGGCCCAACCGGAACATGTAATGGATCATTTGATGCAGCTGCCTTGTTCTCATCAACAAGCCTAGCCTTGTTTCGCACAATGTTTCCATCCTCATCGGATTTGTTCCTATATACCTACTTGGTGCCTATAACATTTGTGTTTTTGGGCCTAGGAACTAGAGTCCAAACCTCATTCCTTTCAAATTGGTTAAGCTCTTCTTGAATAGCAAGAACCCAAAGTTCATCCTTTAAGGCTTCATCAACCTTCTTGGGTTATAATTGAGAGGTGTAACAAGTGTAGCAAATTAGATTAGTCATTTGACGCCTAGTCCTAACACCCTCACTAACCACTCCAATGATGTCATCTTTGTCATGGAGTTTCCTAACCCATGGAGCAGGTTCTTTTGAGTTCAAGGGAGGAATCCTTTCAATAGGTTGTGTTATGTCATCATCAAGGTTAGTCTTTTCAACATTAGATACATCAACAACCTTCTCCAAAGGGGAGTCATCAACTAGATCTACCTCATCCTCATGGTCATTAGATTTGAGCCTAGTATCATCAATGACAACATAAGATGATTCCATTACAGTCCTCATTTTTAGATTGAAAACTCTATAGGCTCTACTATTCAAGGCATAGCCAATGAAGATACCCTCATCACTCTTAGCATTAAATTTTCCAAGTTAATCACGGTCATTCAAAATTTAGCATTTGCTTCCAAAGGTAAGAAAGTAGCTAACATTTGGCTTTCTATCTTTCCATAAGTCATAGAAGGGTTTACCTTGTATGGGGCCTTAGAAAGACTCTATTTCCTATGTAGCACGCGGTATTGACGGCTTCGGCCCAAAGATTCCTAGGAACATTATTGCTAAGCAACATCACAAGGGCCATTTCTTGAAGAACCCTATTTTTCTGCTCAACAACTCCATTTTGTTGAGGTGTCCTAAGAGACGAAAACGCATGAGAGATGCCTAGACTATTGCAATAGTTTTAAAAATGTGCATTCTTAAATTCCTTCCCATTGTCACTCCTAGTCCTTTTAATGCTTTTAGTCTTAGAGTTCATTTCATTTTGAACTTTGGAACAAAGCATTTTAAACTTGTCAAAGGTTTCAGATTTTTCTCTAAGAAAATAAGTCCAAGTGTACCTAGAGAAGTCATCTACATACACAAAAATGTACCTCTTTCCACCAAAACTCTCGGTTTGCATAGGACCCATAAGATTCATGTGGAGAAGTTCTAGAGCTTCCTTGGTTGATAAATACTTGCCCTTTTTGTGCATACTTTTGGTTTGCTTCTCTTGTTGGTAAGGTCCACAAACACCATTTACCTTTTTCCCAAGCTTGGGAAGGCCTCGCACAATATTGAACTTATCTAAGATTCTTAAATCCCTATAGTTCATGTGACCAAGTCTTTCATGCCACAACTCAATTTTTTCATCCTTGGACACATTGCAAGACACACCTCTAGCCTCAAGACAACAGCAATTGTCACTAGATCTCATACCTTTTAACAAGGTTTGTCCATTAGGCAATAGGATAAAACAATCATCTTTCCTAAACAGGACGGAAAGTCCTTCATCACTAAGATGTGAAATGCTTATCAAATTAGCTTTTAAACCATCAACATACAAAGCATTGGACAAGGAGGGTATTCCGGTAATGGAAATGGTTCCCTTTCCTTTAACCTTCTTTTTGGATCCATCACCAAAAATGACATTTCCTCCCTTCTCCATCACAAGATTCTCAAAGAAACTCTTATTTCCAGTCATGTGCCTAGAGCACCCACTATCCAAATATCAAAAATCAAAAGAATGAGCTTTCAAGGCAATTTGTGCAACATGGCAAAATTGTTCATCCTTTCTAATACACCTAGGTACAATATTTTTCTTCCTAGTGGTCAATGGTACATTGGCTCTAAGTGTCCAAGGATCATGCAAAATTGTTTCATTTTTCCTAGTGACATGCATCATGACTCTAGATGTCCTAAGATCATGCAAAAATGTTCCATTTTTCCTAGTGACATGCATCATGGCTCTAGCCTTTTTCTTTTCTATCATGCTTTCAATTCTACAAAATTTGATATATCTAAAGCAATTTGGTCTAATATGACCATCAATACCACAAAAATGACATATGAGAATAAAGTTAGGAATCATACCATATCCTTGAGGATACATTGGAGCTTTCCCATGTCTTTATGGTTGTCTTGATTGTTGATGAGGATTTGTTGTTGAGCAAGACTTGATTGTTTCCTTGGGTGAGCTTCAATGATAGGTATCTTCCCTTTATGAGCTTTTGATTGAGGGAAGTTAACTTGAGGAGCCCTTGTATGATGGGCTTGAGGTAAGCTTTTTGGTGCCACCTTCACTTAAGCACTACTTGAACACTCTTCTAAGTCAAGTTTCTTCCTAGGTGATTGATGAGAAGAGGACCCATTGAAGTTCATGCTTCTTACAAAAATGGTCTTGCTTAGAGTAGAGGACATCTTATCATCTTCAAATCCAAGCCTCTTCTTGTCACTTGGCCTCTTTCCAACATCTAGCATATGGTCAAGTTTTTTTGTTCTAGAGTTCATCTTGGCCAATAACTCTCTAGCATCTTCAAGCTCTTTCTTCAACCCTTCTTCCCTCCTCTTAGATCACACCAACTCTTCATTTAGTTGGTCAACTTGAGTTGAGAAGTCTAGGTTTTCTTCTTTTAATCTCTTGATTTCATTCTTGTTCTTCAACCTTGAATTCTCAAACTTAGCCATGTAGTCCTTGAGATCCATCCTATCCACACTTCCATTTGTGAATTGTGATGAAGATCCATCATCACTTAAGTAGTTTTCCTCTTGACTTTCATTATCTTATTCACTAGCATCTTTGCTCCTAAGAGAGGATATAAATGCTATGAAGTTAGCCATGAGTTCTTCATCATCCGAAGACTCATCTCCTTCATTAGAGTTATCACTTTCACTCTATGTGGCAGCCATCACTTTTCCCTTTCTTTTGATCGTGTGATTCGCACATTCCAGGGTAAAGTGACCTATCCCACCACATTCATAGCATTGGAATCCTTTCTTCTCCGTCTTTACTTGCCTAGGCTCAAACTTTTTGAAGGGAGCCTTTTTCTTCAAGTATTGACCCTTGGATCCAAAACCTTTCCTCTCGAACTTGTAGTATTTCTTGAACTTCCTCATTAGCAAGGCCATTTCTTCATCCGAGTCATCACTCTCCTCCTTCTCAACTTTGGAGGCTTTCAAAGCAATATCCTTTTGCTTTTTCGGTGGTGTGGGGTTAGGACATTTCCTAGATTCATAAGCTAGAAGCCTCTTAATCACTTCACTTAGCTTCATATCCTTATAACCACTATTCTCTTCTAAAGCCGTCACCTTAGACTCAAATCTATCGAGTAGAGATTTATAATCTTCTACTTGATCTTCCTATCCAAATAAGGATCACCAATTTGATGACTTTGGTTCACAATGTCCATCAACCTCACTTCAAAGTCATTGAAGCACTCGTTCTCATCCATCTTGAGCAATTCAAATTGTGTTTGGAGAACATGAAGCTTCGAATCCTTAACCACATCGGTTCCCTCATGTGTAACTTCTAGGATATCTCATGCCTCCTTAGCTATCCTAGTATTTTGAACCAACTTGTACTGGTTCTCATCCATTGCACATATGATGGCATGCATTGCCTTCCTATTCCACTTCGATGCCTCAAACTCTTGTGCGTTTCACTATGCCTTTGGCTTGATTACATCATCTCCTCCATATGTAGAAGTCATCATGGGTGGAGTGTAGCCATCTTCAACCGCCATCCATGGCCTGTCATGAATTTGGTAAATATACGACTCCATCTTGCATTTCCAAGAGGCATAGTTCAATCCGGTGAGAAGTAGAGGTCTAGTGCTAGAAGCTCTCTCGTTGCCATCATTTCCACTCATTATGTTTAATGAATGAATGATATGAATGTGAATGTATTAATGATCAATACACACACAGAATGCAACACACACCAAAATGAGCAAGGATCACCTATGTATGTCTAGGAACCTGCTATGATACCAATTGAAATAAATATTATGGTGTGTATAATATTGATCTATCCATGTAAGGACTTAGGATCGAAGCGAATAACGCTTGAGATACAAGGGTGAGTAGTTCGTGATGCGAGGGTGCTTTTGAGTGTGGAAGCCATTTGTACGTGTTTCCTTTGGAGTACCGTTGAGTTTCTTCATAATGTTTTGCAAGATCCTACTCCTTATTATCACAACTCATTGTATATTACCTCTAGTTGGAAATGCGGCTCGTTTGTTTTTTTGAATGTTTGTGTATAGGAAATTATTAAGCTGTTTTATTTTTGTCGAGTTTGTGCCTTTGTTTGTTGTTAGGATTTGCTCAAGGTTTTGTTTGGGGGTGTTTTATTGTGTCAAAATTGTGTTACATTTTAACCTTCAATTCCACATCATTTGGCTTATTTTTTATTGTAATCTTGTGTCTAATGGCTCTGTTCTAGTCAATGAAGGCATTCAATGTGTTTCGGGTATTGGAGATGTAAATTGGAAATTTTGAGTGTAGGACAAGTCAAATTTGTAGGAAGGGAACCCAGTTTGCTGGGTACCCATGCAAGACTGTTAGACCTCTCATGGACCGACACTCAGAAAATCTTAAAGTGCCAGTTTCTTAGTACTTCGCAGGTACCCTACCAACGCATTCTCATCCGTGTAGTAGTCTTCTGAAGACTTCAAGGCATAGTTCGTTAGTAAACATCAACATAATGAGCCACAACCCGAGAGCCGTAACTTCTTCAAAAGATCTCAAAGTGCTAAGTTCGTTGATCCACACTAGCCAAGTGACCCACGAACGGAGAACCAAAAAATACCAAAAATTCCTAGTTCTCGGGTCTTAACTAGTGAAGTACCCTTGAACCACCCATAAACTGAGATTTAGAAAATCATCAATTCCACTTCGCTGGTGTACTTCGCTGGTGTACTTCGCGGGTCCCTAGCCATAAATATCGGACCTTAAAGTTCTGTAGATTTGCTTACAGCAGCATTTTTCAAACCCATTTTTGTAACCATCTAATATGTATTTTTCATATTTCACACACACGCCCACACGATCTACCACCCATTATTACCTCATCTAGATCGAAAAACATTCTCTCTTACCACATCGAAACCCATATACACATAATTTTTTTCATCTCTACTCAACAAAGAAACTAGGAGATTGGATTAAAGCTTCAAGAAATGAGGACTCTCTTCATGGGTTTTCTCTCCCTCTTTTCTCTTAGTTATATTTTGTAATAGACATGAGTAGCTAAATCACCCACTGAGGGGATGATGTGATACACTTGTGAATATTGGGCA
This sequence comes from Dipteronia dyeriana, assembly GCA_032871835.1. Taxonomy (NCBI): domain Eukaryota; kingdom Viridiplantae; phylum Streptophyta; class Magnoliopsida; order Sapindales; family Sapindaceae; genus Dipteronia; species Dipteronia dyeriana. The sequence goes on from CM065297.1 coordinate 49,232,196, forward strand.
TTGTAATTTGAACTCTGACTTTTATTATCTATCAAGTATGTTTCATCTTTTGCTTTAATTGTTTTCAAGAATCAATTTGTCTTAGATTGAACACTACTCTCTTTGCAAGTTGTTTGAAAAATTATTTAAGTATTTAACATGGTATACACTATACTTGGTTTTCTAAAGACTTAATTGGATAGAAGGATTGAACAGGGGTACACTCCTCAAGTGAAATCTGGTCCCTATAATCTCAACTCTTAAGAAATCCCAAATGAGTGAAACATACTATACATTCTATGTTGGTCACTTGTGAAGGATTAACAATCAACTCAATAAACTCTAGGTTGGTAACAATAAAATGTTTGATAAATGTTCATTAATGAGAGTTATTGACACACAGATTATTTGCTTTTTGTATCCATCAATTCCTTAGGTCTCATTCTCATATATTTACACAAATTTCTTGCTTACTTAGTTGCATTTTAGTTTAGTTAATTGTTATTTGCATTTTAACGGTTAATCACAAAACCAAACATATCATTTCACTTCATAGGCGATTCTAGTATTAGAATTTAATTCGAACACTATCACCTTCGATCCTTATGGAATGATGCCCCACATGCCACCATACTTTTGTTTGAAATTATTTTGAGGCATTGCTGAGGTTTTATAAATATCTTTTTGAATTTCAAACATCACAAGAAAGGCTTTGTTACCTGGACGTAAACACAGCTTGAAGCGACCCTCGTCTTGTATATGCTGCTTTATGAGATTGTTATGTAGAAGCAAGCCTAACCCAAATCATAATATGTTCTGATCATGGAGGATGGTACAACTCGGTAGAATCCATAAACTATTATGCATTAGCTAACAAGGTGCAATATCGTAGAACACTAGCAGCCTTTGAGCAAAGGAAGGAATGGGGAACCGAAACCCTTGCACAAGTTATGCTTATAACAACACATTAGTTCTAGAATAGCCTAGTGTTCTAGCTCATGCTTTTTTATAGCATGTAGCATGACAGACTCAGAGATACCATACATCGCTCTCAAACGATCCATATCATCATCTGTGAACATGCTCCATGGGTTCTCATTGGTTGTGGTCGGTCTGAGTAGGATACCTCTTAAACTTCTACATACTTTGGGTACTCGATAAGGCACGCAACAACTCGTACAACCCAAATTTCCATTAATCCTAGCATATCTATATGAATGACATCTGATGGGTCGACTAAGAAGACCTATTGTTCGGCATTTCTGATGTCAAACTCAACACCCTCCTAGCCATCTTCTCCTATAATGCTTGTAGTCCAGGTATAAACTGGACCTAAGGTCGTGCTCTCGCTCGAGATGATGCCTCTAAAGCTAACAAATGCTGAAGTGTAAAGTCAAGCAAGAAACTAAGAGTCCAAAATCAAAACCTAAGGGCTTCTATAGACAATTATAACCTAAGGTTGTCTACAGGGAAATATTGATCCAATAAAACCTCAGTTAATCTGAGTACAACAACTACCAATCTAGTATCCTATGATAGTACAACATCAGTTAAACAACTAAAATCTCATAACACCGTCTAGATGGATCTAATCTAGTTGCAAACCAAATATTCAAAATTAAATCTGTTGGGGTTTTGCCCTTAAGCTTTTAATCTATCTAGTCGAGAGGTTGCCTAGATCATTACAAATACTATTCGTTGCCGGCTCTCTTCTCTCAAGTTGAAGAATTAGCCTCTCATCTCTAGTTATCCCTAGGTGGTGTGGGCTTGTGTTGTGCTCAGTGCTCTTTGTAAAGCCTTTGTTTTAGCTCTTATTAGAGAGTTTGTTTTTTGAACGTTGTTTCTGGGCTTTGTGTCCTTTTCTTCCTGGGGTATGCCCCTTGTATTTGTACATTCCTTCCTTCTTTCTACGATACTATTTATTTACCCAAAAAAAAAGGTAGTTTAATCATTCTAATAATATTGCTCAAACGTTTATATCGTGTGTGCTAAACATCAAAGATTGTTGGATGCGATCTCAAACTGAGTATTTGAGTGTCATATACAGAGGAATTCAATTTGAGATGTGCAATCTAAAGAGTATGTAGAGAAGGAATTGACAAGCACGTTTTTGGTGTTAGAAATCATATGTCGAAACAAAATTTTTAATGAACCACAACAATGCCTTAAAAAAATTATGAAACTAGTACAATGGCAAGTCTGGTGTTGTCCATAGGGAAAGGGAAATCAAATGGCCAAAACTAGTTAACTAATATTAAACTAAAATAAAACATGAAAAATAAAGATTAATGGTTGGGGTTTTTGAAAGTTTACTAGTTAATATGCAAAATACAATTTAGTTGGTTAATTCTAACATGCAATTAGCGTTATTGTGAAATAAGTGTTTAAATATGATGGTTAAGACTTAGGAGTTGATGGATCAAACAAGTAAACAATGCATGTATTGGTAATTATCATGAATGTACAATAATCTAATGTAACCAGTTTAGAGGGTATATCTTGGTTATATATCCCTTATGGGTTTTCAATCTAGAGGATATAGTATTGGTCACCCACAAGTGATTGGTCATGAATGTACATCTACACAAATAAGGGACTATCTATTTATAAATTCACCAAGCTGGTCTTTAATCTCTTAAAAGCAACCAACCTAGAGGGTTTAGAATTGGTCACCCATTTGAGATTAGATAGAGTTTGAGATAAAAATGTTTGGATTTCACTTGAGGAGTGTTCTCTTGTTCAATTATTCCATTAAAATGATCTTAAGATAATCGAATAGGAGGTATACCCAATTCTCTACTCAAATAGTTACTCAAACAATTTGAAAAGAAAGGAGGGTACAATCTAAGACAAACTATTCTTGAAATCAATTAAAACAATGATTGAAACATATATAATAGATTTAAAAAATAAAATTAAGTTCAATACAACCAAGGTTCACAAATGAATCACATCAATCCCCTAGATTCCTCGTTTCTTAAAGCTTGATTCCAATTCTTCAAGTGTCCTTGAGTAAATGATAATGATGGATGGTTAGATTTGGTGAGATACGATTCCTAAATCTAAGTTAGTAAAAATGGGAGAAAATGAGTGATAGAGTCCAAAATATTTATAGGGTCCTAAGATTAGGTCTGAAAATGCTGATGTGGCAGTCCTGACGAGCCAAATGCACGGGTCATTCACGGTTAAGGACCTGTGCTTGCAGTGACCCGCGAAATGTACCAAATTGCCAACAAACATACCAAAAGAACCATAAGAAACGTAAAATTATACGAAAACGAGATAAGGGAAATGGAATTGAGGGCCAAAGTATATGACATTTTTGGCACGATCAAATACCCCCTAACCAAACCTTTGCTCATACACAAGCATACACAAACCAAGCTAAATGAAGCTCGAAAATTTTGGCAAAGAATTAAGTTTTTGAAAAATTTACAAAAAAAAAAAAAACTCAAACACTCAAAAAGATGAATAACAACGCGTCTACACCCCAAAACCAAAACTTAACATTGTCCTCAATGTTGAAGTCTAGAGAGCCCAACCGAGTGGCATGCACCTAACCCACTCAAAACAAACAACTTAGACACTAATCATGCAAAATCAATGCCAAAAACCATCAAAAGACTCAAGATGGCTCAACATTAATTATGGCATTATGATACAATATGACAATGAAGTTCAAAGTAACCACATCAAGCATTATATTTCACAAAAACAAAATTGATGGTATGTGGACGAAACAACCCCCCCCCCCCCCCCAAATATTTCCTACGCTATGCTCAAAACATGTACAGTGTATATGTACCACCCACAACCCAAATGGGGCAATATATGCGATTTAAGCACTTGTACAATCTTAAGCAAAAATCCTATAAAGCCTTCGGTTCGTCACATCAAAAATGAAAAAATCAATCAATGCAAACTCTTGGAAGCCAAAATTGTACAAATTGTACCAATATTCACAATCATTTCCATATATTAACAAGTATCCACATGTGTGTCCCAAAAATTATTCAATAAGCATATTTACATTCACCATTCAACCAAAATTGTGTAGGAACAAAAATAACAGAGATTGAGATTGAGATTAAAAGATTAAACCGGTGTGGTTATTCTCATATATGATTAGGTTCCGGCCCATTTTATAAGCACTCTTGGCTTGCTCGTCCCTCAAAGACTGGCAAGTTATCGGTGCATCAATTCCAAGAGATAAGGAGCCTATCCTTGAAGCACAAACTCTAACCAAAAAGAAGGTTAACAACCACATGAACAAATATCTAAAATTAAACATATCACAAGATAAATCATTCTCTCCAACTCTCAAAAATATCCAAACTAAACATTATTTCTAAAAATTCTTAAAGCAATGTAAATAAAACAATATAAAGTGTTGAAAAACAACTAAGCTAAAAACAGTTCAATAATCTAAAGAAATGGCAAGTAATAGTATGGTGGCCTCTGTGCCACTCATCATTCGATCACTCCATATGCTCTTCACCCATCGGCCCCTTTCCCTTCGAGTCTCGCTTTGTTTGAAGCCTCTCCTCTTGCTTTTGCCTGGATATCTCTACAACTCTCAAGTACTTAGGGTCAATGGTCGGGCCTCCCTGAATTAAATAGGTGGTTGCTGCTTTTTCCTCCTAGTGTATGGAACTACCTTCAACTCCTCCCTCAAATTTATAATATCGTCCCACACTTTTTCAAAGCACCCTCTGGCCACTACCCTAACCTCCTATATCTTGTCTCTGTTCAATAGTACTTTCTGTTTGATATCCTGGAGCCTATATATTACAACCCGCCAAGAATCTCTACCATCCACAAGAATGTCAGGAGTTGGAACTCCCTGATCAAAGTTTATCTGTTCCTACCCAATATCCATGTACTCTTGCTCAAGTTCCATATGTTTCAGGACTTCTTGGTACTGCCTACTCATACTGGCCCATGCTCTATCTTTCTTCTTCCTTGTTTTTCTTCTTTTGCTGGTAAAATCCCTCTCTATCTCTATACCGGTTCAAGTACCTACCCCGATATATGCCATAAGATCCTCAAACGGGTCGTCTCTATAATCGCCACTAACCAACCTATAAAATGTAGTGATAAGGCACAAAAATAAGAGTGGTTGCTTGTTGTTCCTGTTCAACCCCATAGTGACTATACACGATTTTGTTATATATCCCATTTTGAGTGGCTAGCCATGTTGGATATAGCGTAGCATGGTTGCTATATCATATGAGACTTTATGATGTGCTTCCGCGATTGAAGGGAATGTGAGATGAAGTGGTACCACATCCCTAATTTGATCTTCAAATTGTTGTGCTTAATGTGGAAGTCTGGGGCCACCCAAAACAAATCTGATCAGTCACAAGATCTTTGGCTTGGTCCAGATTATTCCCTTCATAAAAATCATTCCAAGTTACTCATTCCCTAATGTATCTCCTCTAGTCCTCAGAGAGTTTGATCCAGAAGTATTTGGAAATCATTAACTTAGCAACCATACACCCCAATAGCTAAAGAGCTATGATATATATGAAATGCAATTTAACACCCTCCAACTAATTGAAACAAACCCGATCGTTCAAGATTGAAGTAAGAGAAACTATTCTAATCACTTTATCAATTTAATGATGATAAAAGCTAATTAGAACAGCACTTTGATTTCCCCACAACGCCACAAACTAAGAAGTTTGATAAGTTTAAAGGCAAAACAAAGATTTTGAGGTTGTTGAACGCCACAAGCTGAATAAGCTTGGTAAGTTCCAAAGTTCATGCAAGAACTTAAAAACAAAACACTCACAAAGTGCTCAAATAAGTTTATATTACTCAAATCTCTGCCTTACATAGAAAATGCAGCCTTGTTTATATAGAACAAAGGCCAAGGACAATACAACACAAATATAACTGCCCATTAAATGTGTAACCTCCCACTAAATGTGTAACATCCCACTAAATGACATTTAGACCATGAATAATGGCCATAAAGTATTCAGCCTTTGTAACTCCTTATTCCAAATCAAAGAAAACATGAACTCACCCAACACAAAAACCCAAACTATTCATAAAATAAGCCCGCAAAACCGAACACAATTAAACCCAAACTAATAAGAAAATAAGCTCACAAAACCCAACATAATTAAACCCAAACTAATTATAAAAAAGGCCCACAAAACCCAACATGGCCGAATGGCCTTTTGTTCTTCAAGATAGGATAGAATACTTCATTCTAACAAGGCTGGACTCTTGTCTTCAGGATTTGGACTTGTTTGAAACATGTTAACCATTTTATACTCTTCTTGCATCGTTAGAACCTTGACCAAATCTTGACTAGCTTGCTTCTTCCAAATGCTTCCCATTAAACAAGTTAAGGCTTCTTTCATCCTTTTAGCTTTAGCTCTTGTAATTGGTCCTCCATGAATGGTTAAAGGATTTGGATCTTTCCTAACCTTAGCCGAATTGTGATCAACTGGCTGATCCTCATCATTCCCTCTTTCCTCTAAAGGATTCGTCCTCGAATCAGCACCTTCATCACCTACATCAAACAAAGACAAATCATAAACATTGAAAGTTGCACTAACATTGCCATACTCACTTGGTAGTTCCAGCTTGTATGCATTGTCATTGATTCTTTGAAGGACCCGAAATGGTCCATCCCCTCTTGGCATGAGTTTAGACTTTCGTTTGCTAGGAAATCTTTCCTTCCTCAAGTGTACCCAGACCCAATCACCAGGTTCAAATACTACTTGCTTTCGGCCCTTGTTATGTTGTTTCTCATATTGTTGAGTTTTCTTTTCAATTTGTGTGCGCACTTTTTCATGCAAGGCTTTGACAAAATCAGCTTTTTGCTTACCATCCAAATTAGCTCTTTCCAAAGGTAAAGGAAGTAAATCCATAGGAGATAATGGATTGAACCCGTACACAACTTCAAATGGTGAATGGTTTGTTGTAGCATGCACACTTCGATTATAAGCAAACTCCACATGTGGCAAGCATTCCTCCCAATTCTTCAAATTCCTTTGAATTATGGCCCTCAAAAGCATTGATAAAGTTCTTTTTACCACCTCTGTTTGTCCATCTGTTTGTGGATGACAAGTGGTTGAATACAGCAGCTTTGTACCTAACTTTCTCCAAAGCGTTTTCCAAAATTGGCTAAGGAACTTCACATCTCTATCACTCACAATTGTCCTTGGAATTCCGTGTAACCTCACAATTTCTCTGAAGAACAGCCCCGTAACAAAAGTCGCATCTTTTGTTTTATGGCAAGGAATGAAATGTGCCATCTTACTGAACCTATCAACAGCAACAAAAATAGAATCTCTCCCCCCTTTTTACCTAGGTAATCCCAAGACAAATTCCATTGATATATCAACCTAAGGATCAAGAGGTATAGGAAGAGGAGTATACAGCCTATGAGGCATTACTTTAGATTTAGTTCATTTGCAAGTAATGCATCTCTCACATATTCTCTCAACGTCTCTTTTCATGTGTGGCCAAAAGAAATGATCATTTAACACACCCAAAGTCTTTTTAACTCCAAAATGCCCCATTAACCCGCCACTATGTGCCTCTCTCACAAGCAATTCTCTCATTGAACATCTAGGAACACATAACTTGTTTTCTTTGAAAAGAAAACCATCATGCCTAAATAACTAGTCAAAACCCCATTGCTCACATACCCCATAAACATTAGCAAAATCGAAGTCAGAATTATATAAGTCTTTAATGTACTCAAAATCCAATAATTTTGCATCAAGTTTAGAAATTAGAGCATACCTTCTAGAAAGAGCATCGGCAACCATATTCTCCTCACCTTGTTTGTACTTGATGATGTATGGAAAGGATTCAATAAACTCCGCCCATTTTGAATGCCTACAGCTTAGCTTTCCTTGTCCTTTGAGATATTTCAAGGACTCATGATCGGTGTATATAATGAATTCCTTGTACCAAAGATAGTGTTGCCATGTCTCTAACACTCTCACCAAGGCATAAAGCTCCTTATCATACGTCAGGTAGTTAAGACTTGCTCCACTTAGCTTCTCACTAAAGAATGCAATGGGTTTGCCCTCTTGCATTAAGACTCCTCCAATACCTATTCCACTTGCGTCACACTCAATCTCAAACATTTTAGCAAAGTTAGGCAAAGCAAGCAAAGGTGCTGAACTAAGTTTGTGTTTAAGCAAGTTAAAAGCATCATCTTTTTCTTTACCCCACCTAAATCCCACATTCTTTTTTATGCTTTCAGTTAATGGTGCAGCAATGGTAGAAAAATCCTTAATGAATCTCCTATAAAAGCTAGCAAGACCATGAAAACTCCTTACATTACTAACACAAGTGGGTTTCGACAACTCCCTAATTACTTTCACTTTTTCTTGATCAACATGTATTCCTTTATCATTTACAACATAACCAAGAAAAGTAAGTTCATTAGTGCAAAAAATGAATTTCTTTAGATTAGCATATAACTTTTCTTTCCTAAGCACATCAAAACAGCCTTTAAATGTGTTACATGCTCGTCTAAATTTTTGCTATACACAAGTATATCATCAAAATAAACTACTACAAACTCTTCAATGTAAGCAAGCAAAACATGGTTCATCAATCTCATAAAAGTACTAGGTGCGTTAGTTAGGCCAAAAGGCATTACTAACCATTCATATAGACCATGTTTAGTTTTGAAAGCGGTTTTCCATTCATCACCCTCATGCATTCTTATTTGATGATATCCAGATTTCAAATCAATCTTTGAAAACACACAAGAACCATGCAAATCATCCAACATATCATCTAACCTAGGGATAGGATGTCTATACTTTACCGTGATTTTGTTGATGGCTCGACAATCAACACACATTCTCTAAGAACCATACTTTTTAGGAACCAACAAAAAAGGAACCGCACAAGGACTCATGCTTTCACGTACATATCCCTTTTCCATAAGCTCACTTACTTGCTTTTGGATTTCCATGGTCTCTTCAGGATTGCATCTATATGCTGGCCTATTTGGTATGCTTGCACCCGGAATGAAATCAATTTGATGTTCAATTCCTCTAATTGGTGGCAAACCAATAGGAACATCTTCAGGAAATAAATCCTCATTTTTCTGCAAGAAATCAACAATAACACTAGGCAAACTCTTGTTAATTTCATTAGAAACAATTAAAACATTCTTGCACATAAGTACAAGTAAGGGCTGCCTCATGGTTAATGCTTTCTTCACATCACACATTTTTGCATAAACGCTAATTTTTCATTTACTCAAGCCTTACTTGTTTTCTCTCCCCTTGTGTTTCCCATTGCTCTCATTTTTACCACTCAACTCACCAATTTTTTTCTCTCTTTTTTGTTCCCTTCCCAATGTTTCAGCTAATGAAGATTCAACCTCTTCGTGTTGTTGTTTTAAACGCATTTGGTCTTCAAAAATTGTCTTTGGAGGCAAAGGTCCAAGTTGGTATTTCTGTCCCTCCATGATTAAAGAATAACGGTTCTTAAACCCATCATGCATTACCCTTCGATCATATTGCCATGGTCTCCCCAATAACATGTGACCAGTATACATAGGTACCACATCACACCAAACATCATCCTTATATCTACCAATTGAAAAAGAAATTAACACTTGCCGGTTTACCTTCACAACACCACTATCATTCAACCATTGTAACTTGTATGGTTTTGGATGTTTAATAGTAGGTAATTTCAGTTTCTCCACAACCAAGGTACTTGCCACATTTGTACAACTTCCACTATCCACAATCACATTACACAACTTGTTAGCAATCAAACAATTAGTATGAAACAAATTTTCTCGTTGCTCACCATGTTCATTATTTTTACTTTGCAAAATAAGTGTGCGTTGTACAACCAAATTTTCTCCACTAGCATACTCTACATCACTAGCATCTTCTAAATGTGGCATGTCATCTTCATCCTCTATCTCACTTTCCGATTCAACTGTCCCATCCCTCATGATCATTACCCTTTTATTAGGACATTCACGTGCCACATGACCATGTCCAAGGCACTTAAAACACTTAATGCCTCTAGCTTGACTAGGTTGATTCTCACCTCCACCCTTGCTGCCTATTTTATTTTTTCTTTTAGTTTCATCAATTTTAGGCTTAACAATGGGTTTATCGTCCTTTTTACCCCAATTTAGTTTCCAAGAAGAAGAAGAACCTGAATAAGGTTTTGAATCATACCTGATGCCTTTTCTTTTGAGTTTCCTTTCAATCTTCATGGCCACACCCACCATGTCCTCAATCTCCACATAATGTTGTAACTCCACAAGATCATCAATGTTCTTGTTTAACCCACTCAAAAACCAAGCCATGGTGGCCTCACGGTCCTCCTCCACATTAGCCCATATCATGGCTATCTCCATTTCTTTGTGATATTCTTCTACACTCATGGAACCTTGTGTCAAAGTTTGTAACCGTTGATGCAAATCCCTATAGTAATGGCTAGGGACAAATCTCCTCCTCATGATTTGTTTCATCTCCAACCAAGTTTCTACGGGTCATCACCATTTCTACGCCTATCTTTACACAATTGATCCCACCAAACAATTGCATAATCACAAAATTCAACAGCAGCTAGTTTTACCATTTTCTCTTCGGAGTAATTATGACATTCAAATATCAGCTCCACTTTTCGTTCCTATTCAAAATAGGCATCCGGATTGTTCTTCCCTGGAAAAGAATGAATTTTTATTTTGATGCTGCCTATGTTTCGGTCCACACCATCAAAACGTCCTCTCCTAGCTTGTCTTCTAGGATTAACGTCTAGACCAATGATGGTAGCTTGGCCATCATCCGTGTCTTCTCCACCATCATATACATCATTGTTAAAGGCTGGTTGTCTTCCATGTCGTGGTTCTCTTTGCAATCTGGTAATTGCTTCATCATGTCTTTCTATATGATCTCCTACATCTCCCATCACTTTGAACATAAGTTCAAATTGTTGCTGCATTGCTTGAATCACTTGATCATTTGAGGAAGAACTCACTTCTTTATCTTTGTTAGACATGTTTAAAACCAGAAAAAAAAAAGTTAGAACAGCCTCACAATCACTCCCTCACGTGTTTCTCTCAAAGAATTGATTCACACCACTCGTGTTTCACACAATTATTTGGCTTTTCTCTATACTAATCTCACCACTCTTGCCTTTTACCTCTCTTGTTTTGTTCTTTGGGTTCTTAGATTAACTAAGGTTCTTTTAAACAAACAATTCAGATTATGGCAAATTTAACGGAGTAAAATTGGGCAGGTCTAAAAAATACAAACAAAAGGTAGGCCACTTAAAGTAAACAAAGATTAGAACTGAAATATCAATTTCACTCCCAAATAGAATTCTGTTTGTTTTGGTTAAGAAGACAATATTTAAATATTTCTCAAACAGAAACAAGAACGATATGAACAAAGAAAGATTTTTGGAATTTTACAAGAATTCCTTGAATCCGCAATACTTTTTTTTTTGTCTTTTTTTCCGTTTTTTTTTCTGCGGAAAACAAAGAAGAATGATAATAACCTCAAGAAGCACAACAATTAAGATGAATTATAGATACAGTGCTATAAGATGAAGAAGAAAAGAAAGTTAGAAAAAAAAACTAAAAGAATAACAAATAAATGGATATGCAAACCTCAAACTTGAGCCAAGCTCTGATACCAAAATGATGGAAATCATTAACTTAGCAACCATACACCTCAATAGCTAAAGAGCTATGATACATATGGAATGCAATTTAACACCCTCCAACTAATTGAAACAAACCCGATCGTTCAAGATTGAAGTAAGAGAAACAATTCTAATCACTTTATCAATGGAATGATGATAAAAACTAATTAGAACAGCACTTTGATTTCCCAATAACGCCACAAACTATGAAGTTTGATAAGTTTAAAGGCAAAACAAAGATTTTAAGGTTGTTGAACGCCACAAGCTGAATAAGCTTGATAAGTTCCAAAGTTCATGCAAGAACTTAAGAACAAAACACTCACAAAGTGCTCAAATAAGTTTATATTACTCAAATCTCTGCCTTACATAGAAAAAGCAGCCTTGTTTATATAGAACAAAGGCCAAGCACAATACAACACAAATATAACTACCCATTAAAGGTGTAACCTCCCACTAAATGACATTTAGACCATGAATAATGGCCATAAAGTATTTAGCCTTTGTAACTCCTTATTCCTAATCAAAGAACACATGAACTCACCCAACACAAAAACCCAAACTATTCATAAAATAAGCCCACAAAACCCAACACAATTAAACGCAAACTAATAAGAAAATAAGCTCATAAAACCCAACATAATTAAACCCAAACTAATTATAAAATAGGCTCACAAAACCCTACATGGCCGAATGGGCTTTTGTTCTTCAAGATAGGCTAGAATACTTCATTCTAACAAGGCTGGACTCTTGTCTTCAGGATTTGGACTTGTTTGAAACATGTTAACCATTTTATACTCTTCTTGCATCGTTAGAACCTTGACCAAATCTTGACAAGCTTGCTCATTCCAAATGCTTCCCATTACACAAGTTAAAGCTTCTTTCATCCTTTTAGCTTTAGCTCTTGTCATTGGTCCTTAATGAATGGTTAAAGGATCTGGATCTTTTTTAACCTTAGCCGAATTGTGGTCAACTGGCTGGTCCTCATCATTCCCTCTTTCCTCGAAAGGATTCGTCCTCGAATCAACACCTTCATCACCTACATCAAACAAAGTCAAATTATAAACATTGAAAGTTGCACTAACATTGCCATACTCACTTGGTAGTTCCAGCTTTTATGCATTGTCATTGATTCTTTGAAGGACTCGAAATGGTCCATCCCCTCTTGGCATGAGTTTAGACTTTCGTTTGCTAGGAAATCTTTCCTTCCTCAAGTGTACCCAGACCCAATCACCAGGTTCAAATACTACTTGCTTTCGGCCCTTGTTATGTTGCTTCTCATATTGTAGAGTTTTCTTTTCAATTTGTGTGAGCACCTTTTCATGCAAGGCTTTGACAAAATCTGCTTTTTGCTTACCATCCAAATTAGCTCTTTCCAAAGGTAAAGGTAGTAAATCCATAGGAGATAATGGATTGAAACCGTACATAACTTCAAATGGTGAATGGTTTGTTGTAGCATGCACACTTCGATTATAAGCAAACTCCACATGTGGCAAGCATTCCTCCCAATTCTTCAATTTTCTTTGAATTATGGCCCTCAAAAGCATTGATAAAGTTCTGTTTACCACCTCTGTTTGTCCAACTGTTTATGGATGACAAGTGGTTGAATACAGCAGCTTTGTACCCAACTTTCTCCAAAGCGTTTTCCAAAAGTGGCTAAGGAACTTCACATCTCTATCACTCACAGTTGTCCTTGGAATTCCGTGTAACCTCACAATTTCTCTGAAGAACAGCCCCGCAACAAAAGTCGTACCATCTGTTTTGTGGCAAGGAATGAAATGTCCCATCTTACTGAACCTATCAACAGCCACAAAAATAGAATCTCTCCCCCCTTTTGACCTAGGTAATCCCAAGACAAATTCCATTGATATATCAACCCAAGGCTCAATAGGTATAGGAAGAGGAGTATACAGCCCATGAGGCATTACTTTAGATTTAGCTCGTTTGCAAGTAATGCATCTCTCACATATTCTCTCAACGTCTCTTTTCATGTGTGGCCAAAAGAAATGATCATTTAACACACCCAAAGTCTTTTTAACTCCAAAATGCCCCATTAACCCGCCACTATGTGCCTCTCTCACAAGCAATTCTCTTATTGAACATCTAGGAACACACAGCTTGTTTTCTTTGAAAATAAAACCATCATGCCTAATGAACTTGTCAAAACCCCCTTGCTCACATGCCCCATAAACATTAGCAAAATCAAAGTCAGAATTATATAAGTCTTTAATGTACTCAAAATCCAATAATTTTGCATCAAGTTTAGAAATTAGAGCATACCTTCTAGAAAGAGCATCGGCAACCATATTCTCCTTACATTGTTTGTACTTGATGATGTATGGAAAGGATTCAATAAACTCCACCCATTTTTCATGCCTACGGCTTAGCTTTCCTTGTCCTTTGAGATATTTCAAGGACTCATGAACGGTGTGTATAATGAATTCCTTGTACCAAAGATAGTGCTGCCATGTCTCTAACACTCTCACCAAGGCATAAAGCTCCTTATCATACATCGGATAGTTAAGACTTGCTCCACTTAGCTTCTCAGTAAAGAGTGCAATGGGTTTGCCATCTTGCATTAAGACTCCTCCAATACCTATTCCACTTGCATCACACTCAATCTCAAACATTTTAGCAAAGTTAGGCAAAGCAAGCAAAGGTGCTGAACTAAGTTTGTGTTTAAGCATGTTAAAAGCATCATCTTGTTCTTTACCCCACCTAAATCCCACATTCTATTTTATGCATTCAGTTAATGGTGCAGCAATGGTAGAAAAATCCTTAATGAATCTCCTATAAAAGCTAGCAAGAACATGAAAACTCCTTACATTACTAACACAAGTGGGTTTCGGCCACTCCCTAATTACTTTCACTTTTTCTTGATCAACATGTATTCCTTTATCAGTAACAACATAACCAAGAAAAGTAAGTTCATTAGTGCAAAAAATGAATTTCTTTAGATTAGCATATAACTTTTCTTTCCTAAGCACATCAAAACAGCCTTTAAATGTGTTACATGCTCGTCTAAATTTTTGCTATACACAAGTATATCATCAAAATAAACTACTACAAACTCTTCAATGTAAGCATGCAAAACATGGTTCATCAATCTCATAAAAGTACTAGGTGCGTTAGTTAGGCCAAAAGGCATTACTAACCATTCATATAGACCATGTTTAGTTTTGAAAGAGGTTTTCCATTCATCACCCTCATGCATTCTTATTTGATGATATCCAGATTTCAAATCAATCTTTGAAAACACACAAGAACCATGCAAATCATCCAACATATCATCTAACCTAGGGATAGGATGTCTATACTTTACCGTGATTTTGTTGATGGCTCGACAATCAACACACATTCTCTAAGAACCATACTTTTTAGGTACCAACAAAAAAGGAACCGCACAAGGACTCATGCTTTCACGTACATATCCCTTTTCCATAAGCTCACTTACTTGCTTTTGGATTTCCATGGTCTCTTCAGGGTTGCATCTATATGCTGGTCTATTTGGTATGCTTGCACCCGGAATGAAATCAATTTGATGTTCAATTCCTCTAATTGGTGGCAAACCAATAGGAACATCTTCAGTATATAAATCCTCATTTTTCTGCAAGAAATCAACAATAACACTAGGCAAACTCTTGTTAATTTCATTAGAAACAATTAAAACATTCTTGCACATAAGTACAAGTAAGGGCTGCCTCATGGTTAATGCTTTCTTCACATCACACATTTTTGCATAAACACTAATTTTTCTTTCACTCAAGCCTTACTTGTTTTCTCTCCCCTTGTGTTTCCCATTGCTCTCATTTTTACCACTCAACTCACCATTTTTTTTCTCTCTTTTTTGTTCCCTTCCCAATGTTTCAGCTAATGAAGATTCAACCTCTTCGTGTTGTTGTTTTAAACGCATTTGGTCTTCAAAAATTGTCTTTGGAGGCAAAGGTCCAAGTTGGTATTTCTGTCCCTCCATGATCAAAGAATAACGGTTCTTAAACCCATCATGCATTACCCTTCGGTCAGATTGCCATGGTCTCCCAATAACATGTGACCAGTATACATAGGTACCACATCACACCAAACATCATCCTTATATCTACCAATTGAAAAAGAAATTAACACTTGCCGGTTTACCTTCACAACACCACTATCATTCAACCATTGTAACTTGTATGGTTTTGGATGTTTAATAGTAGGTAATTTCAGTTTTTCCACAAGCAAGGTACTTGCCACATTTGTACAACTTCCACTATCCGCAATCACATTACATAACTTGTTAGCAATCAAACAATGAGTACGAACCAAATTTTCACGTTGCTCACCATGTTCATTATTTTTACTTTGCAAAATAAGTGTGCGTTGTACAACCAAATTTTCTCCACTAGCATACTCTACATCACTAGCATCTTCTAAATGTGGCATGACATCTTCATCCTCTATCTCACTTTCTGATTCAACGGTCCCATCCCTCATGATCATTACCCTTTTATTAGGACATTCACGTGCCACATGACCAAGTCCAGGGCACTTAAAACACTTAATGCCTATAGTTTGATTAGGTTGATTCTCACCTCTACCTTTGCTGCCTATTTCATTTTTGCTTTTAGTTTCATCAATTTTAGGCTTAACAATGTGTTTATCGTCCTTTTTACCCCAGTTTGGTTTCCAAGAAGAAGAAAAACCTGAATAAGGTTTTGAATCATACCTGATGCCTTTTCTTTTGAGTTGCCTTTCAATCTTCATGGCCACACCCACCATGTCCTCAATCTCCACATAATGTTGTAACTCCACAAGATCAGCAATGTTCTTGTTTAACCCACTCAAAAACCGAGCCAAGGTGGCCTCACGGTCCTCCTCCACATTAGCCCATATCATGGCTATCTCCATTTCTTTGTGATATTCTTCTACACTCATGGAACCTTGTGTCAAAGTTTGTAACCGTTGATGCAAATCCCTATAGTAATGGCTACGGGTCTTTCACCATTTCTACGGCTGTCTTTACACAATTGATCCCACCAAACAATAGAATAATCACAAAATTCAACAGCAGGTAGTTTTACCTTTTTCTCTTCGGAGTAATTATGACATTCAAATATCAGCTCCACTTTTTGTTCCCATTCAAAATAGGCATCCGGATTGTTTTTCCCTTGAAAAAAAGGAATTTTCATTTTGATGCTTCTTATGTTTCGGTCCACACCATCAAAACGTCCTCTCCTAGCTTGTCTTCTAGGATTAACGTCTAGACCAATGATGGTAGCTTGGCCATCATCCGTGTCTTCTCCACCATCATATACATCATTGTTAAAGGCTGGTTGTCTTCCACGTCGTGGTTATCTTTGCAATCTTGTAATTGCTTCATCATGTCTTTCTAGACGATCTCTTACATCTCTCATCACTTTAAACATACGTTCAAATTGTTGCTGCATTACTTGAATCACTTGATCATTTGAGGAAGAACTCACTTCTTTATCTTTGTTCGACATGTTTAAAACCAGAAATAAAAAGTTAGAACAGCCTCACAATCACTCCCTCACGTGTTTCTCTCAAAGAATTGATTCACACCACTTGTGTTTCACACAATTATTTGGCTTTTCTCGATACTAATCTCACAACTCCTGCCTTTTAGCTCTCTTGTTTTGTTCTTTGGGTTCTTAGGTTAGCTAAGGTCGTTTTAAACAAACAATTCAGATTATGGCAAATTCAACAGAGTAAAATTGGGTAGGTCTAAAAAAAAACAAAAGGTAGGCCACTTAAAGTAAACAAAGATTAGAACTGAAATATCAATTTCTCTCCCAAATAGAATTCTGTTTGTTTTGGTTAAGAAGACAATATTTAAATATTTCCCAAACCGAAACAAGAACGATATGAACAAAGAAAGATTTTTGGAATTTTGTAAGAATTCCTTGAATCCGCAATACTTTTTTTTTTCTTTTTTTTCTGCGGAAAACAAAGAAGAATGATAATAACCTCAAGAAGCACAACAATTAAGATGAATTATAGATACGGTACTATAAGATGAAGAAGAAAAGAAAGTTAGAAAAAAAAAACAAAAAGAACAACAAATAAATGGATATGCAAACCTCAAACTTGAGCCAAGCTCTGATACCAAAATGATGGAAATCATTAACTTAGCAACCATATACCTCAATAGCTAAAGAGCTATGATACATATAGAATGCAATTTAACACCCTCCAACTAATTGAAACAAACCCGATCGTTCAAGATTGAAGTAAGAGAAACTATTCTAATAACTTTATCAATGG
This sequence comes from Dipteronia dyeriana, assembly GCA_032871835.1. NCBI lineage: Eukaryota > Viridiplantae > Streptophyta > Magnoliopsida > Sapindales > Sapindaceae > Dipteronia > Dipteronia dyeriana. The sequence goes on from CM065297.1 coordinate 49,250,103, forward strand.
AATGATGATAAAAGCTAATTAGAACAACACTTTGATTTCCCCATAACGCCACAAACTATGAAGTTTGATAAGTTTAAAGGCAAAACAAAGATTTTGAGGTTGTTGAACGCCATAAGCTGAATAAGCTTGATAAGTTCCAAAGTTCATGCAAGAACTTAAAAACAAAACACTCACAAAGTGCTTAAATAAGTTTATATTACTCAAATCTCTTCCTTACATAGAAAAAACAGCCTTGTTTATATAGAACAAAGGCCAAGGACAATACAACACAAATGTAACTGCCCATTAAATGTGTAATCTCCCACTAAATGACATTTAGACCATGAATAATGGCCATAAAGTATTCAGCCTTTGTAACTCCTTATTCCTAATCAAAGAACACATGAACTCACCCAACATAAAAACCCAAACTATTCATAAAATAAGCCCACAAAACCCAACACAATTAAACCCAAACTAATTATAAAATAGGTCCACAAAACCCAACATGGCCGAATGGCCTTTTGTTCTTCAAGATAGGATAGAATACTTCATTCTAACAAGGCCGGACTCTTGTCTTCATGATTTGGACTTGTTTGAAACATGTTAACCATTTTATACTCTTCTTGCATCCTTAGAACCTTGACCAAATCTTGACTAGCTTGCTCCTTCCAAATGCTTCCCATTAAACAAGTTAAGGATTCTTTCATTCTTTTAGCTTTAGCTCTTGTCATTGGTCCTCCATGAATGGTTAAAGGATCTGGATCTTTTCTAACCTTAACAGAATTATGATCAACTGGCTGGTCCTCATCAGATGCGGTACCCTTAACCCTGGTCTTTTGCTAATGTGTCACATCATCAAGAATTTACCAATAACAACACCCCTTAAACATACAAGATTGGGTATCTCGTTCGAAATGGAACTCAATCTGTGAAGTATGTTTAACTTATCAATACTGTTTGTCGTGTTGTCTATAAATACGCATTAAATGCTTTGCGGCTGAACATTGATGTCAATCACGGTCATTCTTACTGACGCAATCATTCATCCACTTTTTTGAATTTCAAATTGCTTGCATTTTTTGTTCTGTATGCACCTACCTATATTCATGTCTGTTGGTGTACGCATGTTGGTATAATGTCCTTTGCTCTTATATACAGCTCAAGAAATTTCCATTTTTCCCTTTATGATTTTATAGTGATTTCTTACAAAAACCCCAACTTTTCTTTTCCGTACGATTATTGGCTTTCCATCTTTAAACTTATGTATTTTCATCACATCCGTGCATATCCCAAGTATGGACCCAACTCTTCGTTATCGGTATTTTGAACTTCTCATGCATGCTATCGAGGTTAGTGATAAAGAAAATATCGCTAGGTTTGAGGCTCTTCTTTCGGGTCAATTCCCTTCATTCCAACCCTTTTCTTTAAACGTAGATTATTTCGTGGCCCGTCCCGGGTTTATTCATTCTCTTTCTAACCCTCTTGGTTCCACTTTTGTTGGTGTCCATTTAGATATGTAGAAGACAACAAGGCAAACTTCTAGGGCTTCTCCTAAAGAGACTGCCCGTTTGGTGAGTGACCTAAAGATAGATTCCTAAACATTAAAGATGAAGGTTGTCCCGAGGGAGCAGCGGGTTCATATGCTGAGATAAGGAAAGTCTATTTATACATGCATAGAACACTAATTCTTAATGTACACATAAGGAAAGTCTTTTTTATTTAATGAAATTCTAACTTCTTAGAGTTGTGCCTTCTTTCTTCCATGTTTGGAGTTGATTTGTATTTCAGTTGTCTTTATGTCTCTTTCATAATCTGGATTCTGATATCTATAAGGAAGTTTGTTTCCTTATTAGAATGCACTTCTATAAGCCTTGTTCAAGTCAGACTTTTTTTAACGTATTAGTGTATTGATTACATCGAACCTGGGTGCTATCCACGTGTCATGCGTCCGATTGTCTATTTCCATAACCATTTTCATTTTACCTATGATTATCAATTCAATCCCAACCCTTGCCCTGACCATCTTGACAACCCTGATCAGATTCACTCCCCCGATCATATGCGTTATTTAGGTCGAGGGGACTGGTCAGGATTTTCTATCCTTCTTGAGTTGACTTAATCTAATCGTCTCCTAGTGATGTGGCATCCCCAACCCTGGTCTTTTGCTGATGTGTCACATCATCCAGAATTTACCAATAACACTAGGACTTCTTGTTTTCCCATGTATTTTGAATTGGTACTTTTCATATCTTGCATGCTTTCTTTTTGAACAAAAATAGTAAATACGGTTAAGGTTAAAGGGAATCCCTTTTGATGATTGACTTTGAGGTCACTGGTTTAGCACAACTTTTAGTGCCTTGTGTTAGGTTTCAGATTTGTGTTGGCTTGATTCCATAACAAAACTTCATTTCTTTGTAATGCTTAGTTGCTAAAGTGGTTCGTAATGATAAAAGCTTCAAGGAAGAAAAACAACTTATCATGAAACAAAGTTCGTCTTCAAGAGGATTGGTATTGTTCTTGGATGATAAGGTATCGAGATCCTTCTTCCTCTTGCAAGGCGTAAGCGCACACACACACAATTCGTTCATATGTGTCCCTGCTTAGTTGTGCATTTTTAAATGCGCAAACACACACAATTCATACATTTGTGTCCCTGAATCGTAGCACATCATTTGGCATAACATATTCACACATTTGAAGTTGAATGCTCATGCATTTGGAATGAAAGTAACATGTTTTGGAAAATGCATGATTGGAGACTGTCTCTATGTAGTTTGCATTCTAGTGTGAATTGTGTTTTTATGTGTATATGTTTGTATAACATGGATATTGAACTAGAATTTAGTCTTATATCATTCATGATTGAGTTTCGGTCATTTTGGTTACTCATACTATTGATTTCAAGTTCTAAGTCAAAAGATACTACACTTTCAACTCATGTTGCATACATTGTCTTCATCTTCATGTTGCATACATTGTCTTCGTCTTAGTATATCGAATCGAATATTTTTTTTTTTGGGTTGGGTATCTTATATGTCCTTGTCTATGAGGGATTCCCAGTTCGAATTCTTTAAACGGATTCTAATTCAGAGTTCGGAGGCCAATGAACGGTCGAATAATGTGAGAGGAGCGCAAGGGAAGAGGTGTGATGGCATAAGCCATCACTTGGCACCATCCCGAGATGGCGTGTGGCCATCTCGGCCCCAAAGTTACTATGCCCTGATATGCCCACTCTCCATCTCGGGGAGGCATTAAAGAACAGAGGCTTTTTGGTCTTTTTGTTGTTCTATCTTTAAAACCTCTCATTCCTTCTCATTCAACAAGTTGAGAAGAAGAGAGAGATGCTCCTCCTTCTCTCTAGAATTCTTTGCTGCCTCTTTCTAATCCCAGCCCATTTTCATGGTGGATTCTTCTCTATCTATGGCTTCCTCACCTAAACACTCATCTCTTCCATGCTTAGGTTTCCATAAACCATTCTTTTCCTTCCATGAATCCCTCTCCTAAACATCCATCTCTTCCTTGCCTTGGTTCCAAAAGGCTTTCTACCCCCAACTCTTTGGTCCTCCCACCCGGTTCTACCATGGAAAATACACCATTCCCGGATGCACCTTCTTCTTCCATTTCTAGTGTACTGCCTCCCTCTCATTCCTTATAAAACTGACCCTTTCCCTCCCCCCACATAGTTTCTTCATCTGGAGTTTCTTCCATTTTAAAAGCTAATGACTCTATTGAGTACAGCGATGAGTCTTCCAAAAGAGGGCATTGTTCTAGCATACCTAAGCTCGTTTTAAATAATGCTATCAACCATGCAAGAACAAGCCATAGTACTCTCAATAGAGCTGTTGTTGCTGAAGGTAAAGGGGTCCTATCTTGCAGCTCACAAACCTCAACTATTGCAGCCAATTTAGGCAACAATGGAGGTTTTGAAGATTCATGTTGTGCTGCACATCTCAAGAACGAGTTGGGGAAGAAGAAAAGGACCATGGATCAATGTAATAGGTCTGAAAAGCCTGCCCTTGATGTCCATAGACCTGCCCAACTACACCAGCTTCCTTCATCTCCTGCAGCCATTATAGGCAACAATGGAGTTCTTGAAGGTTTAAATCTGGTGAACCCTCTCCAGAACGTGATGGGAAAGAAGAAAGGGTCCATGGACCAACGTAATAGGGCTGGGAAACCTACTCATGGTGCTGAAAAGCCTAATCAGCCTTTGTCTACATTTGGTAATGCTGAAAAGCCTGCCTCTAAAGTGGAAGCTTGTCCCTCCAAAAATGTAGAAGGTTCAAAAACGGTGGCTCCCTCCAAGAATGTGATAAGGTAGAATAAAGGGATCAAGGATCAAGGTGACAACTCTGAAAAGCCTACTAAAAATCTTAAGCATGATGTGCTGCAGCAACAAGTGCCTCTTTCCTCTTTAGGTAATGCCCAAAAGCTAGCCTCAAAAGGAAGAGCCTATTCCTCCACAAATGTTGAATGCCAGCATGTCCAGCTTGGTGGTGTTGACTCATTCGGGCATCCTGATGTTCAACAATGTAAAGACATCCCTACAACTTCTCCTTTGGTTATTAATGTTTCAAACAAGGCTAAAGGTCAACCTAAATGTCCCTCTCCTATAATTCTTGAAATAGCTCCTAATTTCTATTGTAATGTGCTTAAAGGTGACAGCTATGGTTCTAATATTGATGGTCTCATTAGAAGGCCTATGAACCTAAAATATTACCAACCATTTCAGAGGGGAAATAGAACGTGTGTCTCCCCTCCTTTGGAAGTTGCTGATGATAGCTCTAAGGCATGGAAGAATTGCTTGGTAGGTCACTTTATTGAGAAGAAGCTCCCTTTCACTCTAGTAAAAAATATTGCCATGCGTATTTGGGGCAGCAGTGGTCTGCTAGAAGTTCTAGCTAATGAGAAGGGGTTCTATTTTTTCAAATTTTCGGATGATGAAGCTTGTTCTAATGTTTTGGAAGCAGGCCCTTAGTTGTTTACTGGAAGGATGTTGATTCTCAATAAATGGCATCCTAGGCTCATTTTAACAAAAGATACTTATTCTAAAATCCCAGTGTGTGTTAAGCTTTTCAATATTCCTCATGAATATTGGACTGAAGAGGGCTTGAGCTACATTGCTAGTGCGGTTGGCAAGCCTCTCTATGCTGATAGTCTAACAGAATCTATGAAGAGAATCTCGTTTGCTAGAGTTTGTATTGAAATAGATGCCACTTGTGACTTGGTTGATTCTTTTGACCTTTTTATGGGAGATGATACGAATCCAAAAGAAGGTGAAAAAGTTTAAATTTTGGTTGAATACCAATGGAAACCTAAAATCTGCACTGAATGCGAGTCTTTTGTCCATTCTGATGTGACTTGCCTTAGGCTCAAGACTATGCAATTCCCTTCTTATATGGATCTTCCTTCCAAACCGAAGCAAGAGTGGAAGATGGTTAATAGAGGAGATGATACCTCTATTTCTACACCTCTAGAGACATTTAAGCCTTTGCCTCTTTCCGAAGCCACAATGAAAGGTGATGAAGCCACTTATAGGTGTATTTCTGAAATTGAGCCTTCTATCCATGATGCCAATGTGTCTGATCCTTCTAAGGAAAATGTCATTGATACCTCAAACCATTTTTCAGCTCTTGTTGATGATGATGGTAATTTGTGTGGTGAAGATGAATCTCCTGCCACAACCTCTCCGGATCACTCCCTTTGGCTTACAAAGATCAAGAATATTGATGGGGTCCCTATTATTGGGCTCTCTAGCCCCTCTGAAACTTATATTAAGAAGAAGAATAAGAAACGGCTGTCAAAGGCTGCTAAGAAAGGCATGGAAAGTAGCTCTCAGGCTAAGGTGAAGTCTTCTCTATCTCTCAATGATTAATTTTGCTTGCTGGAATATTAGGGGCCTTAATGCTGCCCCTAAGCAATTAGAAGTTAAGAAGATGTTGTTGGATCACAAGCTAAGTCTTGTTTGTTTAGTTGAAACAAGAGTGAGAAAGACCAATACACCTCTTGTTGTCAATTCAGTTTTTAAAAAATTGGGATATTTTAGACAATTACAGCAGTCATGATCTTGGTAGAATTTAAGTTGGATGGGATCCTAGGATTCTCAAGATCAGCAAAATTAGTGAAACGGATCAGATCATTCATTGTATAGCTTGTATTTTGGATAGTAATGATCAATTTAATATTTCCTTTGTTTATGGTTCTAATGATGAAAGGGCTAGAAGAGCTCTTTGGGATAACATGTGTGTTTTTCAGCATGGTGGTACTCCTTGGATTGTTGTTGGGGACTTCAATGTATCTAGGAGGGTGCAAGAATCAGTTGGGGGTTCTTCCAAAATTTCAGTAGCTATGGAGGAGTTTGATAATTGTCTTCAGTCTGTGGAGTTAGATGACCGTCGCTTCTCAGGTTTCCTCCATACTTGGTGTAATAAAAGAAGCAATGGCTGCATCTCTAAAAAGTTGGATAGAGTTCTAGTTAACAAGGGATGGATGGCCAAATTTGAGCACTCTGAAGCCTTTTTTCTTCCTCCTACAATCTCGGATCACAGCCCCTCTTTGGTTAAACTTGGGTTGCAAGGTAATAAGAAGAATTGCCCTTTTAAATTTTTCAATTTTTTAACGGAAAGGGAAGACTTTCTTCTTTTGGTTGAGAGTTGTTGGCAGGAGGATTTTCATGGAAACATGCAATTTCAGCTTTGCTCTAAGCTCCGAAATTTGAAGAAGGCTTTAAAATCCTTTAACAAGAATACAGTGGGGGATGTGACTGTTAAATCAATTGAAGCCAAGGCTGCTCTTGTTGAATGTCAGAGAAATATTGATCTTCAGCCTCGTGATACAAGCTTAAGAATTCAAGAGAAGGAGCTTATGAGTTCTTATACACCAGCTCTTCATACGGAGGAGGATTTCTTGAGACAAAAATCTAGAGTTCAATGGCTCAAGGCTAGTGACCGTAATTCCTCTTATTTTTTCAAAGCCATCAAGGAGAGACGCAAAAGAAGTAAGATCCTCTCAATTTCTGGTGAAGATGGTTCCTTAATTGAAGGAGATACCCGTGTCAAATCAGAAGGTATTCGTCACTTTTAAAATATTCTTGGTTGTTCAATGCCTTCTAGACATGGCTTTCGTTCTTTGAGAAATGTTATTGATAAACACATCTCCAATGATCAAGTTGATTACATAAGTAGAAAAGTTACAAATGATGAGATTCGTAAGGCTTGCTTCTCTCTTCACCCTAATAATGTTCCTAGTCCCGATGGTTTTAATGCTCATTTCTTCAAGAAGACATGGCACATAGTTGGTGATGATGTTATTAATGCTATTCAAGAGTTCTTTCATTCTGGTTTTCTTCTTAAGGAGCTCAATGCGAAGATTCTTGCCTTGGTCCCCAAGGTCCCTAATCCCTCTAAGATGACGGACTTTAGACCAAGCGCTTGTTGCAACACTCTATACAAAATCATTACTAAAATCATTGCTAAAATCATAGCCAATAGAATCAAGCCTTGTCTTTCGAACATTATTAGCCCCTCCCAATCAGCTTTGTGGCAGGTAGGAGAATTGGGGATAACATCCTTCTTGTTCAAGAGCTTATGAGGGATTATCATAAGGATGCTGGTATGCCAAAGTTGGCTCTTAAGGTGGATTTAATGAAAGCTTTTGATATGGTGGATTGGGGCTTCTTGCTTGACAGTCTTGCTGCATTTCACTTTCCTTTGAAAGTCATTAATTGGATTAAAGCTTGCCTTACTACTCCTAAGTTCTCTATCTCTATTAATGGTGAGCTTGCTGGTTTCTTCTCCGGAAAGAGAGGCCATCGGCAAGGGGACCCTATTTCTCCGTATCTCTTTGTTATTGCTATGGAGGTCCTCTCTAAGCTTTTGGCCAATCATATTATGGACACTCCTAAATTCAAATATCATTAGAGGTGTGATAAATTAAAGCTATCCCACCTTTCTTTTGCGGATGACATGATTATACTTTGCCATGGTTCATATCATTCAGCTCTTGTGCTCAAGTCAGCTCTTGATGAGTTCTTTTTGCTTTCGGGACTTTGTGCTAATCATGCTAAGAGCAACATTTTCATTTCGGGTGTGCCCGTTGCTATTAATCAACAGCTCATCAACCTTTTTGGTTACCCGGTTGGCTCTCTTCCAGTTCGCTATTTGCGAATTCCTATCATCTTTTCAAAGTTGAATCTTCGTGATTGCTCTCCCCTTGTGGATAAGGTTTTGAGTAGACTTTCTTCTTGGTTAAATAGGTGCCTTTCCTTTGCTTGTCATCTTCAACTTATCATCTCCGTTTTAACTAGTATTCAAGTCTTTTGGGCATCTCACATTTATCTTCCAAAGAGAATCTTCAAGAGCATTAAACAGAAATTCTGAACTTTTTTATGGAATGGGGTTGAGGTGAACAGCAAAGGCTCTAAGATTGCTTGGTCTGATATTTGTGTTCCAAAGAAAGAGGGTGGTCTTGGAATCAAGGATCTCTCTTTGTGGAACAAAGCACTTATGATTAGACATATATGGATTCTGGTTTATGGCACTAGTAATCTTTGGACTTCTTGGATCAAAGCCTATCTCCTCAAAGGTACCAATTTGTGGGAGGTGAAGGCTCCTCATATTTGTTCTTGGAATATGAGAAAACTTCTTCTTCTTAGGCCTTTTGCCCGTACTTTAGTTCAGCACATCATTGGTAATGGCTTGAAAACTTCCTTATGGTTTCAAAATTGGCATCTGGATGGCCCTATTCGATCGAAATGGAGCTCCCGTGTTATTTATGATTCTGGACTCTCTATCAATGCTAAGGTGAATGCCATTGTTCTTGATGATAATTGGAGATGGCCTGCTGCTATGTCCATTGACCTTGCTGAAATTCGGAGTCGTATGCCTTCTTACAACCCAAACAAAACTTTGGATGATAGAATTCTGTGGCTTCCATCTTCTAATGGCATTTATTCAGCTGCGTATGCTATGGAGTGTCTTAGAACCCCTCATCCTTTGGTTTCTTGGTATAAAATTGTGTGGTTCCCGCAGAATATCCCGAGAATGGGTTTCATCCTTTGGTTGGCTATTAAAGGCAGGCTTTCTACCTTGGATCGTGTTCAGCGCTACGACCCACAAGTTGTTATTACGTGTGTCCTTTGTAACTCTCAAGCCGAGACTCATGCTCACCTTTTCTTTGAGTGTTTTTATAGCAAAGCCATATGGACACAACTTTTGAATAAATGTGGTTGTCTTAGGATTCATCTTAGCTTGAATGATCTTATTGATTGGGTGTCCATTCATTGGAAGAGGAGCTCCCCCTCCGTCGTGACAAAAAAACTTTATCTTGCAGCTGCCGTCTATTTTATTTGGAGAGAGCGAAATTGTCATATTTTTAAAAGCTCTCGAAAGTCTAGTCGAGAGGTTGCCCAGATCATTACAGATACTATTCGTTGCCGGCTCTCTTCTCTCAAGTTAAAGAATTAGCCTTTCATCTCTAGTTATCTCTAGGTGGTGTGGGCTTGTGTTGTGCTCAATGCTCTTTGTAAAGCCTTTGGTTTAGCTCTTATTGGAGAGTTTGTTGTTTGAATGTTGTTTCTAGGCTTTGTGTCCCTTTCTTCCTTGGGTGTGCCCCTTGTATTTGTACATTCCTTCCTTTTTTCTATGATACTATTTATTTACCGAAAAAAAAATATTGGTTTCTACTAATTTTTTTTTACTTGATTGTTTTTTTAGGTGGCATTTCGGAGGAAGAAATATATGCTACAATAGATGAGGAAGAGCCATTAGCATCCATATGATTTTCTTTATTTTTAATTTTTTTAATTGGATATGGATTGTAAAAAAATAATATTTGGAGATGTGTTATCTCAATTGAAGTAATATTTGAGTTTATTGTGTTAGTTAGATGTGTTGTAAAAAATTATAATTATAATGGGCTTGTAAAACTTATCTTGACTTTTTAATTAGTTTAGATATCTATGATTAATTGATTTGAGAAAAAAACAATCCATGCCCAAAAAAGTATGGCCCAAAAATTTAGTTATTAAATTATGCCCCAAAAAAATCCGAGTCAAAATCTGGGCTAAAATAGCAATAAATGGGTCATGGGCCGGGTCAGGTAATACCCAAAACATAATGGATCTGGTCTAGACCCGAACCAGCTTTTTGTTTAATGGTTCTGGGTCGGATCCGGATCTGGGTTGGATTTGGATTTCGATCCTTATTTTGCCATCCCTATTCACCATATGATGGTATTCTTTTCTCATTCAATAAATGGAGCCACGATGTCGATATCTATAATTGAATTTCTCTATTGATTAACAAATGAATACAACCAAACTATCGAGGATAGACTATCCTATATAATCGTACTCATTGATAGCTCAAATGATAACACTTGCAACCATAAGTCCATCATTTATCTCATGATTGAGATAGACTTTCCGATTGTTTTCAAATGAAAACTTTTATCCATTGACGGTTCTAGATAAAGTATTTGATTTTGATCATATTCAATGCACCTAGTGCACTAGATTCTTTTGCCCAAAGACACCACAATTTGATGATTTTAGACTCATCATAACACATTTGATCCCACTCAAATGCCAGCAAAAGAATCTACAACTTTGATAAGATAAAGGCGCCCAACTTTTTATCTTAAGTTGTAAATGTTATTCAAGACTAACTAAAGAATTGTGTCTACCTCATACATATCTAGATGTATGTACAATTCTTCATTTCTCATAGTCTTTTGACCTTATGATTATTTACTTTTGACAATTATAATAATTAAACTATATATGCTATAAGATTTGTTAAACTAGAAAACACTTTATTAATATGAAAAGATTGTCAATTACAATATTACACTCTTGCTATCGAGCATAATCCTAACAGAGGTAGCCTGCTCCCGAGTTCCCAGTTTAGGTGTAAAATGTCCTTGGGTGATCTACATTCCAGGTGTGGCCGATAAGGCGCCCATCCATGTCTTCAAGCTTGTATGCTCCATTTTGGACCACTACCTTTATTAACTAAGGTCCTTCCTAGTTAGGCCCCAGGACCCCGTCTGACCTCTTCCTAGTATTCATGGTTACCTTCCTTAAAGTTTTGAACTTTAACCCTTCTGTTAAAAAACCTAGTGATTATAATCTGGTAAATCACTACCTTCTTAACTACCCAATCTTGTTTCTCCTCTAAGAGATCTAATCTAGCTCAGAGCTTATCCTCACTGCTCCCTTGTTTGAAATGTTGAACCCTGAAGGAGGTTAATTTGTGCTCGATGGAAAGAACCAATTCAACCCCAAAGGTTAAAGAATAGGACGTTTAACCAGTTGTTGTTCTCCTCGTAGTACAATAAGCCTAGAAGACCTCAGGAAGCTCCTCGACCCATCTGCCCTTTCTGTGTTGCAACTTCCTTTTCAACAGTTTCTTGATAGTCTTACTGGTGGTTTCTACTAACACGTTAGTCTAAGGGTGGGCTACTGAAGCAAATCTAAGGTCGATTCCCAAGCCTAGGCAAAATTCCTTGAATCGGCCATTATCAAATTGCTTACCGAGGTCAGCTATAATGATAAGAGGGGTACCGAACCTTCAAACTACGTTGTTTTTGATAAACCTTATCGTATTCTCTTCTGATATCTGGGATAATGGTCCGGCTTCGACCCACCTCGTGAAATAGTAGATAGCCACAATAACATGTTTGGCTTGTCCAGGAGCGGTTGGAAGTGGACAAATAAGGTAGACCCCTTTAGCGAAGGGGTAAGGCGAGATGAAGGATGACTGACATTTCGTTGGGAGATGGATCAAGTTGGAGGTCTTCCTGTATGGTTCACATGATTGCACAAATCTCTTCGAGTCTTAATGGATAGTTGGCTAGTAATACCCCAAACGGAGTATCTGATATGCTAACGTTTCCCCACCAACATGGTTTTCGCATTCTCCAGAGTGAACATCCCTTAATGCCCATTTGGCATCATCTGGATGCAAGCAACAAAGCAGGGGAAGGAACCTGCCCCTCCTGTAGAGGTGCCCGTCCACCAAGCAGTATCGGACTAAGAGCCTCTTGATTCTTGTGGCTTGGTCAGGCTCCTCGAGAAGACTTCCTTCTTGGAGATAAACTACTATAGGATCCATCCAGCATCGTTGTAGATCCAAGGTATAAATCTCTATGCCCACTACTATGCTTGGTTAGGAGATTACTTAGAGAGGAACTCTCTGCGGCAAGGCTTGGCATGGACATCAGCTCGACGGTTCTGTTGCCGAGGGACCTGCTCGATCTTAAATCCCATAAACTTATTTTTAAACAGTTGAACTAGCTTCAGATATGCAATCATGTTATACCATTTTGCCTTACATTCCCCAATACTTGATTGACTATGAGTAATGAGTCACTCTTGACCTTTAAAGCTAGATTGGTAGCTAAAGGTTATACAAAGAAGGAAGGTATCGATTATGAAGAAACCTTTTCTCTTGTGACCATGCTTAATTACATTAGGATACTCTTACCCATTGCGACATCTCTAGACCTAGAGATTTGGTAAATGGATGTCAAGACAACTTTCCTTAATGGAAGTCTTGACAAGATGCAACCAGAAGGATTCATTGAAAAAGGCCAAGAGGAAAGGGTATGCAAGTTGCAAAGATCCATATATGGATTAAGGCAAGCATCCAGATCCTGGAACATAAGGTTCCATCAAGTCGTGAAAAGTTTTGGATTTATTCAAAACCTTGACGAACCTTGTGTATACAAAAGGATTAAAGGCTACAAGTTGGTTTTCCTAGTTTATTATGTTAATGATATACTACTCCTCGAAAACGATGTAGGTGTATTGACATCAATAAAAGAATGGTTGGCAAAACAATTTAATATGAAGGATTTAGGAGAAGCAAGTTATATTCTTGATATCCAAGTCATAAGGGATAGAAAGAATAGAACGATTGCATTATCTCAAGCTTCATACATAGATAAAATCTTATCTAGGTTTTCCATGAAAGATTCCAAGAAAGGTAGGTTACCTTTCAGACATGGAATCAAACTTTCTAAGGAACAAGTTCCTAAGAAGGAGCATGAAGAGCAATTCATGAGTAGGATTCCATATTCTTCGGTATTAGGAAGTCTCATGTATGCAATGCTCTGTACTAGACCAGATATTTGTTTTACTTTGGGCATAGTTAGCAGGTTTCAATCAAAGCCTGGTCCTGATCACTGGACGGCAGTCAAGCATATTTCCAAGTATCTTAGGAGAACGAGAGATTATATGCTTGTATACTCTGGAGGGGATTTAATTCTCGTTGGGTATATAGATTATGATTTTTAGCCAGATTGTAACTCCATGAGATCAACGTCAGGAACTGTGTTTACTATTGGAGGAAGGGCAGTCATATGGAGAAGTATCAAGCAAACCCTTTTTTTTTTATATATGCAAACCCTAATTTTTGTTTTTCTCAAGCTTCCATTACGTTTTGAACCGTTTTTTTCCCTACAGTTGGTATCAGAGCCTGGTTGTACCCTTGATTAATTGATATATGTGTTCGTGAATCTTTTTTTTTTTTTGTATATATGCATGTTTTAGAAAGAAATGGTACTCTAGGTATTCACATATATATTTACATTGGAATGTATGGATATATATATATATATATATATATATATATATATATATATATGTTTTAAATGTGGTTTGTTATTGCTAAATTTTGGTCCTAGAATTTCAATGCATTTTGTTTTGGGATTGTAACAAGAAGGGTGGTCTATCATCGCCATAATTTTCTTCTTGGTAGTTGCTAAGTTTTTTTTTTTTTGTTTTTGTTGTATCAAAAAAAAAACTGCACTATTGTAATAAAAAAAACTGCAGTATTTTTTTTATTTAAATTCTTTGTAATATATTCAAGTATCGAATACTCGAAGGTTTGAAGAATTAGGGGCAACCAGAACAAGTTTGGGACCGTGCGAGCCGTAACAACGAACGTGCTTGCGAAGAGCCTGCAGCCACGTTTGTAGTGGTATGGGCTGCGCACGGCAGCCCTTTGGTAGCCATGGGCTATGCATGGCAGCCCTTTATGGGTTTGTGGCATGCGCATGCCCATGGGTAAGGGCAAGAGGTGCGCACGCCCATGGGAGGTAGTCGAGGGAGTCCGAACGACGAAGGTTGGGTGAAGACCTGTTCGCCAAGAAAGGAGTTCTTGTATTCCAAGAGATATGTAATTTACTTGTTTTTCTAGGATGGACCAAAATTGTAGCTATTTATATTTTTGTAAATATTGCAAAGTTTGTCATTGTTTGATAACATGTCATATAGAATATGAGTGCCACTCATATATCTCTTTTGGTATGAACATGCATTGAATGGTTTAAGTATCTAAATTGACATCTAGATAACTTGGTAAATCATTCTTTGGAATTCGATCACACGCCTTAAACAATTGAGTGGGAGAAGGTGTTTTGGAACATCTATGGCCTCCAAGTTTAGTTGAGCTTTATGTTTCGTGAATAACCTCCCAAGAGGTATTCATGAATGGAATTTAGCAGGATACTTCTAAAAGAATGTGTACAAGGTTATACTAAACATCCTAGAGGGGGGACAGGGGGAGAGGGGGGGGGGGGGGGGGGGGGGATTGGTTGTCTCTCAATTTTGACAATTCTTTCGAGACTAGTGACAAAACCTTGATAAGCATACAAATTAACATTCAACACGATTGTTATGAGAAAACAATATATTCATGAATGCTCAAATCTCCACTCTTAATCTACAAAACATACAACAAAAATCAATGTATCTTATGAACAAATATATTCAATATAGATAAAATTCCATAAGTTGTACTTAGAGTAATACAAAGTGATACTTTACAACTTGAATGAAATATCACAAGATACAAAGTTATCTAACATACAAACAATATTATATAAGGAAGTCAACTTATATATAAAGTTCTATCCATATTATTCAAATAACAATTATCAATATAAGAGAGATAGGGATAGAGAAAAGTTGACACATGATATAACGTGGTAAACCTCCGAAGAGGAAACATCCAAGGGCTAGCAGCCACCGGCAAAAAAAATCCACTAGTAGATAAGACAAGTACAATCTCTCAAGTGACCCCTTCACCTTGAAACTACCCTCCTATCCTACTCTAGAAGTTGTCGCCCTATGCTCAACAATCTGAGGCTTCACACCTCTTGTCAAGACTTTCTTGCTCACCTTATCTGGATCCTCACTACCCAAGACAAGACTTCTTGCTCAACTATCCGAGTACTTCCGACTCTAGTCAAGACTTCCTTGCTCACCTAACCCAGTTCTCCCTACTCTAGGCAAGACTTCTTGCTCGACTATCCAAGGCTTCACACCTCTAGTCAAGACTTCTTTGCTTGACAATCCAAGGCTTCACACCTCTTGTCAAGACTTCTTGCTCAAGACCATAGGTCTCACACCTATTGTCAAGACTTCTTTTTCACAAGGTGATGGAAATCATTAACTTAGCAACCATACACCCCAATAGCTAAAGAGCTATGATACATATGGAATGCAATTTAACATCTTCCAACTAATTGAAACAAACCCGATCGTTCAAGATTGAAGTAAGAGAAACTATTTTAATCACTTTATGAATGGAATGATGATAAAAGCTAATTAGAACAGCACTTTGATTTCCCCATAACGCCACAAACTATGAAGTTTGATAAGTTTAAAGGCAAAACAAAGATTTTGAGGTTGTTGAACGCCACAAGATGAATAAGCTTAATAAGTTCCAAAGTTCATGCAAGAACGTAAAAACAAAACACTCACAAAGTGCTCAAATAAGTTTATATTACTCAAATCTCTGCCCTTACATAGAAAAAGCAGCCTTGTTTATATAAAACAAAGGCCAAGGACAATACAACACAAATATAACTGCCCATTAAATGTGTAACCTCCCACTAAATGACATTTAGACCATGAATAATGGCCATAAAGTATTCAGCCTTTGTAACTCCTTATTCCTAATCAAAGAACACATGAACTCACACTTAACAAAATAAAACCCAACACAAAAACCCAAACTATTCATAAAATAAGCCCACAAAACCCAACACAATTAAAACCCAAACTTATCAGAAAATAAGCCCACAAAACCCAACATAATTAAACCCAAACGAATAATAAAATAGGCCCACAAAACCCAACATGGCTGAATGGCCTTTTGTTCTTCAAGATAGGCTAGAATACTTCATTCTAACAAGGCTGGACTCTTGTCTTCGGGATTTGGACTTGTTTAAAACATGTTAACCATTTTATACTCTTCTTGCATCCTTAGAACATTGACCAAATCTTGACTAGCTTGCTCCTTCCAAATGCTTTCCATTAAACAAGTTAAGGCTTCATCCATACTTTTAGCTTTAGCTCTTGTTATTGGTCCTCCATGAATGGTTAAAGGATCTGGATCTTTTCCAACCTTAGCCGAATTGTGATTAACTGGCAGGTCCTCATCACAAGGCATCTAAGTGATCATGAATGCAAAATGAAAACAAGCACGTAACGTAGAATAAGATGATCAACAAGTTCTATGGAAACAAGAATTAATCAATGAGCACACAAAGTATATTTTTCTAGTTTATAATCCAAAAGTGACACCACACACGATGATGCATGAGCATATGAAATGTATGGATTAGGTACACTCCAAGAAGATCTAGACATAGACAATAAAGTTGACAAAACAAGATTGTCTAGATCTTATACATGAACAAAAATCTAGAGCATGCCAAACATTGCCATACTCACTTGGTAGTTCCAGCTTGTATGCATTGTCATTGATTCTTTGAAGTACTCGAAATGGTCCATCCCCTCTTGGCATGAGTTTAGACTTTCGTTGCCTAGGAAATCTTTCCTTCCTCAAGTGTACCCAAACCCAATCACCAGGTTCAAATACTACTTGCTTTCGGCCCTTGTTGTGTTGCTTCTCATATTGTAGAGTTTTGTTTTAATTTGTGTGCGCACCTTTTCATGCAAGGCTTTGACAAAATCAGCTTTTTGCTTACCATCCAAATTATCTCTTTCCAAAGGTAAAGGTAGTAAATCCATAAGAGATAATGGATTGAACCCGTACACAACTTCAAATGGTGAATGGTTTGTTATAGCATGCACACTTCGATTATAAGCAAACTCCACATGTGGCAAACATTCCTCCCAATTCCTCAAATTCTTTTGAATTATGGCCCTCAAAAGCATTGACAAAGTTCTGTTTACCACCTCTGTTTGTCTATCTGTTTGTGGATGACAAGTGGTTGAATACAGCAGCTTTGTACTCAACTTTCTCCAAAGCGTTTTCCAAAAGTGGCTAAGGAACTTCACATCTCTATCACTCACAATTGTCCTTGGAATTCCATGTAACCTCACAATTTCTCTGAAGAACAGCACCACAACAAATGTTGAATCATCTATTTTATGGCAAGGAATGAAATGCGCCATCTTGCTGAACCTGTCAACAACAACAAAAATAGAACCTCTCCCCCCTTTTGACCTAGGTAATCAAAAGACAAAGTCCATTGATATATCAACCCAAGGCTCACAAGGTATAGGAAAAGGAGTATACAGCCCATGAGGCATTACTTTAGATTTAGCTCGTTTGCAAGTAATGCATCTCTCACATATTCTCTTAATGTCTCTTTTCATGTGTGGCCAAAAGAAATGATCACTTAACACACCCAAAGTCTTTTTAAATCCAAAATGCCCCATTAACCTGCCACTATGTGCCTCTCTCACAAGCAATTCTCTCATTGAACATCTAGGAACACACAGCTTGTATTCTTTGAAAAGAAAACCATCATGCCTAAAGAACTTGTCAAAACCGCCTTGCTCACATGCCCCATAAACATTAGCAAAATCAAAGTCAGAATTGTATAAGTCTTTAATGTACTCAAAACCCAATAACTTTGCATCAAGTTTAGAAATTAGAGCATACCTTCTAGAAAGAGCATCGTCAACCACATTATCCTTACCTTGTTTGTACTTGATGATGTATGGAAATGATTCAATAAACTCCACCCATTTTGCATGCCTACGGCTTAGCTTTCCTTGTCCTTTGAGATATTTCAAGGACTCATGATCGGTGTGTATAATGAATTCCTTGTACCAAAGAGAGTGCTACCATGTCTCTAACACTCTCACCAAGGCATAAAAATCCTTATCATACGTCGGGTAGTTAAGACTTGCTACACTTAGCTTCTTACTAAAGAATGCAATGGGTTTGCCATCTTGCATTAAGACTCCTCCAATACCTATTCCACTTGCATCACACTCAATCTCAAAAGTTTTAGCAAAGTTAGGCAAAGCAAGCAAAGGTGTTGAACTAAGTTTGTGTTTAAGCAAGTAAAAAGCATCATCTTGTTCTTTACCCCACCTAAATCCCACATTCTTTTTGATGCATTCAGTTAATGGTGCAACAATGGTAGAAAAATCCTTAATGAATCTTATATAAAAGCTAGCAAGACCATGAAAACTCCTTACATTACTAACACAAGTCGGTTTCGGCCACTCCCTAATTACTTTAACTTTTTCTTGATCAACATGTATTCCTTTATCATTAACAACATAACCAAGAAAACTAAGTTCATTGGTGCAAAAAATGCATTTCTTTAAATTAGCATATAACTTTTCTTTTCTAAGCACATCAAAAACAGTCTTTAAATGTGTTACATGCTCGTCTAAATTTTTGTTATACACAAGTATATCATCAAAATAAACTACTACAAACTTTGCAATATAAGCACGTAAAACATGGTTCATCAATCTCATAAAAGTACTAGGTGTGTTAGTTAGGCCAAAAGGCATTACTAACCATTCATATAGACCATGTTTAGTTTTGAAAGCGGTTTTCCATTCATCACCCTCATGCATTCTTATTTGATGATATCCATATTTCAAATCAATCTTTGAAAACACATAAGAACCATGCAATTCATCCAATATATCATCTAACCTAGGGATAGGATGTCTATACTTTACCGTGATTTTTTTGATGGCTCGACAATCAACACACATTCTCCAAGAACCATCCTTTTTAGGTACCAACAAAACAGGAACCGCACATGGACTCATGCTTTCACGTACATATGCTGGCCTATTTGGTATGCTTGAACCCGGAATGAAATCAATTTGATGTTCAATTCCTCTAATTGGTGGCAAACCAATAGGAAAATCTTCGGGAAAGAGATCCTCATTTTTCTGTAAAAGATCAACAATAACACTAGACAAACTCTTGTTAATTTCGTTAGAAACAATTAAAACATCCTTGTACATAAGTACAAGTAAGGGTTGCCTCATTGTTAATGCTTTTTTCACATCACACATTTTTGCATAAACACTTATTTTTCTTTCACTCAAGTCTTCCTTGTTTTCTCTCCCATTGTGTTTCCCATTGCTCTCATTTTTACCACTCAACTCACTTTTTTTTCTCTCTCTTTCTTGCTCCCTTCCCAAAGTTTCAGCTAATGAAGATTCAAGCTCTTCATATTGCTATTTTATGCGCATCTTGTCTTCAAAAATTATCTTTGGAGGCAAAGGTCCAAGTTGGTATTTCTGTCCCTCCATGATCAAAGAATAACGGTTCTTAAACCCATCATGCATTACCCTTCGATCATATTGCCATGGTCTCCCTAATAACATGTGACCAGCATACATAGGTACCACATCACACCAAACATTATCCTTATATCTACCAATTGAAAAAGAAATTAACACTTGCCGATTTACCTTCACAACACCACTATCATTCAACCATTGGAACTTGTATGGTTTTAGATGTTTAATAGTAGGTAATTTCAGTTTCTTTACAAGTAAGGTACTTGCCACATTTGTACAACTTCCACTATCAACAATCACATTACACAACTTGTTAGCAATCAAACAATGAGTATGAAACAAATTTTCACGTTGCTCACCATGTTCATTATTTTTAATTTGCAAACTAAGTGTGCGTTGTACAACCAAATTTTCTCCACTAGCATACTCTACATCACTAGCATCTTCTAAATGTGGCATGTCATCTTCATCCTCTCTCTCACTTTCAGATTCAACTGTCCCATCCCTCATGATCATTGCCCTTTTATTAGGACATTCACGTGCCACATGACCATGTCAAAGGCACTTAAAACACTTAATGCCTCTAGTTTGATTAGGTTGATTCTTACCTCTACCCTTGTTGCCTATTTCATTTTTGCTTTTAGTTTCATCAATTTTAGGCTTAACAATGGGTTTATCATCCTTTTTACTCCAATTTGGTTTCCAAGAAGAAGAAGAACCTGAATATTGTTTTAAATCATACCTGATGTCTTTTCTTTTGAGTTACCTTTCAATCTTATAGCCACACCTACCATGTCCTCAATCTCCACATAATGTTGCAACTCCACAAGATCAGCAATGTTCTTGTTTAACCCACTCAAAAACCGAGCCATGGTGGCCTCACGGTCCTCCTCCACATTAGCCCTTATCATGGCTATCTCCATTTCGTTGTGATATTCTTCTACACTCATGGAACCTTGTGTCAAACTTTGTAACCATTGATGCAAATCCCTATAGTAATGGCTAGGGACAAATCTCCTCCTCATTATTTGTTTCATCTCCAACCAAGTCTCTATGGGTATTTCACAATTTCTACGCTTGTCTTTACACAATTGATCTCACCAAACAATAGCATAATCACAAAATTCAACAGTAGCTAGTTTTACCTTTTTCTGTTCGGAGAAGTTATGACATTAAAAGATCAACTCCGCTTTTCGTTCCCATTCCAAATAGGCATCCGGATTGTTCTTCCCATGAAAAGGTGGAATTTTCATTTTGATGCTGCCTATGTTTCAGTCCACACCATCAAAACGTCCTCTCCTAGCTTGTCTTCTAGGATTAACGTTCTAGACCAATTATGGTTGCTTGGCCATCATCCGTGTCTTCTCCACCATCATATACATCATTGACAAAGGCTGGTTGTCTTCCACATCGTGGTTCTCTTTGCAATATGGTAATTGCTTCATCATGTCTTTCTAGACGATCTCCTACATCTCCCATCACTTTGAACATATGTTCAAATTGTTGCTGCATTGCTTGAATAACTTGACCATTTGAGGAAGAACTCACTTCTTTATCTTTGTTAGACATGTTTAAAACCTGAAAAAAAAGTTAGAACAACCTCACAATCACTCCCTTACGTGTTTCTCTCAAAGAATTGATTCACACCACTCGTGTTTCACACAATTATTTGGCTTTTCTCGATGCTAATCTCACCACTCTTGTCTTTTACCTCTCTTGTTTTGTTCTTTGGGTTCTTAGATTAACTAATGTC
The DNA here is from genome assembly GCA_032871835.1 of Dipteronia dyeriana. Taxonomy (NCBI): domain Eukaryota; kingdom Viridiplantae; phylum Streptophyta; class Magnoliopsida; order Sapindales; family Sapindaceae; genus Dipteronia; species Dipteronia dyeriana. The sequence goes on from CM065297.1 coordinate 49,271,381, forward strand.
CTTTTAAACAAACATTTCAGATTATGGCAAATTCAACGGAGTGAAATTGGGTGGGTATAAAAAAAACAAACAAAAGGTATGCCACTTAAAGTAAAAAAATATTAGAACTAAAATATCAATTTCTCTCACAACAAGAATTTTGTTTGTTTTGGTTAAGAAGACAATATTTAAATATTTCTCAAACCGAAACAAGAATGATATGAACAAAGAAAGATTTTTGGAATTTTGCAAGAATTCATTGAATCCGCAATACTTTTTTTGTTGTTTTTTTTATGTTTTTTTTTCTTTTTTTCTGCGGAAAACAAAGAAAAATGATAATAACCTCAAGAAGCACAACAATTAAGATGAATTATAGATACGGTGCTATAAGATGAAGAAGAAAAGAATGTGATAAAAAAAAAATAAGAGAACAACAAATAAATGGATATTCAAACCTCAAACTTGAGCCAAGCTCTGATACCAAAATGATGGAAATCATTAACTTAGCAACCATACACCCCAATAGCTAAAGAGCTATGATACATATGGAATGCAATTTAACACCCTCCAACTAATTGAAACAAACCCCGATCGTTCAAGATTGAAGTAAGAGAAACTATTCTTATCACTTTATCAATGGAATGATGATAAAAGCTAATTAGAATAGCACTTTGATTTCCCCATAACGCCACAAACTATGAAGTTTGATAAGTTTAAAGGCAAAAAAAGATTTTGAGGTTGTTAAACTCCACAAGCTGAATAAGTTTGATAAGTTCCAAATTTCATGCAAGAACTTAAAAACAAAACACTCACAAAGTGCTCAAATATGTTTATATTACTCAAATCTCTGCCCTTACATAGAAAAAGCAGCCTTGTTTATATAAAACAAAGGCCAAGGACAATACAACACAAATATAACTGCTCATTAAATGTGTAACCTCCCACTAAATGACATTTAGACCATGAATAATGGCCATAAAGTATTCAGCCTTTGTAACTCCTTATTCCTAATCAAGGAACACATGAACTCACACTTAACAAAATAAACCCAACACAAAAACCCAAACTATTCATAAAATAAGCCCACAAAACCCAACACAATTAAAACCCAAACTAATCAAATAATAAGCCCACAAAACCCAACATAATTAAACCCAAACTTATTATAAAATAGGCCCACAAAACCCAACATGGCTTAGTGGCCTTTTATTCTTCAAGATAGACTAGAATACTTCATTCTAACAAGGCTGGACTATTGTCTTCGGGATTTGGACTAGTTTGAAACATTAACCATTTTATACTCTTCTTACATCCTTAGAACCTTGACCAAATCTTGACTAGCTTGCTCTTTCCAAATGCTTTCCATTAAACAAGATAAGGCTTCTTTCATCCTTTTAGCTTTAGCTCTTGTTATTGGTCCTCCATGAATGGTTAAAGGATCTGGATCTTTTCCAACCTTAGCCAAATTGTGATCAACTGGCTGGTCCTCATCACAAGGCATCTAAGTGATCATGAATGCAAAACGCAAACAAGCACGTAACATAGAATAAGATGATCAACAAATTCTATGGAAACAAGAATTAATCAATGAGCACACAAAGTATAGTTTTCTAGTTTATAATCCAAAAGTGACACCACACAAGATGATGCATGAGCATATGAAATGTATGGATTAGGGAGACTCCAAGAAGATCTGGACATAGACAATAAAGTTCACAAAACAAGATTGTCTAGATCTTACAGATGAACAAAAATCTAGACCATGCCACATTTCCAAACACACACTTTAAACCTAGATTTTATTCATGTTGCTAAAGCTTGAAATAAACATGTTCATGAAGTACATATTCAAGACTTTAGTACTAACACAAAAATTCTAGAAACACAAGATATGATCAATCAAATCTCTAGCAATCATTTAGAGCATATATTCACAAAATAGTCAGTTAAACTCTAATAGACTCTAAATAAATAATCAAATGTGCTAATCCTAAATTTATTCAACAAATGAGTTCTAGCACATGATAAGACTATTAATCATGAAAATCAAGTCAATCAAAGCACAAATAGTCCTAGATAAGATGCTAGCACAATACAGCTCACAATCATGTGAAAACATAGGTTTAATTGAAACCTAACTCACAATCAAGTTTCTAATTAAGCACAACTAGGATTTAATTGAAGATCTATCACTCATCAACATATGTTCAAGTCAATTACACAACTATAGGAAGAAGACCCAAGGTAATTGAACATTAGAATCAAGGAAATCAAAAGATAAACATACCTTGACAATTTCGAGTGCAGTCACGAAAATGGTGCAATCCACTAGCAAACTTGAACAAATGACTTCAAGGTTGCTTGGAGATGATAGAGGACTTCAAACAAAACTTCTCCAACTTGAATCACTCAAATCGGATAAGGGATGAGAAAGTTATGATGATTCAAAGTTGAGAGAAAAAATCTGGAAATTTTTCTACACTACATTTTCTTCTTCCTTGAATTCAAATGAGAGAGAGAAGAGATATATAAAGGAGAGGGAAGAGATATATGTGAAAAGACCAAAGCTACCCCTTGAAGATGCTTCCCCGAGATGTCACGTGGGCATCTCGAGGCAGCAAGGAGTTTCAGCCGAGATGGCCACGAGCCATCTCGGGCTTGCACCTCTTGTTGGCCTTTCGGCCATGGTGCAACTCCCATGCGCTTTACTCACGTTCTTCGACCGTTCTCCAACCTCCGAACTCAGAATTTGAATCCGTTTATGGATTACAAACTGTAACTCTCTCACGGACATGGACAGATAAGATACTTAACCCAGAAGATAAGAATTCAACTCGATATATGAAGACGAAGACAATGTACACAACATGACTGCAAAGTATCATAACTTTTGACTCGGAACTTGAAATCAATAGCATGAGTAACCGAATTGACCGGAACTCAATAAAGAATGATTTAAGACTAAATTCAAGTTCAATATCCATATTATACAAACATATACACACACAAACACAATTCACACTAGAATGCAAACTACATAGAGATAGTTTCCAATCATGCATTTTCCAAAACATGTTATTTCCATACCAATGCATGAGCATTCATCTTTAAGTGTGTGAATGTGTTATACATGGTGCACAACAATGCAGGGACATATATGAATGAATTGTATGTGTGTGCCTATAATGGTGCACAACGATGTAGGGACACAAATGCATGATATGTGTGTGTGTGCCTAAGCCTTGAAAGAGAAAAGAAAGGTCTTAATATACCTTTGTAGAATCATGAAGCACTTTTCCCTTTGAAGACTTGAACTTGCTTGAATAGTTGTCATTTCCGCTTTGAAGCTTGAATCATCATGAATCCTAGACAATTAAACAATACAAAAGAAATGTTGTTTTGATATAGAATAATGCCAACAAAATTCACAGACCTAACAACTTCCTTACAAGGATAGACTAGACAATTAGACTAAACGATATCTACTCCCAAATGAGGGATATTCGTGAGGGATTATATTAAAGGTCGATAACTTGGTAACACACTCAATGTAATTTTATTAATATCCTCCCAAGAGTTCTTGTTAATAAAATTTCAAGGCTAAAATAGAAAACGTTAGTTGTTATGTTAACAATTAGGTGGGACCTAGTCCAACTAGTAAATGGTGCGTACTCCCAAAGGAGACGTGACATTTATGGGTGTTGGATCACCGTTGAATTTTTATGATTGAATTATTTAATTTAATTCAAGATAAATATTCAAAAGTGCTGTATCATGAATGTTTACTTTTATAATTTTTGTTATTAAAAAGAAATCGTGACCCCATCCCTAATCAATATCCTAAAAGATAATGCTTTTACTGATGATAATTATGTCACATGGAAAAGGAATATTGGGTTGTTGTTTCAAGTCGAAAAGTATAAGTTCATTATGTATATTCCTTAACCACCAAACTAATGAATCTACTTAGGAGCAAGGAGATGAGTATCAGTAGTGGAAGTCTTCAGATGAGATGGCTAAATGTACGTTACATTATGGCCATCATCTCCGATCTGCTACAACAGAAACATGAAAGAATGGAGACTGTTGTCGATATAATGATGTCTCTAGAGGAAATTTTTGCTATGAGGTCTAGGACGACTAAGAGAGAGGCATTAACTGCTTTTATGAATCTTAGGATGAAACCTGGATAGGGTGTGAAAGATCACAGGATGAAAGTCATAGCACATCTCAACATTGATGAACTGAATGGTGCTGAGTTAGATGGTGAGACCAAAATTGACATGACTGTCAAGTCACTATCAAATTCCTTTGATCAATTCAAGTTGGACAACACCTTGAATAATAAGGAATACACCTTGTAAGGCCTAATGCAAGATGTTCAAAGCGCAGAAAAAATCCTTGTGAAAGGCAAGGGTTAAGAGATTCATATGTTTTGTAAGTTGCTACTGTTAAAGACGCGAAAGAAGGTCAATAGACAACAGAAGAAAAAACAACTTGAGCCTTTTTAGAAGGAGACTAAGAAAGTAACCAAGATCAAAGTAAAGCATTTCCTTTGTGGTGAAAAAGGACAAAGGAATACACTGAATAAGAATGAATTCAACTTGTATTTAGGCAATGGAGAATTGATGTCTACTAGTGTAGTGGGAGATATTAGAATCAATTTAGATTCTTATAGGCATTTAGATTTAATAGACGTTTATTATGTACCTCAATTCATGAGGAATTTAATTTCAGTTTTTTGTTTAAATAAATTTAGTTATTCGGTTACTTTTAATAAAGCTTTTACTATTAATAAGAATGACAAATATTTTTGCAAAGGTACATTGGAAAATGGTTTATTCAATTTGTATGGAAATATCTCTCACTTGTTAGACACGGAATCAACGAAACCTAATTATAAAAGGGTAAAATTATCAAAAGATGAAACCTACCTATGGCATTTGCGCTTAGGTCATATTAACCTTAATAGGATTAAATGATTGGTAAGTGACGGATCTCTAAGTGAATTAAAGGTGTATGATCTACCAACTTGTGAATCTTGTTTGGAAGGTAAAATGACCAAAAGGTCATTTTTGACTAAAGGCGCAAGAGCCATCGAATGTTTAGGATTGATACACACTGATGTGTGTGGACCTATGAGCAATCAAGCTAGGGGTGGATATGAGTACTTCATCAGTTTCACGGATTATCACTCAAGATTTGGCTATGTGTATCTCATGAGACATAAGTCGGATGCTTTTGATATGTTCAAAGCATTTAAAGCTGAAGTAGAAAATCAGCTTGAGAAACGCATAAAAATATTGTGGTCCGATCATGATGGAGAATATCTATCTGGTGAGTTTCAGCAATATCTTATTGATAATGGAATAATTTCTCAGTTTTATGCACTAGGCACACCTCAACAAAATGGGGTAGCAGAAAAGAGAAATAGAACTCTTTTGGATATGGTTAGGTCTATGTTGGGTTATTCAACGCTCCTTAATTCTTTTTGGGAATATGCTTTACAAACTGCAATGTTGCAATGTACATTCTAAACGATGTACCATCTAAGTTGGTTCCTAAAACACCGCATGAGTTGTGGACCGGGCGAAAGCCTAGTTTATAAGACTTAAGGATATTTGGATGTCCTGCGCACGTGTTAAAAGGAATGACAGAAAAGTTAGAGTCCCTTTCAGAAACATGAATATTTGTAGGGTATCCAAAAGAAACAAAAGGATATTTTTTTATAGTCCTTCAGATCTTAAAATATTTGTTTCGACAAATGCTTAATTTTTGGAAAAATACTATATGAATAATTTTGTGACTAAAAGTAGAATTGTCCTGAATGAAGTTTTAGGAGATACAATTCAACAAGAGGTTTCGCAACCAAGCCCAATTGTAAGTTCCGTACCAATACAAGATCAACAATCTATCATACTTCGTCGTAGTGGGAGGGTTGTTAGACAACCCGAGAGATACATCGGTCTAGGAGAATATGTAGAGAATCTTCCGGACGACGATGATCCCTATACGTATAAGGAAGCAATGTAAGATGTTGATTGTCACCGTTGGCAAAAGGCAATGCAATCCGAAATTGAATAAATGTTCAAAAACAAAGTCTAGTCTCTTGTAGACTTGCCTAAAGGGATAAAAACCCATCGGGTGCAAGTGGGTATACAAGAGAAAATGAGGAATGGATGGAAAGGTGGAAACCTTTAAAGCTAGATTGGTAGCTAAAGGTTATACACAGAAGGAAGCTATCTATTATGAAGAAACCTTCTCCCCTGTCACCATGCTTGAATCCATTAGGATACTCTAATCCATTACGGCATCTCTAGACCTTGAGATTTGGCAAATGGATGTCAAGACAGCTTTCCTTAATGGAAGTTTTGATAAAAGCATCTACATGATGCAACCAAAAGGATTCGTTGAAATGGCCAAGAGGAAAGGGTATGCAAGTTGCAAATATCCATATATGGATTGAAGCAAGCATCCAGATCCTGGAACATAAGGTTCGATCAAGCCGTGAAAGTTTTGGATTTATTCAAAACCTTGATAAAAATTGTGTGTACAAAAGGATTAAAGGCGACAAGTTGGTTTTCTTAGTTCTTTACATTAATGATATACTACTCATCGAAAACGATGTAGGTGTATTGACAACAAATAAAAGAATGGTAAGCAAAAAAATTTGATACGAATGACTTAGGAGACGCAAGTTATAATCTTGGTATCCAAGTCATAAGGGAAAGAAAAAATAGAATGATTACATTATCCCAAGCTTCATACATAGATAAAATCTTGTCTCGGTTTTCCTTACAAGATTCCAAGAAAGGTATGTTACCTTTCAGACATGGAATCAAACTTTCTAAGGAACAAGTTCCTAAGAATGAGCATGAAGAGCAATTCATGAGTAGGGTTCCATATGCATCAGCAGTTGGAAGTCTCATGTATGCAATGCTCTGTACTAGACCAGATGTTTGTTTTGTTGTGGGCATAGTAAGTAGGTTTCAATCGAAGCCTGGTCCTAATCACTGGACGACAGTCAAGCATATTTTCAAGTAACTTAGGAGAACGAGAGATTATATGGTTGTATACTCTTGAGGGGATTTAATTCCCGTTGGGTATTCAGATTCTAATTTTCAGTCAGATTCTGACTTCAAAAGATCAACATCAGGATCTGTGTTTACTATTGGAGGAGGGGCAGTCATATGGAGGAGTAACAAGCAATCTTGTATTGTCGATTCCACCATATAACCGCATGCGAGGTTTCTAAAGAGGCTGTCTAGCTCCATCAATTCTTGATTGACTTGGAAGTTGTTCCTGATACAAATAAGCAGATAACTATCTATTGTGACAATAGTGGAGCAACGGCTAATTTGAGAGAACCAAGAAGTCATAAGAGAGGGAAACATATTGGAAGAAAATATCACTTTTTAAGGGAAATTGTGCATAGGGGTGATGCGACGACTACCAAGATCGCGTCAGCAGAAAATCTTGCGGATCCCCTTACAAAGGCTCTTCTATAAAAGAGTTTTGATATGCATCTAGAGAACATGGGGATGAGAGATATGACACATTTGCTATAGAGCAAGTGGGAGATTGTTAGGATTATGCTCGATAGCAAGAGTATAATTGTATTTGACAATCTTTTCATATTAATAAAGTGATTTCTAGTTTAACAAATCTTATAGCATTTATAGTTTAATTATTATAATTGTCAAAAGTAAATAATCATAAGGTCAAAAGATTATGAGAAAAGAAGAATTGTTCATACATCTAGATATGTATGAGGTAGATACAATTCTTTAGAAACATGGCTTCTGGACAAGTCAAAATATCCAAGTTCAAAATGTGGTCATATGAGTAATATGGTAACTTGGAGAGCTATAGACGGTCTATGAGCTCTTGGTGATTACTGGTATTCTTCACGAGGATACACTTTCTCCAATAAGGTCGTCTAGGGTACGAATGAGTAACATCAACTTATTCTATCTTTATTTAAGAGTTCAATTTTAGTTCTTTAGTGGAATGAACTAAATTTAAATAGATCGGACCTAAGTGAATCATTTGTTGATTGTGATTGGGTTGTGTCTACTGGAGCTTAAATTTAGATAGCCCGCTAAGATCCCAAATCTACACGAACTTGTATGGATCACTTGATATATTCTACATGACAAATTTAGGGGTCCATCTAGAATTGTATTAAGGTATGTAGACTTGTTCTTTTTGTAAGAATTGGTCCAGTTCTGATGAGGACCAGCCAGTTGATCACAATTCAGCTAAGGTTGGAAAAGATCCAGATCCTTTAACCATTCATGGAGGACCAATGATAAGAGCTAAAGCTAAAAGGATGAAAGAAGCAAGCGAGTCAAGATTTGGTCAAGGTTCTAAGGATGCAAGAAGAGTATAAAATGGTTAACATGTTTCAAACAAGTCCAAATCCCAAAGACAAGAGTCCAGCCTTGTTAGAATGAAGTATTCTAGCCTATCTTGAAGAATAAAAGGCCATTCGGCCATGTTGGGTTTTGTGGACCTATTTTATAATTAGTTTGGGTTTAATTATGTTGGGTTTTGTGAGCTTATTTTCTTATTAGTTTGGGTTTAATTGTGTTGGGTTTTGTGGGCTTATTTTATGAATAGTTAGGGTTTTTGTGTTAGGTGAGTTCATGTGTTCTTTGATTAGGAATAAGGAGTTACAAAGGCTGAATACTTTATGGCCATTATTCATGGTCTAAATGTCATTTAGTGGGAGGTTATACATTTAATGGGCAGTTATATTTGTGTTGTATTGTCCTTGGCTTTTGTTCTATATAAACAAGGCTGCTTTTTCTATGTAAGGCAGAGATTTGAGTAATATAAACTTATTTGAGCACTTTGTGAGTGTTTTGTTCTTAAGTTCTTGCATGAACTTTGGAACTTATCAAGCTTATTCGGCTTGTGGCGTTCAACAACCTCAAAATCTTTGTTTTACCTTTAAACTTATCAAACTTCATAGTTTGTGGCGTTTTGGGGAAATCAAAGTGTTGTTCTAATTAGCTTTTATCATCATTTCATTGATAAAGTGATTAGAATAGTTTCTCTTACTTCAATCTTGAACGATCGGGTTTGTTTTCAATTAGTTGGAGGGTGTTAAATTGCATTCCATATGTATCATAGCTCTTTAGCTATTGGGGTGTATGGTTGCTAAGTTAATGATTTCCATCAAGTTCACATGTGGACTTTTTATAAAGGTCAAATGGATTTAATAAAATAAGAAAATAATATATTGGTCCATATATATGTGTTGGGCGGCAAGGCTATTTAGAATAGCTTAATTATATTATTATTTTTTGTTATTTAATTAAATGAAAATTAATTAATTTGGTGATTAATTAATTTTTTAATTAAAAGTCAAAATCTTTTTCTATTTGGAGATGGTCTCCTAATATTATACCATTGTTGGTAGTATAATTAATATTAAAGACTATATTTGATAAGTAGATAAATAAAAGAAATTCTTTATCTAATCAAATTAGGAAGTCTTTAATATGGTTACAAATACACTATTGAGTTGGATTATAAGTCTTGGTGTAGGATAGAATTCTTTTTAGAAAAGGATTCTTAACCACCAAGTAAATCTACCTATGGAAAGGATTCTTAACAACCAAGTAAATCCTTCTTAGGAGAGGATTTGGTCTCCTATATATACTACTTGTAAATTTCGACCAAGCCTTAGTTTTTGGTGTGAGAAATTGTTTTTTATTTGTTTTTTATTGTTATAAAAAATTTAAAAAACTTCGTTCAACTCATTGTTCGAATAATTCGGCCAAGCATAGAGAAAAGAGGAAATGTTTTTGTTTTCGATAGTACACTAGTATCCTTTCCATCAAAAGGGTTTTGTGTACAACATCGAATCAAGGTTCACGCGAGTTTCAATCAAATTGATTGATAATTCAAAAGTGACTGGACGTTCTTGGTTTTTCTCTGGGAGGATTATTGTGACTAACAAAGAAGAAGATTTTGTTTGTTTCTATCCTCAGGTATACAATTTAAAGAAAGGGAGCCCACACTCCTAGGTGATTTACGTTCGTGGTTGGATTGAAAGATCTTGCGGATTCAATTCGACCCTAGTTCAATCGTCAAAAAAAAAAAGGTAAGATTCTTTTTATATACATCAATTAATCTAGGGTTAAGGTTCTTATTATTAAAAGGGAGTTTTTTTTTTTAATATACGCAAACCCTAATTTTTGTTTTTCTCACGCTTCCATTGCGTTGTGAATAGTTTTTTTCCCTACAATTTTATTTTTTAATTAAATGGAAATTAATTAAATTGTTGATTAATTAATTTTTTAATTAAAAGTCAAAATCTTTTTTCTAGTAGGAGTTGGTCTCCTAAAATTATACTATTGTTGGTAGTATAATTAATATTAAAGACTATATTTGATAAGTAGATAAATAAAAGGAATTATTTATCTAATCTAATTAGGAAGTCTTTAATATGGTTACAAATACACTATTGAGTTGGATTAGGAGTCTTGGTTGAGGATATAATTCTTTTTTGAAAAGGATTCTTAACCACCAAGTAAATCTACCTAAGGAAAGGATTCTTAACTACTAAGTAAATCCTTATTAGGAAAGGATTTGTGGTCTTAATCTATATCCTACGAAATTCGGCCAGCCCATGTATATATACAAAAGGATAGAATTCCTTTTAGATAAGGATTCTTAACAACCAAATAAATCCACCAAAGGAAAGGATTCTTACCAACCAAGTAAATCCTTCTTAGGAAATGATTTATGATCCTATATATATGTGTGTGATTTTCGGCCAGCCCTAAGTATTCTATGATGAAAATTTTGGCCATGCTAGGTAAGTTTCAAGAGAGGATTTGGCCTAACAAGAGAGAATTCTAAGGGAGAAAAATTTAGTTTTTGCTCAGGACAAAATTCGATTAACTCATAGATAAAAGGTGTAGAATTCAGCTAAGGAGAAAAGAGAAAAAGTGAACGTTTTTGTTTTTGATAGTACACTAGTATCCTTTACATCAAAAGGGTTTTATGTACAAAATCAAATCTGGTTCACGTGAGTTTCAATCAATTAGATTGATAATTCACAAGTGACCAGACGTTCTTGGATTTTTCTCTTGGAGGATATTTGTAACTAACAAAGAAAAGATTTTGTTTGTCTCCATCCTCAGGTATACAATTTAAAGAAAGGGAGCCCACATACCTAGGTGATTCACGTTCGTGATTGGATTGGAAGATCTTACGGAATCAATTCGGTGCTTGTTCAATCGTCACGACAAAAAGATACGATACTTTTATATACTTCAATTAATCTAGGGTTAAGGTTCTCGTTGTATAAAAGGGAAATTTTTTTATTTATACGCAAACCCCCTAATTTTATTAAATTTTCTCACGCTTCCGCTTCACGGGTTTTATTTTCCCTACAGACTAATGTATGCTCTACTTTTCCACTCAAAAGAAGCATTGTCACAAAGAGTTCTACCCATGATAATTAAATTCTCAATGACATCCACATCTAGAAAATTAGAATCTATATCATTAGATAGCCCTAGAAACTTGTTAATGTTTTTCGGGTTAACTCTAAACACAACACCCCTAATTTCCATCAAAGCATCTAATAAGGTGGCACTTTCCTTATTTTCATGATAGAACTCTCTAACAACAGTATCATTTACAACTCCTAACATGCTCTCCCAAGATTCCCATTTTCTACCTTTAAGCACTTAAGAACATAAGAATCTTTACTCTTACCAAAAACATTGCCTCTCTCTTGAAATATCTTCTTTGTTCCAAAGATCCCTAAATATTTTTTTCCATGAATCTTTGGATCCTTTTGAGGTAGACTTGGCTTTCACAACGGGGTTCAATTGATTTCCACTTCCAGTAATCTAGTTCTTCCCATTTTTTCTTATGTTATAAGATGCTATATACATACAACTAAAGTGAGTGAAAAACAAAACAAACTCATTAGTCGCATCATTATAAAAACAAAGACATATGACTTAAGAATGAATCATCATGCAAGACAAAGATAGTGAGTAATATCTTACAAGTATCATTAAGTCAAAATAGGCCAACATGTAACAAAATGAAGCAAGTGAACATATTATAAAAGAGAACAATATCTAGCATACAATGCTCCCCCTTGATAAATGCTATAACTAAAATCAATGACAGTATAAAGTTCACAAAGATGTTCACACAAGCACACATTCAAGAAATTTGAAGAAATATCAACAAAATAAGCTTCATATGCTAAGAGAGATACATAAAGATTTTCAAGTTCTCTCATAATTCTTCAACAATTGCTAAAATGTCATCATACTCAGAAACAAAGTGTGTGCGTGAGAGATATGCTTCAAATATATATCAAGAAGTAGTTTGATAATCAACATGCACACAATTTCCAATAACTATTCATCTTAAGTTTTTTCAATTAAAAGTCAGACCGATTATCACCCGAAATTTTTGCTTTTAAGAGAATAGATTTTAACATATAAGCGTGTGTGTGCATGTGGCTGGTCATCCCATTTTTGTTTTTCAACCCGAGCTCATTTGATTTTCAACTATACTCCTTTTTAACCCTTCCTCCTTTTCTTTTTAGGCTTTGAATCAAAGAATTTTTCTTTTCGTGATTCCTTTTCAACACTTCTTTGATTTTTCCTTTTTTTAAAAACATAAACAAAATTCACATCATGTCGGCTTTCACTCATCACAATGGTGTAGCTCTTTCCAATATTGTGTTGCTTTCACAACCAATGCGTGTAGCCCTTTCCATGAAGGTACTCGTTGAGTTCTATGTATTTGCCGAAGCAAAATGGATACTAACCATAGGTCATTTTTAATGAACTTAAGCAAAAAAAAAATCAAGGTGTATCCAAAGTTTACATATTAGTAAACTCAACCTACTAGCAAAACATATAAGAGAAGCAAGGTGCAATTTTAGAAAACCAAGATTTTATGGCTCATAAGCACATGATCTAAAAGCAATAAGTAGAGACTTATTCAAGATCATTACTTCTCTAATGAGTAGCTTTAAAAGAATATGAAGCTCATATTTTCAAAAGTTATGCCACTTAATATATTATACACAAACAATTATCAAAGTTAAGATCAATGTGAACAATATCACTATTAGATCCTAAAATAGCAAATGTCAATGAGAATCATATGTATGCTATACAAAATTCTTTAGTATGACATGCTATGAGATGTACATCAAAAATTGAGTCAAAAGATGAATATCTAAGGGAACATGCATTAGAGTATAAAGATACCTTTTGCACATTATATTCACCAAATATCATACTTCCGCCCTTCTTATGAGCACTCTTGCCTTGAATGTCCTCATGACACCAAGCTGTTGATGTTTCACAACAAGAGTATAAAAAACACAATATGTCAACTCAATCTACACATATATCAAAAGAACCTCTCTAAAGTTAACGAACAAATTTCGACCATCATTACAAACATGATGTGAGATAAGTAGGAATGGAACTAGAGCTTCCATGACGATTTGTATCAAATTTCTTGTTTAAAGATATTGTACCATCAACATCTAGTGGAGAATGAGAAGCCGTTAGATGGCTTCTTGGTGTACTCACTAGTAAAGTGACCGAAACCATGACAATTGTAGCATTAAACTTCTTTCTTGTTCATGGCTTGACTATTCTTCTCATTCCTTGGAGATGATGTTTTCTTAACTCCCTTTTCCTTAGAAAACTTGCCTCTAGGCTTGACATTCTTCTTTAGAAACTTTTTGAACTTTCTAACCAAAAGAGACAACTCTTCATTTTCATCATCACTCTCCTTCTCAATAGCATTGAAAGCGATTCCCTTACTATTAGTCTTTGGCTTCAAGCACATCTCGTAAGTTTGGAGAGACCCAAACAACTCATCGATGTTCATGCTATCCATATCTTTACTTTCCTCAATGGCCATCACCTTTATTTTAAATCTCTTTGGAAGAGACCTAAGGATTTTCCAATTTAAATGCTCTTTTGAGATAGGAACTCCAAGTGTTTGACATTGGTTAGCAATGTTAAGAAGTCGGAATTGGATGTCTTCGAACTTTTCTTCTTCACCCATACTTACACCTTCAAATTGTGATGCCAACATTTGAAGCCTTGATTTCTTTACCGCTAAGGTTCCTTCATTAGTAACTTGGAGAGTATCCCAAGCCTTTTTTGTGGATTCAAGATTTTGAATGTTGGAGAATTGATGCCCATCAAGTTCTTCCAAAGATGGCACTCATAGCACAATGGTGCCATTTAGCAACCTCAAACTCATTCATTGTCCATTAACTCATAGGCTTGAGTATCATGGTTCCATCATCTTGAACCTTCGTAGGAGGACTATAACCTTCTTCCACTACCATCCACGCCCTTTCATTAATAGAGCGGATGTAAGCTTTCATGCTTAACTTCCAATAGCCATAGTTAGTGCCTCGAAGTAATGGTGGCCTAGTATTTGAGGCTTCTTTCACCATTACATCATCTTGTAAACCCATGACTTCAAAAGCTTTGCAAAAACCGTGAATGTATCACCTGAACTTTCACTAAGTACAATCTGGTGGTCTGCTCTGATCCAATTGAAAATACAAACATGGTTAAATGCTCAAGGATAACCTAGAAGGGAGGGGGGAGGGGGGTGAATAGGTTAGACATCTTTTTTGACTCCCTTAGAAACAAACAAATGTTTGTCCCTCTAGATTGCTTGTATAACAATATATATCAATTAAAGATACTTAATCAATATATAAAACATGTAAAGTGTGATATAAACAAGCAACCATCACGTGGACACAATTTATATTATAGTAAGTACGTCAACTTACATATAAAGTTCTATCCATAGTATTCAAATAACAAATACAAATATAAGAGAGATAGGGATAGAGAAAAGTTAACACAAGATATAACGTGGTAAACCTCCGAAAAGGAAACATCCACCGGTTAGCAACCACCGACAAACAAAATCCACTAGTAGTTAAGACAAGTACAATCTCTCAAGTAACCCCTTCACCTTGAAACTACTCTCATATCCTACTCATGAAGATGTCGCCCTATTGCTCAACATTTTGAGGGCTCACACCTCTTGTCGAGATTTCCTCGCTCACCCTTCCGGATCCTCATGACCCTAGGCAAGACTTCCGTGCTTGACAATCCGAGGTCTCCCATATTGATATGAACCTTACAAAGAGCAGTGAGACCCAGAACCAATCTATGGTAATGAATGATCATTTTCTAACCAAGTTTACAAAAAAAAATGTTATCGGACCGCGACCCGTTACCTATAAGGAGGTAAGAACCAACGGTATCAAGAAAATTGTAGACGCCACACTCAAGAATAGGAAAGAAGGTGAGTGATAAGTCAAGGCTGGAACGCCACAAGGTAGAACCTTGATAAGTTCACAAGTTCTATGAAAAACCAAAGAGAAAATTCTCTCAAATTTATTTCTATTCAAAATCTATCCTTTAATTACATCAATTGGTCCATTTTATACTAAAAATATCTAAGACCTAAAAGGGAATAAATATTAGGAAATTAATGCCTTACAATCATGAAAATAAATACAAACAAATTTAGGAAATAAATAAATACTAAACTAGCAACTATTGACTTGCTTCCTAATTAGAAAGCTAAATCTGGAAACAAATCAACCCCTTAATTTAGGAAACAAATCAACTATTATTCCTTGGAAATTAAAAGGAAATAAATCAGCCAAAGTTGACTATTCTCCTAGCTTGTACCACATGCCCAAGTCTTCCTTATTCGGACCAATCCATTGTCTTGATAACATTAATTAAGGCTTGGTCTTCATGTGAGCCGAATTTGGACTTTAACAACCCAGAATCATCCCATCAATAAATGCTTCTTTGATCCTATTGCTTTCATGTAATTGGCCCAACTGGAATATACAAGGGATCCTTTGGTGACGCTTCTTGATTCTCATCATTCCCCCTCTCTTCAAAAGGATTCGTCCTCGAATCTTCACCATAATGTTGTTGATAGTCTGAACCATGAAATATGGTTCCCCTCTTTTATCTTTCTTTGATGAATCACTTTTGAAAGACATATTATTTTTTGTTAAATCAATGCTTGGAATCAAGAAAAGAAAAAGAAATAGTTGATATAAGTTCAACTATACAACCTAAAAAAAATGTACTATTTTTTAATAGATCTTTTTTTTTTATAACGAAACTAATCAAACTTTTTTTTTTGTAAAAAATCTGATTTTTTTTTATCAAAAAGAAAAATAGAAGAAGAAGAACAACGGTAGATTAAACCTGGTTTAGAAGCCTAAGCTCTGATACCAACTGATATGAACCTCACCAAGAGCAGTGAGACCCAGAACCAATATATGGTAACGAAGGATCGTTTTCTAACGAAGTTTACAAACAAAAATGTTATCGGACCGCGACCCGTTACCTATAAGGAGGTAAGATACAACGGTATCAAGAAAATTGTAGACGCCACACTCAAGAATAGGAAAGAAGGTAAGTGATAAATCAAGGTTAGAACGCCACAAGGTAGAACCTTGATAAGTTCACAAGTTCTATGAAGAACCAAAGAGAAAATTCTCTCAAATTTATTTCTATTCAAAATCTATCCTCAAATTACATCAATTGATCCATTTTTTAATAAAAATATCTAAGACCTAAAAGGGAATAAATATTAGGAAATTAATGCCTTACAATAGTGAAAATAAATACAAACAAATTTAGGAAATAAATAAATACTAAACTAGCAACTATTGACGTACTTCCTAATTGGAAAGCCAAATCGGGAAACAAATCAGCCCCTTAATTTGGGATACAAATGAACTATTATTTCTTGGAAATTAAAAGGAAATAAATGAGCCAAAGTTGACTATTCTCCTAGCTTGTACCACATGCCCAAGTCTTCCTTATTCGCCCCAATACATTGTCTTGATGACATTAATTAAGGCTTGGTCTTCATATGAGCCGAATTTGGACTTTAACAACTCAGAATCAGCCCATCAATAAATGCTTCTTTGATCCTAGTGCTTTCATGTAATTGGCCAAACTGGAATATGCAATGGATCCTTTGGTGACGCTTCTTGATTCTCATCATTCCCCCTCTCTTCAAAAGGATTCGTCCACGAATCTTTACCATAATATTGTTGATAGTCTGAACCATGAAATATGGTTCCCCTCTTTTATCTTTGTTTGATGAATCAATTTTGAAAGACATATTATTTTTTGTTATATCAATGCTTGGAATCAAGAAAAGAAAAAGAAATAGTTGATATAAGTTCAACTACACAACCTAAAAAAAATGTACTATTTTTTGTTGGATCTTTTTTTTTATAACGAAACTAATTAAACTTTTTTTTTTTTGTAAAAAATCTGATTTTGTTTTATCGAATAGAAAAATAGAAGAAGAAGAACAATGATAGATTAAACCTGATTTAGAAGCCTGAGCTCTGATACCAACTGATACGAACCTCACCAAGAGCAGTGATACCCGGAACCAATATTTGGTAACGAAGGATCGTTTTCTAACCAAGTTTACAAACAAAAATGTTACCGGACCGCGACCCGTTACCTATAAGGAGGTAAGAACCAACGGTATCAAGAAAATTGTAGATGCCACACTCAAGAATAGGAAAGAAGGTGAGTGATAAATCAAGGTTAGAACGCCACAAGGTAGAACCTTGATAAGTTCACAAGTTCTATGAAGAACCTTGATAAGTTCACAAGTTCTATGAAGAACAAAAGAGAAAATTCTCTCAAAAATATTTCTATTCAAAATCTATCCTCAAATTACATCAATTGGTCCATTTTATACTAAAAATATCTAAGACCTAAAAGGGAATAAATATTAGGAAATTAATGCCTTACAATCATGAAAATAAATGCAAACAAATTTAGGAAATAAATAAATACTAAACTAGCAACTATTGACTTGCTTCCTAATTGGAAAGCTAAATCTGGAAACAAATCAGCCCCTTAATTTGGGAAACAAATCAACTATTATTCCTTGGAAATTAAAAATAAATAAATCATCCAAAGTATACTATTCTCCTAGCTTGTACCACATGCCCAAGTCTTCCTTATTCGGCACAATCCATTGTCTTGATGACATTACATAAGGCTTGGTCTTCATGTGAGCCGAATTTGGACTTTAACAACTCAGAATCAGCCCATAAATAAATGATTC
Organism: Dipteronia dyeriana; assembly: GCA_032871835.1. Taxonomy (NCBI): domain Eukaryota; kingdom Viridiplantae; phylum Streptophyta; class Magnoliopsida; order Sapindales; family Sapindaceae; genus Dipteronia; species Dipteronia dyeriana. Next base: position 49,289,537 of record CM065297.1, read on the forward strand.
TTTGGTCCTATTGCTTTCACATAATTGGCCTAACTGGAATATGCAATGGATCCTTTGGTGATGCTTCTTGATTCTCATCATTCCCCCTCTCTTCAAAAGGATTCGTCATCGAATCTTCACCATAATGTTGTTGATAGTCTGAACCAAGAAATATGGTTCCCCTCTTTTATCTTTGTTTGATGAATCACTTTTGAAAGACATATTATTTTTCGTTATATCAATGCTTGGAATCAAGAAAAGAAAAAGAAATAGTTGATATAAATTCAATTACACAAACTAAAATTAAATTACTATTTTTTGTTGGATCTTGTTTTTTTTTATAACGAAACTAATCAAACTTTTTTTTTCTGTAAAAAATCTGAATTTTTTTTAACAAATAGAAAAATAGAAGAAGAAGAACAATGATAGATTAAACCTGATTTATAAGCCTAAGCTCTGATACCAACTGATATGAACCACACCAAGAGCAGTGAGACCCGGAACAAATATATGGTAACGAAGGATCGTTTTCTAACCAAGTTTACAAACAAAAATGTTATCGGACCGCGACCCGTTACCTATAAGGAGGTAAGAACCAACGGTATCAAGAAAATTGTAGACGCCACACTCAAGAATAGGAAAGAAGGTGAGTGATAACTGAAGGTTGGAACGCCACAAGGTTGAACCTTGATAAGTTCACAAGTTCTATGAAGAACCAAAGAGAAAATTCTCTCAAATTTATTTCTATTCAAACTCTATCTTCAAATTACATCAATTGGTCCATTTTATACTAAAAATATCTATGACCAAAGAGGGCATAAATATTAGGAAATTAATTCCTTACAATCATGAAAATAAATGCAAACAAATTTAGGAAATAAATAAATACTAAACTAGCAACTATTGACTTGCTTCCTAATTGGAAAGCTAAATCTGGAAACAAATCAGCCCCTTAATTTGGGAAACAAATCAACTATTATTCCTTGGATATTCAAAGGAAATAAATCAGCCAAAGTTGACTATTCTCCTAGCTTGTACCACATGCCCAAGTCTTCCTTATTCGGCCCAATCCATTGTCTTGATGACATTGATTAAGGCTTGGTCTTCATGATAGCCGAATTTGGACTGTAACAACTCAGAATCAGCACATCAATAAATGCTTCTTTGATCCTATTGCTTTCATGTAAGTGGCCCAACTGGAATATGCAATGGATCCTTTGGTTACGCTTCTTGATTCTCATCATTCCCCCTCTCTTCAAAAGGATTCATCCTCGAATCTTCACCATAATGTTGTTGATAGTCTGAACCATGAAATATGGTTCCCCTCTTTTATCTTTCTTTGATGAATCGCTTTTGAAAGACATATTATTTTTTGTTATATCAATGCTTGGAATCAAGAAAAGAAAAAGAAAGAGTTGATATAAGTTCAACTAAACAACCTAAAAAAATGTACTATTTTTTGTTGGATCTTTTTTTTATTAATAACGAAACTAATCGAATTTTTTTGTTTTGTAAAAAATCTGATTTTTTTTTATCAAATAGAAAAATAGAAGAAGAAGAACAATGATAGATTAAACTTGATTTAGAAGCCTAAGCACTGATACCAACTGATATGAACCTCACCAAGAACAGTGAGACCCGGAACCAATACATGGTAACGAAGGATCGTTTTCTAACCAAGTTTACAAACAAAAATGTTATCCGCGACCCGTTACCTATAAGGAGGTAAGAACTAACGATATCAAGAAAATTATAGATGCCACACGAAAGATTAAGAAAGAAGGTGAGTGATAAGTAAAGGTTGGAACGCCACAAGGTAGAACCTTGATAAATTCACAAGTTCTATGAAGAACCAAAGAGAAATTTCTCTCAAATTTATTTCTATTCAAAATCTATCCTCAAATTACATCAATTGGTCCATTTTATACTAAAAATATCTAAGACCTAAAAGGAATAAATATTAAGAAATTAATGCCTTACAATCATGAAAATAAATGCAAACAAATTTAGGAAATAAATAAATACTAAACTAGCAACTATTGACTTGCTTCCTAATTGGAAAGCTAAATCTGGAAACAAATCAGCCCTTTAATTTGGGAAACAAATAAACTATTATTCCTTGGAAATTAAAAGGAAATAAATCAGCCAAAGTTGACTATTCTCCTAGCTTGTACCACATGCCCTAGTCTTCCTTATTCGGCCCAATCCATTGTCTTTATGACATTAATTAAGGCTTGGTCTTCATGTTAGCCGAATTTGGACTGTAACAACTCAGAATCAGCCCATCAGTAAATGCTTCTTTGATCCTATTGCTTTCATGTAATTGGCCCAACTTAAATATGCAATGGATCCTTTGGTGACGTTTCTTGATTCTCATCATTCCCCCTCTCTTTAAAAGGATTCGTACTCGAATCTTCACCATAGTGTTGTTGATAGTCTGAACCATGAAATATGGTTATCCTCTTTTATCTTTGTTTGATGAATCACTTTTGAAAGAAATATTATTTTCTGTTATATCAATGCTTGGAATCAAGAAAAGAAAAAGAAATAGTTGATATAAGTTCAACTACACAACCTAAAAAAAATGTACTATTTTTTGTTGGATCTTTTTTTTTTTAGTAACGAAACTAATCAAACTTTTTTTTTTCTGTAAAAAATCTGATTTTTTTTTTCAAATAGAAAAATAGAAAAAGAAGAACAATGATAGATTAAACTTGATTTAGAAGCCTAAGCACTGATACCAACTGATACGAACCTCACCAAGAGCAGTTAGACCCGGAACCAATATATGGTAACGAAGTATCGTTTTCTAAACAAGTTTACAAACAAAAATGTTATCGGACCGCGACCCGTTACCTATAAGGAGGTAAGAACTAACGGTTACAAGAAAATTGTAGACGCCACACTCATGAAAAAGAAAGAAGGTGAGTGATAAGTCAAGGATGGAACGCCATAAGGTAGAACCTTGATAAGTTCACAAGTTCTATGAAGAACCAATGAGAAATTTCTCTCAAATTTATTTCTATTCAAAATCTATCCTCAAATTACATCAATTGGTCCATTTTATACTAAAAATATGTAAGACCTAAAAGGGAATAAATATTAGGAAATTAATGCCTTACAATCATGAAAATAAATGCAAACAAATTTAGGAAATAAATAAATACTAAACTAGCAACTATTGACTTGCTTCCTAATTGGAAAGCTAAATCTGGAAACAAATCAGCCCCTTAATTTGGGAAACAAATCAACTATTATTCCTTGGATATTAAAAGGAAATAAATCAGCCAAAGTATAATATTCTCCTAGCTTGTACCACATGCCCAAGTCTTCCTTATTCGGCCCAATCCATTGTCTTGATGACATTACTTAAGGCTTGGTCTTCATGTGAGCCGAATTTGGACTTTAACAACTCAGAATCAGCCCATAAATAAATGCTTCTTTGGTCCTATTGCTGTCATGTAACTAGCCCAATTGGAATATGCAATGGATCCTTTGGTGACGCTTCTTGATTCTTATCATTCCCCCTCTCTTCAAAAGGATTCGTCATCGAATCTTCACCATAATGTTGTTGATAGTCTGAACCATGAAATATGGTTCCCCTCTTTTATCTTTGTTTGATGAATCACTTTTGAAAGACATATTATTTTTTGATATATCAATGCTTGGAATCAAGAAAAGAAAAGGAAATAGTTGATATAAGTTCAACTACACAACCTAAAAAAAATGTACTATTTTTTGTTTTATCTTTTTTTTTTAAAACGAAAGTAATAAAACTTTTTTTTTTTGTAAAAAATCTGATTTTGTTTTATCGAATAGAAAAATAGAAGAAGAACAATGATAGATTAAACCTGATTTAGAAGCCTAAGCTCTGATACCAACTGATACGAACCTCACCAAGAGCAGTGAGACCCGGAACCTATATATGGTAACGAAGGATCGTTTTCTAACCAAGTTTACAAACAAAAATGTTACCGGACCGCGACCCGTTACCTATAAAGAGGTAAGAACCTACAGTATCAAGAAAATTGTAGACGCCACACTTAAGAATAGGAAAGAAGGTGAGTGATAAATCAAGGTTGGAACGCCACAAGGTAGAACCTTGATAAGTTCACAAGTTCTATGAATAACCAAAGAGAAAATTCTCTCAAAATTATTTCTATTCAAAATCTATCCTCAAATTACATCAATTGGTCCATTTTATACTTAAAATATCTAAGACCTAAAAGGGAATAAATATTAGGAAATTAATGCCTTACAATCATGAAAATAAATGCAAACAAATTTAGGAAATAAATAAATACTAAACTATCAACTATTGAATTGCTTCCTAATTGAAAAGCTAAATCTGGAAACAAATCAGCCCTTTAATTTGGGAAACAAATAAACTATTATTCCTTGGAAATTAAAAGGAAATAAATCAGCCAAAGTTGACTATTCTCCTAGCTTGTACCACATGCTCAAGTCTTCCTTATTCGGCCCAATCCATTGTCTTGATGACATTAATTAAGGCTTGGTCTTCATGTTAGCCGAATTTGGACTGTAACAACTCAGAATCAGCCCATCAATAAATGCTTCTTTGATCCTATTGCTTTCATGTAATTGGCCCAACTGGATTATGCAATGGATCCTTTGGTGACGCTTCTTGATTCTCATCATTCCCCCTCTCTTCAAAAGGATTCGTCCTCGAATCTTCACCATAATGTTGTTGATAGTCTGAACCATGAAATATGGCTCCCCTCTTTTTTCTTTGTTTGATGAATCACTTTTGAAAGACATATTATTTTTCGTTATATCAATGCTTGGAATCAAGAAAAGAAAAAGAAATAGTTGATATAAATTCAACTACACAAACTAAAAATAAATTACTAATTTTTGTTGGATCTTTTTTTTTTATAACGAAACTAATCAAACTTTTTTTTTCTGTAAAAAATCTGATTTTTTTTTATCAAATAGAAAAATAGAAGAAGAAGAACAATGATAGATTAAACCTGATTTAGAAGCCTAAGCTCTGATACCAACTGATATGAACCTCACCAAGAGCAGTGAGACCCGAAACCAATATATGGTAACGAAGGATCGTTTTCTAACCAAGTTTACAAACAAAAATGTTATCGGACCGCGACCCGTTACCTATAAGGAGATAAGAACCAACGGTATCAAGAAAATTGTAGACGCCACACTCAAGAATAGGAAAGAAGGTGAGTGATAACTGAAGGTTGGAACGCCACAAGGTTGAACCTTGATAAGTTAACAAGTTCTATGAATAACCAAAGAGAAAATTCTCTAAAATTTATTTCTATTCAAACTCTATCTTCAAATTACATCAATTGGTCCATTTTATACTAAAAATATTTATGACCTAAGAGGGAATAAATATTAGGAAATTAATGCCTTACAATCATGAAAATAAATGCAAACAAATTTAGGAAATAAATAAATACTAAACTGGCAACTATTGACTTGCTTCCTAATTGGAAAGCTAAATCTGGAAACAAATCAGCCCCTTAATTTGGGAAACAAATCAACTATTATTCCTCGGAAATTAAAAAGAAATAAAACAGCCAAAGTTGACTATTCTCCTAGCTTGTACCACATGCCCAAGTCTTCCTTATTCGGCCCAATCCATTGTCTTGATGACATTGATTAAGGCTTGGTCTTCATGTTAGCCGAATTTGGACTGTAACAACTCAGAATCAGCCCATCAATAAATGCTTCTTTGATCCTATTGCTTTCATGTAATTGGCCCAACTGGAATATGCAATGGATCCTTTGGTGACGCTTCTTGATTCTCATCATTCCCCCTCTCTTCAAAAGGATTTGTCCTCGAATCTTCACCATAATGTTGTTGATAGTCTGAACCATGAAATATGGTTCCCCTCTTTTATCTTTGTTTGATGAATGACTTTTGAAAGACAAATTATTTTTTGTTATATCAATGCTTGGAATCAAGAAAAGAAAAAGAAATAGTTGATATAAGTTCAACTAAACAACCTAAAAAAAATGTACTATTTTTTGTTGGATTTCTTTTTTTTTTAATAACGAAACTAATCGAATTTTTTTGTTTTGTAAAAAATCTGATTTTTTTTTATCAAATAGAAAAATAGAAGAAGAAGAACAATGATAGATTAAACGTGATTTAGAAGTCTAAGAACTGATACCAACTGATATGAACCTCACCAAGAACAGTGAGACCCGAAACCAATATATGGTAACGAAGGATCGTTTTCTAACCAAGTTTACAAACAAAAATGTTATCGGACCGCGACCCGTTACCTATAAGGAGATAAGAACCAACGGTATCAAGAAAATTGTAGACGCCACACTCAAGAATAGGAAAGAAGGTGAGTGATAACTGAAGGTTGGAACGCCACAAGGTTGAACCTTGATAAGTTAACAAGTTCTATGAAGAACCAAAGAGAAAATTCTCTCAAATTTATTTCTATTCAAAATCTATCCTCAAATTACATCAATTGGTCCATTTTATACTCAAAATATCTAAGACCTAAAAGGGAATAAATATTAAGAAATTAATGCCTTACAATCATGAAAATAAATGCAACCAAATTTAGGAAATAAATAAATACTAAACTAGCAACTATTGACTTGCTTCCTAATTGGAAAGCTAAATCTGGAAACAAATCAGCCATTTAATTTGGGAAACAAATAAACTATTATTCCTTGGAAATTAAAAGGAAATAAATCAGCCAAAGTTGACTATTCTCCTAGCTTTTACCACATGCCCAAGTCTTCCTTATTCGGCCCAATCCATTGTCTTTATGACATTAATTAAGGCTTGGTCTTCATGTTAGCCGAATTTGGACTGTAACAACTCAGAATCAGCCCATCAATAAATGCATCTTTGATCCTATTGCTTTCATGTAATTGGCCCAACTGGAATGTGCAATGGATCCTTTGGTGACGCTTCTTGATTCTCATCATTCCCCCTCTCTTTAAAAGGATTCGTCCTCGAATCTTCACCATAGTGTTGTTGACAGTCTGAACCATGAAATATGGTTCTCCTCTTTTATCTTTGTTTGATGAATCACTTTTGAAAGACATATTATTTTTTGTTATATCAATGCTTGGAATCAAGAAAAGAAAAAGAAATAGTTGATATAAGTTTAACTACACAAACTAAAAAAAATGTACTATTTTTTGTTGGATCTTTTTTTTTTTAGTAACGAAACTAATCAAACTTTTTTTTTTCTGTAAAAAATCTGATTTTTTTTTTCAAGTAGAAAAATATAAAAAGAAGAACAATGATAGATTAAACTTGATTTAGAAGCCTAAGCACTGATACCAACTGATATGAACCTCACCAAGAGCAGTGAGACCGGGAACCAATATATGGTAACGAAGGATCATTTTCTAACCAAGTTTACAAACAAAAATGTTAACGGACCGCGACCCGTTACCTATAAGGAGGTAAGAACTAACGGTATCAAGAAAATTGTATACGCCACACTCAAGAATAAGAAAGAAGGTGAGTGATAAGTCAAGGTTGGAACGCCATAGGGTAGAACCTTGATAAATTCACAAGTTCTATGAAGAACCAAAGAGAAATTTCTCTCAAATTTATTTCTATTCAAAATCTATCCTCAAATTAGATCAATTGGTCCATTTTACACTAAAAATATCTAATACCTAAGAAGGAATAAATATTAGGAAATTAATGCCTTACAATCATGAAAATAAATGCAAAAAAATTTAGGAAATAAATAAATACTAAACTAGCAACTATTGACTTGCTTCTTAATTGGAAAGCTAAATCTTTAAACAAATCTGCCCCTTAATTTGGGAAACAAATCAACTATTATTCCTCGGAAATTAAAAAGAAATAAAACAGCCAAAGTTGACTATTCTCCTAGCTTGTACCACATGCCCAAGTCTTCCTTATTCGGCCCAATCCATTGTCTTGATGACATTGATTAAGGCTTGGTCTTCATGTTAGCCGAATTTGGACTGTAACAACTCAGAATCAGCCCATCAATAAATGCTTCTTTGATCCTATTGCTTTCATGTAATTGGCCCAACTGGAATATGCAATGGATCCTTTGGTGAGGCTTCTTGATTCTCATCATTCCCCCTCTCTTCAAAAGGATTCGTCCTCGAATCTTCACCATAATGTTGTTGATAGTCTGAACCATGAAATATGGTTCCCCTCTTTTATCTTTGTTTGATAAATCACTTTTGAAAGACATATTATTTTTTGTTATATAAATGCTTGGAATCAAGAAAAGAAAAAGAAATAGTTGATATAAGTTCAACTACACAACCTAAAAAAAATGTACTATTTTTTGTTGGATCTTTTTTTTTTTAATAAAGAAACTAATCAAACTTTTTTTTTTTGTAAAAAATCTGATTTTTTTTTATCAAATAGAAAAATAGAAGAAGAAGAACAATGATAGATTAAACTTGATTTAGAAGCCTAAGCACTGATACCAACTCATATGAACCTCACCAAGAGCAGTGAGACCCGGAACCAATATATGGTAACGAAGGATCGTTTTCTAACCAAGTTTACAAACAAAAATGTTATCCGCGACCCGTTGCCTATAAGGAGGTAAGAACTAATAGTATCAAGATAATTATAGATGCCACACTCATAAATAAGAAAGAAGGTGAGGGATAAGTCAAGGTTGGAACGCCACAAGGTAGAACCTTGATAAGTTCACAAGTTCTATGAAGAACCAAAGAGAAATTTCTCTCAAATTTATTTCTATTCAAAATCTATCCTCAAAATACATCAATTGGTCCATTTTATACTAAAAATATCTAAGACCTAAGAGGGAATAAATATTAGGAAATTAATGCCTTAAAATCATGAAAATAAATGCAAACAAATTTAGGAAATAAATAAATACTAAACTAGCAACTATTGACTTGCTTCCTAATTGGAAAGCTAAATCTGGAAACAAATCAGCCCCTTAATTTGGGAAACAAATCAACTATTATTCCTTGGAAATTAAAAGGAAATAAATCAGCCAAAGTATACTATTCTCCTAGCTTGTACCACATGCCCAAGTCTTCCTTATTCGGCCCAATCCATTATCTTGATGACATTACTTAAGGCTTGGTCTTCATGTGAGCCGAATTTGGATTTTAACAACTCAGAATCAGCCCATAAATAAATGCTTCTTTGGTCCTATTGCTTTCATGTAACTGTCCAACAGGAATATGCAATGGATCCTTTGGTGACGCTTCTTGATTCTCATCATTCCCCCTCTCTTCAAAAGGTTTCGTCATCGAATCTTCACCATAATGTTGTTGATAGTCTGAACCATGAAATATGGTTCCCCTCTTTTATCTTTGTTTGATGAATCACTTTTGAAAGAAATATTATTTTTTGTTATATCTATGCTTGGAATCAAGAAAAGAAAAAGAAATAGTTGATTTAAGTTCAACTACATAACCTAAAACAAATGTACTATTTTTTATTGGATCTTTTTTTTTAATAACGAAACTAATCAAACCTTTTTTTTTTTGTAAAAAATATGATTTTTTTTTTCAAATAGAAAAATAGAAGAAGAAGAACAATGATAGATTCAACTTGATTTAGAAGCCTAACCACTGATACCAACTGATATGAACCTCAATAAGAGCAGTGAGACCCAAAACCAATATATGGTAATGAAAAATCGTTTTCTAACCAAGTTTACAAACAAAAATGTTATCGGACCGCGACCCGTTACCTATAAGGAGGTAAGAACTAACGGTATCAAGAAAATTGTAGACGCCACACTCAATAATAAGAAAGAAGGTTAGTGATAAGTCAAGGTTGAAATGCCACAAGGTAGAACCTTGATAAGTTCACAAGTTCTATGAAGAACAAAAGAGAAAATTCTCTCAAATTTATTTCTATTCAAAATCTATCTTCAAATTACATCAATTGGTCAATTTTATACTAAAAATATCTAAGACCTAAAAGGGAATAAATATTAGGAAATTAATGCCTTACAATCGTGAAAATAAATGCAAACAAATTTAGGAAATAAATAAATACTAAACTAGCAACTATTGACCTGCTTCCTAATTAGAAAGCTAAATCTGGAAACAAATCAGCCATTTAATTTGGGAAACAAATAAACTATTATTCCTTGGAAATTAAAAGGAAATAAATCAGCCAAGGTTGACTATTCTCCTAGCTTGTACCACATGCCCAAGTCTTCCTTATTCGGCCAAATCCATTGTCTTGATGACATTAATTAAGGCTTGGTCTTCATGTTAGCCGAATTTGGACTGTAACAACTCAGAATCAGCCCATCAATAAATGCTTCTTTGATCCTATTACTTTCATGTATTTGGAAAAACTGGAATATGCAATTGATCCTTTGGTGACGCTTCTTGATTCTCATCATTCCCCCTCTCTTCAAAAGGATTCGTCCTCGAATCTTCACCATAATGTTGTTGATAGTCTGAACCATGAAATATGGTTCCCCTCTTTTATCTTTGTTTGATGAATCACTTTTGAAAGACTTATTATTTTTTGTTATATCAATGCTTGGAATCAAGAAAAGAAAAAGAAATAGTTGATATAAGTTCAACTACACAACCTAAAAAAAATGTACTATTTTTTGTTGGATCTTTTTTTTTTTAATAACGAAACTAATCAAACTTTTTTTTTTTGTAAAAAATCTGATTTTTTTTTTTCAAATAGAAAAATAGAAGAAGAAGAACAATGATAGATTAAACTTGATTTAGAAGCCTAAGAACTGATACCAACTAATATGAACCTCACCAAGAGAATTGAGACCCGGAACCAATATATGGTAACAAAGGATCGTTTTCTAACCAAGTTTACAAACAAAAATGTTATCGGACCGCGACCCGTTACCTATAAGGAGGTAAGAACTAACGGTATCAAGAAAATTATAGACGCCACACTCAAGAATAAGAAAGAATGTGAGTGATAAGTCAAGGTTGGAACGCCACAAGGTAGAACCTTGATAAGTTCACAAGTTCTATGAAGAACCAAAGAGAAATTTCTCTCAAATTTATTTCTATTCAAAATCTATCCTCAAATTACATCAATTGGTCCATTTTATACTAAAAATATCTAAGACCTAAGAGGGAATAAATATTAGGAAATTAATGCCTTACAATCATGAAAATAAATGCAAACAAATTTAGGAAATAAATAAATACTAAACTAGCAACTATTGACTTGCTTCCTAATTGGAAAGCAAAATCTGGAAACAAATCAGCCCCTTAATTTGGGAAACAAATCAACTATTATTCCTTGGATATTAAAAGGAAATAAATCAGCCAAAGTATACTATTCTCCTAGCTTGTACCACATGCCCAAGTCTTCCTTATTCGGCCCAATCCATTGTCTTGATGACATTACTTAAGGCTTGGTCTTCATGTAAGCCGAATTTGGACTTTAACAACTCAGAATCAGCCCATAAATAAATGCTTCTTTGGTCCTAATGCTTTCATGTAACTGGCCCAACTGGAATATGCAATGGATCCTTTGGTGACGCTTCTTGATTCTCATCATTCCCCCTCTCTTCAAAAGGATTCGTCATCGAATCTTCACCATAATGTTGTTGATAATCTGAACCATGAAATATGGTTCCCCTCTTTTATCATTGTTTTATGAATCACTTTTGAAAGACATATTATTTTTTGTTATATCAATGCTTGGAATCAAGAAAAGAAAAAGAAAGAGTTGATATAAGTTCAACTACACAACCTAAAAAAATGTACTATTTTTTGTTGGATCTTTTTTTTTTTTAACGAAACTAATCAAACTTTTTTTTTTTGTAAAATATCTGATTTTGTTTTATCGAATAGAAAAATAGAAGAAGAAGAACAATGATTGATTAAACCTGATTTAGAAGCCTAATCTCTGATACCAACTGATACAAACCTCACAAAGAGCAGTGAGACCCGGAACCAATATATGGTAACGAAGAATCGTTTTCTAACCAAGTTTACAAACAAAAATGTCACCGGAACGCGACCCGTTACCTATAAGGAGGTAAGAACCAACAGTATCAAGAAAATTGTAGACGCCACAATCAAGAATTGGAAAGAAGGTGAGTGATAAATCAAGGTTGGAACGCCACAAGGTAGAACCTTGATAAGTTCACAAGTTCTATGAATAACCAAAGAGAAATTCTCTCAAATTTATTTCTATTCAAAATCTATCCTTAAATTACATCAATTGGTCCATTTTATACTAAAAATATCTAAGACCTAAAAGGGAATAAATATTAGGAAATTAATGCCTTACAATCATGAAAATAAATGCAAACAAATTTGGGAAGTAAATAAATACTAAACTAGCAACTATTGACTTGCTTCCTAATTGGAAAGCTAAATCTGGAAACAAATCAGCCATTTAATTTTGGAAACAAATAAACTATTATTCCTTGGAAATTAAAAGGAAATAAATCAGCCAAAGTTGACTATTCTCCTAGCTTGTACCACATGCCCAAGTCTTCCTTTTTCGGCCCAATCCATTGTCTTTATGACATTAATTAAGGCTTGGTCTTCATGTTAGCCGAATTTGGACTGTAACAACTCAGAATCAGCCCATCAATAAATGCTTCTTTGATCCTATTGCTTTCATGTAATTGGAAAAACTGGAATATGCAATGGATCCTTTGGTGACGCTTCTTGATTCTCATCATTCCCCCTCTCTTCAAAAGGTTTCGTCCTCGAATCTTCACCATAATGTTGTTGATAGTCTGAACCATGAAATATGGTTCCCCTCTTTTATCTTTGTTTGATGAATCACTTTTGAAAGACATATTAATTTTTGTTATATCAATGCTTGGAATCAACAAAAGAAAAAGAAATAGTTGATATAAGTTCAACTACACAGCCTAAAAAAAATGTACTATTTTTTGTTGGATCTTTTTTTTTTTAATAACGAAACTAATCAAACTTTTTTTTTTTGTAAAAAAACTGATTTTTTTTTATCAAATAGAAAAATAGAAGAAGAAGAACAATGATAGATTAAACTTGATTTAGAAGCCTAAGCACTAATACCAACTGATATGAACCTCACCAAGAGCAGTGAGACCCGGAACCAATAAATGGTAACGAAGGATTGTTATCTAACCAAGTATACAAACAAAAATGTTATCGGCGACCCGTTACCTATAAGGAGGTAAGAACTAACGGTATCAAGAAAATTGTAGACGCCACACTCAAGAATAAGAAAGAAGGTGAGTGATAAGTCAAGGTTGGAACGCCACAAGGTTGAACCTCTATAAGTTCACAAGTTCTATGAAGAACCAAAGAGAAATTTATCTCAAATTTATTTCTATTCAAAATCTATCCTCAAATTACATCAATTGGTCAATTTTATACTAAAAATATCTAAGACCTAAAAGGGAATAAATATTAGGAAATTAATGCCTTACAATCATGAAAATAAATGCAAACAAATTTAAGAAATAAATAAATACTAAACTAGCAACTATTGACTTGCTACCTAATTAGAAAGCTAAATCTGGAAAAAACTCAGCCATTTAATTTGGGAAACAAATAAACTATTATTCCTTGGAAATTAAAAGGAAATAAATCAGCCAAAGTTGACTATTCTCCTAGCTTGTACCACATGCCCAAGTCTTCCTTTTTCGGCCCAATCCATTGTCTTTATGACATTAATTAAGGCTTGGTCTTCATGTTAGCCGAATTTGGACTGTAACAACTCAGAATCAGCCCATCAATAAATGCTTCTTTGATCCTATTGCTTTCATGTAATTGGAAAAACTGGAATATGCAATGGATCCTTTGGTGACGCTTCTTGATTCTCATCATTCCCCCTCTCTTCAAAAGGATTCGTCCTCGAATCTTCACCATAATGTTGTTGATATTCTGAACCATGAAATATGGTTCCCCTCTTTTATCTTTGTTTGATGAATCACTTTTGAAAGACATATTATTTTTTGTTATATCAATGCTTGGAATCAAGAAAAGAAAAAGAAATAGTTGATATAAGTTCAACTACACAACCTAAAAAAAATGTACTATTTTTTGTTGGATCTTTTTTTTTTTAATAAAGAAACTAATCAAACTTTTTTTTTTTGTAAAAAATCTGATTTTTTTTTTATCAAATAGAAAAATAGAAGAAGAAGAACAATGATAGATTAAACTTGATTTAGAAGCCTAAGCACTGATACCAACTCATATGAACCTCACCAAGAGCAGTGAGACCCGGAACCAATATATGGTAACGAAGGATCGTTTTCTAACCAAGTTTACAAACAAAAATGTTATCCGCGACCCGTTGCCTATAAGGAGGTAAGAACTAATAGTATCAAGATAATTATAGATGCCACACTCATAAATAAGAAAGAAGGTGAGGGATAAGTCAAGGTTGGAACGCCACAAGGTAGAACCTTGATAAGTTCACAAGTTCTATGAAGAACCAAAGAGAAAATTCTCTCAAATTTATTTCTATTCAAAATCTATCATCAAATTACATCAATTGGTCCATTTTAAACTAAAAATATCTAAGACCTAAAAGGGAATAAATATTAGGAAATTAATGCCTTACAATCATGAAAATAAATGCAAACAAAACTAGCAACTATTGACTTGCTTCCTAATTGGAAAGCTAAATCTGTTAACAAATCAGCCCTTTAATTTGGGAAACAAATAAACTATTATTCCTTGGAAATTAAAAGGAAATAAATCAGCCAAAGTTGACTATTCTCCTAGCTTGTACCACATGCCCAAGTCTTCCTTATTCGGCCCAATCCATTGTCTTAATGACATTAATTAAGGTTTGGTCTTCATGTTAGCCGAATTTGGACTGTAACAACTCAGAATCAGCCCATCAATAAATGATTCTTTGATCCTATTGCATTCATGTAATTGGCCCAACTGGAATATGCAATGGATCCTTTGGTGACGCTTCTTGATTCTCATCATTCCCCCTCTCTTCAAAAGGATTCGTCCTTGAATCTTCACCATAATGTTGTTGATAGTCTGAACCGTGAAATATGGTTCCCCTCTTTTATCTTTGTTTGATGAATCACTTTTGAAAGACATATTATTTTTTGTTTTATCAATGCTTGGAATCAAGAAAAGAAAAAGAAATAGTTGATATAAGTTCAACTACACAACCTAAAAAAATGTACTATTTTTTGTTGGATCTTTTTTTTTTTTAATAACGAAACTAATCAAACTTTTTTTTTTTGTAAAAAATCTGATTTTTTTTATTAAATAGAAAAATAGAAGAAGAAGAACAATGATAGATTAAACTTGATTTAGAAGCCTAAGCTCTGATACCAACTGATACGAACCTCACCAAGAGCAGTGAGACCCGGAACCAATATATGGTAACGAAGGATCGTTTTCTAACCAAGTTTACATACAAAAATGTTATCGTACTCTGACCCGTTACCTATAAGGAGGTAAGAACTAACGGTATCAAGAAAATTGTAGACGCCACACTCAAGAATAAGAAAGAAGGTGAGTGATAAGTCAAGGTTGGAACGCCACAAGGTAGAACCTTGATAAGTTCACAAGTTCTATGAAGAACTAAAGAGAAATTTCTCTCAAATTTATTTCTATTCAAAATCTATCCTCAAATTACATCAATTGGTCCATTTTATACTAAAAATATCTAAGACCTAAGAGGGAATAAATATTAGGAAATTAATGCCTTACAATCATGAAAATAAATGCAAACAAATTTAGGAAATAAATAAATACTAAACTAGCAACTATTGACTTGCTTCCAAATTGGAAAGCTAAATCTAGAAACAAATCAGCCCCTTAATTTCGGAAACAAATCAACTATTATTCCTTGGAAATTAAAAGGAAATAAATCAGCCAAAGTTGACTATTCTCCTAGCTTGTTCCGCATGCTCAAGTCTTCCTTATTCGGCCCAATCCATTGATTTGATGACATTAATTAAGGCTTGGTCTTCATGTAAGCCGAATTTGGACTTTAACAACTCAGAATCAGCCCATCAATAAATGCTTCTTTGATCCTATTGCTTTCATGTAATTGGCCCAACTGGAATATGCAATGGATCCTTTGGTGACGCTTCTTAATTCTCATCACATATCTTTTCAAGACTTCCATGCTCAACAACATAGGTCTCACACCTATTGTTAAGACTTCCTTCTTACAAGGCATCTATGTGATCATGAATGCAAAACGCAAACAATCACGCAACATAGAATGTTATGATTAACACATCCTATAGAAAATACTAGACATGAGCATGAATTCATAAAACAAATGTAGTCTAGTCAATCATGCATGTTTAATCCATCTAGATCATGTAAGATATGTTCAACATTAATTACAACCTAGATACATGCATAGATCTGAAACTTGAGTCACAAGATATGTTCAATTAATACATAATTAAGTTTAAATCTCATATGCCAAATACTATAGGGAAAAACGGTTTAGAAACGCAACGGAAGAGTGTGAAAAAAAAAAAAAGTTTGCGTATAAATAAAATTCCCTTTTATGCAACGAGAACCTTAACCCTAGATTAATTGATGTATATAAAAGTATCGTACCTTTTTTTACGTGAAGATTGGACAAGCGCCGAATTGATTCCGTAAGATCTTCCAATCCAATCACAAACGTGAATCACCCTGGAGTGTGGGCTCCCTTTCTTTAAATTGTATTCCTAAGGATAGAGACAAAGCAAAAATCTTTTGTTTGTTAGTTACAAATATCCTCCAAGAGAAAAATCCAAGAACGTCCGGTCACTTGTGAATTATCAATCAACTTGATTGAAACTCGCGTGAACCTTGATTCAATGTTTTACACAAAACCCTTTTGATGTAAAGGATACTAGTATACTATTGAACACAAAAATGTTCCTTTTTTTTCTCTTCTAGGCCGAATTCACACACCATTTATCTATGAGTTAATCGAATTTTGTCTAGAGCAAAAACTAATTTTTCTCCCTAAAAATTCTCTCTTGCTATGCCAAATTCTCTCTTGAAAATTACCTCGGCATGACCGAAATTTTCATCATAAAATTCATAGGGCTGGCCGAAAATTACACACACACACACACACACACACACACACACATATATATATATATATATATATATATATATATAGGATCATAAATCCTTTCCTAAGAAGGATTTACTTGGTTGGCAAGAATCCTTTCCTTAGGTGGATTTATTTGGTAGTTAATAATCCTTATCTTAAAGAAATTATATCCTTTTGTATATATATAAGGGCTGGCCGAATTTTATATGATATAGATTAGTATCACAAATCCTTTCCTAAAAGGGATTACTTGGTAGTTAAGAATCCTTTCCTTAGGTAGATTTACTTGGTGGTTAAGAATCCTTTTAAAAAAATAATTCTATCCTAACACCAAGACTCCTAATCCAACTCAAAAGTGTATTTGTAACCATATTAAAGACTTCTTAATTTGATTAGATAAATAACTCATTTTATTTATTTACTTATCAAATATAGTCTTTAACATTAACTATACTACCAACAATAGTATAGTTTTAGGAGACCATCTCCTAAAAGGAAAAGATTTTGACTTTTAATTAAATAACTAATTAATCAACAAATTAATTAATTTCCATTTAATTAAATAATAAAAAAATAAAAATAATATATTTAAGCTATTCACCATAATTATTGCCGCCCATACCTAGTATAAAGGCCATATATTATTTTTCTTATTTTATTAAATCCATTGGACCTTAAAAAGCAACAAGTTCACATGCCTTATTACAATTCTAGATGGACACCTAAATTGGTCTGGTAGAATATATCAAGTGATCCATGCAAGTTCGTGTGGATTGGGGATCTTGGCGGGCTATCTAAATTTAAGCTCCAATAGACACAATCAACAAATGATTCACTTAGGTCCATTCTATTTAATTTTAGTTCATTCCACTAAAGAACTAAAATTGAACTCTTAAATAAAGATAGAATAAGTTGATGTTACTCATTCATACCCTAGACAACCTTATTGGAGAAAGTGTATCCTCGTGAAGAATACCAGTAATCGCCAAGAGCTCATAGACCGCCTATAGCTCTCCAAGTTACCATATTTACTCATATGACCACATTTTGAACTTGGATATTTCGACTTGTCCAGAACCCATGTTTCAACAGACACTATTGAAACCTTAATGTTAAGATTTAATATCCAATACCTCAAAACATCCATATGATGGTATTCTACTCTCATTCAATAAATGGAGCCACGATGTCCATATATATAAATGAAGTCCTCTATCGATTAACAAATGAATACCACCAAACTATCGAGGATAGACTATAATCGTACTCATTGATAGCTCAAATGATAACCCTTGCAACCATAAGTCCATCATTTATCTCTTGATTGAGATAGACTCTCCGATTGTCTTCAAATGAAAACTTTTATCAATTGACGGTTTTAGATAAAGTATTTCATTGTGATATTATTCAATGCACCCAGTGCACTAGATTCTTTTTCCCAAAGACACCACGCTTTGATGATTTTAGACTCATCATAACACATTTGATCCCACTCAAATGTTAGCAAAAGAATCTACAGCTTTGACAAGATAAAGGCACCCAACCTTTTATCTTAAGTTGTGAACATTATTCAAGACTAACTAAAGAATTGTGTCTACCTCATACATATCTAGATGTATGAACAATTCTTTTTTTCCGATAGTCTTTTGACCTTATAATTATTTACTTTTGACAATTATAATAATTAAACTATAAATGTTTAAGATTTGTTAAACTAGAAATCACTTTATTCGTAAAAAACGATTCTTAATTACAATATTACACTCTTGCTATCGAGCATAATCCTAACAAAAACAGGCTAAAATCATGTGACAAAGTAATTTAGATTAAAGTAAGAGTTCTAGAGCATATTTCCTATTCATAGATTCATCAAAGGACATGAATAGCTCAAAAGAACACAAGTACATGTATTATAGTAAGATTTCGGCCAAAGAGAACCTAATACATGTAAGGAACTATTTTTAATAAAATCAATCAATTAAAGATCATCAAATAGTCCTAGAATCAAAGCTAGCATAGTACAATCCCAAACATGTGAAAACATAGGCAAAATCAAAACCTAACTCAACATGTGAGATTTCAATTGAAACTCAACCTAGCTTTAAATGAGTTCAAAACTCAAATCAAAACAATCAAAAGAAACATATATATGTTGAAGAAGAAATCCCAAGGCAACTGACCAAATTTAAAAAAAAAAACTTCGAGAGAAAATCAATACCTTAGTTGATTGGTGCAGTCCTGTTTTTGTGAGGTTAAACTCAAAAAACAATAATGAAACTAACTCAAACCTTTAGAGAAAAGATGGAGGATGAATAGAAAAACACTCTCAACTTTGAATCACTCAAATCAAAGTTTAAATGAAGAAGTTATGGTGCTTGGAAGGTGAGAAAATTTGGGAGAAAATTCTGCACTCAAATTTTGAATCTCTTCTTTTAATGAAATGTGAGAGGGAAGGGATATATAAAGGAGAGGGAAAGTATACAAGCTAAATGACCAAAATGACCTTAAGTGCACCAAGCATGCTCGCTGCCCGAGATTGCACATGGGAAGCTCAGGGCAGCAAGCATTCTGGCCCGAGATGGCCACGCACCATCTCGGGAAAGAGTGCTTGGTTGCACATCTTTTCCTCGTGCACTCCCCTCTCATTCTTCTACCGTTCTCCAGCCTCCAAACTCGGACTTAGAATCTGTTTGTGGATTACGAAACTTAACTCTCTAATGGACATGGATATATAAGATACTCAACCCAAAAAATAATAATTCGACTCGATATATGAAGATGAAGACAATGTATGCAACATGAGTTGAAAGTGTAGTATCTTTTGATTTAGAACTTGAAATCAATAGTATGAGTAACCGAAATGAACGAAACTCAATCAATAATGTTTTAAGACTAAAATCAAGTTCAATATCCATGTTATACAAACATTTACACATACAAACACATTTCACAGAAGAATACAAACTACACAGAGATAGTATCCAATCATGCATTTTCCAAAGCATGTTATTTTTATACCAATGCATGAGCATTCATCTTCAAGTGTGATAATGTGTTATAAAAGGCGCACAACGATGCAGGGACACAAATGTATGAATTGTGTGTGTGGGCCTATAATGGTGTACAACTACACAGGGACACAAATGTATGAATTGTATGGTGTGTCTAAGCCTTGTAAGAGAAAGAAAAGGTCTTAATATACCTTTGTAGAACCATATAGCATCCTTTCTCTTTGAAGACTTTGAACTTGCTTTGACTAGTTGTTCATTTTTCTTTAAAGCTTGAATCATCATGAATCTAAACAACTAAATCATTACAAGTAAACATCATTTTGATATGGAATTAATCCCAACACAATCTAAAACCTAACAATGGGACCCATAAGGTCCATATGAAGAAGCTTTAGTGGCTCATTGGTGGCAAGGTACTTACCCTTTTTATGCACACTCTTAGTTTCCTTTCCTTGTTGACATGGTCCATAAACTCCCTCAATCCTAGTTCCAAACTTAGGAAGACCTCTCACAACATTCAACCTCTCAAGAACTTTCAAGTCTTTGAAATTCACATGACCTAATCTTTGATGCCACAATTCAACTAAACAAATTGCAATAGATGCAATTGGAATCAAGACAATAAGAATCGTCACTTGATCTCTTTCCTTTTAATAGAACTTGTCCATCTTCTTATAGAATAGAGCAATCAACTTTGCCAAGCATAACCGAAAGCCCTTCATCACTTAAATGTGATATGCTAATAAGATTGGCTTGCAAGCCATCTACATAAAGAGCATTAGGCAAGGAGGGCAAATCAGGGATGGATATGTTTCCTTTTCCTAAAACCTTCTAATGAAAACCATCACCAAAGGTGACAAATCCACCATCCTCCATTACAAGAGTTTCAAAGAAACTCTTGTTTCTGGTCATGTGCCTAGAACACCCACAATCAAGGTACTAAGTTTTGATGGCTTTGGCTTTCAAGCCTACTTGAGCCACATGACAATAAAATTCATCCCTTCTAGTCCACCTAGATGAAATATTACTATTTCTAGAAGCCATGAGTTCATTTTCTCTAAAGTTCCTAGGTACATGCTGATATGAACCTCACCAAGAACAGTGAGACTCGGAACCAATATATGGTAACGAAGGATCGTTTTCTAACCAAGTTTATAAACAAGAACGTAATCGGACCGTGACCCATTACCTATAAGGAGGTAAGAACCAACGGTATCAAGAAGTTGAAGACGCCACACTCAAGAACAAGAAGAAGATGTGAGTGATAAGTCAAGTTTTCAGAACCAAAAAAGAGATGAACTCTCACAATTTTTTTATTCAATTCAAGTCTGTCGAATTACATCCAATTCATTCCTTTATATACTAAAACCCTAAACAAAAAGAAAGGCTATAAGCCATCCTAAAAGGAAACAAGATAATTCGGCCATTAAGGCCTTATAATCAGAAGAAAACTAATTTGAGAAACTATTGACTTGCTCCCTAATTGGAAAGCTAAATCTGAAAACAAATCAACTATTATTCTTTGGAAATTAAAAGGGAATAAATCAGCCAAAGTTGACTCTTCTCCTAGCTTGTGCCACACACCCAAGTCTTCCTTATTCAGCCCAATCAATTTCCTTGATGACATTAATTATGCCTTGGTCTTCATGTGGGCTTATCTTGGACTTCAACAATTCAAAATTAGCCCAAGTGTCTTGAATTAGGCCATTTAGTGCTTCTTTGAATCTCTTAGCTCTTGCCCTTATTATTGGCCCAACCGGAACATGCAATGGATCATTTGATGCAGCTGCCTTGTTCTCATCACATGCATTTTGGCTCTTCTAAGCATATTCTTCTCAATCATGCTTTCAAAACGACACAACTTAATAAATTTAAAACAATTAGGTCTTATGTGACCTTCAACACCACAATAATGACAAATAGGAGTAAAGTAAGAATTCATACCATATCCTTGTGCAAGCATGGGAGACTTCCCTTTTCTTTGAGTTGTTCTTTGGTTTTGAGCCGAATCTCTTCTTTGAAACATCTTTTATGGTTGAGCCAAATTAGCTTCCTTTCTTGGTTGTCGGTGAAAAATCCTTTGTTGACTTTGAGAGCTCCTTGGAAGTTGAGGTATTGTTTGATGAGCTCTAGCTTTTGGTGGATAAGCTTTAGCTTAAGACTTTCTTTGAGCCTTCATTTGACCTTGCTTTGATGATTCTCCAACTTCATTCGATCGCATTTGTTGGTGTGAACCTTGAACCTCTTTATCCTCTTGACTCTTGACAAAAATGGTATTTTTCAAAGAAGTGGTATCCTTGCCTTCCACATATCCTAAGCCCGTTTTATCACTAGGACTCTTCCCACATGATAGCATCTTGTCAAGTTTCTCGGTTCTAGATGTCATCTTGGCAACCAATTCTTTCGACTCTTCACTCTTCAAGTTCTCTTCACTCTTCTTAGTGATTAAAAGCTCTAATTTCAAGCTCTCTTCTAATTCTTTTCCACTCTTTACTTTCTCACTCAAGTGAGTTTTCTTAAAAGTCAACTATAGATTCTCCTTTTTCAACTCTTGAATCTCCTTCTTCATTTTCAATCTAGACTTTTCAAAAAACTTCATGAAGTCAACATAGTCCATTTCCTCATCAATCTCAAACCTAGAGTTAGAAGAGGTGCTCTCATCACTAGAGTCATCTACTTCATCTTTATCACTCACAACTTCCTTGCTATTATGAGATTTTGTGAAGGCAATGAAGTTTTCAACTCTGTCTTCATCATCCGAAGATTTTTCTTCCTCTTTTAAGTCTTCACTATCACTCCAAGTGGCCGCCATTGCCTTCCCCTTCTTTTGTTTTCTTCAAATTTACACATTCTGGAGCAATGTGACCAAAACCACTGCATTCATAGCTTTGAATTCCCTTCTTGGAGTCATTTTTTTGAGACTTTTCCATATTCTTGAAAGGAGTTTTCTTTTTCACTTCCTTTCCTTTGGATACAAATCCTTTCCTCTCAGACTTCATGAATTTCTTGAAACTTTTAACCATGAGAGCCATTTCTTTATCTGAGTCTTTCTCCTCTTCTTCTACCTTGGTGGTCTTCAAGGCAATACTCTTATGCTTCTTCGGAGGTGGAGGTGTGGGTGTGGAGTTCCATCTTGACTCATAAGCTAGAAGTCTTCCAATGACTCACTTGGCTTTATATTTTTGTACTCACTATTCTCTTTAAGTGCCGTCACCTTTGATTCGAAACTTGACGGAAGTGACCTCATAATTTTTTGCTTGACTCTCATATCCGAATAGGGGTTACCAAGTTAATGGCTTTGGTTGACGATATCCATCAACTTCACTTGAAAGTCATTGAAGCATTCATGCTCTTCCATCCTAATCATCTCAAATTGCATTTGGAGGACTTGGAGCTTTGAGTCCTTGACTACCTCGGTTCCCTCATGTACCGTTTGAAGAATGTCCCAAGCCTCTTTTGTAATCCTAATGTTTTGGACCAACTTGTATTGATTATAGTCCATGGGGCAAAGGATGGCATGCATGGCCTTGTTGTTCCATTTGGATGCTTCAAACTCTTGTGTACTCTAACTAGACTTGGGCTTAAGAGCTTCTACACCATCAGCGGTGGTAAATGTTAGAGGAATATACCTATCTTCAATAGCCATCCAAGCACGGTCATCTATTTGGCAAAGATAGGCTTCCATCTTGCCCTTCCAAGAAGCATAATTCACCCCATTGAGCAAAGGGGTCTTGTGCATGAGGCTCCCTTATGACTATTACCGTTTCCACTTATAGTTTTTGAGGGAAATGGATGTAATGCAAATGCAATGTCACACAAAAAGAAAACAATTAAACTAAATACACTTAGCAAGACACACACAGTGAGCAAGGATCACTTAAGTATATCTCGGCACCAACTCTTATACCAATTGAAATTTCTTAGAAAGTGTATCTATAACCTAGAGGGGGGTGAATAGGTTATAGTTCGATAGATTACCAATTTTGCAAATTAATCAATTTTATCAATTCTACCCCATTTTACTAAGTGTTCAAATAAAAGACAACAAACATAAAACAATAACAACAAGCAATATATATATGGAAACCCTCCAAATGGAAAAACCACGGGTTGTTTAGTGCGCCACACTCGATCCTTAAAATCCACTATTGAGATAAAGTTTACAACCTAGGTTGACCACCCGTCTAACCCTTCAGTTACTAACCCTTTCACTCTACCCAATTGGCCTTAATAGTGATTTTGGATCACCAACCTTGTGCCCTAATCACATAGCCACAAACTTAATCAACAATGAAGAGATAATGGCAACCTAAGTGAATATGCAAGAATATTCCATATGCAAAAATGCTAGGTCAAGACATTCATGCTTATCTAGGATTAAAAATGACAATTAAAGCAAATCCTAGATATCAAGGTTCTAAATGCAAAGGTAAGAAGAATTAGCTAGAAGGGTAAAACCGTCATAAATTCTAGTTATCAAAAATCAATACTTCTCAACCAACCATCAATATACAAGCATGTCATAAAAGCAATTAATCATACAAGCAAGCATTTAATATGCAACAATGACTAAAACCCTAGGTATACATGTCTTAGTAATGAAACTATAAAGTCTGGAGCATGTAGAAGTTACCTAGTCAAGAAGAAGATGATGCTCCATGCTTGGATAATCCTATAATGAAGATAGATGAGATGATCATGAGATGAATTTGGGTTGAGTAAAAATTAGTGTTTGGGAGTCCTTCTCTCTCTAGTAAAGCTAGATCACACAAAAATGGCTTATTGGACTCTTAAAAAACAAAGAGAAGAAAAGAGAACATATATATATGGTGCCCTACACAAAGTGACGTTGTTTTGGATGAAAGACAATCAAATCCCGTCAGGACCGCTGGTTGTACTGTGGTACAGTTAAGTGTCTAGACCGAGACACAAAGAGCGGTGCATCTTCTGGTCAACACTGCTCTGTAGGCCGCTGTGCATGCAAGTGCACATACCGCTTTCTGGACAGCATGCAACGCCTGTGAAACTCCGCTTGGGAGACCGCTGTGTATGCAATAAGTACATGCCATGGTAGCAACAGCGTGCAGCCTCTGGTAAACACCGTTGTGCAGACTGCGGAGTAGGCGCTGCACAGAGAGCGGTTTGAACTGCAAACCAGAGGAAAAAAACCTCTTTTTAATGCAAGAAAAAAAAGCATTTAACACTCAAACAATAATTAAGACACATAAGGCACACAAGATGGCAAATAAACATGCATGTAAGATAATTAAAGGAAAATGCATGAGTGTGTGTGTGCACTAATACCTCTTCAATGAAAGTTAATCATGTGGTTTTACCTTTGATGCTTGAGCTTGGTTACGAACAATGAAGCCCTAAACTACCCTTACATATTGATTCCCAAATGTGGTTGTCAACGAAATAAGCCAATCAAACATCAAGGAACTTATAGTGTGGCTTGTTCCTACAGACGGCACCAGAAAGTGTTAACGGGAATTTTGCTCAAGACGAGAAATTCTAACTAACACCCTCAAGACCACTACCACGGAAGTGGTGGCCAGGGTCAGTACCTTAGATATCTGACTTGTTAAGATAGAAATGAAATTGTTTTGCTTCTTCTTCTATCTCTTATAACTTGGATACCGAGAATATAACTTGCTTCTTCTAAGTGCTTCATATCAAATTGTTTTGCTAACCATTCTTTTACTGATGTCAATACACCTACATCATTTTCGATGAGCAGTATAACATCAACGTAAAGAACAAGGAATACCAACTTGTCACCTCTACACCTTTTGTATAGACATGGTTCGTCAAGGTTTTGAATAAATCCAAAACATTTCACAACATGTGTTAGGATTATGCTCGTTAGCAAGAGTATAATAATGTATTTGACAATCCTTTCATAATAATATTGTAATTTCTAGTTTAACAAATCTTATAGCATTTATAGTTTAATTATTATAATTGTCAAAAGTAAATAATCATAAGGTCAAAAGACTATGAGAAAAGAAGAATTGTTCATACATCTAGATATGTAAGAGGTAGACACAATTCTTTAGTTAATCTTAAATAATACTCACAACTTAAGATAAATGTTGGGAGCCTTTATCTTGTCAAAGTTGTAGATTATTTTTCTAGAATTTGAATGGGATCAAATGTGTTATGATGAGTCTAAAATCATCAAAGTGAGGTGTCTTTGGGCAATAAAATCTAGTGCACTGGGTGTATTGAATAGGATCACAATGAAATACTTTATCTAGAACCGTCAATGGATAAAAGTTTTCATTTGAAGACAAACGGAGAGTCTATCTCAGTCCTGAGATAAATGATGGACTTGTAGTTGCAAGTATTATCATTTGAGCTATCAATGAGTATGATTATATATCATAGTCTATCCTCGATAGTTTGGTGGTATTCATTTGTTAATCGATAGAGGACTACATTTATAGATATGGACATTATGGCTCAATTTATGAAATGAGAGTAGAATACCATCATATGGATGTTTTGAGGTATTGAATATTAAATCTTAACGTTAAGTTTTCAATAGTATCTGTTGAAACATGGCTTTTGGACAAGTCAAAATATCCAAGTTCAAAATGTGGTCATATGAGTAAATATTGTAACTTGGAGAGCTATAAGCTGTCTATGAGCTCTTGGCGATTACTAGTATTCTTCACGAGGATACACTTTCTCCAATAAGGTTGTCTAGGGTATGAATGAGTAACATCAACATATTATATCTTTATTTAAGAGTTCAGTTTTAGTCCTTTAGTGGAATGAACTAAAATTAAATAGATCCGACCTAAGTGAATCATTTGTTGGTTGTGATTGGGTTGTGTCTATTGGAGTTTAAATCTACATAGCCCGCCAAGATCCCCAATCCACACGAACTTGAATGGATCACTTGATATATTCTACCGGACCAATTTAGGGGTCCATCTAGAATTGTATTTAGGCATGTGGACTTGTTTCTTTTTGTAAGAATGGGTCTAGTTCACATGTGGACTTTTTATGAAGGTCAAATGGATTTAATAAAATAAGAAAATAATATAGTGGCTCATATATATGTGTAGGGCGGCAAGACTATTTTGAATAGCTTAATTATATTATTTTATTTGATAATTTAATTAAATGGAAATTAATTAATTATTTAATTATAAGTCAAAATCTTTTTCCTAGTAGTAGATGGTCTCCTAAAATTATACTATTATTGGTAGTATAATTAATGTTAAAGACTATATTTGATAAGTAGATAAATAAAAGGAATTATTTATCTAAACAAATTAGGAAATCTTTAATATGGTTACAAATACACTATTGAGTTGGATTAGGAGTCTTGGGGTATGATAAAATTCCTTTTTGAAAAGGATTCTTAACCACCAGGTAAATCTTCCTAAGGAAAGCATTCTAAACTACCAAGTAAATCCTTCTTAGGAAAAGAATTAGGTCTCCTAATTATATTCTATGAAATTTCGGGCAGCTATGTTAAGAGGAGGATAGATTCCTTTTAGATAAGGATTATTAACTACCAAATAAATACACCTAAGGAAAGGATTATTGCCAGCCAAGTAAATCCTTCTTAGGAGAGGAATTATGATCCTATATATATATATAGGTTAAGAAAAATCAGCCAGCACTAATTAATTGCTAGAATTAATTTCGGCCAAGCTTGGGACTTTCTAATGAGAGAATTCGACCAAGCAAGAGAGAATTTTGAGGGAGAAAAATTTTGGTTTTTACTCTAGACGAAATTCAACCAAATAATAGAGATAGTGTGAATTCGACCAAGAAGAGAAAAAGGGGAACATTTTTGTATTCGATAGTACACTAGTATCCTTTACATCAAAAGGGTTTTGTGTACAACATCGAATCAAGGTTCACGTGAGTTTCAATCAAATTGATTGATAATTCACACGTGGCCGGAAGTTCTTAATTTTTCTCTTGGAGGATTATTGTGAATAACAAGGAACAATTTTTTGTTTGTTTCCATCAACAGGTATACAAGATAAAGAAAGAGAGTCCACAATCCTAGGTGATTCACGTTCGTTATTGGATTGGAAGATCTTACGGAATCAATTTGGTGCTTGTTCATTGTCACTAGAAAAAGGTAAGATGCTTTTTATATACATCAATTAATCTAGGGTTAAGGTTCTCGTTGCATAAAAGGAAAAAAAAACTATATGCAAACCCTAATTTTTGTTTTTTATTTTTTCTATGCTTCTGTTGCATGGGTTTTTCCGTACAAATGGTATCAGAGCCTAGCTATACCCTTGATTAATTGATGTATGTGTTCGTGAATCTTTTTTTTTTTGTGTATATGCATGTTTTAGAAAGAGATGGCACTCTAGGTATTCACATAAATTTTTACATTGGAATGTATGGATATATGTATATATATGTTTTATATGTGGTTTGTTATTGCTCTATTTTGGTCCTAGAATTTCAATGTAATTTTGTTTTGGGATTGTAACAAGAAGGGTGGTCTATCATCGTCATAACTTCTTTCTTGGTAATTGCTAAGTTTTTTTTATTTTGTTGTTGTAATAAAAACAACTGCAGTATTTTTATTTATAATTCTTCTGTAATACACTCGAGTTTCAAAGACTCGAAAGTTTAAAGAATTAGGGGCAACCGGAACAAGTTTGGGGCCGTATGAGCCATAGCAATGAACGTGCATGCGAACAGCACGCAACCACATTTGTTGTGTCATGGGTTACACACGGTAGCCCTGTGGAGGCCATGGGCTGCGCATGGCAGTCCTTTACGGGTTTGTGGCTTGCGAACGCTTATAGGTAAGGGTCAAGAGTGCGCACGCCCATGGGAGGCAGCCAAGAGAGTCAGGACGGCGAAGGTCGCATGAAGACTTGTTCACCAAGAAAGGAGTTTTTGTATTCCAAGACATGTAATTTACTTGCTTTTCTAGGATGGAACAAAATTGAAGCTATTTATATTGGTTGTAAATATTGCAATGTTTGTCATTGTTTGTCACTCATATATCTCTTTTGGTATAAACATGCATTGAATGGTTTAAGTATCTAAATTGGCATCTAGATAACTTGGTAAAACATTCTTTGGAATTCGATCACACGCCTTGAATAATTGAGTGGGAGAAGGTCTTGGAACACCTACGGCCTCCAAGTTTAGTTGAGCTTTATGTTTCGTGAATAATCCCCCAATGGGTATTCATGAATGGAATTTTGCAAGATACTTCCTTGTAAGGATAGACTAGACAATTAGCCCAAACGATATCTACTCCAAAATGAGGGATATTCGTGAGGGATTATATTGAAGGTCAACAACTTGGTATTACACTCAATGTAATTTTATTAATATCCACCCAAGAGTTCTTGTTAATAAAAATTACAAGGCTAAAATTGAAAACGTTGGTTGCTATGTTAACAATTAGGTGGGACCTAGTCCAACTAGTAAATATTGTGAACTCCCAAAGGAGGCGTGATATTTATGGGTGTTGGATCACCGATGAATTTTTCCGATTGAATTATTTAATTTAATTCAAGATAAATATTCAAAAGTGCTATATCATGATTGTTTACTTATATAATTTTTGTTATTAAAAAGAAATCATGACCCCATCCCTAATCAATATCCTAAAAGATAATACTTTAACTGCTGATAATTATGTCACATGGAAAAGGAAAATTACGCTTTTATTTTAATCCGAAAAGCATAAGTTCGCTATGTTCACTCCTAAACCACCTACTCCTACTAATGAATCTACTTAGGAGCAAAGAGTTAAGTATCGATAGTGGGGGTATTCTGATGAGATGGCTAAATGTTAAATTATGGCCACCATCTCCAAAGTGTTGCAACAGCAACATGAAGGAATGGAGAATGCTGTCGATATAATTATGTCTCTAGAGGAGATGTTAGCTATGAGGTCTAGGACGACTAAGAGAGAGGCAGTGACTGCTTTTATAAATATTAGGATGAAACCTAGATAGGCTATGAAAGATCACATGATGAAAGTTATAGCACATCTTAACATTGCTAAACTGAATGGTGCTAAGATAGATAGTGAGACCAAAATTGACATGATTGTCATTTCACTGTCGGATTCCTTTGATCAATTCAAGTTGGACTACACCTTGAATAATAAGGAATACACCTTGCAAGGCCTGATATAAGATGTTCAAAGCACGGAAAAAATCCTTGTAAAAGGAAATTAGGTAAAGTTGCTACTCTTAAGACCCGTAAGAAGGTCAAGAAACAATAGAAGAAAAAACAACTAGGACCTACTAAGAAGGAGACAAATAAAATAACCAAGATCAAAGGGAAGTGCTTCATTTGTGGTGAAAAGGGACATTGGAAAAAAAATTGCCAAAAGTCTCAAGACAAAAAGGAAAAAGGTAATATTAATCATCTTGAAACGTGTTTTTTGTCGGATTCCATGGATTCTTGGATCATAGACTCCGGAGCCACTAATCATGTTTGTTTTTCCTTACAAGGGTTCAAGGAAAGGAGAAGGCCTAATGAGAACGAATTCAACTTGCGTTTAGACATTGCAGTGTTGGTGTCTGCTAGTTCAGTGAGAGATATTAGAATTCGTTTAGATTCTTATAGGCGTTTAGATTTAATAGACGTTTATTATGTACCTTAATTCAAGAGGAATTTAATTTCAGTTTCTCGTTTAAATAAATTTGGTTATTCTGTTACTTTTAATAAAACTTTTATTATTAGTAAGAATGACAAAATTATTTACAAAGGTACATTGGAAAACGGTTTATTCTATTTGCATGGAAATATCTCTCACTTGTTAGACACGGAATCAATGGAACGTAATCATAAAAGAGTAAAATTATCAAAAGATGAAACCTAACTATGGCAATTGCGCTTAGGTCAATTAACCTTAATAGGATTAAAAGATTTGTAAGTGATAGACCTCTAAGTGACTTAAAGGTTGATATTCTACGAACTTGTGAATCTTGTTTGGAAGGTAAAATGACCAAAAGATCATTTATGACCAAAGGCATAAGAGCCATTGAATGTTTAGGATTGATACACGCTGATGTGTGTGGACCTATGAGCATTCAAGCTAGAGGTGGATATGAGTACTTCATACTTTCACTGATGATCACTCAAGATTTTGCTATGTGTATCTCATGAGACATAAGTCGAATGCTTTTGATATGGTCGAAGCATTTAAAGATGAAGTAGAGAATCAAGTAAGAAACGCATAAAAATCTTGAGGTCTGATCATGGTGGAGAATATCTATCTGGTGAGTTTCAGCAATATCTTACTGATAACAGAATAATTTCTTAGTTTTGCACACCAGGCACACTGATGAGAACAAGGCAGCTGCATCAAATGATCCATTGCATGTTCCGATTGGGCAAATAACAAGGGCAAGAGCTAAGAGATTCAAAGAAGCACTAAATGGCCTAATTCAAGACACTTGGGCTGATTTTGAATTGTTGAAGTCCAAGATAAACCCACATGAAGACCAAGGCATAATTAATGTCATCAAGGCAATTGATTGGGCTGAATAAGGAAGACTTGGGTGTGTGGCACAAGCCAGGAGAAGAGTCAACTTTGGCTGATTTATTCCCTTTTAATTTCCAAAGAATGATAGTTGATTTGTTTCCCAAATTAAGAGGCTGATTTGTTTCCAGATTTAGCTTTCCAATTAGGGAGCAAGTCAGTAGTTTCTCAAATTAGTTTTCTTCTGATTATAAGGCCTTAATGGCCGAATTATCTTGTTTCCTTTTAAGATGGCTTATAGCCTTTCTTTTCATTTAGGGTTTTAGTATATAAAGGAACGAATTGGATGTAATTCGACAGACTTGAATTGAATAAAAAAATTGTGAGAGTTCATCTCTTTTTGGTTCTGAAAACTTGACTTATCACTCACATCTTCTTCTTGTTCTTGAGTGTGGCGTCTTCAACTTCTTGATACCGTTAGTTCTTACCTCCTTATAGGTAACAGGTCGCGGTCCGATAACGTTCTTGTTTATAAACTTGGTTAGAAAACGATCCTTCGTTACCATATATTGGTTCCGGGTCTCACTGCTCTTGGTGAGGTTCATATCAGTTGGTATCAGAGCTTAGGCTTCTAAATCAGGTTTAATCTATCCTTGTTCTTTCTCTTTTCTGTATTCGTTTGTTTCAACAACAAAAAAAAACGTTTGATCAAATCCGGTACCAAAAAAAAAACAGTACAAAAAGCTTGCTTTAGTCCACTTGATCAAGGTCGGTTTAAAAAAAACGTTTGATCAAATCCAGTACCAAAAAAAAAATACAGTTTTTTTTTTCGGGTTATGTAGTTGAATCTATATAAACTATTTCTATTCCTTATCTTGATTCCGTGCATTGATATTTAAAAAAAAAATAGCTATAGAACCCGTCTTCATTATTCTTGTCCTTTTGTTTTATTACTTCTATTTTTCTTGTACTTCTTGTGAGTGTCTGTATAAGTAAAAAAAAAAGGAAGAACTGAAAAAGTTAACAAAGAGTGGGAAAAAGGCAAGAGTGTGTGAGCTCATCATAGGGTAAAAGCCAAAGAATTGAGTGAAAACATGATTGTGAGTGCCACCATCTTTGAGAGTAAACACGTGATGGAGTGTTTGTGAGGCTTACTAATTTCTTTTGTTTTGCAGGTTTCAAATATGTCACGTGATAAAAGTAGAGACTTATCTGATGATGCACCAGAAATGTTAGATCTTAATTTTTTGTTTAAAGCCATACAAAAAAACATGGAGCGGATGGAGATTAAGATTGGTGAGGTGCATGATAGGATAGATAAGGTGGAGTCTAGTTCACAAAGGGTGCAACCAATTAGGGTTCCTAATGTGGAATGAAGAGAAAGAAACCCATCTAGGGATGATTATGAAGATGATTATGGGAATGACCTAGAGGAGGGTGATCGAATGTCCAATGTGGGTGCGGGTAGATTGAGGCGTGAAATGGGAGGTAGAGGAGTTAGGTATGGGAATAGAGAAGATAGGTATGGGTATAGAGGAGATAGGTATGGAGAGAAGGCTGATAATAATTTGGGTAGTATAAAGGTGAATATCCCAACATTCCAAGGTAAAACCGATCCCGAAGCTTATTTAGAGTGGGAGAAAAGAATAAAGTTGGTATTTGACTGTCATGACTATTCTGAATTAAAGAAGGTAAAGTTGGCTGCCATAGAATTTATTGATTATGTTATTGTTTGGTGGGATCAATTGATTGTAAGTAGAAGACGAAATGGAGAAAGACCTATTGAGACTTGGGAGGAGATGAAAGCTGTCATGAGAAAGCGTTTCATTCTGAGTCACTATTATAGGGGTTTGTTTCAAAAATTACAAACCCTTACTCAAGGGTCTAAGTGTGTTGAATATTACTACAAGAAG
Organism: Dipteronia dyeriana; assembly: GCA_032871835.1. Lineage (NCBI taxonomy): Eukaryota > Viridiplantae > Streptophyta > Magnoliopsida > Sapindales > Sapindaceae > Dipteronia > Dipteronia dyeriana. The sequence goes on from CM065297.1 coordinate 49,322,882, forward strand.
ATGGAGATAGCCATGATTCGAGCTGATGTAGAGGAAGACCGATAGTCTGCTATGGCTAGGTTTTTAAGTGGACTAAACCGAGACATAGCAAATATGGTGGAGTTGCAACATTATGTTGAATTGAGTGACATGGTACACATGGCAATTAAGGTGGAACAACAGTTGAAGAGAAAGAGTTCCACACGGGTTGGGCAAAATTCGGGTTCTTCATCATCATGGAAACCGAATTGGAGCAAAAGGGATGAGCAGCTTAGTTTCAAGGCCAAGGCCGAACCTTCCAAAGATCATAAAGTCATAGGCACATTAAAACAAGGTACATCAGATTCTCAACCTTCTAGAAATCGTGACATTAAGTGCTTTAAGTGTTTGGGAGCAGGTCATATTGCATCTCAATGCCCAAACAAGAGATTAATGGTTTTGAAGGATGATGGTGAGATCGAATCTGAGGGTCTAGCTGCTGTTTAATTTTTTGATTATGCTATTGTTTAGTGGGATCAATTGTGTAAAGACAGGTGTAGAAATGGTGAAATACCCATAGAGACTTGGTTGGAGATAAAACAAATCATGAGGAGGAGATTTGTCCCTAGCCATTACTATAGGGATTTGCATCAGCGGTTACAAACTTTGACACAAGGTTCCATGAGTGTAGAAGAATATCATAAGGAAATGGAGATAGCCATGATAAGGGCTAGTGTGGAGAAGGACCGTGAGGCCACCATGGCTCGGTTTTTGAGTGGGTTAAACAAGAATATTGCTGATCTTGTGGAGTTGCAACATTATGTGGAGATTGAGGACATGGTGGGTGTGGCCATGAAGATTGAAAGGCAACTTAAAAGAAAAGGCATCATGTATGATTCAAAACCTTATTCAGGTTCTTCTTCTTCTTGGAAACCGAATTGGAGTAAAAAGGATGATAAACCCATTGTTAAGCCTAAAATTGATGAAACTAAAAGCAAAAATGAAATAGGCAGCAAGGGTAGAGGTGAGAATCAACCTTATCAAACTAGAGGCATTAAGTGTTTTAAGTGCCTTGGACATGGTCATGTGGCACGTGAATGTCCTAATAAAAGGGCAATGATCATAAGGGATGGGACAGTTGAATCAGAAAGTGAGAGAGAGGATGAAGATGACATGCCACATTTAGAAGATGCTAGTGATGTAGAGTATGCTAGTGGAGAAAATTTATTTGTACAACGCACACTTTGTTTGCAAATTAAAAATAATGAACATAGTGTGCAAGGTGAAAATTTGTTTCAAACTCATTGTTTGATTGCTAACAAGTTATGTAATGTGATTGTTGATAGTGGAAGTTGTACAAATGTGGCAAGTACCTTGCTTGTAGAGAAACTGAAATTACCTACTATTAAACTTCCGAAACCATACAAGTTACAATGGTTGAATGATAGTGGTGTTATAAAGGTAAATCAGCAAGTGTTAATTTCTTTTTCAATTGGTAGATATAAGGATGATGTTTGGCGTGATGTGGTACCTATGTATGCTGGTCACATGTTATTGGGGAGACCATGGCAATATGATCGAAGGGTAATGCATGATGGGTTTAAGAACCGCTATTCTTTGATCATGGAGGGACAGAAATACCAACTTGGACCTTTGCCTCCAAAGACAATTTTTGAAGACCAGATACGTATAAAACAACAATATGAAGAGCTTGAATCTTCATTAGCTGAAACTTTGGGAAGGGAGCAAGAAAGAGAGAAAAAAAAAGGTGAGTTGAGTGGTAAAAATGAGAGCAATGGGAAACATAAGTGGAAAGAAAACACGGAAGGCTTGAGTGAAAGAAAAATGAGTGTTTATGCAAAAATGTGTGATGTGAAGAAAGCATTAACCATGAGGCCGCCCTTATTGTACTTATGTACAAGGATGTTTTAATTGTTTCTAACGAAATTAACAAGAGTTTGCCTAGTGTTATTGTTGATCTTTTACAAAAAAATGAGGATCTCTTTCCCGAAGATGTTCCTATTGGTTTACCACCAATTAGAGGAATTGAACATCAAATTGATTTCATTCCGGGTGCAAGTATACCAAATAGGCCAGCATATAGATGTAACCCCGAAGAGACCAAGGAAATCCAAAAGCAAGTAAGTGAGCTTATGGAAAAGGGATATGTACGTGAAAGCATGAGTCCATGTGCTGTTCCTGTTTTGTTGGTACCTAAAAAGGATGGTTCTTGGAGAATGTGTGTTGATTGTCGAGCCATCAACAAAATCACGGTAAAGTATAGACATCCTATCCCTAGGTTAGATGATATGTTGGATGAATTGCATGGTTCTTGTGTGTTTTCAAAGATTGATTTGAAATCTGGATATCATCAAATAAGAATGCATGAGGGTGATGAATGGAAAACCGCTTTCAAAACTAAACATGGTCTATATGAATGGTTAGTAATACCTTTTGGCCTAACTAACGCACCTAGTACTTTTATGAGATTAATGAACCATGTTTTACGTGCTTACATTGGAAAGTTTGTAGTAGTTTATTTTGATGATATACTTGTGTATAGTAAAAATTTAGACGAGCATGTAACACATTTAAAGGCTGTTTTTGATGTGCTTAGAAAAGAAAAGTTTTATGCTAATCTAAAGAAATGCATTTTTTGCACTAATGAACTTACTTTTTTTGGTTATGTTGTTAATGATAAAGGAATACATGTTGATAAAGAAAAAGTGAAAGTAATTAGAGAGTGGCCGAAACCCACTTGTGTTGGTAATGTAAGGAGTTTTCATAGTCTTGCTAGCTTTTATAGGAGATTCATTAAGGATTTTTCTACCATTGCTGCACCATTAACTGAATGCATCAAAAAGAATGTGGAATTTAGGTGGGATAAAGAACAAGATGATGCTTTTAACTTGCTTAAACATAAACTTAGTTCAACATCTTTGCTTGCATTGCCTAACTTTGCTAAAACTTTTGAGATTGAGTGTGATGCAAGTGGAATAGGTATTGGAGGAGTCTTAATGCAAGAGGGCAAACCCATTGCATTCTTTAGTGAGAAGCTAAGTGGAGCAAATCTTAACTACCCGACGTATGATAAGAAGTTTTATGCCTTGGTAAGAGTGTTAGAGACATGACAGCACTATCCTTAGAACAAGGAATTCATTATACACACCGATCATGAGTCCTTGAAATATCTCAAAGGACAAGAAAAGCTAAACCCGTAGGCATGCAAAATGGGTGGAGTTTATTGAATCATTTCCATACATCATCAAGTACAAACAAGGTAAGGAGAATGTGGTTGCCGATGCTCTTTCTAGAAGGTATGCTCTAATTTCTAAACTTGATGCAAAATCATTGGGTTTTGAGTACATTAAAGACTTATACAATTTTTACTTTGATTTTGCTATTGTTTATGGGGCATGTGAGCAAGGGGGTTTTGACAAGTTCTTTAGACATGATGGTTTTCTTTTCAAAGAAAACAAGTTGTGTGTTCCTAGATGTTCAATGAGAGAATTGCTTGTGAGAGAGGCACATAGTGTAGGGTTAATGGGGCATTTTGGAGTTAAAAAGACTTTGGGTGTGTTAAGTGATTATTTTTTTTGGCCACACATGAAAAAAGACGTTGAGAGAATATGTGAGAGATGCATTACTTGCAAACGAGCTAAATCTAAAGTAATGCCTCATGGGCTGTATACTCCTCTTCCTATACCTAGTGAGCCTTAGGTTGATATATCAATGAACTTTGTCTTGGGATTACCTAGGTCAAAAGGGGGGAGAGATTCTTGTTTTGTTGTTGTTGACAGGTTCAGCAAGATGGCGCATTTCATTCCTTGCCAAAAAATTGATGATGCAACATTTGTTGCGGGGCTGTTCTTACGAGAAATTATGAGGTTACACGGAATTCCAAGGACAATTGTGAGTGATAGAGATGTGAAGTTCCTTAGCCACTTTTGGAAAACACTTTGGAGAAAGTTGGGTACAAAGCTGCGTATTCAACCACTTGTCATCCACAAACCGATGGACAAACAGAGGTGGTAAGCAGAACTTTATCAATGCTTTTGAGGGCCATAATTCAAATGAATTTAAAGAATTGGGAGGAATGTTTGCCACATGTGTAGTTTGCTTATAATAGAAGTGTGCATGCTATAACCAACCATTCACCATTTAAAGTTGTGTACGGGTTCAATCCATTATCTCCTATGGATTTACTACCTTTACCTTTAGAAAGAGCTAATTTGGATGGTAAGCAAAAAGCTGATTTTGTCAAAGCCTTGCATGAAAAGGTGCGCACACAAATTGAAAAGAAAACTCTACAATATGAGAAGTAACACAACAAGGGCTGAAAGCAAGTAGTATTTGAACCTGGTGATTGGGTTTGGGTACACTTGAGGAAGGAAAGATTTCCTAGCCAACGAAAGTCTAAACTCATGCCAAGAGGGGATGGACCATTTCGAGTCCTTCAAAGAATCAATGACAATGCATACAAGCTGGAACTACCAAGTGAGTATGGCAATGTTAGTGCAACTTTCAATGTTTCTGATTTGTCTTTGTTTGATGTAGGTGATGAAGGTGCTGATTCGAGGATGAATCCTTTCGAGGAAAGGGGGAATGATGAGGACTAGCCAGTTGATCACAATTCGGCTAAGGTTGGAAAAGATCCAGATCCTTTAACCATTCATGGAGGACTAATGACAAGAGCTAAAGCTAAAAGGATGAAAGAAGCCTTAACTTGTTTAATGGAAAGCATTTTGAAGGAGCAAGCTAGTCAAGATTCGGTCAAGGTTCTAAGGATGCAAGAAGAGTATAAAATGGTTAACATGTTTCAAACAAGTCCAAATCCTGAAGACAAGAGTCCAGCCTTATTAAAATGAAGTATTCTATACTATCTTGAAGAATAAAAGGCCATTCAACCATGTTGGGTTTTGTGGGCCTATTTTATAATTAGTTTGGGTTTAATTATGTTGGGTTTTGTGGGCTTATTTTCTGATTAGTTTGGGTTTTAATTGTGTTGGGTTTTGTGGGCTTATTTTATGAATAGTTTGGGTTTTTGTGTTGGGTTTTATTTTGTTTAGTGTGAGTTCATGTGTTCTTTGATTAGGAATAAGGAGTTACAAATGCTGAATACTTTATAGCCATTATTCATGGTCTAAATGTCATTTAGTGGGAGGTTACACATTTAATGGGCAGTTATATTTGTGTTGTATTGTCCTTGGCCTTTGTTCTTTATAAACAAGGCTGTTTTTTCTATGTAAGGGCAGAGATTTGAGTAATATAAACTTATTTGAGCACTTTGTGAGTGTTTTGTTTTTAAGTTCTTACATGAACTTTAGAACTTATCAAGCTTATTCAGCTTGTGGCGTTCAACAACCTCAAAATCTTTGTTTTGCCTGTAAAGTTATAAAACTTCCTAGTTTGTGGCGTTATGGGGAAATTAAAGTGCTGTTCTAATTAGCTTTTATCATCATTCCATTGATAAAGTGATTAGAATAGTTTCTCTTACTTCAATCTTGAACGATCGGGTTTGTTTCAATTAGTTGGAGGGTGTTAAATTGCATTCCATATGTATCATAGCTCTTTAGCTATTGGGGTGTATGGTTGCTAAGTTAATGATTTCCATCAGGAAGGGCATCTCTAAATCGATTCATTAGTAAATCAATGGACAAATGCCTGCCCTTTTTCACAGCAATCAAGAAGGGCAAGAGGGTGGAATGGAACAATGAATGTAAGCAGGTGTCCGAAAGATCAAGGAGTAGCTAGGCAAAGTACCAATCCTACCTAAACCTCCAGATGGAGAACTATTCTACCTGTACTTGTCGACATAGTTATGCCAACAAGGTAAGTGCTAGTCTGGTTGGACGAGGGGGTACAAAAGCCCGTGTATTACACAAGCAAGGCTTTACTACTAGCTGAAAAAAGATACTCTCCAGCCGAGCAGATTGCATTAGCACTAGTGATAGCGACAAGAAAACTGAGACATTATTTCCAAGATCGGGCTTACACAGATTGCTCGCTAAAATAGATTCTATCAAAACCTGAAGTGTCCGGCAGGTTGACAAATGGGCACTAGAGTTGAGTGAATTTGACATAGCAGATCTTCCAAGAGCTGTAATAAAGGGGCAAGTTGTAGCTGACTTAATCACCGAGCTTGCTGAACCAAACAGTAAGGTGACAAGGATGCTAAAACATAAGGAAGAGTTAATCTGGAAACAGCAGATGGATGGGTCATCAAACACGCATAGCAGCAGTGGGTGTATAGTGATATCAACTCGAGAAGAATATCAAGTAAAATGTGCCCTTCGGTTTAACTTCAAAGCCACTAGTAACATGGCTGAGCACGAGGTACTCTTGGCAGGACTCAGGGTTTGCACGACTGTAGGGGAAGATGAATTGGAAAAATTTAATGACTCAAACGTGTTGGTGATCCATATCCCTGATGAGTATCTGGCCAAGGACAACAATATGGTTGCTTATCTAAGGATAGCCAAGTTGCTGCTTGGGAGATTCAAGGCTTATAGAATTACTCAGATCTCAAGGAAAAGAATGAGAAGGCAGACAGTTTATCAAAATTGGCATCAGCTACTATCAACACATGGTCAAAGACTTCTCCAGTTGCTCACATCAAAAACCAAATCAAGAAGGGCATCTCTGAATCGATTCATTAGTAAATCAACGGATAAATGCCTGCCCTTTTTCACAGCAATCAAGAAGGGCAAGAGGGAGGAATTGAACAATGAATGTGAGCAGGTGTCCGAAAGATCAATGAGTAGCTAGGCAAAGTACCAATCCTACCTAAACCTCTGGAAGGAGAAATGTTCTACTTGTACTTGTCGACACAGTTGTGGCAACAAGGTAAGTGCTAGCCTGGTTGGACGAGGGGGTACAAAAGCCCGTGTATTACACAAGCAAGGCTTAACTACTGGCTGAAACAAAATACTCGCCAGCCGAGCAGATGGCATTGGCACTAGTGATAGCGACAAGAAAACTGAGACAATATTTCCAAGATCGGGCTTACACAGATTGCTCACTGAAATAGAATCTATCAAAACCTGAAGTGTTCGGGAGGTTGACAAATGGGCACTAGAGTTGAGTGAATTTGACATAACAGATCTTCCAAGAGCTGTAATAAAGGAGCAAGTTGTAGCTGACTTAATCACCGAGTTTGCTGAACCAAACAGTAAGGTGACCAGGATGCTAAAAGATAAGAAAGAGTTCATCTGGAAAATGCAGATGGATGGGTCATAAAACACGCATGGCAGCAGTGCGTGTATAGTGATATCAACTCAAGAAGAATATCATGTAGAATGCGCCCTTCAGTTTAACTTCAAAGCCACTAGTAACATGGCCGAGTACGAGGTACTCTTGGCAAGACTCAAGGTTTGCACGGCTCTAGGGGAAGATGAATTGGAAATATTTAATGACTCAAACGTGTTGGTGAACCATATCCCAGATGAGTATCTGGCCAAGGAAAACAATATGGTTGCTTATCTAAGGATAGCCAAGTTGCTGCTTGGGAGATTCAAGGCTTATAGAATTACTAAGATCTCAAGGAAAAGAATAAGAAGGCAGACACTTTATCAAAATTGGCATCAGCTACTATCAACATATGGTCAAAGACTTCTCCAGTTGCTCACCTCAAAAGACAAATAAAGAAGGGCATCTCTGAATGGATTCATTAGTAAATCAACGGACAAATGCCTGCCCTTTTTCACAGAAATCAAGAAGGGCAAGAGGGAGGAATGGAACAATGAATGTGAGTAGGTGTCCGAAAGATCAAGGAGTAGCTAGGCAAAGTACCAATTCTACCTAAACCTCTAGAAGGAGAACTATTCTACCTGTACTTGTCGACACAGTTGTGGCAACAAGGTAAGTGCTAGTCTGGTTGGACGAGGGGGTACAAAAGCCCGTGTATTACACAAGCAAGGCTTTACTACTAGCTGAAACAAGATACTCGCCAGCTGACCAGATGGAATTGGCACTAGTGATAGCGACAAGAAAACTGAGACATTATTTCCAAGATCGGGCTTACACAGATTGCTCGCTGAAATAGATTCTATCAAAACCTGAAGTGTTCGGAAGGTTGACAAATGGGCACTAGAGTTGAGTGAATTTGACATAGCAGATCTTCCAAGAGCTGTAATAACGGGGCAAGTTATAGCTGACTTAATCACCGAGTTTGCTGAACCAAACAGTAAGGTGACCAGGATGCTAAAAGATAACGAAGAGTTCATCTGGAAACTGCAGATGGATGGGTCATCAAACATGCATTGCAGCAGTGCGTGTATAGTGATATCCACTCGAGAAGAATATCAAGTAGAATGTGCCCTTTAGTTTAACTTCAAAGCCACTAGTAACATGGCCGAGCACGAGGTACTCTTGGTAGGACTCAAGGTTTGCACGGTGCTAGAGGAAGATGAATTGGAAATATTTAATGACTTAAACGTGTTGGTGAACCATATCACAGATGAGTATCTGGCCAAGGACAACGATATGGTTGCTTATCTAAGGATAGCCAAGTTACTGCTTGGGAGATTCAAGGCTTATAGAATTACTCAGATCTCAAGGAAAAGAATGAGAAGGCAGACACTTTATCAAAATTTGCATCAGCTACTATCAACATATATTCAAAGACTACTCCAGTTGCTCACCTCAAAAGACCGAGAATTAAAGTTGAAAGGGAGGTGTTGGAAGTAACATTGGTTGAAGAAAAGTATGCCACTTGGTTGACCCTGATCAGGGAGTATCTAGAATATGGAACTCTCCCGACAGAAGTAATCAATGAAAAACACCCCAGGTATAGATCCACCGGATATTCAATAGTCAGAGGAGCAAGGCATATGAGAGGATTTTCAAACGCCTTACAGAAGTATGTCTGTCAAGTGGAAGGAAGGCCGATATTAGAAAGCTTCCTTGAGGGTCTGTGTGGGAACCACTCCGGGGGTAAAAGCCTAGCACACAAGACTTTCAAACAGGGCTTCTAATGGCTGACATAATTTAAAGAAGCTCAGGCAATCGTGGAACAGTGTGGTAACTGTCAAAGAATACCAATGATATCAAGAAGCCCCTAGAGCAGTTGAAGAACTTATCATCACCTTGGTCGTTTGACATGTCGGGGATAGATTTAATTAGCCTAATACTGAAAGTAACCAAAGAATGTGCAAAGCACGCCACTATAGTTGTAGACTACTTCATAAAGTGGATCGAGGTAGAAGCACTAGTGTTAGGTTTTAGATTTGTGTTGGCTTGATTCCATAACAAAACTTCATTTATTTATAATGCTTAGTTTATTGGTTCGTGATGATAAGAACTTCAAGGAAGAAAAGCAACTTCTCATGATGCAAAGTTCGTCTTCAACAGGATTGGTACTATTCTTGGATAATAAGGTATCAAGATCCTTCTTCCTCTTGCAAGGCGTAAGTGCACACACAAAATTCATTCATATGTGTCCCTGCTTAGTTGTGCATCATTAAATGCGCACATACACACAATTCATTCATATGTGTCCCTACTTAGTTGTGCATCATTAAAGGTGCGCACACACACACAATTCATACATTTATGTCCCTGCATCATAGCGCATCCTTTGGTATAACATATTCACACACTGGAAGTTGAATGCTCATGCATTGGTATGAAAGTAACATGTTTTTGAAAATGCATGATTGGAGACTATCTCTATGTAGTTTGTATTCTTGTGTGAAATGTGTTTGTTTGTTTATATGTTTGTATAACATGTATCTAGAATTTGATTTTAGTCTTATATTATTCATGATTGAGTTCTGGTCATTTCAGTTACTCATACTTTTGATTTCGAGTTCTAAGTCAAAAGATAATACACTTTCAACTCATGTTGCATACATTGTCTTCATCTTCATATATCGAGTATAGTTCTTATTTTTTGGGTTGAGTATCTTTAATTTCCATGTCCGTGAGGGAGTCACAGTTCATAATCTACAAATGGATTTGAATTCTGAGTTCGGAGGCCAAAGAACGGTCGAAGAACGCGAGAGGAACGCAAGGGAAGAAGTGTGATGGCATAAGCCATCACTAAGCACCATCCCTAGATGGCGCGTGGCCATCTCGGCCCCAAAGGTGATCTGCTCCAAGATGCCCACACGCCATCTCGGAGAGGCACTAATGAAAGGGGGCAATTTGTTCATTTGGTTGTTCTCTCTTTAAAACCTCTCCTTCCCTCTCATTCTTTACAAGTTGAGAAAATTGAAATAAAAGAACAAGTGCAGAATATTTCTCTTAACATTTTGATTTTCGTTTATGTGATAACTTATTCATTTCTACTCCGAATCACTTGATTCTAAAACCGATTTCGAGTGTCTTGAAGAGTTCTACAAACCCTAAGCATTTTCAGAACCAAAATATGTCTAGTATGATATGAACCTCACCAAGAGCAGTGAGACCCGGAACCAATATATGGTAACGAAGGATCGTTCTCTAACCAAGTTTATAAACAAGAACGTTATTGGACCGCGACCGGTTACCTATAAGGAGGTAAGAACCAACGGTATCAAGAAGTTGAAGACGCCACACTCAAGAAGAAGAAGAAGATGTGAGTGATAAGTCAAGTTTTCAAAACCAAAAAGAGATGAACTCTCACAATTTTTTTATTCAATTCAAGTCTGTCGAATTACATCCAATTCGTTCCTTTATATACTAAAACCCTAAACGAAAAGAAAGGCTATAAGCCATCCTAAAAGGAAACAAGATAATTCATCCATTAAGGCCTTTTAATGAAAAGAAAACTAATTTGAGAACTATTGACTTGCTCCCTAATTGGAAAGCTAAATCTGGAAACAAATCAGCCCCTTAATTTGGGAAACAAATAAACTATTATTCTTTGGAAATTAAAAGGGAATAAATCAGCCAAAGTTGACTCTTCTCCTAGCTTGTGCCACACACCCAAGTCTTCCTTATTCAGCCCAATCAATTGCCTTGATGACATTAATTATGCCTTGGTCTTCATGTGGGCTTATCTTGGACTTCAACAATTCGAAATCAGCCCAAGTGTCTTGAATTAGGCCATTTAGTGCTTTTTTGAATCTCTTAGCTCTTGCCCTTGTTATTGGCCCAACCGGAACATACAATGGATCATTTGATGCAGCTGCCTTGTTCTCATCATTCCCTCCCTCTTGAAAAGGATTTGTCCTCAAATCGTCACCTACATAAAAAGGAGACAAATCAGAAACATTGAAGCTTGCACTAACATTGTACTCACCTGGAAGATCCAACTTGTATGCGTTGTCATTGATTCTTTCAATCACTTGAAATGGGCCCTCTCCCCTTGGAAGTAGTTTAGAACTCTGCTGGGCTGGGAATCGTTCCTTCCTCATATGCAACCACATCCAATCACCGGGCTCAAACATAACCTTCTTACGCTCTTTATTTGCTTGATTGGCGTATTGCTTAGTTCGTCTCTCTACGTTTTCCCGAGTCTTTTCATGGATTTGCTTAACAAAATCTGCCTTTTTCTTTCCATCCAAGTTAACATGCTCATTCACAGGTAAAGGAATTAAATCCAAAGGAGTCAATGGGTTAAAACCATACACAATTTCAAAAGGTGAAAAATGAGTTGCAGAATGCACGCTCCTATTATAAGCAAACTCTACATGCGGCAGACAATCCTTCCATGTTTTCAAGTTCTTTTATATTATAGCAGGCAACAAGGTAGATAAAGTCCTATTAACTACTTCAGTTTGACCATCAGTTTGTGGATGACAAGTAGTAGAAAATAAAAGTTTAGTGCCTAACTTACCCCACAAAGTCTTCCAAAAGTAGCTTAAGAACTTAGCATCTCCATCTGAAACAATGGTCTTAGGCATGCCATCCAATCTTACAATTTCTTTGAAAAACAAATCAGCAATATGTGATGCATCATCGGTTTTATGACAAGGAATGAAATGTGCCATATTAGAAAACCTATCAACAACCACATATATAGAGTCCCTACCCCTTTTTGACCTAGGCAAACCCAACACAAAATCCATAGAAATATCAATCCAAGGTCCACTAGGTATAGGCAAAGGAGTATACAATCCATGAGGCTTAATCCTAGACTTGGCTTGTCTACAAGTAATGCATTTCTCACAGATTCTTTCTACATCACGTTTCATATGAGGCCAAAAAAAATGTTCATGCAAAGTATCTAGCGTCTTAGCTACACCAAAATGCGCCATCAAACCTCCCCCATGAGCTTCTCTAACAAGCAATTCATGCAAAGAACTCTTAGGCACACATAATTTAGTTTCTCTAAACAAAAATCATCGTGCCTAAAAAAGTTACCAAATGCAGCCTTTTCACATGCATTGAACACATTGCCAAACTCAAAATCTTCCACATACAACTTTTTAATGTATTCAAAACCAAACAATTTAGCATCCAAAGTAGAAAGTAGAATGTACCTTCTTGACAGAGCATCAGCGACCACGTTTTCCTTACCCTTTTTGTACTTGATCACATATGGAAATGTTTCAATGAACTCCACCCACTTGGCATGCCGCTTATTTAGCTAGTGTCGCCCCTTTATATGCCTCAAGGACTCATGATCCGTGTAAATCACAAATTCTTTTGGCCAAAGGTAGTGTTGCCAAGTTTCCAATGCTCTAATCAAAGCGTACATCTCCTTGTCATAGGTAGGATAATTCAAGGCTGCTCCACTTATCTTCTCACTAAAATATGCAATGGGACGACCTTCTTGCATTAGAACAGCTCCAATACCTTTTCCTGAAGCATCACACTCAATCTCAAAAGTTTTAGCAAAGTCAGGCAAAGCAAGCAAAGGTGCATTAGTTAATTTTTCCTTAATCAAGTTAAATGCCTTTTCTTGTTCATTACCCCACTTAAAACCCACATTCTTTTTGATAACTTCGGTTAAAGGTGCAGCTACACTACTAAAATCTTTCACAAACCTTCTATAAAAACTAGCCAACCCATGAAAACTTCTCACTTGTCCCACATTTGTAGGTTTCGGCCACTCCTTAATTGCCTTAACATTTTCTTCATCAACCCCAATTCCCTTAGCACTAACAACAAAGCCCAGAAATACAAGTTTATCGGTGCAAAAGGTGCACTTTTTAACATTAACAAACAACTTTTTTGTTCTTAAAACACCTAAAACAAGTTTTAAATGTTCAACATGCTCATCCAAGTTTTTACTATAAATCAAAATGTCATCAAAATAAACAACCACACACTTTCCAATAAAAGCATGCAAAACATGGTTCATTAATCTCATGAAAGTACTTGGTGCATGAGTTAATCCAAAAGGAATAACTAACCACTCATATAATCCATATTTTGTTTTGAAAGCAGTTTTCCACTCATCACCTTTCTTCATCCTAATTTGATGATATCCACTTTTAAGATCAATTTTAGTAAAAACAATAGAACCATGTAATTCATCAAGCATATCATCTAATCTAGGAATAGGATGTCGATACTTTACAGTGATATTGTTGATGGCACGACAATCAATGCACATCCTCCATGTTCCATCCTTCTTTGGCACAAACAATACGGGAACCGAACAAGGAATCATGCTCTCACGTACATACCTCTTTTCCAGGAGCTCACTAACCTGCCTTTGAAGTTCCTTTGTCTCCTCAAGATTACTTCTATATAATGGTCTATTTGGGATGGGTGCTCCGGGTACAAAATCAATTTGGTGCTCAATCCCCCTTAATGGTGGTAAACCAATAGGCATCTCTTCGGGAAACACTTCATCAAAGTCCTGCAATAGAGAAACACCAACACTAGGCAAGGAAGGATTAAGTTCATTAGTACTAAAGCAAGCCTCTTTGTACAAAAGTACAATCATTTGCTGATTTGAAAATAGAGCCTTTTTGACCTCACTCTCCCTTGCATAAAAGCTTACTTGTTTTCTCTCTCTCTTTTTCTCAACAACCACTTTTTCTTTTTCATCTTTTTTTCTTGTTTTGCTATTTCAGAATCTTTTTCTTTTCTCTCTCTTTCTTTTGAACTCTCACTCTCACTCTCTTTTTTGACATCTCTCTCTTTTCTTAATCTTACTTGATCTTCACACACTTTTTTTGGGGTTAAAGGTACAAGAGTGATTGATTTTTTATTGAGTACAAAGGAGTATCTATTGGTATACCCATCATGGGTCACATGCCTATCGAACTGCCATGGTCTCCTCAAAAGGATATGGCCCGCATTCATTGGTACCACATCACAAAGGACTTCATCTTTGTACTTTCCAATTGAAAACGTCACCAACACTTGTTTAGTCACCTTGATTTCCCCACTATCATTTAACCACTCTGACTTATATGGTTTTGGACGCCTCAAAGTGGCTAAATTCAATTTCTCCACAAAATTAGTGCTAGCCATATTAGTACAACTCCCCCCATCACTGATCATGCTACATACCTTATCATTAACATGGCAGCGGGTATGAAAAATGTTGTCATGTTGTACCTCATCATCTTCCTTGGCTTGAGCACTAAGAGCTCTTCTCGCCACCAAAAGCTCTTCGTCCACCGGATATTCAATATCACTTACATCCTCCAAAGGTGGCATGGACTCATCATCAGATTCACCCTCAGATTCGAAACGTCATATACATCACCCTGGGTCAGGCTATACGGTAAAGAGCAGAACATTGATATGCTATTACAAAGTCTAGATGAGCTAGAAGAGAAAATGGAGAAATCCCGTATACGAACTATGGCATATCAGCAAAGGGTAGCTCGCCACTACAACTGTCACGTTCCGGTAAGAAAATTTCAGCTAGGAGACCTGGTACTTAGAAAGGTTTCATTGAACACAAAAAGTAAAGCTGCAGGATCCCTGGCTGACAAATGGGAAGACCCGTACAAAATCGAAGGAATAGTTGGCCATAGGGCATATTGGATTGCGCGACCTAATGCAGGGGTTTTACCCTGACCATGCAATGCCCAATATTTGAAGATTTTCTATCCTTAAATTGTTTTTTGTTCTTTTTTCTAGTCTGGACAATTTTAGTTAGGATAAATATTAGCTGGAATTTATAACTTTATTGATTTTTCAGTTATAAATAAAAAATAAAACTCGAGATTTCTGAAAGAAAAGCATCGAGCTTGGGATTTCCAAAAGAAAGCATATGATAATAAGAACATATGGAAGACAAGCATGATAACAAGAACATGCAAATAGAATACTCGGGACCATTAAATCCTGAATGGACGGGGAAGCTTGAAGGAGCATGCCAGCCGAGCAAGGTCAAAATGACCTTCGTAAAACGGTAAACCCAATGCACCAGCTCAGGACGTTATTGGGAAAAAATCCATATTCAGAAGCTACTCAGAATTTTATTCAGAAGCAACAGGAAAGAATTTTAGCGAGCAATAGAATCAAATTCCATATTCAGAAGCTACTCAGAATTTTATTAATCTGTTCAAAGAATTATTACAGTATTCTTTACAAAGAATTAAAAAGTCTACAAAAATCCTATCTACAAAAATCAGGATTGTGAGGATTTGAAGCCCTTGCCAATACTCGGGTTTGGCATCATTTCGTATTCAAGGAGCATACTTTCGTTAGAAGGCCAACCAATTACGTCGACTGAGTCATCCATCCATTGGCTGTAATCCTCTTCTGGAATCGGCCCGACATCAGACTCCATACCCTTCACGACCGACTCTTGATTGGCATAGAAGGTCTAGAGGGAGTGTTCGGATGGAATCTCTAAATGCAAAGGATGGGGCTCTTTGCCTCGGCTACGGTAGTATGCTCTCCATTCCTTCATCTGAGTTTGAAGAGACTCTAAGGACCGATCCACATTATGTTTGATTAACAACTCCCAATTGGTTCAGGCCTTCTCAGTTGCCTGATTCTTGACTTTAAAGAATTCATCAGTTGAAACCAGCCCTCATTGAAACTCTCGAAGGAGAAGAGCATCGTAGGCAGGAGATCTCTTGAAACGATCCACCCCTTGTACTTCAAGTTCCAGCCTGGCCTCTAGGAATAAAGATTCGGTTGTCAACGCTTGGTGCTCTAGATCTTTAATTTTCTGCTCATACGCCGACATAGACTGCTCCGCTTCCTGCTTAGCCTTGAGCATTGATTCCTGGGCAGAAGACAATAAGTTCTAGAGTGATGTTACTTTCTCTTCTATCAAAAAGCCCTCTCCTATGCCTCCATCTGCTTCTCCAGACAATGGTCGGCAAAAACTTTAGCAGAACCAACTTATTGATAAGCCGCTTCAACCCGAGCTCGGTTATCCTCACTTTCCTTTAGCTGAGCCTCTAAACGCCTTATTCGATCAGCTTGATGCTACTGCGTCTGAATTAGCTCAGCGAATTCGGCCACCATCTGTAAAGGAATACAATTAGAAATCTGGCAAACAAGCAAGAAATTAAAGGAGTTGGGGGTAGCTTACATAAGATGTGCCATTAAAAATGTTTTGAAGACATCCGGTCAAGAAGCCATCCCTAAAACTGCTCCAACTGTTTTCCCCTATGAAAGCCCGACCAGATGACATCTCCCGCAGCATGTCCTTTGGAGAAAGATGTGAAGGAACCCCCGACTGTTCAGCCCCTAGATTTTCAACCTCGGGGGAAGGGGAACCCCTATTCAGCTCCAAAGCCTCCACATCTACCGATGCTCCAACATTTGCACTCGGGTAAGTCTCAGCCATAATATCTTCATTGCTGGAGTCGATGAAAGTGACCATCCGAGGAACCTTGAGAGGATGATTTGGAGCGCTGATTGCCTTCCATTTCTCACATCGAGAACAGTGGAAATTGAGATCAGCTGCGGGATCCTCCAAAGTATCATCCCCGGAAGGTTTCAAAAAATTCAGGACCTATGGGTACCTGTCTCGAGGAGGACTTACCTCCTTCACCGGAGTCAGTCTGCTCGGCAGGCTCCTCACCGACACCTTCACTCTGCCCTTGCCCGTATCTAGGCAGCTGAGTATCAGTCAGGCCACTTGGACCATAATTTTTCCTAGCCATCAGTTGAAAAACATCCTGAAGGACATCTTCGGGAATTTGCCCTTCAACCGCATCAGTCTCCTCATCAGACTCAGGAGGGGCGATGCCTTTATCGCCTTGATGGGAAGCCTCTTTCCTACTTGCCTGAATAATTGACTTCACTTGGCGAGCCTGAAGATCGCAGACAATGTTCGTATTAAACACTAGAAGAAAAAAGAAACCGTGTCAGAATGCAAAACAAAAAATATATATATAACAATGAAAGGAAAAGGTTGCAAAATTCGCTTACATCGTCTTCGTTTGCCCGAAATCTTTTCGAAGAAGCCGAACTCAATCATCTTCGACTCAACAAAAAGATAAGACTTGTTTCTGTTCTCCAAAGTGCGAACTACCGCCCGAGAAAGTTTGGTCAGCTCCGTATCGCTATACTCAATTTTCTTCTTGTTCCATTTATCGGGGGAACAGAAAAAGCGGGGGACCTTCAACACATTCCGAGCACCCCTAGCTAAAGTAGTAACTTCAAGCCCGAGACTCTCTCCTGTGAAAAATCAACTGTTCTTCCAGAACTTGTTGGACGTAGGAAATCCCCATATAAAACCCCTCTTTTTGGAGTCATCAGAGGTATCAGCTCCCCGACTCACTTTTGTCCCCTTAGGGACCCAGCAATCCGGCTAATTAGATATAAGGAAGTAGGTCCCCGACTTTCCCGCTTGCCTCAGTGTAAAAAAGTACCTGATTTCATTTGGGGATGACGGCAATAAGTTCATCTGGCTGTACATGTTTCACATGCATATCAAAATTTTGTAGCTATTCGGGGTAAGCTGAGCCGGAGCAATCCCTACTTCAGCCAAAAACCAAGCATTGAATGGCTGGAAGGGAAGAGTGACGCCACAGTAGAGCATGGATCCGTAGATCACCACCATACCTGGGGGAGGATTCCATACAGCTCTATCACCCGCTGGAATTAGAGTGACCGAATTAGACAAATCAAATCGGGAGCGATACTTTATTATCTCATCTGACCCAACCACATTCGGCTCGGTGTCAAACCCACTCGGGTGTTCAGCAGGAAAAGTAAGACTAGACACCCTGAACTCCTCTTCAACATCATTTTCATTGACAATCTGCTCCCTGATCAAAATATTGCTCGAGTTGTGCTTGCGGACTTCACTTCTACTTTGATGTTTTCCCATCCTTCGAAGAGGTACCCTGTGGTCAGAAATATCAGAATCAGAACTAGATGAAGAACTCGATACAGGGCTAAAAGTGACGTCAGGGTGAAGCCCCAAAACATCAACTTCTAAAAATAGAGGTTCAACTACGGGGATTTCCCCCAGTAATCTTCTAATACAAGAAACTAACTGGAAATCCCCACGTTCTAATGCATCAAGAGAAACACTAAAAAGACGATGACGGGATGATGGCTCCATTAAAAACTAACCTTGAATAAAGTTTGGTGCAATATCTTAAATGAAAAGTCTCGACCTTCTACGTAAAGAAATCTGGTTTCAAGAAATTATTTTTTTCTGCTGAGAAATCTGGGTTTTAGAAATTTCTTCTGCTAAGTGAATAATTTAAAGAAATCAAAGCATGAAACCCTAGATCTCAAGGCGGGAAAAAACAATGATAAGAATTGATGACGTAGGCGGTGCACGGGGAAGCGAGTAAGTCATTTCTCATAAATGATATTGAAAAACGAAGAGGCAAGAGACACGTGTTAGAATGAGAACTATCTTTTGCTGTCAGAACTCCAAAACGTCGCCATCATTAAAGATCTCGCGTAAGGAGGCTAATCAAATTTGCAGGGTCGTCATTAAAATACGTCATTATGACAAGATATTTACTCGGATACTGAAAAGGTATTGATAACTAATTAAAATATTTATGCCCGAACAAACCTTGTTCATCAAAAACATTTTAAGGGGGTATTGTCATATGTGAATTTTATCTCATGAATACGTCACCAAAGAAAGAGGATAAATTGCCAGGTGGATATCCGAATAGGCATTTAGAAAATATCCTACAAAACATCATCGATGAAGAAAACCCAAGTAAACAGATATTGAACAAAACCCACTCAGGGTCAATCGATATCATATATTACTCAGGATCAGCTAACGACACTCGGGACTGGTCAAATGACGCTTCTACTCGGGATCAAATGATGTTACTCGGGATCAAAAGGCACAACTTGGGACTAGCAGGTATTGCTCTTACTCGGGACAAGTGTGATGAAAATCAAATAAAAGCCCCAATGCGTAGCTCACGTGGATCAAGTCATAAGCATACACGAAGATATCCATATCAAGGAATCCCAAAGAGAATGGAATACTGAGCTGGAAGGGTTCCCAATCAGCCAACAACTTTATTTCTTAAAAAAGACTACGTTCTAATAACGAAACTAGTCCAAATCCGACTGCACTACTAGAATCCCATTCGTTTCAATACAAGACTCCGAAACGGGAAATGAGACAATCAGCTTCAAGCTAGTAAATAATTATAATTAAATACAAAGATCTATTACTTGTACAAAGCAGATTAGGGCTCTATACACATATAAATAGACCCGTAATCTCGCTAAAAAAGATATAGACATCAATCAATAGAAAAAATGCAGAGAGAAGAAAGAGAGATCGAGAGCTTGTAACATCATTAATTCATAATGGATTTTGGCTTGGTTGATCACTCAACCACCAGTGGATATTTCTCCGGCCATTAGAGTTTTACCACGTAAAAAACTCGTGTCTTGTTTACTTTCTCCTTCTCTCTCTCTCTTTGAAATCTCAGTCGAAATCCAATCCTTGTTGGCTTTTCTGATACAATCCAGAAATCAACTTCAACAATTGGCACTAGAAGGAGGGGGCGTAACCTTCGACTTGATCAAAAGTGATGGCAGAAAACAGAAGCAATTCTGGGGATGTCCAAAAATCTTTCAGATAACTTCCATGTTGACAATACCTCATGGGATCTCATTACAATAATGGAAAACCATCCTACATTTCTGGCCGGGATTTAGCAAGTTTCACCAACAAGTGGAAATTTGACTCAACGTTTCCGTGAAGCGTTACAGCAACTGGTGGCAGACGCAGCAAAGGAATGAGTTGATCTACTGGCGATAGAAGCACAAACTCCTAACCCCCCACCTATAAGGCTTCGTTCGGTGGTAGCAGGCCGGAAGTCAACACATTAGAGGTCAGAAGGAACCTTACTCCAATCTAACAGGCTGGACGTGAAACTCCCGAAGAGGAACAACCATGCTAGAAACAGAACCAGGATCAGACAGTCCGTACTAGACACTGCAAACATGACCGGTACAGGGATCGGTCATCATCAGAAGATAGCAATCGGCACCATCGTAAGCATCATCATGGAATCACACGAGAAACCCGGCATCAAAGTAAAGAACTACACAGAGAAATCATAGCTAAATACAGAGAGAAGAAAGAGAGATTGAGAGCTTGTAACATTCAAAATTCATAGTGGATTTTGGCTAGGTTAATCATTTAACCACGCGTGGACGTTGCTCCGGTCATCGGAGTTTTACCACGTAAAAAACTCGTGTCTTGTTTACTTTCTACTTCTCTCTCTCTTTGAAATCTCAGCCGAAATCCAATCCGTGTTGGATTTTCTGATAAAATCCAGAAATCAACGTTAACACCTAGCATGACATAAAAACTTTGATTACAAGATGCAAATAAATCAACAAGAGTCATTTAAATCAAAATGTACACAAGAATAAACACACGATATATATGAATAAGAGTTATGCATGAATATGTGAGTGTGTGCAACTATCTCTTCAAAGCAAGTAAGCACAAGAATTTTACATTCGGTGTTTCTCCTCTTGAGGTCTTGAGAGCCTAAGCTACCCTTACATAATACCCTAAAAATGTGATTTGTTCACGAAATAAGCCAATCAACAAATGAGGACTTTACAATCTCACCCTTTTGCTATTTCGTGACAAAACGACCACTCACATTGATCCTCACAAAACAAAATAAAACACTGGGAAGATATTCTACTTTACAAAGAGATAAACAAAAAAAAACCTTTAAATCTTCAGTCTCTTGTAGAACTATCAACACTACACGCAAAGCAAGCACAAATACACTTTCCAACCAAGTGCATGTAAGATGATCAAGTGAATATAAAACAAAAGCAATTTCATTCAAAAATATGAGGATGACATCGTGAAATGCTCATGCAATGCTTCCCCTCAACGGGTTGCTCCCCCTGAACGGGTTACTCCCCCTGCATGTAATCTCCCCCTCAAACAAGTACTTCTCTCCTTTATATGACTTTATATGAACTACTCCCCTAACACCACAAAGCTAGGTCAATACTACTCCCCCTTTTTATCATGATATAGGCAAAGGAGAAGTCCCCAACCGGGTCACTCAAGGCAAAGAAGCAAGGAGCATACAAGATTGTTGCATAATTATATAAGCCACATTTATGCAACTCTATTAATAGGAGAGAAACAAGGAGATTTATTTGAAGAAAATGTGTGAATCGGAAAATGCTTTGCATACAAGACATGTTACATTCAAGTCCAAAACAATGGTATTTGGCAAAGCAAATGACAAAGGTTTCCAACATAATTCAAACCAATTTCACCATTTGTCATGACAGAAGCAAGGATATAGAGATTTTATAGACATCAAATTTTAATGGCACTATATCCAACTTTATAAGCTAAACATGGCATGAGCAACCTATTTTATTTTTCTGGGAGGATACCAGTATGATAGTAGCCATGTTCAACTAATAAAGAAAGAGCGACATTGATGCAACATTTTAGTCTCTCTAGCTTCTTTTCACATAATATTTTGTATTCAACAATTGCAATCAGCAATTCATGCTTTATCATTTTTCAATAGCATGTCATTAAAGAATCATCATGTCATGGAGATAATTATAGGTCATTCAATATGTACTTCCTATGTAGATCTCCTATCCAAAAATGCATGTTTGAGCATAAATATGACATGGATTGTAATCAAAGCAAAGTTCACACTTATTGAAGAAAATACAATATACATAAAATTTATAGAAAAGTTTGGATGCAACAAGTATACAATAGCTCTCTTTGCTTTAGTTCCCCTTATGGGGTCAAAGATTACACCTCATCACTCCATGTGACAAATCCCAATCGATCTACTAAATCCATTAGATCTAGTTGAGCTTATGGGTGAAAACTTAGCACAATGACAAGCGGGTTCATCTTTTTTAATCCACTTAGGTGACATATTGTCATTCCTAGTGGTCAAGACCATCATATTACTTCTAGGATCAGTAACACTGGCTTTCCTAGGCACATGCATACTAGCTCTACCCCTTTTTCTTTCAATCATGATCTTAGTTCTACACAAGTTAATGTACTTGAAGCAATTTGGTCTAATATGACCATCAACACCACAAAAATGATATGAAGGAGTAAAATGAGGGGTCATACCATTCCTTTGTGAGGACAAAGGTGCTTTCCCATGTCTTTGAGCTTTCCTTTGGTGTGGTATTGTTTCCCTTCTCCCTTGTTATTGAGTTGGAGAAGATCGCTTCTTTTGTTGAGCATGCAGGAAATGCTTCTTGGCTTGATGGCTTTTAGTTTGAGGGATAGTTGCTTGAAGTGCTCTTATTGGTTGAGCTTGAGCTTGACTTTTTGGTGTCATCTTGACTTGTACATTTCTAGATTACTCTCCTAGTTCAATTTGCTTACGCTTGAAGCAACCTACTCCTGGATGCAACGCAAGACTTACTTCTCAATGAAGAGATAAACACCCTATGTGAATATATGATGATATTCAAACAACAACATGGCTAGGGTACCTTATATGCTTATCTAGGATAATGAGATGGCAATAAATGAAATCCTAGATTTCAAGAGCTAAATGACATGTCATAAAGCTTAGCTAAACATAGAACAAGCAATCCTATGAAGCTATCATAAAAGCCAAATCAACACAAGTTGTCATTAAGCATGGCAAGGACTATAATGCAATCACTAAATGCAATCAATGAGTCCTAATCAATATCTAAATGCAAAGCATAAAGATTTAGCTAGAAGTTATCAATACCATCAATCTATCTATCACAATACAACACTCAATCATGTCATCACAACAATCTCTAATTTGTATCTAGAAAATATTCTAAGAGCATACAAATAATTAAAGTGAAGGTTTAGCAAGTAAAACTCTTAACTTGTAAGAATATAGTGAAGGACTTACCAAACAAGATGTGATGAAGCAACCTTATCCATCGATGCACTCTAAATGAACTTAGATGATGCAAGATGAAGTTTTGATGCACATGGGAATGCTTTGAGTGATTAAAAATGAGTTCTTGGAAGAGTTTTTCCTTTGAAATGTGTTCTGATGAAAATATGTGATATTCTGAACTCTTACACGATCTTAAACCAAAAAGTTATACATACATAAGATCCAAACAAAGTGAGGTCATTTTGGAAAAAATGTTCCAGCTTCCTCTGTATGCGCTGGTGACGTGCGCTTGTCGAGTAGCGCACCACCAGCGCATATCCTAATTTTACAATAGCCGTTTGACGAGTGGCGCATCCCAGTGGTGCAACACATTCATAAATCTTCTAGAATGTTTGCACTGGTGAGGTTGTGCTAATCGAGTAGCGCATGCCTACTTTTTTCAACTGTGCACGGGTGCAACAGCGCAGCTCAGTGGCGCAACACATGAAACGATCCAATGGAATGTTGCACTGGTGAGGTGGTCGAGTAGCGCACCACCAGCGCAAAGCCTATTTTCAACACTCAAACACACAAAATCAATAAGTTCAAAAGTGATGAAAAATGCATCCTATTCTAATGCCTAGCATGACATAAAAACTTTGATTACAAGATGCAAATAAATCAACAAGAATCATTTAATTCTAAATGCACACAAGAATAAACACACAACATATATGAATAAGAGTTATGCATGAATATGTGAGTGTGTGCAACTATCTCTTCAAAGCAAGTAAGCACAAGAATTTTACATTCGGTGCTTCTCCTCTTGAGGTCTTGAGAGCCCTTACGTAGTACCCCAAAAATGTAATTTGTTCATGAAATAAGCCAATCAACAAATGAGGACTTTACAATTAGGAGAATTAATTCTTTTCCTAAGAAGGATTTACTTGGTAGTTAAGAATCCTTTCCTCTGGTAGATTTACTTGGTGGTTAAGAATCCTTTCAAAAAGGAATTCTAACCTGCACAAAAACACCTAATCCAACTCAATAGTGTATTTGTAACCATATTAAAGACTTCCTAATTTGATTTGATAAATAATTCCTTTTATTTATCTACTTATCAAATATAATCTTTAACATTAATTATACTACCAACAATATTATAATTTTAGGAGACCAACTCCTACTAGGAAAAAGATTTTGACTTTTAATTAAATAACTAATTAATCAACAAATTAATTAATTTCCATTTAATTAAATAATAGAATAATATAATATAATTAAGCTATTCTAATTAGTCTTGCCGCACATACCAAAATATATGGGCCAATATAATATTTTCTTATTTTATTAAATCCATTTGACCTTTATAAAAAAGTCCACATGTGAACTAGACCCATTCTTACAAAAAGAAACAAGTCCACATGCCTCAATACAATTCTAGATGGACCCCTAAATTGGTCCGGTAGAATATATCAAGTGATCCATCCAAGTTCATATGGATTGGGGATCTTGGCGAGCTATCTAAATTTAAGCTTTGAAACAAATATTATGGTGTGTATAATATTAATCTAGAGAGGGGGTGAATAGATTTAAAACAATTTTACCCAATTTTCGTTAAAGGTCAAGTTGACGAAAATGCCGCTAGCTAGTTACAATAAAACCACAATTGTAAGAAGTGCGGAAATAGTAAAGACACTTGAGATTTATGTGGAAAGCCTCCAAATGGGAAAAACCACGAGCTGATATGTGCACCACACTCGAACCTCGAATCCACTAATGGCAAAGAAATTACAACCTAAGCCCGGTTTAAATCCACCACCACTAACTAATCCCAGTATAAGTGAACCTAGTCCATCTTGTTTACGATTTAAGCTACCTACTCCCGGAAGCAACACAAGTCTTACTTCTCAATGAAGAGATAAAATGTCCGATGTGAATATATAATGATATTCAAATAACAAACAAGGCTAGGAAACCTTATATGCTTACCTAGGATAATGAGATGACAATAAATGCAATCCTAGATATCAAGAGTTAAATGACATGTTCAAAAAGCTTAGCTAAACATAGATCAAACAATCCTATGAAGCTATCACAATACAACACTCAATCATGTCATCACAACAATCTCTAATTTGTATCTAGAATATGTTCTAAGAGCATACAAATAATTAAAGAGATGTCTTAGCAAGCAAAACACTAAACTTGTAAGAAAATAGTGAAGAACTTACCAAACAAGATGTGATGAAGCAAAACTATCCATAGATGCACTCTTAATGGCTTTAGATGATGCAAGATGAAGTTTTTATCACATGAGAATGCTTAGAGTGTTTAAAGATGAGTTCTTTGAAGAGATTTTCCTTTGAAATGTGTTCTAAGGAAAGATATGATGTTCTGAACTCTTTTTCAACCTGAACACAAAGAGTTACATATATATATATATATATATATATATATATATGTG
Organism: Dipteronia dyeriana; assembly: GCA_032871835.1. Taxonomy (NCBI): domain Eukaryota; kingdom Viridiplantae; phylum Streptophyta; class Magnoliopsida; order Sapindales; family Sapindaceae; genus Dipteronia; species Dipteronia dyeriana. Next base: position 49,348,445 of record CM065297.1, read on the forward strand.
TGTGTGTGTGTGTGTGTATGTGTGTGTTTAAACAAAGTGAGGTCATTTTGGAAAAAATGTTCCAGCTTCCTCTATGTGAGCTGGTGAGGTGCGCTGGTCAACTAGTGCACCACCAGCGCAGAGCCTAATATTTTCAATAGGCGCAGCTCAATGGCGCAGCACATGCGTCAATCCACTGGAATGTTGCGCTGGTGGGGCTGCGCTAGTCGAGCAACACACCACCAGCGCACTACCCACTTATTCAACTTTGCACGAGTGCAGTGGCGCATGACAATCGGTGATCCACTGGAATGTTGCGCTGGTGAGGCTGCGCTAGTCGAGTAGCGCACCACCAGCGCAATACCCATGTTTTCAACAATCAAACACACTATTTCAACAAGTCCTAGAGTGATGAAGATGCATCCTATACTCATGCCTAACAAGACATAAAACTTTAATAACAAGATGCAAATATAACAACAAGAGTCATTTAAACCAAAATGCACACAAGTATAAACTCACAACATATATAAATAAGAGTTGTGCATGAAATTGTGAGTGTGTGCAACTATCTCTTCAAAGCAAGTAAGCACAAGAATTTTACCTTCGGTGCTTCTCCTTTTGAGGTCTTGAGAGCCTAAGCTACCCTTACATAATACCCCAAAAAATGTGATTTGTTTACGAAATAAGTCAATCAATAAATGAGGACTTTTCAATCTCCCCCTTTGGCTATTTCATGACAAAACCACCACTCACATTGATCCTCACAAAACAAAATAAAACACCGGGAAGATATTCTATATTACAAAGAGATATACATAAAAAAAAACTTCAAATCATCAATCTCTTATAGAATCATCAACCCTACACACAAAACAAACAACAAGTACACTTTCCAAACCAAGTGCATGTGAGATGATCAAGTGGATAGAAAACAAAAGCATTTGCATATAAGAATATGAGTAATGCACCACATCATGCAATGCTCCCCCTCAAAGGGTTACTCCCCCTAAATATAGTCTCCCCAAAAACAATTGCTACTCCCATTAAAGCCAACACATGCACCACATGTTACTCCCCTAACACCACAATGCTAGGTCAATGCTAATGCTACTCCCCCTTTTTATCATGATATAGGCAAATGAGAAGTCCTCAACAGGGTCACTCAAGGCAAATAAGGAAAGGAGCATACAAGATTGTTGCATAATTATATAAGCCACATTTATGCAACCTGTTTAAAAGGAGAGAAATAAAGAGATTTATTTGAAGAAAATGTGTGAATCAAAAATGCTTTGCATACAAGACATGTTGCATTCAGGGCCAAAAACAACGGTATTTGGCAAAGCAAATGACAAAGGTTTCCAATATAATTCAAACCAATTTCACCATCTGTCATGAGAGAAGCAAGGATATAGAGTTTTTATAGATATCAAGTTTTTATAAGTGAAACATGGCATGAGAAACATTGCACCCTATTTGATTTTCCTAGGTAGGATACCCGTATGATAGTAGCCATGTTCAACTAATAAAGAAAGAGAGACATTGATGAAACATTTTAGTCTCACTAGCTTTTTCACACAATATTTTGCATTCAACAATTGCAATCATCAATTCATGCTTTATCATTTTTCATTAGCATGTCATTAAAGAATCATCATGTCATGGAGATAATTGTAGGTCATTCAATATGTACTTTCTATATAAATCTCCTAGTCCAAAAATGCATGTTTGAACATAAATATGACAAGGATTGCAATCAAAGCAAAGTTCACACTTATTGAAGAAAATACAATATACTATAGTATAAGTGCCACCATGCTACTCAAGCAATCAATAAAGGAGCTTAAACATTTAAAAAAAAAATTGGATGCAACAAGTATACAATAGCTCTCTTTGCTTGAGTTCCCCTTATGGGGTCAAAGACCACAACTCATCACTTCATTAAACAAATCCCAATAGATCTACTAAGAGTTTTGATTTGTGTAGCATCTAAGGGTTTAGTAAATAGATCCGCTAGTTGATCATTAGTTCCTACATGCTCAAGTACTATGCATTTGGTCTCACCTAGTTCTCTAATGATATGATGACGGATGTCAATATGCTTAGTTCTAGAATGTTGAACTGGATTCTTGGAAATATTAATTGCACTCATGTTATCACAAAAGAGAGTAAGAGTACCTTGATTGAATCCATAGTCTACTAGCATTTGCTTCATCCAAAGGAGTTGTGTGCATCCACTCCCAGTAGCTAATTATTCGGCCTCAGCCATGGAAAAAGAAATCGAATTTTGCTTCTTGCAAAACCAAGAAAGAAGGTTGTTCCCAAGGAAAAAGCAACCGCCCAATGTACTTTTCCTATCATCATAATTTCCTGCCCAATATGTATCACTAAAGCCTACAAGACCAGCATTAGTGTCAAAAGAGTACCAAATTCCATAGTTAGTTGTCCCATTCACATAACGAATGATTCTCTTAACGGAAAAGAGATGGGACTCCTTAAAATCTGATTGGTACCTAGCACACTCACCCACACTAAAAGAGATATTGGGCTTACTTGCGGTCAAATAGAGCAAGCTACCAAACATGCCACGATACAAAGTTTGGTCCACACTTTTACCACTAGCATCCTTGCTTAGCTTCAAAGTGGTACTCATTGGTGTATCACAATGTTTGGCACTTTCAAGGCCAAATTTCTTCACTAGGTTTTGGGCATATTTAGCTTGGGACATAAAAATCCCATCATCCATTTTCTTAATTTGTAAACCTAGAAAGTAACTTAGCTCACCGATAAGACTCATTTCAAACTCTTGAGACATGACATCAACAAATTGTTAGACTTTGGTGTTATTTGTGGAGCCAAAAACTATATCATCAACATAGATTTGAGCTATAAAGAGCTCATCTTTGTCTTTCTTGATGAATAAAGTCTTGTCAACACTACCCCTAATGTAGCCATTGTCTATAACAAATTGAGTGAGGCACTCATACAAAGTCCTTGGTGCTAGTTTCAACCCATATAGAGCTTTCTTGAGATGATAGACATGATTAGAGTGGTGAGGATCCAGAAACCCTTTGGGTTGCTCAACAAACACTTCCTCCTATAAGAAACCATTGAGAAAGGCACTCTTAACATCCATTTGATATAATTTAAACTTATGCAAACAAGAAATGGATAAAAGAATCCTAATGGACTCAATCCTAGCAACGGGAGCAAATGTCTCCTCAAAGTCAATACCCTCAATTTGGGAGTACCCTTGTGCTACAAGTCTAGCCTTGTTTCGTACAATGTTGCCATCCTCATCAGATTTGTTCCTATATACCCATTTGATACCTATCACATTGGTGTTCTTGGGCCTAGGAACTAGAGTCCAAACCTCATTCATTTCAAATTGGTTAAGCTCTTCTTGCATAGCAAGAACCCCAAAATTCATCTTTTAAGGCTTCATCAACTTTCTTAGGTTCTATTTGAGAAGTGTAGCAAGTGTAGCTAATTAGATTAGCCATTTGACGTCTAGTCTTAACACCCTCACTAACCTCTCCAATGATGTCATCTTTATCATGGAGTTTCCTAACACATGTAGCAGGTTCTTTTGAGTTCAAGAGATGAATCCTATCAATAGGTTGTGTTATGTCATCATCAAGATTAATCTTTTCAACATTATAAATATCAACAACCTTCTCCAAATGGGAGTCATCAACTAGATCTACCTCCTCCTCATGGCCATTAGATTTGAGCCTAGTATCATCAATGACAACATTAGATGGTTCCATTACGGTCCTAGTTTTTAGATTGAAAAATCTATAGGCTCTACTATTCAAGGCATAGCCAATGAAGATACCCTCATCACTCTTAGCATCAAATTTACCAAGTTGATCACGGTCATTCAAAATATAGCATTTGCTTCCAAAGGTGTGGAAATAGCTAACATTTGGCTTTCTACCATTCCATAACTCATAGGAGGTTTTCCTAGTGTGAGGCCTTAGAAAGACTCTATTTCCTATGTAGCACGCCGTATTAACGGCTTCGGCCCAAAGATTCCTAGGGACATTGTTGCTAAGCAACATCACACGGGCCATTTTTTGAAGAACCCTATTTTTTCTCTCAACAACTCCATTTTGTTGTGGTGTCCTAGGAGCCTAAAACTCATGAGAGATGCCTAGACAATTGCAATAGTTTTCAAAATGAGGATTCTCAAATTTCTTCTCATGGTCACTCCTAATCCTTTTAATGCTTTTAATCTTGGAGTTCATTTCATTTTGAATTTTGGAACAAAGCATTTTAAACTTGTCAAAGGTTTTATATTTTTTTCTCTAATAAAATAAGTCCAAGTGTACCTAGAGAAGTCATCTACACGCACACAAATGTATCTCTTTCCACCTAAACTCTCGGTTTGCATAGGACCCATAAGATCCATGTGGAGAAGCTCTAGAGGTTCCTTGGTGGATAAATACTTGCCCTTTTTGTGCATACTTTTGGTTTGCTTCCCTTGTTGGCAAGTCCACAAACACCATTTATCTTTTTTCCTAAGCTTGGGAAGGCCTCGCACAATATTGAACTTATCTAAGATTCATAAATCCCTAAAGTTCATGTGACCAAGTCTTTCATGCCACAACTCAATTTGTTCATCCTTGGACACATTGCAAGAGACACCACTAGCCTCAAGACAATAGCAATTGTCGTTAGATCTCATACCTTTTAACAAGGTTTGTCCATTTGGCAATAGGATAGAACATTCTTTTCTCCTAAGCAAGACATAAAGTTCTTCATCACTAAGATGTGAAATGCTTATCAAATTAGCTTTTAAACCATCAATATATAAAGCATTGGACAAGGAGGGTAATTCGAGAATGGAAATGGTTCCCTTTCTTTTAACCTTCTTTTTGGATCCATCACCAAAGGTGACATTTCCTCCCTCTTCCATCACAAGAATCTCAAAGAAACTCTTATTTCCAGTCATGTGCCTAGAGCACCCCCTATCTAAATACCAAAAATCACAAGAATGAGCTTTCAAGGCAATTTGTGCAACATGGAAAAAGTGTTCATCCTTTCTAATCCACCTAGGTGCAATATTTTCCTTCCTAGCAGTCAATGGTACATGGGCTCTAAGTGTCCTAGGATCATGCAAAGGTGTTCCATTTTTCATAGTGACATGCATCAGGGCTTTAGTCTTTTTCTTCTCTATCATGCTTTCAATTCTACATAATTTAATACATCTAAAGTAATTTGGTCTGATGTGACCATCAATACCACAAAAATGACAAATAGGAATGAAGTTAGGAATCATACCATAACCTTGAGGATGCATTGGAGCCTTCCCATGTCTTTATGGTTGTCTTGATTGTTGTTGAGGAGCTTTCCTTCTTTGTTGTTGAGCAAGACTTGATTGCTTCCTTGGTTGAGCTTGCATGATAGGTATCTTTCCTTTATGAGCTTTCGGTTGAGGGAAGTTAACTTAAGGAGCCCTTGGAGGATGGGCTTGAGATAGGCTTCTTTATGCCACCCTCACTTGAGCACTACTTAAACACTCTCATAGGTCAAGTTTCTTTATAGGTGATTGATAAGAAGAGGACCCATTGAAGTTCATGCTTCTTACAAAGATGGTCTTGCTTGGAGTGGAGGGCATCTTGTCATCTTCAAACCCAAGCCCCTTCTTGTCACTTGGCCTCTTTCCAACATCTAGCATGTGGTCAAGTTTTTTGGTGCTAGAGTTCATCTTGGCCAATAACTCTCTAGCATCTTCAAGATCTTTCTTCAACCCTTCTTCACTCCTCTTAGATCTCACCAACTCTTCATTTAGTTTGTCAACTTGAGTTGAGAGGTCTAGGTTTTCTTCTTTTAACCTCTTAATTTCATTCTTGTTTTTTAACCTTGAACTCTCAAACTTAGTCATATAGTCCTTGAGATCCATCATATCCATACTTCCATTTGTGGATTATGATGAAGATCCATCATCACTTGAGTAGTTTTCCTCTTGACTCTCATTTTCTTCTTCACTAGCATCTTTGCTCTTAAGAGATGATGTAAAGGCTATAAAGTTAGCCATGAGTTCTTCATCATACGAAGATTCATCTCCTTCATTGGAGTTATCACTTTCACTCCATGTGGCAGCCATCACTTTTCCTTTTTTCTTGACCTTGTGGTTTGCACATTCAGGGTCAAAGTGACCTATCCCACCATATTCATAGCATTGGACTCCTTTCTTCTCGGCCTTTTCTTGCCTAGGCTCAATCTTTTTGAAGGGAGGAGTCTTTTTCTTCAAGTCATGACCCTTGGATCCTAAACCATTCCTCTCGGACTTTTAGAATTTCTTGAACTTCCTCATTAGCAAGGCCATTTCTTCATCTGAGCCATCACTTTCCACCTTCTCAACTTTAGAGGCTTTCAAAGCAATATCCTTTTGTATTTTTTATGGTGTGGGGTTAGGACATTTCCTAGATTCGTAAGATAGAAGCCTCCCAATCACTTCACTTGGCTTCATATCCTTGTAACCACTGTTTTCTTCTAAAGTCGTCACCTTAGACTCAAATCTATTGGGTAGAGATCTCATTATCTTCTGTTTGATCTTCCTATCCGAATAAGGATCACCAAGTTGATGACTTTGGTTCACAATGTCCATCAACCTCACTTCAAAGTCATTAAAGCACTCGTTCTCATCCATCTTGAGCAATTCAAATTATGTTTGGAGAAATTGAAGCTTCGATTCCTTAACCACATTGGTTCCCTCATGTGTAACTTCTAGGATATCACATGCCTCCTTAGCTATCCTAGTATTTTGAACCAACTTATACTGGTTCTCATCCATTGCACATAGGATGGCATGCATTGCCTTCCTATTCCACTTTGATGCCTCAAACTCTTGTGCGTTCCACTGTGCCTTTGTCTTGAGTACATCATCTCCTCCATCTGTAGGAGTCATCATGGGTGGAGTGTAGCCATCTTCAACCGCCATCGATGCCCTATCATGAATTTGGAAAATATACGACTCCATCTTACCTTTCCAAGAGGCATAATTAAATCAGGTGAGAAGTGGAGGTCTAGTGCTAGAAGCTCCCTCGTTGCCACTGTTTCCACTCATTGTGTTTAATGAATGAATGATATGAATGCAAGTGTATGAATGATCAATACAAACACACAAAATGCAACACACCAAAATGAGCAAGGATCACCTATGTATGTCTAGGAACCTCCTCTGATACCAATTGAAACAAATATTATGGTGTGTATGATATTAATCTAGAGGGGGGGCTGAATAGATTTTAAACAATTTTACCCAATTTTCGTTAAAGGTCAAGCTGACGAAAATGCCTCTAGCTAGTTACAATAAAATCACAAGTGTAAGAAGTGCGGAAATAGTAAAGACACTTGAGATTTACGTGGAAACCCTCCAAATGGGAAAAACCATGGGCTAATATGTGCACCACACTCGAACCTCGAATCCACTAATGGCAAAGGAACTAAAATCTAATCCAGGTTTAAATCCACCACCACTACCTAATCCCGGTATAAGTGAACCTAGTCCATCTTGCTTCCGATTTAAGCTACCTACCCCCGGAAGCAACACAAGTCTTACTTCTCAATGAAGAGATAAAATGTTCTATGTGAATATATAATGATATTCAAAGAGCAAACAAGGCTAGGAAACCTTATATGCTTATCTAGGATAATGAGATGACAATTAATGCAATCCTAGATATCAAGAGCTAAATGACATGTTCAAAAAGCTTAGCTAAACATAGATCAAACAATCCTATGAAGCTATCACAATACAACACTCAATCATGTCATCACAACAATCTCTAATTTGTATCTAGAATATGTTTTAAGAGCATACAAATAATTAAAGAGATGGCTTAGCAAGCAAAACACTTAACTTGTAAGAAGATAGTGAAGAACTTACAAAACAAGATGTGATGAAGCAAAACTATCCATAGATGCACTCTAAATGGCTTTAGATGATGCAAAATGAAGTTTTTCTGCATATGGGAATGCTTTGAGTGTTTAAAGATGAGTTCTTAGAAGAGTTTTTCCTTTGAAATGTGTTCTAAGGAAAATATATGATGTTCTGAACTCTTTTTTGACTTGAGCACAAAGAGTAATATATATATATATATATATATATATATATGTGTGTGTGTGTGTGTGTGTGTGTGTATGTATGTGTGTGTGTGTGTTTCAACCAAAGTGAGATCGTTTTGGAAAAAATGTTCCAGCTTCCTCTATGTGCACTGCTGGGGTGCGCTGGTCGAGTAGCGCACCACCAGCGTACAACCTAATATTTTTAATAGGCACTGGACGAGTGGTGCAGCTCAGTGGCGTATCACATGTGACAATCCACTGGAATATTACGCTGGTGGGGTTACGCTAGTCGAGTAGCGCACCACCAGCGTAATGCCCACTTTTTCAACACTCAAACACACTATCTGAACAAGTCCTAGAGCGATGAAGATGCATCATATACTCATGCCTAACATGACAAAAAACTTTAGTAACAAGATGCAAATATAACAACAAGAGTCATTTAAACCAAAATGCACACAAGTATAAACACACAACACATATGACTAAGAGTAATGCATGAAATTGTGAGTGTGTGCAACTATCTCTTTTTACCTTCGGTGCTTCTCCTCTTGAGGTCTTGAGAACCTACGCTACCCTTACATAATACCCTAAAAATGTGATTTTTTCATGAAATAAGCCAATCAATAAAAGAGGACTTTTCAAGCTTCAATAGACACAACCCAATCACAATCAACAAATGATTTACTTAGGTCCAATCTATTTAATTTCAGTTAATTCCACTAAAGAACTAAAATTGAGCTCTTAAATAAAGATAGAATAAGTTAATGTTACTCATCCATACCCTAGACAACCTTATTGGAGAAAGTGTATCCTCATGAAGAATACCAGTAATTGCCAAGAGCTTATAGACCGCCTATAGCTCTTCAAGTTACCATATTTATCCATACAACCACATTTTGCACTTGGATATTTTGACTTGTCCAGAAGCCATGTTTCAATAGATACTATTGAAAACTTAACGTTAAGATTTAATATCCAATACCTCGAAACATCCATATAATGATATCCTACTCTTATTTAATAAATGGAGCCACGATGTCCATATCTATAAATGAAGTCCTCTATCGATTAACAAATGAATACCACCAAACTATCGAGGATAGACTATGCTATATAATTGTACTCATTGATAGCTCAAATGATAACACTTGCAACCATAAGTCCATCATTTATCTCAAGATTGAGATAGACTCTCCGATTGTCTGCAAATGAAAACTTTTATCCATTGACTGTTTTGGATAAAGTATTTCATTGTGATTCTATTTAATGCACCCAGTGCACTAGATTCTTTTGCCCAAAGACACCTCACTTTGATGATTTTAGACTCATCATAACACATTTGATCCCATTCAAATGCTAGCACAAAAATCTACAACTTTAACAAGAAAAAGGCGCCCAACCTTTTATCTTAAGTTGTGAATATTATTCAAGACTAACTAAAGAATTGTGTTTACCTCATACATATCTAGATGTATGAACAATTCTTCTTTTTCTCATATTCTTTTGACCTTATGATTATTTACTTTTGACAATTATAATAATTAAACTATAAATGATATAAGATTTGTTAAACTAGAAATCACTTTATTAATATAAAAATATTGTCAGTTACATTATTGCACTCTTGCTATCGAGCATAATCCCAACAACTTAATCCTCACACAAGGAGCATTTGTGTTGTGGCCAAAAAACCTATCACAAGGAGTATTTGTTTTCCACCACAATTCCAATCAACTTTAAGAATTCTACCATATTCCAAATCATTAGTGTATTAACCAATAACTAGTTTTTGAATGCCAATTGAATTGTGACTTTATCGAAATATACTGATTTGACCAACTATCAACAAGAGTTTCGGTACATATAAAAAACAACCTAAATTGACTAGATAAACAAATTCATTTTATTTATCTACTTATCAAATAAAGTCTTTGACACTTACCATACTACCAACAATATTATAACACTAGGATTTTTTTTTGTCTTTTAATTAAGCATTTAATTATTGAATATAATAATTAATTTCCATTTAATTAAATTATAGAATAAAAATAAAATACTGGCAAACATCCATAGCCTTGCCGCCCAAGCCTATAGTATGGGCAATATGTTGTTTTTCTAATTTATTAAATCCGTTGGACTTTAATAAAAAGTACACATGTGATATCAACTCATTCTTAATAAAAATGAAACAATTCCACATGTCTTAAATTAATACATATCTATAATTTAATTGTCCATTTAATAAAAATGTGTAAATTATATTCTCAATGTAATAATGGAATGCTAATCACAACCCATTAGGGCTGCCTAAGGATTCTCATATCCTTAGCTACATATTCAAGGTACTTCCCGAGCTACCGTGAGTCTTAATCACACATGATTGCACCTCTCTAAAACTTTTAGTTTCTGAAATCCAAAAAAAATTCTAGATGGACCCAAAAAATTGGTCTGGTAAAATATATCTAGTGATCCATGTTAGTTCGTGTAGATCGAGGATCTTGACGGGCTATCCAAATTTAAGATCCAATAGACATAACCTAATCACAATCAACAAATAATTCACTTAGGTTCAATATATTAATTTTAGTTCATTCCACTAAAGATCAAAACTTTAACTCTTAAATAAAGATAGAATAATTTAATATTCCTTGTTTGTACCCTAGACAACCTTATTGGAGAGATAGTGTATCCTCGTGAAAAATACTGGTATTTCCCTACAAATCATAGACCGCCTATAGCTCTCATAGTTACCATATTTACTCATATGACCACATTTTAAACTCGAATATTTTGCCTTGTCCAGATGCTATGTTTTAGTAGGCACTATTGAAAACTTAACGTTAAGATTTAATATCTGATACCTCAAAAAATCCATATGATGATATTCTACTCACATTAAATAAACAGAGACACGATTTCCATATCTATAAATGAATTCCTAAATCGATTAAAAAATGTATACAACCAAACTATCGAGGATAGACTATGCTATACAGTCATACTCATTGATAGCTCGTTTGATAACACTTGGAACCGTAAGTCCATCATTTACTTCAGGATTGAAATACACTCTCCGATTGTCCTCTAGTAAAAACTTTTATCCACCGACAGTTCTGGATAAAGTATATCACTGTGATCACATTCAATGCACCTAGTGCATCAGATTCTTTTGCCCAAAGACATCACACTTTGATGATTTTAGACTTATCATAGCACATTTGAACCTACTCAAATGCTATCAATGAAATCTACAACTTTAACAATGTAAAGGCGCTTAACCTTTATCTTAAGTTGTGAATATTGTTCAAGACTAACTAAAGAATTGTGTCTACTTCATAAATATCTAGATATACAAATAATTCTTCTTTTCTCATAGCTTTTTGATCTTATGATTATTTACTTTTGACAATGATAATAATTAAACTATAAATGCTCTAAAATTTGTTAAACTAGAAATCAATTTAAAATTATGAAAAGATTGTCAAATACATTATTATGCTCTTGCTATTGACCTAATCACAACAATCTCTTGCTCTATAGCAAATGTGTCATATCTCTTATCCCTATATTCTTTTGGTGCCCATAAAAACTCTTTTGTTGTAGAGCATTTGTGAAGGAATTCGCTATAGTTTCTACTAACGCAATATTGGTAATCGCCAAGTCACCCCTAAGCAAAATTTTACTCCGAAGGTGATACTTCCTTTTAATGTGTTTCCCTCTCTTATGGCTTATTGGTTCTCTTGAATTAGTCACTGCCCCATTGTTATCACAGTAGATAGTGTTTTACATATTCGTATTTGGAATCACTTCCAAGTCAATCAAGGATTGACGGAGCCAGATAGCCTCTATAGCAGCTTCGCATGCGGTAACATACTCGGGTTCCATAGGGAATCAATATTACAGAATTGCTTGATACTCCTCCATATGAATGTGCCTCCTCCAAGAGTAAACACAGATCTTGATATGGATACCTTGGAGTCAGAATTTGACTAGAAATCAAAATCTGTATGCCTAACGGGTATTAAATCCTCTATAGAGTATACAAACATATGATCTCTCGTTTTCATGAGATACTTGAAAATATTCTTGACTACCATCCAGTGATCAGGACAAGGTTTCGATTTTGAAACCTACTAGTTATACCAACAGCAAAATGAATATCTTGTCTAGTGTCGAGCATTGGATACATGAGACTTCCAACTACCGAGGAATATGGAACCCTACTTATTAATTGCTCTTATTGTTCATTCTTAGGAGCTTGTTCCTTAGAAAGTTTGATTCCATGTCTAAAAGGTAAAATACCTTTCTTGGAATCTTGCATGAAGAACCTAGACAAGATTTTATCTATGTATGAAGCTTGGGATAATGTAATCGTTCTATTATTTCTAACCCTTATTACTTCGAATACTAAACGTTCTTTCTTCCTTTTCCACTTTGCCAAATTTTCACACACCAATCTTTAGAGTTGGAAGAATTTAACTAGAGCAAGATCCAGATTCTCTAAACTCAAAAATCTCTCTTGGCCGAAATTTCTCTTCCTGAGATTAGGGTTTGGTAGAAATTTCTCTCCAAGAAAAGTAGTGGCTGAAAAGTTTCTCTCTAAAATTAGGCTTGGCCGAATTATACATGCCATATATGTAATGGCTGAAATCCTTGCCCTAATTTATTTAGGGTTGGCCTAATTCCTATTGTATTTAGTTTAGGAGACCTAGTCATCTCCTAAGAAAGATTTACTTGGTAGGCAAAAATCCTTTCTTTAGGTGGATTTGCTTGGTGACCAAGAATCCTTTCCAAAAAATAATTCTTTTCTACACCAAGACTCCTAATCCAACTCAAACAGTGTATTTATTCCATAACCAATTATTGAATATAATTAAATTGTGACTAAATTAAAACTTCCTAATTTGACCGATTGTCAATTAGAGTTTTAATAGAAATCAAATACTTCATAATTTGACTAGATAAATAAATTCCTTTTATTTATCTACTTATCAAATATAGTTTTTGATACCTATCATATTACCAACAATAATATGACAATAGAAGACCTACACCTACTTGGAAAAAGATTTTGTCTTTTAATTAAATATTTAATTAATTATCAAATTAATTAATTTCAATTTAATTAAATAATAAAAGAAAAAATAAAATAATAAGCTATTATACATAACCTTAGCCGCCCAAGCCAATATATATGGGCCAAATATTATTTTTCCTATTTTATTAAATCCATTGGACTTAAATAAAAAGTCCACATGTGAACTAGACCCAAATTCTCTTTCATAAAACCCTAGCCTTGGCTGAAAATTCACTTAGAATTAAGCCTCGGTCAAAATTTATGGGTAGTATATATAGGAGACCATAACCTTTCCTAAGAATGATTTACTTGGTGGACAAGAATTCTTTCTTTAGGTGGATTTACTTGGTGACCAATAATCCTTTTTAAAAAAGAATTCTTTTTTAAACCAAGACTCCTAATCCAACTCAAATAGTGTATTTATTCAATAACCAATTATTGAATATAAATTAAATTGTGACTAAATCAAAAACTTTCTAATTTGACCAATTGTCAATTAGAGTCCTAATAGTAATCAAATACTTCCTAATTTGACTAGATAAATAAATTCCTTTTATTTATCTACATATCAAATATAGGATTTGATACTTATCATATTACCAACAATAATTTGACCCTAGGAGACCATCTCCTACTATGAAAAAGATTTTGACTTTTAATTAAATAATTAATTATTTAACAAATTAATTAATTTCCATTTAATTAAATAATAAAATAAAAACAATATATTAAGCTAATATCTTTAGCCTTGCCGCCCAAGACCACACATGGGCATATATATTATTTTTCTAATTTTATTAAATCCATTGGACCTTAATAAAAAGTCCAAATGTGAACTACACTCATTCTTACAAAAAGAAACAAGTCCACATGCCTCAATACGATTCTAAATGGACCCAAAAATTTGTCTGGTAGAATATATCAAAGTTGATTTTTTTTTTGTGTACCTGATACACAAGCAAAAAGAAAAAAAAGCATAAGTTTTGCATGAGATGCAATTTATGTGTGCGTGAAATTAATACACCAAATTGAGAAGAAAGAGTTTCTTCAAGAATTTCTCTACATCCTCCATTCAAGTTCCTGAGACCGTGACGTGCCCACACGCAGTTACCAGTGCCAGAAGATAGTGAGGAAAATCTAGTGGTTCAGACAGGAGCACATCGTAAAGTGAAGGAGTCTCCAAATGTTGGTAAGAGTGGTTCAGACAGGAGCATATCATAAAGTGAAAGAGCCTCGAAACGTTGGTAAGATTTTCTACTTTTGATTATATTGATTACAATTTCCTGTGTTTACATATTGCTTTTATTAGTTTAGAAAAATAATTACAATCCTAAGTTCACTGGTCCCAGATACAGATTATGATCTGTATAAAAAATTTAAAACCTTACTTCTGTTGCATGACCGGTGAATGAGTTTCCAACAATTGGTATCAGAGCCAATATATTTTGCAGAAGAGGAAATTATTTTCAATGCTCCTGTATGTATGAATGTGTAGACACCATCTTTATGATTATATGAATATTTATAACTAAATTGTTTAATTTAAACATGGTTGATCGTAAATTTTTATGGTACTGTAGATTTAGGGTTTATGGGCTATATAATTTTTATTTTATTTATTTTTACTACTATTGTATTGTAACTAAATATAATTGTAATCTATAAACGAAGAACTAGAAATGAGGTACTGTTCAACGACACTGTTCACTGGACACGGTTCACGAGGAACTGTTCACAGATGGTACTGTTCACAACGTACTGTTCATGAACTGTTCACGGTGGGCACTGTTCATGCGTACTGTTCATACGGTACTATTCATATCTTGCACGGTTCCGTTGGTAGGTGTTTCCTAGTGTGATCCATGCAGATTTCCCGTTTTGGATTCATGAGATGAATCGGAATGACCTGAAGAGACTGGAAGCTATCTGAAGTTTCTAGAAGACCAAGGAATGGCTTGGGAGATTTTTTGTAATTTTATATTCCAATTTTTTAGGTTAAATAATCCATAGTACTCGGTCAATTCATGTATGCTTTACATTATGTGATGATAAACGCATTGTTATGCATACGTATGTCATTTAGATTAGATGTGTCTACACAAATATATTTGATATGTCATACATGCATCATAGCCTGATATTTTATGTATTTTTTTAATGTGATTAAAATGGCCAATATACATAATTGGCTATGAATAATGAGATTAGTTTTTAATGGTTAAAAAACTTGGTAATTCTCAATAATATTAATCTAGTTATTAAAGAGTTTGATAATTTAGATTATTAGGATTAATATGATTAACTACCCAATAATAAATGAACCAAATAAAGTGTTATAGTTTTAATTGTTAAAACTTGGTAAACACTATTATAATAATCAGACCTTAGTAAATAGTTTACTGCATCTTAGATTTTTTTTTTGGGTAAATAAATAGTATCATAGAAAGAAGGAAGGAATGTACAAATACAAGGGGCATACCCTATGAAGAAAGGGACAAAAAGCCCAGAAACAACGGTCAAACAACAAACTCTCTAATAAGAACTAAATCAAAGGCTTTACAAAGAGCATTGAGCACAACACAAGCCCACACCACCTAGGGATAACTAGAGATGAGAGGCTAATTCTTCAACTTGAGAGAATAGAGCCGGTAACGAATAGTATCTGTAATGATCTGGGCAACCTCTCGACTAGACTTTCGAGAGCTTTTAAAAATACGACAATTTCGCTCTCTCCAAATAAAATAGACGACAGCCACAAGATAAAGTTTTTTTGTCACGACAGAGGGGGAGCTCCCCTTCCAATGAATGGACACCCAATCATTAAGATCATTAATAATTTATTAGTTAATTAGAATTCGGTTCTAATTAGTTAATGCGCTAGATAACTTGATTAAAGTTAGTCGTTTAATCCTGTAGAGTCTAGGTGCATTAACGGTTAATAGAAAACCCTATTTTTAAAATAGTAAGTGGGAGAGGAATATATGAGATATATATCCCGTGGTCTCCATTATTAGTTCAACATCGTCAGATCCGAGTGGGGCCTCGTGACGGCTTTGCTTTCATCCTCCTTAAGGAGGGTTTCCACAAAGGTCAATATCTAGGTTGACTTCCTAATGGATAGGATTTCTAAGGGTATTTCGGGATTGACCGACCCTAAGGCGACAATTCTTGAGTTAAGTTCGTGAGATCTAAAATGATAAGTTACACTCACGAAGGTTTTAATTAAGTTTGTTATTTGAAAACCTGACTGAATGAACGATGGTTGAGTGATAATGAATAAGAGTTATTCTAGAATATCATTTGATTGAGAATGTCTCGGTCCAACGTGCAAAGACTTGACCGACCCTAAGGCGACCTTTCTTTGAGGTATGTTGGATTGTAGTGGTATAGCAACTAGTTTTAGGGTAGTTTTACTTCGTTAAACATGTTCATGCATCATGTTTAAATTTATGCCAAAGCACTCGCACTTGTTTTAAATAAATGACTGAAGGAATGTTTTATTTATTTCTGCAATAGTGTCTTCTGCATTACTTAAAATTCTCGCAAATGACAAATTAACTAGTGATAACTACACTAAGTGGAAACTTAACATTAATGCAATATTGGTCACCAAAGACCTCAAATTTGTGCTTACTGAGAAATGTCCACCAGTGCCTGCTACCAATGCCGCACGAACTGTTCGTGAGGCATACGAGCGATGGGTCTCATCTGATTAGAAAGCCCAACATATATGTTGGTTTCTACGATAGACGTGCTTGTCACAAAGTATGAAGTATTGACTTTAGCATTTGAAATCATGGATTCATTACAAGCTATATTCAGGCAGCCCTCTGAGCAAAATCGACACGAAGCTGTTCATTCTGCTATGCTTGTTTATATGAAGGAAGATACATCACTTCGGGAACATGTCCTGAGCATGATTTCCTACTTCAACACGGCAAAAGTCAATGAAGAGGCCATTGACCAACCCAGTCAAGTGAGCATCATATTGACGACTCTTCCAAAGAGTTTCGATCAGTTTTAGAGCAACTACAGGATTAACAAGTTAAGGTTCAATCTCATACAGTTATTCAATGAGCTCACTACGTTTGAGTCCTTGACTAAGGACACAAGGGCAAGACCTGTGAGGCAAATGTTGCCAAACCATATTACTCTAATAATAAGAAGAGAAAGAGGTCTACTGGGAAAGCGAAGGGTAAGCCCAAATGCAAGAAAGCCCAAAACAAGAATAAGTCTAGGAAAAGTAAATATGATTTACTTGTTCTTGAGTCGTGTTTAGTTGAAGATGATTATTCACCCTAGATAGCTGATTCGGAGGCCACTAACCATGCTTGTTCTTCTTTAGAATGGACTAGTTCTTAGACACGGATATATGAGCAAGCCTTCTCAATGCGTGTTGGGTCAGGGGATGTCGTGTCGGCACGAGCAGTGGGCGTAATTAGATTACATTTTTGTAATAATTATATATTATTGGACAATGTATTTTATATTCCTGGATTTATACGGAATTTGATTTCCGTTTCTAAGTTGTTAGAACAAAAATATTCTGATTCTTTTAATAATAAGTATGTTATTATCAGAAAGAATGGTCTGAATATTTGTTCAGGAATTAGTGAAAACAATTTGTATGTGTTAAAACCGTTAATACATACTACGCTGCTCAACACTGAAATATTTAAGGTTGAAAAACCAAAAACTAAACGACATTAGATTTCTCCAGATAATGACACGTATCTCTGGCATCTAAGGCTTGGTCATATCAACCTTGACTGGATAAACAGATTAGTAAAAAATGGACCTTTAAGTAAGTTAAAGGTTGGTACCTTACCTGTATGGGAATCTTGTCTAGAAGGTAAGATGACTAAGAGACCTTTTACTGGAAAAGGGCTTAGAGCTAAAGAACTGCTAGAGCTTATACATACAGACTTCTACAGACCGATGAATGTTAAAGCTAGGGGTGGTTAAGAGTATTATGTCACCTTTATAGATGACTACTCAAGATACGGATACGTCTACCTGATGCAACGAAAGTCGAAAACATTTGAAAAGTTCAAAGAATTCCAAGCTGAAGTTGAGAATCAATTAGGTAGGACTATCAAGTCACTACGATCAGATCGTGGAGGTGAGTACCTTGACCAAGAGTTTGAAGACTTTATGGTTGACCAAGTAAATCTACCTAGGGAAAGGATTCTTAACTATCAAGTAAATCTTTCTTAGGAAAGAATTAAGTCTCCTAATTATATTCTATAAAATTTCGGTCAACTATGTATATATAAGAGGAGGATAAAATTCCTTTTAGATAAGGATTCTTAACTACCAAATAAATCCACTTAAGGAAAGGATTCTTGCCAATCAAGTAAATCCTTCTTAGGAGAGGACTTATGATCCTATATATATATAGGTTTGGAATTTCGACCAGCCCTAATTAATTGCAAGAATTAATTTTGGCCAAGCTTAAGATTCTTAGAGTAAAAATTTTGGCCAACCTATGTGTTTTCTAAGAGAGAATATTTCTTGGCAAGGGAGAATTTTGAGAGAGAAAAATTTAGTAATTTACTCTAGACAAAATTCAATCAACTCTAAGATATTTCGGCCAAGGAGAAAAGAGAAAAAAAGAAAGTTTTTGTTTTTGATAGTATACTAGTATCCATTACATCAAAAGGGTTTTGTGTACAAAATCAAATCGTGTTCACGCGGGTTTCAATCATATAAATTGATAATTCACAACTGACCGGACGTTCTTGGATTTTTCTCTTGGAGGATAATTGTAACTAACAAAGAAATTATTTTGTTTGTCTTCATCCTCAGGTATACAATTTAAAGAAAGGGAGCCCACACTCCAAGGTGATAAACGTTCATGATTGGATTGAAGATCTTGTGGAATCAATACGGCACTTGTTCAATCGTCACGAGAAAAAGGTACAATACAGGGTTAAGGTTCTCGTTGCATAAAAGAGAAATTTTTTATTTATACGCAAAACCTAATTTTTTTTTCTCATGCTTCTGTTATGTTTTGAACCGTTTTTTTCCCTACATTGCATACAAGAGACTTTCAACTGCCAATGCATATGGAACCCTGCTCATGAATTGCTCTTCATGCTTATTCTTAGGAAATTGTTCCTTAGAAAGTTTGATTCTATGTCTGAAAGGTAACATACCTTTCTTGGAATCTTGCATAGAAAACCTAGACAAGATTTTATCTATGTATGAAGCTTGAGATAATGCAATCGTTCTATTCTTTCTATCCCGTATGACTTGGATACCAAGAATATAACTTTCTTCTACTAAGTCATTCATATCAAATTGTTTTGCTAACCATTCTTTAATTAATTTCAATACACCTACATCGTTTCCGATGAGTAGTATATCATCAGCGTAAAGAACTAGGAAAACCAACTTGTCACCTTTAATTCTTTTTTATACACAAGGTTCATCAAGGTTTTGAACAAATCCAAAACTTTTCACGGCTTGATTGAACCTTATGTTCCATGATCTAGATGCTTGCTTCAATCCATATATGGATCTTTGCAACTTGCATACCCTTTCACTTTGGCACTTTTCAATGAATCCTTTTGGTTGCATCATGTAGATGCTTTCGTCAAGACTTCCATTAAGGAAACTGTCTTGACGTCCTTTTTTCAAATCTCTAGGTCTAGAGATGCTGCAATGGATAAGGGTATCCTAATGGATTTAAGCATGGCCACAGGTTTCTTCATAATTGATACTTTCCTTCTGTGTATAACTTTTAGCTACGAATCTAGCTTTAAAGGTTTCCACCTTTCCATCCATTCCTCTTTTCCAATTGTATACCCATTTGCACCCGATGGGTTTTATCTCTTTAGGCAAGTCTACAGGAGACCATAATTTATTTTTGAACATAGATTCAATTTCTGATTGCATTGCTTTTTGCCAATGGCGACAATCAACATCTTCCATTGCTTCCTTGTACGTATAGGGATCATCGTCGTCCTGAAGATTCTCTACAGATTCTCCCAGACCAATGTATCTATCGGGTTGTCTAACAACCCTCCCACTACGACGAGGTATGGTAGATTGTTGATCTTGTATTGGTACGGAACTTACAATTGGGCTTGGTTACGAAACCTCTTGTTGAATTGTATCTCTTAAAAGCTCATTCTGGACAATTTTGCTTAGGCACAAAATTATTCATAAAGTCTTTTTCCAAAAACTTAGCATTTGTCAAAACAAATACTTTAAGATCTGAAGGACTATAAAAATAATATCATTTTGTTCCTTTTGGATACCCCACAAATATGCATGTTTCTGAACGGGACTCCATCTTTTTTGTCTTTCCTTTTAACACGTACGCAGGACATCCAAATATCCTTAAGTGTTGTAAACTAGGCTTTCACCTGGTCCATATCTCATGCGGTGTTTTAGGAACCGACCTAGATGGTACATCGTTTAGAATGTACATTGTGGTTTGTAAAGCATATCCCCAAAAAGAATTAGGGAGCGTTGAATAACTCAACATAGACCTAACCACATCCAAAAGAGTTCTATTTCTCCTTTCTGCCACCCCATTCGGTTGAGGTGTGCCTGGTGTAGAAAATTGAGAAACTATCCCATTATCAATTATATATTGCTGAAATTCACTAGATAGATATTCTCCACCACGATCAGAACTCAAGATTTTTATGCGTTTCTTAAGCTGATTTTCTACTTCAGCTTTAAATGCTTTGAACATGTCAAAATCATCTGACTGATGTCTCATGAGATACACATAACTAAATCTTGAGTGATCGTCCATGACGGTGATGAATCACTCATATCCACCTTTACCTTGAGTGCTAATAGGTCCACACACATTAGTGTGTATCAATTCTAAACATTCGATGGCTCTTGTGTCTTTGGTCGTAAACGACCTTTTGGTAGATCATCAACCTTTAAGTCATTTAGAGGTCCGTCACTTACCAATCTTTTAATCCTATTAAGGTTAATATGACCTAGGCACAAATGCCATTGGTAGGTTTCATTTTTTGATAATTTTACTCGTTTATGATTAGGTTCTGTTGATACCGTGTCTAACAATTGAGAGATATTTCTATGCAAATAGAATAAACCGTTTTCCAATGTACCTTTGCAAATAATTTTGTTATTCTTACTAATAATAATACCTTTTATTAAAAGTAACCGAATATCCAAATTTATATAGACAAGAGACCGAAATTATATTCCTATTTAAATGTGGTACATAATAAACGTTTATTAAATCTAAATGCCTATAAGAATCTAAATTGATTCTAATATCTCCCACTACACTAGTAGACACCAGCGCTCCATTGCCTAAATGCAAGTTGAATTCATTCTCATTCAGTCCTTTCCTTTCCCGAAACCCCTTCTAGTTAGGCCCAAGTTGCTTTTTCTTCTGTTGTTACTTGACCTTCTGACAAGTCTTAACAGTAGCAACTTTACCAACCATGTGAATCTCTTGACCCTTGCCTTTCACAAGAATCATTTTGTCACTTTGAACATCTTGCATCGGGCCTTGCAAGGTGTATTCCTTATTATTCAAGGTGTAGTCTAACTTTGAACAAACCAAAGAAATTCGATAGTGAGTTGACAATCATGTCAAGTTTTTATCTCACCATTTATCTTTGCACCATTCTGTTCAGCAGTGTTGAGATATGTTATGACTTTCATCATGTGATCTTTCACAGCTTGTCCAGATTTTATCCTAAGATTCATGGAAGCAGACACTTCCTCTCCTCTTAGTCGTCCTAGACCTCATACTAATATGATAAGGACCAGCCAGTTAATCACAATTCGGCTAAGGTTAGAAAAGATCCAGATCCTTTAACCATTCATGGAGGACCAATGACAAGAGCTAAAGCTAAAAGGATGAAAGAAGCCTTAACTTGTTTAATGGGAAGCATTTGGAATGAGCAAGCTAGTCAAGATTTGATCAAGGTTCTAAGGATGCAAGAAGAGTATAAAAATGGTTAACATGTTTCAAACAAGTCCAAATCCCGAAGACAAGAGTCCAGCCTTGTTAGAATGAAGTATTCTAGCCTATCTTGAAAAATAAAAGGCCATTCGGCCATGTTGGGTTTTGTGGGCCTATTTTATAATTAGTTTGGGTTTAATTATGTTGGGTTTTGTGAGCTTATTTTCTTATTAGTTTGGGTTTAATTGTGTTGGGTTTTTTATGTTGGGTGAGTTCATGTGTTCTTTGATTAGGAATAAGGAGTTACAAAGGCTGAATACTTTATGGCCATTATTCATGGTCTAAATGTCATTTAGTGGGAGGTTACACATTTAGTGGGAGGTTACACATTTAATGGGAGGTTATATTTGTGTTGTATTGTCCTTGGCCTTTGTTCTATATAAACAAGGCTGCTTTTTTCTATGTAAGGCAGAGATTTGAGTAATATAAACTTATTTGAGCACTTTGTGAGTGTTTTGTTCTTAAGTTCTTGCATGAACTTTGGAACTTATCAAGCTTATTCGGCTTGTGGAGTTCAACAACCTCAAAATCTTTGTTTTGCCATTAAACTTATCAAACTTCATAGTTTGTGGCGTTTTGGGGAAATCAAAGTGCTGTTCTAATTATCTTTTATCATTATTTCATTGATAAAGTGATTAGAATAGTTTCTCTTACTTCAATCTTGAACGATCGGGTTTGTTTTCAATTAGTTGGAAGGTGTTAAATTGCATTCCATATGTATCATAGCTCTTTAGCTATTGTGGTGTATGGTTTCTAAGTTAATGATTTCCATCATAATATATCCTATAGGGACATCATTTATATCGACAGCAGTCTCCATTCCTTCATGTTGCTATTGCAACACGTCGGAGATGATGGCCATAATGTAACATACATTTAGCCATCTCATCTGAAGACATCCACTACCGATACTCATCTCTTTGCTTCTGAGTAGATTCATTAATTTGGTAGTTTAAGAATAGATAGAATGATCTTATGGTTTTTCAACTTACAACAACCCAATTTTCCCTTTTCCATGTGACATAATTATCATTAGTTAAAGTATTATCTTATAGGATGTTGATTAGGGATAGGGTCTTGATTTATTTATAATAACAAAAATTATATAAGTAAATAATCCTGATAAAGCACTTTTGAATATTTATCTTGAATAAAATAAAATTGTTCAATCCTAAAAATTCATCGGTGATCCAACACACATAAATGTCACGCCTTTTTTGGGAGTTTGCAACATTTACTAGTTGGACTAGGTCCAACCTAATTGTTAATATAACAACCAACGTTTTCAATTTTAGCCTTGTGATTTTATTAACAAGAACTTTTGGGAGGATATTAATAAACTCACATTAAGTGTGTTAACAAGTTATCGACCTTCAATATAATCCCTCACGAATATCCCTCATTTGGGAGTAGATATTGTTTGGGCTAATTGTCTAGTCTATCCTTGTAAGGAAGTATCTTTCTAAATTCCATTCATGAATATCTCTTAGGAGGTTATTACATGAAACATAAAGCTCAACTAAACTTGGAGGCCGTAGGTGTTCCAAAACACCTTCTCCCACTCAATTATTTAAGGTGTGTGATCGAATTCCAAAGAATGATTTACTTTGTTATCTAGATGCCAATTTAGATACCTAAACCATTCTATACATGTTCATACCAAAAGAGATATATGAGTGGCACTTCTATTCTATATGAGATGTTATCAAACAATGACAAACATTGCAATATTTACAAAAAATATAAATAGTTACAAATTTGGTCCGTCTTAGAAAAGCAAGTAAATTACATGTCTTGGAATACAAAAAACTCTTTTCTTGGCGAACAAGTCTTCACGTGACCTTCGTCGTTTGGACTCTCTCAGCTGCCTCCCTTAGGCATGTGCACACTTGGCTCCTACCCATGGGCATGCACATGCCACAACCCTGTAAAGGGCTGCTATGCGCAGCCCATGGCTTCCATAGGGATTCAGTGCGCAGCCCATGCCACAACAAACTTGGTTGCGTACTCTTCGTACGTACGTTCATTGCTACGGCTCGCACGGCCCAAAACTTGTTCTGGTTGCTCCTAATTCTTCAAACCTTTGAGTCTTCAATACTTGAATGTATTACAGAAGAATTTAAATAATAAAATACTGCATTTTTTTATAACAACAACAAAAATAAAATAAAAACTTAGCAACTATCAGGAAGGAAATTATGGCGATGATAGACCACCTTTATTGTTACAATCCCAAAACAAAATTACATTAAAATTCTAGGACCAAAATTGAGCAATAACAAACCGCATATAAAACATATATATATATATATATATATATATATCCATACATTCCAATGTAAACATATATGTGAATACCTAGAGTGCCATCTCTTTCTAAACCATGCATATATACACTATAAAAAGAAAAAGATTCACGTACACATATATCAATAAATCAAGGGTACAACCTGTTTCCCAGACGCAACGGAAGAGTGAGGAAATTTGATAAAATTATAAAATGACAGTTTGCGTATAAATAAAAATTTTCCCTTTATAATAACAAGAATCTTAACCCTAGATTAATTGATGTATATAAAAAGTGTCGTACCTTTTTCTCATGATGATTGAACAAGCGCCGAAATTGATTCCGTAAGATCTTCCAATCCAATCTCAAACGTGAATCACCTAGGAGTGTGGGCTCCCTTTCTTTAAATCGTATACCTGAGGATGGAAACAAACAAAATCTTTCTTTTTGTTAGTTACAATAATCCTCAAAGAAGAAAACAAAAAATGTTAGGTCACTTGTGAATTATTAATCAATTTGATTGAAACTCCCATGAACCTTGATTCGATGTTGTATACAAGACCTTTTGATGTAAAGGCTACTAGTGTACTATCGAAAACCAAACGTTCTATCTTCCTATTTCTTCTTTCCCGAATCACACATTATTTCTTAGAGTTGATCAAATTTTATCTAGAGTAAATTCAGATTTTTCTCTATCAAAATTCCTCTGATGGTCGAATTCTTTTCTTAGAAAAATAGGTCTGGTCGAAATCGCTAAGAATTATCAATTAGGCTAGCCGAAATCTCTATGAATTTTCAATTAGGCTGGCTGAAAATCACACACACACACACACACACACACACACACACATATATATATATATAGGATCATAAATCCTCTTCTTAGAAATATTTACTTGGTAGGCAAGAATCCTTTCCTTATCTAAAAGGAATTCTATTCTCTCTTATATATACATGGGCTGGCCGAAAATCATAGGATATATATTAGGAGAATTAATTCTTTACCTAAGAAGGATTTACTTGGTAGTTAAGAATCCTTTCCTTAGGTAGATTTACTTGGTGGTTAAGAATCCTTTTCAAAAAGGAATTCTATCCTACACCAAGACTTCTAATCCAACTCAATAGTGTATTTGTCAAAACCATATTAAAGACTTCCAAATTTGATTAGATAAATAATTTCTTTTATTTATCTACTTATCAAATATAGTCTTTAAAATTAATTATACTACCAACAATAGTATAATTTTAGGAGACCATCTCTTACTAGGAAAAAGATTTTGACTTTTAATTAAATAATTAATTAATCACCAAATTAATTAATTTCTATTTAATTAAATAATAAAATAATATAATATAATTAAGCTATTCTAAATAGCCTTGTCACCCAAACCATATATACGGGAAAATATATTATTTACTTATTTTATTAAATCCATTTGACCTTTATAAAAAGTCCACACGTGAACTATACCCATTCTTACAAAAAGAAACAAGTCTACATGCCTCAATACAATTCTAGATGGACCCCTAAATTGGTTCGGTAGAATATATGAAGTGATCCATGCAAGTTCGAGTGGATTGAGGATCTTGGCAGGCTATCTAAATTTAAGCTCCAATAGACACAACCCAATCACAATAAACAAATGATTCACTTAGGTCCGATCTATTTAATTTTGGTTCATTCCACTAAAGAACTAAAATTGAACTCTTAAATAAAGATAGACTAAGTTGATGTTACTCATTCATACCCTAGACAACCTTATTGAAGAAAGTGTATCCTCGTGAAGGATACCAGTAATCGCCAAGAGCTCATAGACAACTTATAGCTCCCCAAGTTACCATATTTACTCGTATGATCACTTTTTGAACTTGGATATTTTGAATTTTCTAGAAGCCATGTTTCAATAGACACTATTGAAAACTTAATGTTAAGATTTTATATCCAATACCTCAAAACATCCATATGATGGTATTCTACTCTCATTTAATAAATGGAGCCACGATGTCCATATCTATAAATGAAGTCCTCTATCGATTAACAAATGAATACCACCAAACTATCGATGATAGACTATACTGTATAATCATACTAATTGATAGCTCAAATTAGAACACTTGCAACCATAAGTCCATCATTAATCTCAAGATTGAGATAGACTATCCGATTGTCTTGAAATGAAAACTTTTATCCATTGACGGTTCTAGATAAAGTGTTTCATTGTGATCCTATTCAGTGCACCCAGATTCTTTTGCCCAAAGAGACCTCACTTTGATGATTTTAGACTCATCATAACACATTTGATCATATTCAAATGCTAGCAAAAGAATCTACAACTTTGACAAGATAAAGGTGCCCGACCTTTTATCATAAGTTGTGAATATTATTCAAGACAAACTAAAGAATTGTGTCTACCTCATACATATCTAGATGTATGAACAATTCTTTATTTCTCCTTGTCTTTTGACCTTATGATTATTTACTTTTGACAATTATAATAACTAAACTATATATGCCATAAGATTTGTTAAACTAGAAATTACATTATTAATATGAAAAGATTGTCCATTACATTATTACACTCTTGCTATCGAGCATAATCCTAACATTGCTCTTCATGCTCATTCTTATGAAATTGTTCCTTAGAAAGTTGGATTCCATATCTGAAAGGTAACATACCTTTCTTGGAATCTTGCATGGAAAACCTAGACAAGATTTTATCTATGTATGTAGCTTGGGATAATGCAACCGTTCTATTATTTCTATCCTTTATGACTTGGATACCAAGAATATAACTTGTTTCTTCTAAGTCCTTCATATCTAAATGTTTTGCTTACCATTCTTTAATTTATGTCAATACATCTACATCATTTTCGAAGAGTAGTATATCATCAACATAAAGAACTAGGAATGATCGAACCTTATGTTCTAGGATTTGGATGCTTGCTTCAATCCATATAAGGATCTTTGCAATTTGGATACCCTTTCCTCTTGGCCGTTTTCAATGAATCCTTTTTGTTGCATCATGTAGATGCTTTCGTCAAGACTTCCATTAAGGAAAGCTGGCTTGACGTCCGTTTGCCAAATCTCTAGGTCTAGAGATGCCACAATGGATAAGAGTATCCTAATGGATTTAAGCATGTCCACAGGAGAGAAGGTTTCTTCATAATCGATACCTTTCTTTTGTGTATAACCTTTATCTACCAATCTAGCTTTAAAGGTTTCCACCTTTCCATCCATTCCTCTTTTCCTCTTGTATGCCCACTAGCACCCGATGGGTTTTATCCCTTTAGGCAAGTCTATAGGAGACCAGACTTTGTTTTTTAACATAGATTCAAATTTGGATTGCATTGCCTTTTGCTAATGGCGACAATCAACATCTTCCCTTACTTCCTTGTACGTATAGGGATCATCATCTTCCGAAAGATTCTCTACAGATTCTCCTAGACCGATGTATCTTTCGGGTTGTCTAACAACCCTCCCACTACGATGAGGTATGGTAGATTGTTGATCATTTGTTGGTACGAAACTTACAATTGTGCTAGGTTACGAAACCACTTATGGAATTGTATCTCCTAAAAGCTCATTCAGAACAATTATACTTTTAGGCACAAAATGATTCATTTACTCATTTTCCAGAAATTTAGCATTTTTCAAAACAAATACTTTAAGATTTGAAGGACTAGAAAAATAATATCCTTTTGTTCCTTTTGGATACCATAAAAATATGCATGTTTCTGAATGGGACTCCATCTTTTCTATCTTTCCTTTTAACACTTGCGCAAGACATCCAAATATCCTTAAGTGTTGTAAACCAGGCTTTCGTCAGGTCCACAACTCATGCGGTGTTTTAGGAACTGACTTAGATGGTACATCGTTTAGTATATACCTTGCAGTTTGTAAAGCATATCCCCAAAAAGAATTAGGGAGCATTGAATAACTCAACATAGACCTAACCATATCCAAAAGAGTTATATTTCTCCTTTCTGCCACCACATTTTGTTGAGGTGTGCCTGGTGCAGAAAACTGAGAAAATATCCCATTATCAATAAGATATTGCTGAAACTCACCAGATAGATATTCTCCACCACGATCAGACCTCAAGATTTTTATGCGTTACACAAGCTGATTTTCTACTTCAGCTTTAAATGCTTTGAACATGTCAAAAGCATCCAACTTATGTCTCATGAGTTACACATAGCCAAATCTTGAGTGATCATCCGTGAAAGTGATGAAGTACTCATATACACCTCTAGCTTGAATGCTCATAGGTCTACATACATCGGTGTGTATCAATCTTAAACATTCGATGGCTCTTGTGCCTTTAGTCATAAATGACATTATGGTCATTTTACCTTCCAAACAAGATTCACAAGTTGGTAGATCATCAACCTTTAAGTCATTTAGAGGTCCGTCACTTACCAATCTTTTAATCCTATTAAGGTTAATATGACCTAGGCGCAAATGCCATAGGTAGGTTTCATCTTTTAATAATTTTACTCTTTTATGATTAGGTTCTGTTGATTCTGTGTCTAACAAGTGTGAGATATTTCCATGCAAATAGAATAAACCATTTTCCAATGTACCTTTGTAATTATTTTTTCCATTCTTACTAATAATAAAAGCTTTATTAAAGGTAACCGAATAACCAAATTTATTTAGACAAGAGACCGAAATTAAATTCCTCCTCAACTGTGGTACATAATAAACGTTTATTAAATCTAAATGCCTATAAGAATCTAAATTGATTCTAATATCTCCCACTACACTAGTAGACAACAGTGCACCATTACCTAAATACAAGTTGAATTCATTCTTTATTCAGTCTATTCCTTTGTCCCTTTTCACCACAAAAGAAACACTTCCCTTTGATCTTGGTTACTATCTTGGTCTCCTTCTAAGAAGGCTCAAGTTGCTTTTTCTTCTGTTGTCACTTGATCTTCTTACAGGTCTTAACAGTACCAACTTTACCAACCATATGAATCTCTTGACCCTTGCCTTTCCTAAGAATCGTTTTGGCACATTGAACATCTTGCATCATGCCTTGCAAGATGTTTTCCTTAATGTTCAAGGTGCAGTCCAACTTTAAACAAACCAAAGGAATCCGATAGTGAGTTGACAATCATGTCAAATTTCGTTTGACCATCTATCTCAGCACCGTTCAGTTCAGCAGTGTTGAGATATGCTATGACTTTCACTATGTGATCTTTCATACCCTGTCCAGGTTTCATCCTAAGATTCATAAAAGCAATCACTGCCTCTCTCTTAGTCATCCTAGACCTCATAGCAAACATCTCCACTAGAGACATCATCATATCGGCAGCAGTCTTGTTCCTTCATGTTGCTGTTGTAACACGTCGGAGATATGGCCATAATGTAATGTACATTTTGCCATCTCATCTGAAGACTTCCATTACTAATACTCATCTCTTTGCTCCTGAGTAGATTCATTAGTTTGGTTGTTAATGAATAGACATAACGAATTTATGTTTTTCAGCTTGCAATAACAACCCAAATTTCCTTCTCCATGTGACATAATTATCATCAGATAAGTATTATCTTTTAGGATGTTGATTAGGGATGGGGTCATGATTTCTTTACAATAACAAAAATTATATAAGTAAATAATCATGATAAAGAACTTTTGAATATTTATCTTGAGTTAAATAAAAAAATTCAATCGTAAAAATTCAACGGTGATCCAATACCCATAAATGTCACAACTCCTTTGGGAGTTCACAACATTTACTAGTTGGACTATGTCCCACCTAATTGTTAACATAACAACACACATTTTCAATTTTAGCCTTGTGATTTTATTAACAAGAACTCTTGGGAGGATATTAATAAACTCACATTGAGTGTGTTACCAAGTAATCGACCTTCAATATAATCCCTCACGAATATCCCTCTTCTGGGAGTATATATCGTTTGGGCTAATTGTCTAGTCTATCCTTGTAAGGAAATATCTTGCCAAATTCCTTTCATGAATACCTCTTGGGAGGTTATTACACGAAACATAAAGCTCAACTAAACTTGTAGGCAGTAGGTGTTCCAAATCACCTTCTCTCACTTAATTATTTAAGGCATGTGATCGAATTCCAAAGAATGATTTACTAAGTTATTTAGATGCCAATTTAGATATCTAAACCATTCTATGCATGTTCATGCCAAAAGAGATATATGAGTGGCACTCCTATTATATATGGCATGTTATCAAACAATGACAAACATTGTAATATTTACAAAAAATATAAACAGCTACAATTTTGGTCCATCCTAGAAAAGCAAGTAAATTACATTCCTTGGAATACAAAAAACTCCTTTCTTGGTGAACAAGTCTTCAC
The DNA here is from genome assembly GCA_032871835.1 of Dipteronia dyeriana. Lineage (NCBI taxonomy): Eukaryota > Viridiplantae > Streptophyta > Magnoliopsida > Sapindales > Sapindaceae > Dipteronia > Dipteronia dyeriana. Next base: position 49,379,183 of record CM065297.1, read on the forward strand.
GCGACCTTCGTCGTTTGGACTCTCTCGACTGCCTCCCATGGGCATGCGCACCTCTGGTTCCTACCCATGGGCGTGCACATGCCAAAACCCATAAAGAGCTGCCATTCGCAGCCCATGGTTTCCAAAAGGCTGCCGTGCGCAGCTCATGCCACAACAAATGTGGCCACGTGCTCGTCGCACGCACGTTTGTTGCTACGGCTCGTACGGTCTCAATCTTGTTCCTGTTGCTCCCAATTCTTCAAACCTTCGAGTCTTCGATACTTGAATGTATTATAGAAGAATTTAAAATAATATAAATTACTGCAGTTTTTTTTATTACAAAAACTGCAGTTTTGTTTTTACAAAAACTGCAGTTTTTTTAAATTACAACAACAAAATAAAAAAAAAACTTAGCAACTACCAAGAATGTAATTATGGCGATAATAGACCACCCTTCTTGTTACAATCCCAAAACAAAAATACATTGAAATTCTAGGACCAAAATTGAGTAAAAACAAACCACATATAAAACACACACACACACACACACACACATATATCTATACATTCCAATGTAAATATATATACGAATACCAAGAGTGCCATCTCTTTCTAAAACAATACATACAATAAAAATAAAAAGATTCACGAACACATACATCAATTAATCAAGGGTACAACCAGACTCTGATACCGGTTGTAGGGAAAAAGCGGTTCAAAACGCAATGGAAGCGTGAAAAATCTATGAAAAAAAATTAGGGTTTGTGTATAAATAAATTTTTTCCCTTTAAATAACTAGAACCTTAACCCTAGATTAATTGATATATATAAAAAGTATCGTACCTTTTTTTGTGACGATTGAACTAATTTGAATTCGTAAGATCTTTCAATCCAATCACGAACGTGAATGATCTAGGAGTGTGGGCCCCCTTTCTTTAAATTGTATACCTGAGGATGGAAACAAACAAAATCTTCTTCTTTGTTAGTCACAATGATCCTCCAAGAGAAAAATCAAGAACCTCCGACCACTTGTGAATAATAAATCAATTAGAGTGAAACTCATGTGAACCTTGATTCAATGTTGTACACAAAACCCTTTTGATGAAAAGGATACTAGTGTACTATCGGAAACAAAAATGTTCCCTCGTTTCTCTATGATTGGCTGAATTCTTCACACAATGAGTTGGATGAAGTTTTTATTTTATTTTTATATAACAATAAAAAAAAATAAAAAACAACCTATCACATCAAAAACTAAGGCTTGGTTGAAATTTATAGGTAGTATATATAGTAGGTCAAATCCTCTCCAAAGAAGGATTTACTTGGTGGTTAAGAATCCTATCCTTAGGTGAATTTACTTGGTGGTTAAGAATCCTTTTCCAAAAGGAATTCTTTCCTAGACCAAGACTCCTAATCCAACTCAATAGTGTATTTGTAACCATACTAAAAACTTTCTAATTTGAATAGATAAATAATTCCTTTTATTTGTCTACTTATCAAATATGGTCTTTAATATTAATTATACTACCAACAATAGTATAATTTTGAGAGACCATCTCCTACTAGGAAAAATATTTTGACTTTTAATTAAATAATTAATTAATCAACAAATTAATTAATTTTTATTTAATTAAATAATAAAATATAATTAATATAATTAAGATACACTATATAGTTTTGCCGACCAACACAATATATGGACCATTATATTGTTTTTTCTATTTTATTTAATCCATTGGACCTTAATAAAAAGTCCACATATGAACTAGACCCATTCTTACCAAAGGAAACAAGTCCACATGCCTCAATACAATTCTAGATGGACCCCTAAATTGGTCCGGCAGAATATATCAAGTGATCCATGCAAGTTCGTGTAGATTGGGGATCTTGGCGGGCTATCTAAATTTAAGCTCCAATAGACACAACCCAATCACAATCAACAAATGATTCACTTAGATCCGATCTATTTAATTTTAGTTCATTCCACTAAATAACTAAAATTGAACTCTTAAATAAAGGTAGAATAAAATGATGTTACTCATTCATACCCTAGACAACCTTATTGGAGAAAGTGTATCCTTGTGAACCATAGACCGCCTATAGCTCTCCAGGTTACCATATTTACTCATATGACCACATTTTGAACATGGATATTTGACTTGTCCGAAAGCCATGTTTAAATAGACACTATTGAAAACTTAACGTTAAGATTTAAGATCTAATACCTCAAAACATCCATATGATGATATTCTACTCTCATTTAATAAATGGAGCCATGATGTTCATATCTATAAATGAAGTCCTTTATCGATTAACAAATGAATACCACCAAACTATCAATGATAGACTATGCTATATAATCATACTCATTGATAGCTCAAATGATAACACTTGCAACCATAAGTCCATCATTTATCTCAGGATTGAGATGGACTCTCTGATTGTCTTCAAATGAAAACTTTTATCCATTGACGGTTCTAGATAAAGTATTTCATTTTGATCCTTTTCAATACACCCAGTGCACTAAATTCTTTTGCCCAAAGACACCACACATTGATGATTTTAGACTCAACAAAACACATTTGATCCTACTCAAATGCTACCAAAAGAATCTACAATTTTGACAAGATAAAGGCGCCCAACCTTTTATCTTAAGTTGTGAATATTATTCAAGACTAACTAAAGAATTGTGTATGCCTCATACATATCTAGATGTATGAACAATTCTTCTTTTCTCTTAGTCTTTTGACCTTATAATTATTTACTTTTGACAATTATAATAATTAAACCATAAATGCTATAAGATTTGTTAAACTAGAAATCACTTTATTAATAAGAAAAGATTGTCAAATACATTATTATACTCTTGCTATCGAGCATAATCCTAACACTTTCGAAATTCGACCGTATTTCAACTCATTAATGTATTATCCAATAACTAGTTATTGAATGCCAATTAAATTGTCTCTTTATCAAAACTTCCTAATTTGACCAAATTTCAATTAGAGTTTTGGTAAATATCAAAAACTTCCTAATTTGACTATATAAACAAATTCCTTTTAAATATATACTTATCAAATAAAGTCTTTGATACTTATTATACTACCGACAATAGTATGACACTAGGAGACTTTCTCCTGCTCAGAATTGTTTTTGACATTTAATTAATTAATAAAAAAATTAATTTCTATTTAATTAAATAATAAAAAAACAATATATTATGCTAATATCCTTATCCTTACCGCCGAAGCCTATATTATCGGCAATATGTTGTTTGTCTAATTTATTAAATCCATTAGACTTTAATAAAAAGTCCACATATGAACTAGTCACATTCTTACTAAAACAGAAATAAGTCCACATGCCTTAAATTAATACATTAATATAATTTAACAACCCATTTAATTAAAATGTGCAAATTATATTCATAATGTATTAATGGAATGCTAATCGTACCTTATTAGGGGCGACCAAGGATTCCCACATCCATCGCCGCCCATTCCAATTACTTTAAGAGTTATCACGTATCTTGATCACATATGACCGCACCTCTCCAAAACTTTTGGATTCCGAAATCAAAAAACAATTCTAGATAGACACAAAAATTGGCCCAGTATAATATATCAAGTGATCCATGCAAGTTCGTTTGGATCGAAAATCTTGGCGGGCTATCTAAACTTAAGCTCCAATAAACGTAACCTCATCACAATCAACAAATGAATCACTTAGGTTTGATCTACTAATTTTAGTTCATTCCTCTAAAGAATCTAAATTGACCTCGTAAATAAATATAGAATAAGTAAATGTTCCTCATTCGTACCCTAAACAACCTTATTGGAGATAGTTTATCCTTGTGAAAAATATCTGTAATCGCCTACAGCTCATTGACCACCTATAGAGTTCGTAGTTACCATATTTACTCATATAACCATATTTTGAACATGGATATTTTTACTTGTCCAGAAGACAAGTTTAGTAGACATTATTGAGAACTTAACGTTAAGATTTAAAATTCAATACATCAAAATATCCATATAATGATATTCTACTCACATTTTGTTAACTGAAAATTTGCTTAGGGTAAGGAATTACAGCTAACACCCTCGAGACCACTACCACGGAAATGGTGGTCGGGGTCAGTACCTTTGATACCTAACCTGTATAACAATAATAAGTGGGGATTGTAGTATTGGATACTCCTGGTATACAGAATTCCCTCGCATACACTTATTATCTCTCTACAACGTAGGAAGGTGGTGACTTCATGCCAGTCGAATAGTGGATATCACTGTGGCCGTGTTCTGTTCACAGAATTTAGGCCCCCTTCTATTTTTGTTTGTCGATCTCTCTATTTCTTGCATGCTTGGCCCTATTTAAATCTTGTCTAAGTAGGTTTAAACTCATAAATTTCCCGCCACCATCCTATGAATCTGTTCCCTCCTTATCGGGCGGGATCCATTATTTGAAAGTTATTGACTCCGAGTAAATAGCGAAAATGATGATACTATTGACAAAGATAAGTTTACTTCCTTTTTGGAATCAAACTCTTAACTTGCGTGTAAATGCTGGTTGTTACGTAGATATATTCTTGTGCGTACTTACGACATGATTCTTCATAGAGGTTGTTGAGCTAGCCATTCGTATTTTTCGTAGAGTGAGGTATATCTATGCTTTTGTTCCTTTTTTCGAGGCTTGGATTGTACACCCTAGAAGTCATTCCTATGAGGTAACATGGATCTAATTTATTTAGAGGCATTCTTTCTTTCTCATATCGTGGGGGGGACAGCGGGCTCCTGGAGAGGTTGGTGAACTTCTTGTTCAGGCAATGAATTATATTTGTCCTTTAAACGTCTTAACCCAGATAGGGATTGCTTTGCTTGTTGGGCTTCTTTCGAATGTTTCTTGAGCTTGGCGAGCCCCTGGCTTTCACAGGGTGGTTGAGGAGCCCAACCCCAGGAACCGAGGTTCCTAAGTAGGTGGCCTAGAGAAGCCCATACTCAATTGTTCGTGTGAGGGCTCTACGTGGTCGTGCCTAGCTTTTTCCCTGATAGTTTTGAAGCCGGCGATCCCTCCGTGCTTCTACGGCGTAGTTTTATGGTACATCCAGGGTTTCATGAATGTCGACTTTTGGCTTCGATTTGGTCTGAGAGAGTGGAAAATTTCTCTTTGACCACTAACCAAATTTTACTATTAACAGAAGTACCCTCTGACTTGAACACTGGAGGTAGAGTTGGGGTTGGGGTCAGATTCCCTATTTAATTGCAAAAAAATTCCGTTATGAGATAATTACTGAGAATCTCGAATGAAATCTTCTCATTAATTACCCAAATGATGTGTTAAACTTGAATTGGTGTGTTCTTTGAGGAAAACCGGTTGCGTTACGGCTCTCTCCTTGGCTCGAGGTGATCTTCCCGAGGATATCGTCGATGTCATTACACCCCTAACCTCTATTTAAATTTAAACTCGCTGCCCGTTTCTTCACACTTTCTCTTAATTTCGAATTTACTGATTTCTTCTCTCTTGCTACTCTCTGTCGATTTTCCTTTCTTCTCAATCCCCAAAACCTGTTCTAACAAGTCGATGCTAGTTGTGACTCCATTGACTCTCTTGTTGAGGGCACAGAGGTCTCAAGTCTCACCCACGGGAAAAGGGCACGACGTTACCTAGGCGAGGACGACTCTCCTCCGTCCCCACAACGTCATCGACTGAACCGGAATGTGCCATCAAGACTTGGTTTTCTAACCAACTAGAGAATCCTCTGAACTTGGTCTATGAGGACTCCGGTGAAGAGAATAGGGTCTGTTTCATTGGAGTGGACCAGATCACAGTCGTCGGTTCTCCTTGGAGAGAGGCCCTCCATATGACTTTAGGGTAATTCCAGATTCTGCTGTTGACCCAAAGTTTATCTGCCACTTGAGAACCAAATTCAGCTTCTCTGTCACCGTCTCTCTCACAGTCCCCCACAGAAATTATAATGTCTTTATCCAGCCCAAAGGTGTACTCTCAATCCATGTTTCAGCCTTCGAGAACGGGGTAAGGTTCTCTCTTCATCCCACTCTTCGGCGGGCTCTCAACGCCCTTCAGTTGGCTCCCCTCCAACTAACACCTGGCTTCTAGAGGCACCTGGTTAGCTTCCTCATGTTGTGGGAGGAGCAATGAGAGCTAAGCAAGGTCCCCCAGGAACCTGGGGCAGAAGAGCTGGCCTACCTTTTTCAGATTGGGAGCTTGTTTGGAGGTCCTCGGGGACAGTTCTATGTGAAGGCCAAAAACAAGCTTAACTTTACCATCCCCAACGCTTCGAGAAAAGACTCTGCTTAGAAGAAAGAGTGGATATTAACGGGGGGAGATTGGGGAAGCTCCGTATTCATCGGTGGACATGAGTTTGCGGCTTCCACCGCCTTTAGGGACAAACCTTCTTAGAACCGGGATTCATTACCTACCGAATCCGAGGTTGTGCTGAAGGCTATCCTCGCCAGGAATTATCTGAACGCAAGGTTTCCAACTACTAATCCCTTCGATCCCCACAGGGTGAATAAGTATCTGCGGATCTCCGATGCTACTCCTCGTAAGTAAATCTAAGTCACTATGCTTCGTTCTATTAGCTAGCTTGCTTCTCACATCTCTTATTTTTTTTTCTTTTTTTTAATAGTTTTTACTGTTGCTCCAGCTTCTTACGAAGCCTGGCAAGCTCGGACCACTCCCCCTCATTCCAGTTCATCCTCGGGAACCTTCTTGGCTACCTCTGAAAAAAAGGGCCAATCATTATGGCCGTTACTTCGCCTGTTTCTGCTTCTTCGCCTTCTTATATGAGATTTAAGTTGGTTGTTCCCGTATCTCAGGTAGCAAAGGCTCCAAATCGAAAAAAGCCCGATTCCCAAGCCATTGATACGTCCACCTCCGTCCCCTCACCAGTGGCTCCCACTACAGCTGTTGCTTCCCCAGTTATATTACCCCCTTCTTCCGTTGATCCAGCTACGTCCCGGGTAGTTCAGGGTCCAGAGGGTCCTAAGGCTGGTATTCCTAAGATTCCCTCTTCTCACCCCTATCATCAGTCGGGCTCGGTTGGCCATGATGAGGTTTTGAAGTAGTCTGTTGTTTCATTCCAGGGTGGCGGGCCCTCTAGGATGGCTTCCATACCCATGGATTTTCTGGTTACCGAGGGGTCTGCCCTTCTAGCCAAGGTAGTTATCTCCTTTATTTCATGTGATTGTGAGATTTGATTGTTTTTTAACCTTTGTTTCATGCTTTGCAGACTTTCAATTTCAATGTAGCAATGGGCGAACAAGTATCATTTCTGTGAGATCGGGCAGATTAGACTGAAGCTGAGGCTAAACGGGCCTTAGGATTGCTAGCGCAGGCTCAATCCTTGGTCTGGGAGATGACTTCCAGCCAGAGGGAAATGGAAACACAACTGGCTGAGCTTTAGTGTGACCACGAGAGGCTGAAGCGATCTTTTGACTAAGAAACTCTTCGGTCTAAGCGACGAGCCAGCCAATGAGATGACTGGAAGGAAGAAGCGAATGCATTAGATGCTTAGAATCATGCTCTTCAAACCCAAGTTGCCAAGCTTCAGGCTGAGGTAAACTCTTCCTTCAGCGAGGGATACCTATACGCCTCCTACCAAGTTGTTGAGGCCTTCCCCTCCCCTTTAGACCTGTCGATTATTCTAACCGGGATAGGGAAGAGATAATGGCCATGGTCACAGAGATGTCTCGCCCCTTAGGTGATGACCTGGATTCCTCTAATGTGGCCGAAGCCGGGAATCATCCAGCTGGGTCAGACATTCCTCCTCCTCCTCCTCCTCCTCCTCCTCATGTCTTCCCAACATCAGGTCCAGAAGAATCCTCCAGAGGGGTTCTACCCATGGAGCTTGAAGGAAATCCTACAGAAGCCCGAGGTCCCTCTAAGGTGCCTTCAAGAGAGAAGCCAACATGAGGGGAAATTATGCCATAGTCAATGGCCAACCTTCTTGATGCAGCCATACCTTTTGAGGTTATGGTGGTGGTCAATGAGGTCATGGAGGAGGACCCTTCTGAGCATCAGGTAATCGAGGGGCATCTTTAGGAAGAAGTGGCAGAGGCGGATATCCGGGATGAGCGACCACCAGAAAGAGAAGCAGAAGGTAAGGTCTATCTGGATGGAGAGGAAGCTGGAGGAGACCGAGAGGATGTAGAAGCTTGAGTACACCTTCTTGTAGCTTGCTATGAGTGCCCGGAAATGGGGGGTGGGTACCCATCTTTACTCATGCTTGATCATTATCATTTTTCTTGCATGTAACCCGGAACCAGGGGTTGGGTTCCCCGTTTAACTGTTGTGGCCTTACCAGGGGATAGACTCCCATGTTCATCAATGAAAATTAGCTTTTAGACCAGGTTCAAATTTTGACTTGCATGTACTTGTTTCGTTTTTTATTTCCATCTAGGTTCATCCCATATAGCAACCTAATTTAACTTGGGAAAAGTAACAAGATAGGAAAACTGGTTAAGTGTAAACGTAGATAGCTAGCCCGAGCTTTCGACACTCAATAGAAGCTTGCAGTTTGGTGACTTTAGTCGATAGTCCCCTTGTTTGGTCGTAGACCTCAAGCTTCTTTAGGGGTTATAGTGTGAGTGAGGTATCAAGGAGAACTATCTAGCCATCTCTTAGGCTGGGATGGCTACCATGCTCTTAAACTTAAGTCCTTAGGGGTTTGTAACCTGACCAACGTATCAAGAGGGCTATCTAGCTATTCCTTGGCTTCGAGATGTGGATGGCATTTATGCTCTTACACTCAGACCCTTCTTAGGGGTGGTATCCCGACCAAGGCATTAGGAGGGCTATCTAGCTATTTTTTGGTCTCGAGGTCTGGATGGCAACTATGGTCTTATACTCAAACAATTCTTGGGGGTAGTAGCCTGATCAAGGCATCAGAAGGGCTATTTACCTATTTCCTGGTCTCGAGGTCTGGATGGCAACTATGCTCTTATACTCAGACCTTTTTTGGGGGTAGTAACCTGATCAAAGCATCACGAGGGCTATCTAGCTATTTCCTTGTCTCGAGATCTGGATGGCAACTATACTCTTATACTCAAACCCTTCTTGGGGGTGGTAGCCCGACCAAGGCATCAAAAAGGCAATCTAGCTATTTCCTGGTCTCGAGATCTGGATGACAACTATGCTCTTACACTCAGACCCTTTTTGGACAGGGGTAGTGCCTGGTCGAGGCATCAGGGATAGCGAGGGGGCTTCCCCGGCTAATCCCTGGTCTTGGGATAATAATGTCGAATTTTCCCATGTAGACCCGAATCATTGTAGAACATAGCTGAAGATGGAAAAAAATAAAGGCTTTATTGATAAAAATAAAAGAGTACATTATTGCTGGAGATTAAGATCTAGGGGGAGGAAGCTTGCTCATGAGTCCCAGTTCAGTAGTAGAATTTTCTCAAATGATCCGCATTCCAGGTATGATCAATGAGTCGACCATTCATGTCTTCGAGTTTGTAAGCCCCATTGCGGGCCACCACCTTCACCAAGTATGGCCCTTCCCAGTTTGGCCCCAGTACCCCGTATGACCTTTTCCCGGTATTTAGTGTCACTTTCCTGAGAACGAGATCCCCTTCTTTAAAGTTTTAGGCTTTAACCTTCTGGTTAAAGTACCTAGCAATACTGCTCTGGTAAATTGCTACCTTTTCAGCTACTCGATCTTATTTTTCTTCCAATAGATCCAAGCTAGTTCAGAGCTTGACCTCATTGCTCTTCGGTTCAAAATGTTGGATTCTAAAAGAGGTCAATTTGTGCTCGATGGGGAGCACTGCTTCAACCCCGAAGGCTAGTGAGAAGGGTGTTTCCCCGATAGCTGTTCTTTTCATGGTGCGGTAAGCCCAGAGGACCTCAAGAAGTTCCTCAGCCCATATACCTTTTTTATTTTACAGTTTCTTTTTCAACAGCTTCTTTATAGTCTTATTGGTGGATTCCACCAGCCCATTAGTCTGGGGCTGGGCTTTTGAATCGAACCTAAGGTCAATTCCCAAACCCCCGTAAAAGTCTTTGAATCGGTAATTATCAAACTGCTTGCTGAGGTCAGTTATAATAGCTAGAAGGGTTCCGAACCTGCAAACCACTTTATTTTTGATGAATCTTGTTGTATTTTCTTTTGATATCTAGAAGATGGGTCCAGCTTTAACCCATCTTGTGAAATAGTCGATTACCACGATAGCATGCTTGGCTTGACCAGGAGCAGTTGGGAGCAGTCTGATCAAGTCGACTCCCTTCATAGCAAAGAGGCACGGTGAGCTAAGGGATAACAATCGCTCTGGCGGTAGGTGACTCAAGGCTGCGGTCTTCTGGCAAGCTTTGCATGATTGTACCAAGATCATTGCATCTTGATGGATTGTTGGCCAGTAGTGGCCCATGCAGAGTACCCGATATGCCAGAGCCTCCCTACCAGTATGATTGCCGCATTCCCTTTAGTGAACCTCTTTCAATGCCCATTTGGTATCTTCAGGGTTTAAACATCGGAGCGAAGGAAGGGATCTGCCCCTCCTGTATAAGCACCCATCCACCAAGAAATACCGGATCGAGAGCCTCTTGATTTTCTAATCTTGGTCTGACTCCCCGAGAAGTATCCCATCTTGTAGGTAATCCACTATAGGGTCCATCCAGCTTGGTTACCAATCCAGGGTATGAATCTCCTAACTTGCCACTTTGCTAGGTAGGGGAATCACTTAGAGAGGGACCCTCTGGGGTAGGGTCTGGCCACCATTCGCAGTTATCTTGGCCAAGACGTCAGCTCGACGATTCTGTTGTCGAGGTACCTGCTTAATCCTGAAACCTTTGAATTTGCTCCTAAGCTGTTGAACCAGCTTCAGGTAGGCAATCATGTTATCCCCTTTTGCCTGATAATCCCCAGAGACTTAATTGACTATGAGCAATGAGTCACTCCTAACCTGCAGGTAGTAGATCACAAGCTCTGCAGCTTCCTTTAATCCGGCTAAAAAGGCTTCATACTGATGGAAATCATTAACTTAGCAACCATACACCCCAATAGCTAAAGAGCTATGATACATATGGAATGCAATTTAACACCCTCCAACTGATTTAAACAAACCCGATCGTTCAAGATTGAAGTAAGAGAAACTATTCTAATCACTTTATCAATGGAATAATGATAAAAGCTAATTAGAACAACACTTTGATTTCCCCATAACACCACAAACTATGAAGTTTGATAAGTTTAAAGGAAAAACAAAGATTTTGAGGTTGTTGAACGCCACAAGCTGAATAAGCTTGATAAGTTCCAAAGTTCATGCAAGAACTTAAAAACAAAACATTCACAAAGTGCTCAAATAAGTTTATATTACTCAAATCTCTGCCCTTACATAGAAAAAACAGCCTTGTTTATATAGAACAAAGGCCAAAGAAAATACAACACAAATATAACTGCCCATTAAATGTGTAACCTCCCACTAAATGACATTTAGACCATGAATAATGGCCATAAAGTATTCAGCCTTTGTAACTCCTTATTCCTAATCAAAGAACACATGAACTCACACTTAACAAAATAAAACCCAACACAAAAACCCAAACTATTCATAAAATAAGCCCACAAAACCCAACACAATTAAACCCAAACTACTTAAAAAATAGGCCCACAAAACCCAACATGGCTGAATGGCCTTTTCTTCTTCAAGATAGGCTAGAATACTTCATTCTAACAAGGCTAGACTCATGTCTTCGGGATTTTGACTTGTTTGAAACATGTTAACCATTTTATACTCTTTTTGCATTCTTAGAACCTTGACCAAATCTTGACTAGCTTGCTCCTTCCAAATGCTTTCCATTAAACAAGTTAAGGCTTTTTTCATCCTTTTAGCTTTAGCTCTTGTTATTGGTACTCCATGAATTGTTAAAGGATCTGGATCTTTTCCAACCTTAGCCGAATTGTGATCAACTGGCTGGTCCTTATCATTCCCCATTTCCTCGAAAGAATTCATCCTCGAATCAGCATCTTCATCACCTACATGAAACAAAGAAAAATCAGAAACATTGAAAGTTGCACTAACATTGCCATACTCACTTGGTAGTTCCAGCTTGTATGCATTGTCATTGATTCTTTGAAGGACTCGAAATGGTCCATCCCCTCTTGGCATGAGTTTAGACTTTCGTTTGCTAAGAAATCTTTCCTTCCTCAAGTGTACCCAAACTCAATCACCAGGTTCAAATACTACTTGCTTTCAGCCCTTGTTGTGTTGCTTCTCATATTGTAGAGTTTTCTTTTCAATTTGTGTGCGCACCTTTTCATTAAAGGCTTTGACAAAATCAGCTTTTTGCTTACCATCCAAATTAGCTCTTTCCAAAGGTAAAGGTAGTAAATCCATAGGATATAATGGATTGAATCAGTACATAACTTCAAATTGTGAATGGTTTGTTGTAGCCTGAACACTTTAATTATAAGCAAACTCCACATATGGCAAACATTCCTCCCAATTCTTCAAATTCCTTTGAATTATGGCCCTAAAAAGCATTGATAAAGTTCTGTTTACCACCTCTGTTTGTCCATCTGTTTGTGGATGACAAGTGGTTGAATACAGCAGCTTTGTACCCAACTTTCTCCAAAGCGTTTTCCAAAAGTGGTTAAGGAAATTTACATCTCTATCACTCACAATTGTCCTTGGAATTCCGTGTAACCTCACAATTTCTCTGAAGAACAGCCCCGTAACAAATGTTGCATCATCTATTTTGTGGCAAGGTATGAAATGCGTCATCTTGCTGAACCTGTCAACAACAACAAAAATAGAATCTCTCCCCCCTTTAGACCTAGGTAATCCCAAGACAAAGTCTATTGATATATCAACCCAAGGCTCACTAGGTATAGGAAGAGGAGTATACAGCCCATTAGGCATTACTTTAGATTTAGCTCGTTTGCAAGTAATGCATCTCTCACATATTCTCTCAACGTCTCTTTTCATGTGTGGCCAAAAGAAATGATCACTTAACTCCAAAGTCTTTTTAACTCCAAAATGCCCTATTAACCCGCCACTATGTGCCTCTCTCACAAGCAATTCTCTCATTGAACATCTAGGAACACACAGCTTGTTTTCTTTGAAAAGAAAACCATCACGCCTAAAGAACTTGTCAAAACCCCCTTGCTCACATGCCCCATAAACATTAGCAAAATCAAAGTCAGAATTGTATACATCTTTAATGTACTTAAAACCCAATAATTTTGCATCAAGTTTAGAAATTAGAGCATACTTTCTAGAAAGAGCATCGGTAACCACATTCTCCTTACCTTGTTTGTACTTGATGATGTATGGAAATGATTCAATAAACTCCACCCATTTTGCATGCCTACGGCTTAGCTTTCCTTGTCCTTTGAGATATTTTAAAGACTCATGATCGGTGTGTATAATGAATTCCTTATACCAAAGATAGTGCTGCCATGTCTCTAACACTCTCACCAAGGTATAAAACTCCTTATCATACGTCAGGTAGTTAAGACTTGCTCCACTTAGCTTCTCACTAAAGAATGCAATGGGTTTGCCCTCTTTCATTAAGACTCCTCCAACACCTATTCCACTTGCATCACACTCAATCTCAAAAGTTTTAGCAAAGTTAGGCTAAGCAAGCAAAGGTGCTGAACTAAGTTTGTGTTTAAGCAAGTTAAAAGCATCATCTTGTTCTTTACCCACCTAAATCCCACATTGTTTTTGATGCATTCAGTTAATGGTACAGCAATGGTAGAAAAATCCTTAATGAATCTCCTATAAAAGCTAGCAAGACCATGAAAACTCCTTACATTACTAACACAAGTGGGTTTCGGCCACTCCCTAATTACATTCACTTTTTCTTGATCAACATGTATTCCTTTATCATTAACAACATAACCAAGAAAAGTAAGTTCATTAGTGCAAAAAATGCATTTCTTTAGATTAGCATATAACTTTTCTTTTCTAAGCATATCAAAAACAGCCTTTAAATGTGTTACATGCTCGTCTAAATTTTTGCTATACACAAGTATATCATCAAAAAAAACTATTAAAAACTTTCCAATGTAAGCACGCAAAACATGGTTCATCAATCTCATAAAAGTACTTGGTGCGTTAGTTAGGCCAAAAGGCATTACTAACCATTCATATAGACCATGTTTAGTTTTGAAAGCGGTTTTCCATTCATCACCCTCATGCATTCTTATTTGATGATATCCAGATTTCAAATCAATCTTTGAAAACACACAATAACCATGCAATTCATCCAACATATCATCTAACCTAGGGATAGGATGTCTATACTTTACAATGATTTTGTCGATGGCTCTACAATCAACACACAATCTCCAAGAACCATCCTTTTTAAGTACCAAAAAAACAGGAACCGCACATGGACTCATGCTTTCACGTACATATCCCTTTTCTATAAGCTCACTTACTTGCTTTTGGATTTCCTTGGTCTCTTTGGGGTTGCATCTATATGCTGGCCTATTTGGTATGCTTGCACCTGGAATGAAATCAATTTGATGTTCAATTCCTCTAATTGGTGGCAAACCAATAGGAACATCTTCGGGAAAGAGATCCTCATTTTTCTGTAAAAGATCAACAATAACACTAGGCAAACTCTTGTTAATTTTGTTAGAAACAATTAAAACATCCTTGTACATAAGTACAAGTAAGGGCTGCCTCATGGTTAATGCTTTCTTCACATCACACATTTTTGCATAAACACTCATTTTTCTTTCGCTCAAGCCTTCCTTGTTTTCTCTCCCCTTGTGTTTCCCATTGCTCTCATTTTTAACACTCAACTCACCTTTTTTTTCTCTCTTTCTTGCTCCCTTCCCAAATTTTTAGCTAATAAAGATTCTAGCTCTTCATATTGCTGTTTTATGCACATCTGGTCTTCAAAAATTGTCTTTGGAGGCAAAGGTCCAAGTTGGTATTTCTGTCCCTCCATGATCAAAGAATAACGGTTCTTAAACCCATCATGCATTACCCTTCGATCATATTGCCATGGTCACCCTAATAACATGTGACCAGCATACATAGGTATCACATCACACCAAACATCATCCTTATATCTACCAATTGAAAAAGAAATTAACACTTGCCGATTTACCTTCACAACACCACTATCATTCAACCATTGTAACTCGTATGGTTTTGGATGTTAAATAGTAGGTAATTTCAATTTCTCTACAAGCAAGGTACTTGCCACATTTGTACAACTTCCAATATCAACAATCACATTAAATAACTTGTTAGCAATCAAACAATAAGTATGAAACAAATTTTCAAGTTGCTCACCATGTTCATTATTTTTAATTTGCAAACTAAGTGTGTGTTGTACAACCAAATTTTCTCCACTAGCATACTCTACATCACTAGCATCTTCTAAATGTGGCATGTCATATTCATCCTCTCTCACTTTCTGATTCAACTGTCACATCCCTCATAATCATTGCTCTTTTATTAGGACATTCACTTGCCACATGACCATGTCTAAGTCACTTAAAACACGTAATGCCTCTAGTTTGATTAGGTTGATTCTCACCTCTACCCTTGCTGCCTATTTCATTTTTGCTTTTAGTTTCATCAATTGTAGGCTTAACAATGGGTTTATCATCCTTTTTACTCCAATTCGGTTTCCAAGAAGAAGAAGAACCTGAATAAGGTTTTGAATCATACCTGATGCCTTTTCTTTTGAGTTGCCTTTCAATCTTCATGGCCACACCCACCATGTCCTCAATCTCCACATAATGTTACAACTCCACAAGATCAGCAATGTTCATGTTTAACCCACTCACAAACCGAGCCATGGTGGCCTCACTATCCTCCTCCACATTAGCCCTTATCATGGCTATCTCCATTTCCTTATGATATTCTTCTACAGTCATGGGACCTTGTGTCAAAGTTTGTAACCGTTGATGCAAATCCCTACAGTAATGGCTAGGGACAAATCTCCTCCTCATGATTTGTTTCATCTCTAACCAAGTCTCTACGAGTCTTTCACCATTTCTACGCCTGTCTTTACATAATTGATCCCACCAAACAATTGCATAATCACAAAATTCAACAGCAGCTAGTTTTACCTTTTTCTCTTCGGAGTAGTTATGACATTCAAAGATCAACTCCACTTTTCGTTCCCATTCCAAATAGGCATCCGGATTGTTCTTCCCTTGAAAATGAGGAATTTTCATTTTGATGCTGCCTATGTTTCGGTCCACACCATCAAAACGTCCTCTCCTAGCTTGTCTTCTAGGATTAACGTCTAGACCAATTATGGTAGCTTGGCCATCATCCGTGTCTTCTCCACCATCATATACATCATTGACAAAGGCTGGTTGTCTTCCACGTCGTGGTTCTCTTTACAATCTGGTAATTGCTTCATCATGTCTTTCTAGACGATCTCATACATCTCCCATCACTTTGAACATACATTCAAATTGTTGTTGCATTGCTTGAATTACTTGATCATTTAAGGAAGAACTCACTTCTTTATCTTTGTTAGACATGTTTAAAACCGGAAAAAAAAGTTAGAACAACCTCACAATCACTCCCTTATGTGTTCTCTCAAAAAATTGATTCACACCACTCGTGTTTCACACAATTATTTGGCTTTTCTCGATGCTAATCTCACCACTCTTGCCTTTTACCTCTCTTGTTTTGTTCTTTGGGTTCTTAGATTAACTAAGGTTCTTTTAAACAAACAATTCAGATTATGGCAAATTCAACGGAGTGAAATTATGTAGGTCTAAAAAAAACAAACAAAGGGTAAGCCACTTAAAGTAAACAAAGATTAGAATTGAAATATCAATTTCTCTCCCAACAAGAATTTTGTTTGTTTTGGTTAAGAAGACAATATTTAAATATTTCTCAAACCGAAACAAGAATGATATGAACAAAGAAAGATTTTTGGAATTTTGCAAGAATTCTTTGAATCCGCAATACTTTTTTTTGTTGTTTTTTTTTTGTTTTTGTTTTTGTTTTTGTTTTCCTTTTTTTTTATGGAAAACAAAGAAGAACGATAATAACCTCAAGAAACACAACAATTAAGATGAATTATAGATACGGTGCTATAAGATGAAGAAGTAAAGAAAGTGATAAAAAAAACTAAAAGAACAACAAATAATTGGATATGCAAATCTCAAACTTGAGCCAAGCTCTGATACCAAAATGATGGAAATCATTAACTTAGCAACCATACACCCCAATAGCTAAAGAGATATGATACATATGGAATGCAATTTAACACCCTCCAACTAATTGAAACACACCCGATAGTTCAAGATTGAAGTAAGAGAAACTATTCTAATCACTTTATCAATGGAATAATGATAAAAGCTAATTAGAACAACACTTTGATTTCCCCATAACGCCACAAACTATAAAGTTTGATAAGTTTAAAGAAAAACAAAGATTTTGAGGTTGTTGAACGCCACAAGCTGAATAAGCTTGATAAGTTCTAAAGTTCATACAAGAACTTAAAAACAAAACACTCACAAAGTGCTCAAATAAGTTTATATTACTCAAATCTCTGCCCTT